>OX467112.1:27370311-28631977 GCA_950106695.1 Biston stratarius
ATAGAATTACCATTTTCTAGCCATCATCAACTTCATATCTCTATCTATTCTACTCGTAATACCTTTAAGCGAGCAATTCTTGCATATACATATAATCTGAATCTCGGAAACGGCTCCAACGATTTTCATGAAATTTTGTATGCAGGGGGTTTCGGGGGCGATAAAGCGATCTAACTAGGTTTCATTTTTAGAAAACGTCGTATTATCCGTGTTTTCAGCCGTGCCAAGCTCGGTCATCCAGGTACTGTAATAGTAATGAGACGAACAAGACACTCTTCTGATGGTAAGAGATAACGGCTGTTCAAAGCCAATGCAGCGATTCTCGTACACAGAACATTGAGTAACAAAACAAAGGCCAGAGCATCGCTGTTATGGCGCTCATTACTTCGAGTCTGATGGTTAGTCTCAGCAGCCCAGTAATTTCACTAACTGCAGCACCTTCAAACCGGAACACTGTAATGTACACTACTACTTGGCGGTAGAATATCTGGTACTGCGGTAGTATCTACCAAGACGACCTCCTGCTAAGGAAATATACTACCAAGTAACATGTTTTTGTTTGTTCGTCTTTAATTCCTAATACCTTCGATATGATCATCGCACTTTTTGCTTACAGTCTCGCCTGACATATTATTATGAGTACGGGTCCAACCTTCTATTGACTCATGCCGATCGCTCCAGTTATGGTAAAAAAACAGACAGGTGTGTTTGTTACAGTTTTTGCAGTCAATTGATATCGAGAGGTGAATGACAGATGACCACGCCTGTGTGATTGAATTTCTATTTATATGGTTGCCACCCGAACGGCCACCATAACACGTTATGATACAAGTCGAAAGTCTGTTACACTAAGTAAAGTTTTTTCTTTAATCTTCCCCGAACTATAGAATAATAGATATACAGAATACTAGATATATACGCTTTGGATGTAATTATGTTTTTAAAATGTAAATATTAGAGTTGTGTCAATAGTAAAAGTTGTACACCCCAAGAACGAAAAGATAACTTATATGTTTTTTTTTTTTAAATTACAAATAGGCTTGCGTTTTACCGCCAACTCGCCTGATGTTAAGCGAAGATGCGGTCTACGGTGGAGCACGCTCGCGTAGAAGAAACCGATTAACTCGCGACTTGAAAGCACCAAGATTGTATCTATCAGGGAACACCCGGGCGGCAAGTTCCATTGTTTAGCGGTTCGTACAATGAAGGTAGATTCGAACCGTTTATTTCGAGTTTTTGGAATATCGACCATGAAGCGGTGTCGCTTCTTGGAGCTCCTGGCTGTCCGATAGTAAAATGGGCTGGGTGAATAAGAACATGTAGATCTGAAGCGTATATTTAAGAAAATCAACATTTTAAATTTGTATATATATGGTTTGTCATAATATGAAATAATATTCATGTTGTATACATATTTGCCAAGGAATATAATTTAGATCGAATTCTTTTTGTCGTTTACATAATGCTGATGTAAAAATTGTGTTCTGTTTTGTGTATCGAAATAAATATAGAAACAGTCCAAGGACGTAGGTTGCGGTTCTTTTTTATGGTTACAAATGTTTGACCACAGCTTACCTGATACAAATGACGGTGTGGTCAATGATGGTAAAGCACACGTAGCCTGGAATAAGCTTGTCTCTCTCGAGTAAGGTTGTCGGAACACACAAATGTGTGCAATAAAGCTAAAAGCTATGCGAAAATGTAAATGTTTCACATTAAGAGCATTGTCACTGGGTCAAAGAGACAGTGAAGATGCACAACATGCCACGCTGCCAGGGAATGCTGGCAAAGGAGAGACGTTTCATCACCGACTACGACCCAATAATGTCGAAATTCGACAACCTGCTATTGTAGAATCTGCACAAGATAAAGAGCACAAGGACTGGTCAACAATTTGAGAACAGAAAAGGGCGTGAGAAGTATAGACTGTAATGAGTTGTAACAGCTCTTAGGGCACTGATAATATAACACTGGTACGGATACATCACATTAAAAAACAGTACTAAAGGTATCTACGATTATTCTTCAGATTATTTACCAGTGTCCAAAGGGACGTCTAGTTAGACATGAAGCATCGAATTAAGTAATAGCGTTTCTTTTTACCCGATTGCCAAGAAGGGGTTATGTTTTTCCGCGAATCTTGTTTTCTTTATTACCTCATATCTTCCAAACGAGCGAATAGATTACGACAATTAAGGTATCGTTCGATTTGTCTCAATAACCCAAGAGTCATTAGAGGCTGCTTTATAAAAAAATCGAGATCGTGGATTTTTGGCACGAAATAGTAATTAATTAATTAAAAATACCAAACCATCAAGTAGGGTATATAAATAGAGGCAATTAAAAGATGATTACATTTTTTTTTACAAAAATACAAGAAAATTTATCTGTTCAGAATGTTAAGTGTATTTTCGTCTCTTTCTGATAGACGAATACAAATTCACGATATAATTATGATAATAATATGACATCTAAAAATAACTTAATGAATACATTTTGACTTTAAAAAAACGCTTCTCTTCTCAATGTTGCTATGCCCGACATTTGACGGCCCGACTCTTAGACTCGAAAACCCGGGTTTTCAAAATTGAACCGTGTTTCGACGCCCTAGTACTAAGACATACTTTCCAACAAAGCATGACTCCCGGTACCCGAGCTTCCTGTTAAAATTCAGCGGTCATTTCTTAGATTTTCACCGGCAGTACGTGAGATATCGTGCGAATTCGCGTGCGAAATTAGCTACGTGATTAAATTTCGCGATCCAATGTTTCGAATGCGCACGCGCGCGTCGGCTTTTGTTTGGTTTGTTTGCTTTCTTGCGCAAGCGCAGCCACCGCGAGACCAGACTATTTATCAACCGAATACTTGTGAGTGTAATGTTCTCAGTTTATCGTCTGTTTGACCTTCGATTGTCTTTCCCGTGTGAATGGCTCTCGTTTATATTGCGACTAGCTACGTCTCGTGGTTTATTCCGCGACTTTTGCAGTTTTCCAATTTTGATGGTAGAACAGTCTACATTAAATCGTAATGCTTTGCCTTTTCGTCAAGATTTTTTAGTCGAAAAGATGAAGAACAAAGTTTCGCTGTTGTTTTAAAACTTAGGTTATTAAACGAACTTTCAATATAAATTTTTATCAACACATTCTACAGCGATAACATTATTAGCTTACATTTATTCTATTGTTTGTTATTCTTGCCGTCCTTTAATATACGGGTATATATCCTTGACTGTTGTTATAAGTGTCGTGTGTTGGAGTGCTCCAACTCCTACATGTTCACTATTGTCATTATAGTACAAGTTGTCTATTTTCATAAACACCGTATTCTGTGTATTCATTTATCTATTATTGTTTTAGCCCATCTCATCCCACTGCTGGGCAAAGGCTTCTCTTCCTACTTTCCATGCCTCTGTTTGCTGCTATTGAAGTCCAATCTTTTTTGTGAGCATCGAGCTCGTCTTTCCACCGTCTTCTGGACCAGCCTGGTGGCTGTTTAGTCTCCTCCCAGTCGGTGGTGGTTTTCGCCCATAGCTCCGCTGGCGTTCGGCAGATGTGTCCAGCCCAGTCCCAATTTAGCATGACAGCTTTTTGAGTCACGTCAATCATATGGGTTTAGAGCGCAGTACTGATAAAGATATATTTATTTGTAATAAAATGAGTATGATGTATGATGTCCGTAACTTAATTTATGAGCTTCATGTTATGCCTCAAGACTCGTACAAATTTTTGATGGCAACACAAAATTAGCAGTAACTACTCACTGAGTTTATTATGCGGTCTAATAAGTTAACTAAATCATCATAATTGTTTTATTGACAAACTAAAGACAGGACCTTGCTCGAAAGACAAGTTGTTTCCCTAATTAACATGTAACGCCTACATATTGACTTTTAGTTAATTGTTACCAGCTAATTATATTTTCTAATGTTTTTCAAACACAATGATTTTGTTGCCACAACATACATTATCTTGTTTGAACAGATATTCGAAGCGGGTCAAGTATACCGGAAACCAAGATACCCGCACGCGCACAACACTGTTCAGTCTACTACAGTACATCATAGAGACATTTTTAGGGTTGTCGTTACGCTTGTTACAAGCTTTTATTATGTGTGTACATATGTATGTAACTATGTTTGTTCGGGTGGAATCTTACGAGTTAAATTTGACCCACGTCCCGATGTCCGATTGGACTCAAATTTGGTGTACTTATGTATCTTTGGTGAGAATACAATGATATGGTACCATAGAGTTGGTCTGATGGTGGAGACGGAAGATGGCCATATGAACTTCTGAACTAAACAAGATAAATCTATCTAGTTTGGGAACGATTATAGCTCGATAGCTAGCTAGCCGAGTAATAGAAAGTACCCAGCACCACGCTATGGTTTCCTCGAGATGTTTTCCTTCACTGGCAGCTCAAGCTCATTGTTACGATTTGAACCCACGCTTTTCGGGATGTGAACTGACCGCGCTAACCACTGAGCTATTAATAACACGCTACAAAAACACCACGTCAAAAAGCTACTCTCAAAAAATTTACAATCAAAAAGCGCAACATAAGGAAGTAGAAGAGTTTTCGTTTTGTAACCTATTAATTATATACATTAGCTGTTTTTACAAATTGTCCTACCGCTGCTTGGGCCTCTCACATTGTGAGAAGTGTAAAGTCATAGTCCACCATGCTGGCCAAGGATAGATTGATCTTCCGGTTTTCTCACGATGTTCCTTTACCGTTTAGCTAACGATAATACGCATAAAGAAATTTAATTACATTTTTTTCTTCCTTATGTTTGAGTGTGTTTTACAAAACAATTTGTCGGTTTCATTTTCTCTAGCATAGAAGAAAAGCTCAAAAATAAACGCAGCTGCTCTAATTGGAACCAGTTATATGTGAAGAAACAATTTGGCCACTTCAAGGAAACGATGGATAAAATCTGGGTGGCTTAAATTCACAAGTGAATCGGTTTCGTCTAGGTAAGCATGATCGTATACCGTATCTTCGCTTAGGTAATATTAGGCAAGTTGATAGTCTAACGCAAGACAATTTAGTGATTTAAAAAAAGCCGTCTCCATATAGCCGCCGCATCTGCCGCCCCTTCCGTACTGACATCCCTAACTATAATGTCAACACAATAGCGAACGCCGTTGCGTCTATTATGCTCAACACTCGTCATGCCAATCACGATTCGCATAACAATCGAATAGGCCGACAAATCGGATATTAGGTGACGTCACTATACAGTACAATTTAACACAAAGTGACGTGTGTAGTTTACAGGTATAAATCAATCTTGGCTTCCAAAAACTATCACGTTTTTGGAACGATGGAAGTCATATAACTGATAGGATACATAAATACTTTTTTTTTGTATATACATACTTATAATACATACAGAACACCTGGACACAGAACAAACAATTGTTTATGCCATAAAATGTTTATCCTGGGCGGGAATCGAACCTACGCCCTACAGCTCAAGCAGACATACTACCAATGAGCCAACAAGGCTGTCAATATGTGATGGTGAAACGTATTCAAGTTTAAATGAACTTATACAAACTTATAGCACCGGAGAACAATTCTAGATAGACTTGCGCTTGACCGCCATCTCGCCTGATGTTAAGCGAAGATATAGTTTATGGTGGAGCACGCTCGCCTAAAAGAAACCGATTTACTCGCATACAATACATAAGTAGTTAGAGCATAATCATTTTATGGGAAGATTTTATGATGTTTCATGTAACATTTAGTGAAGGAATTACATTTTCTTCTGAGATATAATATACATATGTATAGGAAAATATAAAAAAAAAAAATACATTAATATATATATGAGGGTAGGCGCACCTAGACAATATAAACAACACGCAGCAAGTGAAGCAAGTAAGTCACCAAATTAACATTAGAAATCATCGGAACTATAGATCAGTGTCTCTAGCGGACGAAAACTAAAACTAGACGCATGCTTTTACGCAAATTATCATGCTGCTTTTTGGTTATGAACCGCCTCCCTCTTTCACTAACCATTCCTAATCTCGTGCATCTTTTCGCAAAACATTATCAGAAAAATATACAGTCAAATCGTTTGTTCTCCCGTATGTTGGTAATTAGACTCCGTATCGAAACAATGCCACGCAAGGTGGTACGTGGCGAAGTCTCCACTCGGGCGCAAGCGCAGCCTGCGACGCAATAAGGTCACGCTAATATCCGCATTCACGGTAATAATGTTACAGTGATAATATTTTTCAACGCATAAACAAGCTAGTTGCGTCGGGCACATTTGAGTTTGCTCCTGAATAAATATTTGCAGATAACTGATAGAATAAATACTTTTTTTTTTTTTGTAAACACATACTTATAATACATACAGAACACCCAGACACAGAACAAACATTTGTTTATACCAAATAAACATTTGTCCTTGGCGGGAATCGAACCCACGCCATACAGCTCAGGCAGACATACTCCCAATGAGCCAACAGGGCTGTCGAGTCAGTCAGGTCTTTAGACGGTGAAGCATTTTAACTCCCCAAGCAAACTATGCCGGACAGACGGTGTTAATTTGTTTATGTGGGTTTTTATGTAAATTTGTAATAGTTTTGAATGCAATTTAATTTGAATTGTATTAGAGATTTTTTAACCGACTTCAAAAAAAGGAGGTGGTTATCAATTCGTCGGAAGCTTATTATGTAATAAGACGAACGAGACGCTCTCCTGATGTTGAGAGATAACGCCTGTCCATGACCATTGCAGCGATACACATAACTTTGAGTAGTAAAACAAAGTCCAGGGCATCGCTGCCTTGGCGCTCATTACTTTGAGACTACATGGTTAGTCTCAATAGCCCTGTAATTTCGCTAGCTGCAGTACCCTTCAAACCGGAACACAGTAATATTTACACACTACTGCTTGGTGGCAGAATATCTGGTACTGCGGTGGTACCTTGGTGCGGTGGCTTAGGCCGAACACATTTTTTTTTAATTGTAGGTAAATGTATACTTGCTCTATTTTTATTTCTATTCTTTAAAACGCTCCATTCACGGAAAGACTTACAAAATATTACAAACTCGCCTATCCTATTGATAGTGGTGAGACACATCTACACAATTCTCTTGCACAACTCGGCTACTTCGCTCAACTCTTTTAACTGCAGAATTTGAAGGAAATACATCCTATGTGCAAAGATTTTAACGAAGTAATCGTGTGCGTATCTTTACAGGCCATACGGTAACCCTTTGAACCGGCCGCGGGCAGTAGGCTGACCGTGCCTCATAAAGTTTGCAATTCGACCGGCGCCCGCGCACGATTTGTCTCAAATGCTCATTTCTAGGAAGCCCTGTAACATTGTTGGATTTTATTGAAGCCGTGCGCAGAAATGGAGCGGATTTAGCAAGTTTGTTTCGTCTATTGCTTTTGAAATTACATTTTCTTAGAAATCAACCTTCTGGATAACAAACCATTCTTGAATTTTAATCATGAATGTTTCTATTAGTAGTTTTTTTTTTTAATTCGACTTCACATCAAAAAAAAAATTTTTTTTGAATTATCTAGTACCTAAATATTGTAAAGGTTGGTGATATGCTTTACTCGACAATTTAGTAGAACGGTATAAATATAATTTTTCACACCAGAAATAACATACATACATACATTTAATATCTATTAATAAAAGCCAATAGAATAATTACAGACAATTCAATTCATACAACATTTCATGCAGGGCCATCTAAAAACTACGTACCTAAATATTTTCAGAGAATTCATTGAATTATTTATGTTTTTTTTTCTTTTAAATGCCTACATTAAACAAAAATCTCTGTTAAACATGCGCATATATAAGGTTCGCAGTCGTGTAGCTTTTTCGTGAGCATCTAACAGGAATTGCAAAAAGAAGCAGTACGGGGCCTGGCAGGGGATCGAACCCACGCCCCAAAGCTCTCAAAGCAGAACTACTATAAATTGAGATATAAACCAGTTACTTTATTAATATACATTTATCTCTACATAGTATAAAATAAAAGTCGCTTCCCGCCGTTTGTACGCTTAGATGTTTTAAACTATGGAACAGATTTTAATGCAGTTTCCATCAATAGACAGTGATTCAAGAGGAAGGTTTATATGTATAAAACATGCATATACAACACATAAGTATCTACATTGCACCCGTGCGAAACACATTAAAAATAAAACATTAAAAGCTCGATACTACATTCTCAAACGGCAAAGTTTGTTACGTCACATAATTTTGCATTTATTATAGCGTACAAAGTAGTTAGCGCGTCATGCTAAATACTGCTATCAACAAATCATTATATTCTTACCTCATTCCTTCACTAATAACATCCTTTGCGTTCCTACCCTCATATAACCGGACCCGTGCCTTACGCAACTCCTGTGCAGGAGAGGCGGCGCTTTTCAAACGCGTCCGTTTGGAAAGTACATGCCGGACGTGGTGTATTAACTCCGCAATGCGTAAGCGCATAAATCTTGCATCCGTGAGCCGACAGGGGCGCCCTCTTGTCCCGACCGATCGGTAGTTGTAAGCGTTATTGTAACATTCAAACGTAAGTTATGATGGTAGTTATCTATGGTAGTAACGATCTTATTGTATGGCTCTAGAGTACCTACTCTAGAATTACAAGTGCAGTATTTAGTTAGGTCGGTGCACCCTTCTCTTTATTCTCAAGAAGGCTAATTATTGAATAAAAAAGCGATAAAACTGTAAAAATTATTTGAATATTGATAATCCCGTTGTCGTGTAAATGGACATTCGCCAACAAAGAGGTTCTGAAAATAGGTAGTAAGTGGTAACTGCAGCGAGAAGACGATATAAAGACTTGTGGCTATTTTAATTAGTTTTTTGTTTAATTAGTTTTAGCTTTTAAGTTTGTCATATTTTAGTTTTATATATTAAGTAAAGTTTCGGATAAGTTTGTTAAAATTGTTGTCAAGTTAGTTAAATTTAAATCATCATTACTCAAAACTCACACAGCAAAACATCCATATTTTTTAGCATGAATAAGTTCGCGTTTGACCACCAACTCGTCTGATGAAAAGAGATTATGAAGCGAGTAAAGCGAGTGCCCACATAGAACACATGTATCTTGGTCTGTAACGATAGACATACTGGCAAAATATTGCACTGCATTATAAGGAGAACAAAAAAAAAGCTAAATCAAGTTTAATTACTAACCCTGGAACATCGTCCAAAGTTGCTAGTTTAACGGATATATATTTTAGCGAATTCATTTCGGAGAATGTGCTTCAGAACTCCGTGGACTAGTTACCCCATGCCCATTTTTCTAAGCGACAGCCAGAAGCTAAAAAAAGCGACATCGTTTCATTGTCGACGTTCCAAAAACTCGAACGAAACGATTCAATCCCACGTCCATTGTGCGGACCGCTGCTGGACTGTGGAATGCGCTGCCTGAGTGGGTGTTCCCTGTTGGATATAATCTGGGTGTCTTCAAGTCTAGAATGAATCGGTATCTTTTAGGTGAGAAAATCGCGCTCCATCTTAGACCACATTATCGCTTAACATCAGGTGAGTCGGTCAAACGTAAGCCTATTTCTTATAAAAAAGGGAATGTTGAGAAATTAATTTAATTTGTCTATTTCATTTTAGATTCCGAACTATATTTCCACCAATAAGAGCTTAGGATTTCTTTGATAATTCACATCGGTTACTTGTCTGCCATATTTGTTGACATGGTCGGAAATCTACAAAAACACATCTGCGTCTTACAAAAGTTATCCAAAAACGGACAATACTAAAATGGCCAAACTAGAACAGTTCACAAAGCAAATTACAAATCACGGCAAAGAGCAAAGGTACCGCCGCCGAAAAAGGGCATAACCATTACTTTCGTTTAGAAAGGTAACAATAGTTTTACGGGCGAAATCTATTGCAGAGTAGGAAGGTATTGAATTGAACTAATTCGCTTCGCCTTTTGCAGTTATCTGTGCAACTTTTATGGGCATCAGAGCGTGTGTGTAATGGCGTGAGTGCCATGGGAAAATGGAATGGTGCTTGCCTGGCTACGATTAAACTTCCGTGATTGCGGACTATAATCTGTACGCATTCGAACATCTCGCGAATAAAATGAAGTGATGATAGCTTAGTAAGAATAAAAGAAATTAATTTTATTTTGTAACACAAACCAAATACAAAAACAAACAAACAGAGACAGACAGTTACAAATTAGCGACTCACCTCAGCACACTACTGGTCATACTAAATGGTAGTAGTGACAAGGTGACCACTTGTGGCACTAGCTCATAAGATTCTTTTGTTTTCTGTACTTTTTTTTATCTATTTTTATGTGCACAATAAAGCTCATTGTTGGGGTTTGAACCCACGCCCTTCGGCATGCGAACCGACCGCGCTAGCCACTGAGCTATCATCCCTACAAGAGTTAAGTTTTCTTCTGCGACTTACGAATGCTCTTATTATTGAAGCAGAGCAAACATATTAACAAATTGCAATCCGTATGATACTAAAATTTGACACAAAAACGTCGGAAGATGCGATAAAGTTCCCACCTAAATTACACATACTATGAGTTCACCAAATTTACTAAGGTCATCAATTCATTGCAGACTTGAACAAGTGCTGCCGATGACCTGAATATACAAGGGTATCTAAGCTCCTTCAATTACGCACGTGCGTAATGATGCGCGAGCGCATCTGACGCAACAGATCAGTTGATACCGCGAAAAGGAAAACGGCGTGGGTGCACGCAAAAACTGCGCTATTTCGTTATTCTAATTAATGGTTTTCTAACCAAAATTATGTGCCTACGCTTGTTTAATGTTAAATATTGCGGTAATTTGTTGCACAGCCTTTATATGTACATTATGTAGACTAGAAATCCTGTATACAGATTTAATGATATCCGACATGTATAAATATATGCTTGTTATACAAGTAGGTTTTTATATAAACAATGAAATTAAGAGTATTATCACCTGAACAAGTACTAGATTTTTGTACATATACATATAAGCGATCTACAATGAAACACACACAATTTTTTTACCTTTACACTTCTCAGTAGAATTGGACCCCCTGAGACTAGGTGGAGTGACGATATACGCCAAACTTCCATATCGTAGCGATGATAGATCAACGGTTAGCGCGGTCGGTTCGAATACCGAAAGGCGTGGGTTCAAACCCCAACAATAAGCTTGAGCTGCCGGTGAAGGAAAACATCGTGAGGAAACCATAGCGTGGTGGTAGGGTACTATCTAGTACTCTACTGGCTATCTACCACCCTCAAGTTGAAAACCTGCCGCCAAGCATTTAACGATGTGATCCGGTAGCCTCATTTGAGAGCTAGTTCCAGGGTAGGTGTGTTTACCATCTTCCACCACACCGTCACTTAACATCAGGTGAGCTGTGGTCAAACGCCAAGCCTTCAAACATTTAAAACTCACCAAATTATACGTACTTCTAGTTGATAAAATTAAAACCGGCATAAGGAAAACAGTTAGTGAAAGGTGTTGAGCTGTTGACAGCTAAAATGAGACCAGAATTCTCGAGAACCAAATATTAAGATCTCAATCAGAACATTTTGATGATAGAGAAGTACATTCGTCATAATATAGATTTGTAACGAGATAGGTTTGCTATTCGTTTACCTATGTATTTATTCGTAGTTTAATCTGATTGAACGAACAAGGCGATGGTCTCAGAGTTTATAGAAACAATGGTAGTAGGGTAATTTTTAGTAGGTATTCGGACGGGCAATCTACCAACCTAAAATTAAATAAATAAATATCGTCAGACTTTACACACAGCGCCATCTGACCCCAAACTAAGAAAAGCGTGTACTATGAAAGTCAAATAACTGATAGAATACTTAACTACACTACTACTTACTTTTTACTTTTTTATTTTTTTCATTACATACTTATAATACATACAGAACATCCAGACACATTTGTTTATACGACAAAATGTCTATTTATCCTAGTTGGGAATCGCACCCACGCCCTACAGCTCTTGAAGCAGACATAGGTACTACCAATGAGCCAACAGGACTGTCAAAATTACTATGAATCTAACTTATCAGTATGCTAGCAGCCCCACGAGATATCGATTCCAGGCTGTGTGGCAAGTTGTTTCAAAAAAAAATTATATGCGTATATAAAAAAAAGGAAAACATAGAAATCGTGTGGTCACAGTTTGGGTCAAACAGCTCGTACCAATAAATCTAATGCATAATCCATGATAAGAATGAGAAAGCGATGCCCAAGGATTCAAACCTTGTTATCTTTCTGATTTACAACGATTTAAGATGTAATCCCTCAAAAGATAACTGAACGCCACCGAGGCGCTTTCCCAGAAGATACTGCCGACCGACAAAGGATAACAGATCAAAGATAAACGATTACAAATAACGACGTTCATCTTCGAACCTTGTTTTGTCTCCGAGACTTTATCTTGACTCATCGATCTTCACACCTTTAATCTTTTGGTTATTACTCCTGACAATATGGTGTTTTAGGATGTACATATTTGAAATCACACTAATATTATAAAGGCGAAAGTGTGCGTGTAAGTAAGTGTAGGTAAGTGTGCTTGTATGTTTGTTACTTCTTTACTTGGTGGTAGATTTCCTTAGCAGGAGGTCGTCTAGGTAGGTACCACCGCAGTACCAGATATTCTGCCGCCTAGCAGTAGTGTGTAAACATTACTGTGTTCCTGTTTGAAGGGTTGGGTTGTTTGTTTGCAGCTAGCGAAATTACAGGACAATTTTTTATTTTTTTTTTGTAATGCTGCAATGGTCATGGACAGGCGTTATCTCTAAACATCAGGAGAGCGTCTCGTTCGTCTCATTACTGTTACATAAAAAAAATATCTTCACGCTCAAACGGATGGACCAATTTTGATGAAACTTGGTATAGTGGTAGCTGATAACTTGGATTAACACATACGCTACTTTTTATCCCGAAAAAATGTAGTTTTCACGTGAGATCAGCGAGTAACACCGCGGGGCGCAGCTAGTACGATATAAGTTATAGTTCCTCTTTGACATGGGAACGAATCTATAGCATTAATTAAAAGTGGGGTGATGTAGACATTTTATCCGAAAAAACAACCAACGGTTCCTGTGGGATTTCGAGATTTTTGAGATTCGGATTCCTGATAGTTCGCATTAGTCTCTCCCAACTTGAAATTGATTCAATGTTGTCTACGTTGTAACTGCATTTTTCGTACATGTGACCTTAACCTGTGACCCAAAAACGAAAAAAATGTGATCAATTATCAAATTGCCAATTTTAGCACGATGACTCGCATCACAAGTTTTTAGGCCAAACGCCACTTACACCACACGGTGTCAAGGCCCCACGAAAACGTCTCCACAACATTGTGCGCCAGGGTTGCTAGATTAAATTGACAAAATCGCCAAAAGTTATCTCGCTTCTATTATACTAATTATATTATTTTGATTTGATGCAGATTTTTATTTTATTTTGACACGTATATTAATACTCATAAATTTTATTTTGCATGTACGCCTGTTGGTGTGTTTGTTTGTTACCTTATAAACACTATACGACTGAATAGATCTCATAAAATTTGCATGCAAAACAAGGCATGGTAATAGTCCATCATGAGAATAGACAGGGCACTTTGCGGAAAACCCAAAAAAACTAAAAGATCGTGATTGAAACGCAGCTAACTTGTTATTAACATATTTTTATCATATTCATATCGAACAAGATATATACAAAGAAAAACTCCAAATGTAAATATAAGGAAGCGCTTTTGTCCTGTAACGAGACGAGGGGAACAAAAAATGGGAGCCAACAAGAATGGCCCAAAACTTACGGATGAAATAAAAATAATACGGAATTTTAGATAAAAACCTGGTAACACTTGGCAGCCAATCAGTGATGCAATTATAGAGGAATGCAGAGGTTTCCGCGTATCAGTAACTGTGGTAGCGGGTCAGACGGCTTATGGCGTTCACACGTTTCCGAGATTAAGCTCTGATGGGTGCGAGAAATTAGATGGTAACTGGTAACGGAACGGTAAGCAGTTAGTGAGATGAAGATAATATTGAGACAAAAAGTTCAATGATTTTCCTTCTATCTGTACATACGTAGATAGACTAAATAGCTTTTTAGCAAATATGGAAATAAGAGCTAAAATTAATCAGGACATATTACATAATCTTTTTATTTAACAATTGTTTGAATGACATATTATGCAATGAACTGCTTGTCTACAGTACCGTTGAAAGGTAGAAAAAATTTCAGTTCAATTTTTTTTTTTAATCAGAAACTTAGAACTAAGACAGCTCTCAAATTCCAGGCCAAGGTCTGCAGACATCAAGGACGTGAAGTCCGTAGACGTTTCTCCACATTGTGGGTCAAAATTCCACCCCCGTTAGGGCAGACTTACCGCAGTAAAAACGCATCAAAAACGCCGCGAGATGACGAACAATTAGCACCTGAGTGTTCCAAGAGGTTCTATTCTAAGAAGATGTAAAAAGTAAGCGTGTAAGCAGTGCAAAGCGAGTCAAACTTATGTAGTCAGGGTTCCGTGTAATTTCTACTGTTATACATATATTCTATTAAAAAGTATGTGATTGTGAACTGTACTAGAAGCAACGAGTGCAAAAAAGAGATATTCTTTCTCTTTGCTATTGGAAATATACTTTCCTCTCTTTCTTCTTTGCAGCTCAGATGAAGGGCCAGTGCACGGTATGAATGAATCAAAGCGATGTACTTCATTTCTGATAAGAGTTTATAAGCATACGCCCAAACATTTAGTACACAATCGCGTCAATTTTTGTAATTATCGAATTTGAATAGCAATAAGAGCTCACGTTACGATCACAGGTTTATGGTCGGGTTTAAGTTAAAATGGAAAAAATGCAGGTAAATTTATTTTTGTCCTTCTTTTATTTTGTTTTAGTGTGTCAAAACTTCTTGTATTGTAGTGAAACTGTATATACATATATTATGATTGCAACTAGGCAAAAGAAAATACGTTTTTTGAATTAAATTGAATCATTTTTTTTAAAAACAAAGTAATGCGCTATCAAATAAATAAATCATATCGCAACAGACAAGGAAATAAGTTTTTAACTGTTTAATATTTAAAACCATAAAAGATGAATGAATATACGAATAACCAACTAGAACTTCTGACTGGCTTATGCCGATTTAGAATATGAAAATACACTGGGTAACTACTTCTATCGATCATTAATCGAATGAAAAAAATGTTACCTACTTTAAGACTTTAAGCTGACATCCAACGTTTTGTTTTGTGTCACTTTTTCCAGGACCCCTAAAAAGCTTTGCTAGGTTGATGTCGGACGCATCTCATTCGTGACACGGTCACGTCCCGGAACCCTTCTCGAGTCTTCGTCATTATTAATTAATCCATGTTCGGTCTGCAATTGAATACTACTCAACATAGCAGATAATAAAATAATTGTGAATACATATATGGGAATGGATGAATAGAATGTTTTTTTTTCGATTCTTGCAATTTATACAGCAAAAGTTATTTATACATACATACATACATTTTTCTATAATTTACGCACTACGTAATTTTTGCAAATTGATATGCCTTGATGCGTCGACGGGTACGGTCAGTGAGGACGCGGTAATTTTCTGATAGCTCTAAAACTTCTTTTTTTTAACTCTAAAACTTTGATTACAGACCGACCGACCCAACGAATGTACTGCTATCCCATATTTTAATTTACTAAAACAAAATGCGATAGCACTACATAACGTGTCGTTCATTGGCCCGGTCTGTACTCAGCATCATAGAAAAGCAATAAACAAGCAGGGTTCGTCTGATGGTAAGGTAATATTTTTCTATGCTTTGTTATACTGTCAATTATTAAGTTTTTTTGCATTTCCGTAGTTTAGTTACTCGTGCATAGACTACGTTTTTGACATGCCAATACAATATTTAAAAAAAAAACTCATAATAAGGCAAAAAATATTTTTATCAATAGCAATACGACAAAGGACTAACAGTGCCTAGTCACTGTCCCATTGTTAAAGGTATACAGCTGAAGGTCGCAGTTTGAGGCTTGCATTGTTGTCATAGTGCAAACAAAGAAAAATCAGTTACGTGCAAGTTACACTCGTGCACTTAGGGTTTCGTACTACACTATCTTTAAAAAAAATATGTTATTATTAATTCAAATTTTGTTTCACTTTCGCGATTTGATCACGTACTTATAATTAGCTGGTGACTATGGCTATAGCATGGTAACAATAGCAAAACATCGAAATAAATAAAGAAAAGTAATAAATTGTATACATTTTATGCGCGATTAAGTCCCGGTGATGAAAGTTAAAAAAAAAAAAAAATTTAGCATCCTGCAATTTTTTTTGTATAATACAAACCCAGACACTGAATAACATACGTTACGTAAATGTGCATCCTGCCCCTCTGGCATGCGTGATGGAGAAAATTATCTTTCCCCGCGTGGAAACGTGACACGGCATGTGAACTGTAGTATATGGATACATCTATATGATACATCTATATGGATACATCTATATGATACATCTATATGGATACATCTATATGATACATCTATATGGATACATCTATACACGTATATGGATACATCTGTCTCGTTTATACGAGTGGAAACTTTTCACTGGAAAGGCTTATTGCATATAAATTTTCCCAGACAGTTACTCTTTATACCAGTGGTAGTTGACTGTATTGCGACCCAATAAATAAAAACTTCTAAATTCGGGACTCACTGCTTGATTGTCATGCATAATTATACGAATGAAGAACTCTGTAAATTGAAAAAAAAAAAACATTCAGCTGCAATCAAAAAATGTAATACATACATAATTAAACAAGGAATGCTGATTTTAACAACAAGATTAGGATAACTTCAATTTTAGGTACTTTTAATCGGATGCAATTTACCTTTTAGTTTACATTCAATTTACCCGGTCGGTCTGTTTTCAGGGCCCACCTAATATTCTCTTGCGACCCACTACTACGACCCATACTTTGGAAATTGCTGCTCTATACCAATGTCAAATTAAAAACTAAAAACGAAGTTTTGAACAATCAAAATTAACTTTTGCTAACGCTATACAAGATTTCGGCAAGGAACCTCATGTGAGATAGAGATTCAGGGGCCAGCAGGCAGCGGTACCAACAAATAAGGTAATCAGTTTAGCATTAATGCAACATCTGGAACCGGTATTAAATGTATTTATTTATCTCTAAAAGTTGGGCAAGTGATTGTAAGGTCGCGTCGAGTGCATTAAATAACAGTCCATTTATTAGCATACCTCCAGGCGGTCTACCACCTACATTGTCGGATAATACGAAATTACGTCCAATAATCGAGATAACTATCTACATAAACAGTTTTCTTATTGTCTATTTGTCACTCTTGACTTTGACATTTGTAATTAGTGAATATTGAATGTTTATTGTCTCTTTGTTCGCCTGTTTTGTGTTGAGTTATCCTTGACCTGTCGGTTATGGCTGTAGCTATAATATAGAAAACGACCCATAGAGTATATAATATTCAGAGAAACAACTCTAGTAGGTAACCAACGATTATAAACTAAGTTTCTCTACAAATATGTGTTGCGTAGTGTGCATGCAGTGTGTGCTTTATTTTATAGCTCGGGGTTGTTTTTGAATATGTGATTACGGTAGTTAAAACTGCAAACGTTCAAAAATATCAACTTTTGTGTATTTCACAACGAAATGTTTGATCAAATCAGCATGTTAGACAGCTGATTTTTATACCGACTTTGATTTTCTAATTTATTTATTCTGATGAGTACAATTGACTGTTGTTAGCTCATTTGTTAGAATGTCTGCTTCTTGATCTGTAGTTCGATTCCCACCAGGACAAATATTTATGTGAAGTTTAAATGTATCTGTTAAAAAAAATTCATAAGTATTCTAACAGTTATCTAGTTCCTAGTACAAGTTTTGCTTAGTTTAGGGCTAGATGGCGCTGCGTGATATTTTCTACGACATTTATTATTGGGGCGTTGTTTTTCTGTCAATGGTCTATTCTGTGACTGAGCTACCTACGCCGCTGTGGTGTGATTGCTCCGGTGGCAGCAGCCCGTGAAACCCGTGAACAGGCTTTCAGATACAAAAAACATTATTTTCGAATAAAAAAACTTTTAAAATTTGTCGTAAAGTCTCGCTAGAGCCTAAAATCTGGAAAAAAAATTCAAACCTCTGAAGGCTGTTTTCATGGACCTATTTATATAAATGGGTACCTAGTTGTAACATATTTTCTGAGTAAGATTAAATCAGTAATGGCTACGCAACTAGTTTCACGTCACTCACTCGCTAACTATAAATAGTTTTACTACTTAAGCACCTGCTTTTATATGGAAATGACGACTGTGTCCATTAACAATTAACAGAGTGTTATGACGATGTCACTTCCCGGAAAGGCGACGATGGTCCTCAACCATTTACAGCTTGTTTACATTGCTCGGCCTCTCCGGCCTGACATTCAAGGGTCACATAGCCTGCGGGTAATTGGCCGTGCACTCGCGCATCCTCGACGCCTTCCTACACTCCAGACGCGACTCACCACGTTAATTTCATAAAAATCTTGCCACTTTAAAAAGGTTCTCGGAACGCGTTTCCATAACGCGCCTCTCCGGCGCCGAACAAACTTGTAAACAAACGCATGCTTTCTTTTCAGGTTCATTAGCCGAAAAAAAGCGATCTGTTCCAATTGCTGCGAGCGAAATTATTTATAATTAAATAGTTTTTTACTTGGTGGTAGCTTTCCTTAGCAAGAGGTCGTCTAGGTAGGTACCACCGCAGTACCAGAAATACTGCCGCGAAGCAGTAGTGTGTAAACATTACTGTATTCCGATTTAAAGGGCACTGCAGCTAGCGATATTACTGGGCTGTTGAGGCTAACCATCGAAAGTCAAAGTAATGAGCGCCAAAGCAGCGATGCCCTGGACTTTGTTAGTCAAAGTTCTGTGTATCGCTGCAATGGTCATAGACATTCGTTATCTCTACCATCAGGAGAGCGTATCGTTCGTCTTATTACTTTCACATAAAAAATATACAGGATAGGGATAGTACCTGGACAAATAACTAGCTAAGTACGAGATAGATGTAACATTACAACGGTAATAAGAGAGAAGTACGTAACGCTTATATTCCCTTGTCATGTTTCATCATTGGCTTACGGAATCAACTGCAGGGTACTGAATGAATCTTTAAGTTCATAAGGCCTTTTTAACCTGTTTAGTGCAAATTTCAGTTTTACTATATTTTTCTTCCACGTATCGATGGTTCGGTATATGCATAAAATAAGTACAGACTGACAGTCGGCGACATTTACACAAAGATCCGGTTACCTCGATACAGGCCTGCCTAGAGAGTAAACTTTGGTATTTATACACGTATAACTAGCATGCAAAATATGTATCACCCAATCGTATCCTAAATTAACTATTAAGTGTTTTGCAGAAATTAAGACTTCATTTTCGTCGGTTTTTTTTTCAGTAGAAGATTCATTATGACTCTCAGCGTCTGCTATTGGGACGCTATAGGTAGTATTCAATGACATCTTTTTTCTATCGTCCCTCACTGGCGTAGCGTTTATATCTGTACTTCTGGACTAAACTATAAACGGATATTATTCGTGGGTCCATTTTGCACATCGCGTAGGCTCCCGCGGTCAGAGTCTCGTTGCACAACGCTGCCGGCGTCGGGGCGCGGTCTTCGCGAGCTGTTTACAAAGGTAATTAAGCTGTCGCCCGAACCCGCCTACGGTCCACCGCGGACGTTTCAATTAGCCGTACCTAATCCCGGCGCTAGGTGCCGTGTCGCAACCGAGCGTTTACTCAGCGCTATCGGAGCTGATAAGCGGCGTCTCTCCCGAGCGCAAATATTGCGCCATTGCGCTAACTGGGGCACGTGTTACAACCATGCCTCGAGACTAGAGATGATATCCGTGTCCTTCCAATCGATTACGGTAACGAAGCGGTAAGGCGCCGGTGCTTAATCGATCTGGATTCCGATGCCCTTATGCGATTTGTTGTAGCTTGCGCAAGATGGAGAGACTAAGCGGTGTGTCGCGAATCATCGCCGTCGCTCTAGATGCGCGGAGACAATGCGCTTGCGCCAGCTCGCTCACGACGACTTGCGCAAGATCTCGGGAACGTAGTGAAACTTTATTTCAATTTAAGGACCGCGGAAATCTGCGGGATTTTTCCAACAATACGAGGCACAGTTAATAAGATTTTAGGCCAGTAATACTTGAAGACTGCACACTCAAACATTATGATGATTTACGTTGACAATAATTATATCGATGGCATTAATTTAGCCACGGTACCTACTGGACCAAAGCTGCCTCTTTAGATTAGTCCAATAGTCTTTTGTTTTTTTTTTTTAAGTAATAACATATCGTAATCGCAGTGCGGCAGGTGACTCTGGGTTTTAAAACGTTAGCAGTGGTTGCTCTAATTTCAATTAGCGCATTTTTTTTTTTAATTCATATGCAATTAGACGTACGATATGCCCTCCTGATAGTAAGAGATAATGAGTAACAGAACATTGAGTAACACAACAAAAGCCAAGGCATCGCTGTCTTGGCGCTCATTACTTTTAGATTTTCAATGGTTAGTCACGACAGCCCTGTAATTTCGCTAGCTGTAGTACCCTTTAAACCGGAACATAGTAATGTTTACAGACTACTAATTGGCGGCAGAATATCTGGTACTGGGGTGGTAGTTACCTAAACGACCTCCTCTAGATTGAGATACTAAAATTGTATAATAGTTTTTTTTTTTGTAGTAACATCACAATACATTTGGATTGGTACGTAAGTAAATTTTTAAGCTTTAGAATTCTACTATCGTCGTCGAGACCAATTGGTTGCCCATTCGCCCACATTGATTTGACGTATGGCGGCGGCGTTGGCGAGCTCGTGTTAATTATATTCTGTGTTACTGTGCTGCAATTAAGGCACACACACCGATCTGCAGCTACAACGCAATAGCATATCTATGAGACAGTTGCGTATTTTTATTTAGGCCAGTTGTATAGCTCAATCTGTAGACGCGCCACGCCGCGGCCGTGTCATCCTTAACAACTGTAGCGATGATAGCTCTGTGGTTAGCGTAGTCAGCTCACACGTCGAAGAACTTGGGTTCTCGCCCCAACAAGCTTGATCTGCTGGTAGAGGAAAAACATCGTGAGGAAACCTAAGTAGGACCTTCTAGTACTCGGTTGGCTAGCTACCCGAGTCAAGTTGAAAACTTGCCGCCAAGCACCTCACAGTGTTCCGGCAGCCTCACTTGCGAGCTAGTTCCATTCTAGACTAGTTGTGCTTTATCATCTTCGACCGCTCCGCCATTTATCATAAGGTGAGCTGTGGCAATCAAACAATAAAAAAACTTGACATCAAACGGGTCATCTTACTACAGTGTTGATAGAACTCTTTCTGCTCACAATAAGTCAACAACAATGGTCTCGGAAGTGCGATCGTAAATCGATCGGCAACTTCACCGTCGTGAGAAAAATCGGCGACAAATATGCGGCCGTACGACAATAAGCCTTTGTTGGGACGTGCCTCCTTCCATAGGAATAAAGACGTTCAATACCAAATGGAGTCTAAAAATTACTTATCAAATAGAGAAAACACAAACCAACGTGTGACTCAAGAGGGAAGTGTTCACTTCTTGCATCGTACGTTGTGAGCTCAATAATCCTAGAGAACTCCTAAAATGAGCAACGAGCAGGTTCCAGATTACACATTTTAATTTATTATACATAGACATTTTATCCCCTGTTGAAGGGTCGAGAGCAAGCAAAGCCATGAGTAACGCGGTGGAATTGTCAACTCGTCTATTGTTCGTAGCGTGGAATTTGTTGTCGATAACCGGCAACACAATGAAACGTTCACAGCTGTACAAATAGTCGGGGCCGTTTCATGAGCGTGAACTGTGAAACAACACACCACTACATTCCTTACGCGGACACGCGCAATTTGTAGATCTTGCACCGAACAGAAATTAAACATTAATTTTTGAAAGATACATTAAAGTCCAAGTAGTGCAAAGATTGTGTCACTGACAAGCATTCTTTGTAGCGATGAGAGCTCAGTGGTTAACGTCATCGGTTCACAGGCCGAAGGGCGTAGATTCTAACCCAACAATGAGCTTTCAAAGGTTGCTACCACCATGCTTTGGTTTCCTCGCGATGTTTTGCTTTACTATCAATGTCTCATTGTTGGGGTTAGAATCAACGCCCTTCGGCGTGTGAACTGACCGCGTTTACTACTGAGCTATCATCGCTACCTAATCATCATAGACGGTGTTTCTTTTTAAGTGAAATAAAAAGTTAGCTATTTCTTATATAACGAAATCTTTGCAGAGCTGATTTTTTATGCTGATTTGATTATCTTTTTCATTCATAATGATGAGTACCGTTGATTGCCCTGTAAGCTCATTTGGTAGAATATCTGCTTCAAGACTTGTAGGGCGTGGGTTCAATTCCCACAAGGACAAACATTTATGTGATAAAAAATGTTTGTGTGTTTGGGTGTGTGTATTATTAAGTATGTATGTATTTACAAAAAAGGATCTAAGTATTCTATCAATTATCTAGTTCCTATAGCACAAGCTTTGATTATCTTTGGGCTAGATGGCGCTTTGTGAAATGTCCTAGATATTTATTTAATTTTTATTATTTCGTTTCTTCGTGATAGGACTTTGTTAGGTATACTTATAACAAATGGAAGGAGTAGTACCATCAAGTGAACAATTTTTTTTTTTTTTTAAATACTAAATAGGTTTGCGTTTGACCACGCCCTGCCTGATGTTAAGCAGGATGCAGTCTACGATGAAGCACGCTTACCTAGAAAAAACCTGTTGTTGTCATTTGTTGGTCCATTCACGTTAAGTATATACATAGATACTAAAATATAAATAGAGATGTTATAAAATGTGGCCGAGGGAACACGCCCGAACACTAACCTCGGATGAGTCACACGGAATCCAATCGGCAAAACCGTTGAAAAGTATCGAATTCGAATACAAACGACATGAAACGACCTCGAAACGTATTCGTATTCAAAGCAGCGCGTTACATTGACTCCAACGAACAAACATTACAGAAAAGACAAAATGTTATCATTTAGATCCCAATTGAGTTGACTTGATGCTAAAACTTCACAAAGAAGGATAAACGTGCTTGAGCGTGTAATTGAAATGTCACTGTGCAAGCAGCGGACATTTTAAAACGGCTTTTACCGGCGCATGCGCAGTTCGAAGGTCCATAGATGCAAATTTTAAATCTAGAACAGTCGCTTAGACTGCCCGCTGTGCCATACATTCTCTTGAGCTAATGCCGATTCTTCGACAGATTAACTGTAGATATACAGTTAATCATGAAAATAAATAAGCTCTTTTAAAGCTTAATGGCCAAATAATATTAGATTGTAAACGAATGTTAAACTGTAGCTATATTATATTACTGTGTCGACACGCAAAAGACGTACCTACAACATACACAAAAAATGTATTTAACGCAAAACTATTTGGACGATATAAATAATCAGTAATCTAGATTCTATCGCGAATAGATTTCGATCAGGAATCTATTCTTGCTATTGTCTTATTACCTATATTATGGCCCTTTCTATCTTGACAAGCTTCTAAATAGGCACTTCAAACAGTATTTATAGCTTTACACAAATCCAGCGTGACACCGAGTCCCGTTCTACCACCATTTCTATAAGTGGGTCAGATCAAACAATATCTGAAACAGTTGAACAATAATCCAAAGGCGGCAAAATCTAGATAGCGTTACGATTAGCATTTCCTTATTGAATAGGATTGTGGAAAGACTATAGAGCAAGGCTGCCAACTCTAGGCCCGCAGACCCATGGGCTTGAGAAAGAGAGATGGTATCAAAGAGAGTAACTGATAGTATTAGTTATTGCTATTGACTACTATAAAGCATAACTTATGAGTAATTCTAAGAACTGAATGTGAGATGAATCATTTTGACGGTATCGCCTGATGATTTGTTTGCGTTTCGATCTCGCGGTTTCTCAGTCCTGTCATGATTGTTTCTTGAAACATTCAAGCATATAAATCAGTCAAGATATTTGTTTAAAAAAAAAAAAAAAAAATTTTGCAATTAAGAATTTTATTTACAGATAAAGTACACCGTAAACATAAATGTAATAACTAATAACAAAACAAAGTAATTATGACAAACAAGCAAGATCTGTAAAATAAAAATATCACATCACTCCTTGTATCAATTGTATCAGTGAACAAAAAATAATGTACGTATTGTTTTATTCTATTACTGTAATGTTTCTTTGTATCAAAGGAATTCTATATTAATGCAAATCAAAAAAATAAAAATAGAAAGATAAACAAATAGAAAAATTCCATGAGTTGCAAAAACAATAAGTACAAACAAGAATCAACAATCTTGAGCAAAACATAATTATTTACAGACATTTCAATCGTGATACTCGTATAAACTGCGGAAATAGATGATACTTTTGTATCTATTTGTTTTTTTATTACAAATACAATAAACGCTTTAGAGATATCGCGTATACACCATTTCACTTACTCCGTTTCTGCACGCGATGGTCAATGCCAGTAAGAAGTTGACAAGACATATTTTGACAACACAAACGTACAACAACAAAATGCGTGGTACTAAACTCCAAATTTATGGCGTTTAGAGCCAAGCCATACAAAGACGTGAACTGACCTTTTGGGTTATTGGCCCTTGGGACTAGAGAACGAAGTTAACACGAGAAAAGGGCGTTAAAAATGAATAGCAACCATTTCCCAATAAAATTGAAATTCTTTAATGTCAATCAAAGATCAAACGTGGGAGCAAGCCCGAGCTTGTTTTGGGTGCGCAAGCGCCGCCACCGGTGATCTTGACACAGTAACAGTAGCTTCTGATCCACAGATCGATGTTAGTGGGCCGGACGACGCGGTGCCCATTCTTTACGACACCGTTGTGTAAAGACGATGCAACAGTCGACGTGGTGGTCGGAGATAGCTAATTAACATGTGTGAGAGACGGTAGCTGTAGTAACAATTTCCATATAAGTGTGTGTTAAGTAAAAGAGGATAGATCATGTACCACTTGTATCATATATGCTGACAAGCATTTTGTTAAAAGAAAGACAACCAATCGACTGATACATCGTAATACCAACAAGACTAAAAAACGAAACAAAACTAGTAAAATATCTTATTCATCAACAAGAGATTAATAACAACGGACTGACTAGGTATTTCTTTACGTCTACAGCTTTGCAATTTCAAATTGTCCCAGAAGACACTTTGTATAGCAAAACGTCTTTCGGTCCTGTGTAACGACCTAAGTTGCCAGATTTAGAATAAGAGGTTACGCATTGCAGAAGACCATCCAAACTGGAGTTTTTAGGGAGGTTCTAGACGCCTAAAAGTAACCTAATGAAACACATTTATGGGCTGATGACTAAGAGCTTTATGATTAGAAAAATTTAGAACGATAAGTTGTTTGTTTTGTAAAATCACGTTATTTTCAGCACGAAGTTACGGGGAATCAGTTAATAGTCACGCAGTAGATATTTACGCGTGAAATATCTACAAATAATAATTTAATGGTATTGTTTATCATACCGAGATGGTTTGTTTTGATCATTTACCATCGCCTTATACTAGAAATCATCTCTACCACCACCATATATGCGTCTCTATCAAAACAGAGGTACATTTCAATCGCAGGCAATTAGTAAACAAAAACAAAGCTATTAGAGGCTAAACTGTCGTATCGAAACCCACACAATCGGCAGTTGACATTGAGCCTCCTAATTATTGACATGCGCGAATTGACGGAGTGACTGCACTCATTCAGATGTCAATCCAACTAATGTAAAGTGAGCTAATAGATGTATCGAACTATGTAGAGCTAATATATAGCGCTGCAGATGTTACCAGCGTAGCAAACATAATATGCTGGCACCTGTTTTACGATGCATATTTTTATAGAAGCTTTTTTAGTCAATGATTTAAGCAGCAATCGATAGATACATTTCACAGCACATTGGATCTTCGCATTTATTAAAAGAGAGACCAATTAGTAACGCCGTCGCATCGATTCGTCAAGTCGGCAAGGTATACATTCTGGGGCCCGCGGTCTACAACCGCGTACTCGCTTCCATTCGGGATGCACCGTCTAACGCGTGCTTCAGAAGCAAGCTAAGATCTTGGCTTCAAGAGACCTTGTTTTATGATTTGACGATTATTTAAAAATAAGAGATTATTATTTTAATAGTAAGTAATTATAATTCTTTTATTGACATTTAATCATATTGACATATTTTATAATTGGGATAATATTATATTAACATTTTATTTTATTGACATGTGTTATGTTTGTGGCATTTTTAATGTTATATTCAAATACAAATGGAAAAATGACACAACTTTGGTGTTACCTATAAAAAAAAAATAGTAATGTGTCCATAAGTTACAATTTGCGTTTCTCTGAACCCTTTTTACATAAATTGCCTAAACAGTATAGTAGAGCGAATACTGACAAAGAAAAATAAAAAAAAGAAATGAAATAAACAAAGATGTCGTGACGTTTAGTCAAAATATACTATTTAAACATCAATCAATTAACTTTTATGTTAATATAGATAAAACAAAGGTTACACAGAATAATGGAATAAAGAACATGCTACAGGCCGAACTTTGTTCGATCAAGGAAACGATTATCTACGGTATCGGCGAGATACAAGATTCGATATAGCTCAGCACATCTAAATACTGAAAAGTTGAGGAAGTGATGCTAAAATTTGCAAAGAAATAAATAGACATTATGATCTATAGATAAAGATTATACTGGCGATTCGATTCAGAGTTGCAAGAACATCGAATTGGTCCAACGCGAGTGTCGCGACCTTGGTAATTGTATTCTAATGCGGGCGAAATATTCTAATTCCATTGTATGGCAGTCCGCACCTTCACAAAACCACAGAATAAATAATAGAACTGATTTAAGGATGCCATGATCATTATGAAGCAATTAAAACATAAGAATATTTTACAAAAGTTACATACAATTTCTAATTGAGTGTTCAAGGTATGTATTTAGTTTATTTCCGCTTAACAGTCGTTTCAGTTACAACAGTGATGAAGATTTCAATTTAACTAAATTGACAACAATTTAAAAAATTTATCCGTCACTTTACTTAATATCTAAAATTAAAATTGTACATAAACTTAAAAGTCAATTCCTAGATTATTTTTACAATCTATCAATTTGATTTAAATTCCACAACAAATAGTTTTTGGGTATATTTCCTAAAGTTAGTACATTTTCAACAATGTCAGCACATAACATTAAAATCGATTACATTATTCGATTATTGTATGAACCCTTTAAAAAAAATATCTTTGCAATATTTTTTGTTAGTTACACCCCCAAATTTCCCGCCCCTAAAATCTGCCACTTAAGCCTACTCAGCATGCTGGTAAATTCGCCACTGTATGTATATCTACCCTAACTAATCGACCGTTTAGGCTTTGCTATCTGATCTATCATCATTGTAATTATGTTAATATCCTGCGCGCGCATTGTGCTAAAGATGCGCCGGCGCCGGGTCCCAGGATGCATCTCATTAGCGCAATTAGATGCCATACTACATCGCTTTTGCGTAAGCACGACGCTATCCCGCCGCGCTATCGTGCAAAAGTACGCGAGTTTTAGAGTCAAGCCACACGGTTTGTTGTGTTTGCGTTGCGTTGTCGCGATCTTTGCTTCTGCAAAGTCGTTGCGACGTTCTACATAGAAAAAAATGTGGTATGCCACACGGTATGATGCAGCACCGTAAAATTTTACCAAATACCGTACATCGTATTAACAAAAGTTACTCAGATGCAGTTACGCAACGCATCGACAACGCCAACGTGGCTCCGGACTTATTCGAAAGAATAAAACCACTTATAGTTCGCGCATATAACACCGGACCGTCCTAGATAAAGAGTAGAAATTGTTTGCCTTCATTTCACACCCTCTCAAATATCCTCAAAAAATAAGTAGTTTATTTCGCAAAACAAAGTAGAACCTTGAAGTAACGATTCTACATTTCAGTGCTTTGCAGTGCTACTAAGATTTACAATTGATCTTTGAATACTATTAATTAGTTTGTTATGATGCTACTAAATTATACGAATCGCATTCACCTATATCGCTATCAATAACAAATTGGCCATATTTCCCAGCTCCCGGGTTAGTGGTCAATAAATCGCGCTATCTGCAATTTGGAGCGGATTGCCATTCGTCAGTGTGGCAGCCACTTAGTACAGAAGTAGGGCGGATGAGCGCACGATATGCCTTTCACCTGGTGCTGGGCAGACTTAGACACGCAATTATCACCTCTAAATTGTCAATAAACTATGTATATTTAACAAAAACATCTTTCGAAATATATTTTTAAGTAAATATAAAGTGTTAACTCCGTAGTGTAAAAAAATAAAATAAGTAGTATTAATATAATATGAAAGCCATCGATTATACTTATACCAAGAGACTTGGTGCAATGCCAAAACTCCAGCAGAACCATTACCACGCCATTCTCTTCCATACGGCTTGTTTGAAGATTCAATAAATCACATGAGGTCATGTACGGCACCATTCAAAGTCATTAGTACGATACAAATATTATTTATTGAATGCAACAGGAAGATGTTTAAGTGAAGATACATATATAAGTATCATGAAATTTGAACTCATTAGAAATCTTAGACTTAGTTATCTAAAGATAAAAGCGGGAAAGAAAAAATCACACAGTGGATCAAGCGCAAACTTATTAGCGATAAAAAAAAAAAACACCGACCATAAAACACCTAGGCAGTTTTGTAAATTCACGACTGCATTCAATAAGGTACCATTAATTAATTTAAAAGAGATAGGGAGTAACAAATGGTGAGTAATTACAAAATTTACGATTCCCTCCCGACGCCTAAGGGATAATATTAAGACAAGCCACGAGTACCCATAAAACAATTTTCTTTACTACGACATGAAAGATAATAACAGGCTACTGGAATCGACAAGTCCATCATACAAATGGCCGAAGCTTTTAAAACTAAATTCTTAAAAAGAGGAGATAAAGACATGATTTTATAGTGAAGAGTGATGTGGGGATCAAAGGCGTGCGTGCGCGCAGACATCACGATGTCATTGCTGTAATAGAATAATTAATGGGCGCTGGACCGAAGCGAGGGTCACCGGCAGAGCTAGTACAGCAACCCTTAGCAATGCGATGGTCGGCCACAGTACAAGGCGCAGCTGTGTCGATCAAACATTTGTAAGGAAGACTAATGTCACAGAAAAACGATGTGGAAATTCAATCATAGCCAAAGTATGAAAGTGAAGCGACTATTTGAAAAAGGTTGCGGGCTGCGCTATTTAAGGAGCTTTTTATAAAGAATGAATGAAGATTGATGACGATAAATGTAAGGCTTAGTTAAGCAACATTCTTAGAAACCGCTCAGCCTCGATCCCACAATCGCGCCGCAAATCATTCGCTCTCGCTGCAAGCCTGACCCAAAAACTACGAAATATTAAAACGAAGGCACCACCCAAAACCGTAAATATCTACCGGAGTTTCTAAACTCTGTTCCACTTACGAAAATCTGCAGAAATAACAGGCCGTTCGTTATTAGCCATTCAAATTGTGGAAAACAATGGCATCGGTTAGAGGGTCGCGGACATACGGACCCATGCAAATAACACAACTTGGAGTAATCAGCGGTTACCCGCCGCCATTGTTTTCGGTGAAAAGATTAGTGATGCAAAATGGCCGAGCAACGGAACCGGTGAGCTCTCATTCAGTTTTACAGTGAATCATTGAAGACAAAGAGCAGACACTCGAAGAGCTTTTTAATACTCGTAGAGCAGATTATAACAATCAGCTGGTGCGGACTACTGATTACTTGTAAATGGCTAATGTCAATCACGCATATCGGGTATTTAAGCTGAGAGCACCGATAAACGGATACGGTGTACTGCACTCCGCAGTGTTCGTGCCATGGTAGTCATTGCCTGTCGGGTGGTCGTCTAATGTAATGCAAGCGGGCTCGAGGCGCTCCCGACTTGAAATATCACGGAATATTGCGCCACTCAAACAGAATAACGTGAATCAAACGCGGTGCTTAATGACAATACTACTGGACCTTTTATTGATAAAACAGAGTAGTTGAAGTCGTAAACCGCTCAACTACTTTTTAAATGGAACGCTATGAATCATAGGCCCTTCAAAATTACAGATCGTCTTCTGACTGACCAAAATTAGCGAAAACAAACGCAAAACGACCTCTACTGGATAAGGCTAAGATTTTAATCGTGACCTCCAACGTGACATCCGTTGGTGCGATGAAACTTGGCATCGGTGAGGTGGTCACCCACGGCTGAGACGTGGCTCGTTAGGGCATTTTATTGCAGACTAGTCCATACAAGGGGACCGGCCGACCAACGTCGTAAACAATTTAATGACTTCTCACTCACCAAAAATCGGAGGTAAACAATCAAAATGTATTTGGTAAAAATTTTCGATGTTTTTAGCAACATACGTACCGATGTTGCGTCACCGCACAATGTCCGCTTGCGCTAATATGACAATATCGAAGAATTCCAGAATGTGAACTTTATGTGGGTTAAATGCCAGCCTACGTAACATGCTTCGGCTGTGACAACAGCCTCAATTCGCCGCGAAACTCTTTTACAGCCAAATAAATTGGTTCATTTCATATCTTAGAACGTTATAAAACAATCGAATCGTGCGCAATCTCGACCACTGCCTTGAGAAAACCAAGACTGGTAACACAAACAAATGCACCCATTTATTTTGTCATGAATGTCATAATGCCGAGCGATTTCGTCAGTAAATGTTGGCAACGTTAGTTGGTATATTACTGCCATTACTCAAGCCTTAAGTGCATCATTATTTGTAACGTGTGAGAGTGCATGCACGTCGGAAGTCTCGTACGAGCGCGTTAGAGGTCCGAGATTGATAGCGATCTGCGGATGGCGGCACGGGAGCCCACTCTCTCCACCATTGTGAGGAGGCGCCGACGGCCACTGCCCTCTCGACTGAAACTAAACACAATTGTAACAATATTCCGAACGAGAGTGTTCCGCGGGAGTTCACCAGGAAGCGTTCCGCTCTGCATTTCCATTTGTGCGGTAAGAGGAGAGAGTCGTTTCTAGTTCGGAACACTGTATCCAGTTACCGGTATCTGTTTCCAGTGAGTGACGGGCGCGGATATGTAACTCGAATACTGTTGAAGAGACGTGCGGCAGCCGGCAGCAGCGCGATCGCCGCAACGTTGTCGACGGCTTATAACTTTGTGAAAACTGCACTTTACTTAACCTACTTACACTAGCCCTGTGGACCTGGGAACCGCTATGCCTCTCCGCGTCCGTACTCTCGTGGGCCGTTTTTCAGCGATGCCACCCGAGATAGGTACCTCGCATAATGATGGAAACGGGTCCGACCAGGTACGTATCTGCTGAACAATCGAACTAGTGGACGGTATCGGTTCCTGGCTCCCGCTCCAAACCGAAGTACTCTAGAAATTGCGTTCTAGAGAGGAAAGATAATATAATCGAGTGAATTGAACTAGTTATAGGTTGTGGACGGTGCGACACAATAGTGGCAATAAAAGACGTCGGGAACCAAATAGTTCCAGAGTCCATTTGACCGATTGGCCATAAAGTTGCTGCGGGCGGGTCGTCTTGATCAAGCCCGATTGAATACGCAGCGGATGATGAATGTTGCCATGTGCGTAGTTTACTATCCCCGTGTGCGGTATTTATTGCCCTCGCGTATTACCGACGGATAGACAAGAGGACCTGGTACATTGCGCTCAGTATATTCCGTCGAACAATACACAAGCGACCGCAAGTTGCCGAGCCTTTGTGAATTCAGAGTAACGACCCACCCCGACTAGATTTCCAGCTATTATGTAAGTAAGTCTCTAAATATAGCGAAGAATGTGGATGATGTAAGGGGCACGACTCCAGCTCACGAATGAATCAAATGCGAGCACGTACGTCGTGTTACTAGTGATGTACAAAACACGAGGAATGCTCGGCAGCTGTCACAACACTATTAATATAGGGTTTCCCCATAACTGATTTAGGCTCTACAACATCGTGTCGCAAGTTTCGTGGAATCCACATTCGTATCCCCATAGCAATCGTTTGAATTACGAAGTATCCAATTTTGTCTTGTATCTTATGCAAGCGGAAATGTTAATAAAATTAGCATAATTTTAGTTTTGTTTGGGCGCGTGCGACATGCGAGTCGTGACGTCACGTGTTGGGGTCGAGTGGTAAGTAGAAGTAGAGTGATTCACGCGTGGATCGTGCGGCATAGGTGCGCGGGCGCATACTGATGGGGACATGGCAAACACCCGCGCAAGCGCCCTCTGGCATGCCTAACGAGCGCCTGTCTCACTGACACATTGTCATAGCGACCATCTATCTACTAGACACGTACCGTGTGGGAGGACACACTCCGCTTCTGGCGTACAAATTGAAAAGTAAAGTTTTAATGTTGTCATAGTACACCAGAAGACTCAAATATATTTCAAGGTTGTGAACCTTTGGGTAGAATTTTCTTTTTTCCTCAAACGTGAATATACCTCTATAGGTACTCCACCTATAAGACTACTAATAAGACCTCGTATTCTGGAAAATTTTGTTATACTTGTGCACACACAGTGCCTATAAATCGTACGTCAGTTAAATATAAATACTACTTCACTCACATCACAACAAAAATAGTATAACATTTTTCAATACCACCCTCAATATTTAATTCTATGTTATAGCGATTTGCCAAACCCGAGATACTCCCAGAAACTGCCTTCAACGAGACAAACTTCACTGAATAGTTGGACTAGTCACCGGACATTGTTCTCTAAACAAACACCTTTACAACATTGGAGTTACATACAGTCCTCTATGCAGAAGTTGGATGGAGGTAGAAGAAACGGATACTAACGTACGAACATCCTCGGGTCACCGAGGACACTCTGGGAAGCCTGCGCCGGTGTCAAGAGCTGCTGTTTTTTTTTTCGAGACACCAGGTGGCTTGACTAGCCTAGGACTAGCGGTCTACACTGCGGAGAAGGCTCGCTCACCAAGTAGTGATTTGCCAGAGAACCAAAAATATCCACCGCTTAAAGTTATATCTATCGCAGAATAGATAACTGCTAGGGTAGACCGCTACTGTTAGTGATTGAAGATCACATATAGGCAAACGTAGGCGTAGGATGCTCAACTAATAAACTCGATGTTACAGAAGACGAAAAGTTAAAGATCCGGCCAAATGACATTGACTTTAAAAGAAGCCAATGTCCAGTTGACAAACCTGTACCTGTTGAATCATGTAATGACGATGAGAGTAACTAAACGGATAAAACTAAAAACAAACCTTAGATAAAGATGATTGGCCAATCAACAAACACTCCAACGAGCACTGTTGGCACACCAAATGTATACTCATCGTTAAAATAGTTCGGGATCTTACCTGAAAACAAGAAAAGAAGTAGTTAGATAAAGTTACTACATTTGTAACACATTTACATTTTGATACAATCTGCATGATAAATACTACGATAGTATCAAAAGCGGTTACGCCAAGTAACTCGGCAAACTAATCTAAAACAACATCACTAGTTGTTACTCAACAACGTAAAGAGCATAAAGCTGTGAATTAGATATGCAATGGTTGCTAAATAACACGAGAACAAATTGACAATACACTGATAGACAATTACCGGGCCAGTAGTAGCTTACTGGGCGTCGAGGACTGACTAACCGAAAAGATAAATAGTTTTACCGAAGGAAATTGTTCCGTTATCATCGATTTTAAAAGGCTTTTTAAAATGATTATATATTACTGTATATTTTTAAAATATGAGCGCGCAACACGGCGGGGCGCAGCTAGTAATAAATAAATTAGTGTTGTAGAATTTGCAAGTTCGAATTACTAAAAGTATTCGAATAATCTATATAAATAAATATATAATCTATATATTCGTTAGTAGGCTCGTATGTATGCGAGGGCAAAGGCCAAACTCTACTACGATGTACCGGACATTCAGCTAATATATTAAATAATATTATATAGGTAAATATTTTTGGCGACTTAATGATAAAACGTTGAATTTCTCTACAAAAGTTTAGTTAGAATTTATTGTAACAAACTTTAAACCTTAGAAAAATGTTTAGATGACATTTGATTAGATGATGATGTGAGAACCGTATCAAAATCCGTTGCGAGGTTTAAAAGAAGAAAGCGGAGAAACAGACAGACGCAACGCGACTATGTTTTATACTACATACATATTTAAAGATAATTCGATGGTTTTTTCGGATATTATGTGCGATTTTAAATTTGTAAAATTACACATTCCGCTTTACACATATATATACACTATTCAAAGTTTCGATTGAATTGCATAAATACAGGCTATACAAATATTAAGATATTTGTTTGTTATTTTCTTTGTTTGTAGACCGTATTATAAAATTGTGATTGCGATCGTTTGCGCAAGTCGGTATCACGGATTTCATTACCGCTTTGACATTTACATGTGTTTCTATAATTGGATTAGGAATGAAACGAATCGGTAGCGGCACCTGTAACGGCCTAACAAAACACTCTTGTGAAATCCGACGCGAAATGTAAGAATCAGTTCAAGGTGGCCTCTAACCTATACGAGAACCGGTACCGGGAAATGTTTACAGCAATATTGCCGAAACTTGTGATTATAAATTGTATTAAATTAATTCATGTATTTCAAGATTTTAATCTTCAAACATTTATCAAAATGCGTAAAGATACATCATCTTATTTGCTGAATACACAGACCGTACGAAGCCAATTTAACTTATAACCGAAAACCAAATAATTATATTGTATTAATTGGTTATTAGTTGTTTAGTTGTTGTGTTGTTATTAGTTGTTATCGGCTGGCTAGCTACCACCCTCAAGTTGAAAATCTGCCGCCAAACATCTAACGATGTGTTCCGGCAGCCTCACTTGAGAGCCAGTTCCATTCCAGGCTAGGTGTGCTTTACCATCTTCGACCATACCGTCACTTACCAACAGATGAGTTGTGGTCAAATACCAAGCCTGTCAGCCAATAAAAAAATATATGTTTATTATTAGAAACATAAAACGCTATTATAATTACAATCAGTATTTTATTATTGTAACTAAATACATACAAAAAATATTTCAGCTTTTTTCAAAGCAAATCAATTTTATTTTTTTATGTAAATGTAATGATACGAACGAGACTAAATATAACGCATGTACATGGGCAGAGGCACACAAAACATTGAGAAGCAAAAAAAAACAGTTCAATTTTTTTCTTAAATTCTCATCGATTTTCTCTTATGACTTAGTTATTTTTGGTTCTTCGACTAAAAGTTACTTGGCCAAAGTTGTAGAGAATTTTATTTGCAACAAAAAATGTTTTACTAATTTTCTTGTGAGACCTATATTTTTCAGATAAACCATGTGTACCACTTTTTCCAAGATGCCGTAGGCCAAGTGTTGCAACCCCATAAACTTGGATTTTACACTAACTCTTCCTTGAATTTTAAAAAATAAAATTGCGTCCTCCGGCAAATGTAACTATTCAATGGACTACGAGTATAATACGCATGACTACGAGTATAATAATTAACTTCAAGTTTTATAAAAATCGTTGATTTCAAAAATGCCACCAACGCAAAGCGCGAAATTATCTGGTATTAGCATTTATGATTGAGTTGGCAGAAGTAGCCAATAGTATCGTTCGCTATATGTATAGAGGTCGCAACAGCTGAACGTTTGCTTCTTTACCCGTGTCACGTTTCTCTGATTAGATAAGCATACGATGTTGTTTCTAATTGAAAATACCTCAGCCACCTTAGGTCAATAAAGTTAATGAAATGTAACAGATACGTAACATTGACAAAGACTTTTTTCTGCATAAATTTGAAATTGAGAAAGATTGTAGATATAAGTTTCATTCAGTGCGCTATGTTCCATATCATCATATAGGACGTACACTGCTGGACATAGGCCTCCTTCTGGGGGGGTTTTGCCAATACTCGTCACGCTTGGCAGGCGGGTTGGCGAGCGCAGTTAGGTGTGATTGTTCAAAGTAGCTGCTGCCCATCTTTCGGATGACATCCCTTAGCCGACTTTTACGGCAACCACGGGTAGAGAGGGTGGGGTACTATTCTTACGCCGGCACCACCACGGCGGGTTCCATATATTTTTAATTAACTAGTTGCTGCCCGCGGTTTCTTTCCTGTAGTAGAGTCGGATAATATACAATAATACAAACACTGGGTCTATATTTTTGGATTCAATTCTTTTCTTATCATAACTCCATTTTCCTTGAATCAATTTTGATGAAACAAAGACTTAAAAGTTGCTTAGGAGTAGGACTCCACAGAACCAAATACATCCATGGCGTACTTTCCAAATTTATCGTGTTAGGCAGATAGACACATAAAAACTTAAAAACTGTATTTTTCGTTTCAATTGCTCCGCATACCCTACAAATCACATATAAGGTATGCTTTTTACATACCCTAAAAAATTATGTTTTACAAATTTATCTTCAATATACAGTAAACGTCTTCTAAGCGTATTATAGAGTTTTGTTATATGTATAGATATATTGATTGATTGTTTGATTAACTCTTCGTTATACACACCAAAAATTTTACAATACAGAAAAAGTAACATTAATTAACAGATGAAACAACTGGCTATCTTATCGCTTAGTATGAAAAGGATCAGAGGAAGAAAATGACAGGGTGTGTCAATAACGGCGATATGTACATAACTATAACATAAATACAATATAATAATAACATATTAGTATTGTTAAACAGATATTTTAGCGTGATCATTGAACATCTTCATGACAATACAGGAATACGACGAATGCGATACGCGTGTTGACGAGTTCTCAATAGTACAATAACGAAGCGAGTTCTGGCATCGATTGTAAGTTGATGCGTGCTAAATGAAAGCGTCTGAAATTGTGTTCCAAGGTTTAATGCAGGTGTTGGCAGGACCAAGTCTCAAGAGCTCAGTACAACGCAACGAGGTACACGATCAAATTTCCCCAGGAAATGTAGAGGTTAAATGCTCGTTGACGAGCGATCATTAGAGGAGAATAACGGCAGTCGACACGGGGGTCACATTACTACTATACACCCATTTCGCCGTTCATTTAATCTGTTTATTTATTTATCATACACTTCTCAATAGCAGGATAATAAATGATAACAATAACATGTAATCGGATCGTGGAAAAGAATACATTACGTCAACAATCGTGATGGAGCCGCCACATGATCGTGAGACCGATGATGATGACGAAAATAATGAACTCTAAGCATCCCGATACAGATCGCTGTTGCAGCACATAGAGACGGAGCCACTCGCACCAACGCAACAGAACCATTGCATAACCGCGGGAAAACCACGGATCACGACGAGCCCGCCCCGACTCCATTATCCGAATAGCTAATGTCGATAGTATACATAAACACGCAATTAACTCTACGGAGCAACGGATAATTTAAGCTGACGTCGCCAGCAAAAGCGACAACGATGCCTAGACTCTCGCAAGTAAGTATATCGCTTAACCAAACCAATAATTTCAAAAGCAATGCATTAATTAAAAACTGTTTAGACATTAATCAGGCGCCGGCGGTATCGCGATCGGCAGCTCCGATTTATTACGCTCCAGATATGGTTCTCGCCGATATTCAATGATCAGCCGAGTTCTCCATAACGAGACGCTATTAAGGATCACAGACGATGCGGTACTGAGGGTTTTGACAAAGAGGTTGTGAACGCCGGCGGTTAGGATTATGCAAAGGGTCTACATTGGAAAGGAGCAGCGTTGCGTCAGTCCGGTCGTGAGCTCTAGAGAGCGGATCGCGTGGCCGTCCTGCGCAATAATTTGCATAGTTAAGAGGCACGCGGCCATTAGACGTGGTGTCGCCGGGAACGGTAACGACTTCATGGAACCTGCGCTATTCGGACCTCATCTGATTATGAGAAGACGAGATTCTTGCCGGTCGCTGTGCAGTAAACGCGTACTTGATAGGGGCATTTTTATGCGTTTTGATCAGGGTATCGACGGGCTGCTTTTCTAGGAATTTCGTTTCTACTACACCATGAATGTGCCTCAGTTTTCCCGCATATGATTCCAATTGTTCCATAATAATGTTGTAGAAAGATCGCCGGAGGCAGTGGGTGGTCGCGTTAACGCAACGCGGTCGCGTGTCTCAGCGGGTGCATTGTCTACCTATGCCGATAAGATAATTAAGCACCCCACGCTTTATATCTATTTTACTATCACCTTGCTTCTATTGGGGCAACTGGTACAGTAACATTGCGTCGACCTTTCTGTTTACGTTTAGTTATTATGCAATGAACATAATGGATTTTCCATTTCATCGCACGTGATAAAAGTGAAAATCAACAGTTAGTATGACGTGCCAGCCACATCCGGTGGTGATCGGGTTCCTGGCATCAAGTGGGACACTTCGCTTTCTAGGAAGAGCCTGGCGAAATGACGGACGTCGGCACACGAGTAGAATACTAAAACATGACCATAAACCATTACCAATAATCGGATCATGGATTAATCATCCTTGCTTTAAACTAGGGTCAATTCATTCAATGCCATTTCGCCAGACACATAAAAGTAACAACTTTAAACGTCGGAGTCGTAAAAGAACGCACATTCATATGAAAGACACATAAACAGCAATTGCATCGTTTAAAGCCGCCTGGAGTGAGTGTATTGTGTCAAGGCGAACACTTTCAAAGCACACCAGTTCTCGCAAAGAAACTTGTCCTCAAATGTTGAAATAGAACCTGCCACGATTACTTTCGAGGATTTTGACTTTTACGGATCGAGGAGTGTCTCGCATCGGTGCGGAGCGATGTAAACGACCTCAGCGCCGTCGGCCGCAGAAAAGACGTCGGACTAAAGGAATTCATCTCGCACCGTGCCCTCGAGCCCGTTGCAAACGATGACCCCGCATAATTACACACCGATTCGATTGTGCAACCTTGCATTATGAACAAATTAATGGACAAACAGTAATGTGGACTCGATAGCGAGCAGTAACGGGATTGCTAAATCTCGCCGGGGGAAACGAGAGCACGCGTTTTGTCACACGGGTTAACCAAGAGCGTAGGAGACGTTCTAATTGGCAAGTGAAGCGAAGTTTAAAGACGTTGAGCCTACAGCGCCCACGCCGCGGCCGCTCTCGAAGTGGGTCACTGTCGAAGTGTAGATTCGCGATTCAGGCATTGTAATCGGATTACGATTGGTTGACAGCATCCGCGGCCGGGGTCAGCTGTCAGCGACATTGTTATCTGAACTTGGCAGCCGCGACCCTCACCTATGACATATATTGCTTACTATTAAATGTAAACCTACTGACATGTATAATGTATGATATGTGTCGTTCGAGCTTTTAACCAAGAACTTTAAATCTTGTTTGTCGTGTACGCTAATTGACTTGCTCTGGTGTAAGACTGATTGAAAAGGCTTTAAACGTTGTCTAACTTTTTATGCTAATAAAAGCTTTTTTTGTTTAAACGTAACAAATATTTCAAATATGATTTCCGAATTGAAACACGGTAGCCTTCGAGTATGAATTCCATTCGCCACCGGCACCACCAATCTTGACAAACTAACAAGTTCTTTGTGTAATAACGCGAGCTTAAAGAGGTCGATCAAAAACATTACTGTATTGAAAGTTTATATTTCATTAAATGTAGACAGATTTTACAAAGTGACTAAAGCTAAAACCTCAAGGCGATCGCTAAACAATGTTGATGAAGCAATGTACGAGAAAATAACTTCATCGGACCATGTTGCATAAAAAGATATTAGATATTACCCGTGTCCTGGTGAAGTGTGGTGGTATCAGATAGGTGGGTCATGATAGTTGCACCGCAAGATCACAGATTGCTTGCGCTTGTGTCGTCACACCGAGGGGCGTCCGACGAGAACTTCCTAACCACTCGTAAAACAAAACTCTTGCGCCTATATGAGGCGTGTTTCTGTTCAGATAATATTGCCCGTTAATACCAGTCATTTCATTGGTTTCTACGGTTAGGAAGTTGTAAATATCGAATGAGATACCGATAGTTTCATGTCACGCATCGCCTAAGGAAATTGGACCTGGGGAGCGATAAGCTTTCTCGAAACCGTGTTCTACCGTGTAATTATTCATTGCTCTTCCCAATTATGTTCGTAATATAGATTTAAAATGTGTGATTATTATAAATTTACAATTAAAAAAATACCGACCACATGACCCTTAGGCCAACTAAACGCACTGCTCTAATGAAACAGCGAGGTTTCGGAGTAAACGAAAATATCAACGATGTAGGTAGGTATACGGTATACAAATTTTTTATTTTTTAAATACCGCTCGACCAATTTCGATAAAATTAAAATGGACCACCTGGGAAGTACTTTTCCAAATCGGTTCAGGCATCTTAGAGTAATCGGTGAACATACATTAAAAAAAAGATTCCGACGAATTAAGAACCTCCTCTTTTTTGAAGTCGGTTAAAATAGTTTAGGTACCTAATAAAGTTTGCAGTATGAGTTTTGATACTTTGTTTCGAGATTTTTGGTTCGGCGCGTACTGAGTAATTATGTCGTCTATAAACGATGCATATTACTTTAAACGACATTAAAATAGCCCGGAACCGAGGGCTCAAGGGCGCACTACAGTAATATCTCACGCACAATTTCAATAAATTCAGCTAACACCTTAATCTTGACGAAATAAGAATGAGAGTCGTTTGTCAAGAAAGAGACGTCAAAAAGCATAATGCGTGCGTTGAACTTAAAAGGTTGTGACAGAGGTATTACGGTAATTACCTTAATTTGTAAACACAAAAAAACGGCCGTCGACTCCTCGTAAGTTAACCGAGCGAAAAATTAAATAACAGAGCAGGAGAAGGCGAGAAGTGTGCTGGCGCAGCTGTTAATTCGCATTGCGCACCAATTAGCGCGTCCAGCCAGCACCATCGCTCGCTTGTGAGAACATTATCAATTTTCCGCATGTTTTCCGTAGAAATGTATAATGGCCCAACATTTTTACAAAGGCCGTTATGTTGAACACGTCTGTGACCGATAGTTTCGGCAATCAGTGTTTTTGCTACTTTATAATCTGTTTAGCATAAGGTTGTGAATGTCATCGCCATCAAAGCAAATGTTTATCTAAAACGTGTTTTGGGATCTTTATTCCTTTTTCGCAATGGCGCGTTCTGGTCTGTCAACCATTCTGTTGGATAGAACTATGGAAACGAACAGTGAAGTTTGCCCACACAAGTACGATCATGGATTTAGCCGATATCGTTGACCATACCACAGTGCGGGTCAGGTTTTATCCACAGATATGACATATGATTAATATGTCTCAAACTATATAAATTAGCGGCTTTACGGGAGCAAAATGTATCGTCGAGATTCCTGATGGCGCAGACTTAACGACCGAAACTGCGCATATCGCTAGTAAAGATCTTCATGATTCATGACAAACTCGTTCGGAATGCGTCGGGAAACCGCGACGTCGGTCGTTGACTGATCGCCCAAACGGCACCGCATATGGCCACATCAATTGTGCCTCAAAAACAAAACGCGAATCATGATTCACCTGGCGATGTATTTTGTAGAAGGTCACTACACAAAGTAAACGAATGTCAGCAATGCGTAAATCATATTTCATAACAAGGAAATTGGCGCATCAGCGCCAGGCTTGCTAGCCTTAATTAATCGTCGACCTTCGAGGTGACTGCCGAAGATTTATCTGCAAACACGTAAATGATACATCGGTTAACAATTGTACCTGAAGATTAATAAAATGATTGCGAAATAACAAAATATAGCATGGTTGTATCGTGAACGACAAAATTACCTGGACGGATAATTTACTATCCTCAAAGTTCTTGAGTGATGTGACGGTGACGTCTGTGATTATAAACAAAGTTGTTATTCGGTTAGCGCTTTATTTAAAACAGCTGATCGATATCCAAATTTCCCCACAGTTTCATTAATTGAAGCAAATAATAAGTATTAACAAATAACTTTAATATTGTTATGATAATGTGGTAGTCTTCGACCAGTGATGACTTATGGCGCTAAAACGTGGTCTCCGACTATGTGCCTTCATAGTAAGCTTAAAGTAGCACAACGACTTATGGAGAGGGCTATGCTCGGAGTTTCCCTACGAGATCTAATCAGAAATGAGGAGATCCGTAGACGAACTAAAGTAGCCGACATAGCCCAGCGGATTAGCAAGTTGAAGTGGCAGTGGGCAGGGCACATAGCACGCAGAACTGATGGCCGATGGGGCTGCAAAGTTCTGGTGTGGAGACCACGGACCGGCAAGCGCAGCGTAAGACTTCCACAGGTGGACAGACGACCTAATAAAGACCGCAGGAACGCGGTGGATGCGAGCCGCTTCCAACCGGTCTTTATGGAAATCAATGGGGGAGGCCTATGTCCAGCAGTGGACGTCATACGGATGATGATGATGAATGTGGTATAAATAATTAATTAGAGAACATAGTCTCTCTAGAGGTTGATATGTACTTACATCCCTAACAAGATACTACGACATTGCGTACGTAGGTACACAAGATATTATGTGTCACATCTTCAGTTTCTCCAGTGTTGTGTTGCCTTTCTCGAGTTTACGATGTAAACAGAGCGCTATCGGATCGTCCGATCGGTTGTAACTTTCCCGATCGGTGCGTTGGCTGACGTCCGAATGGAGCGTACTGTGAACATCCAACGTGTCGTCTGTGCAGCAGTAATTGGACCTCACAGCAACTTCAGAGAGTAAAGGCACGTAACTTCGACAGCTTGGTAGGGTGAATCTCACAACTCACGTTGAAACAATTAGATACATTTTTTTTTCTTAATGTTACATTATTGTGACGAACGAAGCCCTTTCACAATTCTCAGAGATAACGTCAACCCATGACCATTGCAGCGGTAGGAACTCAGAATTTTCAGTAACAAAACGAAGCCAAGATTATAACTGTTTTGGCGATTATTACTTTCAAGTAAATATATTCCAAAAACTGATGCTCTCTTTGGAACTGATTTTCAAAACCTACTTTTTAATTATTCGTAGAACCAAACAACAGTAGATCTGTAAAAAGAGTGTTTTAACAAGTACACAATGACAAGGTTCTTGAGCCGAAACCGGTATGAAAATGTGGCTTGAAAACAGATATTTTTTTATGTTCACCAAAACTACATGTCCCGCATGCAAAATAGAATATTACACTCACATGTCAATGTGTCTATAACACTAAAATTTTAAAATACAGCGATGATAGTTCAGTGGTTAGTGAGGTCGGTTCACACGCTGAATGGCGTTTGTTCACACCCCAAAGATGAGCTTGAGCTGCTGGTGATTGAAAACATCGTGAGGAAAACCATAGCATGGTGGTAGGATACTTTCTAACTACCACACTGAAGTTAACAATTTGCCGCCAAGCACGGTGTGTTCCAGCAGCCTCACTTAAGAGTCAGTTTCATTCCAGGCTAGCTGTGCTTTACTTTGACCACACCAACACTTAATATCACTTAATATATATCTTATATTGAGATAAGGACCAAAACGTAGGCTGTCAACTATAAAAAAAAAATGACGTAGAGTGGGAGGGCGGAGCGTGTTTATCAGACCTGATAGTCGATATCAATCACCCTACTTCTTTGAACGTAGATAAAGGTAATCTAACAAACACGGTGCGAGCGTAAACAAATGAAAACATTATCTAGAGCGTATCTAGAAGTAACAACACAATAACGATCGGAAAAATACAACCGTTCAACGATCCTGTCACCGCTGGTTACGTGTGTGATAAAAGTGTTTATTCTTTACGCACATAATGGATACCCAAGCCTAAATCCGCTATCTTGTCTACCTTAGACAAATTTATATATGTATTTCATGTTTGCAACATATCTTAAACACGTTATTAGGCCTGAATGGTGAGCTTGCACCCCCATCACTACATAGTATAAAACAAAGTCGTTTCCCGCCGTCTATAAGCTTAGATCTTTTTAACTACGCATCGGATTCCATCAATAGGTAGAACACAGTCACGCCTTCTGCACGCTTACATCTTTTAAACTACGCAACAGATTCTATCAATAGGTAGAACGCCGTCCCTCCGTCTGTACGGAGGACGCTTGCCGGCGATCACTACGCGAGTGCCGACCGAGCAGTCGGGGTTAACACGTAAATGCACGTTTTCTGTTGGGTGGGTAACTGGGTAGGTAGGTGTTCATGTTAAAATTTAATAGATTAGTGACTTTTTAATAAAAAGGTATTCAAAAGTCAGTTTGTCTTATAGATTTGATGTTAGCGAAGCTACGAACAAAAACGATCGATCGAAGATTTGTTCGTAGATGCGATGTCGACATCACTACACGCGCCTCGCGCTGCGTGAGTCAACGCTAGTAGGGAAGATCTTCTACTTGACTCGGACCCGAGCGCGCCCAGTATATTGGTTGGTTATATTATTACATTTTAATATTAATTGAGTATTCTCTTAGGCTTTAATAGGAGAGAGGAAAATATATCAGGTGAGATGGCGGTCAAACGTAAGCCTATCTATAATTTAAAAAAAAAATATATGATTAGTGTCATCTACGAAATTCTAAGAGACCTTACTAGCTGCGCCTCGCGGATTCGCCCGCTACGCTACAGGCACCATAGTTATTTTCGGGATAAAATGTATATAGCTAGACCATATCCAGGTGGTCCTATGAATTAATGCAAAACACAATAATTGTATAATTTCGTATTAATAATATTTTTGTAATCAGCATGGTTTTAACTTAAACAAATCTTTAGAATGAAACAAAACTATTACATAACAACTAAGTCATAAGGTTGAAATTAGAATTAATAAAAAAAAAATACCTTTACCTTACAATAAATGCAAACATAATTAATCCTTAGCTAATCATTAATAAGGTTTAATTTTCTTAGTTACAAAAGCGTTGTGCCGTTGGAAAACCCTTGGCCTCGGTGACGGAAAGGGCCTTCCGGTTCGGTCCCGTACGCCGTGAATATTCCAAGCTCATTAACGTACTAGTTTTACATATATTGTGGAGTTGCTTAGAATTAACATATAATTATGCCTAACTGTGGTCAAAGTCGTTACCCTGAATATTGTAGAGGAAGGGCATGGTATATATTCGCACTAAGAAATACATATATATGTGTATAACAATAATCAAGGCTAAGGTCTATCTAGGGATCGTTCAAGTATAACGTAAGATATAATAATTAGGTACTAAAATTCTGCTTACGTAATACTTGAATGGTACCTTACACGTATTTAACGTTGTTGCTTTATTCCAAAAAGGCAAATAGAAATAGACTAACTAGCTTTTCGCTTGTGACTTTGCCCTCTCTGGTAAAAATGGTGTTGGCAAAAACCGTAGGTATGCTACTGCAGTTGGTGGCGAACGCCCCGTAGTAAACATGATCTTAGACTGCGTCCTGCTTAACATCAGGCAGGGCGTGATCAAACGCAAAAATCTAGTCTCACAAAACTCGTATTACAGATTTAAAAGGTGTCATCGTGGCATGATTTACTATTTTTCGTTTATTTTCTTAGATATTTCATACAAAAAAGAAGATAACTCGAATTAAAACATAAATAGAAATGTGAAATATCACGGTTACAGTGCAAATGCACTGAAACCGATGACATCAACAAAGAAATATGCTTTTTCAATTGCAACGGGTCGCAGTTATGCGCTAAGCAAACCGTTAATTATACGTCGCATTGTCTAGATAGGCAATTTGCAGGTAATTAATTGGTATTTGTGCAGTAAGCGTGTGGAATTCGCCCATTATCTGTCACCTCTGCACGGAGAGGGGCGAACGTTAATGACACCGAAGTTTTCATTGTGTTTAAGTTATGGGTTGTATTAAGTCATCTACAGTTTCTTTTTTTTTTTTATACGGATAATGCCGCGTTTGACCGCCAACTCGCCTAATGGTAAGCGATTATGTGGTCGAAGATGAAGCACGTAAACTTAGAAGATATATTATGTACCTATTTACTCAGACCTTAAAAAAATATAGATTATATCTCTCAGGAGACAAGGAAGCTGGAAGCTTGTTCCATTCCTTGCCCGTTTGGATGAGAAACGTTGAGTCAAAACATTTGGTTAGTATCCAAAGAAATTCTTCTATGTATAAGTAGTGGAGTCTTTCTACTTGTCCTGTAGTAAAAAGGGGATGGAAGTACAAGTTCGTACAGCTTAGTAACACATTCTCCGAAATGAATCTTGTAAAAAATAAACAGACTTTTACAACAACAACATACAATTGCTACTATAAACGTAAACAAAAATATTTACCAACATTGAAGCGATAAAATGCGAAATCAACACCACCTATGTCAGCAACACATTATTATAATCATATTTATATAAATTATACGTACCTATATTCACATAACTAAGTTATGTATATTAGATAACACCAGACTAATAATGCAAGTAGGTACTCTATATCTGACACAATATCGACTACAAGCTTACTATATGATCATATGTTCATTTGTTATTTAATTTCAATCCACACGTCTCAACTACTTGACCCTTCTCGCTCATTCTTACGATATAACATTAAAGGTCAATAAACTTGAATACTAAACAGTCGTTTCAATAAAGATTTTGGACTGGTGACGTGGTAATGACTAACATTGATTTTATTTAATTAGGTATAAACAAAAAAATAATTTCGATTTCTGACTTTCTGACTGCTTTAGCAGCTGGGTAAGCTTGGTTCGTCATCATCATCCTTTTGTAGAACCACTGCTGGACATAGGCCTGTTCCAAAACACGCCACTCAGCCCGATCCTGGGCTTTTCGCTTTCATCCACCGCCAGCTGTCCTACGTATATTGTCACTCCATCGAGTCTCAGAGCGTCCTACGCTATGTTTGCGGTTATTGGTCTTGTAGGACAGTAAAAATAGAATTTAATCACGCACTAAATTTCCGATTCAATTTTTTTTTTAATAATATTTAGGGTCACTTACTGAGCATAAAATCACAAAATGCTGTCAGATCTAGGTGGAACTACAAGCGCCATCTTGAAAAAGTTTTTGGCCGATATCTCGGAAACTATGCACTTTAGGACAAAAGTTATTGAGACCATTATTGTAGATAATAAAATTTCGCATCTTTAATCTCTTGTAAACTTTTTTGAAAAACTTACCGTTTACGATTTATGGCCCATTTAATTTAATAAACCGCTAATGAAGCTAAAAGGGCAAGACAGAAAATATGCTAGCGCTTCCGCTCTATCTAAGTGATAGGACAAGGGCAACGTTCCTACAAGTTGCATCTGCCACTATTAGGTGAGTCCAGGGACCGTGGCGGAGCACCCATGCAGAAACGAGGACTTCGTGGGAATCGCGTTACTTGAATATTTATGGCCTAAGCTTGAATAAGACATATCAGTGCGGTGTTTGCTAGACTACTTTCTCTTTTCATCAATGAAATGAATTAATATTAGACAGAAATTCTTTATTGATACTTTTCGTTCTATTTAACTTTTTAAATAGCGAATCCCCCGGCTTTGCACAGGTAGTAAGAATGGGTATAGTAAGCTATCCTTAAAAGGTAATAATATGCCACCGCGGACTTTTTGCAGATCTATAAAAGAGGAATATCCCACCATGCATTGTTTTGTTATATCTCAAAAGGATTAGGCAGCGTTTTCAATGAATACTTCCAGGTGGCTTGACTTTTTCCGACACTTCCAACTATTATCATCATATTTCAACTTATTTACACAAAACCTTGACAAACTGTATACATAAACCTTCCCCGTAAATCACTCTATCTATTGGTGAAATTCGCATGATAATCCGTTCAGTATGGTCGATTTATCGTTTATAGTTTACACTAGCGACCCGCCCCGGCTTCGTACGGGTGCAATATAGATACTAATGCGGTGCCTATGCATGTATTCTACATATAAACCTTCCACTTGAATAACTCTTTCTATTGATGGAAACCGCATTAAAATCCGTTGCATGGTGTAAAAGATCTAAGCGTACAGACGGCGGGAAGCGACTTTGTTTTATACTATGTAGAGAAGATATAATATCTAAGAAATTTGACTTTTTATTATTATCAAATATATTACACGTTCATCATACAGCATCGAAATGCAAAATTGATTTTCTTGAGAAAAAAAAATTACACAATTACCTTAGATAACAAAAAATTGTGCAATGCATTTTTGGGAAATGTGCTATTCTGCTAGTTTTCTTGACACATAAGGTTTTGTCACTATAATAATCGCCAACATTCTTCACGTGATCTATCTATAACACTTAAGTACAAAGTAATATTGGTTTTCAGACGATGTTAATGCAGTAGGAAACTAGATAGAAAGGACATCTACTAAATAAAGCTCTAATTCTACATATGTCTAATCTCGCTAGACAACGTACTGGACAATCAAAAGTGGTGGTACATACAGAAAATAGCGTTAGTGAGCTCTAAGAAAAGTATATTGTAAATTTAAATTTTAAACACTGATCCCTCATACCTCCTGTAAGGGTACAAATGAGAGGGCGCTAACTATACTTATAGTTTTTATGACAATGTGATTTCTACTTAAGGTTTTACTTTTATATATTACATTGTAATAAACTGAAACATGACAACAGCCAATCAAGCCAGTGATTAGAATATCGTCAAGGTAGCTAAAGCATCCCGCGAATGAAAAAGGAAACAGGCAGGTGCACGTCGACCCTCGCTGGGGAAGGAATGCGCTAATAATAACCGGCGCCCGCGCACGCCTCCTCACCAGCCCGGCCCTGGCTGCAGGGCGCCTAGCTTATGTAACGTCACTAACTCCGAACATGAGTTTTGGCGGAAACGCGGAAAGATTCGTGTCGCCCCATTGTTTTTTTCCAAAACTAGTGTTTTTTCGAGTGTTGTATTGTATGTACAAAAATAGTGGTGTTTTATTCATAAAGTGCCAAATTACAAGCGCGAGAGTGGGAAAGTGATATAATGCGGTGAAACATAACTTTTCATGTTGCTTCCAAAACTCCATCGAAGCTTATAGTAAAGTCGCCACTGCTTTACCTGCATGACTGGCGCGGACTGGACTTGACCAAGTTTGGACTTTGACTATAAACATAAAGAAGCTGAAAAATGAAGACTACACACAAAATACATAAACATTGAAACTGTGAGAATACACAGAGTGCGATGCCAAAAAGAATGAGGAAGAAACTCTGAACATGAAATATGACAAGAAAATAAAAATACGCACAAAAAGTTTGGATTTCATGTTTTATTTTCACAGCGAGACTGTGAAACTTTTTGCTGGAATCTGTGTTCTACGATACAATAGTGGTGCTTTCAAATCCAGTAAATAGGTTCTTTCTATATACATCAGTGTGCGAAATCTCGAAGAATTGAGAGCTCAACAAATCATCTATGTGTCCGGTCATTTCAACAATGGAAAACGTAAATTAAAAGTCCTTCCCTCTTTAGATCTTACGGACCTCCAAATTCTTTTTTCACTCACATGGAATCCTTGTAGGTCGTGGTCGACCCCTTAACATAAAGAAGGGTGTAGTCATTCAGAGTTTTAAAAAAAGAGAATGCCGACATTTTCTTTTTCCAAAAATTTTACATTCACTTGGCATGATGTAGGGATTGTTTTCCCATATATCCAAATCTGTTCAGGCATTTAAAAGTTATGGTGAAATAAAGAAACTCTCATACATACATACATACATACATACATATATGTACATGAGCCCTGGAAACACAGCAATGCCTTTTTTGGAAAGTCGTGTAAAAAAAATAGGAGGTATAAACACGGGTAACAAAAAATCATTTAACGTCCATAGACAACGATGGCTTCTCATCACTATTAGGATCACATCACTCACTTATTTTATATAAAAAAACTAGTTTATGGTCTCTCTAGCTTTTTTCTGGATGAAAGATATTATGTGATCATCGGTTAAGTAGTTAAGGCGTAAAAGTGTAACAAACTAATATTAGAATTTATAATATTACATTAAAAAAAACTATAAGCTCGTCTGAAGTTTGAGTGTACACTCAAGTCAGTTTATTGGCATATCACCCGACCATAACAATAGAGGATGCAATATGCCATGACTCCGCCTCAGACACGCTCAGCGAATGCCCGATGGCTGCCAAGATAGTAAGTTATAAAATTAATGTTATTTCTCCAGCGGGAGCGTAATAAAATCTTTATTTCTATGAGCTTTGTGAAGTTTCAATCCAAAACTTGAGTAGGTATTACTCTATGATGCTTGCAACATCGTTAGTGGCAGTTTAGAACATAAAGTGAAACAATTAATTGAGTAGACTGCTTTGTGTAGCAATTAAATTAGTTTTTATCAATGAAACATGTATTTTCATTTCAGAGTTTTAAATGTTCGAATAGTTACTTCCCAAGTTTTAACGATTTATTTTTATGTAAATTTTTATATAATTCTTGTGGTGCTTACACACTCGTCTACCTTGTCGTATATTTAATCCCAGACACAAATAAAGGGGTGTTATGAGTATACTGCCTTATGCTCATTGGTAGTATGTCTGCTCCAAGAGCCGTAGGGCGTGGGTTCGATTCCCACTCAGGACAAGCATTTTGTGGTATAATCATGAACGTTCGTTCTGTGTCTGGATGTTCTGTATATATTATAAGTATGTATTTAGAAAAAATAAATGTATTTAAGTATTCTATCAGCTATCTTTCCATAGTACAATCTTTGCTTAGTTTGGGGTCAGATAGCGCTGTGTGTAAAGTTCTACGATATTTAATTTTACCGTGTGTATTTGTGTCTGTCTATGCTATGGCAAAACGGTTGAACCGATTTAGAGTTAGTTTTTTAGTTAGAAATCTGACTTGATTGAGTCTTAGAAATAATTCAAGAAAACCTGTTCAGCCATTTGCCACCTCTTTTCTAGTAGATGATGAATGGATGTAAAGCAACGTCTGAACGAGTCGAAATTTGGGTTGCTGTTATTGGTGTCGGAGCTTTTTTATTACATTGTCAATTTTTAAAATGTAAATGCAATGGAAACGAACGAGTCGCCCTCCTTATGGTAAGTGATAACGCCTGACCATGACCATTAAAGCGATATACAGAACTTTCAGTACAAGTAGGAGTACAAAACAAAGTACAGGGCATCACTGATTTGGCGCTCATTACTTTGAGACATTAGATGGTTAGACTCAACAGCCCTGTAATTTCGATAGCTTCAGTACCCTTCAAACCGGAACACATAAAACATATAATATAAAACTTTACAAACTATATCTCAATGTCAAACAAATCCGGTAGATCTCCAATTACCTTCCACCTGTCACTGCCGAACAGGTATCATAAACCAGTGCTGGTAACGGCAGCTGGGGTCACCCTGACACATTTGCCACTCCGCTCTCCGCAGTCCATTAACACGTTAGATATGATTATGATGGATTGATTTGCTTAATTGGTACACGAGCAAATTGAGTAACATTAATTGATATAATCGAACGTGGGGAGCGGAGGACGCGCTTTGTTATCTTTTAGAATCCACTCTCACTGGGACATGGCAAAGTTGCAGTCAAGCATTGCGTTTTGTACGCATATTTAACTCGATAAGGTTATGGCAGTAGTTTTTTTTTTTTTAATCGCTGACTGTGTGTTTGACCACAGCTCACCTGATGTTAAGTGACGGTGTGCTCGAAGATGGTAAAGCACACCTAGCCTGGAATGGACTGGCTCTCAAGTGAGGCTGCCGGAACACACCGTTAGATGCTTGGCGGCAGTTTTTTAACTTGAGGGTGGTAGCTAGCCAGCCGAGTACTAGAAAGTACCCTACCACCACGCTATGGTTTACTCACGATGTTTTCCTTTACCGGCAGCCCAAGCTAATTGTTGGGGTTTGAACCCACGCCCTTCGGCATGCGAACCGACCGCGTTAACCACTTGTATTGTTTGTTGTTTGATTTGTAGATTATAGATAGCGATTCATAGATTTGTTTAGAGATTTTTTTACAGCTGATGTGGTGGATAAGTGAGTGTGATCGAAGATAGTAAACACACTTAGAACGGGAACAGGCTCTGTGTTTGCTGATAATGATCAAGTTATTTTAGCGATGATATATCAATGGTTAGCGCAGTCGGTTCACACGCCGAAGGGATTGGGTACAAACCCCAAAAATGAGCTTAAGCTGCCGGAAAACATCGTGAGGAAATCATAACATGGTGGTAGGGTATTTTCTAGTACTCAGCTGTCTAGCTACCACCCTCCAGTTGCAAACCTGCTGCCAATCACCTAACGGTGTGTTCCGGCTGCCTTACTTAAAGGCCAGTTATATTCCTGGCTAGGTGAGCTTTACCATCTTCGATCACACCGTCACTTAACATCAGGTGAGTTGTGGTCAAACACCTAGCTTATCAATCATAAAAAAGTCAACCGCATTAATATAGTTGCTCATCATCAGTCACAATAGGTACCTAAAATTTTCACAAAGATCTAATGGAAATTGTAAATCTATAAGAGTTTTAAAATGGGAATTTATCTTCAGATTGCCATTTGTTTGCTTCTATTTTTATGGCAAGCAATAGAGAGTTATAAGCACTGTAACCTGACTAAGGAAAAAAGTAACTATTAAATTAAAAGGAAAAATGTAGATTACGTCACCCGGGTCATAATCACGAATTGAACGCTATGTCGGAACATACACATTTTTAAAATTAAATACAAATACACATAGACTGCTAAATTAATTCCCCTTTTTGGCTTTGATGATGATGATGTAAGTTATACTAGCAAAATAAACAAGAAATGAACCTAGAGTATGAGACCTACAAACACATTCCCAGATTACCGTAGACATTATTTCTTCTAAGCACATTACAATACATGAATGTCAATCGACACTGGGAGTATAAACCTGTTCTTTTAGAAACGACATGAGTTTCTAACTTTTATTGCGTGCAATAGCCTTTTCCAATATGCCGGGTTGGCTTTACGTAACAACAAAGGCTCTTGGGAAGCGAGACCTTTGCCATTATTCATCATACTAAGAAAAAGTGTAACTAATCTTCTCGAATGTGTTTCGAGGGAAGCCGTTGAATGCGGCAAGCAATACGGACTATCATTATTCAGTGTGTATTCGCGACGTGATGAAAATAACAACTATTTTACCTAGTGTTGGTTTTAATGCAAAATACTACGCAGGGACATTATCTACGCATATTTATAGCGATGATAGCTCAGTGGTTAGCGTGGTCGGTTCGCATGCCGCAGGGCGTGGGTACAAACCCCAACAATGAGCTTGAGCTGTCGGTGAAGGAAAACATCGTGAGGAAACCATAGCGTGGTGGTAGAGTACTTTATAGTACTCGGCTGGCTAGCTACCACCCTCAAGTTGAAAATCTGCCGCCAAGCATTTAACGGTGTGTTCCGGCAGCCTCACTTGAGAGCTAGTTCCATTCCAGGCTAGGTGTGCTTCACCATCTTCGACCACACCGTCACTTAACACCAGGTGAGTTGTGGTCAAAAATATCACTGAATGAGTTAGAAATTACTTTATTGTTTAAAAGAATAAATAAAAAATAAATATATATATATCTACCTTTTAAGGATAGCTTACTATACCCATTCTTACTACCCGTAGGAAGCTGGGGCGGGTCGCTAATATAGTATAAAACAATGTAGTTCCCCCCATCTGTACTCTTAGATCTTTTAAACTACACAACGGATTTAAATGCAGTTTTCATTAATAGACAGAGTGATTCAAGAGGAAGGTTTGTATGTATAATATAAGAGTACGGAAAATCTGGGAATTCCAAACATTTGTAATGTGATGTCGTATAAAATATGTTTTTGAAACATTGTATATATAGATATCCTGTAGTAGTCTGATCATAATAATAATATTATTAACCACTCCACACTGACACCACATTAGTTTCTACATTGCACCCGTGCGAAGCCGAGGCGGGTCGCTAGTACATTATAAGTGAAACCAGTTTACCAAGATTTAACATTTCACGCAATGCAAATGATATCCGTGATATATCTGTCTGTCTGTGTAGCAATCACCTCAAATGTGCCCTTTCCGTCAAGAAGCAATTATTATGTAACTTGGAAAGTGCTTTGGAGCTGCTAACAACAACAATCATTGTGTATACATTCACTCATTATGTGCTCAAAAAAGATGATATTTGGGCGCTTTTTTAACTACAACCAACACACACACACAAGTAAAAATATTTAAACTACATATACTATATAAGAAGTAAATCACTACATACTATAAAACAAAGCCATCCGTCGCGTCTGTCTGTCTGTTCGCAATAAACTTAAAACTATTGAACGGATTATCATGCGTGTTTTGACAATTCATGAGTAGTTAGGTATATAATTTGTCAAGGGTTTGTGTAAATTGGTTGAAATATCATCGAAAAATCAAAGGTCATCGAAAACGTTGCCTAATCCCTTTGGGATATAACAAAACAATGAATGGTGAATTTTATAGATCTACAAAAAAGTTCGCGGTGGCATATATAGTAGGTATACCTTTTAAGGTACCATTTTTTTTTGTAAATACATATTTATAATACATACAGATTGTGTATACCACAAAATATTTTTCCTGGGTGGGAATCGAACCCGCGCCTACAGTTCTAAAAGCCACTAATGAGCTACCAGGGCTGTCAAAAGTATGTCGAATGTTCCAATCATTGATTTGAACCTACGCCTGCCGAAAAACATCTTTCTCTAACTAACAAATAAATCCTTAACTAATCTGGCACAACGATACAAATTGCGCCTTGCCCTCTGATACTAAAAGATATCTTCTTTCTTTATTTTTGATCTTAAGCTTCAGGAGCCACATCTATCTTCATTTGACTCTTGGGACGGCCTACGAATCCTACAATGGCTTTTTGGTTTAATCAAGTTCCTGTAAATACTTCAAGCCTTTCTCGGAATGTCTAGCTACAAATCACAGATCTTCAGCTATACGTCACTTAGCACGCGAATAATGCGGAACAAATTCCGCTTCCAAGTATCAACTACAGCTAGAATTTGCACCATTCAAAGTTCACACCTATCAACCCTGGTCCATAAGTCCCAATACCTGCCGACGTTGTAATTATACGAAAATAGTCAGAAGTGGTAGCGGAACTTTCTGTACATCAGGTTCACATTACGTAGGTCGTTAGCGGTGTCGTAAACTGGCGCATCATTTAGCACAAGTTGGGGTTAATATTATGCTGCATGGTTTGTTTTATGTAGCCATTAACGATTTCTAAGACCAGACTTTGCTGGAGCTCCATTTGCTTTAGATTTTGTGGAAACAGTAAATCGTTAACTACAATTCTATAATTTTTAGGGTTCCGTACCCAAGGGGTAAAACCGGAACCTATTACTAAGACTTCGCTGTCTGTCTGTCCGTCCGTCTGTCTGTCACCAGGTTGTATCTCAAGAACCGCGATAGCTAGACAGTTGAAATTTTCACAAATTATTAGTATCTCGAGCTTGAATAACCCTTTATATTAATACTCTTTGATAATGTATAGTTTTTATTTTAGAAATACGCCATAACTTGTTTCTAAATTTCTAATAAACATTATTATCTATTATATATCACCTTAGGATGAACTAAGCCGGAAGGACGTCATTGTACTCATTATTATGAAAGAGGTTTACTATGGGCACAACTATAAAAAAAATGTTGTTCCGTTGTAAAAATGTGTTAGATATTTTGCTACTAAAATGTAAAGTAGATTATTCCATAAATCAAAGTTACTAATCTATCTATCAGAAAGCAATGCACTGAATGCAATTAAGATAGCATATAAATTAAGCTAGCTCGTGGCAAGCGAGCATAACCGCTGCGGTGCTAAAACTAAAGACATAAATACCTAAACTTCCACGCAGGGTTGCCAGGTATCATTTTTTTCCCAAAATAATATTTATTTCCACAGAATAAATCTAAGAAGAAATCTTGGCCGTTATCATTGATTAATATTGTCTGAACGATAGATATTTCTATGATAATGAGTTCCAGAGTAATTTAAAACAAAAGATAACTTTAATTATAATTGGATATTCCTACCTATAGGTTTTCCATTTGTTTCCTCCTATGATTTCGGTTAAAAATCCAGAAAAAGTCTGACAACCTTGCTTCCACGCCACAAGAATTTTAAGGAATGCTGGTAACTACAAAGCTGTGAACAGTTCGTAACTCACACGTGCCGAATAAATCTGTGGAATTGCTCGTTGTGGTAATTTCGCGTCGTCGAAATCACCGGCCACGCCATTTACCCTCGAGGAACTACCGTTACGGTCATGTCGTGTGCCGCACGCAATGTCTTTTTCTTTTTGGCATCGCGCTCTATTCTTTACACCAGTGTCAAGTGTTTTATATTTTAAAGTGTCTCATAATAAAAACTTGTAAAATGTGTTAGTCACAGATTAACTCACCTAAAACAAGTCGTGGTCAAATTTAGTCCATTTTTAAACAAAACCATTCGTAAACACACAATTTTGGAAAGAAAAACTTATGTGTGGACATGATTGTCCACGTTCCCGTATTTTCACAAATTCAATCACGCAATGTCATTTCGTTGAACAACATAATAGCTACGTCATTAAATGATCTTAAACGGTGATGTGCATTATAGCAAAGAAAAATACGTATTCAGTTGCGTTTGTCTCTTGATATCTATGTTTAATTCTGAATCACGCTTGGGTTTTCAGAAACGAAAATATTTTAAAACGCGCATAAGTCCATTTTTTCTCCAGATAATAAGCGAAACAAAAACCATACGAACGATTCAATAATAGAGCACCAGAAACAATGATTACAGTTACGTAAAATAACATTCTGTAAAATTGCAAGAATGATATACATTTTTGCTTATGCGGGTTTACTCACGTTTAATTATATCAGAATATAGTTTCGGCCACATTCCGGTGGCCTTCTTCATGGAGACAACTGGGTACAACGCGCGCGCGGCATCTTTGTTTCGTACCAATAATTCGAGGCCGCGCGCGTGTCGTAATCAGTTTTGTCTTCAAGAAGAAGACCACCGATGATAGTAGGGTATCCGATATAATTAAACGTGAGTAATTCCGCATAAGTAAAACAAAACCACGTCAGTTTCCATAGTAACATGACATACTGGTATACTAGAGGGAAAAAAAAAATCTTAGGCGTTTCCGTACTAACTTTTATGATTTGCCCATTTTCGGTTACACACACTTCGAAAATGTTGGCTTTTGAGCGCAATTTCAATTATTCAGTTTAGGCCCTGGTAAGGCACTTATGAACGTTAAGTTACATTTTTGAATCTACCACCGGCTCGTAATTACACTTCAACTGAGAAGACTCCGGCAAGAAACTCAGCAAGGCATTTTTTTTTGTGGATCTTTCTTTTCATATTAGGTTACAGTTCATACATTTTACAGTTATAGATATTAATACATTATGCTTACTACAATTGTCACTTAGCCAGGGGGATGCAAGTGCAGAGAGAAGCTACTACAACCATATATTCCTGTCTTCCACGTAATTTTGAGTTTCTAACATGATTTATGAGTTATATTCCGGTAATATTGCACTCCACGACTCGTTGGCGGTTAATACAATCATAGTTATATTATTCAAGCAATCTACATCAATGCAATGAATCGCGAACATCATAATACAAGAGCAACGCGTTTTTATGTCATACTGTAAACGTAATATATGTTACGTTATCGTGGCGTATGACTCGATGAATAATACCAATGTAATGAAAAGTTTACGCGATCGCATGTTCTAGTTTCTATACCGAGCTTTTTTTTAGTACATTTTCTCTTTCTTTTAAATTCATAATAAATTTGTAATATCTGGCTAACTGTAGATAGATTTGACTAGCTATCAAACCACAGCTGATGGGAATTAGTTGACTTGACACAGCTCGCATACCGACGTGAATTAAGACAGAAATGTAGAGTAAAGGCCTATTCAGACATACACGATACGCTTTTTGTTGTTATGGCGATATCTAATCCTGACGTGTCATTACTCCAGGAACAAGGATGATCAACTTAATTAATACAGTGTGGATTTAACAGTGAGATACTATTTAAAAGTTAAGAAAATATGATGTGTAATGTTTTTGCAGCGATGATAGTTTAGTGGTTAGCGCGGTCTTTTCACACGCCGAAGGGCGTGGGTTCAAACCCAACAATGAGCTTGAGAAGCCGATGAAGGAAACCATGGCATGGTGGTATGGCACTCTCTAGTACTTGGCTGGCTGGCTACCGCTCTCAAGTTGAAAATCTGTCGCCAAGCACCTAACGGTGTGTTCCGGCAGCCTCACTTGAGAGTCAGTTCCATATCAGGCTAGGTCTTTACCATCTTCGACCACACCATCACTTAACATCAGATGAGCTGTGGTCAAAACACCTAGCTTGTCAACCATAAAAAGAAAAAAAAATGCATATCGCTCGTCGCCGCGAAAATTTTAACATAAATACTTGTCATCAAAATTCGTTCAATCCAAAAGATGCTCTAACAATTTTTCTAAGATGCAGCAGCGTAAACATCATTGTTCTAACAGTATGTTGTTATCATAGTCTTAATTGTATATCTTATACAATAACAAACATAAAAACACACGCAAGCGCTCAATCAAAGATCGTTATTAAAATTATCGCTAAAATGTCAGCGAATAACGTGTTTATCTAAATAGACCTTTATTGTTACAGTTAAATCCACATTAACTAAGCTGAATGGGTTAATAGTCTTGATATGGCACGTGGATGATATTTCATAAGTCATTTTTAATCTGACCACTGGCCGGTGAATGTCAAAAATATTTGTGTTAACTTAAATCACCTTCGTGATGGCAGGCGTTGGTTGCGTCGTGTTTATTGATCGAACGATCCGGAGGTTTCAGAATACAGTCGTGGAAACAAAATATGTTTTTGTGTATACTCGTATTTTGGTAGGTACGTAGAGTTTTTAATAGTTGATACGATCGTCATGAGATGCGATTGTCACGTAAACAAGTACCTACTTTCTGCGTGACAGTAAGTGGTAACTATTGTCATGGATATCTACATCACTAATGGTTTTTATATTATGTATAAGAGCGAAATCATGTAAGACATGAAAAATATGTTTAGTTAGTCCCGTATTATTGTAAGCTATAATTTTTTTTTTGTCTAGTTAGGATATCGTCTGGCTTCCAATCTACAGGTCCTGAGTTCGAATCCAACATCACGCTGTTCTAATCTTTTCTAAGTTATGTTCGTATAGGTGATGAGATCAAACGGTGAAGAAAAACATTGTAATGAAACCTACATGTCCGAGTTCTTAAAGATGCCAAACCGTGCAGCGTGGTAGACTATGGCTTTACTCTTCTCAGCATGAGAAGGAGCTCGCGCCCAACAGTGGGATAATTTACATAAAAACAGGGTTGATTCAGAGTCATATATAAAGTTTAAGCGTTTTATTTTACTTAAATATCAATTTAAAATATATAAAAAAGGTTTGCATAGATATGAAAATCATATAGGTATACTAGTTAACTTGTTCAATTATCTTTATGAGACCGCCGTTCACTAGTTTTGTAATGATTGCCTAATAGACTAGTTTTAACAATAACATCAACTGTAACTGCGTTCACGTTACATGATAAAGTAGTTAAGTCATCAGGTAGTCAGTGTACAGTAATGTTATCAATCCAAAGGTAATTAGGGTCATGTCCGAACTGCTAAGAGTTGTGGCACGGTTTAAACATTCGTAACTATGATTCTCAATGTCAAAAAGCGACCAACATATTACTAATTCTTCTAGAATCTAGAGAAAATATTATTCTGATAGTAAGCAATAAGTTTGCATAGTGGTAGGGTACTTTCTAGTACTCGGCTGGCTAGCTACCCCCTCAAGTTGAAAATCTGCTACCAAGCATCTAACGGTGTGTTCCGGAAGCCTCACTTGAGAGCCAGTTCCATTCCAGGCTAGGTGTGCTTTACCATCTTCGATCACACCGTCACTTAACATCAGGTGAGTTGTGGTCAAACACCTAGCCTGTCAGCCAAAAAATAAAAAAGTTGTTACACATGTTTCTTAAGTTTTTTCCCTGTTATAATCTGTGCTAACAATAAAAAGTTAATCATTCATATTTGACAACAGTCGCTTACCATCAGGCGAGTTTGCTAGCAAAATATTTCCTATTGGAAAATTCTAATAATAGAATATACACAGAAACAGTTACGTTCTCATTTATATTATAAAAATGATTTTGAAATTGTAGAAACTTACAGTTCTATTCCAGCTTATGACCGAGATGTTTTTACGATTCGAAAAATTATGTTTTGAATATTTTAAATTCGAATAATTAATTAGACAGACCTCGTTTAATAATAGAGACGTTGCAACTTGAGATGAGTCACAGCCATTATTCACTTCGACACGCCTTTTTAAATTTTAGCATTCGCATCTACGGGCGCATAAATACTTAATTTATTCACACCCAATAAACTTTTCGCTTGTGACTAATGTTATATGACCGCATATGCATTCTATATATTTTTAACTTTAAAATCTTATAAAATACGTTCTTTGTTTTTTAAAATATTAAACAAGGTCATTTAACTATTAAAAGTAGAGTCTAAAGTTTTAGTAAGAATGCGGAGAAGTCTTTTCGCCGCTAATACACATGTATATTATTTTCCAAAACTTGTATTTTTCATGTGTTATGTGACTTTGGAAAAGTGATATTAAATAACTTTATATAGTTTCCAAAATACCATTATTTAATTCGATTTTTCATAAAATACTTGACACTGGCAAATGCGCAAAGTGCGACGCCAAAACAGAGAAGAAGAAATCGAGTTTTGTCGGGGAAATACTCTAAGCAGGTAGTACCTACCTAATCCAATTGAGAAAAAAAAACATTCATGAGGTTTTAGTTCGCATGGCCGTAACATGACCACAGTTCTTGAAGATTTACGTTAAAAAAAATATTTGCAAAAGATATAGGTACTTTAAATATTATTAGGTTTAATATTATTAAATATATTAGGTTTACGCTTTTTTTAATACACTGACTTTGACTTTTTTTCTAGTACTATAATGGCAGCACTGCTTATACAATGTTTTTTTTTTATATAAATAAACGGAACGCTCTCCTGATGGTAACTATCCATGACCCTTGCAGCGGCACCCAGAACTTCAAATAACAAAACAAAGTCTAGGGCATCGCTGAACATAAGACACAAAATGGTACCAATAGCCCTGCAAATTCGCCAGCTGTAGTAGTACCCTTCAAACCATATTATAATGAAAATGCGACCAATCAAAGATAACCTATTTAAAGAAAGCATCGTTGTTGATAGAATAGAATTTTCTAGAATCTGGACTACGTGCCTATTAAGCGTCGGCCTTCCCTGGTTACCTTGAGACAAAATGGCGGAATGGAAATCTATAACCGACAAAAAAAACTGTGTTTTTTTTTTCAATTTGCAACCGCATCACGTAGGGCGCAATGGCGTGAAAAAGATTAGCCATTGATTGATTCAGGGAAAAGCAATTTATGGCGCCGGTTGGGCCGACGACCTCGAGTTTGCTTATGAGTGACTATTGTATAATCTGTGTTCGTAATAAAGGTAATACCTAATAGTGTGTAATAAGTAACTGTTGGTTTAAAACTAACTGTAACAACCAATGAATTAATCTTTTTGAAAGTAACTAAATACGTATAGTCCAGCATTATGGAGTAGAACTAAATGAAGGGCCCGGACTTTTGTCCTTGTCCTTGCCATGGTCCATTTCTGGCAACTGCCACTTAACATCAGGTGAGCTGTGGTCAAACACCTAGCCATAAAAAAACTGCTAGCACCCTCACGGGTTATTTATTAATATTTCTCGTAAGTATAAAAACGACTGTGTGGTCGAAGATGGTAAAGCACACCTAGCCTGGAATGGAACTGGCTCTCAAGTGAGGCGGTCGGAACACATCGTTAGATGCTTGGCGGCAGATTTTCAACTTGCTGGTGTAGCTAGCAAGCCGAGTACTAGAAAATACCCTACCATGCTATGATTCCCACACGATGTTTTCCTTCACCAGCTCATTGTAGGGGTTTAAACCTACACCATTCGGCGTGCGAACCGAGCGCGCTAACTACTGAGCTATCATCGCTATAATATTTGACCAATCTCAAGTCTGTAAATCAAGTGCGATATAAGAAATTAATGCTACCCATTAGTTTATCACTACATTTGTATATCGCTTATCGTATTCGTTTAAGTGAAAGTGGACGGGGGCGATGCGCAGGCGCCATTTTCTAATCTCCACTTCCGATGATCATTAAAAGCTACACTATATAAACAGTAAATCGGTTTACCCGACAGCCAAGAAGGATGGTAAAGTTTTCGGGAGTAAATACATAGGTACATCTAAGATGTACTTACCTAGGTAAGTACAAGTACGGTAAGTAACCAAGGAAGGTAGGTACTTGTACTAACCTTGAACTGTACTTAGCTTGAGCTGCTGGTGAAAGAAAACATCGTGAGGAAACCATAGTATGGTGGTAGGGTAATTTTATTTACCTAGGAAAGTATTTGTGTTTATATCCGAAGGCTTGATTTTTGTATCGTTCGTATCAATTGTCGCGTACGTATATGGAAAAAGTTTCAAACGATATTGTGTGCAATACATGTTAGGGGAGTCGCGCGCGCTCGCTACTTGTCGCCGCGTCTAGTAGCGCTGTGCATGCGCAAACACGACGACAGTCGCGCGACAGCTCATCGTCAAGTGCAACTAGAGGCTCCATATTCACTCACAAGTTGAACAACACGGCTGTCTCTCTCGAATACTCTCTACTAATGATCGCTTCCTGCACGACGTTTGTCGTAACGACTAGTCGTCGACGCAAGCGACAGCTCCACGTCTAGTCGCCGCGACAACAAGTCGCCCAGTTTGCGATGGCCCTTAGAATGATTCTAAAATTGAGCCCTGACACATCTACTGATTTACTACGGTAAACCAACGGAGGCAAAACAGACGGAAACTATTCTACCTTTCTGTCTCTCTCGTTGGCGATACGGAGGTCTATCATAGCCAGTGCGCACTGCTAAGTGAATCCATAGAATAAGTAATAGTACTAGAGTAAACAAGAATCACTCTCGAATAAAAGTATAAAAATTGTACGTATTAGTTAATAAAGATTATAAACTTTGTATTCAACAAATTATTACACGGATTACATCAATGTTTAATCATTATTCTTTAGCTGCAACAAATCTGCGCCAGGTACACTGACAGGGTGCGATTAGAGCACCGGGCTACAATCTAATGCATTTTCCCACAGTGAGGAAAGGCGGTACGTACCTAAACTTGAAGTGACACACCCCTGGTAAACCCTGGTTCAACACTATTATAGACATAAATAAAATGCAGTTAAGCTTTATCAACTCACTGATAAGACGTAACTCGTGCAAGATAAATCACCTGTATGTTAAATCTAAATATATATAACTCAAAGGTGACTGACTGACTGACGTAGTGATCTATCAACGCACAGCCTAAACCACTGGACGGATCGGGCTGAAATTTGGCATGCAGAAAGATGTTATGACGTAGGCATCCGCTAAGAAAGAATTTTGATTAATTCTACCCCCAAAGGGATAAAATAGGGGATGAAAGTTTGTATGAAACTTTGTCAATTTTAAACCGATCGGGCTGTGACATTGCATGCATAAAGCTACTATGACTTAGGCATCTAGCGCGGGTGAAACGCGTTTTTTGTAAGTAACATATCAATTCTATTATAGGAATGTCAGGAGCTTTAAAAAGCGTCATTGTTTCATTGTAGAATAACAAAAACACGAACAAAACGGTTTGATTCCACGTTTGTCATACGATCCGCTAAACAGTGGAATTCGCTGCCTGAGTGGATGTTCCCCGATAATTACAATCTGAGTGCCTTCAAGTCGCGAGTGAATCAGTTTTTTCTAAATAAGCGTGTTCCATCGTAGACTGCATCTTCGCTTAACATCAGGCGAGTTGGCGGTTAAACGCAAACCTATTATTATACAACAAAAAAAAGTTCAGTTACTGTTATTAGTGTTATCACAGGAAGAGGGCATTAAAATCTCGTTTACAAACACTTGCGATTTTACTCGTCCTTAAACGTCCAGTTGTCTAACGGGTAATTTGTTATCTAGATAGTTGCATCAGGGTAAACTGATGATCGATTCTGTTGTTTTGCTTAGTGTGATAACGGTGATAAAAACATAATATTTTTTGTTTTACTTATGCGGGATTACCTACGTTTAATTTTATTGGTACTCCGACTATAGTTTAGGCCACAACCGGTGGCCTTCATCATGGAGACAAAGCTGGGTACGACGCGCTCGTCTTCGCACTGCGGGCCGCCGCGCGCCTCCCAGGTAGAGATAGCGGTTGATGCGCGGGCGCGGGGGTGGGGGCGGGTAGTGTACCGAAATGCGCCGGTGCGCTCTGGAACCTTTTCTCACCAGAGTCTTCCACTACGGTGTCAGGAATACTCCAGAACACAAAGCTCAACGCGATGTCTTCAGATCCGCGACCACTCTCAAGAGCTACTCATAAAGACAAGGTCTCCAAGCCGCGTAAGTAAAACAAAAATGTGTCAAAACCACGTCAGTTTCCATAAGACATAGTACGTTTATATTCCGTGAACGTCGACCGGTACAGAAATAGTAATCGTTTATTATCATTAAAACCTAGCTTGGTACCACATAATTCGGGCGAATTAAGGCCATAAATCCATTTGAGACCGATAATCGTTTTTCACTTTTACAAGCCGAAAAGTTGTCCGAAATTCGGCTTTCAAACACAATTTCACCGCATAATTGAACATCTGTCTCGCAATTAGAGTCACAACAAAACTTGACATTCACCTTTCATCAAACCCAACAAACAAGTTAACCCATAAAGTTGCGATTACACTGAGATAAGATTGTCTGGTGTTGTGATATGCTACATAAATAAGGCAAAAATAAATAAGATATATGTAGATACTTAATCTTGGTGTTAGATGAAAACTAATTACAGCATTCAAGCATACAGGCTTAATGTTTTTTTTAAGTTTCTTAATACTAGCTGGGCCCCGCGGTGTTATCCACTGCCCCCAAGTTAACACTACATTTTTCGGGATAAAAGTAGCCTATGTGTTAATCCAAGGTGTCAGCTAGCTGCATAGCAAATTTCATCAAAATTGGTCCAGTCGTTTGAGCATAAAGAAGAAACAAAGAAAACAACACTCACAAAATTTCGCCTTTATAATATTAGTATCATTAAAATTATAATAACAATTACAGGAATGTTTTTTGTAATTATGAAATTATTTTTATTTAGCATTATGAAAATATTTTTACTGAAAAATATTAGAATATTAGCTGTATCGATCTTTATGAAATTCAGCGAAGACGACATAAGTGGAAAAAGATTTATTTAAAAAAAAATGTAAAGGCGTCGACAAAAAAAGTTACTAATATGGAAAATAACGAGTAGAAACGTCACACTAATCTATTTTCATGCGCTTTTTTTTTCATGCGTTATGTCAAAAAACCATAAAGTAAATCTGGTGTAGTTTCATCTTAACCGCCAATTTCCGGTTTGACACCGCGAAAGCTGCCTCGCGCCGAAACGACCGACTCACCATGGCGGGACGTACAGGTTCAAGATCAGAACTTTCGATAAAGAAACCAAACGCTGTCGTAACTTCCAATCAAACAACTTATGACCCTACAACATTATAAAACAACAACGTAACAACGTGTCGAAAGTCGCCACATCGCCAGAGATACGTGAATTTTAATCGCCCGATTAACGTTTAGAAACCTGTGATATGTCATAATTGAGAAAACAAATGATATTATTTGCATAGGCTGTGTCGTAAATTGGTTGAAAATTTGGAGCGCAAATTAATTATTTACTAACATTTTTATTTACAGTCTTTATTACACGTTGATATTAAACTTAACAAATGGCGTTCATCGAAATCGGTTGAATAATATAGGCTAAAAATAAGTGTTTTGTATTTTCACGGATGGTTTTTTTTACTTTCAATCTCCCTTGTTTCCTGACAAGCAAGCGTCTTTAATGCTTGAGTCAATAGATTTCTAGATTGAAGCAATCCTTTTTCAGCCAGCCACGTACTACAGTTTTTCATATAATACAAACAGGCAGATCGAATACAGAATAATCCCAATTTAGACATGATGATTAGATATCAGAAAATCAAAAATCAAAAAGAGGTGGTTAAGCATTTAATCTTATCAAGTATCGGCAAACATCAATCTTAGTTTAGAGCGAAAAGAAGAGGGAGCGAGGGGGAAACTTCATTAACAAGAGACACGTGTAAAAGTTTCAACTTTCGACTTGATTAAGCTCACCTACAGAAGCTCCTGATCCCATAAATCTTAGGCACAAGTGGGCTGCCAAGTCGGCGCCACTCCACCCACTTGTCTATACTTCCAGTTTACACAGCCTCATAAATAAATTCCAGCATAAACAATCCTGTTTAACCCATATGGACACCTAAATTAGCAAACTAAACAGCGAACTTGTCTAAACAAAAGTTAACGTAAACTGACGAAAGTCGGTCGCAGCGGAAAAAAACCCCATGCGCGATTAATGCGTACGCAAAACTGCTTTGACCCATTTCTTGTTTGTTATCTCCAAGAATTCGCTTGATTTCATCGAAATTTTATGGCACTATTACATCTGCCTATAAAATTTACAGTTAAAGCAACTAGTTCTCATACGTAACAGATTTATTTAATTTTCTAAGAAACAAAATGTATTTATTGCTCTGTGCTGAATACATGCCAGATAACACTCAAGTCATTACTGTTTGCATTACCTGATTCGAATTTAATGTATATTTGAATGGCTCTATTACGGCGAACGCATCGATAAACCGAATAGTATCAATTTATGGCAGAATGCAGTTTTACCAACGATTATATTTATTAATTTTTATGGAGTTAGTTATCATCGATAATAAATGAACGGTCGCAGGGTTGCTAATTGCACCGATAAAATTATTACATCGGAAAATGCTATCGATGTATCGATATTTTCGTGACATGACGCTATTGCAAATACTGCTTTTGTAATAGCAATAACTAATAGAGATAAAAAGAACAAAAACATACTTCACATAATTGAGGTTTAATTTCATAAGAGCGTCTTCATCATCAGCCATAGGTCGTCCACTGCTGGACATAGGCCTCCTCCTGGGGGGTTTTGCCAATACTCGCCACGCTTGGCAGGCGGGTTGGCGAGCGCAGTTAGGTGTGATTGTTCAAGGGAGACGCTGCTGCCCATCTTCCGGATTACATCCCTTAGCCGACTCTTACGGCAACCACGGGTAGAGAGGGTGGGGTACTCTATTCTTATGCCGGCACCACTACGGCAAAGGGCCTCTTAGTTACTTTAAACGATAAAAATCTTAGTAACAAAACGCAAACAAAACTACATGTTAAATCGTAAACCCACGTTTTTTGTAGATACGACACCTAGTGACATCATTTGCCTGTTAGCGTGAAATTAATTACGTCTAAGTTAACTGAAGGTTCAATACAAGGCACCTTCCGGCACTTGAGGTGTTAAATTTATAATTTGCCAAAATTACTCGAACAATATACAGGAAGTGGCATACAATGTAACCAATAACAAACTTAATAAAAAGCACCAGTGTTATTTTAAAAAGTCTATATACTCATATTACACGTATACTGGTGCACTCAAATCGGAATTACCTTGATTATGTTAAAGAATTACGTCATGGAATTTTTCAAAACTAATTTTCTGTACAGGCCAATTCTGCCTCAGGGCATGGGCCATGCTCTCATGCAGTATTGGCATGGCAGACAGCAGAACTTTCAGGTGAACTATATAGTAACTACGTAGTAATTACTACAATAACATTTCAAAATGAAAAACGCCGTATCTGACACAAAACAATACAATGCCTTGATGCCACTATCTTTACATCTGTCCTTCAACTTAGCCATATAGAATAATATAACTACTCGTTTCACACATAGCTGTCAAAGTATTAACAATTTAGATTTGAACAAAGACAAAGAGACAACTAAAACAGCTAAAGGCTACCTTCGTGGCATCAACCTTCGAGCGGAGGCATGTTATCAATTTGGAATTAACATTATCTAATTACAAAATTAATTAATGGGAATGCGTGCCATGGATCTGTTTACAGGGTTAATCAATAAATCTACTGATTAATAAACCAACGGCATAGTTGCAGAGGTTGCAATAGATATAATAATTAAAGTCTCAGATCTAATTAACGATTGGCAAGGGTATTTGACGTTAGTCATTGCATGAAGTGATTAAGTAAAGTCCGAGTTAGAAGTAGTGGAGGCTGGAAATGTTAGTATCTACTATTATAATATACAGAAGTTTATTATTACTATTGAAACTGACGTGATTATGACGCTTGTGTATAAGATTGTGTACAAGCGTACAAGTTTGGTATTCATACTAACTTGTTGTTTGAATTTAAACAATCTCCTGGTGAGATGTTTTTCCGAAGTCGCTGTCATGTAGTGACATTAATATGTTTTGGTTTGAAATATACTTACCGAATAATAATTCTCTTACCCAAATGTCCATTGTCCATGTCATTTCCAACTCAGAACTTACCTGTAAAAAAGAAACAACAATAATTTAAAAATGCACGCATTCCAAAAGCATTAAATGTCAAGTTACAAACGTGTAACATTGATTAATATTCTAGCTAGAGATGAAAACCTTTTGTAAAACAAGAAACAATGAGTGAGACAAAGAATGTATGTAAGATTTTGTTTTTTACAGTAGCCAAGTTAGACTGCCCTGTTAACTTATTTGGGAGTAGCTCTGCTTCCCGAGGGGCGTGGGTTCGATTCCCGCCGAGGACAAACATTTGTATAACGAACATAGATCTTTGTTCTGTGTCTGGGTGTTACTTATGTATTCACAAAAAGAATATATAAAATAATAATATGGGTTATCTGGTTATTCCATACAATATTGTCAAATATAGATTTATTTATATGATCACAACCATCTTCTAAACCGTAGAAACATATTGGTAAACTTATTGTTGAAGGCTTAGGCATAATAATAATAATAATAAACCTAATTTTTAAGTTTTTTATATTATTTGTCTTTTTTTTATATATATTTAATGTAAAAAAATTAAAAATTAAGTTAAAAAATAAATAACTGGAATAATAATAAATAAATAAATAACTAAAATATAACTCTTTATTGTTCACACCAATTACAAACAATTATAACAGTATAAACTTAACACTAGTGGAATAATAATTGGCGGCCTTATCACTAACAGCGATCTCTCCAAGGCAACCTTAGTATGGAGAGGATTCTACTAAGAAACATAATTAAAATGACTCATACAAAAGCATAGCCTGTAGGTAAAAATATGTTTTTTTTTACTAACAAACAATCAAAAATACCATTTGTAGGTTCTTTTTAACAAAATCACAAAATGTCTAAAAACTGTTCTAATCACAATTCCAATCACTCGTCGAATTTCGCATTTCGTATTCAACAGCCGGTTACGAATGCTCAATAAATACTCTTCTGGGAAAACGCCGAATGTTGTGCTAGCGATGCGATAAATCGATTCGATCTTTATACATCGACGTGTCCCGCATCTGTAATCGATAATAATCGCCGTGTCCAATTCGGACACGTCATCGTGAATGTCACTGGTGACTCCTGGTATTACCAAAGGCAATAAAATACATCGATAGTTGCATTGGAGATTGACAATAACAATACTCGTTTCGATTCACTATGTTCCAATTATGTCAGTACAGGAGCGAAGACCAAGGGATTTTTTATACAATAGAGTGACAAACAAATAAGCGGGCTATCTGATCGGGTCACCGCTGTCACCAGAACATCTACAACACCAGAGGGTACAAAGGCGTCGCTGGTGCATTGCCAAGGTCTTCAAGGTTAATAACAAATTAGATCGGTCCCGTCACAGACAATGACACATTTCATTTAGAAATACTATTAGATATCAACCTAAAAAGTTTAAAAACTATACCATAAAAAATATAACAATATTTTTAGGAGACCTCCTTGCTTCTGTAGTGTTTCGGAACTGACCGGCTTTCACGCCGTCCGCGTCATTAGGAAAAACGTAGCATCATTGGTGAAGAGAATGTGGAATAGTAGCAATGTCATCTTAAAAACTGTTGTTGAGAACCCGATCTCTACACTAACTAGACATCATGTGCTAACGATGGGCAGGAGAGTAACATTGAAAGAAGCTGAAATCGGCTGCGCAAGATTTATTAAAAATGTCATAAGATATAAGGGTCACAATAATGTTAAGATTAGGTTTGATTATTTTAAAGTTGATTAATTTTGATTTATTAAAGTTTGTAAACGAACTAAGTTGCAAATAGAATTTGAATAACCCGGCTACGGAAAAAGAACTATAATTAATAGAATAAAATAGCATATATCACCCGGAGCATAATAAAGAATCGATTGACACCTCATTAATCAAAATCGAATGTGTAGTTTCGTTGCTACGGAGCTAACATACATACACTGCTAAAAACATAATCTTTCTTTTTGGTTTTGCTGAGGTCGGGTAAAAACTGAAATAGTAGAGCCGTATAAAGCTCAATTGTCAACTCAATAGCAATTGTCATATCGTAACAGTTGAGGAGTTGCCCGCAGACCAATCACGGCTAATAAACGAAAATTAACTATTGATCAACTGGACGGCGGACAAGTGAACTACTTATAGAAATTGCTATGAAACTGGGCCAACACATCTCTGGTACTCGACATTTTTATTTGGTTACAAAGTTTGTGTAATATCAGATTTTACTGATGGGAGCTGATATACCGATAGACTGAGAGGCGTAGTGGTTATAGTATAGCGTAGGTTGTTTAAAGTTTTGATTTAACTTACTTGTTTGTTATTTGAATCTCGTGTTTAGATTGGAAAATTCAATGAGAAATAAAACAGGTTTTGTATGTAACTTCATTTATCTTAGTTATACCAATCGAATTATAAACTAAGTGGCATTTAGGAACTGGATTTGTTGTAAAATGGAACGTACTTAATGTGCAGGCGATACTCTTGTCCGTGATGTCATTCACGTGTCTTCAGTTGCATGGTCTTTAACGTCAATAATATCTACTACTGTAAATATAATTTAACAATTGTCTTTAAAGTTTTATACTCTTCTTAACAGCTTTACAGTTGCATTCTACTGTTCCAGAAAGTTCATCATCAATTAACGTCATATTATAAATGCCAATCTATTGATCGCTCTTCAAACTCACAATAGATCAATTATAATTACAATCAATCATCGAAGCGAAGGGCCTACAGAGACATTTCGTAATAAGCCAGATCGATTGACACGGGAGGAGCCAAGTGCTCCGAATCGATTAGAATTCGATTCGGCACAATAGAATCGAAGTTGCACAACTATTGAGGTTAATACCGTTCAAGGACTCCGCTAGGCGGGCCTTATTGACGAATCGATTGAGCTTCAATGCTGTCACGGTGTTCGATTAATAACAAATGATTTAATGGCATCGATTGTGTAGTGTCGACCGGCTACTCCTAAGTTCACGGCTGCGCCTGAGAGAACTCTCGATACGGACGATTTCGTAACGAATCTAATGCGAGTGAATTGGATCGTATGTAGGAATATTCATCATAATTGTTGACAGCCGTTACGTTCGAATGGATTGTGTGATTGATCGGACACGCTAATGGAAATAGACCAAGTATTGCAATCAGGTTTTTATTTAAAAAAAAACACTTCATTCGCAGATATAAATATGAAAGAATTCATAAGGTTGTTATACATCCATCATGTTCTACAAAAGCGTATAGACTAAGAAGTCGGTTTTTTTTTCATTACAACACATCAGGGCAGCTTCTGTAAAGAAAATGTCGAATAAAATCCATAAGGTTTTCAAGTCAATCAGTATTTTATGCAGTGTCATGAATAAGGCAAGTCACGATGCACTCTCCTATGTGCAAATCAATTCAATTTTAATTCACGGCATTCTATAGTCTCCGTATAATCACTCACACGATCAGAAATTCCGATGTCAATCGTAAACATATCGATTATGAAGGACAACGTCAACAATCGAATCGCTTATAGACGTTAATAACGCGTTCGGCGTCCTATCGCGGCTATTTATCGGGCGTCCGAAACAGCAGCATTTCGACACTAAGATAGTATCGAATTAATTGGGACATAGACAACATAGACTTTAATTATAGTTGTCGATTGAACTATTTCAATTTAAAGGCGCTCGGTATGGCCTTTGAAGTTTCTTGTGTTGTTGCACAATGGTGCAACGCAGGATCGTGCGCGGGAATCGACAGTCGGCGTGACCGAGGCGTCACATGTCCACGTCACCGCGTGACCCCTGCGCCCTTGTATACCCGAGTATGAATACCAAGGGCCAATTTGTGATTTAGTAATAGATCATTAGAGTAGCCGTCAATGCGAAGAACTGTGTCAATGTTAAGTTTGTATCACTAATTAGGTAGTCTCGATAGTAACATTCCGAGCGTGTCGTGAGCGCATTCCTTTGATGAGATCTGTATAGTTTCTCGTAAATAAGACAGCTTCTAACTTTTCATTAGACTGACCTTTATCTGTCAAGTTTCTTAACTCTGCTGGCGCCATTCGAAACGTCTTAATTTGAAATGGACCAATGAGCAAGGTCAATAAGTAATTAGCATGTAACCAAACGGAGTTGCATTTAGTGCTCTCGTCATAAGGATGCAATATTGCAGGATCAATAAGAGCAATGCGCCGACATCTCGACGCCTGCGCTTCCACTCAGCCGTACTTTATATAGGGTTGTCTAACATGATCTTAGATCAGAAAGTGCCTTATAATATTTTTAAAATGGTGCTGACTATCAAAAAATAACACTAGATGGGATTACGTTATGACATAATAAAAGAAACATAGCTGGTAAAGATAAATGTTGAAATATAAATTATGTAGGTAGGTACCTCACAGATATGAGAGCAGAGTTTACGATGAATTGAATGTACTTGGTATTTTAATTAGCACACCTGAAACAGGTCCAGAAGACTTACGTGATGATGTACATATATTATATTAATATCGTCGAACGAGCAAATTTTCATGTATTCACTATATGTAGTCACAAGCAGCCCTCACAGGATTTAGGTCATTCGCGATCCGTGCGCCGGCGCGCGGCGCCGCGATATGTGCGTGCGGTGTTTACCTAAGCTCACAGGATATGGTCACGTGTGCATGATGAGAGCATAATTAATCGGCGTGTCATGTCGGTAGGTGGCCGTACCGATACTGATCGAAGATTATTGATTGCTCGACCACCAACATTGATGGGAAGTGAGGAACGGCGTAGGGCAACGTGATAAGGATCATAGGAATACGATAACCCTAGTTATATAAAGTCAGTTATGGTCTGCTTCCTATGTCGATGGTAAAAATAAGGCGTACTGTTGCAAAGAAAAAATATACAATGTGATTGTTAATGAATTCTTATTATTTAGAAAACAACACATGTTATGAATCCACGAGTACAAGTAAACAATTTAGGAAAAGAACGATGTTTTTGTCTGATCATTTTAAATAATAATTTAACAATGATTTCTTGTTATTAGTTAAAGCAACATGCTATTAAGTAAAATTGCGGATTATAATTTAACAAAGAGCTTGTATCTTACAGGACCCAGACGCCACCCGCGAGTACTCCGCATCTAAGCTTCCGCAATTACATCCGACGCCGTCGAAAGCTGGCGCCAAGACATCTGGCCAGCGGTCCTGGAGTTAACGATGCAATTTAGCGTTCAAAAACCCGCAAAAACGGTGAGAACGGAAACGGTAATTAAATGAGTAACAAATTCATTGGCTCGGGTTGTTTTGTTTAATCTAATTTTAGATAAATAAAAAACGAGAAAAGATACGTGACATACTTATTGACTAAGTACCTACCTACTAGGTAAAAATAGTCAGTCTCCTTGTAAAATTGAGTTATCGTTACAAACTAGACGCACGAGTAAGGCAAGACTGCCGTTAACTTGGACGACTTTAAATTTGATAATATTTTGTTAAGACAGAAAATAACCAAAATTCTATAGTATAATCAAATAAAGAAATCTCTCAGAAGAACAATAAGAAATCTATTCGATAAAAGATAAAATCCTTACCATGGACCCATTCCACGATAGACGTCTAGACATGTGGGGTGGGGACGATGATCTGGCGGTAGATACCGCAAGACCTTATTACGTCGCGTATAAATCGTGGAGCGACACGTGCGAATTAACGGTAACACGCCGAATTCGGCCGTCTATCAACCTGATCGGCGGTGATTGGATCAAACCTGTCGATAGGTACTTCAATATCAGAAAATTGTGCGATACAAGTCTGTAAATAAGTACTCTGTGTTTCGTATTAAAGTTAGAGTTTCATCATTATCGTCATCTGGCTATTATCTACTGATAAATGAAGGATTTGTATCAAACTGTCGACTGCTCAAATAAATACATAATAAGATATTAGAGCACTAAACAAGAATTGATTTAGAGCCATTCGTATGTATGTCGAACAGTATCGGAGTCTTTAATTAAATACCCCTAGATCTTTGTCTCATTTTGTAAATACTGTGATAATATCTTATTAAAACTTTCGATTAAGCTCCCTGCCCGACTAAATTTGACTTTGTTAGCTCATTGGATAGTGGTTCTACATCTTGAGTTTATAGCGTGGGTTCGGTTTCCTCCCAGAGCAAATATTTAAGTGACGAACTTAGATGTTTGGTCTGTATCTGAGTGGTGTAAATGTTACAAAAAATCAACAAAGGTTTCGACAGTTCAGAAATCGATGAGTTATCGGGTTCCCATTGTACAATGATTGCTTAGTTTGGGCCTGCATGATGCTGTGTGAAATGTCCAATATATAATTATTTCTCAAACTGATACCTAGCATTATGCTTGCATCATACCTAGTGGTTGTCTCTACAACCGCAAACTAACGGGCTCTCATTTCATTTTACATTTGATGAGCACAAACTGTACATTCCGTGGGAACTGTCAACTAACCACATCCACCACTTCACACTACAGATACCATCAAGTAACTGATTATAGTTCTGCATAAATATCCACGATTTAAACTCTATTGCAATAACCATAAAGGCGTAGACACATAAAGGTGTCCAAACATGTCTAACGCATTATTGGATTGTAAGATGTAGGCGTCTGTGGACACAAAAGCAGAGCGAAATGTTGTAACGTTTCAAACAAAACTCTTGTCTCTTTAACTATGCAAACAGTTCTATTTGTAGAAGACATAATGTAAAGAAATATCGGTCACTTTCGAACTGTTAGCGTTCAATAAGATTTTGTTAACGTGGGAAGTGAAAACTACAAGGAAGCAGCCGATTTGCATACAATGCAAAAATAGTGTACAATTTGTGAAATATTTCGGAATATAAATATTGTAATTGGATGATAGCTAAAGTCATCACACGTAACGCTTAATAACAGTTTATAGAGTAAAGTAAGTCAGTCAAGCGTATTAAGCACGTATAAGATATAAAACTGGAGCAAATGGCAACTTACGTCAGATTATAATAGTTAAAACAGTTCCTGATAAACTTTAAATTTTGTACATTTTTGTAGGTAGGTATATGCTTAATTCACCAAATACAGCCTTTAATTTAAAATAAGATTAGATAAATTTAATTCACAAAAGGAGTGCAGTATACAGAGAAAAGAATACAAAGAACTTAGTACATCTTGAGATGTTATTTGATATTACAATTCAAAGTATAAACAGGTAATAATTGGACCCCAAACTAAGCACGAAGAGACCGAGTGCATTTTTAACAGAATATTCCTTGACTTTCAACAAAATATCAAATGAAGTTTACTTCAAATAGCACATAAATTAAAATAGTGTCGCATATGTTGAACAGACAAGTTGTTGTTGTTGTTGAGTTGTGTTTGTCTGTACGTCCGCTTATTTCTTCTTATTATTATTTTAGTCCATGTTATTCTTCTGCTGGGCAAAGGCCTCTCTTCCTCTTTACTATGCCTCTCTGTTTGTTGCTGTTCAGATCCAATTCTTTTCATGAGCATCGAGCTTATCGTTCCACCATCTTCTAGGCCGGCCTGATGGCCGTTTAACCTTCGGTACCCACTCAGTGGTGGTTTTTGCCCATAGCTCCGCTGACATTTGGTAGACGTGTCCTGCCCAGTCCCACTTTCTTATTTTCATTTCCACTGTATTCGAATACAGTAAAAATATCCGTAATAGTAAATACACAAAGTAATATCAAACACAGGAGAAAAACCACGCAACGTCTTTTGATACGGTTTTCACTGTCATTAAGATATTTTTAACGGAAGGTTTGTATAAGTAGAGAAATACAATGTTTTGAAAAACAAATTAAAAAAAAAAAACAGTACGACAACGGGGGCCGGTCGTTAGTTTTCTGTATTTAATAGGTAAGAATTATTTTTGATCGCCAAAATTTATTATTCATATATTAAAAATGACCAAAATGTGCGTAGATTTGTGTTTAGCTTGGCACAAATAAAGTGTCAAAGTTGAGTATTGTGAGTATGTTCCCGTCCCTGAAAAGCATTTGATTCTGCACCCGCCGACCATTGAATGATAAAAAGTCGTCTCTTTGGCTAAAGTTAAAATTCAGGTTAAAGATCCCATCCAATTAAACAAACAACAATTTTGTTGCTAAAACAAATTAAAGTTGTACTATTATACGGGCATAAATAATAGGAAAAGCCATAATTCCCCCACACAAGTAATAAAGTGGACGATTTATTAGTGCCAACATAGTCTTGCACGTTAAAACTGTTGTAAAAGTCAAACTAATTTGTCGTATCGTGTGTATAACTCGCCACAAACATACACGGCCTTTTACGATGCATATTTTAAAATTAGATGTGCATAATAAAGAGGCTTTTGGAATGAATGCACTTAATTAAATGTAGGTATAGTTGAGAAGCAAATCATTTAGATAGGTACCTTTACTTGGTGGTAGTTCTTCTGAGCAGGAGGTCGTCTGGGTACCACCGCAGTATCAGATATTCTGTCGCTAAGCAGTAGTGTGAACATTACTGTGTTCCGGTCTGAAGGGAATTGCAGCTACAGGACTATTGAGACTAACCATTAAATGTATCAAAGTAGTGCGTGCCAAAGCAACGATGCCTTCTGCCAGCGATGAAATCTTTTACTTTGTTTCATAAAATAAAAAGTATATAATATAATTCCCAATTTAAAAAAAACATGAATTTAACATTTTTATCGTCAAAATTGACGTGCCTTCATATTATAAACATCGGCATATCACCGATTAATAAAATAAATTGCATGGAAATCGTTCCAGCCACTTAAGTGAATACTTTTTTTGGCTATTTTATTAATGGATGTGTTATTAATAATCAATTTTACTTTCATGAAGGCGCGTAAACTGTTGTATATTGTTGTGCTTTTAATAAACAATGGACGTATTAAATTCTTCCGCAATATTATTAAGCAGTAAGTTGAGAGACAAAGTTTATAAAGAACTTCTTTTTCCTTGTGTAGTGAGATGACACAAAAGATAAAAGGTATAAAATTGTGATCTTGTAAAAAAGAAGATTTAGGGAACAGGATTTTATTACAAGCTAATGACATTTTATATTACAAATCAGAATAAGAATAAAACTCGAAATTTATAAAAAAGGTATGAAACAGACTTCAATACACAAAGAGAGTAAATACGAGAGTAATCAAGGTTAACGGTGTGAAGAGCTCACGGAATCGCAAGCAGACAACTTATTTATTTTAACAATGCATTACCAAAATAGGAGAACCACGCTCGTCAAGTGCAAATCAGCACCTGCCGATGACCCCAAACCTAACGGACATCCCTCAACTAATCAACCAGTATATCTGGACCTTCGACATCTGATCAGTTCAGTAATGATACTGAACAGTACAGAGATCTCATGATCGTGGTGGATGTTTTGTCTATGTAGCTATATCCTCCGGTTCTTTGAATAAAGGTCGATAGGTCGAGTGCACTACGACGGTTGGTCGACGTCTCCGACACGAGCTGTAGGATATGTGTGTCAGTTAACTGTTCAAACAAACATTGGCAAGTATCGTCAAATTAACGAGGCAGTGTGAGTCATGACTCCGATCGAGTGATAACCCTCGTCTTTCCAGGCCCGAGGCAATCAAGGTCAGCTGCCGAGCTAACAAGACACTACCTTCGATGGTTCCTCTTCAATTTTGACGAAAACAAACTGCAACGAATAAGGTACGATAAAAGAGAAACGCCTGCTTTAGCAACAGAAAATAAAAGACTAATGATAGTTATGATCACGACAAAATAAGAGAAAATGCATTCATTATTACATAATTGCGTCATTGATCAATTTCATTCAAAAAAATCTATTTGCATAAATAACGCAACAGTTGCCAGGAACACAGCAGGAAATCCAATAAGGCTTACGCCGTATTTTCTGTATCTAATACATAGATCTGACGAAGAAAGATTACCAGCTAAATGCAGCGAGAGAACAAAAGGATTAAACAGTTCCGCTACCATTACAGGATCAATTAATATTGTGGAGGCAGACACCCACCTGCCCGCAGAAAGCAGAGATAAGACGCGGCATATAGACAATATTATGATAAATGACACCGGGAATACAACCACGCTCTATTTATTACTCGCATGCATTTATATGCGATATAGACTTCCTTCAAACCGCCTCTCAGCCTTGCATTAGATTATCAATTAACCTTACATACGTACACAGTACTACCAACACGCATATTAATTGAGCATCTTTATCCGATTAAAATTATCGATGGGATAAAATGAAATATAGAATGCTAAAACGTCGAGTGTGGAGTATAGTTGTACTTGTCGGTTTGCTAGTCGTGAGTTCTAAATTCGAATACATGCAAAATAACAAGACTGCTGCCGGACATAATTTGCTAGGGAAAGATGCAACTATGTTGCCAGCGATAAATTAGTAAGATGCTACTGCGGAATATATAGACAAGAAGCCGAACAAAGAGTAACGCACGATATTATCACGTGAACAAAATACAGTGTTAATACTTTAATGGTTTCAATTTTACATACATCGCTGACGCAGAAGACTTTAATCCAAATACGTTGTAATCTTATCTTTGTGAAAACACTGAAGCATTAATTCGAATAAAATGACGGAAGGCAAGAAACACATTTCAATAAAATAAACGTTCTGTAAATGGTGAAAAGCGATTTGGTTAGTCACGATGTTTTTATTTTTAAGTGCGTCAAAGTGACCCCTATTGAGATAAAAATTAAGCCACAAAGAGGCGAGACAGCGTCTCTGGAGGTCAGAGTTGTCGGTCCATTAATATCGTGTTAACGGCCAATAACTTAGTGGTTTAACGAGAGAAATATCGAATTATATTAATTAACGGTACGAGCTTCCGTAGTCCAGTCCTGGTGAAGAATTGAAATGTTCATTTAAAGTGACAGCAGTTTTATCAGGTTTCGTAGCTGCGAAATTTTATTAATTTAAAGTTTGGGAACTAATAAGTGCAGTCTTGTGAATCAAAAATAAATTATCGTTTTGCGTTTTGAACTTCGTAAAAATTCACACGAGAACATTGTATGAGAATATTATGGATACGCCAAACTCGTTTCAAACAACGCAAATACATAAATTCGAAAACTTTCATTATTTAATTAACCAGTCACGACCTTCCGGGAGGATTAACTTTGGCATTTCGTCAAAACTTAAATCACGGACCATTATACGTATACCTACTTTGAGTATGTATAAATAGTTACATACGCTATATGTATATTGAAACAGTAGAGTAAAAATAAGTAACAGTAACTGTAACAGCATAAGACAAAGAATTCAAAGGTCCCTACGACATCGACACCCATAGTAAATAGAACTTATTTATTACTAAAATATATCAGGTAAAGAATGATAGAGGACACGATCGTAAGAAATAGGAAAACTTGTACCTACCACCGTACAATCTAATCTTATCGGAAATAACAATATAGTCAGATAAGGACAACTCTTCGAACCGCAACATGAATTTTGGACATTAACGTTTTATAGTACAAAAACTCCTAGACAATTTGCAAAGTTCATTAAACACAAATTGTCATGGATTGATCAAAATAAGTTATCTCGCTACGCAGGAGGTCTGAATCATCCAAATATATTTGAGCAAGTGAACAAAAAACGTACTGCCGGCTTTACCACCCACGTCGTGCTAGAATAAGGTTTCCACAAATTACTATTTTGTACTAAAACATGTGTTTCTGGTCGTGAACTGTTTGCGGAAGCGATTAGATGGAGGCAGGCATTTTAAAACTTAGTTAACGTTGTTGAATTATACGCCAGAGTAGATGTCGGTGAAAAAAAAATCTTTATTAAACCAATTGTCATAATCTCTATCTTCGTACATGCAAGCAATACATCAGAAGAATCTGATACTAGTACGGTTTTAAGGGACGCGCGGTTGCAGACATTGGCTATTGTCTTACAATAAATACAATTTCAATTTATTGTTTTTAACATCTTTTTAATTTCTAATGAGTTTGAAAAAGAATAAATAACTAATATTTTATAAATTACTAAAGTATAATATTTTTACACAACTGCCCAAAAAAGGAATATAGGTAGTGTTTTTCAACTCCATGTATGTAGGATGTTGGTATCCTAATTTCCACCGTTTCTCCTCAAAGCCATGTGTATGTAACATGTCGATTTTTTTCTTAAATTCAAAGGTCTAGTAAATTGTTCGCATAGAAATAAAAAGCTGGTCCCAAAAATATACGATTTTAATTAGTAGTTTACAAGAAACTGGTCATTATTTTTATCTTTATTAGTTTGCTGATGGTAAACATTGTTTAAAAAAAATTTTTTTTTAACTATTTATTATTAAGCTTTTTGTACTTAGTTTAGTCATCCTTTACTTTTTTATAGGAAGTCTATATATTTTATATTACATGAATCTATCGATATTATAAAGGCAATACAAAAAACGTGCCAAAGCAATCTCCACACCTCTAAATTAAGTAGATGTTGACTTGACATGGCGCATTAGATTCGCATACCTCGATGACTTCCTTATGAGTGCGGTCACCTCTGCAAAGCAAAAAAATTTTAACGTCGTCCTAGCAAAAAATTCAAACGTAAACATTATAAGGAACATCAATAGATGAAGTCACGATTAAAATATTACATTGTCAGTAAAATCTAGCCACACCGCATGCCGCATATGAAATGTCAATAAACCATTTGCAGCCGTCTTGAAGAGATTATGGTCGACTTACATTTGTCACTTTATGCAAATCTTTCGTATCATTCCTGATACTAAATATGGCGGTACTTTTTAAGATTAGTTTTGCATAAACAGCTTAAGGTATTAAATTTCATGCCGGGATTATAACAGGGGTCAAGTTTAAGCACTTCGATTTAGGACCGAAGGTTTTTTGACTTTTCCTGCTTCGAATTTCGTATCCATATTTGGTTCTGATCTAATAATTTCCTACCACGTTTTAGGAAATGTTGATATGCGTTCCTATTTCCTACTGGAATTGATAGAAATAATATTAACAAGATTTTATAGATACCTTCGGATCGGTCGAAAAACATTTGAGATTTTTTTTTATTTCGTTGAATAATCTTATTACTTTGTTAAAGAAAGAGGAACCTCACGAGTTTAAGGAGCGACCTCAAAGGTCAGATGAGCTAATAAAAACAAACAAATACAAAAATATGTGGAAAGTTCTACATAATAAATAATGTGCAATGAAGGCTTTAATATAAATTACACATAAAATCTAGGACGTAAAGCCTACAGGAATACACGACACTAATACGGGACTAACAAAGACATTTCTATTCAGGCTAGGGTGAAACGGTACCGAATGTCTTCGCATCCGATCTAACTTGGCTCCGTTCCCAGGCTCCTAATGAAATTCTACCAACAATTCTGCGTTACTCATACGTAGCAGTTAGTCAGTCGATCCTCAAGTCTCATGGATTGAGATGATGACTAATTTCGTTTACACAACGTGTATAATTTGGAAAGATATGCCTGATTTGCGTTTGAAGGAGACATCAAATAGCACCAAAGCTAGTTTTGACTTTGGAAACCACAAGCCATTTATCGTTTCATTCTAATACAGTTTAAGTTTTTCTAAATTAATATGCTACAATTATGACATTACATTTTAATAAATATACATTGTAACTTAATCCTTAGATAATTTATGATTATCTTTAATTATGAGAGTTTCCACAGATACATTTTAAAATTTGCGAGAGTTAGCGAATATTGTGGAATTATCCTCTGATCTATTTGATTTTGACCACAAACTGCGTAGGCGCATCCTACTACACCATTAATTCCAAACACGGTATTCTAAAAAATATCGATTATTTTATAAGTACGGCTACCAAACCTGCAGATTTAGGCAAGCAATTCTGGGAAATCCATAAAATTTACGGTAGGTAAATATAGTCAATTGCAAAACCTAGCTAGACAAACGCCTTTACAACAAAAGAGCAAGTGTAACTGACACTACAACAATAACGAACGGAAAACCAAACTCGGTCACATCCGGGGAACAATTAACTCAAAGGCTGATTGTCAAAGAGGAAAGCAAAAACGCAGTTCATAATGAAACAAGAAGCGTACCGGCGCGACCTTGAGACGAGAAAACACTTAAACAAAGAGTGATCACGAGGGAACGCTATTGTTTACGCCGCCATGTGTCATGCCGCCGAGTCGCGAACATGACAGTCGCATGCATTCCACAATCGTCACGGGGCACGGGAACTGTCAAGTGTCCTCTTCACATGTAAAATTCCAAAAACCAATTTTAATCCAGTGCTCATACAAACAACATCAATTAACAGCGTGCTAGCAACAGCAAACTGAGAGAGATCTGCTCCAATATCGAAGACGAACAAAAAATCCGTTGTTACAGTAGCGGGCGAGGCGACCAGAGGTCTGAGAGTCGTGCGGATCATTTCGCGACCGTGACCTCTTCACTGAGAGATATCAGCAAGTGACCGGCCACTTCTCGTGCCTCTGTCGCTTTCTTCTGACCCGCTTTTCATAAACAATACTTCGGCAGCGTCGTCGGCCGCTCGATGGCGGCGTGAAAGTGCCGATAACGTGCGAGAGCCGACGCTTGCATCCATTCCTTCGATAACCATAAGCCCATAACATTCAATACGCAAATCTGAACACAACCGCGATTATTGCAGCTCGAATTCTCGATCGGTCACGGAAAAGCGGTATTAGATTCTGGTGCACGGTACCGTGTGAACTGTTTCTCTCAATAAACAACGTAAATTAAAACACGAATAAGTTTCCAAAACCGGCAATGTTACGTAAACTTTAGAAAATGACAATATTTTCTTTGGATCTGCTGCGCTCTAATGGATACAAATTATTATGGCGAAGGGTCCCATGGCAATGGCGCGTGTGACTGAGTTTCGAGGGGAACGACGCGGCAGATGTTTTGTATGTCGCCTTTGGAAACATCTGGCGTTTCGGTCGTGTCGGGTTCCGCAAATCACATCACGAACGTCACCGCAAACTGACTGGGCATCCGTCAGGCTAACGCTTAAAATCGCACGTCTGATTGAGATGTTTTGGACAGAGTGACGGATTTTTATTTGCCTAGCAAGTGGATAACGAGCTACCGGCCAATAAAGTGAGGATGCGAAGTAAGAGATCCGAACCACAAAACAATGAAGGTCATAAATCACTGCTTCCTCCGTATAACGGTTGCATCCTACGGGCAGAAGCTTCGCGGCGGGCAATCCGGCGCACTATCTAAATTGATGGTTTCCGGTGCACATTAGAGCAGAGTCTATCGCGCAGCTGTCTGTCGAGCGACACACTTCATTTGCCGCTGCGCGTGCGCCCGTAGAAAGTGACGCTTTGTCATCGGCTACACTCGCCCAAAATCAAACAAATAGACGCGTGAAAGGGACGCGTTTTGCACGAATCATTCGCGGCGAAGCGAGAGGTTCAAACCCTGTGTGACATGAGAACGTCGAAGTCGCACATTTGGCGTGCAGGCATTCGCGATCTTCGCTTCACGCGTTATTTGCTCTCACACCACCGGTCGGATTCAAGACTGCAACGTAATTTTAATTTAATTTCTCAATCATTACAAGCTATAGGTTAACTGAAACTAAAACCCGCCTACTTCCTCAGCCGTGTCATATTTTTTATTGTAACTTACGCCACGCGTTATATTTTCCATATTTTTTACATGTTTAGAATGTGTTAATTAAAACTTTTATTTTTTTTCTGAGGTGCGCTTTTCTGATATAAAACTTGCCATATTGATATCCACTGTGACGTCATGACACGTGGAGAACTGAGACGCGTCGACGGAAACCTCATTAGTTAAAATATAATTGGTAGTTTAAGAGTTAAGAGTGAACAGATGACCAAATTTCAAATCAAATCAATTTGAATTCATTGGCTTCGACCTAGTGGTTTTACGTTGTGGGGTCTTCTTTCTTCTCCTCTACAATTATCATGGACCGTTTACTCTGGCTACCAGTCGCCGAGCCGTGCAAGCACATAAACGAACGTAATTTCCGGTGATTCGGCCATTACGATTCCGATGCATCAGTCACAAATCAAATAAATCTTTACAGTATTGAGGCAGCATTCGCTATTATTTGATCTACTCTCATAACCTATTGACGACCGTTCAAACTTCATGACTTCAATTTCAACACGGTCAATCATGATTATAAGTAGGTTTATTGCCATCGAGGAGTTTTTTGCTTCTCAATTGATTTACATCTATTTGACATCATTAATTTCTTGTTATTACAAGAGGCCGTGGCAAAGTTGCGTAGGTGTTTCGGCGTCGGAATTCATTCATTCGTGTGGGAGAAACGGTAGGAGACTAAATCACCAGATCGGGTTGCGGCCGTTAATCAAATGTCTGGTGACGAAGAGGAAGAAGCTCCTGGATTCGGTGACAAAAAACTCGCAAACAATCCGACGACAAGCAGCCGTCAAGATGTCAGCCCCTCCCGGAGACCACTTAGGCACGTTAACAATGTTCTCAGATGCTTCATCAATCACTCGTAAATCTTCTACTTGAACTCAAAGGTTTCTTATACAAAGACTATTTTTCCCTATACAGTGACCTGGCAATAACTGCATCTTCACAACGTTAGTCACAGAAAAAGGTTAACTAAATCGAAACTTATAATTATCTCCCTCAGGTTATGCATGCCAATGAGTCAGCTCGCGAGGATAATCGATTAGATCAGTCATCGGTTACATCATCCCCATAACTCGTAAATTGGTTTTTGCCTGTTGTCTGGCTATAGATAACATAATTAATTAATCGAACTCAACGAAACAGACGCAGCTAAAACTGTGTTGTGGACAACATACTCGTAGACAATAGAAGATGATCATTACTTGAAACAAAAGCAGTGGACATTAGATAAATTGAACAGCGTAGGGCCAAGAACAATGGCCACAGGGAAAGGCGAAAATAAAGGTCAGGGCTATGGCAGGTCTTATTAAATATTCATGGGCGTATTCGCATATTGTGTGTGCGACAAAGAAAACATTTTTAATGCGCTCGGTGCATAAAGTGCACAACTAGAGGACACGAGTGTCGACTTGGTATCATAAAACGACACAAAGTGACATTGAGAAACGTGATTTGCCGGTACAGATTTTTATGATCTCTCTCGAGAGAGAATTTTTTACATTTCCTTATACTTATTTATGTTTAAAGAAGAGCCTTAAAAGCTTTTTTATGGCTTTGAAATTTCAGAATCTTAATGTTTTTTTTTTATATGGAGTAGGTATGAGAAAACAAAGGTCATCGGATCTGTTACAATATTTTTATTAGTAAAAACTTTCATTTGAGGCTTTTTTGTTTTTGTCCAGCAGTATTCAGGGGCGGATCGGCCCCGGCACGGTTTATGCAAATGTCTGACCACCCCGTAGTCTCAAGTTGGCTCGCTCACCATGAATTCATTAGTCATGGCACTGTAGACACACCCCTGGAGAATTTCTCTTATATTGTTCGCCTATTTATTAATGTGCTAATGAACAACGCCTTCCATACTAACGTTAACAATTCTGAATGAGCCATAAAGCAAACCGGGAGTAGATCTGATTGATGAGAAACAACTGAACTTAAATTTGGAATCGCTTCATTAGCATTTTGACTCATGTCACAATCCACGCCACGTAAATTTTAATCTTTGTCACCAAGTTTTAGATTTCAATTAATTCTCGCAATAAATGTTTATTGTTAGAAAAAACGTACATTTCATGTCGGTGGCAGCAAGATGCGTCGAGCGGTCATGGCGACAGACGGTTCCAATTACTCGTGCCAGTGCGCGCTCGCTGCCCTTGGACTAGCTGCTCACTTCACATAACATATACCAAAACAAACATTCTGCGTACTGACACAGACTTAGAAATTCCATCTCAGATCTGCAAATGTTCGTTTCTTTCAATCCGAACACATGACCGCCTGCCATTTTGATTGTAAGGTACGTGGATTGATTTGGACAAATTCGGTCCGGCCGGCAACATTCCGCTTCGGTGGATTGAGCCGTCAGAGGCGGCGCTAGATTTACCGGCGCGATAGCGAGCGCCCTTCCGTTGAGCTGATAAATAGCCTCTCTAATTATATTTACGCAGCGCCGGCCGACTAGCCATAAATCCTCGGAGGAATGCTGGAATAGCGCCGCGACGAGCGCCCTGTGGATCCGTCACCGCTGACATTCGTATTAGAACGGAATTAGAGAACCGACGATAAAATCTAATTCGTTTATACCAGTAGATCAATAGTAGGGTATTTTGGGAAGGATCTAAGTATAGTCCAGGATGGTTCTGACGTGTCGCGGGCGGGCAGTGTATGGAAACACTCCGGAAGTGTACAATTAAAGACACGTACGGAGTCAGTGAACCCGGTCCAAGGTTATGGGAGGGAGTGTTGGGAGTGTTATTAGTGCACGACGAGCCCCCTCCATTATCGCTTCACAGACATTGCAAAAAGTCAATATTAGTCAGTGAATGCACATACACAACAAAATCATTACTTTGATACGTACTTTCTAAGAGAGGGCTCCCTTGGTTTAATCTCAAGATTCTGAATGTATTTTGAGCAAGCAACATTAATAAACTGCTTTAAAAATTAGACATGTCAAATGTAATAATTACATTATAAAGTAATCAAATAATGCGCCTCTTGCAGTTTTTTATCCAAAGGCGTAATAAGCTGGCAGTATTGCTGCGCTATAAAAATAAAAAGCCAAAAATCTGTAACATAAGCACATTTTTATAATTTGCCACGCTGACCGAGCTCAACGTGAGAGGTTGTTTGATGGTATATTCATAATCCATCGAACATTTCAAAATCAGGTATTTACCGTAACTACATTAATTTGGTTTTAACTTTATGATTCCATACAGTTCCACAAAATACATATTCATATGTATGTATATGAAAACTTTGTTGTTTAGTATGTAAATTGTACATACGTGCATATATTATAGTACGTCACAATTTCTCACACGGAAAATCCCGAAATTTCCATCTACATAGCTTTTTTTTGTGATTCATAATATGTGTTCTGAATCACTCACACTTGCCAAATGCTAATCGAGCGCAGTAGACCATCGTGTATTCTGAACACGACACCATGTGTTACATGTTTTTACTCAGCCTAGTTAGACATTTTCACAGACAGCAATAATCTATCGCATTCCAAACAAGCTCGACGAGATATATCGAGCGATGAGATATGTATAAAAATAACATAAACATACAACGGCATTCCATCTTACTATCATATTCTAAAATTAGCAGGAGAGACGATTGATAAAGCGATGTACGGGCATACTCCGCATTGTTACAACTAAAATATTGTTCAAGATAGGGAGGCGAACGCTGTCGACGCATCTCGATCATATCTCGAGAATAATCTATCTGGGTATGCGATCTGAACTGAGATTCCAAGAAAGGATTTTCATACGAACTTTATGCACTATTATGCGATTTGCGACTCTCCGCCTAAGTAATAAATGTGACAGATTTTCCGATAGCCGCAGAACCAGTAACCGGAGACGATAACATCTCTATAAGAAGCGCATCATAACACTCATAAGCTAATCAGTTACATCGAATTCATTCGAGTCGTCGAGCGCGTTCAATCTCGAGCGATTAACGAGTCGGCTGTCGAATCGTAATTAGGTGTCTCTAGATGTTAGGTATGTATCGCCGCCCATATCCAGCCGGCGAAGGTCGGCGAGACTTTCGCTGCGAACGGGCTGCGGCATATTATGCGAGCCCGGCCCGTCGGAAAATCTAGTCACCCACGATATGCTACGAGTGCCCGATGCGGGACCGACCGCATTACCATACGACCGATCTGAAGTCTACACAACTCCCGTGTTGACATTGGCTCCGCCGTTACATCGGTTTTGTAATCATATCAAAAGCCCGCATTCCAGTCGTGCGCCTCGATGAGAGGCTCGATTGTTCTCGAGCGGGTCGCCCACGTCGCGAGGTGTCGCATGCTTGCACAATTCGGATGAAATGGGCGGCTCGGGCAGGTGAGCGCCGGCCGGTGGCGGCCTTGCCAGCGAAGGGCACAACCGCCGCCGGCCGGCGCGATCCGTGACGCTCGCTGAGCGGAACAATAGCGCACCACCTGCTTTTTTTTATGGCTGACAGGCTAGATATTTGACCACAGCTTACCTGATGTTAAGTGACTGTACGGTCGAAGATGGTAAACACACTTAGCCTGGAATGGAACTGGCTCTCAAGTGAGGCTGCCGGAACCCACCGTAAGATGCTTGGCGGCAGATTTTCAACTTGAGGGTGGTAGCTAGCCAGCCGAGTACTAGAAAGTACCCTACCACCACGCTACGGTTTCCTCACGATGTTTTCCGTCACCGACAGCTCAAGTTCATTGTTAGGGTTTGAACCCACGCCCTTCGGCATGCGAACCGACCGCGCTAACCACTGAGCTATCATCGCTACAAACCGTGCACCTCGAGACTTGAGCACCGAGATGGTGTAGAAAATTGTCTAAAGAATACTGTGTGACCGGTACATGGAACAGAAAGTGCTCCGCGTCTGACAGATTGATCCTTCAGACAACAGTGGTGGCGGTGTGACGAGTGGAGGCTGCCTTGGCGTGCGGCGGACGCGCGACCTCGCTCGCGCGTCGCGCCGTACGGATCGGGTTTCGTTCCGCAAACTCGAGATAGCTGCAGCACCGCTGCTGCATACCAGTCGTCGACTTTGAACCGCGCTAGCCTTACTGTATCCCATTTAAGCTATCGCGTCCTATTTAAATAGGAAATGCGAGGTTACGTTTGTAGTAAAGTAATTAAAGGCGTTTCCTGAGCGTTTTGCCGATTAGTCACCTTGTTGCGAGCGGCCGACGGGTTGCCGCGGCTAAAAATGGCGTTCTAATAATCGACACTCGATCTAAAATAGCCGCGTGACAAACGAAACCGAAAGTGATGCGTGATGCAACGATCCCGAATTTAGCCGGCGCGGCTTGCGGTGCATCGTACCGGAGGAACGCGCCCTCGGCTAGCGCCCACCGTGCCAAGCCGCTGGCATTTCGCACTAATGACACGAATAAGATATTGGCGCGGATAGTCCCCGGACGGCGCCCCTCATTCCACTCATCAGAATCAAATTTAACCCAGAAACGATAGAATTCACTGCACCGACCTATTGCATTGCTGTCAATAAAGATTTCGTTTTAAATATCATCGCAGCTGCACATTATAGACTGGTTTTTCGTACGCATGTGAGAACCGTTACGGCATCGACGTATGAAAGGCATGTAATCCACCCTACCGTTAGTGAGAGGTGTCGATATGCAAATCGGCGATGACCGTCGGCAAGCGAGCAAGGGCAGGAAGGAGGAGGTTGCGACACAGGAGGGCGCGGGTGGCGCGGGTCGGAGGTCCGGCCGCATTCCGCCGCCGCACGAAAGTGAAACCGCATCGACGACCGCTCAGCTGTAGAAAGTCCACGATTACATCTCGGCAGTGGCGCGCCGGCGCGGCCGACACCGGACGAGCAAAAACTGCTATCTCCACGAGTCAGCTCCCGGGAAAAGGCCCGGCGCTCGAGCAGCCGGCGCGCGGCGCCCGCCAGCCGTGGAGAAATTATAGACGAGCGCCCGCCGCCGGCGCTACGCTAGATTCCTTTCTTCTACTCAGTCAAACTCGGCGACATGCGACAACGTGCCTTGTTGAAATAACTACGCATGTCGAAGTCTCTGTGACTCCACCAATGACTTACTTGCACGGATATGCCATTTATTTGGTGTGCTTGATGGTAGATCTCCTTAGCAGGAAGTCATCTAGGTAGATACCGCAGTACTAAATATTCTGCCGCTAAGCACTAGTGTTCAAACATTACTGTGTTCCGGTTTAAAGGGTAACCGCAGCTAGCGCAATTACAGAACTGTTGAGACTAACCATCGAAAGTGTCAAAGTAGTGAGCGCCAAAGCAACGATGCTCCGGACTTTGTTTTGCTACTCAAAGTTCTGTGTATTACTGCAATGGTCATGGACATGCGTTATCTCTTACCATCAGGAGAGCGTACCGCTCGTCTCCTTTTTATTACATTTTTTTTTTAAAAATACGGTTAAACTAAGGTGTACCTACACATCAAAATTACCACAGAATATTTTATCCGCAGTCATTGGCATAAAACACAACCAAGACATCTCGTCTCTAGAAAACTGTTTATGACATTGTTAATAAATGAATATCTAATTGCTTATTATAATTCATAATAACTAAACCTAGGGATACACATCTACTCTTTAATTTGCTTTATTTAATCATTACACTTGTTTATGTGAAGTTTCACATTTAGGTAATAACAATTTGCATATTTATAACAGGAGTTTTTTTTCTTTTAATTTTGAATAAAAAAAAGGTCTAATTACTGATTCAAAATCAATTTTCACTTCAGTCATTCTTGGAAATCTTGGAACTCGCAGCTTTAATAGTTCCAGTCCTAATAAGTAGCACTAATTGAAATGTGTCATTGACGTCATTTCCAAGACAATTACTCGGATAGTCAAATGCATCAGTGTTTACAATGTCCCATTCAGTAATAATAAACATGTTTATTGAGTTTCCTTTATTACATTACTAGAGACCCGCCCCGGCTTCGCACGAGTAGTAAGAATTTAAGCTATCCTTAAAAGGTATAGGTACGATATGTATGTATATGCCACCGCGGACTTTTTTGTAGATTTATAAAAGAGGAATATCTCGCGGTGCATTGTTTTGTTATATCTCAAAGGGGTTAGGCAGCGTTTTCGCTGAAACCTTGACTTCATCCGACACTTCCAACAATTATCAACATATTTGAACCAATTTACACAAAACCTTGACAAATGATATACCTAAACATTCCTCATAAATCACTCTATCTATCTTTTGGTGAAACTCGCATGATAATCCGTTTAGTATTTTTTAAGTTTATCGCGAACAGACAGACAACTAGGCAAACAGACGCGGCGGACGATTTTATTTTCGCTTAGAATTTGGCTATTTTCAGAATGTAACAATTTAGAATTCATTAATATTCATAACCTAGTGATTCACTCTACATTGGGTTCTGAGTCTAGGTGCTGAGAGACTTATTAGTAATACGATGTTGTAGGCTTTACAAAGCGTTTCCGAGTGGGGTAATTAAGCCCAATTAACTACTTACACAGTCAGCCATTACGTCTAAAATAGCGTTTATTGCTCTCTACCTGACAATTAGCAGCCGTAGACACAAACCGACGTAACTACAAAGCTATACATCGCGGGTTTTGATTGGATAATTTTAGTCGATTATTTGCTCCGGTCCCCATTCCAGTTTTTCATACATGGTCAGGTTCGTTACGAGAAATTCTTAACATGTATTCGTATTCTTACGAGTAATGCTCAATAGACTCGGGTTCTTGAAAAGGTAAACAGGATCGCATTGGCCGTTTCTGAGAGGGATCAAGCTAACGGAATTTACAGTTATGGGGGCCATGCGTAAGGTTGATGCAGTTTGCGGAAATGTAGGTAGATACATCTTAATGGTAAAAGAACTGTCGCCGAGCTAAAACTGCGAGGGGAAATGGTCGTTTCACAAACTAGTCGGGCCGCTCGGAACCGGTTCCGCTGCGCCAGGAGGGGAGATCGGGTGAAAAATAGCAACCGATCAAATTCGAAAAAATGCATTTCGTCAGGGTGAATGACTCGCTGCCGTAGATTGAATTATAGTTTGCGGAGATTTGCTGGTTGCTGTGTTGTTGAGGTAATCGTCCAAAATAGTTTCTGTACCTAATAATTATCAGTTATTACAGAAACTATTTTGGACGATTTGCTTTCAAAATTGAACATCACACTTACCTATTTATCATTTCATTCTTGCTGCAAGATTTTTTTAAAGAAATTATTTAAGGATTTGAATGTTAGTACCTATCGGTCGAAATTCTTCACAGTATCAAGGGAAGTCTTTCAGAGGCCTGTATGCAAATAAAAAACTTTTATTGATAACACCAAAGTTACAGGTTATTATTCCATTCATTTTAAAAAAATATCAAAATCATAACATATTATTATGTCAATATACTAATATGTCAAATATAAAATATGTCAATATGATTAAACGTCAATAAAAAAAAATACTTACTAGTAATTAAATAATCTCTTATTTTTACATAATCATCAAAGTCATAGAACAAGGTCTCTATCAAGAGACCTTGTTCAACATTTGTTTGTGTTTGACTTTTGTAGTTTGCTTCTGAAGCACGCGATGGAAGTGTGTATATAGATGTAGCTAGATTGTGGTCATTTGACTCATCTGCGGGGCTAGCACGGCAACGGGACTAATTACCATTCCCCGGCTTATGTCCTCTCGTCAGAGAGCAAAATTAATATGTCACCCACCCAGAGCACGGCAACCGGGGGGATGACAAAAAATTTGAATTTGACGTTTGTAAATGACTATATTATCGTGCTACCCCCCGCCATAGAGCACGGGCTCGGGTAACCGGGGGTTAAATACTCTCCGATTGACATAAGACCGAGCTTGAACGCGGACTGTTAGTCACGATTCGTTGAGGTGGTGATTAATAATTTTATTACTTGTTTTGTGAAAAAAAAACATGTCGCGAGCTTTTGTTCACGATATGATAGCGTGAGAGGAAGAAACGTTGCGAAGAAATTGGCATCGGAGGGAAATAAGGGATGCAAGCAACCCTTTCGAGTTTCCCGATAGGGAATTTCAAAAAATCTTCAGAGTGAATAAGGTCGTGGCGCTTTATTTGTGCCATGAATTGAAAGACGAATTGGAACCGCGAAATCCTCATGATGGGCTGCCGGTACACATAAAGGTAAAATTATCTTATACTCCACAAATTTCAGGAAAAGAGGTTAAGTACCTAACTGGTATTACATTTTTATAAATCTTTCTAATATCCTACTAGTCGTTCTGTGAAAAAGTGTTTGTGTGTGTCTTCTGTGAGAAGGTATTGTACTTTACCATTAAAATTTAGGAATACCTTAGCTTAGGTGCTACCTTAATTTGCGCCCTGCCGTTTCATATAGTGATGAAAAACTGGTAATAATGACGATAAAATATACTTAGACTATGGCCTTCTAAAGTTCCTAAAGAATCTCTTTGCCAAATTTTGAAACGATTGGTCTAACCGTTTAGCCATGAAGAGGTAACAAACAGACAGACTTACTTTCACTTTTAAATTAATTAGAATTAGGATAATAATGACATTGAGATAGATAGGTATATTATTATATAGATCCTAAATAAAATCTGGGTGTAGAGTCTGTTCTTTTCTTTGATTCATTAGTTTGTGTAATTGAGATGTTAGTTCCCATTTCTTGTGACTATAGTACTTACTGTCCTATGTAAATAGGGTGAATTCTGAGCTTACTGTGTGTGTAACCAATATATTATATGTACATTTTGGCATTGTACCATAAGAAAATAGATACTTATATTTAATGTCTACCAATAAATTGTATGGGCACAAAAAATCAACATTCTAAATATAGCTATTTGTTTTCTCTGCAAAAGGTCCTCTCATCCATAAGGCTATTGGGAGATACTAGTTACCAGCTTGGGACAGGTCAAGATCATGGCCTCCGTCAGCAAATATTTGACCCAATTCTGTGGAGCTATCATAAAAAAGTAAGTGCAAGATTTGAGCTATCTCTCTATATTTTCTTCCACACTTAACAACTACAACTTGTCTACTATATTATCTCTGTGTAACCTTGTCTAAAAACTGACTGACCAGTCAATGAGGATAATTATTTGGTATATGATAGCTGAAAACCCATGAAACATGGCTATTGTCCATCACCAACACAATTACCATAATAATATGGGGCACAATTTTATTAGTACTTATAATATAATAGAGATAATACTAACACCTATCTGCCTAAATCTCAAAAATAATAAAAACTTTTCAGGCTTATGCCAAAATGGATTGTGTTCCCGGGGTCGGAAGATGCCAGGCAGAGTGTGTCCAATGGGTTCGCACAGAAATATGGCTTGCCAGATATTTTAGGCGCCATAGATTGCACCCATGTGGACATCTTCCCTCCACCATTCCCGAACGGTATACAATTCAGGAATAGAAAGGGTCATACCACAATCAATTTGCAACTGGTAAGGAATGGTTTTAATAAAATATAAAGCTTATATTAAAAACAAAGTTTTAATACTAATATACAATTATTGTTGTAGGTTGTTGATGTCAATTGCCATATATTACACATAAACGCAAGATATCCGGGCCGAGTACATGACCAATTTATATTTAACAATTCCAATGTGAAAACTGAGCTCAAACGACTTTACAACAGCAGAATTGGGCAGTATTATCTTTTAGGTAAGTATGTATATTTCATGGCTATGCCAATAACGACAGCCTAACATTATTAAATATTGAGTAACAGCACAATAAAGATGAAATTCAATGTTATAATGTTTACATATCATGTACATTGTAATTTGAAAGCAGTTAAGCTGTGGTCAATAGCCAAGCCTGACGCTGCTTCATCAGTCTTTGTTGATTGCATAAGCTAGGTGTGTATACCATTTCTGACTACATCATAACTAGGGCTCGGATAAATATGTAATAAAAATAATAAAATATTCACATATAATATGGACTGGAAAATCTAAAATATGGGATAAGTATGTTGTAAAAAAACAGTTAAATTTAAAAAAGAATACACTTTATAACAGATTTCGAAAAAGGAAGAAATTATCAATTTGTACCGTATATTTTTGATTTATGTATGCACATGAATTACTCTGTCATTTGTGAACCAATTTTTATGTTTCTTAAATTGATGTATAGAGAAAGCTCACAAGTTGGTCCCATAATTATTATTTATTTATTTTTGGAAAACAAACGGCTTTGATCATATATATGTATAGTATATAAATTAATATTACAGAATAAGCCTTACAGTTTTCACCAATAGAATTTATGTTTACAGGCCAATAAACATGTGGTAATTAAATACTTTTTAAAATAATAAATAGTAGTAATACATAATTAAAAGTTACTAAGCCATATCGATCAGTGATCAGTGATATTACAAAACATCAAAGTGTTTTATTACAAAATATACACATTTAAATTAAGAAATTAATTATTTCATCATCATCATCTCAGCCATAAGAAGTCCACTGCTGGACATAGGCCTCCTCCATGGATTTCCAAAAAGACCGATTGGAAGCGGTTTGCATCCAGCGTCTTCCCGCCACTTGTATGAGGTCATCTGTCCGTCTCGTGGCTGGTCTTCCTACGCTGCGCTTGCCGTGTGGTCTCCACTCGAGAACCTTTCGGCCACATTGGCCATCATTAATTATTTACAAACAATTAATGAGAAAATCTTTGTGGAAAACTGAAAAAAAAATATATATATTGTTATCTTATTACGGTGTCAATAAAGTATTTTTGTATTATATTAAGAAAATGTCAAAATCCTTTTTACAGGGGACTCAGGCTACGCTTTGGAGCCATGGATCATGACGCCAGATTTGGAAGCAACACCAAATAGTGCTGCTGAAAAATATAATGAGTGGCACTGCCAAGTACGCAATTGTGTGGAAAGGGAGTGTGGAGCTATGTATAAGTGTATTGTTTAGTGATCATTACGGAATTAAATATCTTCAAAATATTTGTGACAATACAATGACACATTAAATACTCACTTCTTACCAATCGTCAGTTGTTCCATTATTATTTTTTATGTGAATACCTATTTATTTATAACGGAAAACAAACGGAGAAGGGTCGTAATAGGGCGAATTCTGTGCGGAGAAGTAAGTTTACGAATACGAAGTATCATAAAATGTATTTTTAACAACAGTGTTACCAGTCTGACAGCGCTAGAACGCTATTTAGTCGCAATGTTATTTTTTTTTTTTGTAAAATATAAAGTTTTCTATTATTACGTTAGGAAATATTCAAAACGTTATTTCTTAGACAAGATAGGTAAATATGAGCTAGGGTTTTTTTTTGAAAAATCTTGATATACGATTGCTAATTTGTAATGATTTAAGTAGTTAAGTATAAAGTTTTTAAGGATCTATAACGTGTCATCCAACCCACGGTAGGGCTCAGAAAGAAATGCCATTCACGGTCACCCATCCGAAGCTGACCGGACTGAGGTTTTCTTAGTTGAGATGGTGAGAGAAAGGTTAGATGTTTTTGGAGAATTAGTTACCTATATTGGCCTGATGTTGACTTCCAAGACTATCGATGTAGATTGGTGTCGGTTCGTCGCCCAAACCACATTGTTTTTTTTGCCGCTCTGCAATTAAAATATCTAAAAAGTGGTCTAAAGTGCTCCGATTTAAGTTCTAACTAGAAAAATAAAAACCACATGGTCACGTGGTAACAGAAGGAGGAGTACCTTTTACTTTGTATATCTGTTATTTTGACCGTAATAAACGTATAAAAGACATTTCCGGAAAAAAAAATTGACGTTTATACGTTTATTTCGGTCAAAACAACAGCTTTTGTTAAAAAATTTTAGGTAATAGTGTTCACATGAATCCGAAGGAAGTATACCTATTTATCAAAAGTAATTTCAATAATTTTGCCAGCAAGACAGCGGTGCCACTCTACTATTAACACTTGACAGCCCTGTTGGCTCAATGGGAGTATGCCTGCCTGAGCTGTAGGGCGTGGGTTCGATTCCCGCCAAGGACAAATGTTTGTTTGGTATAAACAAATGTTTGTTCTGTGTCTGGGTGTTCTGTATGTATTATAAGTATGTATTTACAAAAAAAAGTATTTATGTATTCTATCAGTTATCTGACTTCCATCACACAAGCTCTGCTTAGTTTGTGGTTAGATGGCGCTGTGTGTAATGTGTCCAACAATAATTATTTATTTATTAAGCTTTCATGAATTAAGACATTTTCTAAACTTGACAAACTTAAATAAAATATACCTAATAATAATAATATACTTACTCTTGGGCTTAAGTTGACGGTTAGTTAAAACAACAACCTGTTTAAAACTCATTACGGAATGGAGTGTGAATTATAAGGTACTCACTGCTCAGATTGCGGCTGTGTTTTCTTTTGAAACCTTATATAACTACTTGTAGACATTATTTTATTTTGATATAATTTTAACACTTATACACTATTAAATTGTTTGTTTTATAAATATTTAGCTGCAGCGACACAAGCTTTACGCACGTACTCAAGCCAGAGTGACGATATAATCAAAATGGCGGACTTCGCGTCGTGAACTGTGATTGGTCGATGAGTGCACTTGTGTTACTCAAGCACAAAAATTTTGTTTCGATGGTGGTGGATGCCTTAAGCATTGCACCTGTGTTTAACAAGCACGAAATTTTCATAACGTTGTCGTGAAACAAAGAAATTTTAAACTATATTTTTGTAGTTTTAAAAGCAAAAAGTTTTTTTTTTAACCAACAGAACTGAAATTTAATCCTTAACAAGACTGCATTTAAAAGTGATTTTCGATAAATGTGGCGGTTGTGTTACACAAGCACTAAAGCGACGATATGAGTACCAACAAACATCCGGACAGAAAAATAAAAACTTTTCTAGCTGATACTGAGACTTTCGTTCGCTTCGCTCACTCGGTCAATTATATCTGTCATATATATAGAGAATATCAATCGTAGTTTTGATAACTCTAAAAGTAACTTTTATAGCAAAAAATAGCTTAACTTGGCACACCACCCAAATTTAGACTACCGTAGATAATCAAAAGAACGAACGATTTTACAAATTTTGATAGATTTCATAAAATATTGATGACTGATACGTCATTATCGTTTAATTTTCTACATATGGCAACAAAAACACTACACCCGGCGTAATGTCATTATGACCCGCATGGCAAAATAGTCCACGGGTGGTAAAAAGTGAGCCCGTGCTCGCGAGGGTGACAAAATGACAGGCGGGACATGAGGTTTTACTAAAACCCGGGGGCAATTAGTCCCGTTGCCGTGCTAGCCCCACTGGCGTCATACTCGCCATACTCAATAATGAATCCTTAATCTTCCCATACTTTGGGAATTGCTGGCATAAGTAATATTTTGCACATGCGTGAACTTTAGGCGTAAAGAAAAAGCAAAAACTAAAAGCAAACTCGTAATTTATAGACGAATACTGTGTTTGGATCACTATTCAGTGATTGTTTACAAACAAAAGGCACTTCGGAATCAATTTACTTTTATCTTTATACTTATCAACTTCGTAAGTTGGTAACACCTACTTAGGTACCTATTGTAAATGTCTTAATAAAAATAAATAGGGCAAGGATAATATGTAATAGGACAATATAAATAGGATTAGCTTTAGGATTAGCTTTAAACTAAATTTAGTGTTATAGAACCCAGTTAGCTAATATTGGGAAGTAGGTACATATGTTTTTGGCTTTTTTATATAGGTAACTACATATAAATAAATATCATAGGACATTTCACAAAGAGCCATCTAGCCCCAAACTAAGGAAAGATTGTACTATGGGAACTAGATAACTGATATTTAGAACACTTTTTTTAAATACATACAGAACACCTAGGCACAGAACAATAATTTCAACACAACAATAAGTCTAGTGTTTAGTTCCATGTCACATATTTATTTATTATTATAATATGCAAAATAATAACCAGTTAGTAAGTTCTAAATACCTAGGTATAATTAATTTTATTATTATTGTCAGTAATTAAATTATTGTATTTTGTATTTCAAAAATTGTAAAATAATTGTGTTTATTATTGTTACTATTCAGTAGCAATGATAGATCAGTGTTTCAAATAACAATCTGCTACTTTACTTTTTAGTATATTCAGGTATCAAAATTAATTATCTATTATTGTTATGTTATATATCAACTATGTTTTTTATTACCAAGATTTGGTAATGAAAAACATGATGGAACACCAAATGAGGTGTTATCCTACACTTAAAAAAGGTTTGATGCTGACCTTATTATTTACCTACATAAATATGTTTTATTTAGGAATTAAATTGCAGACAAACATTTACCAATTTAAATGTTGTAATTTATTAAAAAGCTGTTTGCATTGTAAACTTAAATGAAGTGAGGAATCATTATAATTACTAATAGGAAATTTTAAATGAAAGAATTCAAGAAATTTTATTTGGTCAACTATTTTTATGATAGCTTGAGCACTGGGTAAAACTATACAAAAGAAATTAATGTAATTATCTAGTTTTAGTAAAACTTCCAGAGTTTGTCATCCACTAATACAGTTTCTGAAATTATTTGCTGAACATACATAGGTACCTACCTATGTACATAAGTGTTAATGGTAATATACCTAATTTTATTTAACAGGATAGGTGCTGTAATTGTTCTGTGATTGGTTCATAAATAAGTACCAACTTATTCAATGTTAATTATAAAGTCTGATGTATACAGTAAGAATTGTTTTCCTCCAATGACAACAAAATAAAAAATGTATTCAAGCTACATGAATTTTGTTTCATAAATTAGGTACTTAACATAACAACACATTTCACACAGCGCCATCTAACCCCAAACTAAACAAAGCTTGTACTGTGGGAACCAGATAACTGATAGAATACTTTATACTTTCTTTTTTGTAAATACATACAGAACACTCAGATCCAGAACAAACATTTATAGTCACATAATAAATTTGTGAAATTGAACCCACATCCTACAGCTATTGAAAGAGACATTCTACCTAACGAGCTAACAGGGCAGACGAGTCAAGTTGCTGCATGACTATAGACAAATTTCACCAGTAACCCTTGTAAACCGAAGGTTGTATAGTGAATAATTCACTCCACTCCTTCCTTGTATACCTAGCAAAAATAGTTCTTATCTATCCATATCAAGAACCTATACACTCATCAGTCAAAGTTATCTGCAAAACTGATAGGAAAATTATCTTGATTCCACTGCAAGTATCAAAGCCATTTGCCATTTTTTAACCTTATGTATAAAACTAAGTTGGTAAAAATGTATAGAACTATGTTTATACATATGATGATAATGATGATTTTCTTTCATGATCATTGTATTATTATAGAGCTGCAATGGAATTTCATGTTTCTAAGGGTTCATGTTTCATACCTAATTTCTACTCCAGCTACCACTGATGATAATGTTATACATATAATTTTGGATAAATTGTGCAATAAATTATAATTAACACACTTTGATGTGTCATTATCTATATTGCAGTCCTAATGGGATCCATGAATCCATGATTCCTAATGATTGAGATCATCAACTTTAATTTTAAATTATTTGGGTATAAAGAGAGTTATGCAATACAAATAAAGATAGGTAAACAAAAAGTCATAGGTAGGTATATTAAACCTAGATCCCCACTCCATAAAGGCTAGTTACATACAATATAAGAATCCATAGCTAAACAGAAATGGTTTACCTACATAACATATTATGCAACACAAAAATGCAATACTAAATTAAAGTAGAAACATTGTGATTAAAACATTATGATTGTTATCTACAAACCTTCAAGCTACTCGAGGCTGTTTAGTTGGTATGATTTGTCTAGGCCTACGAAATTTAAAAAAATCGGGGTCATGGGGTCAGGAAGGTCAAGGAACTTTTGACAGCCATTATCAGGACCATTCGTCTTTTAAAGCTAACATGTGGTTGATAAGAACTGACCTTGCAAACGGTGTCTGCTCGACGTGGTATACCGAGGTTATGGGCTCCGAACGCATGATGCTTCGGAGACGGTCCTCAGGGAGCTCCAGCAAGCCATCGCTCGCAGTCTTGATGTCCGCCTTGCTAATGCCACTTAACACACTCATTTTCTACGTGTAAGACGACTAACGACCGAGTCGAAAAGACGTTAAAACTTTAAAAGTCCAGCACTAAACGATTCACAGTAGTCCTTATGATCAAAATTACACTTATTCGTATAAAAAGAGGCATCAATTAGACCACATGAAACATTTTAATGCCTCCGTTTTTTCAAAAGGCAACAGAGTGTTCTCCCATATCGTTGCGAGAAGAGACAGCAATCACACAAAACGCTTCACTTGCTCCACAAAATAGTAAAACAAACAGTTATCACTTCATCATTGGTCGGAATGAAATTTTAATATTTTGTTTGATCACACTCGTTTCGAGAAAACTTGTAAATTGACAAGCGCGGCGGGACAGCTGCGCATCGACGAGTCGACCGCACTTCGCCGTACACGTTTCTGCCGTTCGTTTCGTTTTCCGTTGACGTTGGTTGCAACTCGCGACGCCACGGCGAACCAACCGATACCGCGCCATTCAAATTCCTAGTCGGGCGATTGTCGTTGTTACAAAGGCTTAAGCTCGAAAGTTGCTTAGCAAGGTCAAACAGTGAACAACTTAATGATTCAAAGTAGTTCCGAAGTATGACGCTAGATGACGCGTTACCTAATTTCAATTAGTTGCCTCTTATCTCTAACAGTTTTAAGGGTTTTGAACAGATGTCACAAATATCAACTTTTAATTAATTGATTTATTTTTAAATACTTTTAATTATTTATGAACATAAAATAGTGATTTCTTCATCAATTAGTTGAATTAATAATACAAATCATAAAATATTATTTTTAAATAGAATATTAACTACTTTTCTCACATCAAAATTAAAAACGTAAATTTATTAACATTAATAACATTTATTTTGACTACATAAAAATTAAAATACTGCTGAGTATGTACTTTTAAAGATATGAAACTCTAAGTACAATATTAATTACTTATTTAACAATAAGTTAGTAGTGTTAGTTTCTTTGCATGTTGAAAGGTCATATATAGAGGTCGTCTGTATCTGTTCGGTATTCTGTATCCTTTCCATGTAATTAATTGCATATCCATATTTATGCAATAAATAAATTATGAATGTCTTATGAGTATTATTTGTTAGACAACTTTTAATAAGGAACTCTATTAGATGTCGCTAAACGCAGTCCGCAGTGCTAAAACATTGTGTAGTGACATCTAGTAGAGTTTGAGAGAGAGTTTATGAGTTTTTTTTTAATATCCCTTATTTTCTTTATTTTGGTATTGGCAGTGCACTTTATATATTCTGCCAGTGGCAAGTAGTATTTAAGTTAAAATAAAAATTAAATAATACAATACAAGTAAATTTCACTTAATGTTTTGTTTATAGTAACAGAATATTCTGTTAAAATCGCACTCGGTGCCCGAAACACAAGGCCCGTGCTTGGTTTGGGGTCCAATAAAAAAATTACTGTTGTATCTATACTTTGAATTGTAATGTCAAATATCATCTCTAGATGTACAAGTTCATTGTATTAATTTCTCTGTATACTGAACTCCTTCTGTGAATTAAATTTATCTTTAAACTCTCTAATGGGTTTATTCTTACACGGTGTATACGGATGTAAGGTTACCAGCAATTTAAATAAGTCGCGCGAACCCGCGACGATCGCGCAATCGCGTTGTATTAGGACGACGCCATAGACGACAATGATTGCTTACCATCAGGCAACCAGCTTATTTGCCCCCGGTGTCGTAAAAAAAAACCTAAACATTGTCCACACATATTTAAACCGCTGGTAACCTTACATCCGCGAACGCGTTCGCGCGAACTTGGGATGATCGCGCATTCACGTTCTTATAAGACGACTCCTATGGATATCTGCAATACCAAACATGTTGTCGACTTTTTGACTTAAACTCTTCTGTCCGTAATCTGTGCCAGGATTTGGAAGGATTCTGACTAAGATGGAATAACAATAATAGTTGATTACACGAAGCCAATGTACAAAAAATGTATTTCGGTTGCTTGTATTGATTGACATTTTCAAAAATAAACTAACACTCATTGTATGGAAAGGATATATATAATCTAAAAATACCTACATATCATGTAAATAATTTTTTTTACTTTTAATTTATTTTTATTTTTATTTTTATTTCTGTTTCAGTTTGTTGGCCTCCCAAGTCGATTGCATTATTTGTCTTTGCGACTCGAATGCATGTTCACATATTTTTTTAAATTTGGGTATTTGGTACAGCTTGGCGAGCCACGCGGCTGTGTTGGGGAATCTGGAACAAAGAAATTACGAAGTAATTAAGTATGCAATACTTTAGCTCAGAACAAAAATCTCTTAAAACTTTCTAACCATCTAACTTTTTACATATAGTCTGAAAAGATAAGCCCACATTATATCCCAGGCCCACAGTCCAGATGGCCTAGGCAAAGTATCATACGATTAGCGATGACGCTAATAGACAAGTAAAAAATATACGGAATTGCTGTCGATATGTCACGTGGGCAGTCTATGTCCCGTATATTTTTGAACTTTACTAATGTTACTTTGTCTAGGCTCTAGTTCTGTCTGGTCATGTCTAAAATACGGTAAATTGGGCTAGCTACGGTTATCTGCGATAGCGGCAAATACCGAAGCCACCACCACACTCGCTACAGGAGGCCTCGGGATGGGAACAGGCTTATGGTTCTAAATGTTGTAATATTGTCAATTTCCCCTTTGGCAAAGTAAGTAAAGAATCTATAAGTAGAACATCTTCGTGATAAATAGGCGACACAAGTGGGAAGAGGCGGTGCGGTGGGGGAAAAGGACGCTTGCCGGCGATCACTACGTGAGTGCCGGAGTTAGCACCAAGCAGAGCAGTTGGGGTTAGCATGTCATGCGACTCAGGCTGTCTCAGACTAAAAGAAAAAAATCCTTATCTCTTAGGGATATGGCACTTTTTTTCCGAGCACTAATATCTCTCGCATTTATGCATAAGAGAGTGAACCGCCCTTAATACCTTGACAGTATTTGTGACGCCACGCTATGGTGGGGAACACTTTCAAGTACGTAATTTAATGCGTATCTAATTTATTACAAGTCTAAACTCATTGTTTATTCTATAATCGACTTTGGCGATCGATTCAAATTAAATCCTTTTATGACAATCTGAAACCCTTCCAGTAACAGAAGTACGTAGAAGGAGGGAGCGCGAGTTCCCGACTGGTACTCAAATGAAATGTTTAACTTTAGGTCGATAGCCTCAATGTGTGGGTGTACAAATACCATGTCATAATCATATACATCACCAATTTTGTCGGATGACTTCACTTGGAGGAACTTACTTGTTGCTATCTAGTTTGAGGTAACACTGCAAAGCCCCGGTAGTGACGCCGACAGACAGATCAGCCAACGTGAAGTGGTTGGTTGCTATGTATCCTTTGTCGCCCAGGTAGGCCTCCACCACGCTGTACGCATACTCGAGATCTGATAGATCTCTGGGAGTGGGACCCGGGAGTCCTTCAAATAACGAGGCTATCTAGAAATGAGATGTTTTGGTTATAAACCGCAGGGTTTTTAATCTAAGAGTTGGACTACGTTGCTATGTGCATAAATAATAAATATTAATATGAATAATTATGTCAATTACATTTTTAAACGATTGATTCATGTACCTGACGTTTCATCTTTTCACATTATGTGAAACCTACCTACACTACCTACGTAGTGTTTGATCTGAGCTACCTACACTATGCTTGTTCCTTTTTATATGCAACACCTGACTTTGATGACGGCTCGTCAAATTTAATTATAACAGTCCTCATTTGTAGCGATGATAGCTCAGTGGTTAGCGCGGTCGGTTCGCATGCCGAAGGGCGTGGGTTCAAACCACAACAATGAGCTTGAGCTGCCGGTGAAGGAAAACATCGTGAGGAAACCATAGCGTGGTGGTAGAGTACTTTCTAGTACTCGGCTGGCTAGCTACCACCCTTAAGATGAAATACAGCCGCCAAGCTTCTAACGGTGTGTTCCGGCAGCCTCACTTGAGAGCCAGTTCCATTCCAGGCTAGGTGTGCTTTACCATCTTCGACCACACCGTCACTTAACATCTGATGAGTTGTGGTCAAACACCAAGCCTGTAAGCTTAAAAAAAAAAACGATTTTATTTATCAAAATATTCGACACTTGTGTTCAGAGCAGTACAATAAACACTCGCTATAATATTTATTATGTTGGTTACTAACATTGATTAATACTTAGAAAGGAAATAAAACAATGAACATATTATAGCTAATATACACACTATACAAAAAGAATAATTTAAATGAACTAATCTAAAAGGCCGCTATCAATGGGATTAGTTCCCAATACGCTAGCCCAAGGAAGGCGAATCCACAACACACATGCCATTGGTGGCACGTGATACAATATTTTGGGCACGCCACCCACCAAAATACAGTGCAAAATGTTTTTTTTTGTTATAAATAAAGAGTTGCGAGTTGACACAATATTTTGTTGTTACATTGCATTGCTGGCGGTGGATGGAAGCGAAAAGCCAAAAATCGGCCTGAGTGGCGTGACTTGGGAGAGGCCTATGTCTAGCAGTGGACTTCGATAGGCTGATGATGATGATGATGAATATTTAGTTTTAATATTTTCTCATTGATCACTAAGTCAAAATTATTTGACGGCACATCTATGGCTTCATTAACATTTCTTTACAAAAAATGGCACATTTGGTCCATAAAGGTTCGCCACCCCTGCGCTAGCCCCATTGCCAATTTGCCACGTTATATGGCCATATTCAAACATTGGAATACAAGAAACAAATTGCTGACCAATGTACATGTGAATGTATTTATTTTGGCGCCTACGATCTACGTCGGACTTCTGTTCGTCTGATGTTCTGTTTGTTTATGCGTGCTATGCCCTGGAGTTTGTATATCATTGTCTTAGAAAGTATGCCTTTATGCCGTACTTTGTCCTACCTATACTGACCTACCTTAATAAAATAATTAGGTTGCTATATTTTGTCACTTTTTTGCTGTGTTTCAGCCGTACTTACAACGATATTCTTCAGCCTTATGAATAACACATCAGCATCGAAGAACATGGCTCGGTTGATGAGGGCCTGCGTCTTCAAATCACTTGGGTAAAGAGATTCCTTCTGCTCTGCTGTGCCATACTTATCCAAGAGATATTTGTTGATTGCGTGGCTAGAAAATTGAATAACAAAGTAATCGATAGTGCGTTTCTTTAGTAGCCGACTAAAACGGTTTTTATCAATGGTCATGAATGACGTTAGCTTAGACAACGTTGAAGCGCACAAAACTCGAGTCCTTGAACGATTGATTTCCATAAAGATTTTCTGATTTTCTTCAATTATTCCAGATCGGTTTTTATAAACTATTTCACGGCAAGGCGCGAACTTCTTCTGATTGTGGCAGTGGCGAATTTACACATTTTCAACATATAGGCTATTAGGTTTTTGCCGCCCTTGCCTCTGCAATTCTCAGTTCTTAGATTATTTTCACGTTGAAATTTGCTCAATAAATAGTTTTTGGGTATATTCCTGAGCTCATTCATGTACGATTTTAACCAATAGTTACACAAACCACTCAGTTCGCAGCCTCCAACCACCAGTAGTCAGACTTGTATGAATAGGTATTCGGTAATGGGAAGTTTGAAATATATTTATTTTCATTCATACAATGTGTGAGCAGAGGTAGATTTCACGAAGTTTTCGTTCACTGTTTCAATTTATCAGCATATACGTATTTAAATTAAACACGACAAAGATCGACAAAGGTCGTGGGATCAAAGATCCAAGATCGATAGATAGATTAGAAGCCAGAATGTCTCAGTCAATAAGTATGTATTTACAAAAAACATGCCTTTTTTTTATTTTGGACTGAATAGAGCCATGGAAATACTGAAAGAAAGAAGATTCCCGAAGAAACAATTACGACATTATAATGGTTTGATGGATAAAAAAACAACGGGAAATATGGAAAGGAGACCTATGTGTTGTTTTTTTATGGTTGCCTAGGCTAGGTGTTTGACCACAACTCACCTGATATTAAGTGACGATGTGGTCGAAGATGGTAAACAAATATTTGAGTATTATTATTTGAGCTTATTCTCTAAGCGCTGTGTGTGGCCAGCCCCACGGACCTAAAGTTTCAACCCCGACCGTTAAAGTTAAAGTTTTAACGAATATCTACATTACATCTAAATAAGTATATTTGTGCCGTTTGAGATATTCGGCTTTGGGACTATTCAAGTATTACGTAAGCGGAATTTTAGTAATTATTAACCCCCTAGTGAGCGAAAGTAGGCAAAGCTCTTACCTCCCTCTCCTATGTTTGAGTAAATATTGGTTTAATTAGCAGCCATGTCGCTAAAACGACGTGTGTCGATAACAAGGGCGTGGGTTCAAACCTCAACAATGAGCTTGAGCTGTCGGTGAAGGAAAACATCGTGAGGAAACCATAGCGTGGTGGTAGAGTACTTTCTAGTACTTGGCTGGCTAGCTACCACCCTCAAGTTGAAAATCTGCCGCCAAGCATCTAACGGTGTGTTCCGGCAGCCTCACTTGAGAGCCAGTTCCATTCCAGGCTAGGTGTGCTTTACCATCTTCGACCACACCGTCATTTAACATCAGGTGAGCTGTGGTCAAACACATAGTCCGTCAGCTATAAAAAATAAAATAAAAAACAATAAAAATAACCAACCAGAATAATTTATATGACTTTGCTGACGTTATCACCATTCAGATCGCCTCATCTCCAATATCATCAAAAATAAGTAAAGCAAAGATCCCATTTGGTGCTTAGGTACGTAATACTTGAGCGGCCCCTTTGGACGCAGCAGCACCATTTTGTTCTGACGCTAGGGTCACCATCTATCATGAGACGAGAGTTAATCATGATGAGAATTCATTACCTTTATTATTTTCTTACCTATCTGTGAGGAAAAAATCTTCGTCTTTCAGTATGGGTACTGTACCAAGAGGATTGATCTGAAAACAAAAAACATTATCTTAAGAATTCCACAAAGGCGAAGGGTATTTTTCTGGTCCATGTCTGTGATACATATTTTTTTAGTTTTAGCATAAGTAAGTAACAATGTTTTTGATGTGAAACCTCTATTAGCGCACCTTGCCCGTCAAATCGATACAAATGCCGTGACGGCAAACGGCGTGACGCTCTCTTATGCCTTTGTGTGCGTGTGTATGTTCGTTAAATGTTTCTCATTTGCCGGCGTCCCTTGAAGGTCGACTTATTGATGTATCAATGTTTTTTTTTTACTCGTAACAGCAACATTGTTATTTGAATTGCTCGTGAGAAAATTAAAAAATAAATAAACGTTTGTTTTAAAAAGAAATAAGTACTACTAAAAACAAACTAACAATAAGATGAGCTCATTACACTTAAAAAAACGTCTCATTAATTTTAAAGAATTATCTTCTTAAAATAGACAAAAACATGATTTTGTGTAGTAAATACATTTTTAATACAGGTGTGCGATTTTGATCTCTAAGCGCTTGTAAGAATGATAAAGGGAAAAAATATATTTATCTTTTCTCCTTCCCTTTATTTGATCAAATGGAGGTGGTGCACATAGGCCTAGCACACGAACATTTTATTTTTTATTATTTTTATCAAAATCAAAATAAAAAAGCCATTTATTCAGTTTAGGCCCTGGTAAGGCACTTATGAACGTTAAGTTACATGTTTGAATCTACCACCGGCTCGTAATTACACTTCAACTGAGAAGACTCCGGCAAGAAACTCAGCAAGGCATTTTTTGTGGATCTTTCTTTTCATATTAGGTTACAGTTTACAAATATAAATATTAATACATTATGCTTAAAACAATTGTCACTTAGCCAGGAGGATGCAAGTGCAGAGAGAAGCTACAACAACCATATATTCCTGTCTTCCACGTAATGAGCCACCTTATAGTAGCCTTTGTCAATAAAATATATCCCTCGAAAACATGACGAACACAACCGTAGAATACGTAAGTAAAACATTTACGTGTAGAGAACGAAAATTGCGTACAATTTGTCCTTAGATATGCCTGCAGGTATCTAAAATTTAAGTTTTATACTTTTTATCGTTTAATTTGCCGTGGTGGTGCCGGCGTAAGAATAGTATCCCTCCCTCTCTACCCGTGGTTGCCGTAAGAGTCGGCTAAGGGATGTAATCCAGAAGATGGGCAGCAGAGACCAAATTGAACAAACGCGTGTAACGAGAAATAAATTGTAGCGCATATGAAACGTTTGGACTTTTAATGTAGCGCCATCTATTGGATACTTACTCAATCCAGTTAATAAATTACCTTACACTGCCATCTATTGGAATTTTATGGAACTCACAGATAATTATACCTCTCTGTCGTATAATAAACAAATATTTTGCAATAAAAAAATATTGCGATTATAAATTGAGATATAAACTATCATATCGCTCAAGTTGGATCACACTGCACACAGTGTGCAAAATTTGATTAAAATCGGTTCAGTAGTTGAGAAGTTCATTGCAGACAAACGTGACAAGAATTTTTTTATATATAAAGATAAGTATGTATCTATTTACAAACAAAAAAAAAATTAAGTATTCTATTAGCTATCTGACTTCCATAGTACAAGCTTTGCTTAGTTTGGGGTCAGATGACGCTGTGTGTAATGTCCTACGATATTTATTTATTGTACTCACTTTCATGTACTCCGGAGACTTGTGCTCCTTACTGACGATATCTACGTCGATCAGATCGAGTTGTACGCCGAGGATGGCAGCCATGGTCCTGACGGCACACGCCGGCGGGCTCGCGTCCATGCTCCACAGGCTCGGCATGATTATCTCTCAATGGTAGCTAGATTAACGCAAATTGACACATATTTTACGGACACTTTAAATTTATAATAACGCAACGCCTTGTCCTTGCTACGCGATGGGCTTGCAGCCGTTGAATACTAAGAAAAGTAAGTCTTCCACCAACTTCCTGCACCAATAGCGAACCACTACCGTGTCTGGTGCTCAAGGGTTGTAAATTGCCACCGTCAACCACGTGTAACCGTTTCCCGGCAATACGAAGGACCATGTACAAAACCCTCAGATATCGTTCAATGAAATAGGGCGAGATAGCGAATATTATTTATTCATTCACAATTTAGAAATACACTAAAGAAGGCTTAAACTTATGTAAAACAAACGATAGCGAGTTTTAAAGGCGATCAACGCCATCTAGGTTAATTTTAACTAACTAAATGGCGTTGATCCATATCAAGCCGTGAAACTAATAATACTCATCAATTAAACAGTTCGCGTCAGGGGTAAAAATGACGCGTGGCGGAAGTACTTACAGATTTTAATTATCTGAATAGAATTTAGTTCACACTCAGTCAGTTTAGTTCACACTGTCTTATAAGTTGGGAAAATTAAAATCTCATTTTTTTTTCTTGCCGATGAAATAAAATCACCACAATAAACCAATTCCATGATAAAATGACCTACGTTGCTTATATACTCTGAATTACTTTTTTAACCCAAAAAACGTGAGCCAATCCATGGCGCGCAGCTAGAATATGTTTTAATTATTTTTTTTATAATTTCCCTATTGATATTATCGAGATCTTTTTTCACAATATAAAGAGACGTTCCAAGCTATTTATGGCCATAACATTTTTGGTAATTTACAAATTTTAATTTGTTCGTACATAGAATTTTATAGAATTTGGGGTATAAAAGAACACGTCACTTTACATCTGGTTAGTTGTGGTAAAACAAAACCTAGCCTGAAAACAATAAAAATACAGCGAAACTCAAACCTCATCAAGTATTTAAAACATATAACTAGCAAAAGCTAGTTACATAAACATGGCTTCATTCGCGTGGCCGTTTCGAAAAGGTTTTCTTTGTTCTTTTTTTTAAATTCAAAGTATTTTATTAATAATTACTACATTTACAAGTCATTTTTATATATTTTAAAATTGTATATAATCTGTATTTTTGATATACAAAATAATATATCAAAAATAAATTTCTTAAAATTTACATACAAATTACTATACATTAATTTACTCTCAATATATCTTTATTGATTTTTCAATGTCATAATACGTGTGCTCTATAAGCCAGTGTTTCAGGGTCAATCTACGTTTGTCTGCCTTACACGAACGAAGATCTATGGTAGAATTACTCTTGATCGATAATACACAATACACATTTCTGCGATACTTTCTGTCAAGAGGCTAATTTGCTCCGACGTGCATTCGGTAAACCACCTTATCTACAAAATTAAATCATGTAGGTATCTACTAACATGGTATTCTTAACCAACAAGAAACAAAATTTTTTCATTCCACCATTCAACGGTGAACAGTACATTCTATGTTTAGTTATAATATAATCAAATAGTAATAATTATAATTATCATATTATTATAACGCTCTAAAGGAATCATTGCGCTTTATCAATATTTTTTACTGACTCGTGCTGCTTGCTACATAATATTACCATTTAAATTTGTATTAAGATCAAATCAACTTTTTACTCGCAAAAAGGTGACAAACATCAGACAAACATCAGGTACGCTGTAGCCTAGCATGTCGGACATAAAAAAATAAAAAATACAGGCAGAAAGACAAACGGACAGAGAAACAAAGTTGCTCTATTTTTTTATAATAGCAGTTAGGATTTGGATTTTCTTATCACTTACCGAACGAGAGGTGTTGATAAACAAGACGCTTCTTACAAAGTAACTGTATGCAAGCTTATTTGCTAATACATTTATCACCTATGCTGCTAAGTATATAAATATCAGCATAACCGGCTCTTAGGCGCCATCTTCACGTGTGATTTCATACGCGTATTGTATTAAAATAAAGGAAAAAAGAGAAAAAGGCGTAGCGATCAAAATTTTAGGAAATTTAATTCTCTACAACTTTGTTCATGTACATTTATGTCATAAAGTTAGTAATAATCGAGATAATTTGATAATTATACTTTACCACTTTTTTCGCGTATAACTCGAAAAATATCGATCGTACGAAAAAACTTGCAACAAATAAATTGTAGTTCACATTTACAGCAACTTTAGTCCCTACCATTTTTGTTGAAAAGTTGAAAATGACCGAGATATTAAGCAAAAACCATTCGGTTCCCCTTAAATTCAAGATGGCAGCTAACGCACCGGCGGATTTTTGTCGCCATTTTGGATTTAGACTACTTGTGACCCTCATTAAAGGTTGCAGCAAAAAAATTGCTGCCGGAAATATTTGCAATTTAAAATGCTAACCCGACTGGGCTATGATTACAATGGTCCCTTTCGGGTTTGTACACTCCAAGCTTACAGCCTTGTATACATACGTACGCAGATGATACGTAGCGATATTACCGTGCGTAGAGACGTCTCCTATTATCGGATGCAATCAGTGTGTGAAATCCAAATATAAATCCTTGCATGAATACAGGGGTATTAGGCTACGCGCAATGGTAGTGCTAAGGAGTATGAAAGGAGCACAGTACATTAAGAACACTACGTCATCTTCATAGAAATTGGCCGCTGCCGGTTTGTCGTCAATCCCATGTTAATAATGAAAGTTAAGATTATCGAAAAAATGTACAGTTTAGAACAAAAATCAAAATGGTCACAATTTGCTTACGATAAATATGCATTGTCATCAGAACTGAACCAACGTGTCACATTTTGTAAATATACTAGCAGACCCGGCCACGCGTTGCTGTGGCCAAATTGAACACACGCGTGTAACATGAAATAAATTGTAGCGCATATGAAACGTTTGGACTTTTAACGTAGCGCCATCTATTGGATACTTACTCAATCCAGTTAATAAATTACCTTACACCGCCATCTATCAGAATTTTATGGAACTCACAGATAATTATACCTCTTTGTCCTACAATAAATAAATAATTTGCAATAAAAAAATATTGCGATTATAAATTAAGATATAAACTAGCCTATCTCTCAAGTTGGATCACACTGCACACAGTGTGCAAGATTTGGTTAAAATCGGTTCATTAGTTGAGGATTTCATTGCGGACAAACAACGTGACACGAAATTTTTATTTTATATACGTATAAAGATAAATATTTAGCATCGTGCGTTTTGAATCAAATCAACTAACAAAAATACATTGCAAGTTAATTAATAAAAGGTTTGAGTATACTATAGAAGTATAGAGGATAGAAGATAATAATCGTACTCGTCATTATGAACAACTTTTTCCATGAGATAAACAACTCTGAAATCGCAAAAAAGAAATCAGCTCCTTATAAAGTATCAATATACTTTTTCTATAGAACACCGGATCGGTTTTTAACCGACTTCAAAAAAGGAGGAGGTTATCCCCATAGTAAAGGATTTTAATAAAGAATGTACTGCACTGCTTCCAGATTAATACACCCTAAGCTTACAACCCAATATTAAAACTATAATACTATAAATTAAAAGATAAAAAATATATTTAATTACAATATAATTCATCGCAAATTATTGTATATTTATTACATTGAATTCAGATTTCCCATGACCGGTTTTATAATTAGGTACCTATAGGTGCTCGTTGAATCTAATTTCTATGTATACTTGTGGCTATATACATATGTATGTGTGTGTTTGTTGGCCGCTACTTGGAGTACGAAGTAAAACGTGAGATGACGTAAAACTTGTCCAAAAATCTAACCACAATTTTGTTCACTGTACAAAATGCTAAAAAAGATCAGCAATTCCTAAATTAAATTCCCATTAATGGGTCGCAAATTTTCGGAATTTTCATTCGGAATCAGCAAACCAAATAAGATAGGAATTAGCTTAATTTATTTTTTAAATAAACTCATCGTTGTCCTGTGTTATTATAGTTTCAAGACCAAGATAACTACCACGATAATAAAGATTGATTACAAGATGTTAATGCGAGATTTCACGTCAATTTCAAACCTGGCTAGGATCCCAGTAACCGAGTCACACACAACCAATGTTATAAAACTCATTGCGTCGCGTCTTCGCGTCCTATGAACTACAATTTGGGCGTTTTTAAGACTAGAGTGAATAGATTTCTTCTAGATCTACGTCCTCTATCCTCAGCCACACCGTCGCTTGCCATCAGGCGAGTTGGTGGGCAAACGTAGATCTATTTAATATTTTTTTTAAATGTAGGTAAGATTGAAAGATTAACCTTTTAGCGTAAATAATATATTTACATTGGTATAATCACAGTTTTGAATTGCGAAAGATTTATAATTTTATAACTATTTCAGTTTGTTTGCGTCCCAGGCATTTTGCATCACTTGTCCGAGCATCTCAAATCCAGGTTTACAGTACTTTTTGAACTCTGGCATTTGGTACACCTTGGCGAGCCACGCGGCCGTGTTCGGAAACCTGTAAAAATGTGAGTAAATTGAGTGTGCTTTTTTTGGTGGTAGATCTCCTTAGCAGGAGGTCATCTAGGTAGGTGACACAGTACCAGATATTTTGACACCAAGTAGTAGTGTGTAAGCGTTGCTGAGGGTGCAGCGGCTAGTGTAATTACAGAGCTGTTGAGACTAACCATCTAAAGTCTCAAAGTAATGATCGCAAAGCAGCGATGCCCTGGCCTTTGTTTTGCTACTTAAAGTTATTTATTTATCTGCAATGGTCATGGACATGTGTTATCTCTTATCATCAGGAGATCGTCTCATTCCTCTCATTAAATATAAATATTAATAAGTAGGTACCTAATTGAAATACCTAAATAAAATATATTTATAAATAGGTAATTTAGATTTTAAAATATGGCCTCCTAATTCTAAAGTCCATGTCATTTAGTAGTACTGACTGCATATTACCAGCGAGCCTTGGCTTTGAATATGTTTTTTTATGCCACTTGTACAAGCAGACGGGTCGCCTGATGATAACTAATTAGAGACGGAAAGACTGCAAATGCGTCTTACGTACACGTCTATATAATTTGCCGTGGTGGTGTCGGCGTAAGAATTGTACCCCACCTTTTCAACCCGTGGTTGCCGTAAGAGGCCGACTCTTACGGCAATGTATATAGGAAAATACTCTTAAGGGATGTAATATGGAAGATGGGCAGCAGCGTCTTCCTTGAACATTCAACTGCGCTCGCCAACCCGCCTGCCAAGCGTGGCGAGTATTGACAAAACCCCTCCCCAGGAAGAGGCCTATGTCCAGCAGTGGACGTCCTATTGCTGATGATGACACGTCTATACGTCTTTATGTATAATACGAAACGTATTCAATTTGTTTATTCGTGAGCAAAACGTTCGCCTCTATTTTACCCAACGTTTGAGTATGGCCATAAAACGCGGCAATGGGCCCAGCGTTTTGGGAACTATTTACTTTATTTTATAATGTTTTTTCTGGGGTTTGTGTGTTATATATAATAATTTGTAAATAGTTTTGTATTCTTTCTATACGTATCTAATGAATGCTAAACGGTCGCGGTGTTTGTGGACGCACTCTTTCGAAACGGTTCAACCGATTTTATGTTTGTTTTTTTAACGTCTATTTGGTATAGGTAAATAGGTCTTAAAATTTATTACATACCGCTACTTATTATCCCGAAAAAAGAGAAATTTGGATATATACAGTGGCATTTGCTTGAAAATTGACTCACTTGTTACTGTCTACTTTAAGGCAAGTTTGCAAACACGCGGTTGTGACTCCGACGGAGAGATCAGCCAGGGTGAAGTGGTCGGCCGCTATGTATCCCTTGTCGCCGAGGTAGACTTCCACCACGCTGTACGCATCCTCGATGTCTGACAGATGTCTGGGAGTGGGACCCGTCAGCCCTTCGAATAAGGACGGCAACTAGAAAATACAGTTTAGTACATGGTTACACAAAACAGAAAGAAAGTACAGATAGTGTGTAAGAGAGTTTTATATAGTTTCTACAAAGTTTCCATCCAATGGAAAATTGGGACTCTTGACTGTTCAAAGAGTTGAGCATGACGATTTACGAAGAAAACTTTCATTACGTTTTTGATGACAAAAACCCTTTTCAGTATCAATTTAAATTTACACCTCCTCGTAAATTTGTCATACATTTTGTTTGAAGAGTTAATTAAAGATTTTTCGAATATACCTAGTCATGTTATTTACTACCTTCTGCACCTTCAAAGACGACAATACACAGATGGTATTCAGAATTTTAACGTGAGTGTGTGGCCCTCACGGACGACGTGCATGAAGGTCGACCAAAATCGGCAGTCACACAAGAAAACATTGATATTGTGCGTCAGCTGATATAAGAAGACTTGTGACATATCGGGAAATTCAAGTGTGTTTGGGTATGGAATGAGTCAGATAAGAATAAATTTACGGGTAGAATTAGGCGTGTGAAAGTTGTTTTCCCGCTGGATCCGTCACTTATTAAGAGTAAAAGACGAGCAGAAAACGTCTTCAATGGAGGAAGCTCGAATGCAGTTTTTAGTGTCGTATCAAACCACGAGATGTGAATATGAGCCTAAAACTAAAAACTAATCTCCAGTATCGGTCTACGAAGACGAGCTCAAGCCGACAAAAGTTATTCGTTCTCGCAGCACGGCCAAGTAGATGGTGGCTACGTTTGTCTCCAAATCGGGTCTCGTGGCTACTATTATTCCAGTTGAAGATCGTAGAACTGTCAATGCCGATTGGTATACATTTATTTGTTTGCCGAGTATCTTTGTTGAACTCCGAAAAAATAACCCTAATCGCCGCATCATTCTTCACCACGACAATGCAAGCCCCACCGCTCGGAAAACAACTCAGTATCTGGACGGTGAAATGGTGAAAAAGTCGAACTACTGGACCATCTTCCATACAACCCCGACTTAAGCCCCAATGACTTTTTCACATTCCCCAAAATCAAAGATAAGTTGCGTGGTTAGCAGTTTCAGACACCGGAAGAAGCTGTGGATGCCTTATAATGGCCATTTTGTCGACCCCCATTTTACCGTTCAATAAGTGTTTTAAAGACTGGTTTGAACGCATGAAAAAGTGCATAAAATATAAAGGCGAATACTTTGAAAAACAATAAATATACTTTTATTCAATTTGATTGCATTTTTTTTTCTATTCCTAAACTTTCCGTTTCACCCTCGTAATATTTCTAGCTATAAATAGTCTCTGCTTCAACATGCAGTGCTTGTACTGCCTGTAAGCCGTAGGTACTTACAGCGATAGCCTTAAGCTTGATGAAGAATACCGCAGCATCGAAGAACAAAGCTTGGTCGATGATGGCTCGAGTTTTCAGATCATTCGGGAAAAGAGTTTCCTTCTGTTTTGCTGAGCCGTACTTTTCTAGTAAATATTTGTTAATTGCGTGACTAAAAAAATATAAACCAATTTATTCTTATACCTTAGAAGAAGAAATTAATGTAAAGCAATGAGATGATGAGATACACATAAAGCTCCTTAGCCGTCTAGGTAGGAGGTCGTCTAGGTACCATCGCACTACCAGATGTTCTGCCGCTAAGCAGTAGTGTGTAAACATTACTGTGTTCCAGTTTGAAGGGTACTGCAGCTAGCGAAATTACAGAGCTATTGAGATTAACCATCTAATGTCTCAAAGTAAAGGGCGCCAAAGCAGCGATGCCCTAGACCTTGTGTCACTCAAAGTTTCGTGTATCGCTGCAAAGGTCATGAACATGCGTTATCACTTACCATTAGGAGAGCGTCTCGTTCGTCTCATTACTTTTACATTCAAAAAAATTAAGTCACACTTATAAGCCCGAGTAATTTCCAAGGCGAGTTTTCCAATAAAATAAGCAAAAGATATTTGGCAATAGGATTCCAAAATACAGGCGCCTACGCTTATTCGTATGTTATAATAATATATGACACGTAAACCAAAAAATAATTATGTTTTTTTTACCCGACTGCCAAAGAAGGGTTATGTTTTTCGCGCGTGTCTTTTATGTATTACTTTTATTCTTTATTACCTCGTATCTTCCAATCGGCTGGATGGATTTCGACAGTTAACTTATTGTTATATTCGTCTTATAAACCTAAGTGTCCCTTTAGATAGGTGTTTCAAACATATATGACTCATATATATTATGTATACATGTATATATACACGGTAACTTTGTTTTATACTATTTAAAAATGAGAGTATGTACTCCATACTAATAAATTGCCGTGGTGGTGCCGGGTTAAGAATAGTATCCCACCCTCTCTACCCGTGGTTGCCGTAAGAGTCGGCTAAGGGATGTAATCCGGAAGATAGGCAGCAGCATCTTCCTTGAACAATCACACCTAACTGCGCTCGCCAACCCGCCTGCCAAGCGTGGCGAGTATTGGCAAAACCCCCCCAGGAGGAGGCCTATGTCCAGCAGTGGACGTCCTATGGCTGATGATGATGATGATGACTAATAAATTATACGTATGTAGTAACTAGCTGTTACTCGCTACTTCGTACGCGTGGAATTTAACGAAATATATCAACACCACCACCAGATGTCGTCAAGTCATAAGTAGAATAGTCATTACGATTGTGTATTGTGACACTTGACGTCTGGTGATGGGTAGAGGTTGTGCCTTTGAACACAAATAACATGTTTATTGTAATAAACTATATGTGAGCCTTTCATCCTAAATAGTTCAACCGATTTTGCGTGATTGAGTAACATACATTCAAACATCTAGACACCTAAACACACAAACTTTCTCATTTATAATATTAACTAGCTGCGCCCAGCGGTGTTAATCCAGGGTGTCAGCTACCTCCATAACAAATTTTATCAAAATTGGTACAGCCATTTGAGCGTGAAGAAGTAACAAACATACAAACATTGACACACTCACAAGCTTTCGCCTTTATAATATTAGTGTGATATAGGATTAATCAAAACGTTTTTTACCTGTCAGTAAGTATAAAATCTCCGTCCCTCAATACCGGCACCGTACCAAGAGGATTCATCTGAAAATTATTAATTATATGTTTTAGAGAATATGCGCGGCTTCATTCTTTCTATTATGAAGGTATTATACACTTATGTGACAAATATAAATGTTGTGTTTTTACAACAAAAAGTATTCTTATTATTCAATTTCGTTATATCTATACCATACCAAATTTCATCAAAATGGTATAGTCGTTTTAGCGTGAAGAAGTAACAAACATACACTTACAGACCTAGGTACAAACTTTCGCCTTTATAATATGAGTGTGTAAAAGCTTTAAAAATAGTAAAGTTTGCAGTGCATATAAATAGCATCAAGGACACCGTATCAATTTGCAGAAGAATTAAAAATAGCATGCAGGAATATACATTTATAGTACTTATTAGCGTGACTATGCTTACTTTAATGTAATCCGGAGACTTGTGCTCCTTACTGCCAAAATCCACGTCGATCAGATCGAGTTGTACGCCGAGGATGTCAGCCAGGACCCTAACGGAACACGCTGGCGGACTGGGGTCCATTTTCCACAGGGTCGGCATGATTGGATCCGCTATAATTGATACAGTACTTACATTGCTAATGAGAAAAGGATACTACTATCTATCTACTACTACTACTACTACTACTGCCCATACTACTATCGGACAGCCAGGAGCTCTAAAAAGCGACATGGTTTCATGGTTGATGTTCCAAAAACTCGAACTAAGCAGTTCGATACCGCTTTCAGGTCCGTTTATATCTACAGACATTGAGCATGACAGACAAAATAATATCATTATATGCAGTGTGTATTAACATATTTATATCTGACGTAACACGGCCGACAGACACGTGCCGTGCCCAACCAAGTATGCGCGGAAAGAATATGTTGTCTATGCGCGGAAAGAATATTTCGTCTGCGCGGTTTATGTCTATACGTGTCCGCTACCTGCCGGGAAGTGGGAATAGAGCATCGGAACCGTGTAGTGGTCTTTTGTTTTTTCTACTAAAGCTATTCAATACCTAACTGCTGGTGAAAGCAGCCGTGTCCGAAGCCGACGACGGTGTCTGACCCGGTACGCTTTTGTCACGTTAGATGTAAATAAACAGTGTCCAGTGTTCTCAACTTGGGGGTTTTCCCCTAAATTTAGGGGGTAAATAATTCAGGTGGGATTTTTTTAGGGGCGTTATATTTTTGGGAGTATTTTTGCTTATTTTATTATTAAGAAAGATAGAGGTATAAAAATATAGGGCCTGTAGTTATTCAATCTAGCCAATTATATTTATTAGTTAACTTAGCGGCTTAGCGACATCTAGTACTTCCTCATTACTAAGTATGCGGAGTTGAATAGAACACAAATGTCACCATAGTGTTTACCAAAGACGCGAGATATAACAACTACTCTGTGGTGACTGGTGGTTGCGTTGTCTATGCTTACTGGAAATAATTGATTGTTATTTACTTGTTTAATTTAATTTCGTTATTGTACTGCTGTGTCGACCAATTTGTCAATAATGCCTAAAGAAATAAAGAAATACTGTCAAAAGTACACAAAAGATTTGGGAAACAGATCCAAATTTAAAAGGAAATGAACTTATATTGGAAGTATTAAATAATGAATAAATAAAAAATATTAACTAACATTAAATATTTTTTTATACCTAATTGATTAATTATATTTTATTTTTAATAATATTATTTTCTTAGGGGATTTTCAAGTAAGTAATTGTGATTTTAGGTAACACAAGCTTTAGGGAGAAATATTTTTGAGAGTTGGTAACACTGACAGTGTCTGTCGGTGCTATGATACTTATTTGAAACGCACTGTACATATAAACGGACCTTCCTGTATGAACTAAACAGTGGAGTTTGGTGCCCAAGTGGGTGTTCCCCCATGGACACAATCTGGGTTCTTTCGAATCGCGATTGAATAGGTTTTTTCTAGGAAAGCGTGTTCTGTCGTAGTCTTCGCTTAACATTAGACGATTAGGCAACAGTGGTTGAGTCTAGATATTTGACCACAGCTCACCTGATGTTAAATGACGATGTGGTTGAAAATGGTAAACACACCTCGTTGGGAGTGGAACTGGCTTTCAAGTGAGGCTGCCGGAACATACCGTTAGATGCGTGGCGGCAGTTTTTCAACTTGAGGGTAGCTAGTCAGCCGAATACTAGAAAGTGTCCTACCATCATGCAAATAATTTATCACTATAACTACATGTTATAAAACAAAGTCGTCCGCCGCGTTGGTCTGTCTGTTCGCGATAAACTTAAAAATTACTGAACGGGTTATCATGCGAGTTTCACCAATAGATAGAGTGATTCACGAGGAAGGTTAAGGTATATAATTTGTCAAGGTTTTGTGTAGTATCTATATTGCACCCGTGCGAAGACGAGGAGGGTCGCTAGTTCAAGTATAAAATTTAAAAAAATTGTACGTCAGAACATTTTGTAATGGAAAAAAATACCTGTGAATGATCATAATCCTAGCACATAATTTGTCTATGCCTTCGTAGAGGAAGCTTTTAAGAAAAAATACTATATTTATTTCAGTAGATTTTAAACACAATAATAGGCATAGCATTAATAAAACTAACTCTTTATATTTCGTAATCGTCTTATCACTTACCGAACCGAGACATGTTGATAAATAATGTCGATGGGTACAAGGTTACTTACTCAATGAGAGTTCACTACTAACTGGAAATGTTCATATCACTCACCCGCCTATATATGTATTCGATCAATGTTGGTGCGCAGTATCTACGAGCGATGACTTTTGGTATCATCCTGAGTTTTCGCATTTGAACATGTTCGCATGTCCATACAAAATCATTCAAAAGTCGGTGATATACTTATAGGTACCTAAATATACCTACTGGCCATATTTTGACTGCCCTGTTGGTCATTTGGTAAAGCTCTATTTAGAAAGCTGAATGGTGTGGGTTCTATTCCCACTCGGGACTAACATTTGTGTTACTAACATAGATGTTTGTTCTGTGTCCGAGTGTTCTGTATGTATTTACAAAAAAAAGTATTTAAGTATTCCTCTTTAGGGTTCCGTATCCAAAGGGTAAAAACGGGACCCTATTACTAAGACTTCGCTGTCTGTCTGTTCGTCCGTCTGTCTGTCACCAGTATGCTTAGTGCGAGTTTTTTTAACTACTCGATCGCGTTAAAGTTAACTCCAATTTGTATGGAATTGGATCAGCGCCACCTAGCGTCACGTTAATAAACCTTATTTTGTGAGTGCGAGATTGATTGTTAACTTTATCTAAATTTTTTATTGAGTTTATTCAGCCATAAAAAAAACCTCATTTAGTACACGAAAATAAAAAATATTTGTGAGTTTAAAAAAAAGTTATCTGAAACGCTGGAGTAGAGGGCGCCACTAATTAGTTTCTGCCCCGGGTCGAAAACAATAGATCCTGTTCGCACGAGCAATACCTGAGGTACTACATCGATTTCTAAGATTTACGTACAACAAAACGGATGAAAAAATGTGTGATACATGGCAACCCATTGTTGGCGGAAGTGAATTAAAACTACACTTTTTCATATCAAACATATTTTACGTAGGTACTAAAGTTATTCTCACAAATGAATATGCTAAAAGCACTAGTCATGACTAGTCAAATAGACTTAAAATGATAATGATTTTTTTTATACATAGTCAGTTTTGGCTCTTCATTGTCCTTATCTACAATGAGCAGACAAGTTTACGTAACGTCAAATTCACGTGTCATCACACTAATAGTTTGTGAGCTTATAATTGTATTTGTATGTTTGTTACTTCTTCATGCTCAAACAGCTGGACCAATTTTGATGAAATTTGGTATGGAGGTAGTTGACACACTTAATTAACATAGGTATATATGCCAACTAGCTGCGCCCGCGGTTTTTCCCGCGTGGTGATAGATGATGATGATGATGATGATGAAAAGTATCCTATGTTTTATTCCAGGGTCTAAAGTATCTACATGCAAAATTTCATTTAGATCCGTTCAGCCGTTCTGGCGTGATTGAGTAACAAACATACATCCATCTATCCATCCAAACTTTTACATTTATGATATTAGTGGGATGGGATGGGATGACAAATTAAAAAATGCGACGACGTCTGTTAGGAACTCCTTTTGAACTAGCAAAATAAACTTTTATAAGCGTATGACGTTTTAAACGCTATACGCATTATCAGCCAGGAATCTCATGTGAGTTAGAAAATCAGGGCCCTAGGGCCTTTATTCGCTATAAGCACTTATCGCATAACGTGGCCGCGTTAGCGTATTGCAACACCATTCGTTAGCCATTACCATGAATTACAGGGCTATTGAGACTAACCATCTAGTCTCAAAGTAATGAGCGCCAAGGCAGCGATGTCCTGGACTTTGTTTTACTACTCGAAGTTCTGTGTAGCGCTGCAATGGTCATGGACAGGCGTTATCTCTTAACAACAGGAGAGCGTCTTGTTCGTCTCGTTACTATTACATTTAAAACAAATACCATGAATTAGCAAAGAATGGTATTTATCTATGACAGCCTTGGGTGCTCCGTTCCAAAGGTGTGAACAGTACTCCACGTAAGGATGGACTTGCGCTTTGTACAGCAGAAGTCTCTGACCAGACGTGAAGTACCGTTTTGCCTTGTTGAACACACCAAGTTTAGAGGCTAGTTTGGCCTTACCAGCTATATGATTGCGGAACTGTACATTTGCAAAAATGTCAACGCCTAGTATACCAATGCCCTCCGAATCCTGTAGAGGAGTGTCCTGAAAACTAGGATCCAAAACTAATGGGGTGTTTTTATGCGTTTTCTAACATGGCACATTATGGCTAAGCAGGCAGGTAAGTAGGTATGTGAAAGTTACCATAGGATACGATTCACCAGACCACATGCGTATGGGAAATATCCTACACTTAACTAAGAAAAACTTGTAGGATATATATATAATTATAACATATCGTTATAATTTTTTTTCTTGGACTTTGATCGATTCTCTAAATCAACAGAGAAGACATTTGATAGCGCTCGCAGAAATATCTCCGATTCATTCTTTAAACAGACTTGATGTATGACTTGGCTATATTTTGGGATAATAACTATTTATTTTATCATCTTTGTTCTACCTAAAAACTGCTTATTTTTTGCGAAATGATATTGCAATATTTACATAAATTTATTAGATTATAACAATATAAACAACATTTCATTTTAATTTTGACAACTCATGGACCCGACCATATGACCACAAAAAATGTGAGTTCTCACTTATACCTATATGTACCTATAGTAAGCGTGCAAAAATCTTGTAGCAGCTAGGCTTAAACTCGCCTGGCACGCTATCGCGCGCATCTTGTGTGATGTTTTAACGCAAAACATTTTTTTTATGTTTGACAGGCTAGGTCAGGGGTCGGCAACCAACGGCACGCGAGCCGCATGCGGCTCTTTCCATGTAAAGTTGCGGCTCTCCAGTTCCATACGCATAATTATTAAAATTTCATATTCAATAAGTATTTAAAGTCGTTAACGTTAAATTACAAAAAAAAAAACAAGTATATATCAGCAAATACCATAATATTAAAACAAAAATTTTTAGTGGCTCTTTAAAAACTGTTTTTTTTTATATTGTATTTTTGGCTCGTCCGTCTCAATAGGTTGCCGACTCCTAGGCTAGGTGATTGACCACAGCTCACCTGATGTTAAGTGACGGTGTGGTCAACGGTGGTAAACATACCTAGCCGGGAATGGAAGCGATAAGGATACACATTCGTAAATTTTTTATAAAAAAAAAAAAAAACTATGTACAATGTTTTTATTGGCACTGATATTTTATTTTTGTTTTATACATAGGTACATAACATAACTTTAAAAATAGTGCACTTTAAATTGAAATAAAATCATTTTAATCGAAATATTTATTTCTTATCGTAGATATACTTAACAGCATGTGAAAACTACGTCGTATACCTACTAATATTTGGAATAGAGTTATGTCTGTCTGACCCTTTTTCTTGGGACATTACGGTCTATCATTCGTGTTTTGACTGTAAATATTTTACTTGCCTCAATCTACTTACTTGTTACTTTGCCTAGATCTTGTGGGCGTGCGGCCACGCCGCGTGTGGATCGATCCACACCAACGGCTCTGTATCGCGGCTTACCTTAAGGTCTATTCAGACGCGTTATTCGCTACCGCCTGCGGTAGAGAAAACCGCATGGGTCTGCGAAAATCCCGCTATTCACACCACAGCGGACTTCGCAACCGCCATAGGTAGCGTATCATTCTCGTTTTCGCCCGGCAGTCATTACGTGTTGACAGAGAATACACACGTCCATTGCGTAGAGATTTGTTTATTTTTTTGTGATGTACAGTGATAGAGGACATGGGAGGATGGACAGAGGAGGGATAGTACCGTAGCTCCCGCACCGCACCGTTGCCGCGCCAGTGGCGGAAGTTGTTTTGCTAAATAAGCGAAAAATACCGCGTGACGCGTACCTAGGCGTTACGCGGAACCTATAACCAATTTCGCTTTAGCCGCGGAACTGCATAGAAATACCCGTTCAAAAGCCGCGCGGTATTTCCAGCTACCCAGAGAGGCAGCGAATAACACTTATGTCTGAATAGGCCTTTAATCTACTCATTCGCTCTATTGGTCAATACCAGATTAAATATATAACCGAAATTGTGACAAAATAGATTCCTTTTTAAAAAAAAAAAACTAAAATGCAATCAAAATTATATCTTCATTTTTAACCGACTTCAAAAAAAGAAGGTTTCTCAATTCGACCGTATATATACATACATATATATTGTTTTAAGTGTTCACGGATAACTTCTTCGTTTATGAACCGATTTTGATGTTTCTTTTTTTGTTGGAAAGGAGATACCCAAGGGTGGTACCATGATAAGGAAAACAGGATCTGATGATGGCATCCCACAGAAATCGAGGGGAACCTTTTACTTTTTAGTTTCCTGATTGAATTCGGTTTTTTTTATTAACAATTATACTTCAATAGGATAGGCATACAATGTACATAGTAGGTAAGTAGGCTGGTAAATAATGATTTAAATGATTTTAGGTTAGCATGCCCTTGTCCGTTGAGACGTACCTACAAATGTAAATTAAACTTTTATTGTTTCATTTTTTGAAAATACTCAAAATAGGTAATAGGTTCGCGTGACTAATGTCAGAGAGTAATAAAATAAAAATGTATATAGATACTATATAAAATATGAAATATCAAAAATAATTTTAATATATCCATTTGTTATAATAAATCATTTATGTCAAGTAAATATACAAAATAAAGTAAGTAAATTTTTTTTTAATTCTTATCTAAATATCTTTTTCTGTTGAAACATCTGTAAATAACATTTTTTGTTTAATTTCCTTTAAAAAACCTATGTAATTTGCATCAAAATACAATTATAATAACACTACATATGTACATACATACAATGTTTTATCACAGGCTTCAGGAGAATAAATTAAAATCATTCAGTAGTAACAAATCTAGTAAAAGATGTTTGGTTTTAGATTCTCTAAAACGGCAAACATTAGTCGTGGAGTTATCTCTTACCAGCAGAAGAGCGTCTAAGGAGTTGATAGAAAAAATATATACATTCAATTATTTATCATTGTTTCTTTTATTTTTTTCCCAAAATGCATTCAATGTCTTGTCAAATAAGGAAACAGCGGGCTTGCTATGTTTACTGAAAATAGGGTCACCTTCCAACCGCGTAAGCCAAGAGGCTGTACAAGGGAATCTGTAAAGAAAAAAATAACTAAAGGTATAAGTAATATCACCAGCGTTTATTAGTTACTAGCGACTCCGCAAGGCATTGCAAGGACATATTAAACATTTCGAAATAAATTCTCTGAATATTATGATAAGCCGCACTAAAATCCATTTGGTGGATTACCATATGAACTTAGTGAACAAATAGACACGCGAAATTCAACTTCATTTTAAATCTTATAATTAAAGATTTGAGCAGTTTTTTTTTGGCTGACAGGCTAGGTGTTTGACCTCAGCTCGCCTGATTTTAAGTGACGGTGTGATCGAAGACACCTAACCTGGAATGGTACTGGCTCTGAAGTGAGACTGCCGGAACACACCGTTAGATGCTTGGCGGCAGATTTTCAACTTGAGGGTGGTAGCTAGCCAGCCGAGTAGGTACTAGAAAGTACCCTACCACAACCCAAAATATAGTACTACGTGTAGTGATAACTGCTTTATAATTAATTAATTAGACGAACATTCGATGTACGAGATGGTAAGCGCCACACCTATGCAAGATTGTAATTCCGTATCTTTCTTATCTAAAATAATATTTTATCTTTAGTAATGATATATTCAAAGTTATTTTTCGAATCGATTTCACACTTTTCATATTTGAAAAAATTCATACTTTTCACCGTTAATTTTCATTATAGGCTGCATGAATGCGGCCGTAGTCCCAATAGAAAAGTCCGCCAAAGTGAGATGGTCGGCTGCTACGAACGAGTACCGCTCGAGGTAAGCCTCTACCATGCCGTACGCGGCTTCGATGTCTGCTAGGTGCTGCGCTGTCGGTCCTTCCAAGCCATGGAGCAGAGTTGGCAGCTGAAGTAGAGACAAACTTTACAAGGTTATAAACTTGTCGTGTACTAAGCTTTGCTTTGTGTATAAAGCTTGTACTATGGAAGTCAGATAGGTGATAGAATACTTAAATACTTTTTTTTTTATTCGACACAATATGGAGTCTTATCGAAAAAAAAAACTCAAAAGTAACGCCATCTATTGAAATGACGCTGCACTGCTATGTGACTAACGTAAACCAAGTTAAACCGAATCACGTACAGACAATGGTGCCATCTAGATCGACCCTACATTACTGTTTTTTTTTTATCAATATAATATGTCCGAACTTGACCTCTCTCTGTCTAATGTTAAGCAGTAGTGCGGTCTATTATGAGGTACGCTTACCTAGAAGACAACCATATTGTACCTAACAAGGAACACAGACTCCAGTAGAGAGTTCTACAACCTCGCTTTGGGAATTAAAAAATATGGAATCAAAACGCTTTGCGCGTACATGGGTACATCCACCATGTACGGATGACGTTTTGGTCGCGTTTGATTTGACGTAGTACCGATTTTTGTATGATGCACCTGTACTAGTATTATATTATCTGTAGTGATACTAACCGCCACAACTTTCAGCCTTATAAAAAACAACCCAGCGTTAAAGTAGAGTTGCTCGTCCACCTTTGCCTGGACCTCTACCTCGCTTGGATACAATTCCTCTTGGTGTTTACCACCATACTTTTGTACTAAATACTTCAGAATAGCGTGACTGAAATAAGTTCAAATGATGTTGTTAAAAAGCTACCTAAAAGCACATATGAATGAGTCATTCAGGAAGGAAGAAAAGTTTGCATACATTTCACTCCCAAATATTGTATGAGACATATTTTTACTTCGCAGACTATTCGTAATTATACTATTTTCTCCAAATTCAGATGTACTATTTTGTATTTTTAATAGGAAAATTATGCAGAAACACCTACTAGTTTTGTACTTTTGTTGCATTTTAGTCACATCTACTAACTGTATTAAATATATCATGTACTCTCATTGAGTGCTCGCTTAGTCTAAGAACAAAATATCTATATAAAATTACCATCATAGATCACCATCACTTGACACCAGGTTCAATGTTATTTCTTTAATTTCAATATATGCATCTTATTTATCAACTAGCGGCTCGCTCCGGCTTCGCATGGGTATAAACCTCAAAAATAACAGTATTTCTCCACTATTTAATGGATGTTATTATACATATAAACATTCCTCTTCAATCACTCTATCTATTTAAAAAAACCGCATCAAAATCCGTTGCGTAGTTTTAAAGATTTAAGCATACATAGGGATATAGGGACAGAGAAAGCGACTTTGTTTTATACTATGTAGTGATAGTGATGTAGTGATGATGATGATAAATAGCACAATAATAAACTAGTGTTGATATATCCTGTAGAACGAATACAATAATTAAGGTAAGTATTGACTGCTTTCCAAGACGTAACAAGCTCTTATTAAACTTAGTATTTTAGCTGTAACATCTGAAGCGCTGGGATATAAATTTCCCGCTGTTGGGTGCGGGGTATCTTTTTATTGTAAGGGTAAGGCCATAGCTGCCATAGCATCAACCACGCTGGCTAAGTACGGGTTGGCAGACTTAACACACCTTCAAGAACTTTTTTTAAAGAATTCTCTGACATGTTGGATTCCTCATGATGTTTTCCTTCACCGTTTGAAGTCAACGGCAGTATGCATATAACTTACAAAATACAGAGGTACGTGCCGTGGGATTCAAACCCAGGACCTCCAGATTGAAAGGCGGTCTTCCAACTAGATTGCCGAAACATCACTACACTAAAGTCTATATTTAGTGGTATTTAATATGATCCAAAAATATATGAAAAAGCAGATTTCTCCAATTACTTTTTTGACTTAATTCCTTCGTCGGAGTTCTACGCATGTTCTATCATTATTTGGCACATCCCCACAGTTAGCAAATCTCTAAATCCCGTAGGTATTCCCACGGCTTTGGCGCTCATTACTTTTGCGCACTTGCAAGATATGTAATGACCTTCCTGCGAAGGTATTTCCACGGAGTTACAACACGAAGCGTTTTAAAAGACTCATCTATAAACATCTCTCCGAGTTGGCAACGCATCGACAACGACAACATCCCTAATGTTGCATGTGCCCGTAGACAACGGTGAGTTTACCATCAGGTAAACCGTCTACTTGTTTGCCGCTTTTTCTATCAAAAAAGTCTCTATTTACTTTCGTCAGAGATTTTATGTTTCAGATACCATGATTTTTTCAATCGTTTGACTTCTAAAAACCTCCAGATGATCTTTAATCACATAAAAAGGCAATCTTTGTCACCTTTCAGATATAGTGAAATCGCCATCCTTCAGCACAGGGATTGTTCCCATAGGATTAATCTGCAAATAAACATAAATAAGCTGTATTTATGGCCAGTGTATCTCATGTATATTTTTCCTTCCATGCAAGACACGGAGGATTTTGCATCGTTCGCGTTTATTTGACCACGTTCTACTAAAAATTCCGCCAAAAGGCGCCGGTGCAGCAGTTTTTTTTTTGACCATACACATAGGTCAGGGGCCGTTCAAGTATTACGTAAGCACCAAACGGGGGTGGGGGAGTCTTTACTTTGCTTATCTTTAAAGACATTGAGGATAAGGCGAACTGAATGGTGATAATATCAGCACAGTCGTATAAATTATGCTGTGTTTGGTTTCCTTGTTATCGACACACCACGTTTTAGCGAAATGACTGCTAATTAAACCAATATTTACTTAAGCATAGGAGAGAGAAGTAAGAGCTTCGCTTAATTTTGCTGACAAGGGGAGGGAGGGGTTAATAATTACTAAAATTCTGCATATGTAATACTTGAATGGTCCCTCATTGTCTGTTTAACTTTTACAACTTATTTTAAAGTTGCTATTTGTTACACTATTTTAACATTTTACGACACCTTATATGATCGATAATATTACTTATGAAGGTTCATGAATATCAATTTAGTCATTTGGATGAAAGTAAATCACAAAAAAATCATATAAATAAAGCCTGCTCGAGATAGACGCTTGTCAAAGCGACCAAAATCATGGCTTCAGTGTGAGGTAATACCTCTAAGTATTGATGAGACTTATGCTCCATGGCCCTCCAGTCAACTTCCCGCAGTTCCATGTCCACGGCCAAAAAGTCCGCCAGCATCATGACGGACACGGCGGGCGGACTCGCGGACAATTTGTACAGAACTCGACGCGTCATTTATTCTGGAACCTGGAACATCCGGCCAGTTATCCTAAGAGAAAACGATGTATGTATTTTAAAAAATCAAATTAAGGTTATAAATGCGAAAGTGTGGGTGTGTTTATAATATGTTGCAAGTTTTTATTTTATGTTCTTTCAAGAGACAATTGAATCTTAAATAATTTTCTAGGGATTTATTCAACACTAGAATATTACCGCGTTTCCATTTGTATTTTAGGTTGTTTTAGCATGTCAGTGTTAATTTTAAAAATCGTTGAATTGTTGTATTTAGGTAGATTACAAAACTTATTTCATAGTAAACAATAGTTGATTTAGGCGTTGCGACAGTTCATTTTGAGTGTTCAATGTACATATTTAGTTGTTTAGTTTTGTTTGTAGTTGTTAAGCGGAAATAAACTAAATATAAGTACTTGAACACTCAATACAGAGTATATAAAATAACTTTACTCACCGGTTTTCAGAGTCGAAATAATCACAAATTAGTATGATAACAACACGATAAATCAAGTCGTTATCGATACATTTTGATAGAATGAAAAAAGCGCTCTATCATTCATCATAAATATTATACATACCTAAGTACATTGTAATTCTGTTTAGAAATAAATATTTTCTGAATGAAAAACGCTCGGATTCGAAAACAACATTGTGTGATCTTTATGGACCTAGATGAAAAATCCTGTTGCCAATCTGGAGATCCAGGATTACGATGCTTTCTCTAATCGGCAGCTCAAGCTCATTGTTAGAATTTGAACCCACGCCATTCGGCGTGTGCACCGACCAGGCTAACCACTGAGCTATCATCGCTACAAAAATAATAAACTTCGAGACTTATGAAAAAAAGTGTTATTTATTAGTAATTAATTGATTAAATAGTCTATTATATACATAAACTTTGAGTTGCACATTTCACGACTTCTGCTTGTTTTTCTGTCTGTTCCTTTCCCAGAACGCGTTGAGCAGTTTACCGAAGTAAACTACGCCTTCTTTGTTTATCGTTTTAAAGAAGGGCTCTTCTTCTAGGCGTGCTATCCAATCGGCGCATCGAGGAAATCTGAAATAACAAAAAATTAAATAAATAATAATATATTATTTTTGTTACAGTATAAACCTAAAAGAATCTACCTAAACAAATCAGCATTTGTATGTATGTATCATGTTGTACATTAAAAAACGAATTATATATATATATTATATATATATATATATATATATATTTATGACGGTCTCCTGATGGTAAGCTACAACACATCGCATAGTACCACCGCAGTACCAGATATTCAGATAACCTAACCATCTAATGTCTCAATGCAGCGACGCCCTGAACTTTGTTTTGTTACTTAAAGTTCTGTGTATCGCAGCGACTAATATTTTGATAAAACGTAATAAAAAGTTTATACCACGTTTTTTTTTTTAATTTGGTTAACCAATGCCGCGTCGGTAGGCGCGCTTTTTCTTACCGGCCAGGACTTTATCGAAGCGAATTGCGTTTAAACTTTTAAATTTAATATTGTTCCGAATTCAAGTCATTTCTTCAATTTATGTTATAAGTGCGCCGGAATGATCCATTTTGCTCGCACTTATCGGGGAACCTGCACCTCTTTTAGAATAGATGGGATGAAAACGAGTTATTTCGCAAAGATTATTTAATTTGTGAATGCAAATAAATTGACTTGTAACATTGGTGTTATCAATATAATATTTGTATTTGTAATACATTTTTTTTTTTAATAATTTATCTGTTTGTTGTTAGATACCTCATTTTTATTACAATCTAGTCTAGTTGAGACTAATAAGTAGGTAATTTTAATATAACTTAAATTGCTAAGTTGAGTAAATCGAAGAATGCGTCCGTCAACACTTTTCTTACTGTCTCTATTAAGGGAAAGACACTTTGTTCATGTGTTCTATAGGTAAATAAAATGTAAACTAGCCAAAAGCTGAGCTTTGTGAGGGCTCGCGTTGTTTTTGTAACGGGTAATCATTTTTAAGACAGTTGTTATTTTACAATCTGATTCAAGTGGCGTCATCTAGTATTAAGTAGATTAACTACGATGTATTTGAGTATTGAGTTTAGTTCTATAGCAGCGATGTTAAGCTCTTTGGTTTTTTTACAGATGGCGTTAGTAGTACAATAACATTCTATCCAACGAATACAAAATTGTTAATTTTTTTAATGGTTATAATTATTTTTGACTGATAACACATCTAGACATGAAGTTGAATTACTATTGATAAAGCACAAATCTATAGGCGTGATAGTTTTTAGGTAATATGTACCACAAAAATGCTCAGGTTGTGGAATAGTGTTTATCGATTATCTTTTTGGAAGTAAATATTGACTAATTGATGGTGTACATATTATTAGATATGGAATTATACTATACAAATGAATTTTCTACGAAACAAAATAAAATATACAACGCACGATACAAAATTAAAGTCGTTGGAGCCTTACCTGTCTTTGTCCACTTTGTGCATGTTTTGTATGGCGGTTGCGACCGCACCGGCGGAGAGGTCAGCTAACGACATACGATCCGTCGCTATGTACGGCCGCGACTTCAGGTAAGCTTCCACGATGCCGTACGAGTTCTCTATATCGGCCTTGTGCTTCGCAGTCGGCGCCTCCAGGTTCGACATTAAGGTCTCGGCCTGAAATTTTAATACGTATAATAAGTAAGTACCTGGATGACCGAGCTTTGCTCGGCTGAAAACACGGATAAAACGACGTTTTCTAAAAATGAAACCTTGCTAGATCGATTTATCGCCCCCGAAACCCCCAGCATACTAAATTTCATGAAAATCGTTGGAGCCGTTTCCGAGATTCAGAAAAAGATGCTTGGCGGCAGATTTTCAACTTGAGGGTGGTAGCTAGCCAGCCAAGTACTAGAAAGTACTCTACCACCACGCTATGGTTTCCTCACGATGTTTTCCTTCACCGGCAGCTCAAGCTCATTGTTGAGGTTTGAGCCCACGCCCTTCGGCATGCGAACCGACCGCGCTAACCACTGAGCTATCATCGCATCTAACGGTGTGTTCCGGCAGCCTCATTTGAGAGCCAGTTCCATTCCAGACTAGGTGTGCTTTACCATCTTCGACCACACCGTCACTTAACAGGTGAGCTGTGGTCAAACACACAACAATCAACAATTGTCAACAATTTATTTCGTTACTCAAAGTTCTATATATATTGCTGGAATGGTCATGGACATACGTTATCTCTAATCAACAGGAGAGCGTCTCGTTCGTCTCAATACTTCAACATTGACATTTCTAATATTAATTTGACATTTATAATATTCATCATCATCAGCCGTATGACGTCCACTGCTGGACATGCCTCTCCCATTGACTTCCACAAAGACCGGTTGGAAGCGGCTCGCATCCAGCGCGTTCCTGCGGTCTTTATGAGGTCGTCTGTCCACCTTGTGGGTGGACGTCCTACGCTGCGCTTGCCGGTCCGTGGTCTCCACTCCAGAACTTTGCAGCCCCATCGGCCATCGGTTCTGCGTGCTATGTGCCCTGCCCACTGCCACTTCAACTTGCTAATCCGCTGGGCTATGTCGGCTACTTTAGTTCGCCTACGGATCTCCTCATTTCTGATTCGATCTCGTAGGGAAACTCCGAGCATAGCCCTCTCCATAGCTCGTTGTGCTACTTTAAGCTTACTAAGCAGGCACACAGTGAGAGACCACGTTTCGGCGCCATAATATTAACTATAATATTAACTGAACATTATTGTTATTATCAGGGAGTGACATTTGTTGATTTGTATTATTTTCTTTTTTTAATTTCACCTAATTTAATTAATCGTAATTTTGACGTGCCTAGTGTAACATACGTATATAGCTAAAAGACCAATAAAAGATTTGATTCTATTTTAAACAAAAAAAACGCTATATGACTTTGTCATTTTCTAGCACACTTGTGGCTTGTGTTTGAAAGTAAAAAAAACTCTTACCGCAACAGTTCTGAGCGCGTTGAAGAACAAGCCGGAAGAGAAGAACATGCATTGGTCCACGAGGGCTCTGCTCCGGAGGTCGGCCGGGTACAGGCGCTCCTGATGATCACGGCCATACTTCGCCAGAAGATATTTCATTATAGCGTGACTGGAAAACAATACAAAGTTAAAAATTATATTAGACTAGCAGACCCGGCAACGCGTTGCTGTGGCCAACACACGCGTGTAACGTGAAATAAATTGTAACGCATATGAAACGTTTCGACTTTTAAAGTAGCTCCATCTATTGGACACTTACTCAATCCAGTTAATAAATTACCTTACACCGCCAACTATTAGAATTTTATGGAACTCACAGATAATTTATACCTTTGTCGTTTAATAAACAAATAATTTGCAATAATAAAATATTGCGAATATAAACTAGGTTGAATCTCTCAAGGTGGATCAAACTGCACATAGTGCAAGATTTGGTTAAAATCGGTTTAGTAGTTGAGGAGTTCATCGTCCTACTCGCACGATACTCAGATGAATGAAGCTTCTACGCAATAGAGAACTAAAAAAGTCTTAGAGAGTACCACAAAAAGATTTTTTATTTTATTTGTATTGTTTTTTGGCAAAGGTTGTACGAAAAAAGATGTTTGTTTTAATGTATAAAATATGCCCTTAAAAGGATGCTGACCTATTAACAGCCACATCAATAGCCAAAAGGGAATCATTGTACTAATCTTTATCAACAACTTTTGCTATGGACAAAACTCTGGAAAAAGAAACACCGATTAGAATTAAAAGATTACCTTTCAGAAAGAATGAAATCGCCATCTTCTAAAACAGGCACCGTGCCCATTGGGTTCAACTGAAAAAGTAACGGTTTTTTTGATATAAATGTATATAGTATACATACATATGTATGTACGCTGGAAGGGGATAATTATATTCATCATTCGTTAGCACTGTACAATAAAAGTGTGTTAATAATGGCTCCAAAAATATATAACTATTTGCCAAAATCAGTGAGAAATTTGGAGAGTGTACCTGCCTTTAAGGGAAAATTATTAAACAATTGACGACTTTTTAAATGATAGATTAATAGACTAAAATTATTATTATTATGAATTGTAAAGTTGTCTATGTATAAATATGTCATATAGTATATGACATTTATGTATATGAATATGTCATATAGTATATGACATATTTCAAATTAAATAGGTATAGATAGGCTTTATCCCAATCTATGCAGGAACTTAACAAAGTAAAATAAAGTAAAAAAGACGATATTGGACAGTTACCTCTTTAAACTCCTTGGTTGTATGCTCCAACTTGACAAGATTGACGTCTCTGATCTCCACCTTGAGGTCGAGGATATTAGTAAGCATCATGCAAGCGCGAGATGGCGGGCTTGCGATGGCACGATATAGCACTAATCGAGACATTGGGAGGCTGAAACAAAAGAAAACAACTTTAATTTAAATTTATATATGTACTTCAACGCACATATGAAGTTAATTTTTTAGTTTCATTTATTTTTCACAAACAAAATATACGTGGTGTTATAAACTAAAAGTTTGTACAATGACTCTAGCAGGGGCTTGAGCGCTGTAATAATTAAAAAATCTTTAACATAAATAAATAATTAAATGTAGATATGTAATTAGCATTTAAATATCCAGCAAACAATCATAATTTTTTTTTATGACGGGCTAGTTGTTTGACCATTGTTCATCTGATGTTAAGCGACTAGTAATAATATAGGATACAATTGCTTTTTTTTAATTAGCATGCCCTCTCTTTGTCTTTGTGATAAAACTCTATACTATATGTATAAGGATATGCCTTCCTACGCTACACGTAAATGTTTCTTGAGGAACCTTAGAACCAGATATGATATTCTACAGAAGATATACAACCAAGCGTCAACTATATGCAATACTGCACCTATATTCACGTAGCATACGTTTTTAGGGGCCGATACATGGCCCCTGATTCTAATTCTACTTGGGGACGATGGGGCCTTCATTGATGTCCCGCTCGGGGTCTTTTGTGTTTCCCCCCTACCAGCCTATCCAAACCAACCGAGCTCCTGGAAGTAGCGGAGCACGGTTTCGAGCCGCTGCTGGGATAATTGTTCCAATCCTATTTTACATGTCCCCTCTGTAATATTGTTATCTCTATGTTAAAACAGGAAAAGATCGCCAGGCACCTTGTCACGGCGGCAGTCGAAATTTGTCGAAGCACGCTAGTGTTTTACGTAAAACTTTGTTCAGGGTCAACTTATTAATCTGATATAAAATTTATTAAGTGTATCGAAAGATATCTACTTCTTTCAAGATAATAGATAGTTAAGAAGAAAACAAAATATTTAAATCTAGGGGTAAATCTATTGGTAACCTGTAACGCTTTCGGTTAGGTATATCATTGTTAAGGTTTGTGATTCTACCTTTATGTTAAAACATATAATGCAACTGTATGCTGTTGTTTTGTGATTAGGTAAGTAGGTACATAGAACATAATATATCTACACCTAGATTAGCATAACATTTTATGAGCGATAAGAAAGTCGCTAAAACAGGGGCGGACCGAGTTTGTGGGGCCCTAAGCTAATACGAATACTACTTAGGGGCCTGCCTAATAATCAACACATCACCTGTTTTCAATAATGTGTACTAGGTACACGGTTTAAGAAAAAGAGAGCAATCAAATAGTTTATTTATTTAGTATGCCTTAGCAAACAGCAACTGAGAGACATTATTGCAAAAGAAATCAACAGGTTATGTGTAGTTACCTACATTTGATACATTAATTATAAAGTAATATTTTTGCATTTTTGTGCCGCATATTCTTTCATTTGCTCATCACATTGTAAGTTCTTCGTTTAATCACAATTCACGCAAAGAACTGATAAATGATTTAGTCAATAATTTGACATTATTGTTCTATATTTGTTTTCTATATACGGTATCCTGGAGAAAGAGCGCTCCTTCACAGGTAATGGCAACGTTAAAATATTTTAAGATATTATTATAATAATTAGTTAAAACAACAATAAGTTTTTTTCATAAATTAGCATAAAAATTTCACTGCATTTTGTTTTCAATGGGGGCTGGGGGCCCTTTATATCCACGGGGCCCTGGGCTGCAACCCAAAAAGCCCTTATATAGATCCGCCCCTGCCAAGTCCAAAGTACAATAAAAACCTCTCACCTAAATACTTTTATACGAATGTATTGAATCAAATTATGCCTAACAAAGCTATTTAACCATTAAACTTAGTAAACGTAGTAGACTTTAACTCGCACTTTATCAAACAAATGAAAGGCAAGGACAAATATTATAAACAAAAATAATTACCTTTGAAAACGATAAAAATGAAAGGAATAATCACTACACTTTAAATAAAATTACATATCACAAACACACAATTGTATTACACCAGTTACTAAGCAATAAATGATTATCTACACAATGCTTTGAAAGTTTGAAACTACCTATACTTAACCTAAACACTACCGACTTTTCAATTGCAATGTGTTGTTTGTTTTGTTTCTATGTAGGCAACCCCGACCTTTCTCACTAGACGTAAAGCCGGCGGCGCGGCACGCGCGCTCCCGCCAATATTTAAATAACGTATAATACATACATGTGGAACGGCGATGTGGAAATTGTTTTTTTTTTTTTTTCATACTAGTTACTGCATTATTTTCAAAAGAAATAAATAAATGTGTCTAATTTTAATAATGTACATATGTATTTGCAGGCTGAACATATTCGATGCAGAACCAATAACCGCTGGAGTCAATTTTCCAAGGTTTTTTTGTTGTTGACATGCTCGGTATTTGATCACATTTCACTCAATGTTAACCATCTTCGAGCACACCATCATTTAACATAAGGTGAGCTGTGGTAAAATACCAAGTCATTTAAAAATGTTATAATTATAGAATATAGCCCTATACCGACCACTGCTGCACATGTTGCACATAATGCTGCCTTGCACAGAACAACTTTTTTGTAGGTGTCAGGTTAAGTGTTTGACTAACTCACCTGATGTTAAGTTACTATGTGGTAAAAAAATGGTGAACTTCCGAGATGGCCTCAAATCTTGTTTTTTTTTTTTTTTTTCTTCTTATTCCTACTAATAGGAATTGGCGTCGCACTTTCTGTGCATTTGCCAGTGTCAAGTTTCTCTTCGTTTTCCTTTCTTGCTTCTTTATTGAGTGAGGTTAGGGAACGTAACAAGACGGAGAAGGAGAGTTAGGTGTATCAGGACGGTTTTTTTTTTTTTAAATATTTTTTATGGGGAAACGTAAGGATCGTCAAACAAAATTAAGGATGAAGGGAAGTGATTATGGAAATGGTCAGAGGGGATGGATAAAATGTCGCAATATGTACATGAAAGGAAAAAAAATAATATATTAATAGAATTATTTACAATAACTTAACGACTATTCTAAATCTACTACTATTTACATATTCTACAATTTTACATCATTAGCTTCAATGAATAAAGCTAGTATCTTATAAATATGAATGGAATGAGTAAGAAGCAAGCACTTTACACTAGTGGGGAATGGAATTTCTAGAACCGATAAACTATTATATAATGGAGTATGATCGTACAATGGGCAGCTGAGGAAAATATGGTCTTCGTTACCAACATCTTCCCCACATTCACAAGTATCGTCGTCAATAATGCGAAAACGAGCAAGGTGAGCAGGACTGCACATGTGACCCAATCGCATTCGTATCAACACAGACGTGGCTCTTTTACTAAGCCTTGATTTAAAAAACCACGGCTTGCTCGGAATTTCGGGCTGAATGGAATGGTAATATTTGCCTTTTACCTGGCTACTACTTGTCCATGCTTCTCCCCAAGATTCCTTGAGGAGAAGCCTAGGAAGAGCAGCCAAGTCTTGAGTGTAATTTTTGAAATAAAAAATGTCTCCGCAATCTATTGCCTCATTTGCCAACTCATCTGCTCTTTCATTGCCAACTATACCGCTGTGACTGGGAATCCAGGCAAAAGAAACAGAATAACCCTTACTTGCGCATTTCTCTAACATTTCCCTAGTCTTAATAATTATTGGAGAGGAGATATTGGTCTTGAACGGGAACTTCGCCAAAGCTTTCAGTGCGCTCATAGAGTCTGAGAATATAATAGCTTTGGGAAGTCTCAGTAACAGTGTATATTGTAAGGCCATAAAAATACCAAAACATTCACCTGTGAATATTGAAGTTTCAGGTGGAAATTTAATTTTTTGTACAATATTGTATTGAGGATGATATATACCAACACCGACATTACGGTTTGATGTGTGCTTTGAGGCATCACAGTAGATTTGATGCCACCCAGGCCAGCGCTCTTCAATTACAGCTTTAAAATAGGTGTTGGCATTTGTGTCACCTTTTAAAATACCAGTGTTTATATGGATATCCGGGATGATAATGAGGGATCTAAAGTGTGTTTCAAAGAGTGGGAAACGAAATGAACGGTGTGTCGGTGCAGATATATTTTTATAAGATCTGTAACTAATAACAAGATGTGGCAATGATTTGTTAGTCCAGTAAGGAGATGAATCGACTAGAACTGATAGTTGTTGAGTTTTGATAATTAATGGATGATTTGAAAACTGTAGAATGCGATAAAAAAATCTATCTGCTAAAAACTGCCTACGAAATTTAAGAGGCGGGTCAACGCATTCGACCTGAAGGGCGTTAATTGGGCTAGATTTCATAGCCCCAGTTACAATTCTAAGAGCTTTAGCTTGAATAGCATCTAGTTCGTTCATTCCAGCGACGCTAGAGGGTTCCAGCAAAAATGTTCCGTAATCCAAAACACTCCTAATCAATGCATTGTAAACTAGTTTTAATGAGAAAGGGTGCGCCCCCCACCAGACACCTGACAGGCATCTAAGAATGTTTAGAGCACGTTCACATTTTTCTGACACGTATTCACAATGTGGTTTTCCCGAGAGTTTGGAATCTAAAATTAGGCCTAAAAATTTTATTTGTGATTTAACAGGAATAGGTTTACTATTGTATTTTAAAGTTATTGGAGGAGGCATACGTTTTCTAGAGAAAAGTAGCGCACAGCTCTTAGATACAGATAGATCTAGTCCGTTTTTGTCTAACCAGATCTTAAGAAGGTCTAATGATGTAGATACTGAGACACAGGCGTTATGAATTGACTTATTACAACTATAAATCACCACATCATCAGCATATTGTAGAATTTTAGAGGTTCCAGACAATGAACTTTCTAGGTCATGCGTATAAACGTTATAAAGGATAGGGCTGAGCACCGACCCCTGTGGAAGCCCTCTCCAGAGTTTTCTGCTTGAACCATTAATTGTTATTAAGCGACCAGATAAAAAATTTATGATAAAAGTAATAAGGTTTTGTGGAACTTGTAATCTAAGTAACTTTTTCTTTAATATTGACAGGCAAACATTATCATAGGCTGATTTGATATCTATGAATGCGGCGACTACAGATTCATTTTGAGTAAATGCTAGCCGAATGTCCGATATCAATATACCAGTGCTGTCCATGGTGCTTTTTCCTTTCCTGAAACCGAACTGTGACCCTGCGAGTAAATTGTTGCTTTCCAAAAACCATTCTAGCCTATTTTTGATAAGGTGTTCTGCTACTTTTGCTATAACTGGAGATAAAGCTATGGGTCGGTATGAAGAAGCTTCGGATGGTCCTTTGTTGGGTTTTAATATAGGCAACACTGTTTGTGACTTCCAAGATTCCGGAACGTCACCTGTCAGAATCACAGAATTCACAATCTTCAAATAGTAAAGTAGACCATTTTCTCCAAGATGGGAAAAGAAAGAATAAGGAATCCCATCTTCTCCAGGAGCCGAGTCCTTAACATAAGACAGGACACCTTTAAGCTCTTCCAGAGTGAAAGCTGAACTAAGGAATGAATTATTTGAACTTGAAGAAATCTGAACTAAGTCTTGTTCTGGTACAAAAGAAGGTGCTAAGTTATTCAAAAAATCTTCGGCTAAAGACGGTGGAATTGTATTAAAAGTATTCTGAGCTATCCCTGAACGAAAACGTTTAATATTTGTCCACATGACTGAGGAAGGTGTTCTTGGAGAGATGGAACTGCAAAACTTTCTCCAGCCTTGAAAGCGTTTATCTTTTAAAAGTTTTTTTGTTTCTGATATAATATCCATTAAACTATTGAAGTTATCATTTGTCATGTTTAAATTATAAACTTTTTCTGCCTCTTTCCTTTTCTTAGTAGCTAAAGTGCACTCATTATCCCACCAGGGAGGAGAAGGTATTTTGCCCTTAGAAGCATTTTTAACTGGAAAACTAGAATCGGCTGCTCCAATCATGAGCTTAGAAAACTCTTGAGAACATAACTCTACATTTAAAGTGTCTTTAGGTAAGTTCATTATGTTATCCTCTATGTGGTTTTTAAAACTTTGCCAATTATTTTCTATTAGCCTATATTTAAATCTAGGTTTCGGTGGAAGGGTTCTAGATTTTTTACCTGGGAAAGAAATAACTATGGGGAAATGATCACTATAAAAAGTAGAAGAGAGTGTGTACCATGTAAGGGAAGCGGCCAGGGAAGGTGTTGTAATAGATAGGTCTACAGAACTCTGATGTTGGTTGAAAATTGTGCGACGTGTAGGTGAACCTGTGTTGAGAATGCAGAGATTATGTTCATTAATTAAATTCAGAAGTTCTTCTCCATTGCTATCAGATTTAGTACTACCAAAGCACCTGTGGTGAGAGTTAAAGTCTCCTAATAATATTAAGGGCCTAGGTAAGACCTGAAGGATGTTACTAAGTTCCTGGAATGAAGTAGAAGATGGTTTGGCAATATATATTGACACAAAACATATACCAGTGATAAGGGCAGCTACTATAGTGAAATTATTGTGTGGAGGAAGTTGGATATAATTATACACAATATTGTTCTTAATGAGGAGTGCTACTCCTGCATATCTATCACTTCTGTCTTCTCTAAGACAGGAGTAACCTTTTAATTTAAAAACAGAACCTGGCCTAAACCAAGTTTCTGATAAGGCAATTATTGATGGGTCATACTTATTGGCTAGGTAAATAAGTTCTTGCTTCTTATCATTAGCGCTGCGACAGTTCCACTGCAACACCACATGAGGGTAGTGCATTGGAACTGCCGAAGCATAATTACTGTTCACAGTGTTTTTCTGATGTACATCCATTATGGATGTATATGATTTTTTTTAAAGATTCAATTATTGGTGCAGCGTGGTCTGATTTTATTATTGTGGACTGTGAAAGGGTGCTTATTAAAGTCATAATTATTTCAATAATAGATTGTTCCTCAGTATGTGAGGAATTTGGCTTGCAAGCAAGCCCATTAGTAAGGCATGGCATGTCATAATCTTTTACAAGTTCTTGGTGAGCTGAGCGGTCATAGCCTTTGGAAAATTGGTGTGGTGAGTGTGGCTGTCGAGTAACGGTTTTTCTGTATGATATCGTGGGAGATGAATGAGATGGGGGTTGAATTCTGTTTGATGCTGGACGGCTTGCAGTAATGTCGGAAAAGGAACGCACCACAGGTGCATGTAACTTGCTCGCTTCAGTATATGAGACACATGACTCAGCCATGGAACGTTTTATACGTTTCTGCCTGTCCAACTCTGGGCAACATTTGCTTGTGGCAAAATGGGACCCTGAGCAGAGACAGCAAGTGGCCTTGTCTTCACTAATGTAACAAGTTTCACCTGTGTGAGCTTGTCCACACTTATAACAACGGGGCTTAGACCTGCACAGTGCCTTTGTGTGTCCAAACCTTGAACATGAGTAACACTGAACAGTTGGGAAGATATATAATTCAACCGGTAGAGCATTGTAGCACATGTAAATTCGTTTAGGTAAGACTTGTCCATCAAACGTCAGAATCACTGTTTGAGATGGCTTCCACATTGGGGAGCCGTCTACAGATGACTTAAAATTTAACCATCTAATTTTTAAAATCTTACCGCATCCAAAAGGCACATTTATATTATCTAATACTTCTTCTGGAGACCACTCTGCAGGTACTCCCCTAACAATACCCATGCGAGTAACATTGAAAGTGGGTATGAATGCCTTCCAGTTATTCTTTTTGAGGCTATGATGGCTTAGGAAATTGTTGGCTTTATCAAAGTGCGTGAAAGCAAGGGATATTCGGTTTCGACCAATTTTTTTTAAGCTACCATTTACAATACCATCAAAATTTTGCTTTTGCAGAAATTTCCCAAAGGCAATAGGGTGCAGAGTCGTATTATCATTCGGATTTACTTGTTCACGTTGAATATGCACAATGTAAGGAGCCGCGTCTGTATTTTCATAAGTTACCCTACCTATAGGTGAAGGTTGCGGGCGGGTTGTCTGGTCAATATTTAAATTAATCGGTTTGGGATTGTCAATAGTAGTTTCGGCGGAGTCACATGCGCAATCTGTATCCTTAACTTCTGCAGAGGAGCCACGGCTTCGTCTGCGTTTATTGCAATGGCGACATATTTTAGTAGTGCGAGGGCGTTTCAGCTTGCGGTTGGAAGCAGATGAAGTATCTGTTTCCATGCCTGACTCGTTTGATATTGTAACAAAACGCGAAGGCTGAGGAACAGAGCCCCCTGGGTCAGGGGGCTCCTCCATAATTAAGTGAGAAATGTATGAAACTTACCGAAAAATGAAAATATACACGAACTAATAAACTAAGAATAAAAATATATACAAATTACTCCCTCCTGACCACTATTTAAGATATATATCAATTATTTTTAAGTAACAGAAAAATTCCCGCCTATCAAGTTGGACGTTTCCCGCCAAAAAAAACTCAAATCTTGTTCTGAATTCTTCGAAATGGTTTGACTTCTTTACTAAGCTTTGCTTAGTTTATGGTCAGATGGCGCTGTGTGTAATGTCCTACAATAGTTGTTTATTATTACTTATATGTTTATGTGGTAATGTTGTTATAGGTACTTAAGTAAATAATTAGAATACAAATTTTACATATATTTTGTACACAGAGTAAAAGTTATAAATACTTAATAAAAACTTACATATAAATTTACAAACTGCTATAATATATTAATGTATATGTATGTATACTTTTAAGATCACGATTCTTGCGATGGCGGCAAGCATTCCTTCACGATACCTATTATTTTTTGAACATCTTCTTCTGATAATCTTTCCTCACTTTCTTGTACTATCTGAAATTTAACATAAAAAAATAACTCTTTATTGTTCACACCAATTATAACAATATAAACTTAACACTCATGGAATAATTGGCGGCATTCATTTCTAGTCAAACCTTAAACCAAATACATAGTAACTTAATTCACACGCCGAAAAGGCGCGGGTTCAAACCCCAGCAATGGATAAACACATACAAGTTTAAAAAAGCTCCGAAGGTACATACTACATGATAAAAGTCTCCAATACTGACTTTCAAAGTATACTTTGCCTAAGCTGGTGAATCTAGATGGATTTCGTACAAGAACCAAGCAAATTAAATCTTAAAAAGGACATTTTTTACACTTTTTTCCTTCCAAATGTTGTTTAACACTATTTGATGGTTCGGAGGCCTGTCTCCTTGGGCAATATCTAAATATAATAAATATGGTCCTTATAATTTCCTTACCAACTGTATTTCAAGCTCTGTTCTTGGGGGGTTGTTGACCATCATTAACTTTTCCATTTTTGTCAGTTTCAATTCTTTCATGGCTTCTAGGAATTTCTGTATTAACTCTGATGTCTGGTGTTTGCAATCAGTTTCTTGTAAATAGTGTACTGTCTGTAATAAAATAATTAAAATAAATAAATATTGTAGGACATTACCACACCGCCATCTGACCCCAAACTAAGCAGAGCTTAGGTCCATTACATTACAAAGACCAGTACCCAATGCCTGAGACATGCAACTAAGTGTAGATTAAAGCCCCTTTAAATCACCTTCACAACCTCTGTTCCCATCCTATAATTTTGAAACATATCTAAAAGGAAATTGTCAAAGAGCAAATAAGCTCATCTAGAGCTTTAAAAAATAATTGAAGTTACCTCATAAGTAACAGTTGCCAAGGAACCCTCCCGCTTGTTCTTCTTATTTGTGCTATCTTTCAGTTCCTGAAGGATTAGCATAACCTCATAATTGGATAAAAATGCAGCGTTAGCATCAATACTGAAATATACAAAATTATTTTATTATACCTTAAAATCTATATAATTTACTTACCTACCTACAGTATACCATACATTTAAAACACTACATTTTTTTTGGCCCGGTTGTCAGAATGTATTAGCTCTGGTTATTATTATACCTCGCTGAAGCATGAAATACAGTTTTTTTCAACACCATCTGTCGCATATATTTGCGATATAATGATTTAACGACAATTTACTTACGTTTCCATTACAAATACAACTTTCTGATCGAACTAAGAACTTATCCGGTTTTGCAGGGGCAAATAGATGTAGTTCTGTAATTGTTCTATTTCTATTCTATTCCATTTGTTTACGTTTTCGGTACATGCTTGTTTCCCAGCGTGACCCAGCGTGACCAGATTTAATTTGACGAATCTACTCACGGTATGGACAAAATCTACTAAATTCTACTAACCAATATGCAGCAATCTACTAAATTGTCTACACATATCCAAACTTGTAAGAATTGAAATAAAAATACATAATAACTTTATACAATTACTTAATGTAATAATTTACAACATTAAATGGACAATTTAGTACTTATTTGAACTGCTACAGAGTGAAAATGATCAACATTATTAATTAACAAACAAACAGTGAAAATTATCAACATTATCAATTATTATTGTAGAGCATTGCCTACTCCGAATCACTATTATCTCCTGCTCCATCATACAAATTTTTGGAATCCATTAATTTTATCATTCCTTTATCTGGTACAAAATCAATGCAGCCACGATCATTCTGGCGCAGCCCTTCTTTTCCATGGAGAAAACGTTACGCTACGTTTACGTTAACGGCTACGTTTTTAAATAATATTAATATTATTTATATATTTTAATTTTTTAAGCGAACGAATAAGAACAACCTGAATACAGTATAGCAAACAACAAAGAGCGGCGGGTTTTACTCGTGGTAAAACGTGGGAATCCCCGTTCACAAACGAGAAATGAGAGATAAAACGAAGGAAAAATGTTGCTTACCACGAAATTCAAAAATCTACCAAAATATACTGCATAATTTATTTCTGCAGACATTAACCTGACGGATCCTAAAATCTACCAAAAAAGTAGAAATCTACTAAATCTGGTCACACTGGCGCACATTTTGACCTGCAACGCACATTTTGTTTTGTTTTTGGCACCACACTATGTCCATTTTACCAATGATAAGTTTCGCAATATTTTGAATTATTTAATTAAAAATCAATATAATTAAGCCGTAATCTATGTTGCACAAACTTTCTCCGAGTTAAATCCAGTATCATAAAATAGTGACACTTTACTAGAAGCAACAATGGCGTTTTGAAAGCAATACAAAAATACATAGTTATTCTACAACAAATAAAATATTAATAGCCCACATGTGACTTTGTAATTACTCTTGTAATTACTAAACGAAAAAAATACTACTTACTAAAGCGGCAGTTTATGGCCTACTCAATTTTATTCGTTAAGGCTAACCGTGTTGCAGAACGCGAAGCTCAAATACAATGATAATACGTTCGTCCATACCTATTACAAACTAGATTTTGACTACCTACAGTGTTTTTTAAAATTGCTAGGCGTTAAATAATACGTCTAATTTCTAAGATTCAGCTTAATAATAATTTTCTTCTTCTTCTTTGATTTTAGCATGGAGTTTTGTGCATTTGCAAGTATTTTGTTGATATTTTCAAGTATCATAACTTAAATTATGTCACGTTTAAGTCGAGTCCGGTCATGTCCTAGTAATGTAGTGGCATCACGAAAAGTCATGTTTCACTACAATAAATCACTTTTCTACACATGCGCACGTGTACCTAAGTTCGGCACTTCAGTAAAGCACAACTATTTTTATTCATAAACACTCGAAAAATTACATGGAGATTAATATACGGCGACGCGATCTTTCTGTGTCGTCTTCTTGTCGCCAAAACTCATGATAATAAAATTATTCATTGATTCAGGCGGTTAAGTACTTTGCGGAAGATCATTTTGAGTGTTTAAGGTATATATTTAGTTTATTTCCGCTTAACAGTCGTTTCAGTTACAACAGTAATGAGGATTTAAATGTAACTAACTTAACAACAATATAAAAAAATTTATCCGAAACTTTATATAAAACTAAATTTGACAAAAACACTGAGACTAACTCACTGATCAGTGAGTGAGTCTCAGTCTTGGCCAAGCGCTCGATAAATACTTGTGGGTTTTGTTTTTATTTTAATTAGTTTTTCGTTTAATTTGTTTTATCTTTTATGTTAATTTTTTTCTTTTCTCTTTAGTTTTAGATATTAAGCAGTCTCTATATATAGCATCTTTTATATTTAGTTTTAGATATTAAGCAGTTTCAGATAAGTTTTTTGAATTATTGTCAAGTTTTTTAAATTTTTGACAAGTTTTTTAAATTCTTGTCTGATAAGTTAAATTTAAATCCTCATTACTATTGTAACTGAAACGACTGTTAAGCGGAAATAAATTGAACACGGAAAATTAATATTATAAAATTATAGTAGGTATTTATTTTAATCTTATTTTATATAGATTCAAGTATCTATTCCTGTGGCAGGACAATAATTATAGTGTTTACGATATAAACATCGTAAAATATTTTTGCACAACTTAATTAACCAGTCCTTTTTTATTGCCGGCCTAAGTTTGGAATTGAAACACTGCAAGAGTCTTTTTACTGAATACTACAATAAAATTGTCTTCGAATCCAGATTCTAGAGGAAGGTAGCGTGCACCATCCTAGATCGCGTTACAGCTTAACAGATAGGATGTGATCAGAGAAATTTAAAACAATTCTTAACTTTTCCCGCATACGGAGGGCTTAGCAGAAGGATGTTTAGTGAAAAAATTACGCGCTAGACTTAGCACGTAATTTTTTCATATAACTTTTGTCAGCTAAAAATGAGATGCGGTGTAGCTAAGTCAGTTTGGCGTTGGATTTAGAAAAAGTGATTCTACAATCGTTTTTGGGATGAATTAAGTTGACTAGTAATTGGAACGAAACAAAAAAACTCTAACATGGCTAATAGTTTCATGACCACCTTGATAAACGATTTCCATTGTGACATTTTTGATAAAACTTATTATTATATTTACAATGTTAGCCGCTAAACTATTGTACAGTGAGTTGTTTAGAAAATGTGTTTTAGAAGTTATATCCCAGCAAAGACGCCGCGTAAATGTTCACCAAGAAAACTTTACTACGGGTGTATCAAGAAAAAAAGGCCCTCTAGAATCTTACTTCCATCACTATTTAAATTTGTCATTACCCAAAGGCAAAATATTTGCTACTTATGTTTGGATTGATGGTAGTGGCATCGTAATGAGGTCCAAAGACCGGCTTCTTAAACAGATTCCTTGTGATTTAGACAAAGTTCCTAAATGGTCATTCGATGGAAGCTCCACAGGACAAGCCGAATCAAAAGATTCAGATACTCTGCTTATACCATCAGCAGTATACAATGATCCATTTCGTAAAAGCCCCCATGTAATTGTGCTGTGTGAAACATACCACGGAGATGGTACTCCAACTAAGACAAACTATCGAGCCCACTGTGCAAATGTATTGAGTAAAATATCAAACCAAAAACCATGGTTTGGTATAGAACAGGAATACACTATGTTCGATACAGATTTATGGCCCTTGGGCTGGCCTAAATCTCGTGGTTTCCCTGTAGCATCACATGCGCGCTTCTCATACTGCGGAGTCGGAGAACATGTTGCAGGTAGAGAAGTAGTCGAGAGTCATGCTAGAGCATGTATTTACGCTGGAATGGACTATGAAGGATCAAATGCAGAGGTAATGAAAGCATCCTGGGAATTCCAAGTTGGAACATCATTAGGAGTCAAAGCTGCCGATGATCTATGGATGGGAAGATATTTACTTAGTCGAATATCAGAACATTTTGGAGTGGTTATAAGTTATCATCCTAAGCCTATGGGCCTCCTTCAACCAGGTATAGGATGCCATCATAATTTTAGCATTGAGAAGATGCGTTCCGAAGTGGAATAATAGAAATCGAAAGAGTATGTAAAGTTTTATGTGAACGTCATGAAAAGCATATTAAAAATTATGGACTTGGAGATGGGGCAGAAAATAAAAAAAGATTGACTGGGAAATTCGAAACAGCATCGTTTGACACTTGTAGGTGGGGAGTTGCTGATCGAGGAGCATCCATAAGACTTCAGAGAAGTGTGGTTGCAGAAAAAAAAGGCTTTTTAGAGGATCGAAGACCAGCTGGAGATTGCGATCCCTATAGAGTGTGTTCACTTCTTGCTGAAACATGTGTGTAGTTATATTTAGACATCTAATTATAATTATTATGCGACAAAATACGGTCTCTGAAATATATTAGTTAATATTTTCTCATAGAAAATAGAAATAGTATTCATAATATATCTTATAATATTTCAGAGACCGTATTTTATCACATAAGTTACAATGTACTACATTAGTATATATAATTATTATATATTTATATATATATATATACATATTTGATGTAAGTTTTGTATTCGCGTAATAAATTATAACCTTCTTAGCTTTTGACATTGTTATACAACTTTTTTGACTTTTTATTTTTAAACATGTAAATGACACGACTTTATGATTACTCACTAGACTGTCATTGGATATTTAAAATTATATGTATTACGAAATAATAAAATTTTAGTGATAATGGCATTCTTTTTTAAATTAAAGGCTATATTTGCCCATGAGAACATTTATAAACTTTTTATTATGCCTAGACGTTACATGCTAAAACACAGCATTAACCACATCTTGAATAAAAAAGTTTTTGACAGATACTTGAGACTCCCTTTACCAAGCAACAAGATACTGGCAACGTACTTTTGGATTGACGGTTCTGGGATAAATTTAAGGGCAAAAGACAGAATCCTTCCGACTGTGCCCTGCAATCCAGAGAGTACTCCTGAGTGGGCTTTCGATGGGAGTTCAACAGGACAAGCTAAAGCAGGCAGCTCTGATACCACACTAAAGCCGGCAGCTGTTTATATAGATCCATTCAGAGCAGCTCCACATGTATTGGTTCTTTGCGAAGTATACTTAGGCGAATGTAATAAACCTGCTCCTACAAATAACAGAAAATTTTGCCATGACTTGTGTACGACACACAAAGAAGAAGAGCCATGGTTTGGTCTAGAACAAGAATATACTATGCTTGACGTTGACGGATGGTGTTTGGGATGGCCTAAAGGTGGTGGATTCCCGGAAGTAAAATACCAGTACTCCTACTGTGGTGTTGGGGCCAAATATATTGCTGGTAGAGATATAAGTGATGCACATGCGAGGGCCTGTTTGTATGCTGGTTTAGCTTTTGAAGGTACTAATGCAGAGGTGATGCATGCTAGTTGGGAGTGGCAAATAGGAATCGCGCTGGGGATCAAAGCTCCTGACGACTTATGGACCTCCAGATTTATCATGAATCGTATCGCAGAAGAATATGGAGTAGATATTACTTATCATCCAAAACCTATGGGTATGTTACATCCTGGTATTGGGATGCATCATAATTTTAGTACGAGAAAAATGCGTTCAACTGGTGGCTACGACTTTATTTTAGATTGCATAAAAAAGCTGGAGACAAATCACATGAAACATATGAAAAATTATGGAAATGACGAAAAGACAAATAGAATGAGACTATCAGGAAAATTCGAAACAGCTCCCTTTGAAAAATTTTCTTGGGGAGTAGCGAACAGAAAAGCGTCCATTCGGCTTCAAAGGCACGTAAAGGAGAAAGGTAAGGGATTTTTGGAGGATCGAAGACCAGCAGGAGATTGCGACCCATATGAAGTTTGTGGTCTAATTTTGGAAACATGTCTTGGTCCTGCATGTCCGTGTCCTCCTTCTAGTCCTCCTCCCTGTCCTTGTCCTCCACCGTGTCCTCCCCCGTGTCCTTGTCCTCCTCGCAAGCCTTGTGCCAAATAGTACTTACGAATTGGGTATATTGAATTACTGGGTATATATTTGGGTGCATTTACGTACTTAAATAAATTTCGAGGAGTTCTTATTTTATTTTATGGTAACTAAGTACCATTAGTGTCACCTGCTATCCACGGAATTGGTTTATTTTAAACAAAAAATATGTTCCGGTTTGAAGGGAAGGAAGGGAACTGCAGCTAGCGAAATTAAAGGGCTGGCGAGACTAACCATCGAGTCTCAAAGTAATAAGCGCCAAAGCAGCGATGCCCTGGACTTTGTTATGTTAGGTACTCAAAGTTCTGTGTAGCACGTCAGTGGTATACATTTTTTGATATAAGGTCATTAGGTCATACATAAAAGAAGTGATATATCTCAATTCCAAGGAATCAATAGAAGGTATATGAGTTGAGTCGTTGCAACGTGAATGATTAAATTTGTAAAGAATGATTTTTTTAAATTAGTTGTAATTTAAAAAAAAACAAGGTGGGTTTGCCCATTTTATCCGTGAATGGACTATAATAAAGTAATAATCATGTATACTATCCATAAATTCTTTTATTTTTATTTTATGTGGTAAAAACGATGAAACTCAGGAATAACACGAGTTTTGCTAATAAGCGCTACCGTTAGATATAGCAATACGACATGGTAAAGTTGTGTATTTGCAATTCTATTCATGGTACCTATTTGCGTAATGCGACTTTAAGTGAGACATTTCATTTTTTAGTATGTTTGTACCGCGACACGGCGATTTGGCTTGCCGCGATGTTTTCCCGTCCTTTTTTTTATCGGCTTCGACAAGCGGGCTCTCATAAGGATGTATACTTATAATAGTGTAAACTGTAAAGCATATCTTATTTCAGTCAAAATCCAATAAAATCATATGCCAAACAAAGATTATTTCAGAAAACGTAACCCACATAGCGTTTGTGCATAAGGATTTTGGCGAGAAACCAAGTAGCACCTTTGATTATATTGATATACCTACTAATTTAGCAAAATAAAGTAAATTCACATCAAAATCAATTTAACGATGTTGTATTTTCTCGACTAAAATTTAATTGCTATCAGATTTGTAGGGCTTCATCAATCGATGTACTTCTCAAACTTTGACTATACTATAAGTATGTTTAAATTTCTCAAATTTTGTGTGTACCTATTAATCTGGATTGCGACCGTCTCCACTTTACAGTTCACACTTAGTTTGAAAGCTAGCTACAGACTGGGACAATGAACGCTAACGAATGTAGTGCTATCCCGTCTCGTCCCTTGTCCATGAAATGATAACGAGACAGCATCAAGTTTGTTAGCGTTCATGGGCCGGTCTGTATCCAGCTTAGGCAAGGATTATGTAAAATTATTAAATAATCTGTCGAAATCTGTGTTACCAAACCAATATACAACCAAAATTTCAATAATTATATTGTTGTTTTTGTTGTAGAAGTACCTCTTGTTATAAAATACTGCTCGCACAATATATTGCCGAACTGAATTGCATTCTGATGTGCCTCATTGATTGTTTAATATATCTTGACTCGCGGTCTCCACTCTACAACACGTCCACCCTATCAGTTGACGATTCTGCGACAGACATGTGGCATGGGTTACGAGAAAACAATCCAATTTATGGAGAGCTTCCAAACCTAGTTCCTTTTTTCTTGATCTCACTTTTAAAGTCTTTTGAACACGAAGTGTGGAGTAAATTAACAAATTTTAATAACGGAAGACTTCGTAAATTGATTTTAGTTTTGAGAGATAGGTAATGGCGGCAATTCGTTCGAAACTTTGAAGCTGATTTTAAGCTGCAAGAATTGAAATTAATTAAATTATTACGTGACTTCAAAATATTTGTCGTAACAGTAAAATGTCAATTCAAACTTAGAGGACAAACATTATTTTGTTATGAAAACAAACGTGTGGTGGTTATTTGAGAATCTTTAAATTTAGCCATGACCCTGGTAACCATATTTTAATGGTTAAAACATGTGTTCTTATACCGCTCCGAAATTACGCCACATTATTTCACGGATTCGTAATATTTGGTTGTATATTATCGGCTGCGTAATATGGGCCGTACATTATTTACTATATTTTGGGTTCGGTAATATAGGGACACGCTTGATCTTAACCATAGACAATTTTTAAATTTTTATGAAACAAATCGCCACCATATTCTTTCTCTATTCCTTTTCGTCATATGTATGGCATAAGGTGCGTTTGCTTTTGTCCGCCATATTAAATGAAATCAATAAATTAAGACAAAATGTCGCCTTACTAGAGTGCGTGAAAAATCTAAAATCATCCTGTCTTTGTGTGATTAATTCATCAAGAGGATCACAATGGAGAATTCCTACGGTGTGGGGGTTGTAAACCGATACGCTCTTTTTTTAGACGACGAAACCGATCCTCTTGATGCAATAAAAGCACGAGAGCAAGCGAAAGAACTCAAAAAGAAAACCAAAGAAGCCGAAAAGGAAAACAAAGGCAAGCCTGATGCAAAGCCTAAAGGTGCCGTTACTGCTCCCGTGAGGAAAGGTATCAAGGAGACTCAAAATGTGAAGTCTCAAGAGATCAAGACCGGAGAACAACAAAAAAAGGGGCCTGCGCGACAAAACGACCGCAACAATGTAGAGCGCCCGCCTCCGCGTCGCCCGCGTGAGGACAGGCCGCAGAACGGAGAACGTCCTGTGGAGAACAAGGACGGTGGTCCGCGACCCCCTAGGCGCGAGTTGGGGGATCGCCGGCCCAATTACGAGCGGCGCAACTTCAGCGACAATCCGGAAGGTGGCGAACGGCGCGGTCCCCGGCCGCCGCGTGACCCTCGCGACCGCGACGCACCGCGCGGGCCGCGGCCGGCGTACGATAACAGAGGCAAGCGCGAGTTCGACAGGAGGTCGGGCTCCGACAAAACGGGAGTAAAACCGGTGGATAAGCGCGAAGGCGGCGGCCCGCACAACTGGGGCACGCTCAAGGACGAGATCGACGAGCTGAACAAAACCGGGTCGGAGGGCGAAGCGCCAGAGGAGAAGCCTGCACCCGCGGATGCGGCTGCCGCCGGCGACGGGCAGCAGCCCGAGGCCGAACGCCCGCCGCAGGAGGAGGAACCGCGCGAGCTGACGCTGGACGAGTACAAAGCGCTCCGCAACGCGCAGCGTACGGCACCGCAGTACAATCTGCGCAAGGCGGGTGAGGGCGAAGACCTCAGCCAGTGGAAGAACCTCGTCCTGCTCGAGAAGAAGAAGGAAGCCGAGCGCGGTGAGGACGAGGACAGCGATGACGAGTACGACCTGGCCGACTACCCGCAACGCGTGGGCCGCCAGAAGCGCGTGCTCGGCATCGAGTTCACGTTCAACGACCAGTCGCGCCGCGGCGGCGGCGGCGCTGGCGGGGGCCGCGGCCGGGGTCGGGGCCGCGGGCGCGGGCGCGGCCCGCCTCGCGAGGAGCCGCCGCCTGAGGAGCGCCCGCAGCTGCCGCGCCACACCGCGCCGCCGAAGGTCGACGACAGCAAGGATTTCCCTTCTCTCGGATAGACACAGTGAGCCATCGCTCTTCTCCCTTTTGAAAGTATGATAGAGTTACAAATTAAATATTGTATGTACTGTTATTTTTGAAGTAAATATACAAATATTTACACAAGCGTGTATTATATTACATCGGGATGAGTAGATTATGACAAGTCACTTAGCTACAAATCGGTAAAGTTATTGTTCTAGCTAGAATACTCTCTACACATGCTCATGCAGATGAAGGGGAGGATATTTTTTAAGTTTTTTGGATACACTTAGCTACATTGCATATAAACTATGCATATGAATCTATAATAACAGTAGCTTTTATCATGTAATCACAGCTTATGATTTAACTTGATGAGTTATATTCGAATTAAGGTTTTAACTTTCAGACTGTGACATACTATATTGAATTAACTCCGTCACAACTTAGTATAGAAAGTGGATAATAACCCTTGATGCATTTTACATCGTGAGTTTGTGTTGACAAATGCAGACTTTGGCAAATGTAAATAGTTATATATGTTTAAAAGATAAGGTCTTAAAATAACAAGGTTGATTTTTGTTGAAAAATAATAAAACATTTGTATATGTGTGATATTTTTTTTTTGGTCATTTGTGTTAATGCATGCTGTCTTCCTGTTCATTTTCTCTGGACAAGTTTTCCAGTTAGGTTTAATTATACATATTTGCAAACATGCCAACTTTTATTGTTAGCAATTAATATGATGCACAAAGTGGCTCTAGGTCTAATATTCTTTAATTCTCTTGTAAAATCTGGCCATAATTATGTCATTAGTTGTGAGGTTTTAAATTAACATTATGAAGATTCACTAAATGGACTAAAAGGTATTAACATTTTGTATTTGTTCATATTACCTGCATGGTAATATATTTCAAATAAAGGGTGGTTCCAGTAACATAGTTTTATAAGAAATCAAAATCAAAAGTCATTTATATAGTTTAGGCCCTGGTAAGGCACTTATGAACGTTAAGTTACATGTTTGAATCTACCACCGGCTCGTAATTACACTTCAACTGAGAAGACTCCGGCAAGAAACTCAGCAAGGTATTTTTTTGTGGATCTTTCTTTTCATATTAGGTTACAATTTACAGTTATAAATATTAATAAGAAAGGTAGCATTCTCATGCCACCCCAACAACCGACTGACTATTGACATCTATGTACCCGGTCATGAGTATATTTATGTCAGTATTTCAAAGAGCTACTATTTCAGGCATACCTACTGATCGAAAGAAATGTAGGTAGCTTACTAGGTAACTCACTTGTCAAATAAAAATTGATATTAAGATCAATCCAGAACGGAACATGTACATAAATATAGATGGCAGCACAATAGGCGATATTCAAAATAGTGCATTTACAAAAATTCAGTAGATTCGGAATTGCACCAATATGGTAGAAATTCCATTATGCACGAAACGGCTGCACATGTTATCTCTAATGTTTCATCTATGACATTCAACAATTGGAGGCAGTATGGCTATAGTAATAAACTTTCAATGATTAAATTATTCAGAAATCTTAATCTGTGAACCTCCCATCAATCATGTTTCTTACTACTTTTCTTGAAAATGAAACTTATATGAACGCTTCATAATAGGTAGGTATTAGAAAAAGTAGTTTATGTTGACGTCCGCCAGGGGTGCCGTCCCTAACTGTGCACGGGTACAATTGATTTTGGAGACATGATTACATAACGTTAAATTTTTAGAACAAAAGTTTATTAGTATGTATTTTACATACAAACAAAATCCGTTTCTGGGTTTAGAGGAAGTAGCAGAAAACACAGGCAAACGCGGCCAGCAACTTTGTTCTATTAGTTAGACTTACAAAGATAGCCCTCTTATAATAGCTCAATTGGAGTTGGAGGGCGTGGGTTCAATTTCAACCGAGGATACATATTTGTGTGAAAAACATGATTTTCGTTCTGTCTGGTTTTTGTCAGCATTAATTTTATGTCCATTGGAACGTCTAAACAAATCTGATTAGAATATTTTAATACATAATCAGTCTTGATTATGAAACTAGTTATTAATGGCTCAACATCATCATCTTTCGAATCTACTCTTGTTTTGAATGACTAATTTGAACAAAAAGCGGTCTTTGTTGCTTAGCTATAATTAAATAGTTAGACATGGTTTCGCGGACTTTTTGTGGGTAATGATGATTACCTACTATAAACATGTACATTATTGTATGTATCATCAATAGTTTTCGCAGCGCACTCCAAAATTACAAATATTTGACCTTAGGTCGCATAATTGCAATTTTCGTAGGAAATTAAATAAACCGGTCAAGTGCGAGTCGTACTCGCGCACCAACGGTTCCGTACCATTATCTATAAAAACGGCAAAAAAAAAAAACACGTTTTTTGTATGGGAGCCCTCAATTATTTATTTTATTATTTTTAGTAGTTGTTGTTAACAGATATAGGTACATCATTTGTGAAAATTTCAACTGTCTATCACGGTTCATGACATACAGCCTGGTGACAGATGGACAGACAGACAGACGGACGGACAGCGGAGTCTTAGTAATAGGGTCCCGTTTTAACCTTTGGGTAGGGAACCCTTGTTACTCGCTGATAATGTAGCTTTCTATAGGTGAAATAATTTTTAACATCAGAAGTAGTTTTCGAATGTTTGAATTATAAACAATTTAGATTTTATTACTAGGTATATCTGTGGTTTCGACATTGTAGGTGGCATTAATGTAGCTGTTAGGTTTTCTATCAGGGAAACCACAGTCCCAGGAAACAGGATATAACACAGGTTTGTATTACTATTTTCTGATATAAATAATGAAACAAATGTATGTAAGTCATTTTGTATATTTATAATTATCACGTTCACACACTGATATCTAAAACAATGGATTTCGGTTCAAGGCTGAAAATTTTCAGAAATGTATAACTTATAGAGTAGGTACATCATTGTATTTGAAACTAAACTGATCGATATAACATGGTTTCAATTCGATTGACTATAATTCTGAAATCTAAATTTGTATTGGGCTCAACATCCATTATTTTTGATATCTTTGTTCACACAAAAACAATTCACTTAAAATTCACATATAGTAAAACAATACACAGAAATAGTTAAATATTCAACATAATAGAGATATTACTTAAAAATTAACATGAACTTACATATTTTTGTAATACATGTACCTACAGACAATAAATAAGTTTATGTACAATATTAATCAGGAATACTTTCATCAAAGGAAATTATATAAAGCAACAAATACAAGTCAATGATCGAGTACCTAGGATATTATTTTATACAACATAAAAGTAACACGAATCAAGGAACAACATTTACACAAAAATGATCACAAGTTTAAATTACAACATTATTTTATAAAAACTATCTTCTATCAAACCTATTGCATTTTCAATAGGAAATTATTACGGGCATTGGAAAGAGGCGTTTTGTTTTCATTTCATACATAAATAGCTGACTAGTGTTGTTCAGAAAAAAGAAATGTATTATCAAATTATAATTACAATATACAATGATACAGTCGTATGAATGGTCTGTTGCTTTGATTAAGCCCAGAGTACGACGCGCCACTATCTCCGCTCATAAATTATGTACAACTTTTCTGAATTTATAAAATAACTCGAATATGTAGTAGGTACTTAAAGCAAACAATGAAGTTGGTTCCCCTCTCTTATTTTGTTTCAGTTTTCTTTGTTTGAATATGATCGAAATAAATTATGCATCCCAGTTATTGTTGATACTTTGTATTAATATTTCAATTATCGCAAGTCGCTGCGAATATTATGATTGACATTGTCGTATGAATGGTTCTGAGAACCACATGCTAAAAATAAATAGATATTATGCCCCAACAAAGGAAATGGTTTTGTTTGTTTACTTATATGCAGTAGAGGTGGTGGCGAAATGAATTCCAGCAAAATTTCTTTATAGGTAATCTATATTAAAAGATCTCGGCCTGCCAAGAATTTACACAAATTGATTGCTGGTAAGAGTACTCAGAGCGTTTATAGAGGGTTCTTATACTTACACTGGGGTAGCAAGTCCTAGCCACTGATGGACTCGGCACACGCACGGCGATATCATTGGATGCTAAGAAGTAACGCCTTTTTATGTTGTAATATACAGGCGATATAAAGGCGCTCCATATACTGGGCCACAATAACTTAACGGCTTATCACGGGTCGCCGATAGGTTAACAATAATAAGTGACGTAAAAGCGTAATAAATCTAAATACAGGACTTCGATCCCGTTTCACAGCCACATTATACGTTCACTTACAATACAAGCGTTAATAAAATACCAAATTTTGCAGAATATGTGGCTAGTTCAGGTTACAATAAATATCTAGGCACATCTACAATTAATATAATACCTATCTATATTCTATCTTTGTTCGTCGCTAGCCCTACTCTATCAATTGACTATACTTACGTCGACAATTAGAGATTGCAAGAGATAAATTAGTCACCATTATTTACAGCCGCTAATGCGTTCTCAATGCGTCGCTGTAAGGACCTCTATACACGGCATGGTCAGACAGCAGCTACAGCAGACCTAGCAAAGTTTCTCTGCACTTTTTGTCTCACGAAAATGAGACAGACGTATCGTTATTTCGTCTGAAAATCAGCAATCACGCTGAAGTAGATCTACTTAGGCACAATTTTATTGTAGCTGCTTGTGTGTATATAGAATAAATGATTTTCTTTCTTTTCATAACCGCAGCCCCTTTTCGCTCGGCAAAAAGAGTAGGAAAACTTTCGCTATGTTCAACTTTACGTCTTTGATTGCGACGCATGCCTGTATAGTCGATGCGAGCGAGCCATGCGCGAACCTCGTCGGCAGTGCGAGATCGCACTTGTTTAAGGCTTTATAATGTAGATATCTACAAAATTCTACTCGACACTGGACGCGATTATAATCCTGACTTCCCGTAGATATCTAGAATAGTCTACTCGATACCGAACGTGTTGGTTTCTTCTACCGCGAGCAGGAGTTTTTCATGCAGTAACTGAGGCGTGGGGTACGGCGGTAAATCTAGTCGGTTGAAGCATGTGTGCGCTCGTGGTAGTGACTCGACGCGTCCCCAGCGCTCGATGCAGAACCGGCGCGGGCCGGTCGAGCCCCGCAGAGCCGAGAACCCCTCGTAAGGGATGGACGACGTGCCCGTCACGAACTGCACTAGACGCAGCCGCTGCTCGTTTGTAAACCTGCAGACAAAACACTTTATAAATACTCGCACTTCTATGTTGGCACGGCCTGTCGTGGTAGACGATAACGTATGCCGTGCTTGTATGGAAGAGGCTCAAGTTCTGTTATCGGCTGTAGGTAGAGTATTTGTAAGAAAGGTTTTACACGTGCTTTTGATTCGGGTTTAATTTTTTTAAGAATTTTTCTCAGTACTCTCCTATAAGTACAAAATGAGGAACTCATAAAAATGTTTCACCCCTTTAATTCTATATCAGCCAATATAAAAAAGTAAGTTGACAGGCGTAGTTTTGACCATATCTCATCGTCATCAACAACTTTCTTTAACCCATTGCCTCTCTTTTGTTTTGTAATGCCATCTGCCCTGTGCCAATCTGGTCCAGATTCGAACTGCGACGGTGACAATGTCGTCGACTCATATACCATAAACCACACCTCACTGGTGAGGTGTGGTTTATGGTGGTTATCTTTGGAGATAAAATTAAATTGGTGATTGGTATGAAAAGTATATTGACGTAGGTATATTATGAAGTTTCGAAGTTAACTTTTTTTTTTTTTTTTTTTTTTTAAATTGTAGGACACATTACACACAGCGCCATCTGACCCCAAACTAAGCAGCGCTTGTGTGATGGAAGTCAGATAACTGATAGAATACATAAATACTTTTTTTTTTTTGTAAATACATACTTATAATACATACAGAACACCCAGACACAGAACAAACATTTGTTTATACCAAACAAACATTTGTCCTTGGCGGGAATCGAACCCACTTAATTACATATTCGTACTTAGTAACCGATAAACAATGTAGTAACTTTGTAGTTATTAAGTTTATTGCGATAAATCACGGAGCGTTCGTGTCGATCAGACAATCTAAGTAATGTTTTTAATTAATATTACCTTCTAATCATTATTGTTACGAGCCGCAATCGTAAAGTATATTACAAATTTATCGACATGAATCACGTATCTATTAACTCGATGAGTTAATTATAGTTTTGTGATTACTTTCATATCAATTACTATTGTCGCTATGCGCTTTGCAGAAATGGATAGTATTTCCCAAATTGGTATCAATTGATCGGTTTTATTTTATATAAAATTCCGAGAATATCCAAACATACATATATATATATTACATAAACGATAAACGTATGTATGATAAAGAGCAGTTTCCATATATGTACGCCCGATACTCCCCCCTATCAAAGCGCTGCTGTCTCAAGTTTCCAAACATATTTTTATCATTTTTATTTCATGCAAATTTCTACGCTAAGTACTTCTAAAACTGTCCCCCGTGTAGTAATTTAACAAAAACCACTTTTTTTTACCACACCAAGTTGTTGTTTCAAAAGTAATAAGAGGAACGAGACGCTCTCCTGATGGTAAGGACGCATGTCCAATTGTCCATATGACCGTCGCAGCGATACACAGAACTTAAAAACCGCCCAAGTGCGAGTCGGACTCGCGCACGAAGGGTTCCGTACCATTATCTATGAAAAAAGCAAAAAATCGCGTTTGGTGTATGGGAGCCCTTAAATATTTATTTTATTTTGTTTTTAGTATTTGTTGTTGTATAATAACAGCAACAACGGCAACAGAAATACATAATTTGTGAAAATTACAACTGTCTAGCTATCGCGGTTCTTGAGATACAGCCTGGTGACATAGACGGACGAACAGACAGACAGCGAAGTCTTAGTAATAGGGTCCCGTTTTTACCCTTTGGGTACGGAACCCTAAAAAGTAGTAAGTAAAAGTAACAAAACATTCATAACAACAACATCGCTGTTTTAGCGCTCATTGCTTTGAGATATTCGATTGTTAATCTCAATAGCACTGTAAGTTCGCTAGATGCAGTAAGTACCCTTCAAACAGAAACACAGTAATGTTTACAAACTACTGCTTGGCGGCAGAATATCTGGTACTGCGGTAAGATACTAAGGATACGATACAAAGGAGAATACCATATTCAAGTAGTCCCAAGTAAGTCGGTTTATGTAAAAAGTGACTGTATGTACATAATATCAAAGTAGTGCTGACCGTTATTTAAAATAAACTAACTTGATTTACCAATTAACCCTAATATGTAACTAATCACTTTTTGATGATGAAAGAGGCCCTAAAACCAGTACAATAAAATACACAGTGAGAAATTGAAATATTATTTAGTGATTTTTAGAACGTACCTGATTATTATATTGGGCTCGTCTCGTTAAAGAATAGAATGTTAAAGATTTTTGCGTAATGTATTCAACTTTCAAATCGCGCTCAAGGTTTTGTGCATGTATAAATATACAGTACCTGGGTGACCGAGCATAGCTCGTTTTTTTTTCGTTTTCTGAAAATGAATCCTAGTTAGATCGATTTATCCCCCCAGAAATCCCCTGCATACTAAATTTGATGAACATCGTTGGAGCCGTTTCAGAAATGTAGATTATATATATATATATATATACAAGAGTTGCTCGTTTAAAGGTATTAGATGTTGTATTCAATTACCTTATTTCTCATACACTGCCATTCTACTTAGCAAATGTGAATGAATTGCCACAATAGACAGGTATTTAAAAAAAAACAGGCGGGAGATGTTGTAACACTATTATGGTGAACGAACTGCGGTCCGCGGTTTATTTAGCGTTTTTCAGAGAAAAAATCTACTGTTCCATTGAAGTTTGTTGACCTTTGGCCAAATGTATGAAGACAATCTCTTCATTATTTTAGTCGATGTTTTCGCGATTTTAGTTTTACCCTTAGTAAAAGTTATTCTACAATGACTTAGTTTTTACCCCTTTTTGGCTTAGTTAATACTATATATCCGTGCATGGTGGCACAGAGAGAGTTATGAGTGGTTACCTGTCTATCGCGTGCCAGAAGGCGAGTATGACGGGGTGCGCGTCGTGGTACCCGCCGCGGTACTCGGTGTTGGCGCGCCAGTCCGCCACGTCCAGCTCGGGCGCGCCGGCGATCACCAGTTCCAGTTCTCGCGCGTCGAACGCGCCTACCAAACGCGGATCTACCACCTGACGACAACAATATTAATTTTCATAACACTGACATTGAATTAAGTTAGTTTACTATGGCTCTCTACGAGCCATGAAGCGCAGGTACGTTACAAAGCATATTAAATAAATATCGTAGTATATTTCACACAATTTTGTACTAATTTGCATGCACTATGGGAACAGATAATAGAATACAATTTTTTTTTTGTTGTAAATACATACAGGACACCCAGACACAGAACAGACTTTTATCGTCACATAAATGTTTGTCCTGATGGAAACCCACGCCCGACAGCTCTTGAAGCAGATTTTCTACCAATTTAGCTAACAGGCCAGTCAACACAAAGATATCTCTTACCACGTAATAGCGCACATTTTTTTCTGAGGTGGGAAGGAAGGAAGTACCCCTGCGTTGATGAAGTGTCTCGCATGGGTAAGTGAGCGTTGTGAACTCGAAGCAGTAATGGGAAACGAATAACGATTTCTCGCTTCCAGTTTCATACGTTCAATGGTCGGATGAGACCGTGTGAGACGGGAGTTTCCTTCTGAACAAGGTGATGTTCCAGAAGGAAATGGCGGAACGCGAACGGGAGGTCACTACAGATCTGCCACCGGAGAGCCGTGACTCTCTCTCTCTCTCTAACTGACATAACCGTGAAGAACAGCGTTTTTATGTTGGCACACAGACGCCAGACAGAAACATCCTAGTGTTTTTTTTAATGATTAGGCCGCCATTTTGTCTAAGAGCACTATATAACCAGCCTGATTCCCCGGAGCATTTACCAGCATTTGGTGGTATTGATTTTGAAGTGATGATAGCTCAGTGGTTAGCGCGGTCGGTTCGCATGCCGAAGGGCGTGGGTTCAAACCCCAACAATGAGCTTGAGCTGCCGTTGAAGGAAAACATCGTGAGGAAACCATAGCATGGTGGTAGGGTACTTTCTAGTACTCGGCTGGCTAACTACCACCCTCAAGTCGAAAATCTGCCGCCAAGCATCTAACGATGTGTTCCGGCAGCCTCACTTGAGAGCTAGTTCCATTCCAGGCTAGGTGTGCTTTACCATCTTCGACCACACCGTCACTTAACATCAGGTGAGTTGTGGTCAAACACCTAGACTGCCAGCTATAAAAAAAAAACATGCGCGCATGTTGGAACGGATGTCTTGACTTTCCATAATAAGCCGCCTTGTCAACCACTTGCACCAAATATTCCTCCTGGTTAAACTAGATACAGTACAAAACACCAGTGACGTAACCACCGAACTAACCTCGTGGAAGCCGCGCACGAGCCACTCAGTCTGCTCGGCTACACCGCGCTCCACGCGCCACCGCACCACTCGTTCAAGATACTCCTTCTTGTTACGTTCCGTGACAGGCACGTCGCGCCCCCCGGGCTTCAATTCCCGCTCCAAAACGCGTCCGTCGGCGAGACGCTCCGATACGGCGAACGTTAGTTCTAACGAAGACACGCAACGCGCCGACTGAAAAAGAATTGAACGTTAAGATAACTCTTTATTGTACAAGAAATAATGCTCAATAATAGAAATAGCTTAACAATAGTGCAACAATTGGTGGCCTTAGCGCTAAGAGCGATCTCTTCTAGGCAACCTTAGTGTGGAAAGGATTCCCGGTGTTAAGTGTTGCTCTTTAAAAGTAATTTTGTATACTGCTTTTATATGCTATTAGATAACAAAGTTCTACAATAAAACACCATCGCCAACACATAAGTTTTGTTTATGCAACAAATTTTTTTATTTTAAATATTCCTTTTTATGAAAAGTACAGGAAGCCACTTTGAAATAGACAAAGTGAAATAAGGATTGAGGAATTTTGTTCCTAGATTCACCCTATAAGGCAGCGTAGACGGTATACAGTGCAGGGTGCAAATAAGATACCATTGTCAGAACTTTCTTTTAATCTAAATTTAAAAAAAAACAGAAAACTGTCTGCTAATATATGTATAAATAACTAGTACGATTCGGCATCTAGCAGCGCAAGATAAGAGTAAGTATGTAGCGATGATACCTCAGTGGTTAGCACGGCCGGTTCACACGCCAAAGGGCGTGGGTTCAAACCCCAACAATGAGCTGCCGGTGAAGGAAAACATCGTGAAGAAACCATAGCATGGTGGTAAGGTATTTTCTATTACTCGGCCGGCTGGCTCGCCACAACCCTCGAGTTGAAAACCGCCGCCAAGCAACTAACGATGGGTTCCAGCAGTAATGGACATGCGTTACTCGTATACCTTACACTCAGAAAAACATCTCATTACTTTGACATTTAAAAAAAACAGACGTTTAACTTAAAACACCTCTGTAATAAGTTTAATGTGTATCAGGGGTTAAAAATAAATAGCGCGCAGTTGTAAACATTCTGTTGCGCAAAAAATTATTTAGGTTCACCAGCCTAAAGAAATATTGAACTTATCGGATATAAAGGGATAACTGATACCAATATATCTAGATTACAATACAAACTGAATCAGCCATGATAATGACATTTCATCATGGAGGAGTGTAATCGGATAGCGTCAACACGTTTCGAAACGCACGTGGTCTTTTATTTTTAGCGCCGGCGTCGTCCACGTGCTATCGTTAAGGGCACGGCGCGCTTCAGGTGAGTGCCGCCAGAGCGCGCTACTTGGACGTAAACAACGCGGGAGCAGCGCTAGCGTGCTAAACCATATCGATTTTAATGATGTCGCTAGATGTCGCTATGAGTTAGTTTTTTTTTAGTTACAAAATCATAGAATTTTGTTTTACACCGCCCTACTAAACCTTTGAAAACTATGTTAAAAATAAATTATATAAATAAAAACACTGACTTAAAAATTAGACGAATAAGGACATAAAGTTTTTTTTCGCACACTTTTAATTATTGGAATAAAACATACATAATAAAAATGTTCATGAATTTTTTTTTCATTATATGTCATGTTACCTCAGCATTATTTCTTTAATTTGTATATTACTTTTGCGTGTTATAAATAGGCATTGGGTCAGGCGGACGGTGTCGACCGCTTTATATAGATTATAAGAATATCACATACACATGTAAAACACATATTCCAAAACACAATTTTAGAGGAGAGCAGTTTGAAGGTTTTTAGAAGAAAAAAAGCAAAACTACCTACACCAGAACTCGAAAATATACAAAAAAAATAAAAATACTTATGTTACAAACAAAAAGCTTAAGAGCCAGTGCCACAAGTGGCGGCCTTACCACTAAAAACGATCCTTTACAGGGAACCGTAGGATGTCAATGAATGTAGTAAATTACACAAAAAGTTATCAGACACTAATGATTAACGATAGATCCTCGTTCATTGACCTCAAGTTTTTTTTATCGCTTCATATCGTAATTTTAGACGTGCATTTCCTATTGTGATTGATATTATCTTGTATATTATTAAAATTAAATTGATTTTTATTGTATTTAAGTGCTGGCTTCTCACACGCCTTAGCGTTGCTGTAAGTGTAGTGGGCATTTATAAATAAATAAAATAAAATAAAACCAGTAAATCGCCAGTACCTACTATCTATCACCTGTCTTAATTATTTTTAGAAATAGATCGAAACTGAAATCGTCTGGAAGAGCCATTGAAAGAGTTTATAAAAGGCAAGCTACCTTTATCTCTTAAGAAAATAATATGGACATAAGCATTCTCCCCATTCCCCATTCCTACATGCGGTGCTTGAATTAAACATGAAAAGTCCATGCTCGGAGTCAAATTAATTGACACACTCAAAAACTCAAAACAAAGATTGAACAAAAAGTCTTAAGTATAAAGTGGAACTGGACCAGAAACAACTGCCGTATGCCCGAAGATCTATGGGCCAAGACCACAACAATGTGGACTACCAATAACAAAAAGCCCATCGGCAAACCCGAAAAGCGTAGCGAGATAATCACCACCACCACCACGGCGAATGGACCACGGAAGATCTCGACTGTGAGTTTTGAAAGGAAAAGAAGCCTTCGCCATGCAGTAGGCTAAACATGTTATGGAGAGGCAAATACGCAAAGAGGACATCGCTGTCTATCGACAACTACGCCTAACAGAAGTTTTATTTTTCGTTTTCTGGACAACGTTCCAGCTCGGCAATATTCATAATAAGCTTTTTTTTATTCTAAATAAGTTCGCATTTGACCACACGCTGCCTGATGTAAAACAGTAGTGCGATCTAAGATGGACCACGCTTACGTAAAAGAAACCTATTTACTGTACATAACACAGACTCTGACAGAGTTCCACAACCTTGCTGTGCGAATAAAAAAAGTGGAATCAAAACGCTTTGTGCGTACATAGAGAACATATACTATGTATGGATGACGGTTTGGTCGCGTTTGTCTGCCCGTCCGGTAGTTGAAAGGTGCAGGGGGAACCAAATTGTGCAGTTCAAATGCACACTCTCCGAAATGTTTTCGGTACAAAAACCGACAAGCTAGCAACTCTACGACTATGTTCAAGGCTTTGAAGCCGAGACTCCAGTAAGTGTCGTTGCCAGTTAGTCTCCTGGCGCTCTTCCCGATCGTCTCCAATGCCTCAAGTTGGTATACTTGGCAGAGCCGTCCGTAGGTGCGAACAGTACTCTATACACGATCTTACTTATGCTTTGATGTTTATTGCTGGAAAGAGTATTCCAAAAGGCGTTGGTAGGTTCATATAAAATTTGGTGTGGCGGGGATAGAATGACGAATGGCTTGTCGCTCCTGTAGAATACCACCTATGCGGAGAATTTCCATAATAATTACCTGCAGCCATCGCAGCGAGGCGGCGAACTGTGCGTCCAGCGCGTCGACGTCTTCCAACGCGGGAGGTAATCGCAGTAACGCGCGATAGAGGGCGCGCGTAAACCACGCCTCCAATAGGTAACCGTGCACTAGCGCCAGTCCTAACACGCGCCCGGAAAAACGGAACCTGCGCACAAAACGATAACAAGTTAGACTAAAAACTACCTTTAAATCTGTTGGGCATTTTTATAGAGCCCCATCTAACATCGAACTAAGTAAAGTTTGTAGCATGGAAACCTGATAACTGATACAATAGTTACATAAATATTTTTGGAAATACACACTTTTAGGATACCCACATAAAATAAAGAGCTATGGGTGTCTTCTGGGAAAATAGATTGGCAGAGAGTTCTACAACCTCACAGAGCGAATAAAAAATATGGGATCGATATGCTTGATCATATAAATTCATTTAAAACAATAAGCTTGTGTAAACATTACAGTGTTCCGGTTTGAAGGGTACTTACTACTTACTATAGCTAGCGAAATCACAGGGCTGTTGAGACTAACCATCGAAAGTCTCAAAGTAATGAGTGCTAAAGCAGCGATGCCCTGGACTTTGTTTTACAACTCAAAGTTCTGTGTATCGCTGCAATGGTTATGGACAGGCGTTATCTTTTACCATCAGGGGAGCGTCTCGTTCGTCTCATTGCTTTTACATAAAAGTATCGTCGCAGTACGAGATATTCAGTCACCAAGTGTGTAAATATTACTGTGTAGTGGCGTAGCGTGGGTATAAGCCGCCCGGGTAGGTAGAAAATTTTGCCGCCCTCTTATATAAGTGTTTCAATTTAAAAGCACAAAATATCCCTGCAAGTCAGCACAGACGTTGTTACAATGAGTAAGATATCATTATTATACATTCATAAGAAGAGGGATTCCCCGATTTCGTTACAGTAAGTAACCCAGAGCGGGCCACCCCCACTACGCTACACAATGTGTGTACCAGTTTTAATGGTACTACGTAGCTATCGAGATTAGCTTTAAATTTATCAGAAAAAAAGAGGTAGAGGCCGCCCGCCAATGACCTGGTGGTCCAGCATCGCAAGGGACCTCAAGAAAGCCCAACTGCCTGACGCGACAACCCAAGACCGCTTGTCTTGGCGCAGTAAGGTGAGAAGACCCGACCCCAAATAACGGGATCAGGGACGGAAGAAGAAGAAGACGTAGCTATCGAGATCATAGTAGAAGCTATCGTATTGCAAATTTCCCCCAAACCCATCGAAATCGTTCCAGCAGCGTGAAGAGATAAACATAAATTCAAACTCACGCATTTATTATATTTTTTATGGTTGATAGGCTAGGTGTTTGATCACAGCTCACCTGATGTGACAGTGTGGTCAAACACATCTAGCCTGGAATGGAACTGGCTCTCAAGTAAGGCTGTTGGAACACACTGTTAGGTGCTTGGCTACAGATTTTCAACATAAGGGTGGTAGCTAGCCAGCCGAGTACTAAAAAGTATCCTACCACAATGCTATGATTTCCTCACGATGTTTTACCCGATAATTGTCATTTTACCCGCCACTTATTCGCTTTTAGCTTCCGGTCTCAATCATTTTCGTAATTAGCATGTCAGGCCCTCTGAAGGACCTATACATATAATCTTATAAGTCGTGGATTTATCTGGACCTACAGACAGCTTGTCATTATTAACTACTATAATATTATCGTTTATCTGATTGATTGTTATCATTACACTGTATTAACAGTAGATTGGTGTCCTTAAGTATCTTGACGCACAGACAATTATATTGAAATTAGTTACTTTGTAGCGTGATTGTAGGTAGACAAAGTTATTTAAGTGTAGGTATTTAGCGGCATTGTCACAGACAATAAATAAACTATAGTAGGATATTTTTTATATACTATCTAGCCCCAAACTTCTTTAGCAGGTCATGGTCACGTAAAGAATGTCCACCATTTGTCTTAAGCATGTCCTCGAGTATTTTAACCACATAGCCAAAAAGGAAGGAGACAATCTCCAAAATTGATAGTTACGGGGAAAGTCGATGGCAAGAGATCACGAGGACGCAAGCTCATGCGTTAGTTCGATCAAATTCACATTGGACTTTTAAATAAAATGTTAAAGTAATGGGACGAACGAGACGCTCCCCTGATGGTAAGAGATAACCATTACAGCGATACACAGAACTTTGAGTAACAAAACAAAGTCCAGGGCATCGCTGCTTTGACGCTCATTACTTTGAGACTTTCTATGTTTAGTCTCAACATCCATGTAATTTCGCTAGCTGCAGTACCCTTCAAACCGGAACACAGTAATGTTTACACAAGCTTATTGTTTTAAATGAAATTATATGATCAGGCGTTTCGATCCCATATTTTTTATTAGCATTTTTAGGTTGTAGAAGTCTCTGCTAATTAATTTTCCCAGTAATTTATAATACACATCTCGAAATCCAGAGTAAATAGGTTCTTTCTAGATACATGGGCTCTATCTTGGACCGCATTAGTTCTTGTCACTAGGCAAAGTGTGGCCAAACACGAATCTACCTATTTTCGTATTTGGATTTATGTAGCGAGGTATATCTACCGACCGAGTATAGTATTTTGTATATATAGTAATATAGTAGTTTGCCGTGGTGGTGCCGGCGTAAGAATAGAACCCCACCCTCTCTACCCGTGGTTGCCGTAAGAGTCGGCTAAGGGATGTAATATGGAAGACGGGCAGCATAGTCTTCCTTGAACAATCACACCCAACTGCGCTCGCCAACCCGCCTGCCAAGCGTGGCGAGTATTGGAAAAGCCCCCTCAGGAGGAGGCCTATGTTCAGCAGTGGACGATCTATGGCTGATGATGTGAGTATAGTAAACAACTTATAGTAAAAATAAACAAAAGCTGATTTTTGTCCCTATACTGTCAAAACCTTTAAAATGTCAAAAAGTGTTATATTTTATTATGTTGTAAATTTAGAGTTGTTAACTAAAAAAATCCTTTCAAAACATGCCATAAAGACCTTTTTTATTTTATTTCAATATTAAAATTGAAGTTCAACCAATGATTATGTAATAAGAACTTGTCATCTTTAAGCTGCGTTTCTTTCCAAAGCTCGTTCCATTCACAGCGCGCGGGCGCGGGCTCGCGCGTGTAGTGTTACGACAAACAGCGCGTATAGTGTTACAGACAAACACACCCGCCGCTGAATGTAGATATTTTTTGTGCACGCCTTTGTACGTTTTACGTATGACTATCTCGGGTTACGGTCGCTTCATTGGCGTGTGACGCGCTTGCTTGGCGCCGCCGGCATTAGGAACTAATGTTTAGTGAGAAAAATATCAAGTTTTGGCATTGTATTCTTTTCCAAAACTTATTGGTATTTTCCGAGTGTTTATTTACAAAAACAATTGTCTTCTAAAGGTGCCGAATCACGTGCGTGAGTTTGGGAAAAAGTATAAACTCTATTATCATTCACCTACTTGAAAATAACGGAATACTTGACACTGGAAAAATACACAAAAATTATATCATTGGCAACTAGTGATTTGTGAAGAAGCCTTCAAGATATCTATCTTTAGCGCATAAAATATCAAAAATACCTAGTACAAAGATATGAAAAGTTTTACCTATCTCGAATTCAATACGAAGATAATGATTTTCTGTTAGGGTCGGTTGTTCGTATTGTAATAGCAACTGTCAAAGCCATGTCAGAGGCGTGCGGGCCAATATTAACAGTGATTTTAAAACTGGCCATTTAGCATAAACGAAGTTACTTACAAGTTCTAAGAGGATAATGAGACACAACTAGAAATAAACTGTACCTACAGGAATACCAACGAGTGTGGATAATAATACGATTGTCTTTAAACGGTAGGTTAGGATAATATATAGTTTGCAATGTAAATTGCCATTTAACTATCCGGTGTCTATTAGTGGCATATTATTATATGCATATGCGTTATAAGCGATACTTATAATAATAACAAATTATATTGAAAAAAAAAAAACACGCACTTGTTAAACCCATAATGAGAAACGGAAGACACGTTTGCTTAGTGCGTAATCCAGGTTACTTGCTTACTTTTGTACTTAGCACTAACACTTTTTAATCAATGTTTTAAAAAAATACGAACTTTTTACATAACCAGGGTACGCGTTATCATTTTCTAGTAAGTATATCTTTTTTGTTTTACTTATGCGGAATTACTAACGTTTAATTCTATCGGAAACTCCGACTATAGTTTCGGCCACATCCGGTGGCCTTCATCATGGAGACAAAGCTGAGAACAACGCGCGCACGACTTCGTCATGCTTTGCATATCTTTTTTATTACATTTCCCTGTTTCAGGGCAAGCCACCCTTAATACTGCTCAATAAAATTGGCTTTAGAAAGGTTTTAAACAATTCCTACTTTAGCCAAGAAAAATATAGAAGGATGGCTGATATAAATCTGATAATTCGGAGCGTGGACTCAACTTTTTTTTCTAGAGAAGTTATGTACTTAACAGAGGGATGTCTTAAGTATTTGACCACAGCTCACCTGATGTTAAATGACGGTGTGGTCGAAGATGGTAAACATACCTAGCCTAGAATGGAACCAACTCTCATGTGAGGCTGGCGGAACACACCGTTAGGCGTACGGTTAGATATTTTCAAATTGAAAAAGTAAAAATAAAAAACTTGATAAAAAAAAACTATGAGAGAAAATCTCTCCTAATGGTAAGAGCTAACGCCTGTCTATGACCATTGCAGCTGTTACCAGAACTCGGTGTAACAAAGTCCAGGGCTTCGCTGCTCTGGCGCTTATTACTCTGACACATTCGATAGTTAGTCTCAATAGCTTTGCAATTTCGTTAGTAATGTTTACACACTATAGCTTAGCGACAGAATATCTGATACTGTGGTGGCATCTACCTATACGATCTTCTACTAAGAAGATCTACCAACTAATGAAGGATGCAATCACCTACTCATTGGTCCGATCAAATAAAGGCAATTGATCAAATGAAGGCTCTCCGTCATTACTGCCCTGAGACAAGCCGAAGATAGAGTGGCGTAGAAGCAGCTAGATAACGCCTCAGTGAAGGCATTTCAAGACGTGCACGACTTTCAGTAATGAAGAGCTCGAAAAAGAAGAGAGAAGGGTGTAATACAACTTGATATGTTTTCCAAGTGTGTGTAAACAACTCACCATTCATGATGGTTATCCACAAACGCCGACATTGGCGATACGTGGACGGTATAAGTGTCGTTGGCGGAATACTCGAACAAGCCATAGTAAGGGTTGAACAGTTCTCGCGACAGAAGGAAGAAGAACTCTCGACTCGGCCCGCCGTAGTCCAAGCCTTCTTCCCCGTCCCACAGCACGCAGAGCTTGCCTTTTTGGAGCTCTTTCTTCCCGCAAGACATGATTCTTCTGAACGCATCTTCTAATAGATGCTCGCGTCGGATGTGTAATCTGAAAGCACGGAATATTTGGTGTGAATAAACTTCGTGGAACGTCGGCGGGGAATTTCCAAAAGTAATGTTACATAATACCGGTAATTGCACATATACATTCTACCTTTATATTCACGTTCCAAAAAATACTTCTAATCGCCATTTGTAAATGACAGAGATGTCACTAGTTGCTTTTATTACTACAAGACACAAAAACATCGATGCATTCTTCACCGTCCCATCAATAGCCATCCATTTCGCAGTGAAATTTTGAGGTATTTTTTTTCTGTTCCTAATGGTTCCTCAAGGATAGTTCTGTTACTAATATTCTATGATCTGTGAGCACTGTCAGGGTATATGTAGTCAAATGTAAACCTATTTAGAAAGAATAATTGCAATGGTGGTTGTATTAAAGTGTACTCACTTGAGCTTGCCAGGCCCTTGTCCGTAGCCTTTACTTTCCAACTTCCTGTAAAATGCCCTGAGCTTAGCCTCGAAATCTCTTCGCTGCGGCGCGGGCGCGCGCGTCGAGCGTGCGGCTGCGGGGGACGCGGCGGGGGATGCGTGCACGCTGCTCACACCACCCGCCGGCACGTAACTCATTATCTCCTGCTCGAACAGGCTGTGGAAGATAGAGAAGGAAATGTTACACTTGGTTGATTCGTACAAAAGTTTGTCTTATAACAGAGAGAGAGAAAGAGAGAGAGAGAGAGAGAGGAAGAGAGAGAGAGAGATGGAGAGGGGAAGAGAGAGATAGAGGGAGAGGGGGAGAGAGAACATACTATTCCATAAATTACAATGGGTTATTACACTAATATTATAAATGCAAAAGTGTATTTATGTTTTACTTCAGAGTATAAGTTATTTGCATCGAAATCCGTAGTCGTTTCAGCGTGACCAAGTAACAAACATACATACATTGTTCTTGGTATATATTTAGTTTATTTCCGCTTAACAGTATGGACTTCCGCAAAGTAACGCCTGAATCAATCAAGCATTTATAATATCTACTAGTGTGATAATATCTACTAGTGTGATAATAACTCGTATTTCCTTTATGCTCCCCAAAATCTCAGTTGTCTTCAGTTGTGGAGATTTTTCTGTTATTCATAACAGACAATCATTTGACTTTACCGTCGTTTTACAGAGTCCTATCCGTACAAAGTTTGCCTGGGAGAGATCGCTCTAAGCGATAAGGCCGCTCAATGTAGCGCTTCATTTAATTGTTTGTATTATTTCTGTATCTATAATCTTGGTGTGAACTATAGAGTTATCTATCTATCTATACCGTACCCGATGACAAATAAATCAAAGATACTGTTGAAGAAGAAACACGCTAACCTAACAAAGAAGGAATTGGGCCGGAATACGTAGAGGCGTCAATGTATTTTGTAAGAGAATTGCGCAAGTATGTTTATAAGTACAGGACGCGAAGACTACAAAAAAACCAAGCTATACCAATAGTTACAAAGCAATAAAATTTGGTGTAAAATTAGGTCGTCGTTACACTGGTGCAATAACAAGCGAGATAGCGTTTATAGAACACGGGGGAAGCGTGGCTTATCATTCGACTTCACTCGGGGAACGATACACCGTCCAGAACCGGCACGATTCGATAATACGAACACCGATACCGCTCTGTTACTTGGGGATTTCATTATAAAAAAACTAAATTCGTTATATAATTTTTTTGAGAACGTAAAGAGAAGCTTGGTGACTATCCTGATGGTAAGAGATAACGCATGTCCATGACCTTTACAGAACTTTGAGTAATAAAACAAGGTCCAGGGCATCGCTCCTTTGGTGCTCATTATATTGAGACTTTCGATGGTCACAAAAGCCCTGTAATTTCGCTAGCTGCAGGACCTTCAAAGCAGAACACAGTAATGTTTAAACACTACTGTTTGGTGACAGAATATCTGGTACTGCGGTGAAACCTACCCAGCTGACCTTCTGCTAAAGTGATCTACCACCAAGCATGTTTGAGTATGAAGAACATCTTCATGGAGAAGACCGTCCTATTCATTAGTTATAACTGTTTTTCATCAAGCTAGGCCAAATTCCAGTTCTTCATTCAATCCGAAATTAATTTGTGAAATCTGCAAAATTAACCTGGATAACACGAACGATAATAAAGCGAGAAAGTTCGGCGCTCCTATGATGTGTACTAGAGCGTGTGCTAAACGCATAACAATTATTTAGTGAATGACTGTGTGAAATGAAACTGTTCCTACTCATTACCTACATACGGTATACCGGTCAAATGGTCATAGCTGTTAGTGAAATAAAAATAACTGATTAAGAAGAACGACAAGAGCTTTTAAATGAAACAAAACTGAGCCGAAAGTTCCCATTTCCCGTGAAGAACCATCTATTCGGCCAAAACGGCCGGAGCAATGAACCGAGATGGATTATGACCAAAAAGAGGAGAGCAAGGCCGGCCCACATTAGACAGAGACAAAACGTACGGGCTCTAGGCTAGTAATACCTGTAATCGATTTAGGAGAGCGGGAGATTTAGAACCGCTACGCCCTCCGCTCGTGATCGAGATTCGGTAATTATACTAATAATTTCATTTGGACCCAGAATATACCCGAGTACGCGCCGTGTGCGCACGCAGATCGCCGCTAGATAACACTCCATCGAGATATGTGTTCGGCATTACACTGTGATTGTTTCATTGGTAGTTGATGCGCAGTTTAGAGACGTTCGCAGCCATAACAAAGTTGAAATGTTTGGCGCAATTCGTTCCTACAACAATGGGTTCCGAAACGATTAAGAATCGACCCCGAACGCGATCACGTACACGACGTATAACGATCGAACCCTTTTACAGAAGAACCTTCGGTAAATGATTATCTATGACAATGCGCATTAATAAGACGCGCGCCAATACGCAAGGTGGCGCTGATTGCCTCCGAGCGGCATTGTTACATGATCGAATTATAGCTATACAAATGACGAAGGTAATTGAGGAAACATTAAAGCGCGAACGCAACGCGAGGCCTCCAGACGTCGAACGACGGGAACGACCTAAAATTACACTAGAAACGAGAGATATCAGATGAAAGTCGCTACGTTTTAAAGCATTCGTAACAAGATCAGCGAGATAGAATCGAAGCTCGAGTCAATACAAACACAAGAATACTGGGGGGCGTGAACGCATCTCTCTCAGGTATCCGTGGTCATTATACAAGCATCCGGCCCGCACATGTATCATTGAGAAGGCAGCAATCCCCGAAATATAATGGGTATTGGAGGCATTTCCCCGGAGGTTTGGGCACGCGCGCGTCCGTCCGGCCGGCGGCCGGCTGACGGTGCCTGGGGCTGCGCGCGCGTCGGTCACGCACCTCTGCGGACAGGTGTGCGAGGTGTGGCCGTCCGCCGACCAGCCGGCACGACCAAATCTCTTCTATACGAGATAACACCGCCGATACAGCTTGACGTCTTGATCCCATACGGGGTGAATCGATGATGACGGTGCAGATTCAATAGTGGTTATTCAATTAACAGTGGCCACACTGAGATGTGTCCCGATAACGTTGCGTCAGCATTGTTTCTAGTGGAAGTAGCTCGGGGAGATAACGTCGAGGGCAAGGACGTTAATGACCAGGTACACAGCCGTGTAATGGCGTACTTTCACCGCCACGAATGCGTAGCCCTCGGACATAACTCAACGCCGGCCAGCTGCCGTTGATGACTCCGGAGGGGCTGCCGGTACATCGCTTAGATACAATACATTTGGTTTAAATTACCTTCTTCCTTAATGACTCTAAATGGAATGTTCATTTTGATTAAAAAATGTTCACAACAATAAGGAAGGCAAAAATATATTGCGAAACATACCTATCGTGAAATTGAAAATGTAATATAACATAAAATTGATAATAACACACGTATTTACTCGTACGAGTGAAATAACAATAATATAACACGTAACTTTTTCAATAGAATTAGAAGGGATAATCCAAATAGCTTGATCGTACACATTAGATATCGAAGAACCCTAATTAGGGCTTCCAACGACTCTGTATAATGACCAGCAATGATTCCTCACCCGGGGGCCCTGGAGGCAGACCTACCGATGGCATCAATAGTTAGTAAAACTACCTCAGACGTACGCATGTAACGCTGCTGGCCTTTGATAATAACACATCCAATTCTACGACTCTGTCATTTGTTTATGATCTGTATGTACGGTTTTGGATTTCATAGTCTTTTTACATAGTGCTTCTTTTATTATGGAAAATATGATGAAGATATGAATAAAATTATAGTTCAAAGTTGTATCAATATACACGAATACGATATATTGATTTTGGTCACACGATTGGTATTCGGGACCCGACAAAGTATCCAATTACTTCCGAGAAAAAAAACCTCTAATATTTACACGTAGATCCAATTGTTCCACAACAATAGGGGACTTGTTTAAAGCGTAAAGTTTCAAATAACTTTAGTTTTAGAAGGCGAGCCTAATGTATTATGAAACGGTCGACATTGAAGCGGCCTTTGATGAATTAGAAGTAGTACGTGCCCAATATTTGCGTCAAATGACTTCCTGCTACTGAATACCTCTAAATTAACTAATAGCATAATTCTTTGTGCACTCGGTTTACATTCGATTAATTATTAAAGTTCTTGACAATAACACCTAGTGTTACAATATATTGTATTTCTGATTCTAGAACATCAAGCGAGCCGAAAATTTGTAATTTATGAACTGAATTCTTTGACTGTAGATTAGTCATTAATGTTTTGTATCTATGTATATTTTTAATTCAGCTGTAGTTGTATAATAAAGTTAACTTATTTAATTGTTTGCTATCACGAGATCGGGTCAGATGTAATTGAAGTCTAGGTTATTTAGAAACATATAATATCTAGGAACCCTGGTTTTAGTACTTCCTTGGTTACGGCCATTTGCGTTATTCATACTCACTTTTAATCTGAGAGTAGGTACTTTAACAAATTATGTATTACTAATTTTTTATATTATTCTTTCAAGGTTCGAAGTAAATATTAGACGGTGAAGTGATATCAAATTAGCACTGGAGTTCAGTTGAATGCTTGTATCTTTTTAATAGGCTTGCCTCAAGGACCTACACTTTAAGTTGCCATTCGAAACATTAGAACACTTATAATAATAACAATAGTAGTTAATGAACAATCTTAAAATAAATCATATTGTACACTAGCTAAATCAATTGACACTGATCTTAATTGGCATAGATCTCCCCTAGAGCTTTCCATACTTTTTGGTTATGGGTCTTTCTCATCCAAGTTAAAACGCTACTTTCTTGATATCGGTATCCCATATACGACGCTGTCTCTTTTTCTTTCTTTTATTTTGTCTTGGACACCATTCAACAATATTTATTTGGAATATTTTACAAATTCTATAAAAAATCTGTAACATCTTAGGCCCATTTCTCTTTATTGCTCCTCATCATTACATTAGAAGACTTAGTATATATTAAATGTCCCTAATTGCTATTAATCCGCAGAGCGAGATGATGTTTGCTTTTCTTCGGTAATTTAAAAGTAGTTTCGAGCGTTGCTTGGACGAAGTGTGCGTAAATAAAGAACGTGTAATTTAGGAAGTCTTCGTAAACATTGTTAAGCAATATCGTTATATTATAGAAAGTCGTCTCTTTTAGGAAAGGTTACAATGTGATATGGACTATGCAGAGAACATTTTCTTTCTTATTAGAATTCCGAGAACGCTTGTAGGTTTGGAGTAACTTTTGATTATGAAATTGAGGGCATGCTAACCTAAATTTAAGCGATGTTTTTCGACAGCTACAGCATAGATTTTTTGTTTAACCAGTGTTGCCCCAATGATTTTAGTAAAATTTGTTAATTAATCAAACCGATCCCTTTTTTCATAGCTTTACATTATGTTTCTGGAATGTTTATAAATTGATAATCTTCGTGAGTTAACGCGATATAATCATGGGGTACCGATGCGAAACTTAAATTTGCGTTAAATTGAGACGTAGCACCAAATAATGGGAACACTACCATTAATATAAAAGCAGATATAATAAATCTTGATCCAGCTTAAATAAAATGTTTAAAGTTTGATTGATAGGTTAATAAATAATAATAATCATATATAAGATTAGATTGAAAAAGATAACGTTACAAAAATCAGATAAGCTTATGAAGGATAGCAAAATAATACTGATTAATGAGATAATCTTTCAGAATTATCTATTTTTCGATTAAAAGATAACCTCATTTGAAAATGCAAAAGGCCTAAACATAGATCGCAAGATACACAAGGAAGACCAAGGTGAAGACAAATTATCAAGTAAGTAGAAAAAATCCAAGAACAATATTAGTAACACAGTGTAAAGTGTTCCAGGCATGTCATGGCAATTAGGATGTTAGGAAGGACTTCCGGCAACCGACATACAGACATTAATATTTATGTATGCGATTCATTTGCACAACAACACATGGTTAGTATTAACAAATGGCTATTATACTCTGCATTATTCTTTTGTGCTCTCTGATAAATCTTCTTCGTGTTGAAGGTCAGTTCTAAAGCTGTCGCGAGTTTCTATAATATGTTTGTACTTATTCCGTCTGCTTAGATCATAACATTTCACTGCATAACTGCAACCAACTCGTGATCTTTTGTGTATTTGAAACTATGCTAATATTATTTAGACAATTCTTATTTGTAGCAAGGTTTTCCTCTTACATCTATGGATTGTATAGCTTTAATACTATTGTTTTCATTAGATATATTTAGGTAAGTAACTTTCTATGTGTTCTTTATTTAATTAACAACCTTTTTTAGAGCTTTCCATGCCCTATTTGACGGGACCAATCCAATATAGAGACAATAAAATTGACCAGACAACAAAGCGTTTAATGAAAATCTTGGGTCCCTTAGCTTTTAATGTGTATGTGATTAATATGGTTTTCAAAAACGCATTGCAATTAAAACCTTCATGACTTGACATAGAGTTGAGATTGCAGCAAATTTTTACAATTGTTTTGTATAGTTGTGTTGTCGGTCTGGAGCGGAAATGAGCACAATGGCACGGTGGAGGGAAACGATGGGGACAAGGGATATGGTAACCTATGACCCCTTCATTACATGGGTACAACTTCATTATACATACTTGCAATGTAAATTCACAAGTAAACTTGTAACGAACTATCAGAATTAAAAATTGTACCTAATTTCCTTTTGGGGTGTAGTTACGGTGTGGATTGATGACCTCATTTGATTATGGAGCCATATGGGGAAACGGTTGGAAGATATTAGATAACAAAGTAAACGTATGAATGGAAAGAATAGCAGCAAACAATAACGCAGGCAAGATAATGATCAAGGAAAACATAAGTACTTACAGCTCAGTGCTACATGCAAATAAACAGAAAAAGAAAATATATATTATGACTGCTTACAGGACGTAACTAGATTAGGAAAATGGTATAAATACGAAGACATAATATAATTCAAAAAAGTATAACCATATCTTTTAAAAGTTTTTAAACGGAATTTGGCAGTGACATTTATACAACAAATAGACCGATTTACGGACAAAAATGAGTAATATTAATGACAGGAAACGCTAGGACAACGACCGATTGGTTGCCGTCGAGCACTCCTGCGCACGCGCATCAATAGACTGCGCCTTTGTTTATTCCTATTCCTTTTTTAAATTATTCCTTATTCGAATTAGAACAACTGACAGCACAGATACTAACGTAACTGACAGTTCAAACAATTGAAACTGGCGTGGTTCTTCGGTTGGTATAATTGTTTTTGATCATTACGATCAAATTAAAAATTTAATTTATTTAGCTACCATTTCAGATTCTTATCTTTATACGAATTATAATTCGTTAAATAATTACGTAAATAATAAAAAAGGTTCTACGTAATTTGCATTTTATACGTTAATATGTAATTTTAACGCAAAATTATGCGAATAATTTCTGCTTAAGGACAAAAGATACATTAAAGTTATTATAAATAACTAGGTATCTACCGAAAAATATTATATTATGTCGACGTTGATGAATGCGACCAAACGGTCAATCAGGAGTTAGTGTATGCAAGTTCAAAGTACACCCCATTCGAAGTATACTTTGAATTTAGTCTTGATTTGTTTTATTTGTCTATTACTTTAAAATCTATTAGACCTAAAAATATTGTTATGTTGGTAAATTAAGACTTCGAATAGTAATGAAAGTAAGCCAAAGAATGTTTTTTTTTTAAATCAAATGTGAATAAATAATTCTAATTTTTGTTGGCCTAGGCGGCCTTAGGTTTGAGTGAAGTCTTAAATAAAATTACTTAAGATAAACTCTCTGGTTGAAAACAAATGTAACCAACCATTTTTAAGCGTTACCAACAAGAACAGCGTCAATTGTCGTACGAGCTATAAATTGTTAATCGAATTAAAGTTATTTTCATTACCATATCATCGTCATAAGGCATTATTAAGGTGTTTCCCAAGGCACGCCAAACACGGTTTACCATTTTTGCAAAAAAAAAAAAATTACGTCCGAATTAATTCAACTGTCAATCGTAGATTTTATTTCATCGCAGTTTTACTGAAATCAAGGGCACAGATCGTAGAAAACTACTTGGTAGCAACTAGTCAAGTTGCGAGCATATATTTACAGGATATATCTTGGAGTTAGGGCCGGATTAACCCTAATCGGGGCCCCTAGGCAATGCAATTCTCGGGGAATCGTTGCTTTACCCTTTTCTTACTTTTTAAAATATATTTTTTTCTATTACAAATGTCGGTCTTTTAGATTATTTTTCTATGACAAAAATGAATGAATAAAACGTTTTTTTTTTCTTGGTCAGTGGCCTCCATCATTAGGCTCCCGTGGACCCCTAGGCAGTTGCCTAATCCGCCTTATGTATAATCCGGCCATGCTTGGAGTCCTTGAGCATAGAGCTCCAGCGAAAGATTAAATAACAGTTAATAAGCAACAAAAACAACTACTGTTGTGGACAGACGAAAGACCTGTTAGACACGTCGGCGACATACAATGCCTTACCACATGAGTGCGCCTGTTCTCTAAACCTATTGTACGCGAAATACCTGGGATGGGGTGTTTAATTACAATGTCATGTTAACTTGAGCGAGAATCTTTTTGATGTTGTATACATTTTTAATACGCACATTTAATTTGTTGAACTTCCGAGAAAATGTTCTTTGTTTTCAAGTTTGTATGACTACCGAGTGCGAATTTGCCCTAAACATTAAATCCATATTAAAATAGAAATTTCACTGACAGTTATCTGGTTTCCGTGGTGCAAGCTTTGTTTATTCTGGGGTAATTTTTATATTTGTAAAAGTAATAAGACGAAAGATACGCTCTCCTGATGGTAAGGGATAAAGCATGTCCATGACCTTTGACCAGAACTTTGAGTAGCATAACCAAGTTCAGGACATCGCTGCTTTGGTGCTCATTGTTTTGGTGCTCATTACTTTGGTGCTCATTGCTTTGAGACTTTTGGTGGTTAGTCTCAACAGCCCTGTAATTTCGCTAGTTACAGTACCCTTCAAACCGTAACGCAGTAACGTTTACACACTACTGCTTGGCGGCAGAATATCTGGCACTGCGGTGGTGCCTACCTCCTGCTGAAGAGATTTACCACCAAATAAAAATAGACGCTGTGTGAAATGTCATACCATATTTTTTTACTTATCAAGGCAATTCTCTTAAGCTTATTCATGGAGAATTCATCAAGTTCATACACAACAAAGTTCATAAATGAATAATGACATGGAATATTTAATGAACATACATTATCTATGCCATATGTATATCAATGTATTTTCATTGCAATTGGCCTCGGACTATATTATCTGATTTCCATATCTTTGTCCTTGCTGGTCACCACCATAAATCTGAGGCCACACTACCCCAAAGGTAAGTCTAGACAAGTGTGATAATTGTCGTGTTTTTCTATAATAAAGTCGGTTTCATATATACTAGCAACCCGCCCAGGCTGCGCACGGGTTTAAACGGGTATTTTGATTCGATTAAAGCTCTCGGGTGACTTAACTTTCTCCGACACATTCAACAATTATCATCATATTTCAACCAATTTACACAAAACCTTGACAAATTATATACCTAAGCTTTCTCTATAAATTACGCGATCTACTGGTGAAACTCGCATGGTAGCCCGTTCAGTTGTTTTTTAAGTCTATCGCGAACAGACGCGACGGACGACTTTGTTTTATAATATGTAGTGATTTAGTTCATCATAGACAACACAAAATGCGAACGCCAGATCGACACGACAGATGAAAGAAATTAATTAATTATAGAAATGAAATAATTAATATTATAAAACGGTTTTTCTATCTCGGCCGATAACTCTTATTTTTATTACCTGCTATAGAAAAAACCGGTACATTAAATGGGCCATAAATCGTAAACAGTAAGTTTTATAAAAAAGTTTACAGGAATTAAAACATGTGAAATTTTATTCTCTACAATAATGGTCTCAATAACTTTTGCCCTAAAGTACATAGTTTCCGAAATATCGGCCAAAAACTTTTTTCATGATGGCGCTTGAAGCTATACCTGGATCTGTCTGATTTTGTGATTTTATGCTCAGCAAGTGAACCTAAACCTTATAAAAAAAAATTGGATCGGAAATTTAGTGCGAGGTTATATTCTATTATTACTGGCCTATAATAGCGGGTCACCGAAACTATAATATTCATGATAATGACGTAAAAGGACCGATTCGAAGTGCTTTCCTAGAGCTCATGTCTATTCAGTATAAAAGGTTATTTTTAGAACAAATACTACCGCTTTAGTATTATATTCATATTAATTTATCTACGACAGTTCAATATGAGTCAAAAGCTCGGCCGTTACTGACAACTTTTCTGATGTTTATTTTCAATCATTTCAGTATATATTTTTAAATAGCCCACATTTGACTCATGATCTGACGCCCATTATGAAAAAATATCCATTAAGATTTCAGCATCAACGTGCTCTTTTCTCACAGCCTTGTTGGCTCATTGGTAATATATCTGCTTTAAGAGCTGAAGGGCGTGAGTTCGATTCCCACTCAGGACAAACATTTTGTGGTATAAACAAATGTATGTTATGTGTCTGGATGTTCTGTACATATAAGTATGTATTTACAACAAAAAAAAAGTTGTTAATTATTCTATCAGTTATCTGATTCCCATAGTACAAGCTTTGCTTAGTTTGGGGTAAGATGGCGCTGTGTGTAAATGTTCTATGATATTTATTTTATTCTCGACTACGACGTCCACGCCGCTGCTTACTATTGGTTTGGTTTATCAGGCCTAACGTAGGCCTGTTCCTACAACACACCATTTTACTGCTGATGATGATGATTTATCCAAAGTGTAGGTAAGTATATCTTTTAGTTTATCATGCCATTACAAAAGCCTTTTTTTTTTCTCTTTCTTCTTGGCATCGCACTCTGTGCATTCTGCCAGTTTCAATGTTTCTATATTTTGCGAGTAGTCTTCATTTTTCAGCTTCTTTATCATCTATAGTTACAGTCAAAGTCTAGTCTTGATCAAGTCCAGTCGGTCCCAGTCAAATCAAGTTATGCCTTAGTAAAGTAGTGGCGACTTTACTATAAGCTTCTGGATGGAGTTTTGGAAGCAACACGAAAAGTCATGTTTAACCACATTATATCATTCTCCCACACTCGCGCTTGTAATTCGGCACTTTATAAATAAAACACCACTATTTTTATGCATAAAAACTCGAAAAAACACTAGTTTTAGAAAAAAATACAATGGGGCGACACGACGCTCACCGCGTACCCGCCAAAACTCTACAAAAGCCTTATTTGCCATGGCGGCACAAAAAAAAAAACCGGCGAAATGCGAGTCGGACTCGCGCACCGAGGGTTCCGTACAAACCTGTAGGTACCTATACAATACATGTAAGTAAATGTTATGGTACTTTTTTAATGTGAATTTATGTGATTTTATAAATAATTTATGCTTTTCGCAATTTTTCCTTTATCTGTGCTATAAGAAGTTGCTTCGTACCAAATTTCAAGATTCTGAGTTCACGGGAAGTACCCTGTAGGTTTTGATTCCCTTGCGAGTGTCGAAAATTTGCAGCATAAACGGCTGTTTCTTTTGATTGCGTTGCCTTAGAACTTTTGATTTTTTCACAGCTCAAAGGGACAGTAGACCTGTATATTTAATATGAATTTCAGCTTGATTGAAACGCGTTTCTGAGAAAATGGGTCTTGACAGACAGACAGACGGACAACAAAGTGATCCTATAAGGGTTCCGTTTTTTCCTTTTGAGGTACGGAACCCTTTAAAATGAAAATTTAATTAAAAAAAGCTACGCTCTCAAGCATTCTCAGTATTTGTATTACTAATATACCTATTATCTGTGGTAGTATATTTATACATTGATAGCACTAGCTCCATCTGACCTTTAAGATGAAATCATAAAGATAATGAAAAGATTTGGGAAGATAATTGGTTCCAAATAGTTTCCATGTATACGTAAAGTGTTTCTCGCTTCACTTTCATGCCATAAAACAACTATGACGTTACAATTCGTGGGCAAATCGTCCCGGTATAAAAATAACGAGCGTAACAAATATACATTAGCCACGCGTGCTCTAATCCATACTGCACGGTGTCTGTGTAAATGTAAACACCGAAGCTAAAGATAAAGACACCCTGAACTAAAACCTTTAGAGGTTTTTTTGGAGTTTATATAAAAGCGGTAAGGTTCTTTATAGCAAAAATGTTTGGACAGACATGGTCAAGCATTTTCGGGTTAGGGTCGTATTGAATTTTACTGTGCTAGACCAAGTCAGTTTATGACTTGGTTCGTCGACATTTTTTCATAGATGCATACTTGACATTCGTTTATTACCCGACTAAGCCAAAAGAGGGAGTCTATATGTGTACGTTAATATGACTCCTCGTATCTCCTAAATTATTAATTATATTTTAATAAATAAGGTTTCTATGGAAGCGTAACAAAAAAAAAAACAAATACGTTTTTTGGACTTAAATCCGCACCACAAAATTTTATTTTTTTAATTATCATACCATATTTATTGTCACTTGAAAGGGCTTCATGACCAAATACATACAGTTTGTTAGTAAAAAACTGTCGGATTCCGTTACAAACAAAAAATTATAGAAAAAAGTTTTTACATAATACGGTTTTAGTTTCTCAACCTGTAAATAGTTAGTTAATAGATAAATATTATAGCAGATTATATTATACTTATCTATTTTTTTTTAATAAAATTAGGCAACATGTTGTTTATTGGTCTACGTCAAAAATGTAAATTGATATAACATACAAATTAACACAGTATGTGGTTGCGCACCATGGTAAACGATTATCCCACCAACAAAGGAGTAAAATTGCGAATTTATTTCTCTCTTTTGTTAGTCTACCGTGAATCAATATGTATGTTAATAGCAAAAACAATTTAAAAATGCTAATTTGCCACAACTGAAGTTTTTTTGCTCGAAAAATTCATCGAACCGCGGTTGAGCCTGCCTTCCTCTAATATAAGATCAGTGCCATCTCATAGAGTCCAGTTCCCATATCGAGTAGATTACCCAGACAGACCATTACACTTTACGACGTTTTGATTGGTCCGCGACTAACGATACGCACTCACGGAACGCAGCCGACTAAAAACTAAGAGATTTACGACAATCGTAAAGTCTAAATCGTGTCATTGTTAATTTAAAACCAATATATAGAGATAACTCACGCATTAACTAAGTTTGTTTAAAAGTGTAATGAATACGGCGGTCGTAACTTTTTTGGTGATTTTAGTGCTTCTCAAAGTCGTTTGATGGTATCGCTAAGTTGTAAATTAAGTATATCTTTTATCGACTCACCCTACAAAGAGTAGCGTATATCCAAAGCAAATGTCTTCTACTCGTATATTAATATTTAATTACGTGACAAACGATTAAGAATTAACTAAGAAGTGACTAGTACGATAACACTGTAGAACTGGTAAGCATTAGAATGGGTTTTATAAATATGAATATTGGGTCTAATATAAAAATGAAATAAATAAAATAATAATATTTTATTTAAATAAATTATTTGCTTGCGTGATGGAAATAGGATAACTGAAAGAATAAATTAATATTTATGTAAATACATCGATGGTCCCTAAGTAAAGTATCGAATTTACAAAATTGCATTTTTTTTTTATTACTTTATTAAACTATCAAAAAAGGTAATTTTACAAAACCGTGATCAAAAACTAAAAAAACTATTGTTTTCCGCGTTTTTTAGAGACGTATTTTATCGAAGCGTAACAGTCTATCCGGCGTATAACAACGAATGTTAACTTTCGCGAGTTTACGCCGCGTCAGCGAGTGTGCGACAAGGACCAAACTACCCCTTTCGCGAGTGTACGCCGCAGTTCGTGCGCGCACGCCATTGCGAGCGCGTAATAATATTCTTATAAGTATTTTATTAATGTTTTTTATGGATAGATTGATAGATAACTAAAATACTGTGTGATAAGTCAATTACCCTCAAAAATGTATTCAAGATCGAGGAGAATTGTTGAATTAGTGCAAATAAACAGTCAGAATGAACAACAACAAAACTTTGAAACAGAATCAGTTATTTTGAATGCGGGTAAGTTACAATACTTTAAATACTTTTATTTTTTCTAACACTTAATTATTGTATAATTAATACTATTTTTGATTTTAAAAAGTACTTGTATGTTACCTAAATTAGGTATTATTGATAATCATACTTGCATTATAAGTGTTTCCCGCGTAATATATCGAATCGGGTAGATTCGATTGTTTATGTCGGGTTGTCATATTCCTAATAGTAAGGAAGTGGCTGTTCCGATTATGTACGTGGTTTTTTCATAACATATTTCTATCGAAACTGGCGATTTCGATACTGTACGTGGTATTACAAATTCATATCATTATCGAAAGTGGCACTTTCGATTATTTTGGATGAATATTATTTATTTTTTGTTAAGATTCGATATAAGTACTTATATAAAAATGAAGTTACTTACTTTTTTGTTTATTTTCTGTGATTATCTAAGCTGGATTTTTATAAATTAAATTTATTTAATGTACTTTTTACGTTTTTCTAGAGTCACCGCTACCCACGAACTGCGCCTTCAATGAATCCGATTGGAATAATTTAAAGGAGTTGGTAGATGATGAACTCTCCTCAGATAGAAATTTAGCACAGGAGGAATTCCACAGTTTTAGCATCCCATCCGTAAGACCATGCACGACGGTTATCATTGAAGACAGTGACCAAAGTTCATCTATTATCATGGATAGTAGGGAAACAACTCCAATACCTGCCCCAAATTTAGACTTCGGGTTCCCTGTACAAGATATTGATACTATCACTACCTCAAGTCAAAATAAAGAACAAGAATTCGAGCCTTCAAAACAGTTGAGTGAGAATTATGCCACATCTATAGAATTGTTACCTAGTGTAGACTCATATATAACTGTGTCGGAATGTGATTCTCCATGTAGCAGTGTAGGAAACAATAGGAAACGTACTTTTAAAATTAACGCCGGAAAAAAAAGATCAAGGTGCCCCGAAAAGTGGATTGATAACAAAAGAAAATATTTATTAAACTCTGGCCAGCAATACCTCAGTAGAAGTGGAAAGGCTATAAATAAAAAAGAACTGCGTCCTATTTGTTCAACATCATGCAAAATAAAATGTTCCGATAAATTTGATACAGACACTCGCCAATTAATTCTTAACAATTTTTGGGAACTTGCGGATCATACTAGGCAATGGGAGTTTATCAACAAGTTCACTGAGAAAATTAATAAAAAACGTGTCACGACGGAAGGACCATCAAGAAGACAATTTACAACGAAGTATTTTTTACCAGTACCTGCAGACAATACATTTCCACGACAACAAGTTTGTCTGAAAACATTTTTAAATACCTTATGTATTACTGACCAGTTTGTTCGCACTGCTCATAATAAATTAAATCAAGAAGGGATAACGTTATCGGATAATAGGGGCAAACACTCAAATCATCCAAAAGTAGTCGATTCTGCAATGATTAAAAGTGTTTGTGATCATGTAGCTTCCTTCCAACCTGTAGAATCTCATTACACACGTAAAGACACCAGTAAGCTGTATTTAGATAATAATTTAAATATGAACAGGATGTTCTCTTTGTACAAAAAATGGGACGAACTTTCCAATTATGATAATCAAGCACAGACGCTTCGTCAGTACAGAGACATCATTAATGTTAACATGAACGTTGGATTTTTTATTCCCAAGAAGGATATATGTGACAAGTGTCATAGTTTTTCTAACAACTCATCTCCGACAGAGGAACAAGTACAGGCTCATAACAAACACTTAAAGAATAAGACAATAGCTAGAGAGATAAAGAATAATGACAAAGAGCAATCCAGAGAATCACCTGAAACTGTGTGTGCTACATTTGACTTTCAAAAAATTTTAAATTGTCCTCATGGTGACGTTGGTTTGTTCTATTATAAGCGTAAACTTTCTGTATTTAACTTTACCGTTTTTGATGTAGCTTTAAAAGAAGGTTCATGCTACATGTGGACGGAATGTACTGGTAAAAGAGGAGCTAACGAAGTAAGTAGCTGTTTGATGCATTTTATAAATGCAAAGATAGATCAGGGTGCTAAGAAATTCTTATTTTGGTCCGATAATTGTGCGGGCCAGAATAGGAATAGAGTCGTATATTCGTTGTACATGTACTTGTCAAAACGTTTTGGCGTAGATATTACTCATCGTTTCTTAGAACAGAGCCATACTCAGAATGAGGGTGATAGTGTACATGCCCTCATAGAGAGAGAATCTAAGAGAAAATTAATTTACACTCCTGACCAATGGTACGCATTAGTACGATGGGCAAAGGCTGAAGGGAGACCTTACAACGTTGTAGAAGTAACCAAGAGTGATCTTTATGATTTTAAAGTTTTATTAGACGAGAGAAATTGGAAAAAAGATAATAGAAATGAAAATGTGAAGTGGAACAGCATTAAAGAAGTTAGTGTAAGAAAAGAGGAACCAGATAGTCTGTATTTTAAATACGATCTAAAGGGTGATTATTTTTGTGTTAATACTACTGTAGAAACAAGAAGCCGCAAAAAGAGACAATGTCAGCCTACGGAGTTAAAAAATCTTTATTCGGATTCACTAGCTTTGCCAATAGCAAAGTATAAAGTTTGATATCTTTATGTCGTTCAGGTGCAATACCCAAAGAATATCATAGGTTTTACGAAAACTTAAAATATTCTACAGTCGCAGATAATTCTGAAAATGTTGAGGAGTCCGATGAGTAACAATAAAAAAAAAATTACTTTGATTTTCTTTTATATTTCAATACTACAATATTTTTTTAAGACAGAAGTTCGTGATTATTTATGTGAAAAAGTTTTTTTTAATTACTATTACCAAAGAAGTCATATATTTTCGTTTGCTTATTAGATTCTAAAAGTACCTGTCATGTAGATTGCTAACTACAATAAGCATTTATTTTGTGATAGGTATTTTATTAATTTTATTAGAGGTTATAATATTGTTTCACTTTTATTTAAGAACTATTATTATTGATTAAGAAGTTTTACTAATTTTGTTTTGTATAAGTAATGTTTTGTTAATTGTGATCTCATTCCAAAAAGTGCCTATTATTTTAGCTTATTAAGTACTCACAGTTTGAATTTGTTATAACATATAGTAATACAAAGAATATTGTTATAACTTAAGTAATACGTGATCTCAACTTTTTACAGTTAGTTAAGGTAACAAAGACTGATTTTAAATACTAAACTTGTTGCCATATTTAGATTAATAATTTATATTTTTTTCAATTAGTGATACATTTACTTCAATAAAGATGTTCTATGTAAATTGTGTTCTAGTTATTTTATTAAAAAATAATTGTAAGTACAAGCAATCTACGAAGTAAATAATCGAATGTGTCACTTTCAATAAAATATTCCTGAAACAAACCAACGTAGAATATCGAAATAGGCAGGTCCGATACATTTGTGTGTGTACGGTTCCCTGTAAATAATCGAAAGTGCCAGTTTCGATTCGTAAACCAAGTTCAGTTACGGGGTATACTATCGATACTAAATTTTCTCGAAAAATATTTGTAATTATTGATTTTTGCTGCGACGTAATAGTTTGCAATCCCAAAACAACTGTGAATCCAATTTTTTATGAAGATCTAATCATTAATGTCAAAGTTATGCAAAAAATAAACTTTAAATCGCTCTCCTGTAAAGTAGCATTTTTCACTTTCGATACTTTACCTAGGGACCATCGACATAGTTATGATACATACAGAACACCCAGAGTACATAAATAGTTTAAATCAATTTTTTTATGTTTGGCAGGTTAGTTGTTTGACCACAGCTCACCTAATGTTAAGTGATGGTGTGGTCGAAGACGGTAAACACACCTAGCCTGGAAAAGAACTGGCTCTCAAGTGAGGCTGTCGGAACACACTGTTAGGTTAGTGTTTTTAGGTGCTTGGCGACAGATTTTGAACTTTCTACCACCGTGCTATGGTTTTCGCATTATGTTTTCCTTCACAGGCAGCTCAAGCTCATTGTTGGGGTTTGAACCCACGCCCTTCGGCATGTGAACCGACCGCGCAAACCATTGAGCTATCATCGCATCATACATATGTCATCAAAGCGATATCTAGCGCTTTACGTTGCCAGACTAAAATTCAATTGATAGACGATTTTATAGTAACTATTGTAATTGCCCTTTTGGCTTCTTTTCGATTTATGAAACAAATCTTAATTAGTAATATTGTTATTAAAATATCATCTACATAGAAAAACTATACCTGTCTACGTGGACTATTTTAAAAAGGACTATTAAGCTGTAAACTTAAAAAAATGTGTCAAGACCACGTCAGTTTCCATAATAAAGCTGTAAACTATTACCATCGGGCGACTCAAAGAAACCTAATCACGAGGTTCGAAAACTCCACTCAAACACAAACATCGGAAAAGACTAAATAAAAAAAAACTGTTATTCACGTTCTTTTCAGTAAGAATGGCCATCTTTAATAAAGGTAATCCCTTTGTGAAAAGCCGAGCGGGTTTGACATCGTGAAAATAAGGGCTTTAAACTTGGCTCCAATGTCGGTTTTTATCTTTAGACAACTATTCGGAGATGAAGCAGAGACCTCGTAGTTTGGCATTACTTCAAGTTTTATAACAGCTGATAACAGAAAACAAATTGTGCTTGTACTTGCAACAAAGTAATATCTTTCAATTTACATTTCACAGTTGATTTTTCTTCCCGGAATCTCAAAAACGAGTGACCTGATTTTATTGGAATTTAAATTTCATAAATCATTATAAAAAAATCTCCGATGTGCATGGGTCTAAAACTATATAATAAGCTCCCAGAGAGAATTCGAAACATTGCTAGTGACAAAGTGTTTAATAGTAAAGTTAAAGTTCTTCTGCTGGACAAAACAATATATGTATACAATGAAAGGATTTTTAGTCAACAAGTACACGTAATACCCATGTTCTATACCTACCTAGGAATATATATGACGATGCCTCTTTACAGCATAAATAATATTATTTGGGTGTTATTTACCAAAACTATTTTTTATTTTATTAGTTATACAATGAATTTAATTTTTTGACGAAATACGTATTATGCGCAACTTTTATTATATATATATATATATATATATATATGTATATCATAAGATTATTGCAAATCTACTTATTAATAAAATTATTTATCTTATCGAATCTAAAACCAGCGCAACGTATAAAAATATTTTGACCCACAATTATAGAAACGGCAGGGTCGGTAGTCGGTAGGACTGTCGATCAAAGTCATTCTACGCTAGTTAGCTACAAAAAATACATTATTTTTATCACTCTTGCAACACTGAACGTATGTATGTCGGCCACTGTCCGAATTAGTTACATTTATAGAATGAAGACCTTCTACAGTTCAAGCGAAGATTGCATTGCAACTAAATTTGTTGGACGAATATAAGATTAAGTCATTTATTCCATCATCATGATCTACGTAGTCTTTTACTTTGACGATTTACTTTTATATTGATTACAAGCCCAGCAAAGTGTTACCCACTGTTCCTACGTGAACACTACATTTTTTCGGGATAATAAGTAGCCGTGTAAAGTAGTAGTGTGTTTGTACGTTTGTTACTACTTCACGCTCAAACGGCTCGACCAATTTCGATGAAATTTGTAACTGAAATGACTGACACTGATGAAAGCTGACACCCTGGAAAGTTAATCAATTTTAGGTTTTAGCTGGATCGAACCTAGGTTCTGTATTCTACACCTTCGTAATCCAAATATTCAAAGAGTTTTTAACATAACATCCGGTATGAATTAAACTTATTAAACTTTTTTGTATTATGAAACCGTAACAAGGTTGCACTCATCTGGAGTAAATTTAAATCGCAATCAATTACAAGCAAAAGCAAGGTCCATTCGGAAATTATCAACATTCTAAGATCGTCCGGAGATAGCTGAGAAGGTCCATCCGGAGATATCACATCTTCAGTGGATTGCTCTGTTAATTTTAGTTACCTATAGGGCGATATGTCAGCAACAGCTTCGGTGTGGCGAAAGATGGTTCAGAGTTAAACTATACGTATTCAGTTAGCTATATTAAACCTCTTTAGGAGAGTATAAAGAAAAGCTATAAATCTGTAATCTGTGAGCGTTCTTAACGTTTTTTTATACCTCAAATTTGGTTACACTGTATATTACTTTAGAAATGTTAAAGTTACCCCATTTTTTATTTTACGTGCAATCTTCAGTGTTTTCGAAGAGTTTTGGGGATAAATAAGCATTTGTTTAACCAGACACGGGTTCGGCCCATATTTTTACGTTATTTCATAAACATTTTTACTGTTGGTTTCCTGTTAGTAGGCTTTAGGTTAGTTAACATTGATTAGTCTAGATTACCTAGTGCCGTGGTGGTGCCGGCGTAAGAATAGTACCCCACCCTCTCTACCCGTGGTTGCCGTAAGAGTCGGCTAAAGGATGTAATCCGGAAGATGGGCAGCGGCGTCTTCCTTGAACAATCACACCTAACTGCGCTCACCAACCCGTCTGCCAAGCATGGCGAGTATTGGCAAAACCCCTCAGGAGGAGGCTTATGTCCAGCAGTGGACGTCCAATGGCTGATGATGTGTGATGTGAGTCTAGGTTACTAATAAATATATACAGCTACCAAGTTGGTCAACATTGGTGACGTCATCATAATTGAACACTGGAAAATAACACGGTGCAGCAACATTGTGACCAACTGTCTGATAGCATTACTAGCTTAGTCGCTACAAGTCCTGATTAATGCCTCAGATTATAGAGTTCGGTGCGGGGTGTGTCGCACAATTGAAATTGGTTTTCTGTTAAGGATAATATCTATGACAACTGTATACATAAATCTTTGGCCAGGTCTGCCCAACCCTTAATTGCTGACGCCCAGAATATATATTTTCTTTTTAAATAATGTAGTTATGAAAGGTAGGTAAGTTTAAGTAGGTTAATATTACATGATCATTTTGGTTTTAACAAATTGTCGTGTCTAATAATGGGAGATGAAACAAAGCGTTCAATGATATCATCGTACGGCTGCCGTGTCTATCGCGTTGCAAGGACCTATATAATTATACTTATATAAGTATAAACAGAAACATATCAACTTTTTATTGTGTACACTAAGAATAAAAACATAGGCGACTTATGGGTCTTTTTTAAAAATATATATGTGTGTATATGTTTTTCGTGTATTTGATTCTGATCAACAACATAACGGACATATAACTTAGCCTAAGAAGCCGTGACAAAACATTTATTGAATCACTTTTGAACGTGCTTACCGCTTGCCGTAGTTTCAAACTAAAGAATAGAGTTCTAAGTTGTATATAGTTACGTCATTTAAATTATAATTATTATTATAGAAACTTCACAAACAAGAAATAGATTAATAAAGTTTATCTACCACAATAGGACTAGACAATATTATAAGCTCAAGTTAAAGCGAAATTACTGAACGAATGAGTGAATGAATGATTTTGATTAATATTATCAGTTTAATCGTCCCCGTGAGAGTTCTCTTTTTACCCGACTACGGCGAAGCAAAAAGAAGGGTTATGTTTTTGACCGGTATGTGTGTATATATGCTCATCTGTTACCCCATAACTTCTAAACTACTTACTATAATTTGTATACTACTTTTTTACGACCACGGTTATCCTCTGAACACCACTATAAATATGTATGAAATAGAATATTTTCTTGTTTTATATTAAGTTTTAAGTTCTAAGTCTCGTTTCTTTTAAGAGCGTGATTTTTCAGTAGTCGTCAGTTAGTCAGTAAATTTCCATAAGAATTAAATATATTATTTTAATAATTATAATCAACGACATAATTATAACAATGAATCTTTACGGTCATGATATTCTTATTGCTACAGTGAGCAAAAAGTTTGATGATCGTAAATTGTATATTTAAACATTCTATTGTCTTCCATAAAGAGCACATGCGAATTCTAGAACAATAAATAATAACTTTTCCTATGCTAATAAACAAGTGTTTTTATTCTTAATGTACTGATCACTGGTTCATTTTTGTAAAAGCAAGGTAAATTCTAAGTAATTACAGAATTAGATTAATATATTACATCGCCTTCATATATTTTTAATAAGAGTAAAGAATAAGTAAGAGTAATAATTGTAAGAGCGTCGGCTCAAACCCCAACAACGCCGGTAAAGGAAAACATCGTGAGAAAACCATAACATTGTGGTAGGGTATTTGCTAGTACTCAGCTGGCTAGCTACCACTCTCAAGTTCAAAATCTGCCGCCAAACATCTAACGGTGTGTTCCGGCAGTCTTATTTGAGAGTTCTATTCCAGGCTAGGTGTGCTTTACCATCTTCGACTACCGTCACTTAACATCAGGTGAGCTGTGGATCAAACAGCTCGCTTGTCAAACATAGAAAAAAAAAAAACATAATTACTTAAAATTTCTTCTTTAAAATCCACGAGTAACATTTATATTAAAAACTTTATGATCGACAAAAGTTAGAGCGAAAGATTAGGGTAACTATTTGGTATTATTATTATTATTTTGTTTAACGTAATCAAACCAAATAGAAACGATACTAATTAGTGAACGTAGGTACCAAGATAAATTATGTAAATGTACAAATTATTAAACAAAACTAAATAATTAAAAATAATAATTACGGTAGCACAGTTTTGTCAGATGTTTACGATGACTATTTTTTTTACAAAATAATTACACTAAAATACTGATAAGTAATTATGAATATACTTATATGATTTTATAGATTGTGAACCATTTGCATTTTGTTCAACTGATACAAAAAGAGAAACACAAAATAAATAAACAACAAGCGGAGTAAGCCGCTATTAAAGTTCGTATGTAATGTTTCCTTTTCACAATAAAAGTAGAACAAAATTTGAAAGAACACACATAATGAGTTTATAACTGTGAGAACATCTTGCTGCGCAACCTAAACGCGTGAATAGAGAACAGATGGATTGTCGCGTGTGGCGCAAGATGGGCGCAAATTCTGCAATTCTGCAAGTGTCGGTGCGTGGGAGCAGCGGAAATGAATGGCGAATCTTAGGGGATATGTGATGTCACAATGCATTCTACGTGGACGTAATGACTATTCCAGGTACTGCGAATGATCTCGTTTTTAATATTTATATGTAGCGGACAGCTAGAACCACATTATAAGGGAAGCCTGTACCTAAAAAGTGTTCTAAAAAGTTAGGTACTTTTTAGAATTCCGTATTGGTACAGCCTATAAAAAGTGAAAGTAAATACTAAAAATAAGTTTATTCCTACTACAAAAAAAAAATTAAGTAATTAATAAACTAAATATTTTTGTTGTAATCGCCTCTATGGCATATACCTACCACCCTTATTATTATTATTTTTGTATTCCTTTACTTTTCTCCATCCCATGGAATCCATTCGAGTTCCATAGTACGCTACTATGGAATTCGTTGTGATTTTGCTACAAAAATGTTGCGATAAATATTGAATAATGTAAAGCTTCTCGCATGCTTCATCTCTACAACATATTTTACAACTTAAATTATCTCTGTAAAGTAAATAATAATTAATATCGTAGGATTTAATTAATTACACACGACGCATTCTAGCCCTAAACAAAGCTTGAGATAACTAATAGAATACTTATATACTTTTTTTTGTAATGGTATCTAGTGAATGAATGCGACCCTAAGTTTAGAACAGTTGGTTCTCATCAGGACATTTCATTCGTCATAATTATATTAACCTTTATCAAAGTATTCAATTGAGCCAAATGTCAAGCTTTCGACGATGATTACATCACATACTCTTAAACAATTGTATGCTCTACAAATACATAACTCAGTAATAATTGTCTTATCTGTAATAGGTATAAACTTACAATTAAAAAAACCTATTCCGTGCCACTAAGCTCCATCACGGGTAAGTTCTAAGTATTATCGTTTAAAAATCAAACTACTCAACCGATGTAATATCTGTGGGACCAATCTGAAAGTACCTATAAAATAAAAATACTAACACATTATGCGCTCCTATAAAATTTGAGGATTGGCCTCGATTTTTCTGGGATCCCATCATCAGACTGACTTGGTGCCAATGGCACCAACGAGGAAGTATACCCGTTTAAACAAAACCAAACAAGCGTCTTCGAGTAATCGTGTAACACACATTAAAATAAAAGATTCCGACAAATTGAGAACCTTTTGAAGTCGGTTAAAAAGTTAGGTGGGAGTGCGTCTGAAAGCAAAGGCACGCGTCGCATTGCGTGCGAATAAAGAACGCTTGCGCAAGCGCAACGTAGCCAGCCAATGAGCTTTTATAGCAGCTCCCCGTTTCAAATGTAGATAAATTACCACGATAGAGATAGCGTTTCTTTTCTTACTATGTTGTAGTTTATTATTATTTTTTGATGCAATTGAATAAAACCACTTGTAAGAAATCTATGGCGCATTGCGCTGAAAACTTTAGACTTTTTATATAATTTGATAACTTTTCTACTCGAAGATTTTTTATATGGTTAAAATGGAATTTTGATTCCATTAATCACCCGGTAGGAGATGCTTTTGTGTAAGATGGGCTAGCTAATCCATGGCGATTTTTGTTATGATAAGGTAGCGAACAAGATGCTTTTGTAAGTCGTCTCTTACCATAATAATCCTAACTAATATTGTAAATGCGAATGTGAGTTTGTTTGTTACGCCTTCACGCGTAAACTGCTCAACGGATCTGGGTGAAATTTTGCATGTACATAGGTACTTTATAGGCCCTGGAATAAAACATAGGATACTTTTCATCGTCATTATCCATAACCCCGCTGGGCGTAGCTAGTGTTCACACCAATTACAAACAATTATAACAAAATAAACTTAACACTAGTGGAACAATTGGGGGACTTATCGATAAGAGCGATCTCTTCCAGACAACCTTAGTAAGGAGAGGATTCTCCTAAGTTCAGTTCTGGTCGTTTCTTCCATCGTAAGCGATAGGCCTGCTAATGACCAGTGCAGCGATATCCAGAACTCTTTGGTATTTGTAACTTAGAAACATTGGATGTCTGACAACTGAGTCTCATTTGATTATTTTATAGGAGAGCAAAACTTACAGACTGAAAACGATGCCGAAGGTCTTAGAGATGACCCCCATGGTCTTCTTCCAGCCCCTGATGAACTGGCGACGACGCTCCCCCGGGGGAGGCGCCGCCCGTTCCTCTAGCTCTAAGTAAGAGTTAATCTTGCCGCTTTTCAGTCACCACTACAAAAACTACCACTGGTCGCACTTCACTGGAAGCTTGCAAACTTGTGTTGAATCTCCATTAGAACGTTCCCTTCGTCGTCTGTCGTGTTGTTTCTTTACAGAAATCGAGCGCACAGTCGCGGAAGGTCGGTCAGCATGGCATTCAGGGCGGAGTGAGTGCGGGCGCGTCAGTCCGCTCGCACAGGCACCGGTCGACTGCCGGCCGTCACTGCCGATGCAGGGCCGCTCGTAGGCCGCCGAGCCGCTACGCGGTCACGGAGTGCCAGCTCCAGGCTTCGAGTGGCGGCCCTTCGTAAGCTCGCGTGACTCACAATGCACTTTAACGTCGCTGTCGTTAGTACCTACTACGGCGGCGTTACGCTACATCGAGACGCGATCTCTAATTAGTTCTTCTTAGTGACTAATACATGTTATACTTGCGATTATATTTAGTTATCGTACCTATAGTATGTTTTCTAAATTAAATCAATGTATAAAATGTACTAAAACATATCCATACTTCAATTTAGCAAACTTTAAATAGAAACCGGAAAATTAAATTTCAACTAAACTCAGTTTTGCCTGTTTTGATAGATTTCATTTATTCATTAATAGCAAATAACCTAAACCACTTCCTGTCATCTTTCAGATGTCAGTAGCTGCAGATAAAGTTTAATTTAGAAACCTATAATTAACATTTTTTTTATGTTTTACAGGCAAGGTGTTACTGAACACAGTTCACCTTATGTCCAGTGATGGTTTGGACGAATATGAGACTACACCTAGTTTGGAATGGAAATGGCTTCAAGTACAACAAAGGGAGGGTAGTTTTTTTTTTTTTTTTTTTTTTTTTTAATTTCTCTCTACAGAGACTGGGGTCTATTGTTAACTTGGATTTTATACAATTTTTTTTTATATAGTGGGAAGAGCAAATTTAAATTTATTTTAACTATATATAGGATTTTTAACTTGACGGTTGGTAGTTAGCCGGTCGAGTACTACAAAGTACCTTACAACCATGGAATCATTTCTAGCTGTTTAAGCATACACTTCAACATTCTGGCTGTATACATACACGTCATGTTGGTAATAAACGATTAAAGTTTTTATGATGCCCTTAACAAATAAAATAATCTCAGCTTATTAAATTTATATAAATGTAAGAAAAATACTTGTGAACCATTTTTCTCTCAACAAAACCAATTTTCCTTTCAATCATGCTGCAAGAACGCGGAACACACCCCGAGGTCTGTCGGGCACCTTAGCACGCGACAATTACAAGACCAATGGCATACCACTTACAAACGCCTGAAGGTAGACATTGCGTGAACCATTGAAATGTCATGTGTACTACCTATTAGAGATGACAATGCACACACAACTCCTACGAACAACTTTTACTATGGAAACAACAATAAAATCGCGAATTTTGATTTTGACATTTTGATACACGCCAATGCCATTTTTCAAACTTATAATAAGTTGTTCACATCTTAAATATATATAACTCAAAGGTGACTGACTGACTGACTGACATAGTGATCTATCAACGCACAGCCCAAACCACTGGACGGATCGGGCTGAAATTTGGCATGCAGGTAGATGTTATGACGTAGGCATCCGCTAAGAAAGGATTTTGATTAATTCTACCCCCAAGGGGATAAAATAGGGGATGAAAGTTTGTATGAAACTTTGTCAATTTTAAACCGATCGGGCTGAAACTTTGCATGCATAAAGCTACTATGACGTAGGCATCTAGCGCGGGTGAAACCGCGGTGCACAGCTAGTTAATAAATAGATCATCACTATTGTTATTGTTACATTTGTTATTGTTTATTATACATTGACATGTAATCAGTGTTTTAAAACTATTTTAATCATATTTTTTAAATGTTATTACGGAATTGACTTGTAAAATTGATTATCAATAAAATATTTGTATTTGAATTTTTTACACTTTCCCGAAACGCCATGTATTTCCAAAAAGACCAGCACGCGCGCCGGGGACAAAATGCCTTCTGTTTTGTTTCTTAGTGATAAAAAAGAGAGCACTAGGATTTCACGGCTTGCGTGCTAGATGGACAAGTGTCCACTGAGACACATACTGATATATTTAAACGAATAGTTTTATTTCTCTGACGAGTGACTTAGTGAATTATGATATCAACACGTTTAAGGGACAACATTTTATGGTGCTATGTCATCCCTATTACGAAGTACGTACCTACCTACGAAATACGTGAACATGAACGAGTAAGCTATAGGCTAAAAGGCTGTGTAAAGGGCTGAAGTCGAGAATAGTGCAATTTAGCGATGATTTCAAATTGAACAAGATAATCACCCACGCATGTTTGAAAGCAACAATGTATAATAAATGCAATGTTTTTGTGTTGCATGCGGTTGATGTCACAGTGAGCTCATGCTTGACTCATGTACAGACTTAATAAAATATCGAAACTAAATCCTTATATAGGAGAAGTTAGTTAGGTAATATGCGGAGGCTGTAATGACTTTGCTGCGATTCATTTTAGTTTCGGTACATTTGGAGTTAGTTACGAGCCAATAAACGTTTGTTTTTCTATTCGGCCATTAACATGTATATTAAAATGTATATATAGATAAACATAAAAAAAATATTGTTGGTCGGTTACCGGCAATTTGTAGAGTAAACTTATGCATGATGACAAAAAGGACCTAGGAAAACACTATGAAACTTTTTTTTTAATGTGCCGAATTGGCATGTGCAAGTTTGTCATTCCGCAAAAAAAGACCCAAAATCCATCAGAAATTTAAATTTGTACGCTATATTAATAACAATTTTACGGTCGGCGGCCTCACTTGAGAATCAGTTCCGTTCCAGGCTAGGCGTGTTAACCATCTTGGACCACGCCGTCACTTAACTGTGAGCTGTGTAGCGGTGAGCTGTGGTCAAACCGCCTAGCCTGCCTAGCCAGTAAAAAATCATATCCCATTTTATGTTCTTAATGGGGTATCATTTTTGTATTTTTAATGGGAGTATTTAGGTAAACCTGTCGCGATGCAATGCGACCAATATCGTGCAAGTTTACGAGAAGCTAGTTACGCCTTGCGGTTGCTCCCGCGTTAGGATGCCTTCGTGGATTCTAGGATATAAGCTGCCTATTCCAAATATAAGAAGTAAATATATGCACGCAACTTTCGCATTTATAACATTAGTGTTGTCGACATATCGTGCGATGGTCATTTATTACATTTGATTTCTTTATTAGTAGACATTTGCGAATGACCATACATTTTCTTAGAACTGACGTTTGTGAGATCAGAAGTCGATTCAATATCACATGGATGAGCAAATAGCCTTATTATTAATATAGGCCCCACCAACGCTTTCTGAATCCTTAGCCTATACTTGATCTTTCAAATCTAGTCTAGCAAAATAAAGTGAAAATTTTCACTAAATCGACAAGAAGAGATTAGTCGAGAAGAAGTTCCCCTGAAAATGGAACAACTACGACTTGTATGTATATTGTTACAAGTGTTTGTCTGTCCTCCATCACAAATCACCACAAAAACTAATTTATGCTACATAACATTATGTGTAACAGTTTTTGTAATGCTTGTTGTTATTCGAGTCCAAAGGCCATTTTGTGCGTGACTGAAAAAAATATATTTGTCGTATACACGGATGATTTACATCGCGTTAATACGGTACATGTCTTAAGTTTCCACGTTGCAATATTCAAATGTAGGTCACGAGAGTATCACACACATCATCAGCCATATGATATGACGTCCACTGCTGGACATAGGCCTCCTCCTGGGGGGGTTTTACCAATACTCGCCACGCTTGGCAGGCGGGTTGGCGAGCGTAGTTAGGTGTGATTGTTCAAGGAAGACGCGGATCCGGATTCCGGATTACCCTTAGCCGACTCTTACGGCAACCACGGGTAGAGAGGGTGGGGTACTATTCTTACGCCGGCACCACCGCAGCAAACCATATAACCACGAGAGTATACAGTCTTATAATGGGCATAAGTTTGATTAAAAATGAATATAATATCACAACGCAAGATTTATCTACCTTGAATGTCGTAAGATCAAGTCGCCTCAGTTTGATATGATTCAGAAAGCCTACGTCATGGTACGGAACTGACCATACTCCGTTGCAGATTGTTTTATAGCGCTTCGCTAATTAGACACATCTCTATCACTAATTGATTAGCTTTTAATGGCACTTATTATTAGGTTTTTCATTGACCCGTGCGGTAGTTTTTCCACAAGTTATCGCATGTGTCATTATGATATTTTATAATTTGTGGCTATGTTCACGATTATAGGTTGTTTTTGTTGTTTTTTAGAAACTAACTTGCGACCCGCCCCGACTTCGCACGGGTGCAATGTAGATACTAATGTGGTGCATATGCATATTTTTACATATAATCCTTCCTCTTGAATCACTCTGTCTATTGATGGATACCGCATTAAAATCCGTCGCGTAGTTTAAAAAATCTAAGCGTACAGACGGCAGGAACCGTCTTTGTTTTACTATGTAAAGATAACTTAATTATTACGATTTCATGTATTCGAGAAATTCATTGATAAAAAATCATATAAATGATCTTTTTTTACCTTCATTCGATAAGATGCACTAGATAGAGCTTTAGTGCTATTTACTATTCACTTGCAAAAACGGGACAAGCAGACGATGTCAATTTATTATATTAATAATTTAAAAAAAAAAAAGCTCACCGTAACCTCGCTGAAGCACATACATGAATGAAAATTTATTTTTTACCATCGTTTTGAATCTAATTATTATACTTAAAAAGATGGTTGAGTTAATGTCATCTATCGAGTCAGCCAGATCTATATCTATATTTTTTATCGTTGTTTTTTTTTTTTTTTTTTTTTTTTATGATTGGCTCTTGCTGTTGGCCACCGGATCGTGGCGAGCGCAGAGTGCGCTGAGCACAAGGGCACCTCTGAGTGGTACGGACCTCGGCTTGGGCAGTCGCCGGAGCATTTTTATCGTTGTTATGAAAAGCTCTTATTATAAAAATAGTCACCTGAATAAAAAATATGATAACAATGGTCTTAAAAAAATTTGCATGCTTTTTGATGTATTGTTAAAATCAAACCATATCCCTATATGGTTTTGATATTTTTTTAAAATAACTTTCCCCTGTTAGTAGGTTTGGAATTGGTTTGGAAATGGCCTTAAGACAGAATCTATCTCGAAATCTCCGATTTTTTTCTTTCTCAATGCCGTCAATCTGATCACACACGCATCTTATATCCTCAATGTTCTTCGTCGCCTGACAGAATTGCGGGGCACGCCGCAGGCGGTTATCTACCATCTCATTATACCGATTTAGGGCTGCCAGCTGCCTGCTGCATAATTTGTAAGTAAAATTACGACGTAGCTGACAAATGAACGATAGAGCATGAAAAAAAACTTCTTTGCATTCAATGCTATCCGCCGTGCGGGTATTAAGTCCATCGTGTTGCAGAGAATGGAAACCCATATAGTGCCTAGGCGTCGCGACCCAAGTGTAGGTTTAAGAGGCCCATTTTTTTAAAATTGTTATATAGGTTTGCGTTTGATCGCTATATCACCTGATGTTAAGCGAAGATGCGATCTACGATGGAGCACGCTTGTCTAGAATATTCATTCACTCTCGACTTGAAGACACCCAGATTGTATCTATCAGGGAACACCCACTCGGGTAACGTATTCCACGCTTTAGCCGTTTGAACAATGAAAGTAGATTCAAATCGTTTCGTACGGGTTTCTGGAACATCAACCATGAAAAGATATCGCTTTTTCGAGCGAAAATAAAAATACGTATTCATTTTTATATACGAATTAAATGCTCACCTTCACTGCCTGTGTTCCCATCCTGGTTTAACCAAATTTAATATGTTCCTACCAACGTTGCTTTGGTTTTTTTTATTTTTATTATATGTATGTAGATGTTTTTGGCACACCGAAATCTTTAAGTAGATTATAGTGAGATTTATAATAAGAAAAAAAGGCTGCAAAAAGCAAGTAACAAAGAAATAGTATTCATAAAGGTCAGGTCACTGGTCGAAAATGGTAAACACACTTAGGCTGGAATGGAACTGGCTCTCAAATGACGATAGCGGACCACACCCTTAGTGGCAGATTTTCAACTTGAGGGTGGTAGCTAGCCAGTCGAGTACTAGAGAGTACCATACCGCCATGCTATGATTTCCTCACGATGTTTTCTTTCACCGGCAGGTCAAGCTCATTGTTTTGTCAGCCCTACACGCCTGCGGCTCCCAATGCGACAAAATGGGTCACTGAGCAACGGAAATGGAACGGTAACGCTTCTCTGCGTTTTCTGCACGCGGTTTGTGCCCCATTTAATAGGATAATTAAAGTTTCTACGTACTTACTTGTATTTGAAAAGTAGGCATTTATCCTTTAGTAATAAGTTTTTGTCATAAGTGTCTTATTTATTAAACTTGATATACGTATTATAAAGTACAAAATAGATACAGAGTTATTGAGCTAAAGTCACGGCATAAAGACATTGCACGCAAACTTTTTTTATGCCATAGATGGTAAACAAACAGATGGGTTGCTTGATGGTAATCTCTGTCGCCTATGGATATCTTGCGATACCAGCGGCAATACAAATTACAATATTGTTCAATTAATTTAGATTTTAAGTTGTTCTTTTTTATATAATAGAATGACAAACAAGCAAGCGGGCCGCCTGTTGGTAAGTGGTTATAAACGCCTTTAAACATCTACAACAGCAGAGGCATTGCCTACACTTCAGGGTTAGGAGTTTGTGCATATTTAACTTGCAGCGGCCCATGTTTTAGCTTATGTCTAAAGTTTAGCTTGTGTGTTTTCGTCGGGGGCATCGCGAATTGCTCTAAGCGGTTGACAGCCTGTTTATGTGAAATGGGTTACTACTCCAGAAATAAAATGAGAGCATGTTCTCTTTCAAATGTAGGTATATGCCGTTTTGATACTAAATTTTATATTCGTACAGCGAGGTTATGCAAGTCTGCCGGAGTCAGTGTTCCCTGTTAGGTACAATATGAGGGTCTTCAAATCTAAAGTAAATAGGTTTATTTTAGATAAGCGCGCACCATCTTCGACCGCACCACTGCGTAACATCAAGCAGGGTAGAAAGACGGCCCACTACTACCACCCATACATAGTGGAATTTTCTTGAAAACGTTTTGACTCAACGTTTCTCATCCGTACGGCCAAGGAATGGAACAAGCTGCCGGCTTCCCTGATTCCTGAGAGATATAATCTAGATCTTTTTAAGGCTAGAGTGAATAGGTATCTTCTAAGTCTGCGTGCTTTATCTTCGACCACATAATCGCTTTCCATCAGACGAGTTGGTGGTCAAACGCGGATTTATCCGTATTAAAAAAAAAAGTATGTGGACGCAAACTTATTTAAATTAAAAATTAAAAAAAAGGAATCCCGTACAAGTTTCAATATGCTTAACGTAACTTGGTTAGGTAGCATTATTTTGGCCAGCCCTACGCGCTGTCGCATCGGATACGACATTGGGGCAGTGATCTGGGAACACTCCTGCGCTCCTGTACACGTGCGCTATGTGTCAAGCATCATTTCTGGAACGTGTTGTACCTATTTCTTGGTCATTTTTTAATGTTGCATTTTATTAGCTGATGGTGCATTAAACTCGGCTCCTTTGTCGGGAACATAGTAGAGATGGGCTACCGTCATTTATATTTCTTATGTTATTTTATAAACAGCTTTTAAAAAATAACACGCGAGATAGTTACATAATAGACATGGGCATTACTTTTCTTTTTACTAAAAGAACAGTGCTTTAGCCGTTGAACAATAAATGAACAACAAAAGCTGTGGACAATCACTTAACAACAACAAGCCCCCTAAACAAAGTAAGGGTAAACAATTAAGGTGCACGAGGAAGTCGTGTCGTTTTGTTCTATGGGCAATAAACGCAGCATTCGCCCATAAATGGCGCTCACGCTCCGAATAGACTTTTACTTTCACCAGACAAAGGGTGGACGTTATTTAGATGATGTAGCGTTATTCCGATTGTCATCTAATTGCAGGGTAATTAGTCGGAGTAAAAAGCATTCGGGGCGCAGTTACAGCGAACGTCAAAGGGCCCGGCCATTGTTCGAGTTGCCACGTGTCCTTACGCCGCCTACGATGGCCGTTGACTCCGAGTCCGCGATGACAGCTAAGCCCTAAATATAGCTCCGACCTTTTTAGAGAGCGCCCTTCGTAAGCGAATGCAAGCACTTCTAAAGCTGTTTTTTGAATCTACGCAACTACGGATCACTGGAACAGAGCTATTAATTTAGTTTAAGGAGACCGTAAAAGAGATAATTTAGATAGAACGGAGATTGTAAATAAATATATCAAACAGCACTTGAGTGTGTTCAAAGAAATAGTATATCAAAGAGACTGATCCCCGGAATGAGCGGGGGCGCGGGCTCTTCTACCTGCGTCAAACCAGCCGCACTATACAGATACCGTTACTTTCTATAAAAAAAAACCCATCTCTAGTTGCTAAGCAGGGTTGTTTCGATTAAGGCCAAGCAGACACAAAGTAGATTGTTATAGAATAACAATTTGCGTGAAATTACCGCACCTGCGATATGGATGGCATGTGAGAGCTGAAGTTTAGAAAGCAGATAATTGAAGAAAACCAGTATTTATTTTAAAGGGTTTATCATAAAAGGGATGTTGTGGTTTCGAAAAAGTTATCTTTGATTTGTATTCTTTAGATATGGCGTGTATCGTGAGTACAGGAAGTCTAAACGTGATCTGGCACCGCGCCAGTTGCAGGCTCGGTACCTGCAACTTGGAGTATCAGCTTCGTATAGCTTGTTATGGAATCTTTGAAATGTTTTTGGCAAGCACGTTTGAGTTAAGTTCAAAAGTTTCGTCGATATTGGTCTGTTCGACAATGCTAGAACTCATTTAGTTAAAATTTAAAGGCGTTTCACTAAAATTTTAAAGAGCAAACCGTAACAGAAGATTTTTTTAATATATCGATTTACGAAGATGCATTCCGTTATAATGTCTGTACGAAATGCTCGACAAAGCTTAGATCCTGTGTAATTACGGCATATGCTGTACCGACCATTGTCGCATTGTTATAAACGCACCTGCATCGAGCAATAAATACTGTTAGGTGATATTTTGGCAATTCTTTTTTGAACACCGTGGGAAGAAGTCTGCAAGAATGTGTTCAAAACCGCAGCTTTTTTGTCAACTGGATTAAACCGATGACATGTTTCTAAGATTACGTAGCGATGATAGCTCAGAGGTTAGCGTGGTCGGTTCACACGCCAATAGGCGTGGGTTCAAACCCCAATAATGATGCTGGTAAAGGAACATTGCGGGGAAACCATAGCATGGTAGTAGGGTATTTTCTAGTACTCGGTCGGCAAGCTCCCAATCTCACGTTGAAAATCTACCGCCAGTCACCTAACGTTTTGTTGCGGCAGTCTCACTTGAGAGCCAGTTACATCTCCGACCACACCGTCACTTACCATCAGGTGAGCTGTGGTGAAACACCTAGATTGACAACAAAAAAAAACGTAATCTCCGTTTGCACAGAATGCGTGGCACTGCTCGCAGATAATAAAACCAAGCTGGCATTTTTCCGCTAGTACATTCTATAGTCTTATCTCTTAAAACTATCATTATCAATGTTGCAACAGAACATCCGTAAAACACCCCAGACTCGTCCGCTTATTAAAAACACCTTATCTATGTACTAGAGAAGCTAAGTCATTACCCTAATCGTTGCTTGATGTTATCGCGAATTAGCAGCCATTGTCTGTTAGTAATTAACTTGTAGATACTTTGGGATTAAATTCTCCTGATGAAACCGGGCCAAGGTTTTCTGTTCCGTAGGTACTCTTTTGTTTTACCGCGAACGGACGCTGAAAATAGTTCCACGCTGACACTCTCGGAATAAGTCCTAACGCAGTAACGAAAGATCATACAAAAGTAAATTAGACGTTCAGAAAATGAATTAGTGGTTTGACGGTCTGGTTTACTTAGAAGATTCATGAAGCTCAAACTGTTTTTTTTTTTCAAATTATGTATAGGCTTGCATATGACCGCCAGTACGCCTGATGTTAACCGAAGATGCGGTATATGGTGGAGCACGCTCGCCTAGAAGACTTTGACTTGTAACAAAAAGATTTGTATTTGAAGAATCCGACTCATTAGCGACTTACGAATTAGAATTGAAAATGGGGATAAATTCTTTCGTAGATGTTATCTTGGACCGCGTTTAAATTACAGTAAGCGTTAAAGCCAATACATCGTCTGTGTTCCTGGTTTAAAATGGTAAACACACCAAGTCTGGCATGGAATTGGCTCTCAAGCGAGGCTGCCAGGAAACACTGTTAGATACTTGGAGGCAGATTTTCAACTAGAAAGCATCCTACCACGGTTTGCTCACGATGTTTTCCTTCACCGGCAGCTCAAGCTCATTGTTGGGGTTTGAACCCACGCCCTTCGGTTAACCACGGTTAACCGCGCTAACCACTAACATCGCTACAAGTAAACAAATCGTAAGAAACGCAACATAATCCATAGTTAAATGTAACATCATAGAAGTGAATAATAAATAAGGTTTGTTACACAAAAGTTTTGAAATAGTTGCGCATTATCATCTATTCACCAGCGTTGCATTCTAAGGCATTAATCAAACCGTTATCTTTAACTTGATCTCATATTACTAAAACAATTGGCCGACCAATTTCACGAGACAAAGACCAGAACCATTCCAGTCAAATATTTACGAGATCGATTTCCATATTTTGTGCCCGCACCGACATCAATAGGCTATGAATATATCTACTCCAAATTCACTGAATCGGATATATTTGGATGGGACGATGAGACATGTACAAACTTACTGAGCTTAATATAAGGTGGCTACACAATGGAACTAAAGTTTACTACAAGGACATATCAGTGTTTTGTTTAGAACATCCTACGCTGGCTCCCCCCTATTCGACTGCAGATGCTTGGTGACGCGGCATGCCGCGTTGGTGATTCGAAGACGCATATAGGTTCAGAACTTCTGGCATTTAAGTACGAAATGTCACTGGTAAGCTACGAATATCATAATGTATTATGGAAAGCTCCACGCCGGGTGGGAGTTTTGCAGAAATCCAATTACATCGCGTTGATTGGGAATACCTATAAATAACGGGACCTACTGGTAGAATATTGTTAGCAAGTGGGGTTAGTCACGTGCGCTGATTTGTTAATAATAAGTCTACTTATGAGATAAGTATTACGATATATTTGTATCCAGCTCAGTTATTACGACCTCCATTACATAATATTATATAGTAGGACACTTCACACAGCGCCATCTAGCCCCAAACGAAACAAAGCTTGTACTGAAGGAACCAGATACCTGGTAGAATTATTTTTTGTACATACATACATACAGAACACAGACAACTAATTACTGTATAGAATACTTATGTTTTTTTATGCTTGACTGGCTAGGTATTTGACCATAGCTCAATTGATGTTGAGTGACGGTATAGTCGAGGATGGTAAACCCACCTAGCCTGGAATGGCTTATATCGACTCGCCTGCCCTGTTGGCTTATTGGTAGTATGTTTTATATACTTTTTTTGCGAATTTATACAATACGAATACATATGAAACAACCAGACACAGGACAAATATATATAGTCGTCACATAAATGTGCCCTGGGCGGGAATCGAACTCTGCAGACCAAGAAGCAGAGCTACTAACTTACGAGCAACAGGACAGCTACCAATTTATAAGTATAATCGAAGATTTCAAAAGGGAAAGGTTAAAAAAGTTGGAAAAAAAGTATTTGCTTTAATCGACACGGATGTTCACTCAGTTAAATGACTTTTAATACTAATATTTTTTTTCAGATTTTACTTAAATTCTCCACGGCTTAATTATTTACTTACTTCTCATAACAGCTGTATTCTCGGAATATCCTTACCTGAAACAACAGATAAAGTATTAATACAGTACAAAAGAGAGCACCAACGCAAAGTTTAAGAAAAAGGGAGAAATAAGAATAGCACAAGATGGGAATACATTTTAAGCTTTCGCGTTAAAAGACAGTACCTGGATGACCGAGTTTTGCTCGGTTTTTTTTTCGTTTTCTTAAAATAAAACCTAGCTATATCGATTTATGGCCCCCGAAACCCCCTGCATACTAAATTTCATGAAAATCGTTGGAGCCGTTTCCGAGATTAAGATTATAGTACTTGGATGACCGAGCATTGCTCGGCTGAAAACACGGATAAAACGACGTTTTCTTAAAATGAAACCTATTTTATTATTATATTTTTTTATGCAATCAGAGTAAATATATAGTTACATAAATAAATATTGGAGTACATTTTCACACAGCGCCATTAGCCCTAAAGTAAGCAACGCTTGTACTAAGTATTGGAAACAGACAGCTGACAACCATATCTTGTTTTGTTTTGTGTTAGTAGGTACATAAATACATACAGAACAAACATCCATGTTAGTTACAAAAATGTTAGCCCTGAGTAAAAATAGAACCCACGCCCTTCAGCTCTCGAATCAGAATTTTACCAAATGAGCTAACAGGGCAGTCAATTAGTCAAGTTATAAATTAAGTTTTACGCAAGTATCTCAGACTTTACTATAAATATTTAACTTTTCAGTTAGTCGATCTACGCTAAAGTAGCGCGCACTACAAAGGACGAATATATATAAGTGTTCAGTCGAGTATTTTTAGCAAAACGTAGACCTTTGTTACAAGTAATATATTCATAAGTACGCACGTAAATGCAGCTTATACCTTTTATAACTAGTGTATAATATTGTTACTACAATGCAGTTTGAGAAAAGTTATTAACAACGTCAACGTTTGTGAGGATGGATGGATGTTTGTTATTAATGCAAAAAATACTGAACGGATTCGGATGAAATTTGGCACACATCCTATAATTTAAAGGTAAACGAGCAATTCTTGTATATAATATATTGTATAACGGTTCCAACGATTTTCATGAAATTTAGTATGCAGGCGGTTTCGGGGGCGATAAATCGATTTAGCTAGGTTTCATTTTTAGAAAACGTCGTTTTATCCGTGTTTTCTGACGAGCAAAGCTCGGTCATACAGGTACTATAGTTTATGTGTGCAAAAGTTCCTATGTGTTTCGTAAGTGTGACGCCTATGTGTCGGGGCTACGGGAACGCTTTTGCACTCGTCCGCGGCCCCGACAGCGATGGTCTCCTGGGACCCTGTTAGGGGTGGAGCTGGAGAGCCTCCACCCCCTTTTATCTTGAGGGTCGCGCGGAAACACCGCGCGCGCGACTTTAGGGGCTAATCTTGGACTCTGGGGAATCCATCGCCCGACATATAGTTTAAGGCCTGGATAAACTTTTTTTTTTTTGTGACTGTAATGAGACGAACGAGACGCTCTCCTGATGTTTAGAGATAATGCCTGTCCGTGACCATTGCAGCGATACACAGAACGTTGAGTAGTAAAACAAAGTCCAGGGCATCGCTGCCTTGGCACTCATTACTTTTGGACTAGATGGTTAGTCTCAATAGCCCGTAATTTCGCTAGCTGCAGTACCCTTCAAACCGGAACACAGTAATGTTTACACACTACTGCTTGGCGGCAGAATATCTGGTACTGCGGCGGTATCTACCTAGACGACCTCCTGCTAAGGAAATCTACCAACAAGTAAAACTAAACATATAGGATACATTTTATATTGCTGAACAAACTTTTCATTAAATTCCACGCGGACGAAGTCGCGAGTAACGGCTAGTTTAAAATAAAGGAAATAAATTGACAAGTATTATAAAAAAAAAAACATTTCTCAACATGGTAGGCATAGATTTATAGATACGCCATAACAGTAGGTTCAACTAACCTATTATGTATTAGAGTATCGTCGTTCAATAATGTATGAACAAGAACAATAACTTGCGTTCTAAGTGATTGCCTGACGTGTTAACCAATGGATTAATTAAATAAGTTAAATCGCAACTTGTTGGCAAACGGTGTCGCATGAAGAATTACAATGTTTTGACGTAATTATAAAAAAAAAAAAAAATACAGCATTGGATTACACTAAAATATTTTTACTACGATAAACGAGGCTCAATACGTTCCCAACTGGTCAAATCTAGCGAGCGATTCGAATGAAATGCGGAAACTCTTTGCACAGAAAATATTTCAGGACATTTTATCTTAGAAAATGAAATAAACATTACTATTACGCTTCCATAAGTAGAAGATCTGTTCAGAAGTTTTGCATTATACATTTCAGTCGGATATTTGACAGATGGTCCAACGTGTTTTCTTCAATGTTATTGCGAATTTTCAACTTATGTATATTGCATGCACTATGTACTAATCGCACTAAAGTCATACTACACGTCTCTTTTTGTTATTTTCAACTAACTTAATAATATAGTAGAAATTTTTGTAGCGACGATAGCTCAATATATGCCACAGTAGTTAAGTTTTTCTATTCAATACATATATTTGTTTAATTTTTGATCTAGCAAAATGATGCAATATAATTACCGTCTTTTTTTAGCACGCCAAAGATCACCGAAGTAATCTAACGACGTGCGTGTCACTTTACAATAACCTACAGCCATAAAACCCTTCTCAACGATGACAAGTGGTCGTAAATGTATGGAAATTACCAGAACGACAAGAAGTCACTAAGTGTTAGCGTTGTCATAAACTTTATATTATAAGAAAGTTAGATGATGCACTTTGACAAGGCGAAAAGTGTTAGAAAATGTTTCGTGTCAATGACTTATTCAATTCGTAAAGATACGGCAAATGTAACATTGTATGTGAACTCCTTGCGCACGCCGACGACGTGGAGAACGACACTTATGCCGCGACATAGTAGTATGAGCAATTGTTCACCTGATGATAAGCGATCACCGATGCATACATAGTACGTATAAAATACGAGGGGCATAACAAATACGTTGACCGACATTTAAAGTTAGTGAAAATTTTGATTGATAGACAATTTTTAACTACTACTGGACATGGACATATTGTAATCGAAGAGGAATATTTCTTTTTTTCGCTAACATTCAAGACTCTGGCCATATACAGAGTAAATCTAGCCCTCCGTCTCAAAACCTAAATGGCGTAACCAAACTTGATAGAATTTAGCAAAGTAACACGTACCTATAATATTATGGAAACTGACGTGGTTTTGAAAAAAAAACTGTTTTAATTACGCGGCTGAAACTATAGTCAGTATGTGACATAATTAAACGTGACTAATCCTGCATAAGTATAACAAAAATACGTAAAAATAATATAAACGAATATGAAATATAATTCTAAAAGAAATGCTGAAAATTGCCCATAATCGGTAAACTAATAAATGCTTTATGGGGCAATGGAGTGATATCTGATTGATTTGTATCTCAAATCAACTGAGTGCGTCATCCTTCCGTAATCCTTTACAAATTTTATTGCGCCGTAATCTAAACATTGTCTTTCTTTATAAGGACAGAGATACTGTTAAGCGGGAACGCAGAGACAATGTGAACACTTTATCACCGTAATCCGATCATTAGTGTTATAACGGTAATCAATAGGTTACGAAAATTTGTTCCACAATTTTTTGCCTTTAAAATGGTATATATTTAATAGCATGAATGTATTTCACCGAGCCCGGTTGCAACCGGCCTAGGCAAGGTAAGCGGAGCAAAATGGGTCGACGATATTGTCACCGTCGCAGGTCGAACCTGGACCAGATTGGCACAAGACCGAGTGAAATGGCATAACAAAAGACAGGCCTATCCCAGCAGTGGGATATAGAAGGCTGTAGACGATGATGATGATTTCATATAATAAAAAATTAAACTTTTTAAGAGTAAAATCTTTGAAAACCATTCTAGCGACTCGCACTGGTGTATTGCTTTTAGCGACTTGATTACAAAATTTTGAATTTTTCCTTACTTACAGAAAAGTTTATAAGGATGTTTTTTATATACAATCCTTCCGGAAAAAATCTGTAAATGACAGCGAAAACCGTATCGAAATCCGTTGCGGGGTTTAGAAGGAGTAAACGAAGAAACAGACAGACGCAAACAGCGAGTTTGTTTTATACTATGTAGACTATAGAGACTATAATTTATTACCATTCTCATTTATACAGTATGGTTATCGAAATTGCATTTTAACAAAATATTGCTTTCAAAGAACCAAGGTTAACTTTTTTTTGTTTTCGTTTCAAAAAACTTAACAAGCTATGCTAGAAAATACTGAACTTCTATTTGACTGTAGCGGCTTAACAAATTAAACGTCTTAATTAAATAAACAATTTACAATCAAGCCCGTTCCCATCAAGTGGGTCAAACGTCGAATTAATCTCATTCGTAGGCGATTGTATGCAAATACCCGCATGGCGTGCGCCGGCGCAAGCCCCCATAGCGGGGTATCCAACCATTATCTCTTGACGAAACCCCACAAGTACTTGTCTTCATTAGGCTCGATTAGATTCAATTTGAAACTTCTATTGGATTCGCCACGTAGATAAGTTTAGTGCCAAACAACGTCAACAATTGTTTGAACCCCGGAATCAATCGTTAAAGAGTAGATATATTTCAACTTTCCATATTGAAAAAATTAGTGCAGATGTCACGTTACATAGATTTTTTTATCATTTGTGATACAATTTCATTGGACATACGGTACATACTTGCAACGTACATAAATACCTTTATGTTATATCAGGCTTTGACGTATTTGTGCGCGTGTAGTGAGCGTATGACAAGCGAGTTGTAAGGTCAAGGAATCTTCATCAATTTTCTATGCAAAATTATATCTGCACTACTTTTTGTTTAAATGTGACTACGAACCTATTCGCAGTACTTTCTTCTTAGTCTCGTACATTATGAAGCTTTGTAAAATTACTGGCAATTTGATTTGGTAATTGTCGCCTCGTAAATAAAAATAAGCCCCGCATCTCAAACACAAGTAGCAAGAATCTATCAAAAGCAATTATTAACACTGAACGACGAAGACGGCGTAAACAAGCAAACTTCAAACTTCGATAAAATTAGTAAACTTACCAATCATCGAGCACGTAAATAAGATTGGTCTATCAGTGTCAAACACGAATCAGCAGACCTATTAATTAATACAGCGTAACTTGATTAAATAATGAATCTAACGGGTTTGATTTTTTATTATAGTATAACATATTACCCGCTACATTTTTTCGGGATAAAAAGTAAACTACAACTACTACTACTGTATGTATAATTTGTTCTCTTTAGTGGAGAATATGTATATACGATGAATCGAAAGAAAAAATTACGATATATACTAATGATATACTCTCTCTCTTGCATGAAAGTAGTATGATAAAAGACAAAAGCTATCATCTAATACCATATAAAACCTAATACCTAATTACCTAATACTACCTACCTAATACCTAAAGGTATTAGATGATAGCTTCGACGAGCAATTCTTGTTTCCGTTTTATCCGTATTTTCAGCCGAGCAAAGCTCGGTCATCCAAGTGCTACAGAATTAATCGGCATGCACAAATATTTACAAACTCAAAATCAATATGTATTTATTTGCTAAGTACCAGTGTCAAAATGTTGGTACATAAATTAAAAAGCCGCTTAGACCAGAATTAAGTGTGCAAAAATTGTGTAAAATAGAATTACATACTTAACAAATAATGTAAATTTTTAGATTAATTAATGATGTCATGAGTTCAATTACAAAATGTCAATCAGTGCAACTTATTTAAATGTTAATACTTATTAAATAATTTTTGCCTTGTTATTACAGTGCAAAGTAACTTTCCAGCGACACTCGATAGCGTAAAGATATACCAAATATTTCTCATTAGTTGTTAATTTGTTTAAAATAAAGATTAAGGAAATTAAAAGTATCGATGCCTGTTACATCAATAAACAATTAAACATGGTAACAGTTAAAGAAGCGACGATGACGAAGCTAATCTAAATAATAATTTGTACAGAAATAAAAACAAAACTAATGTCAAACGGTTGGAAAACCCATCAGATACTATAAATAACTCTAATTTCGCGATTCAACGCGCTTCGCTGATAAATAATTTTAGAAGTCATTATTACTTAATGTGAAGTCAAAGATGATCTTGATGCTCAGCAAGAAATAGTAGGAAACTAATCTAAAAAAGATCGCTCTTAGTTTAAGTCGCTGATGTATTAGTTTGACGCCTAAAACTATTTTAAACGTTTTGTGGGCAAAGCGAAAGAAAAGAATTTATTTTAAAAAAATATGTAAGAAAAATACCTAAAAGAAAAAAGAAGGAAAATAAATAATAATAAAATATAATTTAGTACTGACAAATACTAATAACAACTTCAAAAAAATATCTTAAAATTAATACTACTTACACTATTTATAAAATAATAAGTTATTTTTTTAAAGCTTTTTTAAAACTTTCAAAAATTATTTTATCCAGCTGTTTTATAATTTTTTTCATAGTATTATTTTCTTCTTTATGTTAGCAGAGAGAGAGTAGAGAGAGCAGTGTATTACTACGCTTAAATACCTATAATTTAGTTTAATATTTTTTTTAACTACCACGAAACACCACTTTTTAAACTAATAAAACTTACAAATTATCCTGGAAGCATCAACTCTACAAGGTCCTATATTGGGTGCCTTCATAATTAAGGTACAAAGAAATAATTTCTGACTCTGTATTCAAAACATTAGCCTGGGAAGGTCAGACAGGGGTTTTCGACACAAATTACAGTATCCAAGGATATTATTAGACCCGATTTCATTTGAAGACAACCATACAAAGGAGTATAATGGAAAAAAGTTGTGTCTCCATAGATGGAAAAGAAGGTAGCTATTTGTGAACAGGGAGACATGGTCACGCAAGGACGTCTGTTTCAATAATTGGAATTGAAATTAGGATGCTAGGTCGATGTAAGCTCTAATGAAGCAAAGATAACTTTACAAAGTTATCTCTAATCAAATTCTAATCATTGGTAACGGGATTCGGCACATACGGAAATTATAGTCGTTAGTTCAAAAACACCTTTTGATCTTTAGAAACATATTCAAAACCATATCACGTACTTATACATTATTTTAAATCGATACTATTTGTTTTTAACTGTAATCTATAGTATTACGTCTGTTTTTCGATGTAGATGATTACGAACGCGAACAGAAAAAGTATTTCACGGTAGATAAATAAATGCCTTAGCGCTCTTCAATTTATATCTATTCATGTTTCGGTAATGATCTCAATTATATCTGGAATTATCGTTAATATCTCGCATCTCACGGATCGTCTTACTTGAGAAACGATGTAGAATTATGTTATGTAAAATTTTGACTTAGTATGACCATGGAAATACAAGAGCGGTCTATAGATTTTGGTAGGGATGCCTCTGTCTGTATTTTGAATGTAGTTTAATATTTCGATACAACTGTTTGCCAATGATCTGTTCTGACTGATGTGATTCTTTACAAAACATGACAATGTCAAAAGTATAGCTACAGTCACATTAATATTGTTAACATGGCTTTGTGAACTGATACCTAAAGCTGTTCATTTCAGATGTCCATAATTTATCAATTACAGAGAACATTTGTTCTGCTGTTGCATCTGTTCCAAGCAGTCTAACGAAATGCTAAATTGTTGTAAAATGAGGACTTGTTATAAAAAAAACACTAAAGTTTCAGATTCAGATTTTCAGTTTCAGATTGTTAGTGTGGAAGTGTTGAAATACTTCCACCCAACGTTTTCTGTTTAAACGATTAGTTTTTTTCCAATCTGTCAGTTTTCGCTAACATACACGTTTAGAGAAGATCTTACTCGCCTTTTAAAAATTATGATGTCAGTATTAACCGTTCTATAATTGAAAACGGGACAATTCGGCGAAAAAGGACACCGGGACGCAGCAGCGAAAAAAGGGGCAGACTCGTTCAAAACGGGACGTATAGTTAGGTTGCTGCAAAACCGGTAAAGTGCGTGTAGGACCTACCACTGGTTCCGTACTTACCACTAACATCACACGATATAAAGTCATTTGTGTTATAAAAATTCTATGTTTATAAATGTCTTTAAGGCCTTCCATAAAATAGTCGTCGCATGAATCACGGATTTCAATTAAATTAATTGATTTAATGTCGTAATTAAAATGCAAACTGGAATATTTACACATACCAGCGGAAAATATAAAATACAAATAATTAAAATGACACAGAGAATAGCAGTTAAAGATAATTACGTTTTCCACTAGGCAGAAATAAAAGCTATAAGTTAATAATTAAGTATAAAATCCACTAGTTTTACAGAAAGATCTCTTTAGCGTGAGATCTTATACAGATAGGTACCAGATATTCTGCCAAAAAATTATCTTTGGAAACATGTATGTTCCAGTTTAAAAGGTTACTGTAACTAGGTAAATTATAAGACTGTTGAGAATAATCATCGAATGCCTCAAAGTAATGAGCGGCAAAGCAGTTATTCAAAGTTTTAAGTACCGCTGCAGTGGTTTTGGTTGTTGTCTCTTACCATAAGAAAAGCGTTAAAATCCTTCATAATACATTGATATTTTACGAGTTAATTATATAATACCTTTAAACGAGCGATTCTTGTATATATGTGTATATATATAATCTGGATCTCGGAAACTGCTCCAACGATTTTCATGAAATTTAGAATACAGGTAGGATAGCAGAAATTTAGTATATTTCGGGGGCGATAAATCGTTTCATTCGGGCGTTTCATTTTTAGAAAACGTCGTTTTATCCCTGTTTTTAGGCAATGAAAAACCGAGCAAAGCTCGGTCACCCAGGTACTTCTTCATTATAGCGTATTATCATTAACATTATTTGTAGCGATGATGGCTCAGTGGTTAGCGCGGTAGGTTCGCATGCCGAAGGGCGTGGGTTCAAACCCCAACAATAAGCTTGAGCTGCCGGTGAAGGAAAACATCGTGAGGAAACCATAGCGCGGTGATAGGGTACTTTCTAGTACTCGGCTGGCTAGCTACCACCCAGTTGAATCAAGCATCTGACGCCAAGCATCTAACGGTGTGTTCCGGCAGCTTCACTTGTGAGCCAGTTTCATTCCAGGCTAGGTGTGCTTTACCATCTTCGACCACACCTTCACTTAACATCAGGTGAGTTGTGTTCACACATCTAGCCTGTCAGCCAAAAAAAAACATCAACCTATCACGTTTACTGTTATACCTATGTTTTATTTTGGGTCAGACTCGCCCACCGAGGGTTCCGTACAAACAAGCAGGTATAAAAAATAGTTCGGGGTATCGAGTTTTGAAGTTTATGGTTTTAGCACTATTTTTGTGATTAAATTAAAAATATATAGTTTTTGGATTTGTTCCTTTATGTGTAGTATAAGGCAATGCTTCTTGGCAAATAGTTCTAAGTCAACGGGAAGTGCCCTATGGGTTTTGATTCTCTTGTGAGTTTTTTTTGCGGTTAATGTACGGAATTGACATAAGCTGTCGTTGTCACGCGGACAGCTTATGTCAATTCCATACATTGCTAGCTTTTCAATTAGCGATATCGCTAATCGAATATTATTTAGGCCATCTGGTGTACAAAATAAAGCGTTTCTATCTTAGCCTTTGCTGTTAGATTATAGTGTTATTGATAACAAATATTATGGTTTAAATTTAATTGAATTTTGTTTAAAGAGACTTGTTAAATACTCGTTCCAGTTCAGATATGTTCCAAGTCGAGACCGTTAAATCGTACACAAATCACTACGATTGGAGTACGCCGAGACTAATCCGACAAGGTCATCTTTTGAAAAGTAGATTTAAATGTGAATCCAATGAGACTAAACGTCAATAACGTCTTTTTAGTTTGAAGCAAATTGAGGGAAATAGAATAAGCGTTTTCGAATATGTTTATAATTTTTAGTCGGTTTGCTACATGTTTTTTATATTGTTTGGTTTGGGCCCGACTTTTTTTATATAAAATTTAAGAGACGAACAATCATCATCATCATCCACAGCCTTCTTTATCCCACTGCTGGGTATAGGTCTCTCTCTTGCCTGGTCCAGGTTCGACCCGCGATGGTGACGATATCGTCGACCCATTATGCGACTGGACGAACAATACGCTCTTCCTATGGTAAGAAATAATGTCAGTAACCATTCCAGCGATACACAGAACTTTGAGTAACAAAACAAAGCCCAGGGCATCGCTACTTTAGCGCTCATTACTTTGAGACATTAGATGGTTAGTCTCAACAGCCCTGTAATTTCAAACATGATTATGAATTCACTCCTAATGAACATCAATAACATGTTAGTCGCAATTATTTTTCTTGAGAGGTATCTGCCGTGTTTATCGCATTGCTAATTTGTGCCGAGGTGCAGCAGAGTTTACAAAATAACACACAGACTAAAAAGTTTTTGCACCATCGTTTTATTTCCTTTGCATTGGCACTATAGTACTAAGATATCGACGTGATTATTTTTTTTAAATGAAAAGCTATAAGCCCTGATTCCACTAACGATGGACGAATATAGAGACGACAGCTAAAACCAGAAATTTGCCATAAACTGCAAAGCCGAAAAAGTGCGTGTAATAAGGTCGTTATATCAATTATTTAATATAGATAGAAAACTATTGTTCACACCAAGATAACAGAACAGAATTTAAATAATAAAAACATTTCAAATTCAAATGAAGTGCAACAATAGGCGGCCTTGTCGCTTAATATAGTTTACATATTTCTGTGAGACCAACAAATCAAGAATTGAAAAAATAACAGTTGTTACAACTCGATATATTTCAAAGTGAAACATAGTTTCAAAAGTTTTATTAGATGATAGGTCGCCAAGCGCGGTATCAAATATTCTGCCGTCAAGCAGTAGTTTGTGTAAAATAAAATAATACTACTGCAGGTAGCAAAATTACATATCAATTGTGACTAACGATCGATTGCCTCAAACTAATAAACGCTAAAACAGCAGCGATGCCTTGGACTTGTTCTGTTACTCAAAATTTGGATATCGCTGCAATGTTCATTATCTCTTACCATCAAAAGAGCATTCCGTTCGTCACATGGCATAAAAAAAAGTACAATGTCTCCATACTGATAAGTATAACGACGTTGTATTCGCTTAGTATTCCTGTTCCGTGTAACCTTGTATACTTTTAAATGTAACAACGTATTATCCACAATATGGTTCCATAAACGCATAAAGATGAATGGCCCCACGGTCTGGCGGCCACACTGTGCTTACACGGAGTGAGAGTTTTGCAAAATAGTTTTCACTCGCTATAAATTCATAATTACTTACTCGCAGTGCAAAAAACGAACAATGCAGAAATAAATACAGAAAGCAAAATTTAAGGTCTGCTTTTGGATTTCATGTGAGAGAATAGTTAATTAGTATACTTACTACTAGCGACTCGCCCTGGCTTCGCACGGATTGCGTATATTATTTTTATATATCTCATAAGATTTAGCCAGAGTTTGCAATGTAAGCGCACAAAACATGTCTTTTTTTATGTAAAAAGAAGTGAGACGAACGTGACGCTCTCCTGATGGTAAGAAATAACGTCTGTCCATGACCATTGCAGCGATACACAGAATTTTGAATGACAAAGCATCTAGGGCTTCGCTGCTTTGGCGCTCATTACTTTGGGACATTTTCTCTAGCTGCAGTACCCCCTTCAAACCGGAACACAGTAATGTTAATGTTATCCACTATAATATGCATGTATTATACATATAAATCTTCCTCTTGAATGACTCTGTCTATTGAAGAAAACCACATTAAAATCCGTAGCGTAGTTTAAAAGACCTAAGCGTACATACGGCGGAAGCGACTTTGTTTTATATTATGTAGAGATGCAATTGCAATTTATTCATTACTTGTAATGCTATTGCAAGTAATGAATAAAGTATCTAATCAACATTTTCTTTGTAGAATTTATATTACTAGTTACGTTTCGTGACTGGTGTAGGTTTTGTAGAACATTTTCAGTTAAGCAGTTTATATTTTTTGTTTTACTAATATGTAAATATTCAACAGTGATAGATTTATCTTTTCAGAGTGGCCCCTAAGTCTTCACATACTTAATTGCTTTGCATGGTACTTCTTAGTAATAAGCTAGTTAGTTTTTTTTTTAATACAGATTCTTTTGACTCAGCTGATGGTAAGTGAAGATGAAGCACGAAGACTTAGAAGATACATATTCACTCTGTACTCAAAGGATTCAGAACCACCCTCAAGTTGAAAATCTACCGCTGAGCACCTAACGATGTGTTGGTGCAGCTTCACTTGAGAGCCAATTCTATTACAGACTAGGAGTGCTTTACCACTTTCCACTTCGCCGTCACTTAACATCAGGCGAGCTGTGATCAAACAGATGTTTTTATGAAAGATTTTAAATGTCAGCATAAACGGCTGTATCTTTTGATTGCGTTGGCTTAGAAGTTTGATTTTTTCACAGCTCCAAGGGACAGTAGACCTGAGTATTTGATATGAATTTATTTGCAGCTTGATATAGCCTCCACGCGTTCCTGAGAAAAAAGGTCTTGACAGACAGACAGGCGGACAACAAACTGATCCTATAAGGGTTCCGTTTTTTTTTCCTTTTGAGGTACGGAACCCTAAACACAAAGTCAAATTATATAAACAAAAAAAGAATAGAAAACGTTAAAATTAAAATTCGAAAAAATGAACTGAAAAGATGCTCTTAACTATAAAATATAATTAAAATTTAATAGATTTACGCAAAAAGAGATCACACATCGTTAAATACACGCGAATACGCTAATCGTAATTTAACAGTTTGTCAAGTCCACAGGAAACGTAACTTCAACTTATCGTTTATTTGCATAAAAGTATCGTTTGAAATGGCATTCAGCTAAAAATGGTCCATATGTAAGGATGACAATTTCCCACGACATAAATACGTATAAGACGTGACATGCTTGATATTATTTATCTAGTTTTTTTTAATATCTTCCTATACACAGAATAAAGTCACGTAAATTGAAATTACTTTAGTTTTATATAATAATTTTCAATATGAATATAAACGGTTCTATTCTACCTACATTGTACGAACCGCTAAACAATGGAATTTGCTGCCCGTGTAGGTGTTCTCTGATAGATACAAGTCACGAGTGAATCGGTTTCATTTTAACCGACTTCAAAGAAGGAGGAGTTTCTTCTTTTTTAAAATGTATTTTCCCCGATTATTCGAAGACGCCTGGACCGATTCGAGATATTCTTTTTTTGTTTAAAAGAGTATAATACTTCCTAGGTCTCATTGGCACTATGTCAGAATTTGATGATGGTATCCCAGAAAATCGAGGGCAACCCGCAAATTTTCTAGGGACGTGTTTTATATATTTTCTATAACTATTCAAGTATTTGCATTTGGGACTCATCATACCATGTTGCTGAGCTGATGATGGAAGATATAACTCCTTAACTATAAGAAGTTAGTGGATAAGTCTTTAAATATTATATGCTCGTATAGACCGCTATTTATGTTCCTTTGAGTCATTAAAGTGAGCTGATAATTGAAGCTATAATTCCTTGTTATTTGAAACGATATCTTTAAGATTGGTCCCCATAAAAATGTCGTAATCGATTCATTAGTTTAATCTTTAAACCTAAAACCTAGCCGTGTCTGGGTCATGGAGTCAGTTTATTTTAATTATAAATTTATAGACAAGCGTGCTCCACCGCAGAACGCACATTAGGTGAGTTTATTTAGTCTGACAGCATGTTTCAAATAACGACAGTATGCTTATAGATTGATTTCTTTCATCTCTCCCGCTGACACTGTTTACTTTCCAACTATGTCTTTTTCGATGTTTTCAATAATAATTTTAAACGTAGTTCAATTTCTAATTTGACGTCTAAAATCATCTACGTTCTAAATGTACCTGAATATGTTTACAAGCTTTCTTTCTTTTCTAAGTTATCTGCGTATTTTCGATGACTTTAAACAGTGTACGAACACATCGTGAAGAGTCAGAGTTCATAAAAAAAGGTCTCGTAAAGTCAATACATAATCTGCCAGCGTAGACTATGGCCATACCCTTCTTAATTTACGTAGTACGTAATTCGCAAATTTATATACTAGCCCTTGTGATCAACTTATTTGAAGAAGTTAGCTTCTGTTGGTCAACAATCTAAAAAAGTCAATCCTAGAATAAATAAGACACTAACATCTATTCGGCTATAAAGTTATGACGGCAAGACACAAGCCTTTGTAATTCTTAAGTAAGGACGCGCATGTTGACTGTCAAAATACATTAGCCATTCATGAAAGGCCTTGCCACTGGTTACTTCCAAGCTGGCCAAACGCTGCAAGGATAAACAAACCGACTGCCATTGTTAATACATTGTGGATACAATTAGGAACATAAGTGATTGTTTGAACAATTTGACAGTAAATCACATTTTGTTTGTATACTCAAGTTTGGTTGGCTGAACAAACACGTGGCGACATCATTTTTGTTTACGTACGTATAAGTAACCACTGGAATAAAAATACACGAGTATTTTACGTAATAGTAATGAGACGAACAAGACGCTCTCCTGATGGTAAGAGATACACCTGTCCATGACATTACAGCAATACACAGAAGTTTGAGTAGCAAAACAAAATCCAGGGCGCCGCTGCTTTGGCGCTCATTACTTTGAGAGTTTCGATGGTTAGTCACAACAGCCTTATAATTACGCTAGCTGCCCATCAAACCGGAACACAGCATACACAGCAGAGCTATGGCCAAACACATAGTTAGTCAACAAAAAAAAAACTACTTACCTGATAGGTAAGAAGATTAATTTTTTTAGACATTACTGATCTAGTAGATGAGTTTTATCTAACATATTAACTTTACGTTGAATCCAAACACATAATTCTTAATGATTATAAAGTACGTGCATTACATATCACAATGGTATCGACCTCATTCAAGGGTTAACAATTTATTGTTGCGTGAGTTAGTTGCACTTGAAAATTTTATTATTAATGCGTCTATTCTAATTTTTAAAACAATCGATTAACAACTTATGAAAATGCCTTGAATTTTGTAAAGTATTTTTTTTATAGTTGACAGGCTAAGTGTTTGACCACGGCTCGCCTTTTTTTAATAAGAAATATGCTTATTTTTGACCGACGTTTGTTAGTTTCGATGTTAAGCGACGGTGTAGTCAAAGATGGTTAAAAATAGGTACATAGCTTAGAATGGAACTGGCTCTCAAGTGAGGCTGCCGGAACATATCGTTAGATGCTTGGCGGTAGCGATGATAGCTCAGTGGTTAGCGCGGTTGGTTCGCATGCCGAAGGGCGTGGGTTCAAACCCCAACAATGAGCTTGAGCTGCCGGTGAAGGAAAACATCGTGAGGAAACCATAGCGTGGTGGTAGGGTACTTTCTAGTACTCGGCTGGCTAGCTACCACCCTCAAGTTGAAAATCTGCCGCCAAGCATCTAACGGTGTGTTCCGGTAGCCTCACTTGAGAGCCAGTTCCATTCCAGACTAGGTGTGCTTTACCATCTTCGACTACACCGTCACTTAACATCAGGTGAGTTGCGGTCAAACACATAGCCTGCCAGCCATAAAAAAAAATGGGGATGGTAGCAGCCTCACTTGAGAGCCAGTTCCATTCCAGGCTAGGTGTATTTACCATCTTCGACCACACCATCACTTAACACCAAGTGAGCTGTGGTCAAACACCTAACCTGTCAGTTTACCTTCGTAAACACATGCAGGTTACCACACGATATTTTCCTTTACTAATCAAATTGATATACAATTAAATTAATCATGTCATTCTGTAAGATTCCTACAAGTACTAGAACAGTTGGATATAATCTGGGTGTCTTGAAGTCGATAGTGAATCGGTGTCTTTCTAGGCAAGCGTGCTCCATCTTAGACCGCATCATCACTTAACATCAGGTGAGATGGCGGTCAAACGTAAGTATATTTCGTATTAAAAAAAAGTAGTACGGTAAAATACGTTAAAACGCGCATTTTTATAGTACAAATACACATATTCAGGTTGTCACAACGAGCGACGAGCATTGCATACAAAACGGATAGGAAGGCCACTGAAAACTTATGACACGAAAAATACAGCGCAACGCAGATCTTTATGCATCTTGCATCATCTGTGATCTGAATTCTCCTTCAATGGGTCAAGGTCCGATTATAAAGTAGCAGAAGATTAAAAAAAACTTTTCCATCTGAACCTCGCAATCTCTGAAGCGATTTTTTTCATGTCGTACAAAAGTAAACCTATTTGAATCAACTGTTTTCCCATATTTTTTTTATGAATTATCGTCAAAAAACAAAGACAAATGGTTTTTGCTTCCAGTAGACTTAAACCTTTGCTTTGTTCGGTCAACCTTCTATATATAACTACTAGCTACCACCTAATAAATGTTCAAATCCCAACAATGAGCTTGAACTGCCGGCGAAGAAAAACATCCAAACCATAGCATGGTAGTAGGATACTCTCTAGTATTCGGCTGGCTAGGTACCACCCCAAACTGTAAATTAGCCGCCAAGAACCTAGCAGTTTTCTAGCAGCCTCATTTGTAAGCCAGTTTTCTTTCCAGGCTAGGTGTGTTTACCACCTTCGACTGCATTGTCACTTTATATTGAGTTATGGTCACAACACAGCCATAAAACATAGTATAAACAATATTTCATTAAATATAACCAACTACAAGAAATAAAAAGAACACAGAAACTCGCTTACTCTTCCTTACGCCACGCTACATTTTGTAATACGTAGAGTGGTATAATAGCGGTTAGTCGACAGACGGTTCAATTGTCAAAAGTGTTTGGTAGTTTAAGACATGCGAACATATATAGAATACATAGTATTCTAAAATCATAATCCTCTTTTTCACTATACCTAATAAAACTTATAGTGCTTGCCAAAACGCTCGCGTAAATAAACATTTAAGTAGGAAGGAAAACTGTTTTTGTTCGCCATTATGCGCCACCAGTGGCGCGCAAAGTATATTATGAGTACTATAGGAATACTGATTAAAACCTTTTTATGCACGAACAAAAAGGGTGAAATAAAGGCGTTGAAAAGTAGCTGCAATTACTTAGTCATTATTATATAATCTGTGGCTTAGCTTAGGCAATTAATTAACGAGTTGTTGCATACGCACAGCAAAAAGTCTAAATGTCAGTATTAACATAGAGTACATAGAACTATAGACTATAAATAAACATGTCATTTTCTTTTCTGTGTTATTTATTACTGGCCAATTATAATTGTTATAGGTTTACCCATTATTTGTTTGTAGATAAAAAAAACTCAATAAGAAGATAGATAATGATTTCCGAAACGACTTTCCAGGCAATTATAATACAGGGATGTAATGTTGCTTTTACAATACGTACAAGACCAAAATTGCAAAAAAAAAATGCTGTTCTTAAATGTCGTATAGGAATAAAACCCTTGAATAAAAGTATGGAGTAGCTGAGCTTTACGCCATTCCAGAGTTTAACACATAGTCATTGTTTTTTTTAAATTGTTGACAAGCTAGGTGTTTGACTACAGCTCACCTGATGTTAAGTGAGGGTGTAGTCGAAGATGGTAAACACACCTAGCCTGAAATGGAACTGGCTCTCAAGTGAGGCTGCCGGAACGCACCGTTCGGAGCTTGGGGATAGATTTTTCTACTTGAGAGTGGTTGCTAGCCAGTCGAGTACTATAAAGTACCCTACCACCACGCTATGGTTTCTTCACCGACTTCTCAAGCTCATTGTTGGGGTTTGAACCCGTAGCCTTCGGCGTGTGAACCGACCGCGCTAACCACTGAGCTATCATCGCTATTATCTTTTTGTATCTATCTGTTTCATAAATTACGGTTGACGTAATGAGAAATAAGTTCGAGACCGTTAAACTTGGGTGTCATCACATTTACGGTGGCGCTCAGCTGTTAGAGCATAGTATTAACAACAAGAAAAATATCAGCAATTCTAGAAACATTTATTCACAAGAAATAGCATGTCATTACTGCGTCACTTAACCGCACTTAGAATTATATATAACTTTTGTTATGTAAACACTAAATGGTATTTATTTGTAAAGCCATTCGCCAACATTACCTACATGAAAACATATAATTTTGTCCAAGGTTGGGGGTCATTATGGCTCATTACCTAGGTTTAAAATGCGAATCACTTATTTTCAAATAGTTGTATTGGCAATAAATTACACAAAGAGCAAGATGCACTAACTTTTAATACCGTGTTACATTGTATATATTCATCTTAGTGGCATAATGGAGAAACAGTACATACATCAGGTAAGATAGCGATCACACGCAAGCCTCTTCATAAAAAAAAGGCCTGTCGGTTTTCTATCGGACAGCCAGTAGCTTTGAAAAACGGCACCGCTTCATGGTATATTTTCCAAAAACTCTAAACTAAACTGTAGCCTATAAGAACCGCTAAGTAATGGAATTTGCTGCTTGAGTGAGTGTTCCCGGATGAATTCAAGTCGCGAGTGAATCGGTTTCTTCTAGACAACCATGCTCTATCGTAGACTGCATCTTCGTTTAACATCAGGCGAGATGGCTGTCAAACGCAAGCCTATCCTGAATAAAAAAAAAACTATAAAGTCTATTGCCGTGGGTTAGTCTCGCAAAAATTTAAAAATGGTTCAACTGCTTAATGGTACATCTCCTGAGTAGGAGATCATCTAGGATGATACTACCGCAGAACCAGATATTCTGCCGACAAGCAGTAATGTGTAAAAATTACAGTGCTCCGGTTTAAAGGGTACTGCAGCTAGCGAATTTACAGAGCTGTTGGAACATCGAAAGTCTCAAAATAATGAACGCCAAAGCAGCGATGCCCTGGTGACGCTCTCCTGGTGGTAAGAGATAACGCCTGTCCATAACTATTGCAACGATACACAGAACTTTGAGTAATAAAACAAAGTCCAGGGCGTCCGCTAATTTAGAGCTCAGTAAAAGTTAGTCATAGTTACGTGTACAACCCCTTTAGGCTTAGCACAGTACATGAGTTTGTATAAATTATTTTTAGCAAATGATATATAAAGACATGTTTATTGTGTGTTTACATCGAAATATTGTAATATAATACGCGACCAATTTCAAATGTGTGAATCAGGTCGTGACAAAACAACCAAGTAAATTATAGCATGATTCATTCAGTTAACGAATAGGTGTGTCAAATTAACCTATTAAATATACCAGTAACTGATGTTTATTTTGCAATCTAAATAAAATTGTGTCAACAAATTATATAGAATTAGGGATGTCGTTGATGTACAATTTTAACGGTAGATACGTAACACAATTATGTGTCAACTATGCACTGAGAGACACGTTAGTAGGAACCTCTATATCGTCAACACAGAAAATGTATAGAACAGCCACGTACAGATTCCAAAATTCTCTTACACGAGCCACGCACGCACTTACAACTCGCCGGCAATGACAAGTTGATCAAGCGATCTATCAAATTCTTTCTTAATAATATTAAGTGTGCCAGCAAACAGACAACTAGGTACGTATTTTGTGAAATTAAAATGCCTCAGCGTTCTATTGTGATTAAAGGCTCATCGAGAGGTTTACTTTTAATACCTTTTTCCCAGTTAATTATTTTTTTCTGTCCTTTAATCTTTGTATTTTGTCTCTTTTAATCTAGTATTTTTTGCTATGACAACAGAATAAACAATCAACAGTAAAAACAACTTACACAAACAAAGAACGACATCATATAAAATAGCGCCACCAAGCGGGAGCAAAGAAAATATCTGCCATTTTATTTACCCCAAATCGGCTGTACAATTTTAAAACCTAGCAACTGCCATTTCTTCAAAAACTTCGCATACTTTACTTTGTTTTTGCATATGTTGACTTGCTAGCTGGTTACCGATATATTTTAGTGGTCATTACACCTAAAAATCATTCACAAACTAAATTACAAGAAATCAGAAACCTAGCAAAAAAAAAAAACTTGAATCTAGCAACTGCCATAAAATTTCGATACACGCAAAAAAACTAGTTTAAAAGCATGCATCTAACACCGACCAATTGATAATCCTAGGAAGTGACTTCACTTACAAGGTTACGAAATTGTTTGTGCGAAATATAAACGCTATTTTTAGTTTACGGGCACAGATAATACAATACTTGTAAGATACATGACCCATATATATAAAATACAAAACACGGTAATACGATTTAATGTCATGCTGAGGGTCTAGGATATCTGGCGGTGCGTTAGCCACTTCTCAATATAGCAGCGTCCCAATAAATGTCGAATAGTGAATTGTTATTTCTTGATGTGGCAGGACAGATGCTCTTTATCTAATAGTACAACGCCGAAACTTTCCGGTCTAGAAATTTTACTCCGTGTTTCTTGTGTCGGATATTGTGCTGCCATCTATAATTTCTGCATGTTAAATCAATGTTTTGTAACGATGATCGCTCAGTGGTTAGCTATCATCTAATACACGGATGAGCGTTGGTTCAAATTTCAACAATGAGCTGGAGCTGCCAAGGGAAACATCGTGAGGAAACCAAAGCATGGTGTAGGTTTGTTCCTCAAGTTAAACTCACTTGACATGATTTGACACAATCACTTGAGTGCCAGTTTCAGTTCGGGCTGTTTGTTATTCTATTCTATTAAATTCTATGTTAATAATAGTTCAATTGTGAACAAGAAAGATTAATTTATTATGAGAGAAAAACAAAGAGTTATCTATTAGGATAGATAATAAATAATTCTTTGTCGTCACTTCACATCGTCATTTGATATCTCGGGTGAGTTGTGGTTAAACACCTAGTCTGTCACTTATAAAAAACCGGCCAAGTTCGAGTCGGACTCGCGCACCAAGGGTTCTGTACAAACCTGTCGGTATTTAAGTAAAAGTTATGGTTTTTTTTTTAATGGTAATTTTTACTTTTCGAAATTTTTCCGTTATCTGTCTTATAAAACGTTGTTTCGTACCAAATTTCAAGATTCTGAGTTCACGGGAAGTACCCTGTAGGTTTTGATTCCCTTGAGAGTGTCGAAAATTTGCAGCATAAACGGCTGTATCTTTTGATTGCGTTGGCTTAGAAGTTTGATTTTTTCACAGCTCCAACGGACAGTAGACCTGAGTATTTGATATGAATTTCAGCTTGATACCTCCACGCGGTTCTGAGAAAAAGGGTTTTGACAGACAGACAGACGGACAACAAAGTGATCCTATAAGGGTTCCATTTTTTTTTCTTTTGAGATACGCAACCCTTAAAAAGCATGCATATATGTAGATTTATGTGTATACCTGAGCATGCAGGTGAGCTGCACGTCGTGCTGGTATCGGTGAAGCGCGGGCGCGCCCTCCACGCGCACGGCGTGCACTTTGTCGCGCAGCGCGCCGGCCGCGCACGCCGGCGCTCGCTCGCGCAGAATCGACATTATATTCGGCTGCCGCAGGAACGCCACCACCTGGGATCAAATAAACATGGTTTGAAAAGGCACTTCCAACACTGGCGCGTACTTATCTCAGACACTTATAGCTACGCCACAGTGTGTAACCAGCCAGCACTAAAATTTACCTAAAAAGTTTTAATTTAAAATGTCGTTTAAATCTATCTGATAAGCGTATACCCTCGAAGAGGGCAAAGGATATCACATAAATTTATCAAAGATTTTCTTCTCTGTACATATTTGGTAAAAATCTATAAAATCCATACATCAATTGCCAATAACTGACAGGTCTATATTTCTATAAAATGTTATTACAGGCCTTAACTTTCCATCTCATCTTAGATCAATATGGCGAATATGTTAACCTAGAATCTAGGAATTGTGAATCACTGCTCGGTTTCTTCATAGTGATGAAGAAACCGAGCAGTGGTTACATATAAACAGTGGTTTATACAAAATCTTGAAATGCGAACTAGAATAATGCTTACCTTATCGTTATACGCCACCGGTATTTCTTGTGTGTTATGCGCATACGCATCGGCAGATGTCAACGGCGGCCGCGGAGGCGGTGTAGGTGCCTGCCAATAAATAATAAAATGTTAAATCAATGGTAAGAGCTAAGGCCTAAATAATTCCCATTGCAACAGTACCCAGAGCTTTGAGAAACAAAACAATGTTAAGGGCATCGCTGCTTCGGCGCTCATTGCTTTAAGACTTTCAATGGTTAGTCTCATTCATTATTTTGAGACATATGGTTAGAATGAATAGCCCTGCAATTTCACTAGCTGCAGTATCCTTCAAACTAGAACATAGTAATGTTTCTTTACTTCTTAGTGACTGAATACCTGATACCGAGATGGTAAGTATCGAGACGATCTCTTGCTGAGGATTTTTACCTCTTAGTAAACATTTATGTGTTTGCTTTCATACACAAACTAATGTAGGTGACTTGAATATAGCCTTAGGTGGCATCTTGAAGCCATGACCGCCGCCATCGTTTACCTATATTTGTCAAGCGATAGAGGGCGTTGTGCGCTATTAAAACAAAGATAGGTAACAAAGTCATTACTACCCTCTAAATAAAATAAAAACCAGCTAAAACGAAAGCAACTCTGTATTTATCAGCTAAACGGCAAAATTTATTTTGACGATATAGGAAACAAAACTAGGATATCTCACCGAGAGACTTAGTTTATTTTAAATGTAAACTTTCAATACAATAACATCTACATAACTTTATTAGCCAAGATAACGCAACCGATAAGTAACGTTCACTATTTCCCTTATAATTAAATGAGGGAAAAAACACACAAAAAAAAAACTCAAAAACATGCCCATGCGACTAAAGTAAAAAATAGTCAAGGACAAAAACAAACATCGAAAAAATCCACTTGTGCCAAATAACAAAAACAAAATACATATACCAAAATACCAAAAAAAAGCTACATATACCAAATTCAAACTAAAAAACTAGAACTCGTCTACATTTTATAAAAAATCAGCGAAATATTGGGCGACTCTTTTAGACCTCCATAAATTGATTTTATCAGCCTCAATAGACACAAATCGTTATAAGTAATTAAATTTAATAGGGGCATGCAACGCATGTAGCAATACTTTTCTTCATAAGTGATTTTTATTACCTTATTTAAGCTTGTAACACATGTTCAATGAAATGGCAGTGCCTAACAATAAAATCACCGTTTCTTTGTAATATCTACAATTTTACTGTGATTTTAATACATCATCAGATATTTAAACAAATTCTTGTTTAAATTTTACACGTTTCGGTTGAGTCGGATAATAACTTTTATTTTATTTTGTCGAACGGATGAAACTTTTGACCAAAGAAACTAAACATGTAGCATTATCCGTCCGACTGTGTTCGAAATTTCACCCACTCTTTGGTTTAACTGTTTGCTGATTCAGTCACATTCGGTTGTAGTTCAGGTCGTGATGAATAGACACGTGCAATTGTATGCATAACATATTAGTTTAAGGTTTTCATTTGCTTGAATAGACATATCACAATTTTTACGAATATGTCTTATTTTTTAGCCAAGCATAGCCCGCGCCTTTGTCTTCTTTTGCAATAGATTCGATCTTAATATAATTCGACAAGGACGTTGCCACCGAGATGATGACGTTTTCAATTTAATATGATTGTTAACCATTTCACTGCGCATTTTATAAAGTCTTTATAAAAAGAGTCCAAAAGAGTCCGCTCCATTAGCAAACCAACGGCCAACTAATAGATAACAGAAGCTCTAGCGCAGAAATTTACGAAAAATACGTGTAGGTACGTAAAAAAAGCAATTTCCATTTACGTCCAAAATGGGCGATGTACCAGCATCCATATTTTTTCTAACGTATAAACAGTAGGTATTCTTCAATAGAAGTATTTATTAGAATTGATATTTGTGATAATTAGTATGAATGTATGAAAACAGGCACAAAACCAACTATCGGACACAAATGTTGTCTATTTCTTAATTTTTTCTATAGGCTATGGACTATATATAATCGTCCACCTACTACGTATTTTTCGAAATTTTTACGCTAGCTCTCAGCGATTAGCGAAAAAACCAGTAGACACAAACAAGTAGCCGACATAGACTAACATCGTGGAAGACTTGTTCGAGACGGACGGGCCGGCGCCTCTGGGGAAGTAGCGGCGAGAAGGGCCCGGCCTGCGGCGCGCGCGGCAGCCGTGGGTCGATAAACGTAGTGCGCCGCATCACGTGGTCCACGAAGAAACGCTACACCCAAAACGTTACTACATCCTTATGAAAACGAAACAGGCTTGCATTTGACCGCTTCATGTTAAGCGAATATTCGGTCTACGATGGATCACGCCACCCTAGAAGATACAGACTTCGGTTGGAAGCTGACAGAACGCACAGAGCGTGATGCCATGAAAACATAAATCAAGCAAAATATGTCACCATCTAGTTAAAACCTTCTTATTGAAATAGACTTCATGCCTATTTGAATAAACTCGCAGCTTTACAGATTAGCAAAAATTCTGTGTAGTATAAAACTGCAGACAAACATAGGCAGCCTATTGACAGCCCTGTTGGCTCATTGGGAGTATGTCTGCCTGAGCTGTAGGGCGTGCTGTATTATAAGTATGTATTTAAAAAAAAAAGTATTTATGTATCCTATCAGTTATCTGACTTCCATCACACAAGCTCTGCTTAGTTTGGGGTCAGATGGCGCTGTGTGTAATGTGTCCTACAATATTTATATGTATGTATAGGCGCCGTGTATTTTTTTTTAAATAAAAAGAGCAACAAAGTAGCTCTTTCTTCTAATGGTAAGCAAACCGCTTTCGATACCTGTAACATCCAATCGAGAGATTTCGTGGTGGAATTTTAAATTGTCTAATAAGGTGAGTGTATATGTATGTTAGGCTTACGTTAATCTTGACAAGTTTACGACATACGACACCTGAATAGAACTGTCAAAATATCGTATCTCATGGAATATGAATTATGTGTAGCGATGACAGCTCAGTGGTTAGCGCGGTCGGTTCGCATGCCAAAGGGCGTGACTTCAAACCCCAACAATGAGCTTGAACTGCCGGTGAAGGAAAAACATCGTGAGGAAACCATAGCGTGGTGGTAGGGTACTTTCTAGTATTCGGCTGGCTAGCTACCACCCTCATGTTGAAAATCTGCCGCCAAGCATCTAACGGTGTGTTCCGGCAGCCTCACTTGAGAGCCATTCCAGGCTAGGTGTGCTTTACCATCTTCGACCACACCGTCACTTAGCATCAGGTGAGTTGTGGTCAAGCACCAAGCCTGTCAGCGATAAAAAAAAATGTAAATAAATTAAAAATTACATATGTAGGTACCCGCGACTTCTTTCGCGACACGTGAAGACTTTATTTGCTCAATAAGTGCTCGTCAGCAGTAAATGCAACTTTGGGGTAACGCATACAAAGTTGAAAACAGGTCAGCTTGTTTACATTAAGCTCTGAAGAAAGGTTCGCGTCTCATGAGGAAAGTTTAGGTTAGTATTTAATCAGATATGATATAATGTTGTAGTTACCTTCCCGTTGCGGTCGAGCTTGGTGTCCCAACCGAGCGGTAAGTCTCTCTCCGACTCGCCGAACATGTTGACGAGCGCCACGAGGTCTCTGTTGTGTTGGTAGCGCTCGAAGGAAGACGTGTCTCGTCTGATCTTCGATATCATGTGCTTCAGTGTTGAGTTGCAGTTGTACAAAGAAGATGCTTCCTGAAAACAAAAACAAAGTTTTTTTTTTACTTATTCTAAAATGAATTCGCTTTTTTTTATATTTCCTTTAAGTAACTTAGACTCAATTTAATTTTATACATAAACAAAATCGAAATTAATAATAAAACATAGTTAAAAAAAATACAATAAACTGCAAGCACATAAAAGAGATGTGTTTGTTTGTTGTAAATAATAGGGCGCGTTTCGAAAATGCTAAATCCAATCGACATGACAAACTGATATTCCCTAAAAAAATCACGGTAGATTTTTGTCAGCGAAACGCATATTGTATGACATTTTTTTTCAATAAATTGCCTAAAAAAAACTACCACATTGTAAGCTCAAACGAAAATTGTCTGAATACTTGCTGGATCATTGCTTCTACAAAGCCTCAGAATATCTTACATATAGAAAGCCTTTTAACGCACAAGGCAATATTTGATTCCGTCATAATTATTTGTTTTTAAATATACTTTTGATTGTTGATGTATTGAATTATTTAATTGTAATTAGTAATTTTAAATTTGCAATTTTTATTGCCGACATTCCACATAAGCTTCGATCTTGAAATATCCATACACTTGATCAAAATTCAATGTACTTTTTCTATGAAACAGCTGGTGATTTTTTTTGTTTTAAAATTTGTCTTGGATATTAATGGTTCATAATGGTCAGTAAAAAAATCCTTTCCGGCTAGTACAACCTAAGCTTTTTTCGTACACAGCGCCATCTAGGCCCAAACTAAGCAAAGCTTGTATAATGAGTCCAGGTAATTGATAGAATAATTGTTTTTTTTTTTAAATACATACAGAACACCCAGACGTAGCATACAGAACACCCAGACGTAGAACAAACATTGATGCTCGATGCGCAAATGTTTGTCCTAAGTGGGAAGCGAACCCACGCTATAGCTGTTTAACTACACTAGCAAATGAGCTTACAGAGCTGTCATGCTTAGCTCCATGTATTAAAGACATATACAATTAAATTTATTTCCAAAAAACGTCTTCTGAACAAGTAGTTTCTAGTTAGACCCGCCAGGTGCGCTGTCCCAGTTTCGTTTTTTTTTTATCGCAAGCTTATAATTCTAGCCCATCAAACACCAAAGTACATACAAGTTAAAGTAACAATTACCTGGTTCATGTGCAGTATTGAGTAGAAGTCTGGTCTGGCGAGGAACTCGGCGGCGGGGTGTGGCGCGTGCGGCTCTGCGCGTGACACGCCCGCGCCCGCGGGCAGTGCGGGGGGACCGGCGGCGGGGGGAGGGGGAGGAGGCGCCGCGCAAGCGCCCTCCGCCTCCGACAGCTGCGACCGCGTCATCGTGCGACGGATCGACTGATATCTGCACAACAGTTCACATGTTAAAACAAAATATACATCAGTAAAGTTCAAACCCACTTTCTTACACCGCGACATATTTTTGATGTATCAATATACATTTTTAACAGACTTCAAAAAAGGATTTAATATACATAATACATAGATAAATTAGTAGTTTATAAAAAAAAACTGATGAAAATGCACAGATAAGTTCCCCATTTTTTATGTAGTCGGGTTAAAAAAACTAGTTATCTAAGTCATCAATTTTTTTTTTACCCTATTACGTAAAACTATTTTTTACGTCCAAATATAACGATGCATGCATGATGTTCCGACGTGAGCCTAAACTTCACCTCCTATAGTTTTTTTTTAAATATATATATATTGAATGGGTCCGCCTTTGTCTTGATGACCGAAGCGTAGACAGGGTTTAAGTTACTGACCTCCTGTCGAGTTGGCGTCGCTGTACGTCAGGCGCGGGCGAGCGAGCGCTGCCGTTAGCCGCGGGCCGCTGCCACGTGGTGGTGCGGTTCACGTGGTCGATGTAAAACACGCGCCCGTGACTGTCCATTCGCGCTTCCCACCCTGGAATACGCAAAGTCACTGCTTATTTCTATTGCTCTTTTATTAGTTTAGTAGCCATGTTAGCTCAGTGGTTGGCAGGATCGGCTCACACGCTGAAGGGCGTGAGTTCAAACCTCAACAATGAGCCTGAACTGCCGATGAAGGAAAACATCGTGAGGAAACCATTGTATGGTGGTGGGATACTCTCTAGTACTCGGCTAGCTAGCAACCATCCACAGGTTAAAAATCTGCCGCCAAGCTTCTAACGATGTTCCGACAGCCTCACTTAAAAGCCATTACCACACCCTTACTTAAGCTGTAGTCCAACACCTGGCCGTCTGTCTGACAACAGAAAAATATAAGCAATCGTGGGGACTGCCGACAGAAGTGAAAATTTAAAACACATCACATTAGCATGTCGGTGAAGCAAACCCATAAGTTTTCCCATACCAAAAAATTGCTCAACGCGGCTAACGACGTTTTCACTTCAAAAAACACTTAGTCTTTCATGTTACATCGTCATGGGATAATGATAAGATTTAAATAATACGCGATGTTTTACCTGCTGGCAGCGGTTCTTCGCACTCGATGATCCCGCCGATCATGTTAGCCGGGAAGTCCCCTGTGAGCGCCATCTGTCTCGAGGCTCTCTCCGGTATGGAAGGCAGCCGGATACCGGCCATGTGCCGCAACGGCGTCGGCGACGCTACCGCGTTGTCGTTGTCGTCACTGTCGTCCAACCGAGGCCTCCGCAACACCACGTCATCAGGCGGCCCCGCGTGCACTATCGTAAAGTGATTGCTGTTCACGAACTCCAAATTTGGAGATCGGATCTCCGATGTTCGGAGCTCATTCGTGAACTCCACCATTTCGAAGTTCTCGTGTAATCTTGAATCGGGATTCTGCACCGGTGGGGGATGTAAGTCTGGTGGAGGCATGGGCCGGGGTCTTCGCGCGTGGTGGGTAGGAGTGGGAGGACATTGCGGGACTGCAGAACCAGCTAGGGCGGCGACTCGTGCTAAAACCCGCGGGTGGGGCCGAACGGGACTCTCCACGTTCTTGTTTGCTTTGTGTGGAGAGTGTTTAGGCGTGCCCTCGCAGCCGAGGTTCTTTAGCAAATGCCGCGGAAGACTCGAGTGTTTGGGGGTGGAAGACTCCGAGTATTTCCTGTTCATGAGCATAGCGCCGACACTAGGGGGCGGCGTGCATTCTTCCACCGGCGACGACGAATGCGAGGAATTGCAGGAACTGGGCCCGTTGGACCCGTTGTCATTCTCTCTCGCATCCACGTGCGACGAATTCAGAAACGCCGTCATCATTGTCGGCGTGTGCGCTCGACCGGAACTCTGTCTCGTCAGAGGTTTGTGACCTTTCACTGAAATCTCCTTCTCTTCTATTTGGTTTCTATTGTCGTCCTCGAACTCAGAGTGGTTGCTTATATCGTTTATAAACGTATGCTGAGCTTTCTCCTCTGATTTCGCAGTTAAGCTGACTCCGTCGACGATGTCCTGCGGCGGGCTCGGTTTGTCTCGCCGCGCAAACGTCGTCGTGATATAGTTGTCTGGTCCGATGTCCTTTATAAATAGAATCTTACTCCTACTAGCTGCGTCTTCAGGTACATTTTTCTTCTTCTCCTCATTCAACTTCGTCATTTTAGAAATGGTTGACTCGCATAAGCTGCCATCGGTTTCGGGGGTGGCTAATGGCGCGACATCCTGCCCGCCGCGCCAGAAACCCGCGGTCGAAGACACGGCCACTTGGTTTCCCGAATAGAACTCTCCAGGCTTGAAGTCTCCGATATCGGCCTGGAGTGCCGCCGAGTTTGCTATATTATTGTCTGTAAAGAACTGCTCGTCCGTGTCGATCAGTTCGAAGGTGAACGCGTCTTCCGGCTTGGTCAGCTTTTTCGGTTTCCTGTGCCTCGGCACGAGCGGTGGAGACAGTGCGTGCATGCGCTCGAGCGGTTTATGCGTTTGGCGCGGCGGCAGCGGCGGAACAGGAGATTTTTCCGCGTCGCTAGGAACCGTCGCGCTTTCCAGATCGTAAACGAATTTCATTATCTTGCACGGGTTCTGCGGCGACCATATCTTGTAGTATTCGCCTCCAGGCGAAGTAGGAGAGTCGACGCCGCTGTGAGCTTTCGGCTTCTTCTTAGTTCCGTTGAGCATCCCGCCGCCCGTGTCCACGGGTGGGGGACATTTCTTTTTCACTCCCGACGAGGTCGGTCTATCCGTAGCACACTGAGATTCACTATTTACACGAGATTCCTTACTTACATCACTAACTAGAGATTTAGGATCACATGTTTGTTCGGGATCGTTCCCGTTAGATTCTAGGTTGCTAATTGAGCATTTGTCGACGTTCTCGCTGAGCCGCTTGATGTCCTGCGAGGGTACGAATTCGACGCGCGGGTTTTCCGAGCTGCCGTCGAAACTTTCATTGTTGTATGAGAACGGGGAGACGACTTGTTCACCGCTCCGCTTCCTGGACATGCCCTCCTTGAGCCTGAGAGGCAGCTTCTTGAGGTCCACTTTGAAGCGTTGCGGAATGGGAGTGGATTCAGCGGCGCACTCCTCACCCTCGCCATTGTAGTATCGAAAGCAGAGTAATTGCTCGCAGTCTGGAATCGAGAAAACAATAATATTAATAAATTAAAAGCATTTCCAGACTTTTCTGACAATAATACTTTAAACGTATTACTAAATAGAGTGACATAAATATTATATTGCTAATTTAATAGATAATGATTTTTTATTACTTTATTTTTATTAATTTATTAAAAACAAGCAGGTTTCCCTGACGGTAGATAAACCATCGCCTGTGAACATCTACAATATTAATGGCATTATCGACTGGCAACCCGGAGAGACATTTGTATACTTTTTAAGATGCTTCACGTTAAAACTCTTATTATACTTATCCAGGACCGCCCTCTTATTACAGCTCTGTGGCCTAGGTAGACGATTACGACGATTTAGCGTGGTAGTAGAGTACTTTATAGTACTCGGCTGGCTAGCTACCACCCTCAAGTTGAAAATCTGCCGCCAAGCATCTAACGGTATGTTCCGGCAGCCTCACTTGAGAGCCAGTTCCAAAAACGATAGTCAAACGTATGTAAAAAGCAGTTTTCTTTTACTACCGCCAGGGGCGCTGTCCCATATTATTTTATTACAATGCAACACAATCGTGTAATAATATATCAAGTACATATCGCAAATTGACATGCCAGCCCCTCAGATTTAAGTAAGGCTGGCTAAATACCGTGTAGGCTTTCTAATCTGTATCATTAATTCATTAACTAAATAAGTTAATGGCAACGCAAATGCTAGGTTCAAAGTGACCTAAGGCGGGTAATTAGTGTAGCCATGCGGTGATTACCTTCATAAGGCTGATTGGGCTCATCAAGCAGCCACATTATGGCGCCGCTCGCGCATCCGGCCGGCACGCGCGCGACCACGCCGCCCGGCTCTGAAATAAACAATTCAAATATAAACACCAACGATAAAACTACTAAATCGCTGTCAAACACATTCATATTTCCCTTTCGGCTTCCGTAAAAACGGAGATAACCACAGTTTGGCACTTCTGGGTTCAGTTTGGCATCAGACACAATTTTTTTATGTACGCAGAAATATTTCATCGTTAAAGCTAAAATTTCTGGCATATAACCGTCATAGTAAAGCAAGTTTATCATAAGTAAAACAGAAAATTTATTTAATGAAAATTAAACACAATTACGGCAAAATGATTATTCAGTATTTACAGAGAATATCTAATTAGTACGGTATCAGTTTTTTCTAGCAATGGCGATAATGACTAACGTTACAAGGAGGTCTACAAGCACTTACTCGATTAAATTATTCACATTTGCTAACAAGAATTAATTTACATAGGGGCCTACAACTTCGAAAGGAAATCATCGGTCCTGTGATGACTATAAACAAAAGGCTATGACTGACAGAATCTTATTTCGAATCCCCGGCGGCGCGGCGGCGAGCCCCGCACAGCGGGTTGTACCAGCGCGCAACATAAAATAAGTGCAGGTGCAAAACATTAAAAACAAACAACAATGAGCGAACTTTGCTGCGTCGCCCTCACTGCCAGGAAAGGTCTTGCGCCTTTTTATCTAACAAAATCAAGGCTCGGTTCGGCGCAGGCGCATCACAAATTTTGCGCGCCGTAATCACCGGATGCGGGAGTCGCCCGCACGTTTTATGCGAAATAATCGAAGCCACCGAATCGCCAGTTAATTGGGGAACACGACCATAAATTACACGGTGGCAAATTGATTCCGCAAGCGGATTCGCCGGGAGCAGGGCCCTGCATTACCATATTTTGATTGCACTAATATACGAGAGACGGTTAACATCTTCCTGCCTCCGATGAAGTGTTCAGGCCGATCGTAAATATCAGATTTAAAGGAAATATTTACGTCGAACGTCACAACTTCATCTTGGAGCGTTGTTCGTGGATTGAGATCGAACGGCGCAGCCGGGAGCACACAATCTTCGTTTCAAAGGCTTCGTTCGCAAGAGGAATGGTGCGTCGTCGTCGAAGAAATAAACAAGCGGATACACGTAGGGCGGGATAAATCGCAGCATTATCTCCTGGACGTTTCCGCTCCGCAATTACTACTCACCTCCTGTCAGAGAAACGAGATTGGTCCATTACTTTCCGGGATTTCTTACGGTTTGAAAACATAAATTCGTGAATTCGGTGACAGTGATTGAACGGCATAGGGCCGGATTCACACGCGGTGTGATGTTGCTAATGAAGTAGTGACGCTGGTGACGTGAGGACACTCCACGCCTTCATCGCACACACGATGCGACGCGGTGACACAGAGGGCGTCTATTTCCGGCCGGTGACGCAACATCCTCGCTTCCGTCCGCAGGATATGGGAGGAGATACAACTGTCGCGCCGTCGCGAGATGAGCCGACGTTCTTTCGCAGCGCAGGGTTTGCGAATCGAATTTGGAATCGACCTAATGTCTGCGAAACTCAACGATTAGGATTAATATTTATCTTCACGCCATTGAGCGAGTGTGAACAATTCTTCCCACCTATAAAGGCAAAGTTTAAAAACAGTCAACGCGCAACGGACCGAAATCATGATGACATAGATGAAAAATCTAAATCTCCGATTACTTCCGTTTCATTTTCGGGAATAGTCACTACAAAAAGAATATATCCCAGGGCTTTTATTTTATCTGCACAGGAAACATGTGTTATACATTACGTTTCCTCGGATTATGATGAAAATATACGCTGACTGCTATATGTTGTTAGCAAAAATGTAGATTACCCGCATATTCAAAGCCCACACATTCAGATTCTGGCTCCATAACATTTTAACCGTCATTACCGACTGTAAGTACTCTTTGCATCTATAAAAAGCTGTGTAAATCGTTAAACAAAATAACAACAGCAATTTGTGCAATTACTCGATTTGTGAGGACTGTCGGCGTGTAATTCGTCACCCGAGAACGTCCTATAGCCGTTCTCTTGGCGGAAGCCGGTAGTTAACTAAACTACGGTCACTCCGACCCCTGCTCCAGCATTTGTCTCTTAACGCCCACGCCCTACTTTTTAACGGAGTTTTTTACAATGAGCGTGATATCTTTTTAAGTGGACCCCTCGGTTACACACGTCACGTCTCCCGACATCTCGTATCCTTTCAGAAACAAAACATTTACAGTATTTTTAATATTAAAACTCCTAGAATTGACGATACGTCACTTAAAGTGCTTCTGTTTTTGTAATCAATACACATGTCACCAGAGCAACAGATGGTATGGTTCGATGACGAATTCTTAACCCCCAGTGTTAGCCACGAAGTCCGGAAACAAGGGAGAGTTAAAAAGGATCATCCAGATGACAAACCCTCGTTAGTGAAGTGACGACGTGACGGTTTCACGAGCACTTCACATTAGGATATTGACGAACCTTTGTTTCTAAATTTCACACGATTGCCTTTCAACATATTAACAACTCGTGACAACTGACAGCAGAAGGGATTTCAAACATGCTTTGAGCCTTCACATCTGTAATTTATTTTTACCTCCACCACGACAATAAAAGAATCGAGCTGACGTCTGTGTTCGTAAAATTGGCTGATGTTTTAAACGGATTTTAAAATTCCTTTCCATTCATTCGAACCCATTAAGGACCGGTTAATTTTATGAGTGTAGATGTAGACCACTTAAAATTCCTAAAGGGCGGTCTGAAGTCGTGGCAGATATCGTGTTTTACAATGGCGGTAGAGCAGGGTCCACCAACGCCTGAGGAGATAAGCGCCATGGCGACACTTATCGACACTAATGTCAATATTATGATGATTAATGCGCCCGAGACACAATAGCAATCAAGAATTGGTCACGCTTTCGGGCCGCAAGTAATTCCGGTTGAATAATGAGAGTTAAATATTTTGATGAATGACGATGCCCATTTCACTTTGATATAATTCTATATTACATTATGCATTTATTTATACTTTCGGTCCTAGCCTAGAAATTAACGACACTGATGTAGCTAAAACCTATACCAGAAGCCTGTTAAATTAAAAAATAAGAAACATAATATTGATATTTTATATAAAAAAGACTTATATAATATTTTTTTGGAATCTTGAGTCTGCGTAAAAGCCTGTCAATTTGTCTCATTACAGAATGCTACTTTCTTGTTTCGTCTTAGCATAGAATTATTGTTTGTTGCAGGCATATCTACATAGTATAAGACAAAGTCGCTTCCCGCCGTTTGTACGCTTAGATCTTTTAAACTACGCGACGGAAGAGGAAGGTTTATATGTATAATACATGCAGTACCTGGATGACCGAGCTTTGCTCGGTTTTTCATTGCCTGAATACACGGAAAAAACGACGTTGTCTAATAATGAAACCTAGCTAGATCGATTTATCGCCCCCGAAACCCCCTACATACTAAATTTCATGACAATCGTTGGAGCCGTTTCCGAGATTCAGAATATATATATATATATATATATATATATATATATATATATATGTGTGTATATATATATGTATATATATATATATACATACATATATACAATAATTGCTTGTTTAAATGTATTAGCTATGCGCCACATTAGTAACTACATTGCACCCTTCCGCGGCAAGTCGCTAGTTATATATAATTAAACTAATCGATCATTTAAATGGAAAAATATCTGCTGTTTATGTTTACATAACCATTGTAGCGGTATCTAGGAATTTTAAGCAAAACTTTAGATTTTTACTATAGAGTTTCGCTAGCTGCAATATCCTTCAAATCTATCTGATACTGCGGCTGTATCTACCTAGACAACTTCCTGCTAAGCTGATATATGTATAACTCAACAGGCAAGGGACTGCATCAGCGCTGATGGGGTTAACAAATCACGGCAATCTCGAATCAATTTTCGACGTTCGCTAAATTATTCACATGTCCTTCCGTGGCTTCTCGGAAAAGGCAAAACAAAGCTCCTTGGCCTGTTGTTTTTCCTCTGTATGCAAATCCGGCGTGACTCATTAAAGCTAATCTTAATCGTAGCATGCGCGTACGCTGCCTCGGATTTAATAATTGATACCAGAAAGGAAGTTTATGATTCACAGTAAACTATTGTGATTCAACTTAACGTAAACATAGTATTACTACTAATGTTAATTTAGCTCCGGAATAGATAGGAACAGAGATGAGCTACCGCCTTCTACTGGGCTAAACTTATAAACTTGGAGTGTACTAAGTCGTGGGTTATTGAACTCAGCCATAACATATTTCTTAGTTAAAATTTAGTAGCGACGATACCTAAAAACCCTTCCTTCCAAGGTTTTGGTTTTCGGTCTTCACCAGCAGCTCAAGCTCATTGTTGGGGTTTGAACCCACGCCCTTCGGCGTGTGGACCGACCGCGCTAACCACTGAGCTATCATCGCTACAAAACTACTGTGCTTTCTTCTTTTGACGTTGGTTAGGTTAACGAACGGTAAACTGTTACCCGGTTTAAAAATTTTCCACCTTTTTGAAATCTTAAGAACAGCAAGATATTTTGAAAAAGTAAAACATAAAGTATACCCTAATGGATCACGTATGTGACCGTCATTTATAAGAAAACTGACCGAGGATAAAAAAATCATGGAGGAAATTTAATGATGTTGTGATTTTTCCTCTTAAAGCTTATAGTTACAGAATTTAGATCAAAATGTGTTCAAGAAAAACTCGTCAGTCTTAATTAGCTCACGCCGCCTCGGATTACCTCAGAGTGTCCGAATAAGGAATGATATTATCTTACCATTAGATATGGTTGCCACCTCATTAGGGCTCACGATAGGGTTGTCAAATAGACGACATTCGCAAGGATTTCTTAAATTTTTCATGTGTATATTTTTTTTATATGTATATTTCATTTCCCAATCCCAGCAAAATAAAAAAATCATCTTATCGCACATATTTTTTATATACATAATTACAAAAGTCGCTTTAAATTGACAGTAATTTCGCTTGGAATATATGATAACGATAGTAGATTCCGTTACATTGAAAGAAAAACAACATAATTATTGATTACAATTTTTTTTCACATAATGCCATCTATCCTCAAACTAAGCAAATCTATTGTACTATGATAACCAGATAACTAATAGAATGCTTATATACCTACTTTTGCTTAGGGTATTGGTGTTTTAATTAATATAATATTTGTACCAAATTCAACGTCATTGTTAGGGTTCCGTGCCCAAAGGGTAAGACAGGACCCTATTACTAAGACTCCGCTGTCCGTGCGTCCGTCTGTCACCAGGCTGTATCTCATGAACCGTGGTAATTAAGACAGTTGAAATTTTCACAGGTGAAGTATTTCTGTTGCCGCTATAACGACAAATACTTAAAAACAGAATAAAATAAATATTTAATGGGGCTCCCATACAACAGACATGTTTTTTTTAGATAATGGTACGGAAACTGCGAGTCCGACTCGCAGTTGGCCGGTTTTTACCTCCCACATCACACTAATGTTATAAAGGCGAAAGTATGTCTGTACTCATTTTGTGTATTTGTTACTTTTTTAAGTTGTAACTACTAGACGGGTTTAAATGAAACAGCTAGCTTATACTCTGAATTTACATTTAGGCTACTTTTATTTCGACAAACGCGGATGAGACCGCGGAATGTACATATCTAGTAGATCAGTCTCACGGCATTTTGGTAACCCTATCTCGCGAACTAAGCAGCCGGTCAGTCAATGCTGCCACTATGCCCAAGCTGTGCCTCTAAGGCCGATCGTTCTAGTTTCCACAAAAGGAGAACGAAGGAGTCGCCCGTTATCGCCGTCTTGGGCTCGCTGCTGTTATTATGAATGGAAGAAATCGTCATTTATATTCAATAGATCATTCTATAGTTATTATAGTAAACTGTTGCTGATCTATCGCGTGTTCGAGACACAAACGTGGGTGTACCACATATAATTCCGAAAGGGTCCTATATCATGGCGACTGAACAACACTTAATTATGCCCGACAACTCTAATAGTGCATTTGGTTTGTCATTTGAAAGGGACCGGTGCGCGGTGCGCGGTGCCTCAACTCGATACTTAATGAAAGCTTATTTTACTAATAACAAAGTTTTGATTAATCAATATCGATTACACTTGGTACTTGTCAATACCACTACTTTTAATAGTTTGCCAGGTTATTTTTTCTATGGTACATGCCTATATTTAAAACATATACAATCATGAATTTGTAGGTCGTCAGTTTTCTACCGATAAACGGCGGTCCTATTTTCTCAAATTGGGCTCTCTGAGTGGACGAAGCATATTTACAATCGAATTAGCATAGTATCAATCGCCACGTGCGGCCCATTGATTGAGGAGATCGCGAGAGGGCGGAGTGGGGATACATTCATTCATGTTGCGCACGCGCAACGATCGCGAGGTCGTGGCCGCGGTCGCGGCGCGCGCATGCCAGCCGCGTCGCCGCCCTCGCCACAAAACGCATGTTTCACATTGCTCGTGTCATGATCATAAATTATTCAGACATCTCGTCATACCTAATGGTGTCATTGAACCGTTACAGACGTATTGTTATGATAAATCTCTGGGATAAATCATAACTTTAATCCTCGATCAACACCAATCTCACACATTGCTGACAGTCGTCCCATACAATAAACGGCGGTTGTCATTCAAACGTCTCATGCCGACGCCTACAGTGCAATTAAGCAACGGAATGCCGTTCTTAAAGGTGAGTGTAGGTGACAAGAGATCAAAATGAACAAAATTAACGTACCGATTAGGTAATAGTGTCGCGGGCAGTGCGTTAGGCAAGCAAGGCGAGCGCCAATATTTGCGAACACCTACATCCGCCAACCTGCCGCAGATGCCGGCCACTCGACGCCTGCTATCCGTGCTGGACAAGTCAATAAACTCCCACAGCTTCAACTAACATCACTAACACTACAAACGAACACGCTAGAAAGCTGGTACTTCTATATAGTATATATAGCTATATAGTAAGTATGCATGCATAGGAATAACAATAATGAGCCCAGTTATATAATTAGGTGAGATGATTGCAATTTTAGCAGAACAAGACTGAAACTTGCGCAAATTAAACAAAAAATTAATTATACATATAGAGATATTTACTTTTCAACCAATGTAGAAGCATACGTACCGATGTTTGAACAATGATGTGGGTCATAAAAAACATTGTTAGCTTGTTTCGTCCCAATATGCGGTATCTATAGTGTCAATTTAGCCTAGCGAAGGCGGTACCTTGGGTGTAATGTGATAATGGAACGCATTTCTAAACGTAGGCCGCTCTCTATGCAAGTCACACCCACTGGCCTGCATATTTAAGTATCTTTCGCGATTCTCCGGAATTTATAGCAAGGTTGATAGCGCAGAGATTCCTCGATCAAATTGAATGGGCTATCGACTGATCACTTGAAACGATTCCGCACGTGCCAGTCCTACTATTTCAAGAGCCACTTTGTGAAGCCCGCCCGCATAATTATTTGTGATTGGCTGCTTCTTTATCTCTATCAAGCCGTTGATTGGTTAATTTTGAAAGATCTAGATTGATATATTATGTACGGCATTGAAACGTGAGAGAGTCGTATTGAATACATACTTAAAAGAAATAAAGTATTCATAGAGCGCGGTGCTTCCAATGTGTTAATATCGATACGCACGCGGAATCACGATTGCGATCGCGATGCGCAAAAGAATAAGTAATCTTAGTCTAGGACCGGGACGAACGACCTCTACGGCCACTAAACGAATACAAATGCCCTAATCGGGGAGTCCACTAATGCTGCCCGAGAGACACTACAAAAATGTATAAATCATGGGAAACTAAGAAGTTCATGTTAACATTCGTCGCGAGCTCGTGATAAAATTGCAAACGTACGATTTCGCATCCCATGGTGCAGCGAATGATGTAAGGAAAACTACTATTTCATCGCAGTGTAGTCAGCAAACAAGGTTCATAATTAGCATATTCATTGGTACGCCAGTGGCGATGGTCTGTTTTAATTTGGCTACGTCGAAAGTGCCTTCGTCGACTCGCAGCGGCATTGTGCCGGCCTTTCAACGACCGAATGCTTACACGCACTTCCTGTCCACAATTCGACTGACGAAAACAATTCCGATAACGCTTATTACTACAGAGAATACATGATTACCAATAGGTTGCGATGATTTATTATGGGAATACTGGATAAAATAAAATGGAATCAAGATAACATATGGAATGTATTTAGCCCACAAGCCTTTATTGTGAAATGTACAAAAACATCAACTGCGCAAACTAACTTTACTTAGCAAAAATGTAGTCGGAATAACAAGGTGTGACTATTTCATCTGATTTTAACCAGCAATGCAGGCTACGGTAGAGTAACCAATTCACTAGAATTTGAATACACCCATGTATAGGGAAATCTTAAAAATATTCGGCCACGAGACAGAATAGGACGCTACATCAAAATATCCATCTCATGTAGATGTTGCGCGGAGAGACTGATAACAATCAAGAAATGTCGGTAGGTATATTTATCATTGACCATGATCTGCGACCAAATGTCATAGGTCACAGTGAGGATATCCGCCTGTTAATAATGAATAACATAATATTCCACTATTCATAGCGAAACAATAAAACCTTTGTAGGTATATACCTACATAACATGTTTCTTAACCAGTAAATGTTGATTTCGGAATAGAATAGGTAAGCAAGAACGTGAGAAGCGCTTCTCTTGTATTAGCAAACAATTGTGCAAAAACAGAATTAGCAGATGTTTGAATAATTACAGATCCTTTTTATCTCGATTTTGAAACAGGTAACATTCTATAGTGGGAATGAGAACTTGACAACAATGGTTTTGAAATGTAAAACTGGAAAAGGTTTACGAAATTTATTTCGCAATGGAAACGTTGATTTCATTTCTGTTAACGGTTTTTTCTTTATTGATGCCAAGTGTGGACAGTTCGACACTTTACATCCTGCGCAAGTGGTATCGGACGTTGTCAGATACATGAATGTATTTTTTCGTTGAAAGGGAAATAACCAGGTGATCCGATGACTCAGGAATGACGGCGAACGACAGGTTGTCCGGCCGCCGTGTCCCGGCCCACATTCCTGGATAGCTTTATCTACCCGACGACGACGCCGTTTTAAAGGATTGCGTTTGAAAGATTCAATCAAATATAAAAATGTTTCTTAGAATGACATCTTTCGCGAAACTGAGCTCGCGAGTTCGATAGCAAATTTCGAATTGTGAAATAAGGTTTTCGTAAGACTAAAAGGTTATTTTTAAATATCAAGTTGTGGTGAGACCGGCTTGAATAACGGGTAGAATGCAATCGCAAGTAGAGCATTGCGTTCCCACATGGACGCCAAGTACCGCTGTGCTTGACGGGGCACCACAGATATATTTCTGCAATTCAATTCTTTTGCATTGTTAAATGTGGGAAAAACATTTGAAACGAATAATCAAATAAAAAAATGAAAAAAAAACAAATTGTCTGGAATACATGAGAAAATACATTATCTCTGAAAAAGATCTTTATTAGCGAAAAAACCTATACTACGAAGATTAAAACAATGCGGAAGATACAAAATTCATTACACACATTGAAAACGATATCTAATAAAAGCTAAAGAATCATGTTGCTGTAAATCGATTCGATAATGCTTTTACGTGACATAAAATTACATTAAGTAGATACAAGTCTCAGATTTGGCGTCTCTATTTCTTTAATTACTTACTATAAAACTGTCACATTAGAAGCAATCGTGCAGCACGAATGCAAGCTCACGTTACAGATACCATATATCTCCTTATCAGGTCGGCTTAAGCACCGTAATGAGACACAAGCACATCAAAATATTAAACGCATTGACGCAAGATAATCTCATAATTGAAACTTTAAGAGGTCTCTTGAAAAGATTCCAAGATATACCGTTTGAACTTTCACTGTTTGCTTAGGATCATAATGGATTTTAATTAACCTCATTCACACAACTCTGTCACATTTGGGTGGGATGCCCTTTCACGATGCGGGCCATGACGAAGATAGAAAATGCTGTTAGCAAAGTAAAAGCGCAGATAATATTGAACAGCTTTCATTGCTTATTTTTTTTAAATGTAATAAGATAATAAAACTTTATCCTAATGGTAAAAAATAGTGCCCTGTTTATGACCAATCCTGCGGTACTTAGAAATATGAGTAAATCAGGGCATCGCTACTTTGATACGTTCGATAGTTAGTCTCAATAGCCCTGCAATTTCGCTAGCTGTAGTACCCTAAAAACCGGGAACACAATGTTTACACACTACTGCTTAACAGTAGAATATCTATCTATCGCGGTATCAGATAATAATAATAATAATAAATTATTATTATTATTATTATCTGATACCGCGGTGGGACCGACCTAGACGACCTCCTGTTAATAGATTTACCTTTAAGTAAAAGTGTTTTAAATGCAATTAAACGTATATATTACGCAATCTATATATGTATATTCGTATTTTGTAGCGATGATAGCTCAGTGTTTAGCGCGGTCGGTTCGCATGCCGAAGGGTGTGGGTTCAAACCCCAACAATGAGCTCGAGCTGCCGTTGAAGGAAAACATCGTGAGGAAACCATAGCGTGGTGGTAGGGTACTTTCTAGTACCTACGCGGCTGGCAAGCTACCACCCTAAAATTAAAAATCTGCCGCCAAGCATTTAACGGTGTGTTCCGGCAGCCTCACTTGAGAGCCAGTACCATTCCAGGCTAGGTGGGCTTTACCATCTTAGACCACACCGTCACTTAAGTCCTTAACTGCGCGATGATGATCCCGTGCGAGCGTAAGGAATTTCAACTCGAAACTGCGCTATGATGCCCCCGTGCGTATCATTTGGGTTCGTTTAACCTCTTGCCTGATAGCCTCGTATATAAGAATGATACGACATTTAAAAGAATTCTTTTTTTTTAATTCAAAAGGCATATTACTTTATTACAAAAAACACCTCAGTAGTTAAAGCATTAACATCAGACGAGCTGTGGTCTAACACCTAGACTGTCAGCCATAAAAAAAAATGTATATAAAAATCTCGTGTCACGGTGTTTACAGTCGCACTCATCCGAAACGGCTCGACCGATTCTTATGAATTTTTTTATGTACTCTATGTTAGGTATGAGAATAGATCGTAAAGCATATTTCGGTGATGGTTATCACCCACATACATATACCTACATACATATAATATAAAGTTATACATAATATAAAGTAATCTTATATCTTTAAACGAGCAACGATTTTCATGAAATTTAGTATGCAGGGGGTTTCGGGGGCGATAAATCGATCTAGCTAGGTTTCATTTTAAGAAAACGTCGTTTTATCCGTGTTTTCAGCCGAGCAAAGCTCGGTCAACCAGGTACTATAATATAAAGAGATACATAATAAAATTGAGTAATACAATAATAGAGTATTTAAATACTCTATATATTATAAACCTATTTGCTTAGACGTAGTCGGGTAAAAACACGACAGAACTAACGCAATAACAATGCACTTTGTCTTTGTAACGCTTGCAGGCTAACGTTGTGATGACACGGAATATTATGAATGTTTTATTACAGCGTTGTATTGCATTTGTGGCATTGCACAATGCGAATATGGGCCGATGAACTGACGGCAAGAAACTCAATGCCATCGTTATACGGACTACACATATACTTACAATCGATCTCAGATAAGCGTTGCGGACTCTTCGCCGCCTAAACAAGGCAGCCTTGTGCTAGGTGCATGTTCGCTTGGAGAGCCATAAACTCACTGTCTGGGTTCTCATGGGCGTTTACCAGTTTGAGAAGCAAATACAGTTTAACATTGATTAGCAAGTTTAGCGACGTGACGATAAAAAGCCAACATACCTACCCAGATGTTCATATACGCAACGTAACTTGAGAACTCAAATCTAACCCAATAAGTTTTTTTTAGTAAGAAATAGGCTTATGTTTGATCGCCATCTCATCTGATGTTAAGTCATGATGCAGTCTAAGATCGAGCACGCTTGCCTAGTAGATACCGATTCACTCTCGATTTGAAGACACCCAGATTATATCCAACGGGGAACACCCACTCAGGCAGCGCACTTCACTGTCTAGCAGTCCGCACAATGAAAGTTAAAACTAATCGCGCTTCAAATCATACACAACAATGAAATTGAAGTTGAAATATATATTTCGCAGGCAATTTGTATGATTCCGCATTAAACGGCGTCGTCCGTTGAAAAACACTCGCAATTTTGAAATATGCCGAAAGTAAATTGTAAATTGCCTTGTCACTAATTAAAATGCCACAACATTTGATGGACAATTCAAACGCTGTTTACAAAATGCCGCGGCTAATTGAAATTATTGTTTATAAAAGTTTTAACTATTGGTTTGTATATAGTGGCATCAGTTCAAATGTTGTTTTTGTTAATTACTTTAATATTTTAAATACTTGTGAAGGACCTAAGCACGTAATAATTTACTCTTATTTTAAGTCTTGATAGGTACCTAATTGCTAGAATAAAGTCTGACCTGTGTTTTATGATAGCCATTCTACAATAACAAGCAATGTCATATTAAAAAACAGCGAGTGTTTTTAAACAGACGACGCCGTTTCTAAAAAGCGGAATCATACAAATTGCCTGCGACATATACATGGTCGATATTTATAGGTTAATAAATAACAGGATTCATTATCATACCGTCGATATAAATAAATAGTACGATCCGAAACAATAGATCACTAGGCCATGTTGAGAACAACAAAATAATAACGAAAAACATTCGCAAGGACGGGTACGGTCGTGCCTCCAAGTGTGGCCGATTAGCATATCGCTTGTGACCGGACGCCGAAGACTGACATCGTTTGGTTAACGTGCAATGCATGTTGGACGGACTCCAAGCTGCCGGTTGCAGACTAGTCAAAGCTAGTCTTGTGGTGGACCACCCAAAGGTGTCGAGTAAGTAGCCTTTACGCAAACATTTACTAATAAGATAGCTGACAGAATCACACTAATATTATAAAAACGAAAGTTATCTGTTACTTCTTCAGGCTACAACAGCTGGATTGTTACTTTATACCCTGGATTAAGATAAGCTATTTTTTATCCCAGAAAATGTGGGTGAAACCGCGGGGCGTAGCTTATATTATTATTATTGTGGTTTAACTATAGTAAAAAGTGAATGTGATATTCTTTAAGTCTTTTCTCCTTGATAATTATATTTTGAGCAGCTTCAAATCTAGACCAAACAGAGAAGAGTTATTTTTTTCCATGCATTTCACTATCGTTTACCTAATGTATAATATATTTTTTAATTTAGCGCCACAGAAACTTTTGTCTACGGCTATCGCAAAATGACACAAACGTCGAGGTAAATAAACAAAACTAACTTCATAGTATTTTGTACGCAAAAAGTCCAGTGATAAACGAAAAATAACGTTTACCTATAAACGTAATTCTCGCAAATTTATTTTTATTAATTATTATTTGCTTAAGCCCCAGATTTTTGCTAGGTTAATATGGTCATCCTATACCAAGTCATTTGCTTAACATCAGGCATGAAATTTAAACTTATTTTATAAAGAAAAAATTAAAATATTGAACAAAAATATGACAAGTACGAGACAGACTCGAGAGTTCCGTTCCATCACTCAAATGTAATTGTGTTTAACTAGAGATACCTACATATTAAGAGGAAAATCCTCGTTGATACTGCACTTAATATATTGACTTTTGTTTTAAGACTAGATTTGTCGGCTTACAAAAGAAATCACGTAGATACAGAATAAGAATGATGACGAAATTATCCAAAAAATATATTTAGCAGTGTGTGGAGTGGTCACTACACTAAAAATATCGAAATACCTGAATAGAATACGTAATTATATGAGAAGGGTTCTCGGTATCGTGGCTACTAACAGCTGCGGAAATATAAATTTAAAGACTCGATGGCAATGGAGACTTGGAAGTTTAATTGATGGAAAAATAGGACGTATTTGTAGCCAAAGTAATCATAAAAGTAATTCTTAGGTATACAGAGAGCAACGATGTGAAGTGTTTAAGAGGTTTCAAGAGACAAGAGTCCTTGAACGGAATGCATAATCATTGTAATCTAATAAGAAAACATGATATTCAAATCACATAATATCATAATCTTGATATTTTGTAGCGATGATAGTTCAGTGGTTAGCAAGGGTTGGCTCGAAAGCCGAAGGGCGTATGTTCCAACCCCACTAATTTGCTTGAGCTACCAGTGAAAGAAAACATCCACCACGAAATCAGAGCACGGCGGTAGGGTACTTTCTAGTACTCGGCTGGCTAGCTACCAACCTCAAGTTGAAAATCTGCCGCCAAGCATCTAACGGGGTCAAAAAGCCTCATTTGAGATTCCAGGCGAGGTGTATTTACCATCTTCGATCACACCATCACTTAACATCAGGTCAACCATAAAGAAATAGTACTGTAATGGCAGTCTGCGTTGATTTTTATGGCATTGTATATTATCTTTGGACTATTTAAACGAATAAGTTTACAAGTCGTTTCCGACAGAGACATTGCGATAATCCGTATTCAAGGAGGAACGCAGGACGTCACAGACGGAAATAGCTAGATGTCACCAAGGATTGGACAGGACTGAGTTACTAAAATTTAAGAGATATAGTATGGCACCGCAAGACCTTTTGTTTACTAGCCTCTAAACTTCATAATGAAGGTGATGATAAGGGGAAAACGAAAGCTTACGTAGACTCAAACACACATATAGTATCACGTCGTTGGTGTGTCGATACTTATAAGTAAGCTAGCTAACTTAATAGGATACTATCACCTTTCCAAGACACGTGGGCACATTTCGGCGCGGGCGCAGCCGCGGTGGCGTCGTCACATCCGGCTGGCCACTGCCGCTGGTTGCGCAAGCGTGGCCGACATGGGCATTGTATGCAAAACTCGCGAGCTGCGCTCGCCAAATGTCAATTATAATGCGATACCGTTATCATTTGCTTAACATTTCTATCTACTACACATACAATGTTTGCTTAAAAACAATGATGATGATAATGACGACTAAAATAGTTTGTCCATACCTTTTTAGCGAGCTTCAGATGACTCAATACACACTTTCATCAGATCGACAGGACTATGTTTAACGTGAATTTACACTAATATTAGAAAGAGGAAAGATTTGATTTTTTGGATTGAATAGGCTCCGAAACTACTCGACCGATTTGAATAATTCTTTCGCCATTGGAATGCTACATTATCCATGATGAACATAAGCTATATTTTATTTTAAAAAACAATTAGGGATCCGTATGAAAACTTCAATAGTGTAACCCAAGCTGTGAAAAATTTGCCGAAAAACCCTTACTTCGCGTGCGGAAAGTTACGTGATATCGGCTTGTAATCAATAAATTGAGTAATTCCCGAACTAACAATATTAGGATATGTGCTACTATAATAATTGGATACATGTTGCAACTTTCCACAAAATTATTTTGTAGTTACTGATGACAATTATGTACATTAATAAAAGCAGTGGTAAAGTCCACAAAATTATACAACTACATGCTAACATATGTAAGTATATAGGTACTTCCGGATCCCGGATGCACACACATAATACGATTATTTAGGACCCTACGTTAGCGCAGTAAAAACACAAAAGGCTGAAATCACACACCCGGGCAACAAATGATGTTTGCCCAAGCACGGCCAGACAAACACACCAGCCCTTTGAAATGCGCGTACGCCGGCCGCTTATCCGCCATATCAAAAGAACCGGAAGGATTTTTCGTAACTGCCCTATTCCCTCGTTTCCTACCATATGAGACGTGATGAAAAGTTGTTTATTCTTAGAGTAAACAATCCTCACGACCCATTTGTAAGCGCAGTTTTTATATTCGAAAGGAAACTTCATAGAGCTACCATTTGATGGGTTTCTCACATATATTTTATACTTACAACAACGTGGATTATATTCCGAGAGAAAAAAAACTAGCATAATCTCATCTTTACTGACGCAAGGAGTCATGGCACTCGTGTGAAATAAATCCTGACCGGGACCGGACGTCCGTCTTTGTCGATATTCCCGTTCAACATCAAAGGGAATCACTAATTCCGAAATATTAAACAAAATGAAACTTTAACTGATAGTAACAAGGTTTCTAATTGGCCCTGTTAGTGACCACAGTGACCGTATAACTGGTCTGATACATCTCATCACTTGAAGAGATGATTAAACTGCAGTGGACAGTTCTACAATAGCGGTTGAAGAAACAAATTGTAATGCTTTCTTGGTGGGCAAAGAGCCATCATCATATAGTATATTTCTACACCTACAATACCATAAAAGGTTCTGCGGAGTATATACATAAAATGAATCACATTGATGATATTTTTCCATTACTAGACAATTGATTATTTTATATTATGTTACTGCTGAACTGTCTATGGCTACTACGGAGTGAATTGAAAAATAAATTGCCATAACCATCACTAATGGCAGGTTGTGTTGACGTCGTTGAGACTACTGATTAAGTTGTAGGTTACCACAACCAACGCTTAATATCACTTCAAAACACTATGATGCCTACTATAATAAATAATTAATTATTTATTATAGTTCAATTAAAACGTAAAACATGTCGAAAGATCGATTTTCTAACGCGTGCTTTGTTCCTGTGTTGTATTGCTATAAGCATGACCAATTGACCACGTTAATGAACAAACATGCGTTAAAAAGTTCTTCAGGTTTTCGATACTAAAATGTATGAAAAATGACAGACGTTAGTTCCTGCATCAGTTTATGCTCGCCAGGGGCGCATTTTTTCATACGACTTGATGTTGAAAACTTGACAGATTGCCATGCTAGCCCTGCTACATTGCAGAGAATTGCAGAAATAACGCTTCGCACAGGTTGTTTTTCTTTCCTACAAAAATCCTAAGTAGGTACCATAAGTTTATATTTTGCAAAAATCAAGGCCCTACGTATGAAGGAAGAAAAATATTAGTACAATTTACCTTTGATAATAGTCATATGAATATTACACACCTCGTCCATCATGTTATAACAGAAGTCGCAATACGTTAACTCTTTATTTATTTAATTGTAATTAAAAAAATTAATCACAAAAACAATGAGTTATAATTTTAGAGAATGTAGATACATAAGTCTATTCAGTATTCACAGACGACGTCGCATTAGTCGTCAATAGATCTGTTTAGCGGATAGGTAAATACGTGTGGAATAAATAACATACGTTGTAATAACATGAGGTCCATAGGATACCTTATAACTATAACTGAAATGATTGATGGATAAGACAACCTTGAATAGGGCCTGACGGGGATTATTAGCAGCGTTTACCTGGTACGATTGAGGAGAAAACAAAATTAGAACGCGACGCGATGAGAAGTTACAGAAATAGGCGGATTAAAATTTGTCACTGCGCATGCTGAGAGCGGTCACTTGGGCACACCGTAGGCGTCGCCCACGCTTCGTCCGCTTCCGCTGTGGAATCGAGAGACACGATGATCTCTCATATGGCTCCCACTAACGCCAATATTCCTATCAAGATATGTTTCAACAACCCTAATAAGATTATGTATGCTGTCATTGGATTTACAATTGTAATGGATGCAACTGCCGATCGGTCTCGGGGTACAAGTACCGCCGACCTTGAGCGAAGACCGAGGACTCGCGCGGCGGACGTGGATGGTCGTAAAATAAAAACGGCTCTCGCAGCCAGAGACAAAGTATAATATATGGCGAGACGCTCGCACGATCGACGGTCGATAGCTCCTCCGACGGAGCGGTCGCGCCGGTGCCGGCATCCGGCATTCAAGGTGACACCGACCATCCCTGCAGATCCGGTCTCAGCAGAAGACAATAACAAGCGGCCACTACAACATATTTCACTACATTGAACACTATTTCATATTCAGTTAAAATGAAAACTTGAATTAGCGAGCCATTATTCATAACTTCATATCTAAACATAATATCCTGAGCAATACGAGACCTTTGACACAAAACTCCACTAATTCAACACTTTATGTCGGAGTTTATAGCCAGTGGGCCATTCAGTATTAAATACTAAATCAAATTGATGTTGAGCTGAATAATACGGCGCCATAAATCAAATGAAGGTTCGAAATTAAAAGCTCGTAAGACTTACTTTTGGAGAGATTATCTGTATAAGTACAATAACGGTTGAGTAATACGCTCGGGAAGGTTGCTGCCGCGTCGCCGGTGCGCAATGGATTGTCGTCAAATCGAATTAGAGCGCACCACCGCCACCGGAGCTTGCGCCCGCGCAGTTCGACGACCGATCGCCCACCACACTCACCATATTATTGATCCCATTCAATCGATCCTTGTTGATTGATAAATCTTGAAGTGGGAGTGACAGCGTTCCAAACACATAACGAGTTTCAGAAATTCTGTCTTTATTTGTAAAGGTTGTGATGCAAGGTGTATTGCAGCTTAACGGTGATAGCGTTGGAGGCTTTTTTATAAGAATGGTTCTGTGCGTAGGGTGGTTCGACACATGAAAAGGCGACAGGGCGCGTGGGCTTGGCTCGGGGGCGAGGCTCCTGACGCCGCCGGCGGTCTCATTAGTGAAGCCTCAGAACATGGGATTCAATACTTTATACTACATTTAGAGTTTTGCGTTACTACATACATAATGGGCGCAGGCCGCAGACGGGAAGTCAGCGATTAGACAACGAGTACAAGTTATGCAAACGAGGAGCACTGGTTATGTGCGCTTTTATGTAAACTGTAGTTATAAAAACAGTATTGTAACAACAGACGCTTAGAGAAAACATGATGTATTTAAACAATAACATTATATAGTGACTTCTACAATTATAATGTTTACTTTCTAAAAAAAATATCATGATGCCCTCAATTTTGATTTGTATACACTTTTCTAACCGAGATCGGGATATCCTGGACCTGAACTAAAGGCAATGTAGGTACACCACGATGGTTATATGCCTGAAAGTGTGTTTATGGCATCCGCTTTCCTGCCGTGAACCGACGAAAATACCGTTACGCCCGCACAACCGAACTCCACTGATTTACATACGCAAATCATGACGAATTGCTCGAGCTCGTCCGAAATACGCACCAGTTCCTCTGATATCGCCTCATATCGCAAGGTGATTCATCACACGCTTCCTCCCACTAAGGGTCCATATCAGTCCGAATTAAGACATAATCCTTAGACAAATTCGGATATCAAGTGCATTGTAATTTATGTTTTCGTTTTCTACTAATAAAATAAAACCTCAGTAAAAATAATTGCAATGATGTCTGCTCTCCAACCAGAGTTGCAATTTCCTATGTAAATGTCAGGCACATTCCATACACAAACGTGTCTGAGCGTTTCTATTCAGATCAAAAGCCTCATCTCCTGTGTATTAACGTCTATTCAACCAGCTAACAAGTAGCAAACTGCAAACAAGATGTTGCGTAGAGACGAACTTTTTATGATGACATTTGCGGAATGTTCAATGGGAAGGCCGTTTAATTTGTCGTGAATTCTTCTAAATGAATCTAATAACACTAATAAGCTCTAATAGATAGCAAACTTACGTATAAAGTCATGGCGGAAACGCGCTGAACAAAAACAAACGTCGCTCAGTGAGGGGTTTAAAATTTTTTACACTCGTTAGTGCATCCGGTGAATTACGATTGCGTGGTATTTTTACTTCGATTACAAATAAAGAAAATTGATCAATCGAACAACATAGCTCATCCAGAAGGCGAAGGAGAATATCCTGTCGCCGCAGCAGTGGGAGGTTGCGCGCAGGCACCCATGAATAGCCCTAACGAACCCGCTGGCCTTGGCGGGCCGACCCCGGCCGACGCCGCTGTGGCCCGCGACTAGCCCTCGCGTCTTGGACACTAAATTACTATTCATTCATTCATATAAAATATTACGCAAGGATTAATCCCTTTCCCAGCCACAATTAAGCCCATGATTAAAACATCAATGTAATCAGAACGAAATTTTAAACTTATACTTACGTAGGTGCATCCGATCAGATTTTCCAATATCCTCAAAAAACAGGAATGTTGAGAGATAAATGACGTCCAAGAATTTATAAGATCGTTTAAATGATCTACAGTATTTATTCATAACAGGAAACCTCTACCAGAGGTACACACTACATACCCATTCGCGGTAAACATCTCATTCACGATCCTTTGATTGCGTCTGAATGAGTGACGTGCTCTGCGTTTACAATTCGCCTCGTAGCAGGAAGTGAAACGAGTCCAGCGATATCAAGGACGATAATATTGAAACTTGATTTGTTTCACCATTCATCAGGATGACTATTTCGAATTTTAAAGAGATACATTTCAATATTTATTATTGGCTACAGTTGAATCGTCTTACTAGACTCTTAAAGCTGGTAAGTTATCGGTTGTGAATGTGACCTTGAGTTTATATTATTTTATAAATGTATATAATTTATACATACATAAACATATTATATCATTTCTATGCTTAGAACAGTCAGGGTCGACATGGTAACCCACTTAGTGTTACGTGTCTGTGCGTGCCGATAAGGGATTACAGACCAGACTAATGACACCTTTCGGCCATTCACAACTTACTTATCATCTGCCACAGAAGTTTCGTTTACCTAGCTTGTTTCATTTCTAAAATCTGAAAATCTTTGAGTTTTTAGTCATGTTTACTTTATAGCCAAATATACTTATTTATGCTTTCAGAATTTAGTCTTACTTTTGGTGAATTAGATCACTTTACACAGTTTACAGTGGCATTGTTCAAAAGACAAAAGGTTAGTTTCATTCCGAATCATATTATCACCATATCAGTGAAAAAACTTCCGTTTTCAATTCTCAGGCAAGCTACGGAACGACGAACTTGGTACGTCCGGATATAGCCTGTCAACCATTTCATCAGAACTTCATCAATTCTTGTTTATTTGTTTAGAATCTATAAAATTTTATTTTCACCCGACAGATGTCACCGAACCCGACATGAACCGCACAGAAAATCAGTTACGCATTGAATCGCAGATCTTGATCGTTATTTAGGATTTACCACTTAAGGCTCTCCTTCACTTCACAAGAATTGAGATTCTTTGCCAACCACTGCTGTACTCAACGGCGCAAATGCCAAAGCCATTATCATTGATAAAATTGCCGCTGCAGATCCGTGAAGGAACGTTGACCTGGATATGTAAAACGAGATGTAATTGTGCAGCGAACGTATGACCACAGCTCGCAAAAGGATTTAGCAATCGGTTCACAGTTGCAATCTGCGCCTTGAAAACAGAATCAGACGCTGAGACGTGAACAATGCCTCATTATAGACGGTGTTGTAGCCACCAGTGGCAGAACTAAGGAAGTCGATATCTATTAGCTGGGCACAATAGGTGAGCGACATCCGAAGCTCATTACTGGCGTTGATTTCCGCTAGCGATTCGCAACTTGGGATTAAATCGCGGCTTATTGAAATATCAGTACGCTTATTACGTACGGAGACAAAGAAGATATTTAATCGTCCAGTCGAGCATAGATTTCGGTACTGGATTCTGTAATTTGCATCCAAGATGAACTACTGGGCTCTGATAGTTTATTATTATAATAATGATCTTGTAGTCGATGTTAGTCATTTTAAAAACTTAAAAATCAATTTGCGGCTAATGAAATCACAAGTTAAATCAAATGATAGCAGTCGCGATGTACTTATTTCTATTATTTTGCTGAGCCAATGTATTCGTTTCATAGTACAAGCTGTAGGAGAGCATAAACATGTTTGACCTTGACGAGTGTTGTTTACGGATGCTAAATACGTTGGCAAATCAACTCGAATACCAAGATAATTTTGTAAAACGATGACACCACTGTTTAAATTTCTAGCAATACGAGCCAACACTATTAGAGATAGAATAAAAATTTAAGTTTCTTTAAAGTCGTCAAATGTTGGTGAACGTAAAAGATGACCATGCTAAAACTTCATAAATGATTGTGCCTACACTACAAATGCATGTGCATATCCATAAACTAATACAAATAGAACGTGAGGTTGCATGCATTCGAGTGCTAGTGATCCGTACCAGCGATCCTCAGGACATAAAGTAAGCAAACATGATTTGTTGTGTGCAAACAGTGCGCGTTATCTTGACGTTTTACAGCCGAGGTTTATCATCTGTGGCTGCCGCCGCACCACCAGCGGTGCACGTAGTAGCACAAACGAACGTGCTTTTTCTACAACTCAAACATTTACCATGTCAATATTTGTCGTAAGCCCCCACGAGTGTTGCAAGAACCGCTGCCCCGCCTTCAGAATCCCATTTGAAAACCTTCCACAGACCAAACGCGTGTCAGCACCATCATACATTGAACGTGGGCACGCGCGTTTTATAATAACAATGAATAATATGTGTGTTAATAACCTAGTCATTTATACAGATCCTTGTGTATTACAGTGGACCACTCTCTATGCAGTAAGCGTTGATCTCCAGCGCATAAGACGTAAGTGTATAAAAAGACATTAAAACAATTATACTAACAGATAACGACGAAGATTCTCATGAATTTGTCAAACATGGAATCCATGTCAAACGTTAATCCCGCAGTGAAAAACCACCGCGTGATCTGTTGATCGCTGATTAAATGAATATATTTTTACAGGGCACCAGTACACCGCACAGCGGAAAGCGCATAATGACTTCCGTCGGTCAGACAACGAGAAACATCAAAAATAAAACGACACGTCAATACAGTGATTTGGAATCGACGAAATCGACGAATCAGATGACGTAGTTGTGAGGCTTTAATAAAGCGGCTCAATGTATTTTGTTCCATTTTTTTTTAATGAAAATCTGTGGCGTAAATCGGAGTACGTCATCAGAATCGGAATTAATGTTTATGGCGAGCTAGATTTGAAACGATGGAATGTTGATGGCGAGGGAAGTGCGGTCGGTAAAACGTTAGTGCCCACGACACTCGCGATTCTAATTCTGATATATCCTGCGGGCTTCCTGCGACGGCCGCGACCGGAACCTGCCCACTCTCCCTAATAAATAAATCATACGGGTTTTCACCGAGCCACCTTTCAAACCACAAACTAATCATCACAAGTATAACCATAACGATTGCAAAACAAAATATAACTAAACTCATACCATTTGACAGAATAATATAGCAATCGTATAAAGAAAATGTTATTGGCCATAATATAGCAGCTCCTAATCCAAGCCATAATTAATCTTTCACACAATCTACCTTGTCGCTTCCTGAACCAGGCAGATACGATCTCAAACAACAAGTTTTTGCTCATGACTTTACACAAAAAAGATTAGGCAAGTTAACAAAATTGTGATTCGAAACTTGTAAACGTGTAGATCCGCACCCATAATACTATTGCGTAACTTTTCTGGCAATGGTATTTGCTTGTTATTTTTAATTTTAGCTTTATATTATATGAATTATCCAAACGCGTGCACCCGCTGCTACGGGGAAGGGTTCACTCCTGAACTGACCAATTTCTCTCCTTTGCATCTTTTGTTAATTTTCGAACACTAGTTTAGATTTCAAGAATTACTAGTTAGACAACAAAGCAATAAAGAACTTGAGTTGAAGCTAAGGGATCTCTGTAAAGGAAAACAATGTCAGAAAACCATACCACAGCAACTATACTTACTACACGTTCGTAGTATAGCAGTTTGGCGAGCTGACACAAGTTTTGGAGCCGGAGGTATACAACCAGTTGCCGGAGACGCTAATATCTGTCGTGAGTTTGAGCAGTTTAAAAAATATGATCGAATGGCTTATCGATACAATTTTCCATCGATGAACTTGTTAAGAAAATCGACAAGGATTTCTTTATCCCACTAATATTATAAATGTGAAAGTTTCGATGGATGGATGGATGTTTGTTACTCAATCACGCTGTATGAAATTTTGCATGTAGATACTTTAGACCCCGGAATAAAACATAGGATACTTTTCGTCCTCATCATCCATCACCACGCAGGTAAAACCGCGGTGCGCAGCTAGTTATTTGTCTGATGATTATTTTAATTAATAAAGATTGAGCAATTATTTATAATTTATTAATAATTCTTAGCTTTTAAACACATTATATATTTTATAAACATTATAAACAAAATCGAACGAAACGATTACAATCCACTTTCATTGTGCGAACCGGTAAACAGTGGAATTCTGAGTGGGTGCTCCCTCATAATACAAACTATTTATCTTTGATAGTGAATTGGTATCTTCTAAGCAAGCGTGTGCCATCGCAGACCGCATATTCGCTTCGCATTCGCATGTAAAAAGCAAGCCTACTAATAGTTTTAAAAAAATTACTTCTATTTGGTTTGCTAATTATGACCAATTGTAGGTTGAAAATCTATTGGCAAGGAAGCATCTCTAGGTGTGTTACGACAGCCACACCATAGAGCAAGAGATATAGTTCCAATTAAAGGTTAGAGGCCCTATCTACCTTACCCAGTCACCAAATATCAGTTAAACTATAGTCGGCTACAAAAAAAACAACCGGAACAAATCAAAACTAGTAGTTAATAAATGTAGCAATTACGGATAGTAGCTATTACAATTGTGAATAAATACCAGTTATAATAAAACAATGAAGAGCTAAAAGGTAAACAATAGCTGTCGACGTTTATTGTCTGTGCATGAGTGGTGAATGATAGTAACAAAAACATTCTGGTTCATATCAGTATCAGTAAAGCCGCTGTTTATATTATATTCGTTGGAATATAAACACGATATCCTAGAACCGAACGTAACATTATTCATCGCGAAAAACTGCCTTGAAATATAGAAATATGAATTACGACTCTCTATTTGAAGGTGAGAATTCTTTTCTTCACTGAAAATTACGACGTTCGCACATAGTCCTTATCTGCCAACTATTTTAAGACTTGATTTCACACACATCATCAGCTATAAGACGTCCACTGATGGAAATAGGCCTCTTCCTTGAAGGGGTTTGCCAGTACTCGCCACGCTTGGCAGGCGGGTTGGCGAGCGCAGTTAAGTGTGATTGTTCAAAGAAGACGCTGTTGGCCATCTTCCGGATTACAACGCTTAGCCGACTCTTACGGCAACCAAGGGTAGAGAGGGTGAGGTACAATTCTTACGCCGGCACCACCACGGCAAAACGTTAACGTTGACGGCACGGCAAGACTTGATTTAAGATGTTAATATTGTCGAAAAAGTCTCAGCCACTGAAATCCAACTGTTACGCCCAGATATAGTACATACTTCTTTACATAAGGCTTCTATAGAGTTAATAAGATACATTTTAAGAAGTAGTGGATGATTCTTGCATCCTTTTGGACAGAGCTAACTGTTTAACTCTACTTTCTAGAAGGACGGTAATATTTTATAGATGTATGTTATAACTATCCTAGTTTGTTTGAGATATTCCATAAAGTTAGGAACTTTGTAATCCGAATGCACAAATTACTGAATAAAATTACTAAGGCAATAAATTAATAAAAAAAGTTTAAAGTTTACATTTATTCGCATATATAATTTTTTCACTTACTGATTGATTGAATGATTAACTTTTTATTGTCTACACCATTGACTTACATAAAAAAGAAAAAATAAACTTAAAGGTCAACATGTTCATCAATAATTCTAGTGATTTATATGTACTACGGTACATATTTATATGTATTATAAAACATTCCATGACCACTGCAACAATACACAGAACTTTGAGTAACAAAACAAAGTCCAGGGTATCGCTAATTTGGCGCCCATTACTTTGAGACATTTTATGGTAAGTCTTAACAGCCCAGTAATTTCGATAGCTGTAGCATCCTTCAAACCAAAACACAGTAATGTTAACACACTACTGCTTGGCGGCAGAATATTTGGTACTACGGTGGTACCTATCTAGACGACCTCCTATACATAGAATTCGTTTGCTTAATTCTGATAATTTTGAACAATCAAAATGTTGGCTATGCAAAAGAAAGAACGGTCGGTTATCAAACTAATCGAGCAAAAAAATAATTGAAGTTGTAGCCAATAAAGTATAGTTTCGCAGTTTGTGCAGCTTTGACAAAGATAGCGTTTACGCAACTAGTCGCTCTATCAGTAATCAGTTCACATCCTCTTTCGCGGTCGCCAACTGCAAGTTAACACCTATTGTTTGCGCCAATGAGTACTATCTATCCATTCACCACCTGACGTCCCCATTCACCCGTTCTAGGAACAGCACCGATTGTTCGTTTCTCGGGACGGCACTTTTGCCTTCTGAAACCTGAAAATGTCTACATCAGTTTTTTTTTCAGTTAAATCTGTAGTTTGTTATGTGAAATTATGAGTATCTCATACAACACATATTTTCTATACTTAATAGGTTGCGCATGTATGCGAGCATGATCACGATCCAGAACCGCCATGGGAACCAGAAGGTATTTCAGATTAGATATATACTCGTATTGTAATGAAGATATGTTGCGGGCTGTTGCTTGTGAATCCAGGGGTAACTAATTACAGACAGTTATCGTAGCAAGTATGTTGATTGTTGAGAACTACATCAAATTACACTTGGTTACGGAATAACTATATGAACTGTCGGGTCTTAACGATGATGCAGATAATATCTACGACGAAATCTGTAGAGCCACTATTAAAAATAATAACGAATTTGGAATGGAGTGGTTTATTGCAATCACAAAAAATTACTCCACAATGATGATAATCGTAACGGATATTCTCATTATTGTTGTTTTTATCTTAATTTAATGAGAATTTTAAGATCAGAATATATTCTCAGAACAAGTTCGATGTTAGGTACGGGTTCGATTAAAAACCTTTTCGTCGTAAAGCCTTATACATGCAATTTATTGAGTTCAATTAAAACCACATTATGACCCTTTTAAACCATATTGCTCGTAAAAATGAAAATAATCGTGGCTGTTCATTGAAAGGCGATAAAGCTCCCAGTAGGGGGTGACATTTAATTGGACGAGTAGTCTTATAAGGCAGATCTCGTTTGAGCAAAAGTTGACCACGATCTCGACCTGTCACCTGATGTCGCAGACAGGAAGCCAAAGGCAGCGCGGGGGCAGATACACGATATCCCTTTTACGCAGACCAATTAACGGACCCTTGGACCGGATGTGCGTATACACATCCATTAGCACCTACACCCTTTACTAATCCCTTTATGGGAGCTAAAAAACTTGAGGATATAATGATACGACTACGCAAAATTGGTCCAACTTAATGGTCGGTCACGTTTTACCTAAAGAGTAACATAGTAGCTCTGAACGTGACTCCATTGACCGGATTACCAGCGTCCTTGGATACTCCAGTTAGGGGCAGCTTAGCTCGTCTGTGGCAGGACAATTATAATGGCACACAAGTACCGGATACGAGAGCGATTGTATTCAACACGTGTATGATACAGTGTCACATTGAGATTATTTCTCAATAACAAGTTCATATAGAGATTATATAAAATGCTTCCGTTTACAAGTAAATGACAGTAAGATAACGAGTTCATTAGGAGGTCGATTTCTTTAGCAGGAGGTTGTCTAGGTAGATGGATACCAACGCAGTATTAGATACTCTACCGCCAAGCTGTTGTGGGTAAAAGGTACTGTGTTCCCACTTGAAGGGTAATACAGTGCCAAAGCAGCAATGCCCTGGAATTTGTTTTGTTACTCAAAGACCTTAGTACCGCTGCAATGATCATGGACTAGCACTATAATTATATCATCAGGAGAACGTTTCGATCGTCTCATTACTTTCACGTGTAAAAAAATAGCTGCCACTATTTTTTTATGCCTATGAAGCCATACCATGACTCCATCTCATCTAGCAAATTGAGGACCAGCCAAATCCATTCCTGTTTTAGAGATTGCGGATGAAGGAATTCACGCGTCAGATTTCGACATTGTATCGTGCTAAAATAGCTCCAGAGCACGTTTCCAAAATTCCAACGAAAGTATTGAAAACAATGACGCAGTCAGTAGTGATAAACAAACTGTTCGCCGTCTGCTCAGACTTCAAACAGTTTATGGATTTCGTAGCTCATTATAAAGATTGATCATCAAAGATGCTTCTGAAATTCTTGATTATATTGGCACTTCGGTTGAAATATCTGCCCTTCAAATGTTTTTTGGGTGATAAGTGGTTTATTGCTTTTAAAGAAGGTCTAATGACTTCCGCCATGTAAGTGTTCCTTTTCCTTAGTTCACTAAGTATATAAGGATTGTGGGGAGAGAGATTCATACTCGTCTTTATTTTCAAAAGCTTTTTGTTTTACTTAGAGTAAAAGAAACCGGAAATGCAGCCCGTGCCGCCAATTACAGAACTAGGGTAAGGCGGACGTATGCTACTTCCGTTTTCGCTTGAGCGCATTTTACCCTCGACAGAGGGTTGCTCCGGAAGGGACAATTATTAATAACCGCTTAAAAGTCAACGTGTAAGGATTTTTTTTAACGTTTTCAATTAATAAAATCGTTTCTATAATTGAGTATCTAAAATTATTGTGAAAACAGATTTATGACAATTAAAAAAAAGAAAAACAATAAAATTGAAGCATGCCATTTAGCGTATATTTGCCATTCGAATTGAAATTTATTTATTCGTGTGTAACAAAGAGACACGTCTATATGTATCTCATTGAAGAATAAGGTTGGTCTTAAAAAGTGAGGTCATAACCTATTGATAGCAATGGCGGCGAGTAGTTTATCAATGTTACAATTCCAAGTATTCCAAAATTACATCTCAACTCAATATGTTAAAGAAACATATCTAGTCACCGTTTAAAAGATTGATTCGATAGTGAAATTATAGTGTATAGTGAAACTTTTTATAGCGTCGAGATCATCTCAAGACTTTTAACAGACCGCTGTAGCTAAATAGCTACAAATTTGAGCTTTCAAGCTCATAACGAAGTCGATAGAAACACCACTGAAGCGGGAGATGACGTTGCGATCGCGAGCGCGGAGCCCATTACCGACCGATCGTATAAACTTCGAACATAATTTATCGTTTCCTCTCTATGTTTTTCACTCGGCAACAATACCCCGCTCTCCAAGTGTGAAGTTAATGCCTTTACGACGTGTCGAGGAGTAATTCGCTTTAACGAGCTTGTAGATACAGCGGAAGACAACACCACAAACATATATCACGATGATGCTGTAATGACTGCAGTAACTCTTGCCCTTTAACGAGATTCAGCAAGCTCGGTTAATGATGAAGAATTCGGCAAAGAAATACCTCATTAAAAAGTCAAGAGCGCAGACTTAGCGAACAGTGGGGCCCCTTATTTCTTAGCAAGGTAACTCGTGAGAAACAGTCTCACGGTTTCTTCTCTCTTGGTGCAACACACCATTTGACTAATGGCGTTGCGAGCCGAAAACTCCGTGAGAAACAACACAATATATGAACAATGACGACAGCGCAAAGATCAAAAAAATGTTTGCGAGCAAGAACTCATTTATTGTAAAGAATCCGCCGATAGAATGCTCCGGGTAATAATTCGTATAAATATTGAAGACAGCTTGTCTCCGCCTGCGCGTGCTCGGCAGTTTTCCCGAAATTCAGTCTTCTTGTCTACCTTTAAGACACAATTGTGGGAAATATTTAAGGGACAGGACAGGACGTAATAAGATCTAATGATACTTTAATGAATACAGGTACAATTAGTTAACGAAGGAAATGAAATGTAAATCGAGCCGATAGAATTTATTAACGCCCCTCGGAATGAAGAGGCCGTCGAGGAAAACGGAAAATAAATAGACGCCTATAAAAAGTAATTGAGGATAATAATTGAGATAAAAATAGTAATCTCGAAGACTCGGATTAATTTTATTGGGCCATGTGTTGGACTCGCATTTAAATACAAAGAGTATTTTTATTGTAAATCAGAGTCGTTTATGCGCGAATTAGGAGGTGTTATCTATTTCTAGAATGTTTATAAACTTTTTGAAAGCAATTGATCACATTTGAATAAAAAAACTTTAGCTAAAACCTAATACACATAGGGTTGTAGGTACTACTTGTTAAATATTGTCGGAAATTCAAATCAGAGAAACAGAAGACTAAAAGTTTGAACACGCCGAACTTGTACGAACTCTCAATATTGTTTCTCTGATCTGAAGAATATTCTTCTGGAAATGGTTTTCCAACAACAACGTTACCTAACTTATTAAGTTAACAGCAACTACCATAATACATCCGATAGATAATTTCCTCGATTATGTTGCATTACACTGCATTCCTGTCTATAGACTTCCTCAATTAATTCTGCAGTTTATTGCAACGACGACGTCAGATTAAAGACAGCTCGTGCTGCATAAAAACAAAAATGTTTTATATTGATTCGTGCATCAGGAGCTTCATTATTGAAGTCATTTCACTTTTTGCAGCTATTACTGTTAGCAGAACGAGCAAAAAGCAGTTGTTGGAACTAATACAGTAAGTAATAACACAGTAACAGAATGGGATGGAGAAGTGTACGGAGTGAGGCGTGTCAATTTAATATCCGCTGGTGGGCTCTCATGATGGATGGCCGCTTTATTAGCCCACCGGACCTAGATGGAGTTTATTTTATACTATTACATCAATATCAATAAAGTGTAGCTTTTGAAAGTTAAAAAAGGATAATTTCTGTTATTTACTTCTTTCTTGTCGCTTTGAGTGGATTCATACTTATTATACATACAAGCCACTCGGTCACAAAAAAAAAGTTGTTTACATAAATGTTTGTCATGAGTGGAAATCGAACCGGACTACAAAATTTACTAATCGGGCAGTAAAAATTATCTTTTGTTTTCCTAAATTTTGTTGTTTGCTTTTTTAGTTCTACATGCAAAGCTCTGTAGTACTCGCAGCTCAATTATATTTAGAAAGAAGCTGCATTTTGGGACGGTGTTACACTATCCATACACGGATCGATATCGTGAACCAAACAATAGGAGCTCATCAATTTTAACACGGCATTTGTGACTTTCGTGCAAAAAATGGCGAGTATTGAAGCCAGGTACACAGCTCGCTTAGCGCCTCTCGTAACGGACCATTGTGTCGCAGGCGCCTAAATTCTGTCAAATTTTTAAACTTAACAAATAAACAAAACCAGACGCATCTGTTTCGTTAAACGTGTAATAATTTTGTCAGGATATGGTCATTGATAGAAAACTTGACTCGGCGACGGTTGATTGAATAAATTAGCGTAGATGTAGACATAAACGAATGTATAATCAGATAATGTAAAATGTAGGAATATTTGTACTTGCTCCGGTCAAGCCGCAAATAACCGGAATGAGACTCGTTAAAGGACATAATATAATTATTACAGATACCTCAGCGTAGGTGTTACTGTTCACATATTATTTTTACCATGTTACGGGCAACATATCACTATGTTAAACTGTTCTAGCTAGATAGAAGACGGTGTACTACTCCTACCATATTAGATTAACGTGGGCACCACCTACAGTACAGCCCACTGTCGTATTTTTCCTTCAACCGCCATTTAGCCTACGTGTCATGTCACCTTATCTAGAAATTCAGCCTCAATTCTGTAATGAATTGAAGAAAAATTTGCTTGGCTTACTCACCGTGAACGTCAAACGGTGTGTGCCGTTGGCGGCTTTCCCAAAAGCTGGCTTTCTTCTAGTGAGCACAGCTTTCAGGTTCAAACTCGAAAAAAGGATCCAGTGGTCAACAGTTAATAGATTAATAATCTCACTAAACGTCAAACTGTCCCGTGAATTTCAAAACACAAATTGCGCTTTCAAATTTTTAAACGTAAAAATCTGAATGTGGAACATGCGCTCGCGTGCTCGCGCGATGGCCGACCGCGACTGAGCGTGAGCGGCGGACCGCGGCACGCGCCGGTGGGGGTTCATTCACAAACGAGTGGCGGGGCAGAGGCGTGCGGGGTCGGCCATTCATGCGCCGCTGCTGCGCTGACCCGCACGACCTATCAGAACTTCTACGATACGATCATACGCCAAATTCCGAGTTATGAGTAACCACTTAGTAGGAAACCCGTTCGTTGCAACACAAACCAAACAGACTTCCTGGTGACACAACACCGGTTTTGATGTCAAGCCTGGTGGTACCGATGGTGTTGCATGTCACAATAGACACAGTACAATAAGCCCTTTTGCAATTGCAATGTAACCGGACATCCATATGTGTAATTGCGCCAGAGACATGGCACAAATTTAAGAGACTACATAAGCGAAAGTCCGGAGAAATTCGAGAGTCAGTACTGTAGAAAGAAACGAGGACGACTTGCTTTGACGAATGCCAATGTTTCAATGCCAGTTGTGAACAACTGAAATTTATAATTCAGTGAAATTGCTGGTTTATAACTGCTACTAGTACGGTAAGATTACTCCAAAGCCTGATCTATAACAATACCTACTATACAAAAACGAGAAGGTGGTGCAGGAATGATAATTTGGATTTAAAGACCTTCATCCGTAATTCAAGTAGCAGGATAAGCTAACTCAATTACCACAAAAGTTCCATCTCAGTAAGAACCAAGACGTACCCGCTAGATGGCTGTCTCCGCAGATCCCGTTGCGTCGGATTTACAGCAATAATCGGTTCGCGACGCCAGCAGATCGCAAGCACCGATGTGGTGAAAGGCACTAAGTACCCGGCGGCGGTTTATGTAACAACGCCGACCGGCCTAGCACGTGTCTGCATCAATTTGTTATGATGCGGCTTTTTATTCCACCAGAGAATGTCCACATTAGTATTCCAAATCGGTAATGGATGATCTCAGTTTCGGCAACAGCGGACGCGTAAATCCACTCGAAACGAAACGGATGGCATTGAACTCGATTGCTCAAATAGAATACTTCGTCATTAATCTCAATACTGAGCTGTAAATGGAGCTCGTTAAGATTATTGCCAATTTGAACAAATAGTTATAAAATCGAAATCAATTTGTAGCTCAATTCTAGAAGCAGGTTGTTGGACAATTAAAAGTTCGTAGGCGGTAATTGTGCTTTCGTGAGAAGCACCATTGTATGTGGTTTTAAAAGCACAAATGTTGTAATTGGTGTTTAAATACCGGTAGATGCGCAAAATTTACATTTCAAACTTGTTTTCCAAGTTAGAAGCAATTGCGAATCGCCTCCGTTCATGTCAGATAGCGTCTTTTAATGGCGATGGTATCTGTATAGGGAGAACACGCCTAGACCTACTTCCTGTCGTCAATTAATGCCAGGAGCATTCGAGAAGCACTAACAAAAACTACAGTTACATTCCGACATAGATATGGAATTTTACTCAGACAAATAACATAAAATAAATGTTGTTGCAAGGACATGTCAGGGAAGCAAACCTAAAGATCCTAAAGCAAAAGCAAACCTATTATGCGTAAAGAACAAGGACAGATTAGGACAGATTGGACAGAGAAGGCCAACGATTGATGTAAAAGTAAAAAAAAAAAATTACTTCGAAATATTTTTAGAAGTGTAATAAACGTAAAGAAACCAGTATTCACCTGCATATATCCCAATGTAATCTTTCGGTGTGGCTACAGCTTCCGGAAGACTCCATGACACTTTAAATTCGTTTCCTTCTAGCGTCCAAGAGAGTATCGCGCCCGTGTCTTCTGCATCGACGTATTCTTCTACATCACTAATTGTGTCTCTAATTATGGCACTTTCTTTGGTGTTATTGGCACAGATTGGTTCGTTATCAGTCGCACTCCCTAGAGTTTCTTTGGCAGGGTCTTCGTCGGAGTCTTTGTTTTCGGTTTCGACATTAGTAGAGTAATCCACGTCATGTTCCTCTGTCATGTCTTTTTGATCGGACTTTAGTCACACATTTTCAGCGCTGAAAAATATAATTTCCTATGTTTTAAGGCTATGTTTTGAGCCAGAAATGAAAGTTAGAACTTATCGCGAAAAACGAGCTTCATTTAAAAGCTTACAACAATACACACAAAATATACCTATCAGAATTGTTCAAAGCACGATTTCTCCAGCTTCAGATGAGATACAACATAGAGTACACAAGATTTTTTTTATTTTGAAAATGTATGTTAGGTTTAATTTATATCGGTATATATTAATCTTGAAAGATGTTTCCCAGCTGCCAGCAAGTGTGGCAAGAGGGTTGTTATGTAGCGAGGGCGGCGCGGACTGAGGGAGAACGGCGCGCCGCGGGGCGGGGGCCGACGCGTCGCCAGTCCGGCCGGCGCCTTCGCCGACCTACTCGCGACTTCACGTCTTACTGTAAGGATTCTTTGCAATCAAGAAATGAAAGAAGATTGACATCTCTCTTTACAGTTATCATCTATTTGTAGTTTATTATGCAATAACGAGAGTACATTAGCTTTTTAATTTAGGTACGCAAATTCAGTTTGATGTTAGATTTTTTTGTATGTTCACAATTAATTTAAACACTGACACTTAAAACCATTAGTTATCAGAGAAATATATAATGAATAACTGAATACTGAACTGAAATACTGAATAACTGAATGAAGAAATAAATAACTTTCATTTCTGATCATCTTTACACAGCACTAGCCCCAAATAAAGTAAACCTTGTATTATGAAAACTAGACTGATCGAATACTAAAAAACTTAAAAAAAAATACCTTTTAGATAACACCAGTGGAACAGATATCTACATTTGTCAAATAAATTAAAATAAAGTTACTAAGAAAAATCGAAATTAAAGGAAAATCAAAATGAAATATGACTACAAAATTTTGTGTCTATACTGTTGACCATTGAAGAGATCTGGAACCTACATCTGGAGTCAATAATGGGTGTAGTATTAGGTTATGTTTACATAAAAAATTATTGCCATTGGAAATTATCCAACATGTCAAATTTCAACTCTTGGGATAAGAAAAAATATATCATCGTAGGACACATTACACACAGCGCCATCTGACCCCAAACTAAGCAGAGCTTGTGTGATGGAAGTCAGATAACTGATAGAATACATAAATACTTTTTTTTTTAAATACATACTTATAATAAATACAGAACACTCAGACACATAACAAACATTTGTTTATACCACACAAAGTTTGTCCTTGGCGGGAATCGAACCCGTCTGTCTGCCTGAGCTGTAGGGTGTCCTACAGCTCAGGCAGACATACTACCAATGAACCAACAGGGCTGTCTAGAAGCGAAGAAGCGGTTCTAATTCACCTTGCAAGATTTGATATATAACTAACAAACATACATTGCATATTTAATAAATGTTTCTGTCAGGTGGGATTTGAACCCACACACACAACTCACAAAGCAGAGCTACTGCAAACTGAGCTACAGGGCAGTCACATAACAAAATTTAAAAATATAATAGATTTTATTTCACTATTTATGATAATAAATAATTTAAATTATTTGAACCTGAATGAGTTATTGTAAACTTGCAAGTCTCATCTAGCTACTGTTTGTGCTACTACCTGCAATAGCAGTATGAAATTTTTCCTGCAAAGCTTTATTTAATTTTTCCTGTAAAGCTTTATGTAATTTATTTCCATTTTGTCAAGATATTCATGTCCTGTGTAAATTCTTATGATGTAAATTACCATCAATTTTTTCATCAACAGTCCCTCTCTTATTATATCAGCTTTAGAGTACTACCAAAGTGAGAAATAGAATATAATTGCCACAATCTCCATTGTTATAAAAAAAAATATGATTTTGTCTCCTGAAGTTTTTACTTTTAGTGAATGTTGAATAAAATAATCATAGGCCAGAGATGAGTGGAGGTACAAAAAAGAATCTTCAGTTTTACAGAAGGCAATTAAATCGAAAATGATGATAATAACTTAAACTACATACCTACCTATTTTTTTTTGTACTGCCTTCTTTACAGGCTGGGTATTTAGCTTTACAGTTATTAGGTTTGCAATGTTAACAAGCACTAAAATGGGATGTAACCAATGAATTCTATCTATACAGGTGTCCCGAAACTCAATGTCAAGCAAACACACATTCGAGGGGTTCATACCAGTTACATATTTCCAAAAAAAGTTGTTAAGAACTCTGTCAGTTACCCAGTTCTCATAGCACAAGCTTTATTTTGTTTAGGGAATGTGGTAGTGTGAAATGTCCTGCATTACTTAAATATAAAAATTTACTTGTTTACCTTATGTGTGTGATTGTCCATACCCATCTATATAACTTCAACAAGCTCGAATGATACTGTATAAGAGTAGCTTTTCCAGAAAAATTAAGACCCAGTCAGGAAGTTAATCGAAACACCCCTAAACTAAATCGTTTCTGTACTTTAAGTACAGTTTATGAATAACACAAAAATGGAAAACTGCATAAACACATGAAACGAGATATTGATTATGTGATAATTACCTGTTAGTATAGATGAACGGCACATAGCAATAGACGAGTGCACTGAATTAAATACATTTTTCATAGAAACTGTGTAATTTTTATTAACACATTCAGGATATTAAGGAATGGCACATTTGAAGCACATACATAACTTGCAAAGTCACTAACGACTTCACATATAAAATATCACTTATTATACTTTTACAATTAGAAGACTACTGCAGTAATTTATCCTTTCTCATTGATCAAAATTCTTCGGAAGAAATTTTGGCTTTTCTCCAAGACCCAACCAACCCATCAGCCGCAGCGCAGCAAGCAATACGGGAAATAACAATGACATTGATAGTTATAACTATTTTGTGACAGCTGCCAATTTTTTTCTTTCATCCTGAAAGAATTAAAACGTAACACTTCATGCTTTTTCTAGTATGAAATTTTATGCACACATTATTTATTTCACAGTGAAAATCATATAGAGCAAACCAAATTCAAGTGCAAACCATGTTCTGGTACTAGATTTTTACCTTGATTTGATATTAATTCGATATATTTGTCAATATTTGCATAATACACAATGTGCGACGCTGTTATCCTCTCATGGCAACTGACAGCAAAATATAATTTAAAAAAAACTGTATTTTTAAAGCCTATATTCTTTACTGTATACTAGTGTGTACATTTTTGTTATATTTTGAATAATTAGGCGATTTACTCGTATACTCAAATAAACAATATTTATATAACTGAAAATGACTTCTATAGCTCCATCAGATTCAGAATCAAACGTGAGCGGTTTCATCCGATATAGCGACAAAAATTTCAAGCACTTGTACACTTCTATGATAGAGGTTTGAATCTTAAATATTTTCTATTTCTATGGTTATAAACCTCTCATCATAATACCAAATTATATAAATTTTCATAAAATCTTATTTCAGAACATGGAGTTAATCAGTCAGGATATTCTGCAAATTGAAAAGAACTTAAAAAACATACTGAATCAAGCAGGTCCAATGGAAAATCAGCTATCTGCTTTGCTTCAAACACTGCCCAGGCCTAATGCCGTGATACCAATGGAGACTGAGTAGGTACTTAGCCTGTTTGATAACCCATCTCCCCTAGCATATGATGTGTGATAAGTCTTCCCAGTCATAAAAGAAGCTTTGTCATGTTATTTTACCGGTGAAACACTCATCAAGGCTTGCATACTAGAGGAATAGGAGATCCATCCAAACCATCTCTAAAATGAATTTCACTAGAATTAGTTGAGCTGTTATAGAAGTAGGTATTAAAACATATTATTATATACCTATTGCCGTTCAACATTCTGTATTTATAATGTTTGTTTTATGTAATACTTGGATCTTTATTTGGTTAAAGAGGAGGGTGATTGTCAAGTATAGGCCTAACCATGTTATTCTGAGTACAAAATAAGCCATCTATTTATATTGGTAAGGTTACCTTGCAAGGATTGTTTCACACTTCACTTCTCTACTCACATATAGGTATATACATATTTATTTAATTTTACATGTTATGATTATTATTGTTAAGTATAAACAAGGAGATGGGGCTTGACTGTAATGTAAAGAAAAAAATATTGAATATTTGTCTTTTATTTCTTGTATGTTAATAGATAGTAAAATCAGATGTTTTTATTATATTTATGTAGATCCTCATTTGTGGATCATTCTAAAACTTATAGCTCCACATAACCCTTAAATTTACAAGACAATGGTGAACCTTAATTTTTTTTATTAAGAAGATACAAAAGAATTTAGAAATGTTATATATATCAATTGGTGTGTGATGGCTTGTTATTTATTATTAGTGTTGATCTTAATTCAGTTTAAGTGTTCAGTAACACTTATTATAATAAATAATTTGCAATAAATGTAGCAAATTAGCCAGTGTCACTTGGGTGGAATTATGTAAGGATTCTAATGATACCCCATACATCCAAATCTGGCATGTAAGAACTATGGTGGAGTAAAAAAGATACATAAACACACATGTCTGAAAACAAACTACTTTTACACTACTTTTTTGGGTAGTTGTGTAAAAATAGTGTTATGTTTTCAGGGTGCAGATATATATGTGAGTTTCTTTATTTCAACGTAACGTTTAAATGCCGGAACAGATTTGGATTTATGAGGTATCGTCAGAATCCTTACATCATTCTGAGTGTTACTGGTTTTTTTAACACAGTTATTTTTTATAGTTTCATTCAATAATCTTTCTTGTTTTAGGAATTAGTACAGGTTAAGAAGAAAAGAAAATTGAGTTAAATACTTGCATCATTACGCTTCTCTACTGTGAAGTGGCTAATGTTAGGTAAAATAACCCAAAACATGCACAGACTGCTATACTCCCACATGAAGTAAATAGTGTGAATGGCTGTACCATTTTTGTATGAAATCAAATATCTATACTAGTATTATATTATCTGTGGTAATTAGTAAAGATTCTAGTAACTATTATTTTTCTTAAGATGACACTGCACTAGAAGGAATGTATAGACTAGGTGTGGACCCATTGTCAACATGTCATGAAATACACACAAATTAGTACTTTAACCTTAGATTAAGATTAATTAAAGTAACTTCCCTCTACTCCTTGTATTGTAATTAAAATGTTGACAAAGGTCACAGACCCCGGTGTCTGTGGAGTGTATATCGTAAATAAATAAAAAACATGGCATGCAGATTGTTTTATGGTACATGTAGTACCTACCTACTAATATATGATATGATATTTAAGACCTATACATATTCTAGTGAATAAATGAGTTGATTGATTGATTGATAGTAAATTTTATGATAATAAGTTTAAAGTGCAGTGTAGTTGAAAGTTTTTTTTTTCATAGGATTACCTATTGTATCCTCCTATAACTATCATAATATTTTTTTTAATTTTCTTTCTATAATGACAGAAATACATTCATGTATAATTTAAATGTATTTATAAGTACATTTATTACTTGTATTGAAAAATATGTGCGAACTACAAAGTATTTACAATTAAATAATCAACAACAAAAAACTTGTGGTTATGGTCTGAGATTATAATTTATTAAAACTTGTTTAAATTTTTTTCGCTCTTATTTTATCGTATACTTCCTGTGCTAGTGTGCTTGCGACTCATGCAGACCTTATGTAACCACAATTTAACACGATTAAATGACTTGAACTCCGCTCCGTCCGTGGATGTTCATTAAGGCGCAATGCATATGCTGTACAAGCAACTCACTCTAGTAATTCATTCACTTATTTCATCCATTCATTCGCCCATACATACTTCACTCAATAACACTGCACACGACTCTATCTTTTGATACATAAAAACTCAAAATTACCTAATAATTTTAATAGTCTATTTATCAAACCAAAATCTATTATTTATGTTCTTTACCGAACATCTCCAAAATAAGTTGCATCCATTGGAAACCGGCATGGGTCGCTAGTAAATAGTAGTAAACAAAGTAGCTGTTCGCGTCTTTCTGTATGTACGCTTACCTACTTCTTATAAAACAAATCTTATTCGAACAAAACGGTTGGATTCCACTTTTATCATACGAACCGCTAATATACAGTGGAATTTGCTACACGAGATTACAATCTAGATGCTTTCAAGTCGCGACTGAATCAGTTTCTTATTAGTAAGCTATAAGTACCTATGTACTTGACAAGTATATGTAGGTAGATACTCCAACGTGGACCGCATCATAGCGAGTTGGCGGTCAAACGCAAGCCAGTAAAAAAATAACCACGCAACGCATATAACAATTATTTAAATATTTTCATGTTTTTTTGTTTGATTTATATGTTTGTGCAAAGCTCATGCGGGTCGCTAGATAATGCGCAAAGCTGAGGCGGTTCGCTAGTACTGAATATGGTCCAAGGAAGTTTTATACTTCGGAGGCGATGACCGCTTCCGACGAGAGCCCGAGCAAGAAGTCTTGATAGAAACTACTTTGAAAAATATGTTTGTTTCGCTTACTTCGCTTAAGATGCGGTAGAAATCGCCATCAAGGAGGTTTCATATTACATAGTATGATATAAAACTTCTTTTTTTTTTGCGATATTCGTTTGATAAGTACAAAGTTATCAGTTCGATTCATAATTTCGCTGTCCAGTCACCATCTTATTTGACTCTCGCATGTTTGTAAACAAACTTTTCTCATAAATTCATTCTACAAATTCACAAAAAAATGGCAGGCACTATAAATACCCGGCCGAAATCTCCACCCAGAATTGAAGCAATGGTTAAAGCCAGATGTCCAGCACCTATGTTCAGTACTCAAGTTCTTTTAGGCAAGTGAATAATTACTATGACTACCTATGTACCTATAACTAAAACTGTCCCACTGCTGGGCGCGGCTATCTGACCTTAGAAAAACATCGCTTGGAAACTGTTCTCCGAGGTATCCGAATTCTGCCAACCCGCGCTTGGTTGGTGCGGTGAACTCTGACCTTAGGTACCTACTCTTCTCACAGTGAGGAGAACCCGAGCTGATCTGGACCCGGAATATGACTGACGTGTTATAAGTTGGGAAAGTAAAAGAAAACACTGTATTAGTCTTCATTTGGTACTATCTAATTGCTTGTGTCGTATATGTTTTCTAATAGAACACGATAAAAAATAAGTAATAAGGTAGGTAACATAATTAGGCAAAAATATCTTTGGAATCTTCTACAAAGGTAACTTATACGTAAGTAAGTACCTATACATATTATTTTCGTTCCTGCTTTGGGGTACTTGATTTCCATGCCTTTATTGTAGTATATTATTTTTGCTCAGGTAACTGGGTTGAAGACAGAATAGAATGCCCCAAGGACGGAACTTTCTACTTCCCCCCCGTAGACGACATAGATTACGAGGAAAACAAGCCCGAATCACGACAACCAGATTTTCGGTTGAACAAATTGAATTCATCACAGGTAGGTTCGTATCTAAACATAGATAGGCACAAAAAGCTTCAGCGCGCTTTTTTCATCTTTTTAATGGACTTAAAAAACATGTGGTTTTATTCCTTAAAAAAATATAAGGTAAGTATCTTGCATATAGTTTGGGGCTAGTTTTTTCTTCTGTGATTTGGGATTCCTAGTCATGGAACACCCATAATATTTATCGGCTGTATGCAGCACTTCATACGGAATTGCATATAGTTGAGTCAAGCGCTCGGTTTTAGAGGCTGTAGATACTATTCTGTAGTATTGTCATCTCAATGATTTTTACCATGGGCACCGCCATAATTAGGTACCTCCTTTTAGAGAGATGCATCAGTATCTATCTACACACTATATTAGCCCTATTAATTGATAATATCGAATATATACATATAGTATCTATGAGATTTATCGCAACGCCCAAACTATCTGCGCGTTCTCCTGTCTGGTGTGGTAGTTAATGATACTATATTTCCGGTGATCACCATTTCTATTACATCACATTGATTACGGACAGATTACATAGTTAAAATCGAGTGCACTCTAGCGCGGCTATGGGACAACTGACTAGTGACGAAGTTATGGAATGCGCTACTGTCAGCAATTACAGTGTCCCAACAATAAAAAAAAAGCTAAATGCTTGTCCTGAGTGGGAATTGAACCCACGCCCTACGGCTCTTGAAGCAGACATACTTACTACCAATGAGCTAACAGGGCAGTCGAAAGGTTTATGTATTTACAAAAAAGTAGGTATATACATATATATTCTTCCCATAGTACAAGCTTTGCTTAGCTCGGGACTAGATAGCGCTGTGTGAAGTGTCCTAGGATATTTATTTATTTAATGTCAAATTCTAATTGTGCGGGTATTTAGTATTTAATCGAACAATACTTAATAAATTTAAAAAAACGTATTTTCTTTGCTTGACTATCTGATGTTACTATTAGTAAATATTTTCAGGGCAACTTTTATACAGTAATGCACCACGACAGCCACGAGGCGTGCGGCAATTATGCGTCGACTAACGACCTTGTGTACAATCACCTCCCCAAGCCATTATGTGGGCCCGATATGCGATATTACAAGCGCTGCAAGCATCAATGGTACCCGCAACCCGACCTTATGAAATGTTTTGTACGTTACCGATTGAACTACCTACTATTGTAAATGTAGTTACATTCAAAACTAGGAAAATGAGCAATAAGCTTGAGCTGCCGGTGAAGGAAAAACATTGTGAGGTAACCATAGTATGGTGGTAGGGTGTTTTATAGTAAACGGCTGGCTAGCTACCACCCTCAAGTTGAAAGTCTGCCGCCAAGCACCTAACGGTGTATTCTGGCAGCCTCACTTCATCATCATCAGCCATAGGACGTCCACTGCTGGACATTGGCCTCCTCTTGGCGGGTTTTGCCAATACTCGCCACGCTTGGCGAGCGCAGTTAAGTGTGATTGTTCAAGGAAGACGCTGCTGCCCATCTTCCGGATTACATCTCTTAGCCGACTCTTACGGCAACCACGGATAACCACGAACCCCTGTACTTTTTTCATACATTTGATTATGTTTTAAATATTACTATGTAATTTTAGCAAATTGATATGCTAAAGCCATTGTAGTAGCCGAAATGTTTAATATGTTTTGTAGTTTATTAACACCAAAAAATTTGCGCATTCTACCTACTTAGAACAACGAGGTACTATTTATTATTTACTTATTTTGTCGGCAATAACACCAATTCATTTTATACACAGAATATATATAAATAAAATTCACAATGAATAAGTAGGAGGTAGCAATGATCGCCAATGCAGAAATTAATGAAGAATGAAAAATTACTCTACGTTCTGGGTAACGCTGCATAGTCAATGTATTCTCGTAGTCCCCATTGACTCTGTCTTCTGATGGGGCAACGAGAATTTTAGAAAATAACAATTATAACCTCATTACTTCACCATTAAAACACTATATCTAACATTAGAAAAAAAAAACAGATCATTCACTAAAACCCAACACGGTTAGGTTAATTTTTTTTACGGAGTTCCTGTAACTACCATAGATGATGATGAAATAGGAAGGTTGGTAGTTCATTGGGACTATTGTAGTGACCGTAAACAGAACTGAAAAGCCACAAGAAAGCAAAAGACGCATTTTTGTTTACTTGAATGACATATTTTTTCTAGTTAGGTATTTTAGTTGAAAAATCGAACTACTTAACCGATTTTGTTGTAACTTTTATGGGACCAATACTTTAAATAAATAAAAACGAAATAGGTTTATAAATGACGGAGTTCCGGGGTAATACATTTAAAAAATCATACACCATGATTGAAAACCTCCTTTTTTGAAGTCGGTTAAAAACCCTATTTATTTCGTTAGGGAAATGTGACCGAATGGGGGCTACGCAAATTCAAACAGCACGAATGGGCGTGCACCGATGTGTCGGATTACAGCGCTTCTCTGTACGACGACACGTTCGCACCGCCGCGCTCGGACCAGTATTTGCCCGCTGCCCAGAGAAGGGGTAAGAACTCGTGAGTATCTATTTTTATGGTACAGACACTCAATTTGGGAATTGAGTTATCGCTCGAAATGTCATACCGACCTTATTATTAAACGAAAACTCATTTAAATTATTAAAAAATGAAGTCTAGTATACATATAATAACTAACCTATAACCCAAGGTTTTGCTATTTACTTTACATATGAGTATAAACAGATTAAGACTAATCGCCAGGTTTTAATCGCGCACATAATGCTATGATATTATTTTGGTTTATTTACCTCGACGTTTCGACCATGCAATAACCGTGGTCACAAGTTGACTGGAGAGTGCGGGTGGTCTCGGAATTTTTACTTTTGTTTTTTGAATAAAGGACAAATTTGTAAGTAAATTTTACAGAATATACATAAATTATTGTTTTACACTTCCGGTGAAAAAATAAAATATCTTTTCTTAATCAAAAAATGTTTGTTCTGTGTCTGGGTGTTCTGTATATATTATGAACTTAATATGTATTTACAAAAAAAAGTAGATATTTTTTCAGCTATCTGACTTCCATAGTACAAGCTTTGCTTATTTGGGCTCAAATGGCGCTGTGTATAACGTCCTACAACTTAAATATTTTTTGCAGTTTCCTAAAAATTTTATCGCCCATTGTGGTATTTAGCCCTTATACTATAAAAATAAAATAACGATTCCGTTTTACAACTTTTATTTGCAGGAGCTTCACAAAAACGTTCCGATTTAAGATGACGAAACCAAAAAAACGATGATAACATCAAGAATCATTTTCTCTATACTCTTTGCAAAAATTACTAGTCTTTATAATATCACATTTTGTTCAAGATTAGGACAGTGACGTCCATATAAAAATTGTAACAATACAATAATTCTTAATGCTTTCATATAGCCATCACCTGGCACCAACACGAGATCAGCAAATACACTTACAGCTAACATATATCAAACATTACAACAACCATCGCTTACGCCTTAGTCAATAACTTACAATAAAGACAACTTAAACATAATGGCAGTTCATGGAACTTCAAAAAAACACATCCAAGAATAAAGAATATGAAGAAAAAGAATGAAAAAGTACATACTTAAGACGAGTCCAGTATCTGACTAGTGCGAATGACCATCAGTGTGAAGCAAAAGAATTGACTTGCGGTAGCTTTATGAGTCCGGACGTCCCTGGAGTTTTGAACATGCTGTTTTGTATGTATTGAGTGTGGTGCATGAATAAATTCTGAGAGGGATGTTGGGGGAACCTCGGTTGTGGTATGTGCACATGGCCGTTGTACTGCATTTGGGGGAAGACCGGCGAGCTCATGCGACTGAAGTTTTGCGGCACATGAGTATGGTAGGAACTAACATTGAACCGATCGAGCAGCGTGGGCGCCGGTTCACCGCATACAGATTCTTCTCGCGACGGCGGCTGAGAAAACATGTTCCGAGCGTTCATACTGGACGTCTGAGACTCGAAACCGGAACTCTGACTTGAAGATCGACTCCCGTCCATGGTGAATATATTTTGGCGGTCGGTTTCCGTGCCCCAGTATCCTCCCGCCACCCATGACGTGCTATGACCTAGCTTACTGGGTGAAATCAGCGGGCGACCGCGACTCGTCGCAGTAGGAGTAACGAAATTCGGTGAAGCGGTAAATTTACGTAACGAAAATATGGAATTGGTTTTGTTTTTCGACTTAGTCGGACCACCCAGTGACAGCGAACTGATGCTTTCATCCAGATCGGAGTCAGAGTCGTCTTTGACAAGTTTTTGATATTTGTTGAAGGACGGCTTCGCGAATACCGTTTCTGAAGTTGAATTGGGACTACACATGACCGAGTTGACACAGAATGTCGAATTGAGCTTCGGTTTGGTCCAAATGCCATCGTTTCTAGGCGAGAATGTTCTGCCGTTCATTAAAGTTGTGTTTAACGGACTCATAGTTTCATTTGAAGATTCTGACAGGTTGTGTAGGCCGAATTTACTCAAGGAGACGTCGTCATCGCTATCTACAGCCATCGCGTCATCTTGCTCCATCACAGTTCTTACAGTAGAGTTAGCAAGCTTCTTTATAGGTATCGGCGAAGTATCTTTGTCAGGAGCGTTTCTACCAAGTTTCTTAGTATTCTTATACACCAGCAGAAGGATGATAATGCTCGTCATCTGAAATAGATAAATTATGATAAAAAATATTCTTATGGTGAGAAAATAGTTTTAGACTGGACATACATAAATACAAACAGGGGAGATCAAAATAAATGGCTATTAATTGACAAAGGTATTTTGTGAAATTGTTAATGAATAGATATGTAAAACAGTTAATCAACAATTTATGTCTAGTAACAAAATAAATTTGACGATTATCTGAAATACATTCTATAAAAATGAAATGCTTAGTAATTAGAACTGTATGTTGCAATTATGTCTTTAAATAAATTTAATTGTTATTATATGTTATTACTTGTTATATGTTATTATACTCACTCAAAGAGAACACTATTAGCATTAAGGTTATTAGCATAAATCTAGTTATATATAGTATATCTAGTTATATATAGTAATCTAGTTATATATAGTAATCTAGTTATTTATAGTATTAGATTTTCTCAATGTATCTGATTTCAAAGAGGAACTATTTTTTATCAATACTAAAATATCTTTTAACTTATTTAGCTCAGTCACGAGAAGTCACACATGGGTCCAATCCCGGATTTTTACAAACAAGATTTTCAGAATTTACATGATGATTAAAAAAATCTCAAATTGGAATTCAAAGATAGACATTGTCATTTCTTGAGATGAAATTCAATGGTGTATGCGAATGGACGCATAGCAGGCCAGTGTGGTGGAATAGCCTATCGCCTTTCAAGGGTCGGCTTATGTTTAGCAGTGGGATATTTAAGGGTTAAATAATAAATAGTTAATAAATACTGATACATACCTTAATAACAATAGTAAGGATTGGATGCAAGGCCACTATTCTTTCAGCTATACTTATTACAAATACTGTCCAAAGTAAGTCAATAGCTATAGTATATCTTAAAGTATTCACATTCCAAATGTTAGCCAGGATTTGTAACATACAAGCAATCACTCCCAAGACTTCCTGCGTCGTCATATTCACATATTTATATGTTTTCAGTCTAAAATTAAAACTTGGCAACATGTCAATATATTCTTTACAATTCATCTCATTATAATAAGATTCTGCAGATGGGAATGTAGAAAATAATTTCATTCTTATAATAGAGCCCAGTCTATCAAGTAATCCTTTGACTATTTCTATAATATTGTTTATTGTTTTAGGCAAATTTTCATATTCAATCAGTTTACTGTAGAATTCATATGACACTAATATCAAAAGTATTGCTGCGATTAGCATTGAGGTATTGTTTATCAGATCTCTTAGAGCTTTAATTCGTTTTTTCTCATTTTGTTCCTTATTCTCAGGTGAGCGGTTTTCTAGTAACTTTGTACTGAGGAGTGTTTCTTTCTCTTTGTGTAGCTTTACTTGGAGCACCCTTCTGCAGGGACTGCACAGCTTGTAGGCCTTTTCCAATTGTATTCTGGAATAAAAATTATGTATTTTAAATTGCTCAACAACTCAACTACATATATTAGTATTAGTACAGGTACAGATTTAAACATAATTTTGAGATAAAACCTTTTAGCAGCCGTGTCACTCCTTAACAAATGTAGGCTAGTGTAAGGCTTCCTTAATTTCTTACAGAACTCTCAATATTTCATTCTTATGTGTACATATACATATGTATATAGCAGATAATTAATATTTTGAAATTAAAAAATAAATTACCTTACTATTTTGATGAACTAATCACATCTTATCAGGTAGGAGGGCTAATTCAGATAATGAATCTATGACTACTTCTTGACATATTGATAAAGTGATTAAACACATTTTGACAAGGCTATACTTACTCATTAATATGGAGTAAACTATGGTGCAGTGAAATTGAATATCGAGATAAAACTTCTTATGACAAAACTTCTTGCTCGATGAAAATTTAATAGTATCACTGTGTGGGTGCCGGGTCCATCACAATGCAGGGACCTAGGTGTAGATTTAAGCTGCCCCTTCAAATATGTATTAATGCTCACATTCATTGCTTGTGTTCCCACCCCTACCTCACCAAATTTGATGTGATCCTACCAACATTGCTTTGGATATTCATTTCAGTTATTCATTTATAGATGTCCTTAGCAGGCTGAGGTCTTTTAGTATACTATACTATAGGGAATTCTTCTAGCTCCCACTTCTACTGCATTTAAATTGACCAAGAAACCGTTGAAGTGAAGATAGTTTAAAGAATTTCTCATTTTTCCATCTATTAAAATTTACCTAGTTAAATAAACTATTTATGATTAACTAGTGACCCGCCCCGGCTTCACATGGGTGCAATGTAGATACTAATGTGGTGCATATACATGTATTATACATATAAACCTTCCTCTTGAATCACTCTGTCCATTGATGCAAACCGCATTAAAATCCGTTGCCCAGTTTAAAAGATCTAAGCAAACAGTCGGCGGAAGAAGCAACTTTGTTTTATACTATCTAGTATTTTGCTTTAACATGTAATCTTTACAGATATTTGTTCTCAATGGTATCTAAATAGTTGCTTCTATTAATATTTGACTAATGTGGATAGATGTAATCTCACCTATATGCTTCTATTTCTTCATCAAAATGCTTGTTATTCATGGGAATAAAGTTAGCAAGTTGCGTCACTTTCAGCTGTTGGTTGATATTACACATCTTACACAAGCCATTCCTCGGGGGACTTTTTTGAAATACTTTTGGTGTCATAGAAACATGATCAATGTTAGCGATTATGGCTTTATTGTAGTCACCATCCTGAAATCAATGCACAAAATAACACTTAAGACTATTACTTGCTCAAAAATGGGTAAACCCTTCCCAGTTAATCATCACAATAAAAGGTATCCAGCAAATCCCTGGCAATATAGCAAAGAAATGTTTAGTGATTTAGTTTAGGCCATGGCAGCAGATGTGAAGTAAATGCATATCATAAGATTAGACTAAGGGAACTTTGGGAGAGGTCAATATTTAGAATTGGACTATGATAGGCTGAGTATGATGATGATGACTGTCAAACTTTTTTTATGTTTAACTCTGCCCTGGCAAACCTTTCCATTCTTTCTAGGTATATGTTTCCCAAATTATTATGTTGTTTCCTATGATTTTATTTTTGCTGAAACATTGCCAATTGACAAGCACTTGCCAATTTTGGGGATGGATATTTTCGTCTCGGTTAACATGATATTCATAAATCAAATATTTAACTCAAATTTTCATAGTCATTTTGTTGCATGGCTAATGGTAAAAATAACGTGAGAAAAAGTGAAAGTGTACTTTTACCTTTGTAAATCCATTATACTGTTCACACTTCGGGCAAGTCCAGCTATTATATTCTGGATATTTCACCCAAGTATTACTGTTGCAAAACCAACAGTTGACACGCCAAGGTAATGCCGACCTGTGAAAAATTGTTTGTGGTGATTTTAGCTCAGGCGGGAAATCGAGAACAACCGAATGCACAAGAATATAACCTCACTTACCTTAGTCTGTATAATATCTTTAGAAGTAGAATTGAGCACAATACCGTAGTTATTACAATCAAAGCTACTTCCATTTTAAAATTCAATCTCACTTTAGTCCAAAACATTATTATTCACTACAAAAATTATAGTTTTTATATTAAACTTAACCTAAAATACTACTCTCCCATGTCACTTTTTTTTAATTTTAGATTGTTTAAGCTTCTATCAATGTCATACAGTAAAAAGTGACGTCGTGCTTTTTAAAAACTACACCGCGGCTGTAGGCTGCGTCCATGTTTATAAATTTTTAGAATGGCAATTCTGAGTAATAAACCAAATAAACCATAAAGACGAGTTTTGGCGGGAACGTAGAAGGAGTCGTCAGTCGTGTCGCCTTAACGTTTTTTTCCAAAACTTGTGTTTTTTTCGAGTGTTTATGTATAGAAATAAAGGAGTTTTAATTATAAAGTACTGAATTACAAGCGCGAATGTGGGAAAGTGATATAATGTGGTGAAATATAACTTGTAAAACTCTATCAAAGGTTATATTAAAGTCGCCGCTATATTACTAAGGCAAGACTAGACTCGGGTGGCACAAACTGGACTTGACAATAACTGGACTTTGTAACTAAATATGTTCGACATAAATAACAAAAACCGAAGTACATTATAAAAAATAGGCATCAGACCACAATGTTACCATTTGCCAAATTATTAAAAAAAGCCGGCCAAGCGCGAGTCAGACTCGCGCACCGAGGGTTTCGTACAAACCTGTAGGTATGTATAAGTAAAAGTTATGGTATTTTTTTTTATTGTAATTTATGCTTTTCGCAATATTTTTTTTATCTGTGCTGTAAGACGTTGCTTCATACCAAATTTCAAGATTCTGCGTTCACGGGAAGTACCCTGTAGGTTTTGATTCCCTTGCGAGTGTCGAAAATTTGCAGCATAAACGGCTGTATCTTTTGATTGCGTTGGCTTAAAAGTTTGATTTTTCACAGCTCTTAGGGACAGTAGACTTGAGAAACTGATATGAATTTCAGCTTGATACCTCCACGCGTTTCTGAGAAAAAGGGTCTTGACAGACAGACGGACAACAAAGTGATCCTATAAGGGTTCCGTTTTTCCTTTTGAGGTACGGAACCCTAAAAAGTAGGTAGGTATGCAGAAAAGTAGTATTCTATAAAATACTACGTCATAATGATGGTGACGTGGAAAAATCGTTGTTCATTCCAGTTTTCAAAAACTTGTGCGTTGTTTAAATTATGATTGGGTTTTATATCAGTCTCGATACTATTATTATTTGGTTCACCCCGCTGAGACTGCATATAAAATTTAAGTATTTCAGGAGGTGTTCATCTGATGTCATATTATTATGTAAAAAAACAATCCAATAGCCGGCAAAGTAGCCGGCCAATATTTTCATAATTTTTTTGTATTTTTTATGGCCGGTAATGACATGTCAAAATTGTCTTTATAATCAGCCTACCTCCACCATCAGGGTGAAATCTAATGACGCATTTCGTATCCTTATGAAGAACCCCAGATTCTGCAGCGCGTTGAGCATAGTGTTCATGCACGGGTTTCTCATTTCTTTGCAGTTACTTATTTGATCTCAAATCACATCCTTTTGGGATGGGATAAAGGCATTGACTAAAGCTAATTAGCTGACAAGTAGACTCAGGTAGTGTATTGTGGCGAAACATGTCTTTTTGTGTTAGGAATAATTAACAAAATTATTACAAAATGACTATGCTAAGCTTTATTTAAATATGTTTAATTAGAAAGATATGTTGATAAATTCTTTAGCTACTGTATATTACGTCAATAAAATTATATTGATGTTGCTGCATACGTTACAAAGTTCGTCTTAAATAAATAGCCGTTGTCGTCATGTCGAAGTTGCACATTACGTAGCGTTAAGCTTGCGATGGTCTCTACAGTAACAATATTTGTTGAGGTGTGGGAGCGTGGCGCTTATACAATTCGGCTCGTCGTTGTATCTGTAACAAATAAATAAAAAAGGCAAAGAGTTCGAGTGACGCCATGCGGCTTCATGATTATTTTATTACGAACGCAAGCGGGAAACTTCGGGGAGGTCTGCTTGGATGCGGCCGTCCGGAGAGCGTGTGAATTATGAAATAGTTTCACCCTGAGTATACGTAAGTGTTCTGATTAGAATTAACTATACTCTTATATCATTGTATCGCATTACAGCTCAATTAGTTATACTACAGAGTTGTCTTTGCTTGAGGCAATTATCATAGAACCCAATGACGATAGACGCTCACTGAATGATGTAGCACTCCTGCTGTCAATAAATATATTGCATCGTATATATTTACTATGTATACATCGTTGTGCTATATCACTTACCTAAATTTGTGACACTAGCATATTCAAAATCGAGAATCACGTAACACGTAAATGAAAGACAAAAGGAATGGGAAGTAGACAGTTCCGATGGATTTTTTACACCTAAATGCGTACTACGTAATTCTCGCAGAATAATATATTAGAGCAACCGTTTCCAAATTCATCAAGATGTGATATAATCGGATGAGTAGTTAGGTACTAGGTGGAACAAATATGCATCGACTAGTAAATACATAACAAACAACGCTGTATTCGGATATAAATATGACATTAATGAAACTGGGAGATTCCCTGTAGGGCTAAATGAACTGTCAATGATCATTCCAAGTGTAAGTACTCACGCATTGACACGGGACACATCTTTAATATCGTAAACAAACTTATTTTGGTTAATAATGTACATGGCGGACGCTTCGTAATATCCGATGCCGGGACCCACAGCCACCTGCACATAGCACGGTCATTGTTTTAAAATTTTCGCTGAAATGTATTGTTATTAAGGCAGTATCAATTTTAATAAAAGGACACTACCGTGACGATTTACGTTGTACTTGGCTTTAAAAGACGACTGGGAAATACTACTATGAACGACATTTACGATTTAGTAGATGAACATTGGGTGTTCATTAATTGATTCAACTGTCCAACATGGGGTCATAATTGCTAGAGCTAGACTGTCCTTCACTGGTGATTTCAAATTATTAATACACCAATAATAAATATAAATCCATATACATTCATTAAAAAGACACATAATCGAACATTTTACTTTTTACTACTAAATTGTATTAAATTAATTGTAATAAATGTATTGTTATGGGGAGGCCTATGTATGGGGGAGGCCTATGTATGGGGGAGGCCTATGTCCAGCAGTGGACGTCATGCGGCTGATGATGATGATGATGATGATGACTAAATTGTAACTTGACAAATGGGTAAGTTACAAGGAATTACACCTTGATCTGGTACATATCCGTGGTCCGGGTGACTTTGCTTTGGAAGTTATTGACTAAGTTTTTGAGTGGAACCAAGCGATTGTTGGCTCGCTGCATCCACAATACTGACGTAAGTGTGCGGGGGATGCACAGCGATCTGTAACCAACAACGATGATAGAAATAGAAGGCCAGATTGAAATAAAAATCATTGGATTACAACTTGGAGTCGATTTATTCTTTGTAGCTTACATATACAACATAGTTAAAGGTCAGTGGGATGAATTATCCGTCACCTGGCTGGCTCAGTGAGTGAGTTGAGGAAGGTGAGGAATGCATCAGCAGCTTGCCAGTACACGGGCTCGCTAGCTGGCACGTGTTTCCATGTATGGCAGATGCACCAATGAGGCCTGATGCCGGCCTCACTGCACGACCGGTTGCGAGGAATCTGCCGAACACCGTGGTTCATAAACATTTATTTCCAACAACGATGTTTGACTCCGTACTTAATTTCTGATGTAACAATCCAAAAAATATTGACAAACAATATTATCGTCCATGGGGTTGATTTGAAAAAGTACGTAAATTAAGAAACACGAATCTCGTCAAAATTATTAGTAGCAAAAAGTAGGTGTTATTGAAGCAACGAGGGATGGGTAGATAATTAATTAGTTAATGCAGACCGTAAGGTTTGGCGGCAGACTTTCGCTTTGAATAGTAACTTACCGTTTCAAACAACGAGAGACCTCTCTCAAGATCAGCGCCCTGGATTTTGTAATGGTTTATGTGTTCCTTCATGTTTAACGCGTCCAGTATAGTGGCGTGGATGTCGTGTGGTGTCGTCAGTACAGCAGCATTCGCGACAAGGTTTGTCTGCAAATTTGTAAACAATAGGTACGTACATTAGGGTCATAACTTTGTTGGCAATCGAAGACATGAATAAGTGAAGCACAAAAACATTTTGAAAATTCGACGACGAACATTTCAAGGCATTCAATAAGTAGAAAATTCAGCGCGTTCATAAAAACTGTTTTTTTGTCGGCGTTACTGATCAAGAAGTGCATTAATAGATTTAAAATTTACCAAAACTAGTATTTAAATACGTAGATTGAAAGCTCAAAATCATCAGCTCAAAATGCTGCCCGCATTTGACACTGCGAGTAGATCAAAGGTAATAAATATTATTTAATATACTTAGGTACCAATATACCGGGTCGTTTGTTTGTGAGCGTTGGTGGCAAACGTATTGCCATCAGAGGAAGTAGTTCTTCCAGCTTCCCTTGCATCGTGTTTCGGACTTCGCCAAATCTGAAACAACACTACTTATTTATCATGAAAACAGTCTAGCTCAGACTAGAGTGTGAGGTTTTAGTCAAATTATGACGCGTTAATTTTAATCACCGAACAATTCAAAACCCAAAAAAGTATATTCACAAAAAGAATGCCTGTCATTACGGACCGGTAGTATTTGCACACTACTGCTTAAAGCTTGGATGACAAAGGTGTATACAGTATGTATTGTGATTGAAAATTACGACTAATTTGGTCAAATCGCTGGTTATAGCTAAGCCATTTAAATTGTTAGCTATTCGATGCGGCGATCTTAAAATTAAAACAAACGTGTAAACATGTAGATATACCTCACTCCATGATCTCCCATAACAAATAGAAGGGTATTTTGCAGATGTCCTGCTTCTCTGAGCGCACGGAGGAGTCTTACAGTCGCGTCGTCTGCTGTCGAGATCATGTTGAAGATGTCGTGACAGATGTCCGCTATAAATGTGAAGGCGAAGTGACGACCCGGTAGCTTGAAAAACTGAAACAAGTTAAACGTTTTGTTGCCTAACTTATACTTAGGTATAGGTTTACAAAGCAAAATGCAGCTTGACTCGAAACTTGAACAATTCGACGTACAGGTCTGATTCATTGGCATTTGCACATCTTGCTAGCAAAATAACATTCCACTGAGGAACAGCCTTCTTTTACAACGACGTACTATTAAAAAAGTAAGAATGCCTATAAATGAATAATGTAGCTTATTCAATGGAGCGTCAACATAAATAGGGATCGTCACAAGTTTGTAAATCGTATGCACTACAAATAGTTTCGAGCTGTGTCGCCGCGTGTCCTGCGATGCCAATCTAACCTGTTCAGTGAGATTCATCATCACCATAAACTTCGGCGTGTCACCGGAACAGTAATAGTCGTTGGGATTCTTTACTTGCCACGCGCCAGTCCCTTGTTCTGTATAGAACGCCCTGAGGTAATGGTCGGCTGGCTGACGCTTGAAACCGTTGTATTTGTATTGGAACGTGCCTACACGGGGCATATCTTCGAAATACGCCGTATGGAAGCTGAAACATTTTATTTAAAAAATAAATTGATCTACGATTTTAATGTCTTTAAAATTCTTATATAACCAGATCACAGTCCCAAATCCAAATAGGCGTGTGGGCGAAAAAGCCGATTATAATTATCGCAAGTTTTAGTAACAATATAGCAAAATGTGAACGCAATAAATACTAATTAATATCTTACCCGCGCTTCTTGAGCTTGGAAAATATGAAAGGCAGACCGTCCAATGTTCTCTTATTAAAAATGGATTTCCTTAAATCTGTCAACTCTAGCTCCGATATACCCGTTAACAGGGGAAAAATACTTGCGGCGGTCCCATCTCCCAAAATGTTATAACTAAAAATAACAATTTTTATCTATACTATTAGTTTTTTGTCCCTAAAAATATTTCACACCATGAGCGTTCCGTGTGTTTTGAAGATACCGGAGACTTCGTGAAATCTCTAGAGATACTTACTTCGAAACCACAGAAGATGCCGAGTTTTTTAATCTATAGTAGGTATACCTTTCCTTACTGGAAATATCTAGATACGTCGTATCACTAAACTAAATCTAGTAATATACATATTAAAAAAAGGACATAACGAATTACAAGCGAGTCGTGCAGCTGAAGGACGTAGGCTACATTTCACCATCATGATGAATGAAACTAAACGAGGTGAACGCTTCCCGATCCAATCTGCAGAAGGTATGTGCTGAATCTCAACATATGTAATTCGCGTACTCATAATATTTTTTTTTTAACTGTAAATACGTTTCCTTCCGCAACAACAGCCGTCAAAGAGTGACCAAATCTTTCTTCATTCTTCAAAGTTAGCCGACCGTGCTTAAATTCATTATACCAGCGGTACAAGGATGCCCTAAAAGCCTTCATCTATTTATATGCCATTTGAAGTCTATTATACAATTCGTCTGGTTTTGGGCAACATTGAAATCGTAAAAAATCCCAACGCAAATCCACTGTTCAATAAAACAAGATAGTGCAAATTAGATTATAAAAAATGTGCAGGGAAATTTTAATATTCGAATTGTAAAATAATAATCGTGCTCTTAAAATAAATTGTAAAAATATATGGATAAAAACTTTCTGGGTGGCCTGGTATATTTACGACTTACCTGTTCAGTACCGTAGCGCCGAGGTCCTCGGTGATATACCTGTAGCTTTTAGGCATTTTTCGAATGAATCCATTTTTAGATGCGGAATCAAATCCAAATATAAGCACGTCTATCGAACCCATGTCTACGCCGGGCGGGACGCGAAACGATTCCTCGCGGTACCCAGCTCCGTATCCGCGCCATTTCTTACGAAATATGCTGTCGATACATAATTATATTGGTTCAGTCTCTTAAAAGATAAGATGTAAAAGTAATGAGAAGAACAAAACGCTCTCTTGGTGGTAAGAGTCAAGAGATAACCCTTGTCCATAACTATTGCAGCGGTAATCAGAACTTTGAGTAACAAAACAAAGTCCAGGGTATCGCTGCTTCGGCGCTCATTACTTCGCCACATTTCATGGTTAGTCTCAATAGCCATGCAATTTCGCTAGATGCAGTATCCTTCAGACTGGAACACAACAGTGACAATGCGGTGGTAACTACCTAGATGACCTCTTGGTAAGGAAATCTAGCACCAAGTATTTATACATTCCATTATACATACATTAATGTGACCCAGTATAAGTTCCTACAAGTCATGGCTCGAATGCATACGAACTAACTACAACGTTACGGAACACTGAAATATTGTAGTTTGCTCTAGATAAGTACAAATAAATTTAGTTTGGTTTCGTATTTTAGTTAATAACATAAATAAAGTATTACAGTGCTGCCTGGTTCAGTATACATTTCGACAATACGCTGGGGATTGTCAGTACGTCCGTTTTAGACCATAATCAAATTAAAAGATACTTATTAAAAGTAATTTCACGCATACTCACTCGTTTCGGTACTTGCCGGTACACATAATTTTCACAAAATCGCTTTTAACCAATCTGTACGGATCTTTCCCGAATACGTTTTCTGGTGCACCGATAATGTATTTAGCGTCACTAATGTATATTATATCACGATACGAGCATTTTATATTCATCATTTCGTCGAGGATTTCTTTAACAACTCTACATTCGTGAAGCTGAAAACATTTAGATTAGGATTAAGGTAAGAAGTTGCATGCAATAAGGTGGATAGTTACCTGAAACCACGAAAAGAAAACAGCTGACTTTGCAGTTTCTTCTGCCAATGTTTCATACTTAGACCATTTTTGATGCAGACTTAGTGTTTTACATTAATTGAATTCAATTTCTATCGATCATGGTTGGCGAGTTGTTTAGTGATGGGATAATATTACACTCACATAGCATTTCACCCAATCACGGCCGTCGCATATCAAATCTGGTACATCTTGGACGAACTGCATTATCTCTTTAGCAAATGGATCTATGTGTGGTATCTGACAGCCTGTCCCTTTGTCTTCTTTTAACGCCTTTTGTAGACTGTTTTCTTCATAGCTGAGGATAACAGTATCTTAGTTCATCATTAACATTAACCCAATTAAGTATGTTCAACGATGGACAAAGCCAATATTGATGTATTGATTACCTACTTTCAGAAAATGTGAACTAAATTATTACTTACGAGTGTTTATTTAGTAATAAACACTAATAATGAATTAATGATTTATCAATACATAAAACACTACTCAAGTTTCATATTCGGGGATCGTTCTTATCTGGGTTGTACATGATAAAACTTTCAGCCTTTATAAAATAACGAAGGCCGATGGCCTTCGCGGGCTCTTGCTCTAATACTTCGTCCATACTTCTTACCATATAATAATAAAATGAGTGAGTATTGCATACCTTCCGGTCGAGTTGAAGCTTATTAAACGGTCACATAAGCTTATATAATACCCAAAGATTACTGTTACAATCATGAACAAAATTAAGATGTGACTTCTTCGCGAGCGATACCATTTTTTCATAATTATGGTTAAGTATCTGAAAAGTATGAAGAATAAAGGTCCAGAATTAAGTAACTTATTTGAGTTTGCGCAAATATCCTTAATTTCATTGCTCTTCCTTCCCCCTTTACCTCGTATCAAATACGTGTACCTACCTACTGCGCAGCTACCCGCGCTAACATCCAAGGCCCCAAAAAGATTTGCGCCGACTATATCAGAAACTCAGATTTAAAAAAAAACTACCTATAAATAATCTACCTATTCCAATAAAATATATACCTACCAACATTCGCTTACCTTTTTTTTGGTAACGATGGTTTAAGATGGGATATATCTTTAGATTTCACCTTTGATTTCTTTGTTTTACCAGATTATCTAGGATTGTAGGTACCTACTAGGACCCTGATGGATCTCTACTTACATTGTCTTGCCTAGGCAATTTTTTTTTCTTTCTGGATGACAGGCTGTTTTTTTGACCCCAATGTACTTGATGTTAAGTGATTGCGTGGTGGAAGATGGAAAGCGCCCTTATCTTGAAATGGACACAGGTTCAAATAAAACTGCCGGAACACATTCTTACGTGCATCGCGGCGGATTTTCATCTTGAGGGTAGTTGGGTAGCTAGACAGCCGAGTACTACAAAATACCCTACCACCATGCGATGGTTTTCTTTACCAGCAGCTCTCAAGCTCATTGTTGGGGTTTGAACCCACGCCCTCTGACCTGTGGTCTGACCGTGCTATCCACTGAGCTATTATTTCTACAAAATGGGGGTTTAGATCACCCAACTCTCGTAAGTCCAAAAGTCCACTTTTAATCGGCTTACTACTCACCTACCTAATTCTATTTTTTTTTCTGTTGTAATTATTTTATAGAGATGTTATGCCCGACAGAGGTAGTTGCCACAAGCTAAGTTAGTGTGAAGATCTAGCTGCCATCTACATTCAAGATAGTTTAGTCTGATGATTTCATGGCGAATTTCATTACGATCAGTTTAGCATACAAAGTGCATAGTGCTAAATACTTTGGCACTACACTGTATAGCTTACAGAAGTGTACTTCGTATAACCTTGGGAAAAAAAAGATAGAGCACGGTTAGAACCTTAGAACTTACGCTGTCTAGACGATAAGAATAAACTCATGAATATCATCTTCATGAGCTACAGTGTAGCAGGGTTTGAGTCAGAAAATGGCAACTATAATAATTATTTATTTTTAGCTATTCAAAGCAATAAAATAGTTGTAATTGATGTGAAATGCGAAAGTAATTCAATGCTGGGTCACAAATACAAATGGTTATTTGTAATCAATCAATGGGCTATTCTGAGGGGTTACGACTACAAGTGGCTATTTGTAATTGTAACTCGTAATATACGTATATATGTTAGTTGTATTTCAAATAAAGATACTATGCATTTTAACGTGAAAGAAAAAAATACAAACACTCACTGTAACCGGTTATATTCGCCGTTAAATCGTAGTGCAAATTTAAAAATTCCGTATCTGACAGTTTTCTAAACCCTTTTTTTCTTCTTTCATTTTGTTACATCAATAGTCAATTACCTTTTTTATTATATATTTTTATAGTAACTATCGAAACCAAATAAATATATAATCGAAACTATTTTTAAATGGAAACATCCTGAGTTTTAATAAATAAATAGCTATACATATTATTTTAGTTAATTAAGTCACAATTTAAACAAGCTAAGAAAGAAAGCATCCCACTAAAATATTGAAGAATTTTAGCGAAACTTCTTTGCAATGCGAATATGCGAAATGATCAGACTTGACTTTGTTTTGACTTACTGTGTGACTTTGAGTGCGATTTAGACTTATTTTTACCAGATTTAAAAAACTTAAAATATTTAAAAACGTGGAAATACTTGATACTGGCAAACATACAAAGTTCGATGCCAATAACAAACAAAAAGAAGAAGATTTTTTTTACCATGTGTTATGTTGTGTCTTGTGTTTACAAAAAGTAAATAATAAAATTTAATTTTGTGAAAAACAATTACATAATAATAAATTCATCTTTTAAATAGCGTGTGCAGATTGTTGCAGTAAGCTAATATAAAATGCAACCTGAATTTTTACCGTATTTGTGCAATTTTGATGAAAAGGCGATCGATTCAAGTAAGGTTATATTAGCCCACTTTAATCTTGTTATTTAACAACTCTATTAATTCCAACATATTTTATACTTGAACAGCAAAATGCACTAATAACGATTTATTACCTACAAAATTTACAATGGGACAACATTCTGTATTGGGTACAAATTGCTGTTTTCAGAAAATGAGATCATACAAAAGTTATGGAGCAACTCATGGGCTATTGAAGACACCGACCTACTCAAAAGTATATTATCTAGTGGACTTGACACAGATTCACTTGTAACAGAATTGAAAAATATCAAAAACAATGGAATGGAAAATGAGAAAATTATTTCACTAGCCATTAGTGCTTTCCTTACATTTTGTGACCAGAACTGGAACCCACAGCCTGAAAAGCTTGATTTACAAGAATATTTAGGGGTTGAATTCCCTAAGCATATAGATGTGAGCACTGCTTTGCAAAGGGATTCAGAACCTCTTTATGTAAACATCTTGTATCCAGAACTGTTGTATTTGTCAAGTCAGATTTTTGGTGCCTTGTGTGCGATTGAACAAAACTTGGTAAGATTTTGTTACTATTTTTGTTTTTATATTAAAATTGATGTTTTCTTTATTATAGTTGACAGATGAAATGATTGACCACAACTCTAATACCTATTAAGTTAAAAATCTGATTGTAAACACACCTAACTTCGAAAGTCACTCTTAAGTGAGAATGCTAAAGTAATTACTATAGAATTTTCCCTCAGATATTTAACTTATAGGTGGTAGCTATCTGAGTACTAGAAACTACCCTATCACCACACCATGGTTTCTAACAATGTTTTCCTTCACCAGTAGCAAGTTTCATTATACCAATATTTGGTCTATAGTCAAATGAATGCTTTTTTTTTGTTAAAATATCATCATCATCATCATCCACAGCCTTCTTTATCCCACTGCTGGGTATAGGCCTCTCTCTTGTTATACCATCTGCCTCGGTCCTGTGCCAATCTGGTCCAGGTTCGACCCGCGACGGTGACAATATCGTCGACCCATCTTGCGGCTGGACGACCAACGCTCCGCTTACCTTGCCTAGGCCACCACTCTGTTGCAACCTTACTCCACCTGTCATCACTTTGCCTAGCAACGTGTCCTGCCCAGCTCCACTTGAGGTTCATAACTGCGACACCGACGTCTCAAACTTTCGTTCTTCGCCGGATATCGATATTACGAACTCGGTCTTGGAGTTTGATGCCGAGCATGGACCTCTCCATGGCTCTCTGTGCGACTCTAATTTTGTGCACAGCCTCATGTGTGAGCGTCCACGTCTCGGCTCCATATGTCATAGTGGGCAGGACACACTGATTAAAGAGGCGAGTCTTCAGGCACTGTGGAATATGGCGTGGCTTGAGTATGTCGTCCAGTTTTTTGAATGCCGCCCATCCAAGCTGTATGCGCCTGGTGATCTCCGTCTTTTGATGCTCTATGCCAAAAGATAGAGTATGACCAAGGTACACGTAGCTGTCAACCGCTTCTAGGATCTCACTCCCAATCATGATTGGGATTGAGGTCCCAGAAACGTTCGACATAACTTTGGTCTTGGTCATATTCATCTTTAGACCTATTGTCAAAGAGGCATCCGAAAGATCTTTTATCATTGTTTGAAGATCATCCAGGTTTTCGGCAAACAGTACCAGGTCATCTGCAAACCTAAGGTGAGATAGGTATACACCGTTAATTTTTATCCCTGTAGAGTCCCATGCAAGCATTTTTAAAACGTCTTCTAAGGCTGCCGTAAAAAGCTTGGGTGAAATAGTGTCTCCCTGCCTCACCCCCCTTTTAATAGGGATTGGGTTGGTAGTGTCATGCAGCTTAACCTGCATTTCTGCCGCAGCATATAGCTCGCGAAGCACATCCACATATCGGGCGTCAATGGAACAGCGATGGAGAGAATCAAACACGGCCCAGTGCTCGACGCTGTCGAAGGCCTTTTCATAATCAACAAACGCCATGCACAAGGGCCGATTAAACTCTTGACTCTTCTCCATCAGTTGTTTCACTGTGTGAATATGGTCGATAGTGGAAAATCCGCTTCTAAAGCCTGCTTGTTCGACAGGCTGGCATTCGTCCAGCTGGCGTGTAAGCCTATTGCAAAGGACCTTGGCAAACAGTTTATAAATTTGTGAAAGGAGACTAATCGGTCTATAGTTGTCTAATTTTGAGATGTCGCCTTTTTTATGCAAAATTGTGACAATGGCGTGTTTCCAAGATTGTGGTGTGTGGTTTTTTTTGTAAGACTTTGTTAAAAAGTTCTACAAGAACCTTCAGTACTGGTTGTCCACCTGCACGGAGCATCTCAACTGTGATACCATCCTGCCCAGGCGATTTCTCGCTTTTCATTTGAGTAAGTGCGCTTTGTATTTCGCAAGATAGGATGTGCGGGAGGTCTTCTATATTGTAGTTTTCTACAGCTTCTGCTCTAGGATCATCACCTGGCAAGATAGTTTTAGCACTCTTCGTTGCATATAGGTCCTCGTAGAACTTCTCAACTATGGATAAAATTTCCTGTCGGTCTGTAACCAAATTCCCTTTATTGTCTTTTAACTTCAAAATCTGTTTTGTACCAATATTTAATTTTCTTTGAAATACTTTTGGACCCCTGTAACTTTCGATTGTTTTTACTATTAGGTCTGTATTGTACTTCCTCAAATCTGTTCTAATGGCTTTATTTATTTTCTTATTAGTGGATAGAATTAATTTGTGTTCTGATGTTGTATTATGGTTCATTTTCCTCCTTTCTTCGATCATTTTTAGCGTTGTTGCGGAAAGTTTATTGGTTTTTCTATTTACTCGTCCGATATGTTTTTTGGTGGTACTCAATATTACATCACATAGCTTCTTATTGATTTCCTCGGCATCTAAATTGAGCTCTTCCAATCCTTCAAACTGATTCTTTAAGTCTATTTGAAATTGATCTCCGAGTGTAGCAAGTTCTTGTTTTTCATATCTTGTCTGTCCGTTTGTTGTCAGTTTTGTTCTTTCTTTTCTCAAGTCAAATTTATACATTGCTCTAACCATTCTATGATCACTCCCGGTTTTAAAGTTATTAAGAACTGTTACATCTTGTACTATGTATTTATGAGAACTAATTATGTATTCAATTTCATTTTTAGTTTTTCCACCGGGACTTACCCAAGTCCACTTTCTTGCGAGTCGCTTTTGAAAAAACGTGTTCATAGCGAAGAGATGTTTCTTTTCAAGGAAGTTTACAAGGGTTTGTCCGCGCTGGTTGCGTACTCCTAGTCCGTAATTACCTACAGATTTTTCACTTGAGAGTGGTGAACCAATTTTGGCGTTAAAATCGCCAATGACGGTAGTAAAGTGGCATGGTGTATCTTCAAAGGCTTTTTCTATGTCGTCATAGAAGACATCTACTTCTGCGTCTGTGTGTGATGATGTTGGCGCATATACCTGAATGATTTTAATCGAGTAACGTTTGCTTAGTTTCAGTACCATGAAGCAAACGCGGGTGGAGATACTCTTTATGTTAAGAATATCTGGTGCGATTTCTTTTTTAATAAGAAATCCTACGCCTCCATAAGTGATATCCTCAGGACCATTATAGTAGAATACGTCTCCAGAGTTAAGCTTAATTAGGTTTTCACCCTTTCGTTTCACCTCTGACAGACCTATTATGCCCCATTTGATAGCATCCATTTCGTGTAGTAGTGCTTGTAATCGATCGTCCTTTCGTAGCGTCCTGGCGTTATAACACGCCAGGGTCAGGGTCGTGGTGTTAGTATGGCAGCCGGATCTCTTCCAGGGATTCTTAGCACCCTCTGCCCCGCCGTTACCTAGACCGCTGCCGGAGTCCGGAATAGCGGGGCTGCTGGGGACTGAGGGCCGAGGTACTATTGGCATTTTCATACGAGAGGAGTTTAGCCTTAAAACGCCACGCTGGCCAGTGCGTCTTGGCGAGTTTTCTTCCCGTCACGTTGGCCTGTCGTAAGTGGTACCACATTCAACTTCGTAAAAGTTGATTGTGATGACACTCACTACAGTTACCGGAGGGGACCACGAGGAGGTGTGACTAGGAATAGGCATTCAAAACCCATGCGAAGTGAAAAGCGAATAATAGAGCATTCCCTTTCCCAATCAGCATAAATTTTGACTACCCTTCCCCCCCAAATATCATAGTACTAAACAAATAATAATTATCATTATGGTCTAACACAACATTTCCGAAATCGTTTTTTAGCTACATTTATGGTGGTACTTTCGAAGTAAAGTGATCCACCAGAGACTACTGGAAGACACAAGTGCTTCTTTGTACTCAGAGTTTGAACTCCTGATAGCAAACCTATCCAATGAGCTGACTGGTCTCAAAGACAACCCTCGGCTCCAAATTTTGTTGTGCTCAGAGATTGCACAGGCCTTCCTCATTTATGGAAGAATACAGGGGACTCAGGAGTATTTAAATAGAGCGAGAGAAATTGCTGGACTTAAATTGGAATTAAGAGGTAATTGTAGTGCAGAATTGTTTAGATTTTAATGTAAGACATCTTCATGCATTCTGTGCATGAGTCTTTTTTAACCCCCAACACAAACAGAGAGATGTTATGTGTTTAACATCAAAGTGCCTGTCTCTGGCAAAGTAACTCCCAAACTGAACTTTCTTAGATTAATTCATGAAAATCTGTTCAGCCCTTTTTACTTGATCATATGATAAGAGCATCTGCTATAGATCTGATGTGGGAACCAGCTATATACATTTTATTTGTAATGTTCTCATGGACATGGAAGTTATGTGATGTCTTATATGGGAATATACATATGTCTTTAAACCTTACTTAAACCTATGTAACTGAGTCAAAATTTGGTATTTACTTTACTTGTGTCAGGAGTTTTTTTGATTTATACTTGAGGAAGTTTTTATGTAATAGGTACATATTGTGCCATCTCTTATGTATTTCAATATGAGAGTCATCAATAAACAAAGGTTGCAAAGTCATGCAGTGCCTACTGAAGTGAGTATTGTAAAACGTTTTCAGAAATGATACCGAAAAAGTTTAGATATACAATTTCGTTTTGTCATTACACAGACTTATTGCTGAGCAATGTACTAATATGCAATTTTTTTTATTTCAAATTACGTATTGTAAAAACACATTTCATTATACATATGTTATGTATTATAAAAATTAGGCTTCAATGACAATTTAAATTTATAATGCTGATAAAGTGTAGATTTACTGAATACCAATAAATTTTTCACCAAAAATATGAAGTGAGAATATTGAAAAAATTTGTATAGCTAAGATTATTTTACTAATTTTGAGTATTTGAGTTTTTGAGGTGAAATAATATCTCATATGAAAATAATTGTCTATAAACCTAACCACCTGATACAACACACGTTATACACATGTTAGGTTTCTGAGATACACACTAAGGCATATTGACAGTAAAATATAATCTTCACTAAGTATTTCAAGGTTAAATAAAAAATTATGACCTCATTAATTAGATTCGAAGCCTTAATAGAAAAGTCTACTGTCCCTAATTAACCATTCGTCTTTATGATCATGGATTATGATGCAAGCAATTCCCATAAAACAATTTCAAGTTATAAACTCTTCCTTACAGGTGTTCTTGGTAAACGGACAAAGTTCCAGCAAAACCTTCTACCACAGCTTGCACTATCCAGTGAGCTCGAGAACAGTATAGACAGACCATCTGCAGAAGAAAGTCATGGATCTTCCGAGCTGCCTCCGGAGATAGAATTGAACGATGATGTCAGGCTGAACAAAATTCAGTACAATGAGAAGATCAACCAAGCCGAGCTTCCGAGTTTGGAGCAAATATTATGCTTGCTTACTGTGTAATTATATCATTCTGTTTAATATGGAAACTGACATATTTTTGATTTGCTTTTATAGGATTACTCACGTTTGGATACTCTGGCTTTTTTCATGGTGTCAAAGTAGAAAAGTCAATTTTAATTATAAAGCTATGAATGCATTATTATCAATGGCCTAGCTTGCATTGGGCAAAGTTTTTCATATTCTTGTGTTTTTATTTCATGAATTTAATGAAATTTTTATTTTATGAGTAAATGTGTACGCTATAATGTAAATACATATACAGGTTTTGACACATTTTTAAAGTATACTTTGTATACTATAGTTTCGACCATATCTGGTGGTAGAAGCTGAAAGTCTGATTAGGAGTATCGAAGTTAATTAAACTTGTATAACAAAACTCATATGCTCATATAATTTCTGACTAGGGGGAGACTAACAGTCAGAAAACTTAAAAAAAATATATGCAATAGTCATCAATGACATGATTTTCACAAAAATCATATACCTATCAGGGTTTAGGATTCTAAGAAAAATTACTAATCCATAAATCAATTTCGCTTAGAAACATAAATAAGCTAGATTTTTCCTAATCAAGTAGGTATAAAAATATCAAATAAAATCTATTTGAGTTAAAAACTCCAACGAATCACGATATAACCTCTGCTAGGTAACGCTGAACAGCTGTCTCGTTTCAACCTATATAATCTATCGCTAAACCACTATTTATTGTTTTTAACTAACTCAAGTAAAGTGTTTTATTCTCACAGTCAGTACCTCCAAAAATCCCAGGCACGTGACGACCTAATGAACGAGGAAATACAACCGTACATAGAAGCGGTACTGGCGCAGAAGAGTGGCGCGTGGGGAACGCGCGTGGCCGCTCTCCTCATCCGGTGCAAGATGGAATCTAATCACAAGCGCACTGTTGAGCGGGCTATGCTACAGTGCGAGGCCATTGTCAACGACAAGAGTGGCGTTAGCGCTACTGCCAGGTAAGCACTTAATATGTTACCAATGATTATAAAACCTATTGACCGATTGTAACATTTATAGATACATTTTTGTATTAACCCCTTAAACATTAAAATTCTGTTCCATTTCTTATACTTTTTTGTAACCATAGTGATATACTACAGAGAGGCCATGTACCGTGGAAGTTGTGAGTCAACTATATGCAATTCTGCGTTTGTGTCTACGTTAGTTAACCATCAACCATCACCTAATTACTCACTTAACAACCCAAATGAGTCGTATTGCAGTTTTTTTAACAAATTCACCAATGCGTTCAATTCAATATTCATACCCAAATCAATTGTGGTCTCAGAAAAACTTAACTTTAGTGAGTGGGCAACAGTAGGTATACATAAGAGTAGACAAAAGTTGTATGAGCTGTATAGTGAAAAACAATACAATTTTAGCCAGGAATTCAAAGAAAAAGTAAAAAATTACTCAAAAATGTTTAGAAAAGTTTGTCAAATAGCAAAATCAAATTATATTAGCTCGAAAATAAGAAATAGTGAAAATGTAATAAAATCAACATGGAAAATAATAAATAGTGAGACTGGAAAGGTCAGTACCTACGTTAATGATTACAATTTAAAGATTAATGATTGCTCAATCAAAAATGATGTTGAAGTAGCCCAAGCATTTGAAAACTTTTTTACTGACATTCCAATCTGTACTACAAAGTGTCTGAACTCTTCTCAACTAATAGCTGAATCATTACTTAAAGAAAATGTACCTAAATGCGATAGAAAATTTAATTTCAAACATGTTGATGAAAAAGATATTAAAAAAGTCTTTAAACTTTTAAATATAAAGAAAACTGCAGATCTCTGGGGCATTTCCGTTAGAATTATTAAACTTTTAATTGATACAATTGCACCAGATTTAGCTTTTATATTTAATGAATCTATTGATTGTGGCGTATTTCCTGATCTCATGAAACATAGCAAAATAATACCATTGTTTAAATCGGGTAGTAGGTCAGACCCCACTAACTTTAGACCGATATCAGTACTGCCTACATTCAGCAAAGTTTTTGAAAAACTTATTTTACACCAGTTGCTTAGGCATTTCAATGGCAATGACCTGCTACATTGTAAGCAATTTGGGTTTACTCGTGGCAGGTCAACTACTGATGCCGGTGTAGAGTTGGTATCGCATATTTTTGATGCTTGGGAGAAGTCGCAAGATGCTTTAGGCGTTTTTTGCGACTTGTCAAAGGCATTCGATTGTGTACATCATAAAACATTAATCAGGAAACTACATCACTATGGAATAAGGGACAGCTCTTTGGATCTTCTTACATCTTACTTGAGTGATAGGATACAAAGAGTTGACATTAATGGGAAAAGGTCTTCGGGATCTGTAGTTACAATGGGTGTACCGCAAGGCTCTATCCTCGGTCCTTTCCTATTTTTGGTTTATATTAACGACCTGCCTCATCTTGTAAAGAATGATCACGAGATTGTATTGTTTGCTGATGATACTTCATTAATTTTTAAAATGAAACGACAAAGCACAAATTTCGACGATGTGAATAATGCAATCTCAAAAGTAGTCCATTGGTTTAATGTCAATAATCTTTTGCTTAATGAAACCAAAACAAAATGTATAAGATTTACTCTACCTAATGTAAAACAAGTTAAGGCTGATGTAAACGTAAAAGGAGAAACATTAGAAATTATAGACAATACCGTATTCTTGGGAATAACCTTAGATAGTAAACTTCAATGGGGCCCACACATAGATAAGCTATCGAAGAGACTTAGTTCTGCAGCATATGCAGTCAAAAAAATCCGTCATCTTACAGACGTTGATACTTCTAGACTAGTCTATTTCAGCTACTTCCATAGTATTATGTCTTATGGCATACTGCTGTGGGGGAACGCTGCAGATATAAACACCGTATTTGTGTTGCAGAAGAGGGCTGTTCGTGCAATCTATAATATGGGTCCCAGAGAATCCCTACGTGATAAATTCAAAAAAATTAACATAATGACAGTACCATGTCAATACATTTATGAAAACTTGTTGTACACTCATAAAAATATCAATCGTTTCCCTAAAAATAGCGACATACATAATTTAAATACTAGAAATAAGAATAAACTTGCTGTGCCCAAAACTAGGCTAAACAAGATAAATGTATCCTTTAAAGGGCAATGTATACGCTTCTACAACAAAACTCCTAGTGAGTTGCAAAAATTATCAATAAATAAATTCAAACAAATTGTCAAAAATATCCTATGTAAAAAGGCTTACTACAAAATATCAGATTATCTAGACGATAAAAAAGCTTGGGACGAGTTTTGCTCCAACTCGAAAACTAACAATCTAACAAGGTAAAGGTTTCTTGTTCGCTTCTTTACTTTACCTCAAAAAGATTGAAGTGAACGAAAGATCAAAGTGATCACTTTATTTCCTAGTTTTAAGTATGTTTATAATTTGTGACGTGTGACGTGTCCAAGAGTCCTGTAAGGTCTAAAGGAAATAAAGCACTTTGAGTTTTGAGTTTTTGAGTTTTGAGTTTTGAGTTACAATACAATACAATACAACTTTATTATACACCAAACAATAGTAGTAACATTTTAGTTAGTGTGTGTTCTTCGTCCTCCACTGTTGGGGAGGTGGGATTTCGTCTTCGAAGTGAACCGCCTTGCCGAGGCTGGGCTTTGGGGTACACTGATCCCAGGGGTGTGTGGAGGGTGCGAGTCGACGCCCGTTGAGGTCACGGGCGGATCACTGTGTCTACGTGAATCGTTATATACGGCCTGATACATAGCTCCTCAGTTTGTTATCGCAATGTTTGCAATTTTCATAAAAATTATGAAAAATTAAACAACATCATCTCGATGTGACGTTTTGTTTATGTCGCAGACTATCGTACTTGTGGGCGTCGGGCGTGCCAGCGGCGTGGATGTGGCGGCAGCAGCTAGCAGACCTGTACGTGTCGCTCGGGCTGGTGAAGGCGGCGCTTGACCACTACCTGCGGCTACAGCTCTGGGAGGACGTCATACTTTGCTATACTTTACTACAGCTCCGACACAAGGTACTGATGCCAGACTTTATCCTATTAATATAAACGTCTCATACCTTGGATGCGTATTTTAATATACGGCTTAGGTTCTTATTACTTAACCATTTGATTGAATAACTCTTTATAGTAAACACAAAAAAAACAACAATATAGAACAAATAAACATAGTTAACATGTGTAACTGGCGACCTTATCGCTAAAAGCGATCTCTTCCAGGCAACTTTAGAATGGAAAGGATCAGAGTAAGAAAAAGATGGGGTGTGTCAATAACAAGGATATGCATATAGAAGAATGCAAAACTATAACATAAATGTATCTACATTCTAATAATATATCCTAAACAAATAGATAAACTAGAATAACTAAAAATACACTAATATCTAAATATATATAACTCAAAGGTGACTGACTGACTGACTGACTGACTGACATAGTGATCTATCAACGCACAGCCCAAACCACTGGACGGATCGGGCTGAAATTTGGCATGCAGGTAGATGTTATGACGTAGGCATCCGCTAAGAAAGGATTTTGATTAATTCTACCCCCAAGGGGATAAAATAGGGGATGAAAGTTTGTATGAAACTTTGTCAATTTTAAACCAATGCCGAACCTTTGAATGCATAAAGCTACTATGACTTACGTAAGCATCTAGCGCGGGTGAAACCGCGGGGCACAGCTAGTATGTATATAAAATTAATATTATTTAAATATAAAATAAATATTTGCATAAAGAGAGCATATATACAAATAGGCGATAAATAGTTATAACATCAATTCAATTATAATAACTGCAAAAGATAAAAAAGTTTAATGTATAATTGAATTGTTTGTAATTTGATTGGATTTTAGGGCCTATGAGAAAAAAGTCTGTATTGATTGAAGGTATCCATTCACCCTTCACACCAAACATTCTGCTAAACAGTGCCCATATTCCCATTCCTATCTAACTAAATTCATATATGATTCTACCAATGAGGCTTGGGATACTTTTTCCATCAACAAATTTATGGATGTTCTTGTCAGGCTGAGGCTTGCTTTTTAATAATAATATCATTTAAGACACTGAGGTCCTTACAGCTCCGACACAAGGTACTGATGCCAGACTTTATCCTATTAATATAAACGTCTCATACCTTGGATCCGTATTTTAATATACGGCTTAGGTTCTTACTACTTAACCATTTGATTGAATGATTGATTAACTCTTTATAGTATACCCAAAAAAAATATACAATACAGAAGAAATAAACATAGTTAACATGTGTAACAACTGGCGACCTTATCGCTAAAAGCGATATCTTCCAGGCAACCTTAGGATGGAAAGGATCAGAGTAAGAAAAAGACTGGGTGTGTCAATAACAAGGATATGCATTTAGGAAAATGCAAAACTATAACATAAATATATCTACATTCTAATAATATATCCTAAACAAATAGATAAACTAGAATAACTAAAAATACACTAATATACATATGTATATAAAATTAATATTATTTAAATATAAAATAAATATTTGCATAAAGAGAGCATAATTATATACAAATAGGCGATAAATAGTTATAACATCAATTTAATTATAATAACTGCAAAAGATAAAAAAGTTTAATGTATAATTGAATTGTTTGTAATTTGATTGGATTTTAGGGCCTATGAGAATTAAATCTGTATTGATTGAAGGTATCCATTCACCCTTCACACCAAACATTCTGCTAAACAGTGCCCATATTCCCATTCCTATCTAACTAAATTCATATATGATTCTACCAATGAGGCTTGGGATACTTTTTCCATCAACAAATTTATGGATGTTCTTGTCAGGCTGAGGCTTGCTTTTTAATAATAATATCACTTAAGACACTGAGGTCCTTATAATAGTCACAAGGTCACTGAATAATAAAAAATGAATAAACCAAAAAGCATTTAAAAAAATTGCTTTTAACTGGCAATAGTCATCCAACGTCGATATTTTGTCGAAGTTTTGCATGTCAGATAAACTATTAATAATTGACAACTCTGGACATGAGCGATATATATGTTCAGTAAAAAAGTGCAATTATTTATTGAGTTATAGAGAAATATATGATATATTATTTTCAGGCCGCAGAGATAATACAGCAGCAGATTGACATAAACCCGACTGTCAAACTCTACTGTCTATTGGGAGATGCAACAGGTACAAAACTAAAAAAAAACATCAGTTTGTTCAGAAAGTCTCCACCGTCAGTTTACATTAGGCGAGATGTTGTCTAAACAGTCTATCATAAAAAAAAAATAGAATCTTACATTTTTGTTTCACCAACACATTACATACATATCAAAAAACAGAAACAACAAATACTGTATTTTTTTCTCTTTCTTCTTGGCATCGCACTCTCTGCATTCTGTCAGTTTCAATGTTTCTGTATTTTGTGTGCAGTCTTCAGTTTACAGCTTCTTTATTTTTATAGTCAAAGTCCAGTCCGTGCCAAATAGTCAAATCTAGTCATGCTTTAGTAAAGTAATGGCGACTTTACTATAAGCTTCGATGGAGTTTTGGAAGCAATACGAAAAGTCATGTTAATAGCACTTTCCCACACTCGGGCTTGTAGTTCGGCGCTTCATGAATACTATTTTTATACATAAATACTTGAAAAAACACTCGTTTTGGAAAAAAATACAATGGAGCGACACGACTCCTTCCGCTTTCCCGCCAAAACTCATCATACTATATTTTAGTTCAGGCATCAGCTGCCTATCTATGGTAGCAACCACATTAGCAAAGCAAAACAGTGGGTTTTAAACTATCATGGTCATTCGCTATAGTTATATGATTATGGATGTTTGTTACTCAATCACGCCGGAACGGCAAACGGATCTGGATGAAATTTTGCATGTAGGTACTTTAGGCCCTGGAATAAAACATAGGATACTTTTCATTATCGTCATCATCCATCACCACGCGGGTAAAACCGCGGGGCGCAGCTAGTATATTATATTCTTAATTACCATTATTATAGAACAGTATTGTTTTCAAAGTGTTTACTAAAATTGCCTATTTTTAACCTCCGACGCAAAAACGACAGGGTGTTATAAGTTTACGTGTCTGTATGTGTGTTTGTCTGACTGTGGCGTCGTAGCTCCCGAACGGATAAACCGATTTTGATTTTGTATTTTTTTTGTTTGAAAGGTGAATTAGTCGGGTGTGTTCTTAGTTATGTTTGATTTTGTGTCGGGGGTTTTTTAAATTTTTATTAATTTATTTCGTTAACACAGATGACGTGAAATGCTACGAGAAAGCTTGGGAGTTCTCCGACTACAAGAGCAGTCGTGCTCAGAGGCACTGGGGGAACTTCCTGTTCGAACGCAAGAAGTATGAAGAGTGCATCCCACACTTTGAGAAGTCGGTCGAGATCAACTCTATTCAAGAGGGGGTATGGTTGAGACTTGGGTAAGAGCTTACTATTGTATAATTTTTTTTCTCTACGTCCTATCATACCTTTGTTTTATTTTTAAGCTATTTTTGTATAAGCCAATGATGTTTCAGTTCTTTGCTAGAAGCAATTAAAAAGACTGTTAACTTCTTCTTGAGTTGTGGAGCGTGGATTCGATTTCCGCCCAGGAAAAACATTTTGTGATGAGATGAGGTGTTTTTTCTGTCTGGGTGTTTCGTATGTACTATAAGTATATATTTACAAAAAAAAAGGTATTAAAATATTCTATCAGTTATCTGGTACCACTAAGTACAATCTTTGCTTTTATCTTTTTTTTTACGGAAATAAAAAATATTAATGCTGATCTCAACATTGTAACATTAAGTATGTAACATTGAAATATTTGGCATTGGCTGAATACAAAAAATGCGATGCCAAAAATTAATATGGTCAATTTATGATGTGCAGGTACGCGGCGCTAGTGTCGCAGCAGTGGTCCAACGCCGCGGTCGCGTACCGGCGTTACACGTGGCTGCAGCCCGCGTCCTTCGAGGCGTGGAACAACCTCGCCAAGGTGTACCTGAACCTCGGGCAGAACGCGCGCGCGCACGCCGCGCTCATGGAGGCGCTGCGCTACAACTACGACAATTGGAAGGTATCTCGAAAACTCAAAATAAAAAAATATTAAAATGTTATTTATTCAGTTTAGGCCCTGGTAAGGCACTTATGAACGTTAAGTTACATGTTTGAATCTACCACCGGCTCGTAATTACACTTTTTTTTTTTTTTTTTTTTTTTTTTTTTTTTTAATTGCTGACAGGCTTGGTGTTTGACCACAACTCACCTGATTTTAAGTGACGGTGTGGTCGAAGATGGTAAAGCACACCTAGCCTGGAATGGAACTGGCTCTCAAGTGAGGCTGCCAGAACACACCGTTAGATGCTTGGCGGCAGATTTTCAACTTGAGGGTGGTAGCTAGCCAGCCGAGTACTAGAAAGTACTCTACCACCACGCTATGGTTTCCTCACGATGTTTTCCTTCACCGACAGCTCAAGCTCATTGTTGGGGTTTGAACCCACGCCCTTCGGCATGCGAACCGACCACGCCAACCACTGAGCTATCATCGCTATAAACACACTTCAACTGAGAAGACTCCGGCAAGAAACTCAGCAAGGCATTTTGTTTTTGTGGATCTTTCTTTTAATATTAGGTTACAGTTTACAGTTATAAATATTAATACATACATTATGCTTACTACAATTGTCACTTAGCCAGGGGGATGCAAGTGCAGAGAGAAGCTACTACAACCATATATTCCTGTCTTCCACGTAATGAGCCGCCTTATAGTAGGCTTTGTCAATTAACCTCTGCTTTATAAAACGCCATCTATTGATTTGAGGCTTCACTAATTCGAAATGGCCAACTTGAATCCCGAAACACGCACAGAGAGTGGCGCCACCTAGAACCCCCACTACATTAATAAAGGTTTAGTTACTTTAGTTTCGTAGTGACTGCCCTGCTAGCTCATTTGGAAGAATATCTGATTCAAGAGCTGTAGGCGTGGGCTCAATTCCTACTAAAACAAACATTTATGTGATGATTAATATGATTGTTCTGTCTGGGTGTTCTGTATATAATCATCATCATAGCCTATCGAAGTCTACGAAGGTGATCAGCCCGATCTTCGGCTTTATGCTTCCATCCATCGCCAGCTGTCCTAAGTATATCGTCACTTCAACAAGTTTCAGAGCGTCCTACACTACGTTTCGCTTTTTCGTTGAATGTATTATGAGTATGTATTTATTTTAAAAAACTATCTAATATTCTATACATACACATCACACAAACACACATTACACATACACATTACACATTACACACATACACACGATCACATTCTATAAAAAAAAATAGTGCGAGGCTAAATTCTATTTTCACTGGCCTAACAGTTCGTTTAGCAAGGCATAGCGGACCGTGTAGGTATACACGCCATGTTCGCGTTACAGCTGTGGGAGAATGTGATCCTGGTGAGCGTGGACACGGGCCACTGGGAGGACGTGGTGCGCGGGTGCCATCGACTGCTGGAGCTGCTGCACAAGTACGAGGACGGCGAGGTGGTCGCCCGCCTCGTGCGCGCCGTGCTCTGCGACGCGCCCATGCCCGACGGCCGCGGCGCCGCTAGGTAATTTATCTTCGTTTTTAGAACTGCAATTTTACATTTTGTCACTATATTTTATTTTCATGTTTGACAGGCTTAGTGTTTGATCACAGCTCACCTTAAAATGATGACCTAACCATTAACGCGTTATGGTCGATATTCCAAAAATTCAAACTAAACAGTTCGAATCTACCTTCTTTGTACGAACCGGTAAACAATGGAATTTGCTACCCGAGTGGGTGTTCCCTGATAGATACAATCTGGGTGCCTTCAAGTCGCGAGTGAATCGGTTTCAAACTTCTATATATTGTAGCAAAACATAACAAAATATGCCACTATTTTCATTTTGTTAACATGGCGCGCGGTATCAAGGCCAAAGAAAAAGGTTTTTGTATCTACCCGCACGATACTACAATGAATGAAGCGTCGACGCAATAAAGGCTTTTGGCAAAGGTTGTTTGTTTTAATGTACACAATATGCCCTTAAAAGGATGCTGACTGATTACCGGTACCCCTGTATATAACCATAATATCTAATAAATAATATTATGAATTATGTATGTTACCATATGAAGCATGAAAATCTTAGTACTTTTTCATGGCAGTCTCAAAGTACCTAATAAAAAATTCAGGACATGGATTACGTAAATGTGTTCTGATTTTACCACTTTAATAATTTGTGTTTTCGTGTTCTGTAGCCTCCAAAAGCGCGTGCTCGAGTTGCTAGGGCGCATCACGTCGGTGCACCAGAACCGGCCGGAGCTCTGGCAGCTGTACGCAGACATCAGCCCCACGCGGCTGCTAGCGGCTCAGCGCCTTCTCAAGGCGTACCGCGGTTACACGCAGGTGAACACATCTTATTCATTCGGAATGGGTGATTTATTTTTATGGTTGACAGTCTAGCTTAGGGGTTGGCAACCCACGGCTCGTGAGCCGCATGCGGCTCTTTCCATGTAAAGTTGCGGCTCTCCAGTTCCATACGCAAAAATTTAAATAATTAAGTATTTAAAGTCGTTTATGTTAAATAAAAAATCAAGTATACATACATATATCAGCAAATCCTACTAATATTATAAACGTGAAAGTTTGTATGTTAGGATGTTTAGATGTCTGGATGTTTGTTACTCGATCACACAAAAACGGTTGAACGGATTTGGATGAAATTTGGCACACACGTGATCGGAGATGGTAAAACACAGCTAGCCTGGAATGGAACTGGCTCTCAAGTGAGGCTGCCGGAACACACCGTTAGATGCTTGGCAGATTTTCAACTTGAGGGTGGTAGCTAGCCAGCCGATTATTAGAAAATACCTTACCACCAAGCACAAGCTTTGTTTGGTGTAAGACTATATTATGGTATACTAGGTGAAATATGATCCAATAATAAAATTATTACTTTTCAGAACGGCAGCTGGCCGAATAGCCCCGAGTCGTGTTTGAAAGTGGTTGAGCTGGCTATATCTCTCCTGGAGCTCAGTTTGCAGGCGCGACAGGAATGCGAAGACAAAGATGTCTTACAGGTAATGTGGATTCACTATAGACTGGTCAGATTACAAATTACCCAATCTAATATTATTGTTTGTGTGTTTAGATGTTGTTTTTCTAGGGTTCCGTACTCAAAGGGTAAAACGGGACCCTATTACTAAGACTTCGCTGTCCCTCCGTCCGACTGTCACCAGGCTGTATCTCATGAACCATGATAGTTAGACAGTTAAAATTTTCACAGATGATGTATTTCTGTTGCCGCTATAACAACAAAGAATAAAAAACAGAATAAAATAAATATTTAAGGGGCCTCCCATACATGATTTTTTGCCGATTTTAACCCCCGACGCAAAAAGAGGGGTGCTATAAGTTTGACGTCGATGTCTGTCTGTCTATGTGTGTGTGTGTTTGTGTGTGTGTGTGTGTGTGTGTGTGGCATCGTAGCTCTCAAATGGATAGACCGATTTTGATGCGGTTAATTTCACTTGAAAGCCAGTTTCCTTGCGGTGGTTCTCAGCTATGTTTGGTTAATTGCGTCGGGGGTTTTTAATTTAATTACTTGTTATAGATGGTACGGAACCCTTCGTGCGCGAGTCCGACTCGGCCATGGGCGGTTATTTTTTTAAATTTCGTACACTATTTACAGGCAAACTCGCAGCTCTCATCAGCGCGTCTGACGGGTCAGGCCGTGCTCCGCGCCGCCGAGAAACAGGCCTGGCCCGACACAGCAGACCTGCTTCCGCGACTCGAACAACTGTTCACTGACATCACGCAATATATAAAAACTATCATGTAGTTTGGTGTTTTATTTGTATTCCATTACATACTGTAACGCTCATGGCGTAGCTTAACTAGGTGTTGTCGTAGTTTATTCTTACCTACCTACCAGTTCCAATCCAAGCTAGGAGTGGTTACCATCTTCGACCTCACCGTCACATAAAATCAGGTAAGCTAAAGTTAAATATACCTAACTTGTAAAAAGTCAGTCCTCGAAAAGGTGACCGAGTGGCAGTTCTTTCTTACCATAAGCCCATCTTTTATCACACTACATCTTTACATTAGGCAAGAAGTGTTCAAACACGATTCTACATTTAGAATTTAAAAAATCGGTTCATTTCCCGTTTTTCCGTGCGCAGAAACTTAATAAAACTAGAACATTTTTCGCAAGTGGAAAGGCTTTAATCGCTGCTCTCGTGCTAACGGGGCAAGACAAGTCTTCTACCTCTGTTGCCAGTATTCCATATCAGCAGGGTAAATGAATAATCCAAAGAGTAATGTAATATAGGGGGGAATAATCCTAAATAAACACATTCCTGGAGTTGTTTTAACGGCAAACTGTTTTTTTTATTCATCTGTTTTGGCGCCGCACTTGGTGTATTTGCCAGTGTCAAGTGTTTAGATATGTATAAGAGTTGAGTTTAATTGTAAGTCACAATTAACGATAAGTGTTGGTCGCGTCCGGGCATGCCCTAGTAAGCTTCAAATGAGTTTTGGAAGCAATATAAAAAGCCATGTTTACCAGATCACTTCTATTTTCTTTAGGAAAAAAAAAAAAAATAGATATGATATACTTTGTATTCGATTTTATTATGACTCAATTTAAAATATAATCGATTTATGGAAATCGCGCACTGTACGATTCGAGCTTTCCTTTTTGCCATACATATTACACCTGTAAATTGTAGAATGATCTTCCTTCCTCCGTATTCCCACCGAGCTACAATATAGGGTTCTTCAAAGAGCGCGTTAATAGAATCTTAAAAGGTCGGCAAAATATTTGTAGTGCCCTTGGTATTGCAGATATCCATAGGCAACGGTGATCGCTTACCATTAGGCAACTCGTCTGCTTGTAATTTTGATTGTGGCATGAAAAAGTTAAGTACGACAAGGGCAAGAAATTAAACAAAGTATTTTTTTAAATGTTACGTATATTATAAGTACTACTTAATGTTTACAAAATGTCAAAATATAGAAATAAGACAAATTTCACAGGTTTTAAGCGCGGGCGTTATATTAGCACCATTTTTTTTTCTACGTTTAAGATCTTATTTGAGTAAAAATGTTGATTCACAGTACAGAGATTCTAATATACAATTTTTGAGACATTTTAATTGTTGTAACATTTTTTTAAACCTAAGTTATCTAACTATACTAAGTCTTAATTTACCTAATTATTAGTACAGATGGATTATTAAAAGCTGTCGAATTTGGTTTATTTAGTTATATTTCTTATGGTGAATTTCACATACAAAAAATAATTAAATGTTGATGATATACTAAATGTATGATGTCTACAAGCTAAATAAAAAAGTTTACAGCATTCAAAATTAAACGGCAACAAGAGACAATAATCACTATTCCTGTGCTTTTCTTTTCCATTCAATGGCTGGAAGAAATCGCTTCAGGCGATAAGGGCGCCGTTATATACTACCGCTAATTAATCGTTATATTGCTTTATCTTTTATAAGATATGTATTATGTCGGTGTACAATAAAGTTATATTCTATTCTACTTATCACTCTTCTACTTTAGAAGGATTTAAATAATAAATAGGCTTACGTTTGACCGCCATCTCACCTGATGTTAAGTAATGATGTAGTCTAAGATGGAATACGCTTGCCTAGAAGATACCGATTCACTCTCTTCTTGTCTCTCTCTCGTGTCTTCGAGGAACACCCAAATTAAATCCGTCGGGGAACGATTTGCGTGTTTGGTTTAATACTAAAAACTGTTCGACCAGAAAATAATTATTTATTAGTGTTGTTACGCTTATTCACGCGCAAATTTTTATATCAGCTTTAAATAATCTGTACTTACCTATATAATTACTCAATTTTATTATATACATAGGATGTCTTTCATTACAAACCCTTAAGCATAAACGTTTATCGTTTACCTATAATATGATACATAATTATGTACATACATAATAAGCTAACACAGGAATGATCGAGAAATAGTTACTTATTTGATAATTATGATACAATTATTATTATGCATGAAAAAAGTAGCTCTTTCTTACGTCCGATAGGTACGCTTTACTAGTTTTATACTCTTTTTACCCGACTGCCAAGGAAGAGTAATATGTTTTACGCGTATCTTGTATGTATGTATATTTGCAAATTTGTTTATTACCCGTATTTTACAAACGGCTGGATGGATTTCGACAGTTAATGTATCGCTATCGTCTTAAAAACCCAAGTGTTCTAAGATAGATGTTTGAAAAATCTATATGTCGAATTTTTGACGCGAAATAGTACGTTAATAAAAAAAATACCAAACCTATCAAGTAGGGTATCAAAATAAAGTAAATATGTTGAAATTTAATTAGGAATAATACATTGGTTTAATTTCCCCCCCCTTTAATTATAGCTATTTTATTCGCAGTCGGGTTATACTCTTTCAAACTTTTTTGCTCGTTCATTAAACACGTTCTATTTAGTTTTCGTTAGATCTCGTACTACAGACGCTGTTCACAATAAGTATCAATAACATATAACTACTCGTTGAAAATTGTAAAATGTATCACAAAAAAAAACCTACGAGTGTTTTTTTTTAACTTCTCATATTAAACTTTTGTGGATAAGAACATTACATATACAGCTAAAAAAACAATTAACTATAATATTGTTCTCTAAACGCTGATTTACAAATAGTTAGCAAGATCTTCCTTTTACCAGAACTTGTATAAATTAAAGAAATATTTGAATGATCAGCGTTTGAGATACGTTCTAAAGATATTTGGTAACTTTATAACTAAAATTTTCAAAGGGCGGTAACATACCGTTGAATAAATTACAATTGGGTCTTTGAACATAAAATTAATGCAATTCTACAAAATATACAAATAATGCAATTTCTTAACATCACTTCCTAGTGATTATAAACGGCTCTGCCGTTTACTCTTGTAAAAAAATACTGAGTTATAATATAAAAATATATAATATTGTAAAAATAACACGATTTGTGCAATATATCTAATTAATAAACAGAAAAAAAATGTTTGAGTATACGTGCTGAGTATGGTAAAATTTCGATTTGAGTAGATTGTAATCTATGGATGCATTCCCATCCTACCACTATAAGCCCAAACGTGATTTAAAAAATGAGATTTCTTTTTCGTACATCTGATAGCTTGAAAAATCAACCTTGGACTAAGCAAAATAATCGTATTTACATATATTGGAATATTAAAATAAATGCCAATAAAAGCGCCCAGCAGTGGGCCAGTGTATAAAAAACAGGGCTCACTCGAAAACGAGAAAAACTAAAAATTATTTTTTACAAACTTTCAATTTTCTCGTTTATTTAACGCTGTTGGGTTTAGAACGGCAAAATTATACCTTTTAAAACAACCCCACAAATAACAACTATTGATAATTTCCAAGTTTCGCGACCTTGAGATTCAAGATAAGAGTTACAAAAAAATCTATACTTCATTTTGCGTATTTGATTTGTAAACGGGATAGCCTCAAGCATTAGTTTATTGCTAATAAAATATTCAAATTTTCAAATGTTTACCTCCATAATAATCTTTCACAGAAATCGTGAGTTTGCGAGTGAAAAATAACAAGTAGCTAGGATTAAAAAAAGCTCGAAAAGACGACAATGAATTGCCGACTGCTAAATAGCGTTGCTGCTAAATAGGATTCAATACAAAGTTACATATACCTATGTAATATTTCGTTACATACGTGCAACACGGCACCATACAACAAAAAAAAAAACCAGTCAAGTGAGAGCCACATTTGCGCTCACAGGGTTCTGTACAAACTATTACGTATACAGATCATAGATCAAGAGATGATAAGATTATCGGGAAAGCTACCTAATAATTACAAACTTACGTCGAAACACATATATTTATATTAAAGTTATAAAAAAGTTTTTAACTGTTCTTTGGTAGCAATCGGTTCGTTTGGTGGTTAACGGCCACTGCTTAGATAAAATTCTAACACTGGAAGGCATTACTGGGATGTTGATTACTGAGCAAACTTTATAGAGCAAAGACTTTTTTCAAATAGAACTGCCCTGTTAGAAAGTTTAGTAGTGTATCTGCTTCAAGAACTGTGAGGCGTAGGTTCGATTCCCACTTAGGACAAACATTTGTGAGACGAACATAGATGTTTGTTCTGTGTCTGGGTGTTTTGTATGTATTTAAAAAAGTATATAAGTATATAACTGACGTGGTTTTGACACATTTTTACTTATGCGGGATTACTCATGTTTAATTTTATCGGAAACTCTTACTATAGTTACGGCCACATCCGGTGGCCTTCATCATGGAGACAAAGCTGAGTACAATGCGCGCGCGGCCTCGTCTTACTTCCATGATGAAGGCCACCGGATGTGACCGAAAATATAGTCGTAGTTTCCGATATAATTAAACGTGAGTAATCCCGCATAAGTAAAACAAAAATGTGTGAAATCCACGCCTGTTTCCATAGTTATATAAGTATTCTGTCAGCTACTGGTTCTAATTATACAAGTTTTGCATAGTTTGGGGCTTGATGGCGCTTTGTTCAATATCCTATGATATTTATTTAAAGATTTCTACGCGCGGCCTGAACACGACTACATTCTCTAAGAAGATTGAAATTTGTGGCGTAAATTCAGGAAATTATTCGAAATACATCTTGAATGGATCTGAAAATGTACGGGTTGTTGGTTACATAGAGAATGGGCGAAGACTCTTAAGGCCGACAATTTCACTGTTTATACAAAATCAAATCGCCAACTTGTGTATTTTTGCTCGTAATTTACGTGAACTTGACGTGCTTTTGTTATTTTCTTTTGACAAGCAAAACTGCAGATTCCACGTGTCTACATTCATTAACAAGCAATCCATATATTTTCAGATCCGAGACCTATAATACACTACCAAAAACACTAGGTACACTATTTTTCTAAATTCGTTCAAACAGACAAATATTTCGAGTTTTACGTTCAAAGGGTCACAGAGGACAATTTGCGAAAAAACTTTAAAATACCAAAATGTAGAAAAAATGATACAACTTCGCGTTAGTTTACATAAAAATCACGCCAAATATTAACGCTGAATAATTTTTCATACAATCAAAAAATATATTAAAGTGTTTTCGCAAATGGCCAGCATAGACTCAAATCGCGCTTTAAATTACGTTAAAATATAACGTAGATAACGATGCTAAGTGGCGTTTCGATGATCTTTACAATAACAATATTTGTTGAGGTGAGGCAACGTAGAGCTTATACAACTGGGCTCGTCGTTGTATCTGAAATATAATTATATACTAATATAAACAAAATGTATACACCCTGAAAGTATGAACATCAGCAATATTAATACAGGGGGCTCAGTCTTCGATTGTCGTTCCAAATAATTAAAAAAATAGGTGGTTAATATTTGACCTAATTATCCTGAGCAAGCACAAAAATACGGACACTCAAATCACGCGCACCGAAAATTACATGGTAGTAGCGCGCGGTCCCAGATTAGATAACAGTTACTTGGTAGTCTACGTATGGTAGTCATGTCTTGCGCTAGCTCGGTGCGTAAGGCTGCGCGCTGTCCATAAATTCTGGAGTCTTGGGAAAAACTTTAACCAAGGTTTTATTAGTTTTTTTTTTTATTTGTTGCAATTTTTTTTCTTTGTACGTTTCATATAACCACTAACTAACGTGTCTTTGAATATTGCTAATGTTCAAACTGTCAGCCTGTATGATATTCAAATATGTCAACAAAAAAAATTAAGTCCTTGTATCAGCGACATTCAGTTAAAAATCCCGCCCCTGACTGTATCTGGTACAAAAGTGGCATGAGGTATGCACTGGATGTATATTTATGTATCATGTGACTGCCTCTAGATCAGTTGGTAGCTCTGCTTCGTGAGCTGTCGGGCGTGGTTTCGATTCCCACTTAGGACAAACATTTATGTATGTTTGTAGTATATTTCTAAATGTTTATACTATAAGTACGAGTAATATATTAACAAAAAATAGCATACACGATTATAAACTTGGATTATACTACCCTGAAAGGGGGTCATTGTAGTCATCATTATGAACAATTATTACTATAGGCACAATTGAAATCGTGACAAAAAAATCACTCCGTACAATCAAGAGTCCATGTACTTTTTCTATGGAATAGTCGATTGTCTTTCTGGGTTGAACCTCACATAAAAATAGTCCGAAGAATAGCACGTCTTTTGTACTAGATGATATTATCTGCTTATGACCTATAGTGCTGGACTATACTGAATGAGTTGCCATTAGTTGTAAGTACTCACGGAAGTTTCAGCAGCCGAGTTGGGACACCGGAAAAAAAACGAAGATGTGTGAAGTCTATCAACCCGGACTTGGCTAGCGTGGTGAACTATAGCCTTACCCTTCTCACAATGGGAAGGGGCCCGCACCCATCAGTGGAATGTGTTTATAAAGTTTATGGAAGAACAGGGCTGATTCAGAGTACTCACGCATTGACGCGCGACACATCTCTAGCGTCGAAGACAAACTTCTTTTGTTGAATAATAAATGTCGCGGACGCCTCGTAGACTCCGTTCCCTGGACCCACAGCCATCTGTTCACAAAACTTTTTAAAAATTGACTGTTTTAAGAATAGTTTTGCGAGTTTGGGACATTTTTGAACCTAATGAACCAGATTATTAACACTTATGTTAGATAATTATGTTGGTGCTAAATACGACACATTTGGCTCAATTTTTTATTACAGGATCCCAAGTTGTTCTTGCCATTATTAAACTTATCTTCTTATCATGATACGCGATGCGTTAATACGCGTCGATAGACACCTCATTCAAGTTTATATTCTAGACTATTCGTTTCTTGGTTACAAATTTCACTGTGCGAACCGCTGAACAGTAGAATGCGCAGCCCGAGTGGGTGCTACCCCATAGATGCAATACAAATGTTTTCGAATCCAAAGTGAATCAGTTACTTCTATGCAAACGTGCTCCATTGTATACCACATCTTCGCTAAACATCAGGCGCGATGAAGGTCCAACGCAAAAGTATTTAACTATTTAAAAAATAAACGGAGATACGTGGCAACATAAACAAAACATATAAAGATAAACTAGTAAATCTCCTTTCTACATAGTAAGAAAAAAAATTGCACACTTACTAAAATATTTACAAAAGGAGGAACTCATGTTAAACCATTTGCTACCAGCCATTCCCACAGTGTATAAGATGTGGTTGTAGGCGCGCAGCAAAATATATTTTTTTAAAAACACTATGACAAGTATATATGTATATATAAATACAAAATGTATTGTTTGGCGCACCTTAATTTGGTAGTTATCTGTAGCCCGGGTAGTTTTAGCCTGGAAGTTGCCGATGTATCCGTCGTTGTCTTTAGCGCCTCCGAAGGAGACGAGATGGCTGTTGGCTCGCTGCACCGTCACCCACGCCACAGACGACAGGGTGCGGGGGGCACATAGTGACCTATAACCAACCACAACGATAGATAAAACAATCAGAACAGACGGACGAACATCGACGTTAAAAGATCGGATTTAAATCAAGGACAGCATTAGCTGCCTTTTAATGCCATATGATGTCAAAGTAGACGTTCCATTTTTACGACGTTACAATTTATGAATTCTATTTCAATACCATTGGATTCATTGCTTTGGTGTTCTTAATATTGTCGTCTAAGTTAACTGCCCTGTTAGCTCATTTGGTATATCTGCTTTAAAAGCATTAGAGTGTGGGTTCGATTTCTACTCACGACAAATATTTATGTGACGAACATAGTACAAGCTTTGCTTAGTATGGTGTTAGATGACGCTGTGTGAAATGTCCTACGACATTTATTTAAAGTCAAATACTAGTAAATTTTATCATAAAAAAGGCACAGGGTATTTGTAGGTATCATGTATATACGCATTCGGTATAATAGCTTTATTTCTTTAACGTGGCAGATGACGTATGTCGATTAATGGCCTTGCTTAAAAAAACGTACAATTAATATGTGGAGGAGTTATCCGTCACCTGACATTCTCTGTGAGGGAGTTGAGGAAGGCGAGGAACGCGTCCGCAGCTTGCCCGTAGATGGGCTCGTCAGCGGAGACTTGTTGCCAAGTGTGGCAGGCGCACCAATGAGGTTCGATGCCGGCCTCGCTGCAAGACCGATTGCGAGGGATCTGCCAGACGCAAGCAATCCTAGGTAACTGAATTTAAGGTATGGCCAGAGTGTTGAACTTATCTATTGATCTATCTATGTTTTCACCACACAAAGAATACATTAAAATATGCAACAAAACCCGATCTCATTGCAAAAAAAAGTTCTATATCTAATGACTAGATACTTCGCAATAATCAATTTTATTTTTTTACGAGAGACGTTGCTTCTCGTATTTCGTGATCTACATAATCAAGCAATTTATTCTCAATTATTGCTAACAAACACTAAAGTTTTCTCTGTAAATGACACAATATTACTATGAGGTGGTTTGTAGCAATATAAAAATTAAGAAGATGCTAGGTCCTAATATGGATCCTTGCGGAACCCCATGTTACATATTGGTCGTCCGTTATTTAACCATGTTATCTATATTAAGAAGTTTTACTAGATTAATGATCTTAAAGTAATTTAAGCGCCGTAAATCGAATGCCAATATGCGTAATGCGAATCAGTTCGAATATTTTAACAAGAGAGGTGAGGAAACTGTGTCTAAAACTTTAGTCAAATATTTGAGTAAATACATTGAATTGTTTCAGACAGCATAGTTTATCTTTCAAAGTATGAATAGTAAATGTTAGTTTTAGTAGTCTTTATTTTAGTTTCAAATACTCTTTGTATTTGACAACACTGGAAGAAAATAAATAGATATAAAGTTAAAATCGATATTAAATGTTCGGTGACAGATTTTCGTCTTCGAATGCTACCGATAATATCTTACCGGGTCAAACAACGAGATACCCCTCTCCATATCAGCGCCCTGAATTTTATAATGGTTCATATGATCCTTCATGTCTAACGCATCCAGTATGGTGGCGTGGATGTCGTGGGGCGTCGTCAGTGCCGCAGCGTTCTCCACCAAATTTGCCTGAAAGTTTTTTAAATGTTTAGTTACTATCAGAGATCAAGAAGAAAATCAGAGAAAGAGACAGAGATCAAGTTAAAAACAATTATTATTATTACCAATATACCGGGGCGTTTGTCTGTAAGTACTTGTGGTATGCGTATCGCCATCAGAGGCAGTCGTTCTTCTAGCTTCCCTTGCATCGTGTCACGGACTTTACCGAATCTGAAATGACACTATTATGCAGACTGAAATGATAAAAGAACACAAACACTTAGAGCAATTTATATTCACGATTCAAATATCTCACCTACCGGGAATTGCGTTTAGAACTTCTAGCGCAGAAGGCAAAAGCGTTAAGCAGCGAATAGACAGCTGTTATAGCGAGCTTTGTCGCCTGCCGTCGAGGTTATGTTGTAGTCATCATGAGCAATATCCACTATAAATGTGAACGAACCTCGCACCATGATCCCCCATAATAAATAATAGAGTATTTTCCAGATGTCCCGCATCTTTTAGTCTCCGGAGAAAATCTACGGTCGTGTCGTCTGCCAGCGAGATCAGGTTAAACTCGTCGTGAGTGATGTCCGCTATAAACGTGAACGCGAAGTGACGGCCCGGCAGCTTGAAAAACTGAAACAAGTTTTAGTGTAAGCACCAAGTTGCTAATGAAATTTGTCAGCCGTCTTAATAAGTCTCTCGAAAGTTATGGATTTTTGTTACCTCTAAGTAATTTTTAAGAACATTTATAATATTTAGTCAAACACCCTAGTAACTACTATTGTTTATTTCTCCAAAAGTATACAAATGTAGGTTTATATTTATTAGCAACGAGTAGTCTATAAAAATATTAAGACTCTTAAAAAATAATTTAATGTATTCTGTCGCGGGATAGATGTTTTCTCTTCCCTACAGGAGTGTTTCGTACGTCTCAACACTATTAAATAAAAAAATTGTCTGTTCGGGCTGACAAGCTCACCTGTTCAGTGAGATTCATCATCAGTTTATACCTCGGGGTGTCTCCAACACAGTAAGAATTTAACTTGCCCGTCTTCCACTGACCGGTTCCTTGCTCCAAATAGAACGCTCTGAGATAGTGATCGGCCGGTTGATGTTTGAATCCGTTAAACCGGTACTGAAATGTGCCTACATTGGGCATGTCTTCGAAATACGCCGTGTGAAAACTGAAAAGTTAAATGAAAATAAAAAAAACTTTTTTATGCTACAGGTGGCAAACAAGCAGATGGGTAGCCTGATGGTTAGCAATCACCTATGGATATCTGCAATACCAGAGGCATTACAAATACGTTGCAGACTTTTTAACATTCTATCAACAAGCCTTTTGAAGAACCCAATGTTGTAACTCTGCGAGAATACGGAGGTAGGAAGATCATTTCACAATTTGTAGGTATTTTATCTGAATAAAAGTATAGTACAGTATAGTATTTCTAGTTGCGAGCGACGATGTTGCTGATTCTGATTTTATTAGCGACATCTATCACTTGTGCACCAGGTCATGTAGACGATGAACGATTGCAAAAGCCTTCTGATTGGTAACGAGTGCTATTTACATTCTTGAGCCTTGATCCATGATCATTGGAGAGGTACTCAGAATTTTAAGTAACAAAGTCCAGGACATCGCTGCTGCTCATTACTTTGAGACATTCGAACTTTCAAACCGGAATACAGTGATGTTAACTCGCTACTGTTTCGCGGTAGAATATCTGATACTACGGTGGTACCTACCTAGAAGACCTCCTGCTAAGAATACCTACCATCTAGTCAATAGATTGTATATAAGACTCGTTTATAGGTACAAAACTAAGTAAAGAGCGTTTGTGCTTTTTGGATTTGGAATCCCTGTAAAATATTGAAACGAAAGTATGAAAATCCAACTGATTTATCAATGACACTTTTATTATTCTCAAGCAAATTAGGCATTACTTCTACGTTCTTTTGTAATATGAAATGTAAAGATCATACCCACGTTTCTTGAGCTTGTTAAATATGAAAGGCATTCCATCTAAAGTATTCTTGTTTATTGTTTTTCTCACTTCAGGCAACTCTAGCTCCGTTTTACCCGTTAAAATTGGAAAAAGTGCCGCGGGAGTCCCATCCCCCACAATGTTATAGCTGAAAACAATGGATTGTAACTTTATTTTTGTAAACTTTGGGGCCTGCGTAACAGTACGTAATGGATCACTTTTCAATGACAGTTTTATATGCTATCTTATCTTATTTTTGCACGTGTCCGTACGTTACATCAACTTTCATCGACTAGTCATAAAGTTATTTTCGTTGTGACGAGAACTCAGAGCACTCATGCAGAATATCTCCTATTCTCAGTATTTATGAAGGTGAAGCGTTCAGTATCCGAATGTCAGTTTCGTTATTTGTGGCAAGACTGCCTGACAGGTGATAGATACTCAAGAACGCTTTTCGCGTTATTTCCTGGCATCATTTTAACAACCTAACACAAAAATGTCTCTCCTCATTAAAGTTGCTGTTTACAAATCAAGATTGCAGTTTTATTGACTTCCATCCATACTATATGGAGTGATAAGGGACATACATCGTCCAACCATCAACCACATCTCATAAAGGTATACTCACCCGTTCAGTACTGTAGCACTAAGCTCTTCGGTGATATATTTATAACTTTTAGGCATTTTCCGAATGAATCCATTTTTGGAGGTAGAATCATATCCAAATATGAGCACATCTAAGGGTCCCGCGTCGTGGCCGGTGGGGACGCGAGACGACTCTGCGCGGTATCCAGCTCCATACCCGCGCCATTTAGTACGTAGTATGCTGTCGAGACATGGAAATGGTATATGGCACTCCTAAAAGGCACAAGTCAATATACACAGATTGCATGCGTGCGAGAACGAGATGCATGCATGTGATAAGATCCTCGCACACTCGCGCGCCCCTTCACTTTTTACTTATACGTAATGGTAAAAGCTGAGATCAATTAATATTAGTAGTGCATGCTGTGTGTCAAATGCCATCCCCGACATGGAAAATACTAATGAGGAACTATGCCTGTGCGGCGTATTGAAAAACATGGTAAAGTGAAGCAACAGATAACATAAGTTCATCAGTGAAAGAATTTCGAACATTTTGTTTTGTCACATTTGTCATCACAACCAACCACAATTTTGAAAAGCCTAGTTTAGACGGCCAATGATGACATATTTACGTTTCAATTAGTAAGTGGCATACTTTCTGAAATATTTGTGTTTGAAACATTAAAAAAACACATCAATCTCTTTCGATTGATATAATTATGTTTGTATCTCTGGTCATTATAGTTTCTTTGCTTCAATGACATACGGTAGATAGGTCAAAAATGTTCGATGCTCTTTTATGATGTTAACATAAAAACACTTTCGCAAGCAAACTTGTAGCGTCATCATGCCAAGTGCCAAGTCAGTTTTTAGATAGTTATTATAGTATTATTAAACTCAAGCGATGAAATTGATTGCAGAACACTGGCAATATAGTGATAACAAATGGAGTGGGTAAAAGCAAATCTTACGTAAACAATAAAATGTATGAAAACTGTGATAGTATCCCAAAAAAAGCGGCCGCAAATGGAACGCTCTTTTTTACTAGACAAAGCAAAAATTGAGGGCATTTAGCTATCTCGGTATATGTATAAACATAAGTTCTATCTCATCAAACATATGTTCTATCTAATCTCTTAAACTATTACAAGATAAACGCTTGTAATAGGGTATTTCACGTTACTGTAAAACCAATATGGCGGAGCGTATAACCTAAAAAATAAGTTAATTAATTAAATTAATTTAGTCGTACGAAGCCACGATCAAACATTTTTATTTGTATTAAAATTCGTGCGATCTATCGATGGTCGTGTAATCGCGTTATATTATGATGACGTATTTGTTGACACATCTTGATTTACGTTTGTTATAGGATATATGACGTTACTTTACAACTAATATGGCCGATTTTATAACCTAAATTCACCTCTCAATTATTATTAATAAATATGCCGTTTGTTTTCCAATCGCTTGCTTGTTAACAAATGACAATCCAAAGGCTTAATAACGTTATTTAAGGACATAATGTTTTATGCCTACAATGCGATCTCGTTAATAGATATTATACAAAAGCCTCTGGGTATGATTGCTTCTAAACAAAGAAGATAGATAAAAGAGGGAGAACGCTGATACTATGAATGACCTTCCGATGATGTTTATGAGGATGGTAATGAAGATAGAAGATAGATGAAAGAGGAAGAACTCTGATACTATGAATGAGCTTCCGATGATGTTAATAAAGATGATAATGAAGATAGAAGATAAATGGAAGAAGAAGGCTGGATACTATGAACGAGCTTCCGATGATGTTAATAAAGATAGAAGATAAATGGAAGAAGGAGAAGGCTGGATACTATGAATGAGTTTCCGATGATGTTTATGAGGATGATAATGGTTTTGTATTAACGAATAAGAAATTTACTTACGCCGATCCATTGGACGATGATCTGGAAATGAAAAATAGAACTAACAAACTGCACTACAAGCTAATATTGGAAGGAAATGTTGTAAATAAATAATATAAAAATAACAGATAGAATAAACTAAGGTACTACAATGGTAACAAAACCCTGACGAGCCTTAAACGCAAAACAATGTTCCAGAAACTATTCCAATACATTTATGTAATAGCATTTTCTTGGACAATACACGATACATGGATAGAAGTATTGATTTAATAAATAATAAAAAATAGTACTGTAACATAGTGCCAGTCATTGGCACTATGTTCTCCTAACAATCGCAAGGTAGAATTTGAACCCGCACCAATAAATTCTTCGAACATGCTAACGAATTTTTGTAGGTATGATATGCATTTAAAAAAAGTTTTATAGTACTATTTTCAAATACATACATGATCACGTAATATATTTAATGAATTATTTAGTTTATCCGCGAAACCTCACCGGGGTGTGGTGGCATATCATATTCACACAATGCGGTCTGTAAAGTTTAATTTTTGTATTTATTCTATATTTTTTACTGATTGTAAATATTATTTTATGAAACTAGTTTGAATATTTTGGCTTTCTATACGGTAGTTGATTTTTAATACGTTTTCAAACTTTTTATAGCGATGACGTCACAAACTAGGCTGAATATAATATATGCCATAATTGCCATGTAAAACAAAAAGTATACATAACTATTTTACACAACTTTCCCAATTAACATGAAGTAAACAAATCTAGGACGACCACTGCTGGACGTAGGCCTCTTCCTGGGGGAGGGGTTTTGCCAATACTCGCCACGCATGGCAGGCGGGTTGGCGAGCGCAGTTAAGTATGATTGTTCAAGGAAGACGCTGCTGCCCATCTTCCGTATTACATCCCTTAGCCGACTCTAACGGCAACCACCGGTAGAGAAGATGGGGTACAATTCTTATGCCGACACCACCACGGCAAGTCAAGTTTATTTTATTATAATAAACCCCAAATCATAGTTTAAGGAGTTCTAAACGTAAAAATGATGTATTACATGAATGTAATATTTCGAAATGGTTTTGACCCCTATTTTGTAACTGTATGTCTCTGTTTGATTGTTTTGGTGCGTTCGGTTGTGTTACAAAATAAAATTAATATCTTTCTTTCAGTATATTTTTCTTTACATACCTACATAATTGTGCTTTGTGGGTAAGCATGTCCCCTGCATGCTAGTAAATAAAAGAAAAAAACTAGGTGTTCTTATTTCAAACATTATATATAACTACAATATAGTTAAGTTAGGTACTTAAACAGTTATATAGTAGTAAGTTTTGTTGCAACACCCTTACAGGACTAACCTAAGATTCTTGGTTCAATAAAAAATACAAATCCTAAAAAAATATTATCTCTACTGTATTGCACTGCCTATTTTGGTTTAACTATTTTTAAAGGTATCACGCTTTTGAATGCTCGATTGTTAACCGACTTCAAAAGAGCTTCTCAATTCGACTGTATTTTTTTTATTTTCCCATATCACCAAAATTAACAAAAATCTAATAAAAATTTTATACTATATATTAATAGATAATAGATATTTTCGTTTACTGCGAAACCTCACTGTTTCATTGGAGTAGTGCGTTTAAAGCGTGCGGCTTAAAGGTCATGAAGGCGGTTTTATATAATTGTAAATTTATACTTGTAATTTTCTTTATAAATTTCGATAACAAAATTACCGGAACATAACCGTATAACGTTACTATAATGCTATCACGGATCAGAAAGGGTTTTGTTACACCATGCATTGATTAAAAAGCGTAAAACGCTACCATTTAATTATTACTGCGGAAAAAAAACTAGGATTTCGTAAGACACAATTTTTAAATAGGTGCATATAGTGCATTCAGACACGAGAAAAAAACAAGCGGAAATGAGATATAGTAGCGGGGTTTGATGTCATAATGCAAAGCTAAACAAGTCATTTGCGATCTATGCTTGATCAGTTTTTTTTTTTATGGCTGACAGGCTAGGTGTTTACCACAGCTCACCTGATGTAAAGTGACGGTGTGGTCGAAGATGGTAAAGCACACCTAGCCTGGAATGGAACTGGCTCTCAAGTGAGGCTGCCGGAACACACCGTTAGATACTTGGCGGCAGATTTTCAACTTGAGGGTAGCTAGCCAGCCGAGTACTAGAAAGTACCCTACCACCACGCTATGGTTTCCTCACGATGTTTTCCTTCACCGGCAAGCACATTGTTGGGGTTTGAACCCACGCCCTTCGGCATGCGAACCTACCGCGCTAACGCTAACGTCGTATCCTTAAAAAACACATATTTTAAATATTTTTTAAAGCTTTATTTGTAATAATTACTCGTAAAATATAATATATATCGTATGTATACATAGTGTCGTGTCGTATTTTTCGAGCTAATACATAAAATATTCCCAGATATTACATTTAAGATATTTTTTGAACAATAAAGAACGTCTATCGATTATAGTTTCAAATAGCAGCGGTTTTATACCATTACTTCTTGATCTTTCCTTCTGTGTATTTAAAGCATCGATTAATACATAGTTGAGTTAAATCAGAGATTGAAAGGTGGGGGAAAATACACGCGTCGTGTAATATTGAGAAAAAAAAAAAACACGGACAAGTGCGAGTCAAACTTGTCCACCGAGGGTTTCGTACAAACTAGTAGGTATGATAATTTTTTGTTCTCATTCCTTTTTTTAGCCTTTTTTTAAATAAAAATCGGATTTTTTCTTTTATGTGTACTATAAGACAATGCTTCTTGCCAAATTTAATAAAACGGCTGTATCGTTTTTGCAAATGAGAAGTTTGATTTTTTCACATCTGCTAGGGACTCGTATATGGTCTTAATTCCAACTTGATACGTGCACGCGTTTCCGAGATAGAAGGTCTTGACAGACGGACAACAAAGTGATCCTATAAGGGTTCCGTTTTTTACCTTTAGCTAAGGAACCCTAAAAATCAATGATGTTAGTCTTACAAAGTCACGATCAAACATATTGAATCGTACTAAAACTCGTGCGACCTAGCAATGGTCGCGTTATACGACGTAAGGAGATCAATAAAAATAATCTAATATTAATTACTTACTCATGTTCAAACTTGCCAGTACACATGATCTTCACGAAGTCGCTTTTCACCAATTTGTATGGATCTCCTCCGAATACGTTTTCTGGTGCACCGATAACGTATTTAGCGTCACTAATGTATATTATATCACGGTATGTGCATTTGATATCTTGCATTGTTTCTAAGATATCTTGAGTAACTCTGCATTCGTGGAGCTGCAAAATGTAAGGGTTGCTTATTAAAAAGTTATATAAAGTTCAGTTCTGCTTCCGTAGCTATTGTAGTCAGCAAGAGAATCGATACGGATCCAAAGTGAAAATACTTTTATGTAACTTTACTTTAGATTTCATGTAGGTAGAATGTTGTAAGTAAAATTAAAATTTAATTTATACTGTAACATTTAACATGTGCATTTTAACCCGAATAAGTTATAATTGGCGTTAAAAATAGTAACAAGTATTTTGTTAAATAGAGTACTTAAATGAGGTACGTTCAATTTTTTTTAGTGTGGATTAATGGGATACTACGTTCAATTTTCAAGGTTTTAGTTAACAGATCTAAAATTATAAAAAATGGTGCAGTCCTCGTCTAATGGACTGCAATGGACATTTTTAATAACAATCTATTCACTAAAGCATTCGAAATTTGACTCACGAATTTTAACACTTATCAGGTTGCAATCAAAACCTATCATGCACGTGTTGTGACACGCTCAGGGCTGGGTTCTGTAGCTATATTAAAAACAAATAATTATCATCATAGATTACAAGCACGGCGCTAGCTTAGCAATCCTTCGGATACGGAGCCCTCGCATAAGGGACTATTCAAGTATTACGTAAGCATTATTAACCCTTTTCTCTTTTATTTAACCCCCTCGGCAAAAGTTAGCAAAACTCTTACTTCCCTGTCCCATGCTTAAGTAACATTGGTTTAATTAGCAGCCATATCGCTAAATGCGAGGTGTGCCGATAGCGAGGGAAATAAACAATCAGCATAATTTATTTGACTGCTGACAATTATCACCATTCAGATCGCCTCATTCCCAATGTATCAAAAGACTCTCCATCCCCCGAGTGCTTATGTAATACTTGTACGACCCCAAAGGGTTATTTATTTTTACCTTTTAAGGTACGGAACCATAAAAACTAAATTATATTAAATTTAAGAAACAATATTAGACTTACATAGCATTTCACCCAATCACTGCCATCGCAAACCAATGGTGGTATATCCCGATTGAACTGCATTGCCTCTTTAGCAAAGGGGTCTAAGTATGGTATCTGACAGCCAGTTCCTTTATCTTCTTTTAACGCCTTTTGTAGTCTGTTCTCTATATATCTGAGGTCAATTAAATGATGATGGTTATTATGTTTATTATATATCAAGCTACCTTAGTCTGCTGTTAAGCATAGTCATTATTTTTACCTAAGTGTGTAGGTAGGTATGTAAAATTGAGTACATAGAGGAATTACAAAGAATCTGCCTCGCACATTGATGTAGATCAGGGGTTCCCAAACTTATTTTGTCTACTGCCCACTTTGAGAATAAACTATTTTTTAGCGCCCCCATTTTTTCACCTAAGTACTTAAAGCTATGTTTGAGCAATTTCTTAACTAATGTTAATTGATGTTCACAAGTTGTAGTTGAGAGCCGAGAGCTCATGAAGTCGGTGTCTAAGAGGCCTCCTAGCTAAATTAAATTACAAATCACCCCCCAAGCCTCTACACAACGCCCCCATTTTTTTTCTGGGTCTCTTTCTGGCCCCCCTTTAGACCTGCAGCGCCCACAAGGGGGCGTTATCGCCCACTTTCGGAAGGGCTCATGTAGATGTACTTCGTATATTGAATAGGTCAGTGTCTACGAGGTAATGATTAATTACGTTATGTAGGTAACAAAAAGCAACATTATTTATAGTTAAAGATAAATATTTTAAGGAAAAAAAAATCGAAAAATGATGTATTCTTTCACGTGACCGTGAACACCCATAAGTAATACGTCACGTCTCACGCGATATGCCATTGTAAAACTGCCATACACAGTTACGATTGTTTAACATTGTGTGACGTCACTCAGACATAATAGTCCTGGCTGTTTTAGCGGTAAATTTTAATTGGTTTTTGAAATCACAATATATGTATATAGCGTAAATTTGTGTCATTTTTCATTTTTGCGTTAAAGTAAATATAAAGTTACAGAATTAACCATTCTTTTTTTTTTCAAATTTAGTCAACAACTCTATTTGTTGGTCGTGCACTTTTCACACTCATGTTATATGCTACGCTACAAATTTTGAAAAAAAATAGGCGAATACAATAACATGACAAGCCAATAAACCAATTCTGGAATGTAACAAAACAGAAGTGTGTCCACACCATAGACATAGAGAATGGACTGAGCGTTCCCTATCAGGTATGAGGTAAATACGGGTGGCAAAGCGTGAGAGAGACAAAACAATCGTGCGGCCAGTAGCTGTGTCTTTCTAGAAATCTGATTGGTAGAAATTTGACGCACAGTCGCGTTGTCTCTTCCTAAAGAGTGGTCAATTAAATAAGGCCATTGCTCAGTCCATTCTTCTCCATGCCTATGGTCCACACCACGTCAATAAAGTAAATACTCAGAATGTTTGAATGCCTTATAAATGTTATGTAACTGTAACATCAAGCATCGTATGTAAATATAGGTTATCTCTTCTCTAAATAGTATGAAACAATGTCGCTGTTTGCGTCTGCCTGTATGTTTGCTAACTTCTAAATCACGCAAATGATTTTGATTGTCATTTTGAATTATTTTTCAAAAGTATTTGTATATAAATTGTATGAAATCTTGCAAAACATATAGCTATAGATGGATCCTTTCGACGTTTATTTTATTTTATCTGATTGATGTTTATTGTTTATTTTGTAATCCTAACATGCGTCATAAGAGTATCACCACATTCACGTGACGTGACAAATTTTTCATATTTACGTCTTTATTTACGATTTGATTGAAAAAAGCCAGTTTAAGAATTCGTAAATATGTTTTCAAAAACCCTGTATAATGGTCGACAAGGTCGGAAGTCTTTGTGTAGTAGACAATTACAAAACATAATTTATTAACACCCTTTGTTTTCTATTCATGAATATATTTAAAAATTCTTGTATTTATTCTGTTACCCCATGAATAATATATATATATATATTATCTGTGACAATGTATATTGTTCTCGAGTTATGAAAATTCTTGTTTTAGTTATTATCCAACAATTATAATAAGTGTCGTCTAATAGTACTGTTCACGACGCTATTGGGAATAGACACAACACAAAGAAATATTTGGACATTTTTTTTCCCCCAGGTGGAGTAAGATAGTAACAAAGTGGTCGCCTGGGCAAGATAAGCGGAGCGTTGGTCAGCTGCAAGATGGGTCGACGATATCGTCACCGTCGCGGCTCGAACCGGGACCTGATTAGCATAAAACCGAGACAGATAGCATAACACGAGAGAGACCTTTACTCAGCAGAGGATGATGATTATGATGAAAGAAAATTTGTTTGAGCTGTGTGAATTTTTATTTTAGTGCTGTTGATCATCACGGGAGCTATAGGCGCATTTCGGACCGTAGCATAGTCATAGTCTAACGTACTTGTTTATATTTAATTTTAGTATGTATTTAGCAATTACCAAACGATATATATAAATATTTTGTTAAACATTATTATGTGGTATTTTTGTTATAATTATGCAGGATTACTGACTTTTAACTAGGTATGTCGGATATTCCGACTATAGTTTCGGCCAAATCTGGTGGCCTTCTTTATAGCCGGCTTAATTAAACGTCATTAATACCGCATAAAATAAGAATGTGTCAAAACCATGTCAGTTTCCATAGTAAATTATTTGGTACGGTTACACAAACCCATGGATCTACGAACACATTATTAGAGTCGTTGATTGTAAACAAAAAGGGGCGCCACAATTAAGTATTATGTTGTGTGTTATTATGTGTAGATTGTGAGGATAAAAAACTCTTTATAAGAAAACTAAGTGAGAATTATAAACGTAAAGCTACTTACTGGATAATTGACTCTCTGAAACATAAAAAAGTACATAATTAGTACATTGATTGTTTTTATATTAGCTATACAATTATTGCAATAAGAAACCGGCCAAGTGCGATTCGGACTCGCGCACGAAGAGTTCCGCACCATTATCTATAAAAACGGCAAAGAAATCATGTCTGTTGTATGGGAGACCCCTTAAATATTTGTTTTATATTAATTTAATTATTTATTTTTAAAGTGAATATATAACTAAATATTCTGTGAATACTTCAAGCGTCTACCTGTTGCCGTTATCAATATCGAGCAAAACGAACAAAAAAAATCACGTTTGTTGTATGGGAGTCTCCTTAAATATTTATTGTTTTTTAGTATTTGTTGTTATAGCGGCAACAGAAATACACCATCTGTGAAGATTTCAACTGTCTAACTATCACGGTTCATGAGATACAGCCTGGTGACAGACGGCGGAGTCTTAGTAATAGGGTCCCGTTTTACCCTTTGGGTACGGAACCCTAAATCTCTTTCAGACTTCATCATCTGACCCGTATAATGAGTATTGTCAAGTACACGTAATAAATAATATATTTAATCTCGACAGGCTAGTCACAGATTCCATTGCCATACGCTTCATCTTTTCGAAACTTAGAAGTAAAAAACTCAAAATGTAACTACATAATCTCTTAAGTTCTTACAGCGTGAAAAAAAATATTATTTGTTATCCCAAAAAACATGGGTAATACCTACTCGTAGCGCAGTTACCATTAATATTATTTTTATTTATTGATTGCTCTTAACACTCAATTCTCTATGCCTTTTTCCCTATGTCAAACGTCATCAATATCTTTACCAGCAAAAATAATAAAATCAATTAGCAAAGAAAAAACTGAGGAATGATTGTTTTCAAATAAAAGGTCAAAACAGCAAAACAAAAAAGCTAAAGTTCGTCACACCACATTCGGCAAGCTCTGAGAATTGCATCTTTGCGACATGCCTACTCGTTGTTAGTAAAGTTTATGACACTGACTGACGGATAACGTACATTGCATAACCTGTATCTGTGTAATGCGGTATAGAATCAAAAAGGTTTGCACTTAGCTTGCAAAGATACTAAAAAAAAAAAACTACAGCTTACTGAGGTAAAAACTCTTCAGAGGATAAAGTATTTACAGAGCGAGGCCACGAGGGCGTTGCTGATGTTTTGCGTTGTCGTACCTTAGTGATATTATTGATTGTACGCAGTGCATGTTTTTTTTCTTTTATCTACAGTAGGTGTCATAGTCGCAGAAGCAAAGTCAGAAAATAAGTCACAAAAGAAAAGCTTGAGACATCGCAACGCGCCTTGTGGATACACTCTATGCTTTGCGTTATCTGTCAATCAGTAGTTTTGTTAAAAAGATGGTCCGTGTGAAAAAGAAAATCCCTCACCTGTTTGTGATATCAAGAGGAGTAGCGGAACTATCATTTTGTTCAGTTATGGACACAGTGCCACTGTTTGCAGTACTTTTTACAGTATTGAGAGTAAGCAAAGAGGGTCTAGAACTAAAATCAATGCCAGTTATGAAAAAAAACAAACATAAAGAAGAAAACTAGAGCATCTATCACATGTCTTTGGAATTAAACTAAGTAAAAGATTTAAAAAAAAAATCTAACATTCACAGCCTTCTCTATTCCATTGCTGGGCATGATCCCAAAAAATAAAATCGTTAATTATATTGTGTCCAGTGCAAATGGAATCATCCACAATCCTTATAGGTATAAGACCTTAAAATCTCAGTGAATTTCAGAAGTATTTTATAAGAACTAGTCGGTAGTCATTCTGAGCACTTACCGAATAGACCATCGCTTAACTAGAAATTGTAACGCTTCACCAGTCAATCATAATAAAATCCCGAATGAATTTAGCGAAGCATTCTTAAGAACATCTTTTCTCGTAGTTTAAATCCAAAGCCATACTTCTACAACTACAGAATACAAGAAGATCTAATAAAGCACTTATAATGAGACATGCACACAATAAAATAGGCCCTTAAAGGAGATTTTAGATTTTTTTATATACCTAATACCTTTAAACGAGCAATTCTTGTATATATCATTATACACATTGTTTGTCCGCGATGAACTCCTCAACTACTGAATCGATTTTAACCGAATCTTGCACACTGTGTGCAGTTTGGTCCAACTTCAGAGAGTATCTCATTTATAATCGCAATATTTTATATTGCAAATTATTATGCAACATAGGGTATAATTATCTGTGAGTTCCATAAAATTCTAATAGATGGCGATATAAGGTAATTTATAACTGGATTGAGTAAGTATCCTATAGATGGCGCTACGTTATAAGTCCAAACGTTTCATATACGCTACAATTTATTTCACGTTACACGCGTGTGTTCAATTTGGCCACAGCAACGCGGGGCCGGGTCTAATAGTACATGTATATACCTACTATATAATCTGAATCTCGGAAACGGCTCCAACGATTTTCATGAAATTTAGTATGCAGAGGGGGTTTCGAGAGCGATAAATCGATCTAGCTGGGTTTTATTTTTATAAAACGAAAAGACAAACCGAGCGAAGCTCGGTCATCCAGGTATAGCAAACGTAGCGTTTATTTCCTCTTCAGTGGCTTACGGTCTCTTTTTTTATTTCTATTTTCTTTACTGTGAACTTCTGTGCGAATTAATGACATCGATATTGATGTGTTGCGACGCTAGGCATATACATAAAACTGTGCAAGTAAGCGCAGTGCTATAGCAGTAATCTATTCTGTACGAGCTTGAATCAGCCAAACAGATGGAGCAGAAATCTACGAAGTTGTACCACTGATATTTTTATATTATTATTTTTGTGCAACATTGTATTAGTTGAAGACCTTAATATTTATATCGTTATAAAATGACAGTCTGATTTATTTATTCGTGTGATTATTGTGCATCCTTATTGTTTTTGGTTGCAATTTTGATAGCCGGGGATTTAGCTGTTCTTAGTTTGCTTTTATGTAGTCAATAGTTATGTAATTCTAAATTTTACTTTCTACTGGATATTTTATGAAAATCTTTGGTGGTATAAGCGTGGAGACGGCGGGAAATACCTTTTTGTAGTTTTCCTCGATAGCTTATACAATGGTGCTGGTCGGAACGTCCCGGTTCCTTCACAAGTAGTGCGTATGTAGGTTTACACCAAATTTTGCTTCCCACACGATTCACACAAAGATCTTTGCTTTAATCACTCTTGCGATCATCGATTGCATCGATGATGAGTAATGGAAAGCGTATTGCGTACGATTCAACCGCGCCAATTTACTACTAACTTGTCGTTGACAGGTATTATGAGGAAGGTGAGGGTAGGAAAGTGTGTTTTGTGCGATAATATGAGGGTAAATAAAAACAATAAAGCAGCAAAGGAAACATCAGCAAAAAAAGTAAAAAAAGAAATTGTTGCCCGCTTGAAATAAAAATCAGACCAAAGATAAAGGCAAGAAGATTGACTTTTATCAAAATCGGACATGTAATTAAGATATTTACCTGGTAAAAACAAAGTGATTCGTATAAAAAGAGCTGATATCTAGAGCCATGGTTAATATTACCTTAGGGCCTACACTTAGGAACATGGTGATCTAGAATATTAATTTAAGAGCAATGACAGAGATAATTTTAACTAGTCGCTCAGTTAGTGTATAAAGAAGATTGAATAATTAATTAACTAGCATAAACAGTCGCGAGTAAAGTGTAGAATGTAAAAAAAATATATTATAAAACAAGTAAAATTTTAACAAAAAGGAAACTGACTTCATCTGGTTATCTCATGGATGCTATTGTCAGAACTGGACCACAGTGAAATGGGACCACACGGGAAGCATCAGCTTTCAAATAAAAATGAATAATCAAAATTGGTTCACCCAGTCCAAATTTAGGAGGAAACAAACAAAAAAAAACCAATTGAATTGAGTACCTCCTCCTTTTTTGGAGTTGGTTAAAAAGCAATTTCTTTTTATGCACCCTGGACTGTTCCAGTATTCATAATTTTCTTTATTGTTGATGTACTATGTTTTTTCCTTGTAAATTTATATTCTAGATCTTCTTAACATGTGCTAGAGTGTTTCGTCTATTGTTCATTCCGTTACAACTAAGTTAACATACCTTTTGGACAGATCAATGTCTTGTTCTGTCAAACTGTTATTTAAGCTTACATAATATATGGTGCATATGGCTATCACCAGCAATAAAATGAATATATGATTTTTTCGTGAGCGGTACCATTTTTTCGTCATCACTGCTATCTGAAAAGAAATAAATATTGTTGATGTTATACGAAATTAAATAACTTTTGCTAACCTTTCTAACTCGCGTTTCAGAGTAGTAGGTTTAAAGTCGAGTATATAATGTTGAAGCTTCAAATAAAGTAATTCAATGACAAGGAGTCTATGTAATATATCAGCTCTGTTTTTATTAACTCATCAAACAGAAGGATAATAAGTTAGCATAGTCCATCCAACTCACTGGAACTACTATGCCAGTGGCTCAGAGCCTCGTTCCAATACTTCAAGGAGCTGGGTTGGCTCGGGTAGATGCAGGTAGGGGGAAATGCACAATACACCCCAAGTGGGACGTCAGTGCAGGACTTATCGCCCCCACTTTAAATAAGTCAGTGTAGTGTAGTATAAACTGAAAACTTTGTGAACAAACCTACATGTTAGATACTTTAAATACAAATGTTTTATTGGCAGCCCTGTTGGCTCATTGGTAGTATATCTGCTTTAAGAGTTATAGGGCATAGGTTCGATTCCCACCCAGGACAAACATTTTGTAGTATGAATAAATGTGTGTTCTGTATCTACTGTGTCTGTATATTCTGTATCTATCTAATCCAATACCTTTAAAGGAGTAATTTTTATATATATATATATATACTTCATCTGAATCTCAGAAACGGCTCCAATGATTTTCATGAAATTTAGTATGCAGGGGGTTTCGGGGGCGATAAATCGATCTAGCTAGGTTTCATTTTTAGAAAACGTCGTTTTATCCGTGTTTTCATCCGAGCAAAGCTCGGTCAACCAGGTGCTACATATTATATATATATACAAGAAATATAATATAATAAATATAAATATATACGTTTAAAGATATAGATATACAATATATATACAAGAATTGCTCGTTTAAAGATATAGATATTTCTAAAATATTCTTTGTTGTTTTCCCACCATTTATGTAAGACACAGAAAACTTAAAAATTGTTGTATACTCACCGATAAGTTTGAGAATCTTAATTATTACACAAAATAGATTTGAAAACAAATTGACCGGCTGAAAGCTGTCGTAAAAATTCAACCGTAGTGATTATGTAGTGTTTGTTCAAAGTATTATATGGAAACGGAAGAGACTAAATATTGTATTATCATCATTATATATTATGAGAACTAAGGTGCCGAATCTCCGCCCACACAAATGATAATATTATCACTAGAAATTAAGAATCTATCAAAGGAATAATACATTGATTGAGTTAAAATAATTCCTATTGCAATATAACACACGACTAGACAACCACCCACTATTTGTCGTATTTGTATTTGTAATTATATAGTCTACTGTCAATTTCTTTTTAATTTTGATGGTCTGGCTACAGAGGCCTTTGAACCACGTCTTTATATGGAATTATGCGGATTTCCGTTTTTACGAATGATTAGTACCTATTATTTATAAAATGTGAAATTGCGTGCAAGAGTGTGGTAAAGTTATTCAATATCATTTCTTTTCTCATTACTTATAAAAATCCATCAAGGCTTTTAATAAAGTAGCCACTACTTTACCAGGACATGATAGATTAGGACACAAAATAAGAGTCAAACTTGACCCTATTTTTACTTTGTGCCTTTTACTCATATTTCTAACGCTTAAGTTTTCATGAAATCTTTAAAAATATCGACATACTTGACATTAAAAAAGTTTAAGTAGTGCGATGACAAAAATAAAGAAAAAAAAATCAACGCGTCAATCAAATAATTTTTCGACTGTCTGTTCTCAAATTAATCGCTGTGAAATGGGTGTACTTGCTTTGTATTTTTTATATTTTTGCATAGGGTAAAATCTAATTAATAATGTTCTTGTAGAACTTATCTGCCTAAGTATGGCTTCATCTAACGACGACGAAATCCTGGAGGGGTTCCTATGCCCAATTTGTAAAGCAGACTTAAAATCCGCGTCTCAACTGACGAGCCACTTCGAGAGCCTCCATCAGGAAGAACAAGATGTTCTAAAGTCTCTCAAAGATATATTCGGTAAAGCGAAGAAAATAATTCTAAACAATAACGACACCGACCTTCTGGAGACGTTTGACAAGGCGCTAAAGTTTAATAAACAAGAGCAATATTATGACAGTGTCGAGCAAACAGTAGGAGTTTCCCGCAGCTCTAGTGATTATTTCAAGGCTGTACGGCTGGCTCGCCTTGAGCGGTACGCGACAGAAACTAACAAGCTGCTCATAAGACTGGACAAACTCGTGTGCAACATGCCTACTGACCCTAATCAAAGGAAACAACATGAACAAGAAGTTAGTAACCCATACATAATTATAACTTTTAAATTCAGACATTCCTAAATGATAGTATCAAGAGCATTTGGTACCTTTTTTGACAGTAGAACTATGCAAAATATGTCAGCATGTATATGCAATTTGGTTTCGTGTCAATGATAACTTTCTAAAATAAATCATATAAATTCAGGTGGTGCCATGGTTGGATGGCTCATCCGTGAAGCTGTGTCCAAGCTGTGCCAAGGCATTTAACCTGACGCGTCGAAAGCACCACTGCCGTCTCTGTGGATCCATTCTGTGCAAAGAATGCTCTATATTCCTTGACTTAAATATTGCAAGTAAGAAAACTGCTGAACATTAAATAAATGTAAATTGGATGTTAAACAATATGGGGAGCTTGTACAGCCAATGCGGGCCCAAGCTCTTAATCAAGATAGAGTGATATAATATTATGGTGCCTTTTGGTCAATGCTTCCACACCATAAATTGTATTTCAGTTTATTTATATTACAAATAAATAATAATGACCAACCTTTGTAAAATTGAAAGAGTTGAAATCATTTTATCTAAAATTTGCAAATAATTTAATATTGAACATAAAACTGGGAATTAAATTATTAGTGCGTAATGTAGAGGAGAAGGGGGTAGAATATGGTATTCACCTAAAGGAAAATCTAGATTTTCGTGAACTCAAATTAGCTGGTTATTTCTCTTGTTTTAAAAGTAAATACAATTTTTAATGTGTGCAAAATGGGGAACACCCCTTAAAATATATTTATTTTTTTAATTTAATTTTTTTTTCATTCAGGGCTGCCCTGTAACTCTCACATAAAAATTATATTTTTCACATGAAATTCTGGTTCCTATTTGGTATTTTGACTGGTGCTTAGAGCGACCTCTCCTCTCGCTCTACCCCAGAGTCACCACTGGGTCAGCCAGGTGAAATGAATAGGAATGATTCTATAAGGTGTAGTGTTATTGTTGTCTACAATGTTTAACAGTCTTACAAAGTTTAACAAAGTCTTACAATGTTAAACAACGGCTACTAAGTTGCCTTAGTTTGTCCAATACGTTCTCATGAAAAATATGGCAGAATTCTTTCATGCAGTAGCCACATTGTAGAGTGGAAAGCTATTTTAAATTATCTAATATTAAATGTAAATCTTCTTGCAGAAGCAATAGTAAGTATTGCTTGGTCAAAGATCTAAAATAATAACAAAAATTTGATCTCTTGAGGCTTCTATTGATTTTCAAACAATTTGAGTTGATTAAAAGAGAGTTCTTTGTTTACCAAATGTATTTATTATGACAGTTAACAATTCCATCCTCTTAAAGAAAATTAACTATGTATATTTTACATTACAGAAGCAATAATAGACCCATCAGCACCACAAAGTTCCCAATCTGAACAGGCTAATAGCGATAAGGAAGGTCTTAGACTATGTGAGCACTGTTACAACCTCATTGAACTTCGGAAGCAGGTCCAAGACAGCCGAAACGCCAAGACTGTAATGATGACTGCATACGAACAGATGCGTAGTCTAATGGACCAGGCAAAACCTGCAGTTGATATGTATGAAAAGGTTTGAATTCTATTGGTATATAATTGATTATGACGTGCTTTCTGGACTAGAATTTTTTTAATTTATTTTCAATTAAATGCAGCTATTGAATGACTGATAAACTATTTTTTATAAATTTTCTAAATAGTGTCTAGTATATAAATATTTTTTAATAGATGTGTCAAAGCCTATTTGATGGAGAGACAACCTACAACCTGTCTGACGTGAACGCGATGCGGGGCCGCATCGGCAAGCTGGCTGAGGGGATAGACTTCCTGAGCAAACAGATCACGGCACTGCCCGTTGAACCAGGCACCAGGCAGGCCAAGCTCCAGGCGAACGTACGGCAAGCAGCTGCTCAATATATCAAGGTTGGTTTATATAAATAAAAAAATCAAGTCAAGGACCCTACCAAGGAACTTAGCACTCAATCCCTGGATGATGTGTTAACAGAGTTCGGAAAGCCTGTGGAAGAGGTGTCCAAGGCAAACTGGGAAACGTGTTTGAAAATTGGTTTTTCCTGTTTGAAAAACCATAAAACTATGTATTGACACAGATGTTTTAAAAAAAAATAATTAAAAAGCTTTACCCTTAGATCTTATTTTTTAGTTTCGCAAAACTTTCCGAGCACCCTTAGGTGGAACTCAAAAATTAAGAAACAAGTAAATACGTTTGTAGGGAAAGCTGTTACAACAAAACTTAAATAGCTTAAATTTTGTATGTAAATGTAATGATATGAATTACACACTCTCCTGAAGGTAAAAGGTAACGCCTGTCCATGACCATTGCAGCGATACACAAAACTTTGAGTAGCAAAACAAAGTCCAGGTTAACGCTGTTTTGGCGATCATTACTTTGAGACTAGATGGTTAGTCTCAGCAGCCCAGTAATTTCACTAGCTGCAGTACCCTTCAAACCGGACCACAATAATGTAATGTCTAAGTAATGATTTTGTTAAATTAATTTTGGTGAGATATTTTGTTACTGGACACTCACCGGTGGGCCTGTCGTGACGTCACCGTACGGCCTCATCGGAAGATCAGCGCTGTTGGCAGATGGCCAAACAGCATTTGTGCTGAGATGAGGCATGTTTTGCAGCATCGCGCTAAAAACATGTAGTTTTTAGTGTTAGGTAGTTTAGTTTTTATTGTTAAGTATGTGACTTTTATGTCTCGAAAAAATATATATCTTTTCCTCTTAATGTTTACACACTACTGCTTGGTGGCAGAATATTTAGTACTGCGGTGGTACCTACCCAGACGACCTGTTGCTAAAGAGATCTACCACCAAGTAACAGCTTATAGTTTAATAAATTTAATATATGTACTGTGTACAGGATGATCTCTTATCGCTCCGCAAGTTGCCAACTGAGGCGCAGATAGAGGAGGTGCGGCGCGCACGCTACAAGCGCGCAGAAGAGCAAGTCCAAGCGGAGCGCGAGCGCGTCGAGCGCGAACGGATGCGTGCGGGCGCAGCCGCCTCCTCTTCTTCTCTAGGTAACTGTTTACTGTAGTTTGTAGCTATGATAGCTCAGTTGTTAGTGCAGTCAGATCACACGCCAGAAGGTGTGGGTTGAAATCCGAACGATTAACTTGAGCTGGTGATGACGAAAAAATCTCGACGAAATTATAACATAGTGGTAGGATACTTTCTAGTACTTTGCTGGCTAACAAAAAATCTGCCATCAAGCACCTTATGGTGTGTTCTCACTCTAGAGCTAGTTCTATTCTAGGCTAGGTGTGCATTACCATCTTCGACCACACCGTCACTTGACATCAGGTGTGTTGTGGTCAAAACATCTAGCTTGTCAACCATGAAAAAAAATACAAGTCTGAGTTTTAAAAAAAAAAGTTTTCGTTTTTTGGCCTTTGGACTTCCCTTCTCACAAAAAGAGGAGAACTGCACCCAACAGTGAGACAGTTTAAAAAAAAAAAGTATTGAAACGAACGAGACATTCTCCTGATGGTAAGAGATAACACCCGTCCATTTCCATTGCAATAGTACATCGAACATTGAGTAACAACAATTTTATAAAAACAGGGCTGATTTGAAAATACATAGAAAAGCATAATTTACAAAACTTAATATAGATAAAGCGACGAGATGGAAAGTCAGATTAGCAATTTATATTGTTTTGTTTTTAACCGATTTGAAACAGGAGAAAGATTCTTAATTCCTTGTTTTGAGTTGTTCTCAATAATACGTCCTTGTTTTTTTTCTATGGTCAGGAATAATTTTACTATAGATAGATAGATAGAAACTCTTTATTGTGCACACCATAAATAGAAAAAAGAGTACAGAAAACGTGCCACAAGTGGCGGCCATATCGCTGAGAGCGATCTCTTCCAGGCAGCCATGAATGGAAAACAAGATACAGATTAACAACAAACAGGTGACGGTGTAACAATAATAGGATTTAAAAAAAGATGTATGATATGTAAAAATTATTATCGGTTCAATAGTAAAGTTCTGGGTGTTCTGTATGTATTTACAAAGAAGATAGTATTTAAGTAATATATCAGACTAGCTGCGCCCCGCGGTTTTACCCGCGTGGTGATGGATGATGATGATGATGATGAAAAGTATCCTATGTTTTATTCCAAAGCCTAAAATATCTGCATGCAAAATTTCATCCAGATCCGTTCAGCCGTTCTGGCGTGATTGAGTAACAAACATCCAAACTTTCACATTTATAATATTAGTGGGATATCTGAGTTTAGTTTGGAGTCAGATGGCGCCGTGTGTAATGTCTTACGATATTTATTTTTGTCAGGTTACGAGAACCACGTGCAGAATGACGATGACGAGGACAGTCCACTGCTGGAACAGATGAACATCATCCGCGGCTATCTGCAAGAAGCGCGCCAGGGAATGAGATTTGAGGAGGTCAGTTAGAGCTCTATCTTCGATCAAAGAAACAGAAGATTTCGCGCCATTGGCTACTTTCGGTCACACTTTGGATTCTCGATTAGAATACCATACAAACGGCGTGTTCAACTTCCTATTACATAGACATTGACAGAAGTTTTGTAGCGATGATAGCTCAGTGGATAGCGTGGTCGGTTCGCATGCCGAAGGGCGTGGGTTCAAACCCCAACAACGAGCTTGAGCTGCTGGTAAAGGAAAACATCGTGAGGAAACCATAGCGTGGTGGTAGGGTACTTTCTAATACTCGGCTGGCTAGCTACCACCCTCAAGTTGAAAATCTGCCGCCAAGCATCTAACAGTGTGTTCCGCCAGCCTCACTTGAGAGCCAGTACCATTCCAAACTAGGTGTGCTTTACCATCTTCGACCACGCCGTCAATTAACATCAGGTGAGCTGTACCCAAACACCTAGCCATAAATAAAAGTCGTGTTTGAACACGAACTGTGTGCGCGCAACGTCTTAAGCTGTCAATGTACAAATAGTTAAGTACCCGAGCGTGCGAGCGAGATAGATGCGAAGTGCAAATGAAAAATCTTCTATGTACATTGAAACAGTCGAAAAATTATTTTCAATTATGATTCTTATAATAAGTGAGAGTATTAGATTTTAATGAGTGTCTCGGTTACTGGTTTTAGGTAGGTACAAAGAGAAAGTACGAAAATAATGAATTATATGATTACTGAGAATGTTACCTTATTTAATTATTCGGTAACTTATAAAAAAATAATGTCTTATTTCATAAACATTTTTGTACATTTCTTTTACAATCCGGAATAGTTAATAAAAACGTGAATAGGTACTTCCTAGGTAAGCGTATGATATCAGATGAGATCGTGGTAAAAGGCAAGTCTAGCCAGTTAAAAAAAAATCGCAATCCATGTTGTGTGTGTGTCTGTTTCCTTTGATCGATTCAAAATTTCGTGTTTATATTGATGACCGTTGATGTGTCCCTTTATCTGTAGTGAATCCTGAAAGAATCAGGTCATGTTTACCATAAAAATACGTTCTCATCGAAGTGAACCAACTTGTCAAATTTCAACTCCGTGGAATAAATATAGAGGTTCTAATTCGGCAAGATTTCACCTAAACCGACACACACATTGCAAATTAAGGTCACTGAGGCCTGAGGCAAATTCATTGTATGGGGATCCCTCATAATCAAATAGCTCTGATATGTGTATTTAAAAGAATTACCTTTTCATTGGCTGTTATTTTATAAATTTAACACTTACTGTAAACATGACAATTGTAAGCTTTTTGGTCAATAAAAATATTTTTACTTGGCACAATATACACGAGGATAGTGAGAGAGACATATAGAAAAAAAAAATATAGGAATAAAAAAATTCCTGTAACTCGACCTTTTCGAGCTAGGGGCCCGTCCGATCGGGAACCCGTGGCATTTTGCCCGTTCTGCCACCCTATTGTTAGTTGTTACGCCACTGTCATATGGCATCACACGACATTTACACAGAATTTGAAGTATTATGATAAATTTCATAACGAATAATAGAGACTAGACAGAAAAACCACCTACAAATAAAAGATTTAAAAAAAATGTGAAAAAACGGTACTTTACAGAAACTACCAAATAAATTAGTATTGTAATGTGTTTATTCGACGTCGGTCCCATAGCAAAAAATTGTTCACAATGATTAGTACCTATAATGAGTAATATTTATAATTTTATGAGTTTAGGTATACTAACGTTCCGCCCAACCTCGTACAATAATGTTGATGAAATCATTCTAACGTTTGTAATATTTTGTTCGCAGGTCGCAATATTAGAGGCAAACCTAAAAGAACTGAAAAAAGAATACAATTTGCAAAAGCTCTCAAAGACATAGTCAAACCAAAAGTTAGTGTAATTCTTATGTACATTTCGCTACGTACCTCAGTGTATAACATTTTGTATATCTATTATTTATCTTGCAAAGAATATTCTGTTAAGTTTATTTTGTACCTTGATTTTATGTTTAGAGTAAGATTAAACCATTCAAAATTATTGGCAGTTTTAATGTAAAAAGTAATTAAAAACTAGACAAGACTATTCGGAAACCATGATTCTGGGGCATTTTTAGCGAAATAAATATAAATAATGACTAAACAAATAATAAATACAGAGCTAATAAGTTAACTGTTCTACAAACAAGATATTACCAATAAATTATCACATAATATGCATAACCTACGCTTTACTTTGAAACTTCTCCAATTTGTCCAATTGTTTGAGTAGTTGCGGTCGGGTGCACAGCGCTTTTCTGATGGCTTCGTCTAGCATTTTCCTCTGGTAGTACGGCGGGATAGGCGTATCCTCCAAGTGGAACGTGTATATTTTACCTGTCGTATCTCCCACGAACACGTTGTCGCCTGACGCTGTGAACTTCACGTAAGTCAATGTGATGTTCCAATGGAAGCTATACTCTGCGCACGGAATGTGGTTCTTTCGGCGCAAATCCCACACTGATAGGTTACATCCGCTCACGGTGATAAGTACGGTCGCGTTTATCGGACACCAGGCGACGCCGTACACGGCCGATGGACATGTGAGCGTCATTATGACGTCGTCCATACCTTCGATCCAGAGTCTGACAGCGCTGTCTGCTCCGCACGAGACGAGCAACGTCTTCATAAAGGGAGAATATTCCATGCCGTAGACGGGCCCCGCGTGCGCTCGGTATACGTCTATATGTTGGTTTAGATAGTGTGTCGAGCAGCGGTGGATGCAACCTTCGTCCGTACCTACTAAGTACACGTGTTCAATCGTTGGGTGCCACTTGATGCACAACGCGGCCGGGTACCGAGTTATAGGTACGTCTATTTTGAGACACGATTTGGCTGTTTCCAACCCTTTCATTTTGCCTTCTACGGTCGATATTCTCATCATAGGGGAACAGATAAAATCGTGAGTCTTGGTGCTGACAAATCTGTTGATGCGCCCGTCTTGGCAAGCCGTCATTACATATTCGTTGTCGCGGTCGATGGCGCGCCAGCTGGTCACCCAAATCGGATCGAAGCAGGGATTGGTCTCACGTTTGCTCCTCGCTATAGTTTTGACGGTATAGCTGGTTACGTCTAGGATTATGACGTCGCCGTTGGCGAACCCGCACGCTAGCCAATTGGGATTCTTCTCTGCGAAACATACCGACGTGAGAGGTTCGTCAAACTGGTAAAGGCGCTCGGGTACGCTTGGGTTTTTTGTACACCACACGCAGACAATCCCCATGTAGTTTCCGGCATAGCTAAATTTTCCGTGAGCCACCGCTAGAATGTTCTCGTTTTTTGGATTAAACGAGATGCTCGTTATAGGTCTGTTCGCAGTTTCTTCACATTCGAATGTCCATAGAGGTCTCATGGAATATATGTATATCAAATCTAACGACAGCGGATCAAATTGTGAAAGGCCACGAAAAATCTTTTGTGCCTCTCCATACAGGCGAGTCGCGATGACTCTTTCTGTTAACAGTATGGCGTCGAAAAACTGTGGTGTCTCTGATATTTCTTCGAACGTTTTCCCTCTTCTTTGAAAAGCTTTTTTCTTCTTTTTGCGTAATAAGTGAGCCGCAGCGGTCTGGTACAAGACCATCTCGTCTTCTTCTTCTTCCTCTTGTTCGATTGCCAGTTGTGCGTAAGTATCGTGCATATCCCACATCGATGCGAAGGAAATCGCATTTTTCTTTTCTGGTCTGACTGCTAGAGTATGTCGGGTCTGCGTGACGCTGGACTTTGTTTGAGTTTCTTCTGCGACCATTTTACGATTCCTACCTTTACCGACGGTGATGTACTGGTAATACTCATTTTCTTCTTCGGCTAAGTTTCCTTCAATCGTCCCTTTGTCATAGGAATAGGAAGGCAAGTCATAGAGGAAAACCGTTTCAATCTCTTTGAGGACTATGAATATTTTCGGTGGGTACGACATTAGTGGATATTGTTTGGTCATATAAAAAGCTGACGGCGCGACTTCGAGATCGCTATCGTCGGGAGCGTACCCCTCTTCCGTATTCAATGTGTGATCGATATGGATGTCGTCAAGGTTTATAGTGGTAGCGTATACTTTCATACCGCCTTCTGTACTGGATTTTGCCATAATCCGTGACTTTGACGTTTTAAGGCCGGTTTCACTTTTGAAGCGGGGCTTACTTTCGTATGCAGCGTGCGTGAATACATCTTCCATAGTAACATATTCCCGAGAGACGATATTGTCGGGGGTCACATCAACGCCTCCGACGATCATCTGGCAATTTTGCCGTTTAGACATAAAGTTGAAGGCGGGTTTCCTACTAGAATCATCTATGAAACTTATTCGCGAAGTAGTAGTTGCTGATTGGGCAGAGTAGCTCTCTTCGGTCGAGGAGTGGGACTCTGTTTTTATTTCTTCAATTTTTTCTGGAACCTCCATTGTATCGTATCATATATTGAGATTCCAGTCGATTTGTAAAATCTGAGCCGAGCAAACAAAAAAACAAATTCGCCAAATTGTAGCGAAGTATAGTAATTAATTAAATAATTAATGAACTGTAAATATACAGATGACAAGTAAACATTTATGTTTTAATGTCATTTGGATTTATTTTTCTTTTTACCCACAACGGAACGGAGACGGTATATGCGTTTGGGGTAAGAGGATGTTTGTGCAAATCCATGTTGCCATTTTTCTCCAAAACTACTGGTCCGATTTTAACGCAGTTTTCAGTTATGGGTTCGGGTTTGATTGGTGCATGTTCTTAGGTAGGTTTTCTTTTGTGATAACTTCGCACTCTTGGCCCAAGATACAGGGCTTGTGCTTATTTAGGGGTTCACAGTAAAATTGAATGGAACATCGCTTATCATCAGGGGAGTTGGTGGTCAAACAAGGACTTAACCGTATCTATTTTAAAAAAACTGTTCTGCTAAAATAAAATTAATTAAGCAGATTTCTTGCATGTATACCTACATACTTGTCTACCGGGAATATAATAAGTATTTTATGTTTAGGTACGTTATGTACCTACCTACGTATCGTAGTATGCATTTAAATTTTGTAGCGATGGTAGTTCAGTGATTAGCACGGTCGGTTCACACGCCGAAGAGCGTGAGTTCAAACCCCAACAATAAGCTTGAGCTGCCGGTAAAGGAAAACATCGTGAGAAAACCACAGCATATCGATAAGTTAGTTTCTAGTACTCGGCTGGATAGCTACAACCCTCAGGTTTAAAATCTACCGCTAAGCACATCACTTGAGAGCCAGTTCCATTCCAGGCTAGGTATGCTTTACCATCTTTTACTACACCGCCACTTAACATCAGAGCTGTGGTCAAACAACTAGTTTGTAAACTATAAAAAAAAAGTAACTTAGTATTCTATCTCTAACAGATATTTGTCTAACTTCCATAGTACAAGCTTTGCTTAGTATAGGGCTAGATAACGTTGTCCACTATGTATTAATTCAAATAAAAACTTAAAATTTATTTCAAAACTAGATCTCGCTAGAGTAGAATAAAAAGTTTTTAATGCTTAGGTAGTTAAGTATACTGTGAATAGATAAGTAATAATGAGGGTTCCGCGGAGCATATCGCACGATTGTAGTCGGGCCTTGCCGACCGTGGTTCCGCTCGTTGGCTCCAGATTACTATTAGTAGGTACATAAGAATCGAGTAACGTAGGAATACTATACTACACGAGGAACGTTATTGTATGAGATTCAATAATAGGTACTCAGATGAACTTGCTGGTTTTTTTTTTTTCTCTTCTTCGCACTGGTATAGTTAGATATATGCCACCGCGGGCTTTTTTGTGGATTTATAAAAGAGGAATATCCCACCATGCATTGTTTTGGTATATCTCTAAAGGGCTTAGGCAGAGTTTTCGATGAAAGCTCGCAGATGGCTTGACTTTTTCCGACACTTCTAACAATTATCACCATATTTCAACCAATTTACACAAAATCTTGACTACATATTTATTATACCTAAACCTTCCTCATGAATCTCTCTGGGCGATGTGGTCGCTCGATCTATTAATGAAATTCGCATGATAATCCGTTCTGTAGATTTTAGGTTTATCGCGAACAGACAGCCGTGGTGGACGACTTTGTTTTATGATATGTAGTGATAGTACAGCCACAAAAGTCGAGTTAAACTGACAAGAGCAAACAACGAAATTATTTTTTACGACAGATTCCTAAATTTTTGCAAGATATCAAAATCTATCTGCAATTAGTCAAAGCGTTGTCATCTTTTACAAACATGACACTACTAAAATGGTATGCTACATTTAGATGTATGCTGTTACTGACTGGTATAGTCTATTTGTACTCTCCACCGGTGTAAATAAGATTCCTAGTTTCAGGTTCAGATAAGTATATAAATGTAGGTATGAAATTACAGTTGTTTCTTATCTATGAGTACCTGTTTCGACGACTAAATTGTAGATGATGAACTATTGACGGAGCCTAAAGAAAACTTATTATGTTTTACTGGACTAAGCAGATATTTAGTAATTACGTTATTCTGAAAGGGAACTGGGCCGGACACAAAACTTGTCACTTGTACCCAAAGACCTGTGGGATCAAAGAGGTGTGGGTGTACTTGGTGGTAGATCTCCTTAGCAGGAGGTCGTCTAGGTAGGTACCACCGCGGTACCAGATAATATGCCGCCAAGCAGTAATGTGCAATCATTACGTGTTCCGGTTTGAAGGGTACTGCAGCTATCGAAATTACAGGGCTGTTGAGACTAATCATCGGAAGTCTCAAAGTAATGAGCTCCAAAGCAGCGATGCCCTGAATTTTGTTTTACTATTCAAATTCTGTGTATCGCTGCAATGGTCATGGACAGGCGTTATCTCTTATAATCAGGAAAGCGTCTCGTCAATACTTTTACATAAACCACTACGATTAACTAGATTGTAAGTCCCTCGCCAGATTCAAAAGTTCGTAATCTGAAGCATTATTTCGCCCCGTTGTCGTTATAGGGTTTTCTATGAGCATAATACTTACGTCTTTGCAAGAATTGATAATAATACATATATCTATGTCAGTAAACACAAGTACCATAGTTGTTACTCCACTGGTATGTTTACTGGAACGAAGTAAACCCTGCCATAGCGAGCAGGCAAGTTGATCGTCCTCGTGGCGGCCCAGCCAGGCGTGACGCCTCTGTCTCGGGCCCCGTCGGCTGCGGAGACGCGCGCGTGTCGCGGTCTGCGGTGCACCTAGCTGCTAGGGCTGCACAGTGCCCATTCAGACGAGATAGAACACCAGACTGTCTCCCGCTTCATATTGGCCAGGATTGTCTAAAGAACTCAGCCATGAAGAGAGTCTTCAAGAAGTTTAGAGAGAGTGAGTTGTTTATCACTTTAATTTACTTTTATTTAAAATGTATTCACCGCATTTACCTACTTATTGCATTTTAATTTATGCCAAAAGAGGAAAGAGTGCAGTGGAAAGTAGGTAAACGGTCTCTACTTTGTTTTTTATACAATAAAATTCTGCACGTTAAATTCGATCCAATGTGATTTATGGTAATGTTTCAAACTAAAAACATACTTTTCTGTGCCATAAATTTCTTTAGCGTTATTTTATAAGTTTTTACAAATATTTATAATGGAGTGAAACCTGTACGAAGTAAAAACTTGTTTTCGTAGTGCGCAAATTAACCGTCGTCATGGCTAGTTCCCACCACTTTCTTTAATAGAGAAAAAAAAGCACGATGGTTAAGAGCAAAATTTGCTTTTTTGCTCTTTATAAGCAACCCCGCATCTGATAGAACCGAGATTCGGGTTAATTTTTCTCGTGCCGCCTACATTTCGCCGCGCCGCGCGCCGCGCGCCGTGCGGAGCGCGGGGGTTGTGTGCGTGGAAGCGCATGCGCACGTTCCGCGCATGCATGCCGCCCATATCGGCCCGCTATCGGTAATTGCATCTTGAAGACTTCGTAGTAATAAAAAAATACATCAGACGTTTAACAGAATCCGTTTCATTCGAGAGAACACTATCAGCATCATTACCATTATTTCTTTTCCAAATTCATAAACACATTTCAGCAAATTTTATTCTTCGTAAAAAAAAATTTAGTTCAAATTTACCTTAAAGTTTATTTTGAAGAGCAAAACAGGATTTACGGAAGAATTCAAGATCGTGCAACAGGCATTAAAAACCGGCCAAGTGCGAGTCGAACTCGCGCACGAAGGGTTCCGTTACATTATCTATAAAAACGGCAAAAAAAATCCATGTCTCTTGTATGGGAGCCCCCTTAAATATTTATTTTATTCTGTTTTTTAGTATTTGTTGTTTATAGCGGCAACAGAAATACATCTGTGAAAATTTCAACTAACTATCACGGTTCATGAGATACAGCCTGGTGACAGACGGACGGACAGCGGAGTCTTAGTAATAGGGTCCTGTTTTACCCTTTGGGTACGAAACCCTAAAAAGGAATGCAATTTCAAAATTCTGCAAAACCAATGGAATGCGCTAATAAATAAGTGCAATATAGGTGTTTCAAAGTTACGAGTGAATCGGTTTCTTGTAGACAAGCGTGCCCCATCGTAGACTGCATCGTCACGTGAAATATGCTACCGAAACGATATTCTAAGTAGATTCTGTCTATCACACACTAAACAAGTGTGAAAATTTGCGAATGTTATGTATGTTTGTTGAGTGATTAGTACTAGGAACGGACATACTTTTTTTAAAATATAAAAGTAATGAGACGAACGATACGCTCTCCTGATGGTAAGATATAACGCATGTTCATGATCATTGTAGCGATACACATAATTTTTTATATAACAATACATAGTCCAGGGCATCACTGCTATGGTGCTCATTACTTTGAGGCTTGCGATGGTTAGTCTCAATAGCCCTGTAATTTCGCTAGATGCTGTACCTACTCTTCAAACCAGAACACAGTAATGTTTACACACTACTGCTTCACGACAGAATATCTGGTACTTCGATGGTACCTACCTAGACGACCTCCTGCTAAGATATAACACCAAGTAAAAAAGTTTATGATGAATGAATAACTCTTTATTGTACATACTTAAAATTACATAATACAGAAGAAATTAACTAGTTAATAGGTGTAACAACTGGCGACCTTATCGCTAAAAGCGATCTCTTCGAGGCAACCTTAGGATGGAAAGGATTAGAGAAAGAAAAAAACGAGTTTATGATATGGATTGATACATAGGCTACTTTATCTCGATAGATAGATAGCAGGTGAAACTGGAGGGCCCTGCTAGTTTTAAAATAAAAAATCTCGTAGGGCCTGCGTCACGGTCGGCGCGGGCGGCAGGACGAGTGACCGGAGTCGACGGCGGCGCGGACGCAGGTCGCGAGGTCGCGCGCGCAGACGCGCCCCGCCCTCCTAATTGCCGCGCTCCACGCAAATAAATATTTTTTATCCACCGAGCCGAGATCACGCTCCTTCTTGACCTTAAATTATTCCTCGTAAAGATCTTTTTGAAATAATCGGTTTTCTCGAGCCCTGTGCTGTCGGAATTCCTCGCGAATGGTGGCGATGATCGCGACTCCACGATACCATCGCCTTCGCCTTGGCGGATTGTTAATCATACGTCTGTGAATCGGCACTCCGCAGATGTAATAATTATAACCCTCGAAATTATTGTAATGAGGTCGCTGGTTATCTCAGAACTCGAGGGGAAAGGTGAACGGAACTCGAGCAAATTGAGTAAAAATGTACCTAGGAACGTTTTTTTTTGAGTTTCGTGAAGAAACTAATAATGAGCACAATGAATATTTTATTTCTGTTTTAATCTAAACTGACAAAAATCGTTTATTTAAACATACCACTATGTAGATCTACGAACTATTACATAAACACTATAAATTTTAAATATTATAAATTCATTGCAGAACATCAAGTATTGATATAATAATGATAACCTGAAGAACTTTACGGTGTCAAAATCAAGCCGAATCACATACTTAAATATTTTTGGTGTTTACTTTCAGCAACTTAGTCGCCGTCCCAAAGATCCTGTATTGCCGACTCGGACTCTGTGTGCCGATATAAAGGCACTAAGCGATATTATAGGGCTGCTAAGATTAACCATCGAAAGCGTCAAAGTAATATAGGTACACCAAAGCAGGGATACCCTAAACTTTCGTTTGTCAATCAAAGTTCTGTATATCGCTGCAATATTCATGAACATGCATTATCTCTTACTATCAGTAGAGCGAGTCAACTCCTCGCAGGTAGACCTAGGAAACCGGAAATATACTAGTCTGCCCCGTGATGTTTTCATCATTAGAAATTCTGCATACTTTATGCCGTTCCCATTGCTCGATTATAATTCCATCTGCACAGAAATGTCGCCAGAAGCCGTAGCTGTGACGAATCTTGCGCTCATCATTACTACGCGGCTGCAACTAGGCCATTTTTAGAGGGGGGACGATTACTTTTAAAACATTATCATTACTATTTCGACTAGGTGGTAAATCTTTTTAAAACAACGGCTGTTTAGTTTTGTCGACCGTCTGATTACAAGTCTGAAGGTCTTGGATTAAAATACCACAGAATGCACTTTTCTTTTCTAATCTATGTGCGTTTTAGATTACCTTTATAGGTACCGAAAAGTTGAGAAAGAGTGTATTTCAAAGAGTTATTAATTGTCTCGAAGATCTGTGAACTCTGTACGAGTACAACGCGCCCAGTAGGTAGAGTGTCTGTTACGGAATGCGATTATTTGTGAATGTACACGTGGTTGACGTTTATGTAAAAAAAAAGTCTATGGTTACGCTTAACAAGAGCATGTTTTTTTATTAATACTGATCAGTAAACCCCTCAATAGAGTCAATAGAGTATAGATACAATATAATTTACACACTCAAAACCCAGAACAGTAATAGAGTCAGTGTATGAGACAAGCTTAATTAACAGAAATAAAAAACACAATTGCCCGATATTAAATATTTTTTGCATAAATTTATAGCCAGTGTCATTTGGAATTACGTAAGGATTCTAATGATATCCATACATACAAATCTGTTCAGGCATTTAAAAGTTATGGTGGAATAAAGAAACTCGGTCCTTTTTTGCGCAGTCGTGTAAATTGGGCTGATCCAGATGATATCTGATACTTTGCCGTCAAATAATTGTGTAACATTATTGTGTAGGTACCAGTCCGAAGGGCACTTTAGCTTGTGAAATGTCAGGACTAATAAAACTCACCATAAAATCGTTTCAAAGTATTGAACTCTAAAGAAGCGATGCCCTGGACTCTGCAATTGTGTTTCGTTATACAATCAGTAAAGAGGAATTGTTTATTTTTTTCCTAACTATGGTTAGAACATGTTTTGGCCTATTGGCCATGTGCCTATGAAAAGAAATCAACAGTTTTGATAGAATTTAATCATATGAAGCTGTTAAAAGCACTCCACAATTCTGAAGTTTCACGGCCATTTTCGTAAGCAAATTGACTTTTGCAGATATTTTTATAAATTCCATACATAATAATAATATAATTGTTTATCAATATTGTTTATGATTGAATTTTCGAAATATTTTTATTTTTATTTACATTTTATTTATTCCACAGCATGCCTGTGGAATAAATAAAATGTAAAGTCTAAATAATTCTATGTATTTTTCAAATAGCTGCGATACCCCAAAAAACCTTACTGGTTACGCCCACAGCTATTATACGTTAGTTATAGACTCATAGGTAATCAAAGTTATATAGTTTCGACAGAGTGGGATTTGCTATATTAGAAATGCACTCTACTGACCTCTGCAATTTGGTTTCGCTTTCTATTGTTAAAAAGTGAAATAACATGGCAGATGTTTGGGTACCATCTAGTCCAGCCTGACATTTGACAAATACAGAAGGCTCTCTATTTGTCTAAAGCCTGTCAAACACCAGCCTAAAATTTAAAATTTGTAGATATGTATTACCTATTTAACGTCAGGCGTAATGTTAGGCGTATTCGTTTCGAACTAAAAAAAGCGTGTTAAAAATTATTGTTAAGTGTTTGCCTACTTTTCAGACAAACGAGAGCCCGTTCCATATAAAATCCAAGGAAATATCCAGAAAACATTCATTTCAACCAAATAACCATACAATATTAGTTGTAAAAAAATATTTAAAAGCAAAAATAATTCCAGGTTACTTTTCATGTATGTAATCAAAAGTACCTATCCCATATCGTATCCTGTGAGGATGAACAAGATATGTGGGTATATATATAAATGTGCATTATTGCCACAGATTATCCCATAACCAAGAGAACAATAATGCGCCCGCGCAACAATCCTGCGTTTTCGCCGATGTAGCGTGCATTGCTCTGAAACTCGCGAGAATTCTAGAACAGGACCGTCGGCATAAAAACAACTCAGATACATCGTGCGTGAGTTCTACACATATCATCTTTAAGATAGTCTCTAGGAAATAACCATAAAGAGGAAATGGAAATTTGTTTTATGTCATAAATAAAGTGTTGTCTTTAAAGAATTAAAAAGATAAGATGTGAGTTGACTTGTATGATAGAGGTACCCATGATGTATAGCTAAAATTTGAACTTTGGAAACGTGAGTCATAAATTAACATCAATAATTAATTTCTCATCGAATCGAATCCATAACACCACAAGCCAACTCCATAAAAGTTACTAATTTGAATATTTTCTAAATCCAACTTTCGCCGCTCTCCTAGAGAACGAGTAAATAAGAAATTACGAGTGTTTTGAACAGCGTTTTGTTGTCGGCACATGCGCGGGCCGCGGCCGCAGAGCGCGCATCCCACGTTCCCACGGTGCAATTATCGGCTGCCTACACTTACCCTTAATTTCGCTGCCTACCACTTCGGACACTGATTCCTGCCAAGAACACACATTCCGGTCACGGAGGTTGTTCGACACGATCGCCTTTCGAACTTTATAAGCGTATAGCTTCCAAGAACTCACAAGACAGAAACATCGGTTTCGCCTGTTTTATATTACAGACCTAAGATTTTGTTCATCAATCTTTTGCTAAACTGGACAACAATAAATTGTCAGTAGAAAAGCCCCAATCAATTCTTTATGGGTCATAATCATAACTCACGGATCGAGAGGGACATATTCTGTGCGAGGATTTACGCACTTTGAAAACATTCTTGAATACTTAATTTTGTCCAATAAGAAGTCTCATGTTGCGCTCGACGTCACCAGAGCACTTATCTGGATATCCTTGCCGCGGACTTGTCGTGTTATCAAGCGTCCGCTCCTAGTCATTACCATACAGTCGATGCCCAGGTTTCGCTACGGCGATTGTAACTGGTCCTTCGCAAGAAATAACATTTCACACCTTGTTGAGGCTAAGCATGACCAGATCGGATAAAATAATTATAGGACACAGCTTTACGCCCTGTGTTTATGGTTTTTCTGAGATAATGTTTATAATTATTACATTTAATTTCATAGATGCGTAGAGGGGCGTTCCTCAAATATTTCGTGGGCCATCGTAATGAGTTATCGATAATGATCGCAGTAATAATATGTTAACTAATGGTTAGTTCGGTTTTTTATGTGAAACATTTGTACAGTTTACGTCTGGTGAGGGTTTCTGTAGGTAAACTCAATGAATGTACGAGTATTTTTTTTTAAATTTAGATTTAATCGCTGTCGACGTACCATACATTAGTCATGTTCCATCAAAAAGCCACACACGACTTTCCTTGTGAGGATAAGAAACGAATTGAAGTAGCCTTTTTCGAGTCTATATCTACTACTTTTTTACGGCTGTTCATCATAGCTTATACGAATTAAGGAATGCATCGAACCCTGCAAAGGCAGTATCACGATATAACCGCATTCGAGTCCCCAAATTCTGGAATGCGTATATGAATGGCATTTTTCGGTGCTAACAATAGTGGCGTGACGCGTGTACGCACGATTTCGGCAGTCGTGATCCTTCCAGCGTCCGTCTGTCGTGCCCGAGCGCATTCCCTTCATAGCGACATGCTCGTGAGGCCGCCGTGGACCATTGTCTTCCGTTTTCACGCCTCTTTAGGCGCGAGTGGTAATCATATCACTTACACGGACAAATATCTGATGATTATGTGAAGGAGACATCCTGGTTGTGACACTCTGTTGAATATAATATTTTGAAGTAAATACATACTTTAAAAACTAGAAGCTGTAGAATGTGGATTGAGTCCCTTAGGTACTTTAGAACGGTTTGATTCTGTTACATTATTCTCTGCATCGATAAACCTTACTAATTTAACACGAGTAAAGTCACTTACGTCTTTTTAAGTTTCAACATGTGAGAGGAAGATAGGTACTAACTTAGAGATGCTAATGTTAGACTTATGTGTAATAAACTCTGTATTCTAAAACATGAATCTTTTCAAACATCTCCTTATAAGATAGAAGAGCAAGCTATATTTTGCCTAACTCGTCGTTCTCTTATCAAAACCTCTGATCGAAAGGCGGCTTGTAGCGAAGTTATGATTGCAAATTCTCGAATAGCCCAAAACGCAAAAGAATCACGAATCGGAATAAAATAAACAACTTGTTTGGAGCATTTTATCCGAAACATCGGAGGTATGTGTGCTGCCAGGTTGCGACATGTAATTATGAGTAGGTATAATAACAATTACAGGCATTATGAGTGTAAGCGCACCGATATGCGTTGCAATAACCCCGTGAAATTGGCGGCGCGATGGTCGAGGTGCACCGGGCTTGCGTGTACGCAATTCGTACAACGTATGGAACAATTATAACACTTACATATTTATTCATTTTTATGTGGTGTTTCTTGATGTATCTTATCGTTTCTTCTTGGTGTATCTTGATTTTCACCTAAAGTTTGTCAACCGACCGTGAGTGCCGGTAGGATTAGAAGTGATCTTCTTAACGCTCTTCTAAATTAAATGTAATATAGTAAGTCAGTTGTTTTGCTGTTAAATGGTACCTGTACAGTGTACGTGTACGTACTCGTGAAAAAGTATGTTTATCCGGATAGTTGCGAATCCTGATAGTCCCTGACTTATTTCGACAGCCCTGTTGGCTCATTGGGAGTATGTCTGCCTGAGCTGTAGGGCGTGGGTTCGATTCCCGCCAAGGACAAATGTTTGTTTGGTATAAACAAATGTTTGTTCTGTGTCTGGGTGTTCTGTATGTATTATAACAATGTATTTACAAAAAAAATAGTATTTATGTATCCTATCAGTTATCTGACTTCCACACAAGCTCTGCTTAGTTTGGGGTCAGATGGCGATGTGTGTAATGGGTCCAAAAAAAAACGGGCACATATCTTCTAAAGAAAGTAGTAATACTCGTAGTAGTAGTTTGTTGTATTGGGGTATACGGACAGGTTGTATAGGATATTTCATTGCCTATGACACGTTTAATTGTAAAACTTGAGGTATGGTAAAACTTTAATCTTTAACACGAGAAATAACACGCGTTTATCAGTTTTGACAGATCACCTGTAACCATGCTACGTTAGCCTGTGTTACAATTTTTGACGTATGACAATATCTTGGGATACATTTTGATGTTGCAGCCACATCATACACATTCATAATTTAATAACACCACTCGATAGTTAAAGGATCAATAAACAACACAACACTAATATAATATTATAGTGCGTTTGTGTCCCAAGCTGCAACACACACACTTTCCAATTTCGCCGAATGTATTTAAAATCGAGTAAAGGCTACGGCCGTCGCATTTGTTTTATCGCGAACGTAAATAAAGAAAGTTATAAAAACTGTCGCCAAAAACCTCAGAGCGAAGGGAATGCACGTGGGCGGTAGTTTATTTTATTCAATTTTTATGGAAGGATTGCATGAAGACTTCCTTTTATGTGAAGCAAACAAAATAACAAGGAAATACGCATTGAACAACCTCTTCGAATGTTGGTGAATGATGAGAGAACTGTTCGTTTTAAATCATACTAGCAATGAACCGCGGTATCATGCACGCTCTACGGAAACCGTGTTTGTGTGTATTTTTACCGGAAAAATCACACTAATATTATAAAAGTAAAAGTTTGGGAGTGTTTGTGTTTTAATGTTTGTTACTTCTTCACGCTCAAACGGCTAAACCAATTTTGATGAAATTTGGTATGGACGTAGCCGACAACCTGGACTATTAACACATAGGCTACTTTTTATTCCGAAAAAATGTAGCAGGTAACACCGCAGGGCGCAGCTAATAATTAAAAAAAAAAAATTTTTTTTTCCGATATTCTTTGATATTGACTATTTATGTAGAAACATAGAAACAACATATACCCGTAAGTTATACAGCATAGAACTTTTTGTACAATACATACTATTATTTCTATTAAGCTAAGCTTCATACAGCAGGATACCGTTTCGACACAAACTTCTAACAATACTAATTACGCAATTAAGCTAATTTATGTGTTTTACTTTAACAGGGAAATAACACAACAGCTCCACTTCATGAGACAAAAAGAGTACAAATTAGGCACACGACAAGATAACGAAATATAAACACAGGTGTCGACTCCGAAACAATCGGTAGGCGTGAGAAGTGTTTAACTTGCGCACGCCGCATCATTTCACTCTTACCACCGAACAATTAGACGCTCGTGCGCATCCAATTTTCACCACTTCCTTCATTATTAAATACTACAAACAAACGCCCTGTTCATGAATTCCTAATAAAACGTAGAAGAGCTAACTTGACAATACTGCCTTATTTTATTTATAAAATTTTATAAAAAAATCAGCAATTTTTTGTGCGTCAACTGAAAATTCCTTCTTCATAGGCTTTATTTCGCATAACGAAATAGCCCTTTTCTACTAAAGCATAAATATATTTTTAACAAACTATTATGTTGCAACTAGCCATAATTTACTTGGTGGTAGATTTCCTTAGCAGGAGGTCGTCTACGTAGGTACCACCGCAGTACCAGATATTCTGCCGCCAAGCAGTAGTGTGTAAACATTACTGTGTTCCGGTTTGAAGGGTTACTGCAGCTAGCGAAATTACGGGCAATTGAGACTAACCATCTAGTCCCAAAGTAATGAGCGCCAAGGCAGCGATGCCCTGGATTTTGTTTTACTACTCTACTACTAAGTTCTGTCTGTCGCTGCAATGGTCGTGGACAGCCGTTATCTCTTAACATCAGGAGAGCGTCGTCTCATTACGGTTACATAGAAAAAATAAAAAATGATTAATTATACATATATATTTTTTACATATATTAGTCTTATATTATAAAATAATAATTTTGTACCACCAGGAGACACTTACACTGGTAATTGTACTTTTGTTATTTTTTAAATGGCCAATAAAGATATACATACAATAAAGATATATATCAAGCCTCAGATTTTTTTTTCAAGACATACCTACTTAGAATATTACAAAAAACGTCTGTTCTAAAACGGCTTTTAGTTTTTTTTAATGCAAGGCTTTATTTATATGAAACAAGTTCTCCAATGTGATCTAGGATGAAGCACGCTTACAAAGAAAGGGGCTAAGTGTCGAAGATGGACGATAACTAATGTTAAAAACAGAATAGCACATAGGCATAAAAACTTGTGTGAATTAATTGATATAGTAACGTAAAAGGAGCCTTTACTCAGCTATACCCTTAACATTTAATATTTTTTATGTAAACGTAATGAGATGTTCGAGACGCTCTCCTAATGATAAGAGATAACGCATGTCCATGACCATTGCAGCGATAGGTAAACAATATTTTAAATAGCAAAACAAAGTCCAGGGTATGGCTGCTTTGGCGCTCATTACTTTTAGACATTAGTTAGATGGTTAGTCTCAACAGCTCTGTAATTTCGCTAGCTGCAGTACCCTTGAAAACCACAGTGAAGTTTACAAATTACTACTTGGCGGTAGAATATCTGGTACTACAATGGTACCTACCTAGACGACCTCTTGCTATAGACCACCAAGTAAATAATTACTAGTTATTTGGCAATTACTTATCGATTATTTTTTCCAATGTCATAATAATGATGTCATTGTTCATTATACTTACTTATGAATTAAATGTCATTTCGTATAGATGTCGCATCCTTGGCATAGCCAACCAGTTTTCATTATAATTTTTCTATCTCTTGGTAGCAAAAACATGGAATGGAATGGATGAGCCATTCCTTTCCGTGTCTTTGTTTGTACGTCTTCCCAGCGTCTGTGTGATCTTTCTATCTTCCTTTTCTTTCCATTTAGTATCTATTCCATAATTTTCTAAGTCTACTTGTTATTTTATGTACGTTGCACGTAAATAAAATTAGACAGCGCTCTTAAATGGCTTTTTTTATATTTATGTATTACGTAATTCTCGCAAATTTCTGTGCGTCTGAGGTCTCGGGGTGAAAGATAATTATGATTGTTGAGAGGAGGGCTGGGTAACGCGAATAGCGTAGGAGCCTGCGTGAGCCAGTGGGTAGCGACGGTTGGTGGCACGGAGCCGCGCCGGCGCACTCTCAGCCCGGCCCCGGCGCCGGCAGCGCGCGGGTACCTCGGAAGCGCAACCCCGGCGCTCCACCATTGTTCCGCGAACGCGCCATCATTGTTACTCATTATTTATGCCCAATAATCCGCTCAACTGACTATGGTAAACCTTGTTACTGAACCGATTCAGTCGTGATTTACGATCGATTGTAATTTTTAATCGATTATTATTTCGTTTGCAGAGATCGCGGTTAGAGAATCGCCGCCGCCGTACAGTGTTAATGACAGCGCCGGCAGCGATCGTGAAAATGGTTCTCATGATCGGGTACGATAGGAGAATAATCTATCGCACATTTTTAAACATTATATCGATTTTAACTAAAACATCGTCCACAGATCGACGCGCCAGTTGAGTTGTTCGACTTGCTAGCGGATTGCAAAATAACAGCGGAAGCAGAACAAAATACGGAGTCTGACGAATACGCGGAGATCAAAGACATGGGGCTGTGGCAGTCAACGCCGCTGGCGCACCGACATAAGTCGAAGATATCCTTGACGTGGGTGCTGAAAGAAAATATGGAAAATACGAAGTTACCGATCAAAAGAATAGAGAACCGAAGCGAAATTTTAAAGACGATCGGGAGCGACGTAGACCGCCAGAGACAGAAGAACGAAAACGAGCGTCTGAGAAAGTGTAGAGATGTGCGAGATAGGGTAGTGGGTCGGAACGAGTATTATCATAACCTTAGGTTTAGAAGTGCGTGCGGGGAGTTTGTGAATGGACACTCGTGTTCGGACGACACTAGTGCGGCGGAGGAGTATGCGCGGAGGAAGCACAAACATAGGCACAGGAGGAAGAAGAAACCTCGTCATGGAACGTTCGGGTACGATATTCGGGATTTGGACAGCTTTTTATCTGAGGTAAGAACTCAACTTGCCATGTTTTTTGATACACAACAAGTTATTTGTGACAGAAAAATAGTATTTAAGAGAAAAAAAAACCCCGAAAGAAATTGCTCCATGAGTCTAAAATATATTTTGTAATTAAATACTTCTGTACACAAAAATATTCGTAGCTCTCATTTTTATAATGATATATCTAATGACTATTTTTTTAAACCATTTATTTCGATAAAGTATTTTTATTTTATGTATGTAATAAATTTATTGTTATATAATAATACCTACCTATTATTTACATATTTATGGGAAAAAAAAATTATAAGTTAAGATCTATTTCTTTGTATCATATTCTCACAAACAAAGCACATAAACGAGAATTTCTGGCTTACAAATTAATACTTATTACAAGGGATTTAGATAAGTAACAGATAAAATATTAAAAATTAGTACAATATTCGTAAATTGTTGACTCAATTTTAAGTCCCTACCCTATGCGATATATATATATTAATTGATTTATATTTGTAAAATTTAATATTAAAGTAACCTATTCCTATTTACGTTCACAACAACACGGTCAGATTAGCCTATATTTTATTTTATGTGTTTTTGTGATATCATAATAAATATGGCTTCTACCGTTTAGCCATCTATTCGTTTTGCTTTCTAAAACGATTACATAATAATATTAAAGACATACGTATATTTACAATTTATATTGCAGAAATAAACGTTAGAGAGTTAAAAATGTTGCCTACAAATTCGATTTTGGCTTTACAACTATATAGTAGGTATCTAGAAATAATAATAAAATGTTTTTCCTTTGCTTAGTTTGAAACTAGATAACGCAAGGCGAAAATATCCAACAATATGTTTATATAAATGTAATGAGTCGACTGAGAAGTTCTCCTGATGGTTAGAGATAAGGTATACCCATTACCATTGCAGCGATTCATAGAACTTTGCGTTGAAACAAGGGCAAGGCATAAATACATAGGGCATCCCTGCTTTGGTGCTCATTACTTTGAGACTTTCGATGGTTAGTCTCAACAGCCATGTAATTTTGCTAGCTGCGCTACCGTGCGCTTCAAACCGCAATACAGCAATGTTTATACACTACTGCATGGCGGCAGAATATCTGGTAGTACGGTGTTACCTACCCAATGACCTCCTGCTAAGGAAATCTACCACCAAGAGAGAAAAAAAAACTATCTTATGGCTTACTGGTATTTTTATAACAATGAATTTTTATTCCTTTAGTGACTGAGTATGGCACTACTTCTCTTTCTTGAATTTGGAGCAGTATCTCATCTAATACATGATACAAACAACCGCTAGTCCGTACATCACATCACATCATTAGCAATAGGATGTCCACTGCTGGACATAGGCCTCCTCCTAGGGAGGGGTTTTGCCAATACTCGCCACGCTTGGCAGGCAGGTTAGCGAACGCAGTTAGGTATGAATGTTCAAGGAAGACGCTGCTGCCCATCTTCCATATTACATCCCTTAGCCGACTCTTACGGCAATCACGGGTTAAAAAGGTGGGGTACAATTCTTACGCCGGCACTACCACGGCACAAGTCCGTACGTGCCAATTAAATTACGGTAAGGTTATAGATTTAAGCAAGTTTTGTTTCGGTGAGACGCGGTCACATACAGAGTTAATTAGAAATAATTTTTACGCAAATACACAAAATAAATGATTATTTACAGCTTAGTCACGCCATTGTAGTGTATAATTTTATATATAACTCTTAAGCGCTTACCATCTGGTGAACGGTCTGCTCATCTTATAAGTGCATTATAATAATCTTAGCGTACGTATACTCATAATTCCGAGTAAATATAATATTAAAAAGTCGTATAGAGCTGAGAGAACAGAGCGGTTTTTGTGCCTTGCTCCGTACTTCGGAGAACAACGCAAGACGCGAAATTGGCGCAAAATTGGGTAACATAAATTACACGTCATTTATTTCCACTTTATTTCTTAACTTCGTGAGGTTAATAAGAGCCCGTTTTAAGGTTCGAGCGCGGATAAACGAAATTATTATCCCGAAAAATTGAGGCTGTATTCAACTTGATTGATTTATTACGAATATCAGCCTTCCTTTGCGGTGTTTTTGAAACGCAACTGCGATAAAGTATGTCTTTTATTCAGAACTAGGAGCAGCAATTTTACCCGCTGTAATGGACCATGATCCGTTAAATTAAATTGAAGAGTTCAAAAAATCTATAACCCAACTGCGATTAAAATAGCTATATTAAAGGAAAAAGCTTTTTAAACAAATTTATTGTTTCTAATTTTATTTAAACATATAACTTATTTATATTTTTCTAATCCTCTTTTGATTGCCTTTATTTAGACTTGATGGGTTTGGTCAATTTTTTAAATTACTTAACGTATTACTATTTCGCACCAAAAATCCACCATCTTGATTTTTCTCAAAACCTCCCTCCCTCTAAGGACACTTGGGTTATTGAGAAGAAATACCGATACCTTAATTGTCGTGATCCATTCGGCCGTTCGGAAGATACGAGGTTATAGAGAAATTTACGTATGTACATACATAAAAGATACGCGCGAAAAACATAACCCTTCCTTGGCAGTCGGGTAAAAAACGACTGCACTAACAAAAAATATGCATATTTTGTATTCCAAACTAGAGTAGAGTGATTCGCAAGTTCAAACGTTATAGGATAAAATAAGAAGGCAAAATATAATTACTGAGGTCATACATTTAACTTGTCAACCATAAGAAATCGTTAAAATAAATTCGCCAACAATACTGAAGCTAAGTTACTGGACCCCGTTCATCAATAAAGTAAGACGCATAACGCATTAAAAACAACAATATATCACTGGTCAGAGGTTAACCGACAGTGTTAATTGCCACACATTCCGACCGGTAATGCGATATTTCATGGGTGACTCTTAAAAATGTAAGGGTGCGAGCCATTTGTCTTTGACCCCTGACCGCGAGACGTCAGCGGTGAAAGGTTTGCAACACAGGCAAACTAATTAAAGGATTCTAATTAAATCAAGCGAAACGTTCCAGTAATAATTAAAAACATCGCATATTGAAATATTTTTGACACACGAGGTTTTTATGCAAAATAGTGTGCGAAAAGCGGAACATTCTTTTCTTTTGTAAACGTGAAGTAACTAGCCACAGATTTGACAGCCCTGTACCTTAGCGCGCTTTTCGATCGACTCAAGTACTTGTAGTTATTATTTAAATAGCCGTTCATAGATTCACTGCCCCGTTGGATTCGTAGTATATCTGCTTTAAGAGCTGTACTCTGTAGGGCGTGGATTCGACAATAATGTTCAAGGAAGACGCTGCTGCCTATCTTCCGGATTACATCCCTTAGCCGACTCTTACGACAACCACGGGTAAAGGGTGGGGTACTATTCTTACGCCGGCACCACCACGGCAAAAATATTAATATGGTAGTATTATGTAGCAGTGTGACTATCTTGAATGTTGAACTTAGTCAAATTTTTAATCTTGTAATAGTCACAAAGACGATACTGGGTTTATTATATGATTACAAAAAAAAAATGATCTATGCATCTATCTTAGCATTACTAAATATAAATTACAAATATTTTTTTTTTTTTTTTTTTAAATATTTTTTTAAAATACCTATTATATTTAAACTAGATATTTTCTAGTAAACTACAGGATATTAAAACGAAAATTTCCTTATATTATGTTCTCAAGAAAGAAATTCAAAATCATTCATTTTTTTAGAAGTCACAAACTGATAAAAACTTATAGCAAGTAACTGTATAAAAAACTGTTGTACTGTTCATGATTATAGGTATTTGTAGTTAAATGATATATGCAACTGCAGAACAAAATCTATACAGCTTTTGAATGAGAAATATGATCAGAAAAAATGTTACATACTTTATTTGCTCACAACTTGCAGGCGTCCATTGACCGGCCGGGCAACATCCCGGTTGTGATCGCGTACCCCAGCACCCTCTACCAGACACACAAGGAACGTGAGCAGCAGCTCAGCCTGCCCCTGGGTACCGTTGTGAACGCAGTGTTCAAGAGTGAGCACTGGGTGTACGCGCAAACACCACACGGAGAGGAGGGCTACGTGCTATACGCAGCCTGCTTGCCGCTCGGCATCTTGCCCGCTAGGTCAGTATCTTGCCCGCCAGGCCAGTATACTGCCCGGCATATTTTTTTTTATATCTGACTGGTTAGGTGTTTGACCACAACTCACCTGATGTTAAGTGACGATATGGTCGAAGATGGTAAAGCACACCTAGCCTGGAATAGAACTGGCTTTCAAGTGAGGCTGCCGGAACACATCGTTAGATGCTTGGCGGCAGATTTTCAACTTGTGGGTGGTAGCTAGCCAGCCGAGTACTAGAAGGTACGCTACCACCACGCTATGGTTTCCTCACGATGTATTCCTTCACCGGCAGTTCAAGCTCATTGTTGGGGTTTGAACCCACGCCCTTCGGCATACGAACCGACCGCGTTAACCACTAAGCTATCATCGCTACAAATTTTGCCCGCCAGGTCAGTATGCCGCTTGGAATTTTGTTAGTATTATGTTAGTATTATTAGGTTAGTATGCCGCTCGCCATATTATCCATAAGATCTACCTATTAGAGATACTAGGGTTACTTAGCAGAAGACCATCTAGGTAGACACCACTGCAGTATCAGATATTCTACCGCAGCAGTACTGCAGCGAAAAGAGGATATAAAGACTTGTGGTTATTTTAATTAGTTATTTTTAATTTTATGTTGGATTTCAGTTTTAGATATTAAGGAATAGTTCGGTCGTTAAATAAAATAAATATTTAAATCAAATCGTCGTCACTGTGGTAACCAAAACGACTTTTAAGCGGAAATACACTACAAATATATTTCTTGAATACTCACTAGAATTACACAAAAACCACCACCAAATTATTAGTTTATGATCTGATGAAGCTAAGACTTGATTTTTCGAAGCCTCATAACTTTGGTCTGCATGTAGTGTTGACTACGACAGTCGGGCATCCAGAATTGTATATAAAAATCGTGTCACGGTTTTTGTGGTCGTACTGCTCCGAAACGACCGATTTTTATGAAATTTTATGTATATTATATTTGGTAGATATGAGAACAGTTCGTAAAGTATATTTCGTACCACTAGGTGATAAGCTACTTTATACCCCGAAAATAATTATGAATAACACCGCGGGCGCAGCTAGTTATAGTTATAAAATTGGTCGAAGGCGTTTATGATAAAAATCCTAAATAAATAATAACAAAAAGATGTTTCTACAATGTATTTCGAACATTTCAGGTCTTCGCCTCAAAAGAAGACGCCTTGTTGGGAATCCAGCACAGATATCTACCCGCGGCCGTGCGGTAACCTAACCGACACAGAAAAAGAACAACTAAGAGGGCGCGCACGCTCTGAATCGCGTCCGCGCATTCGCCGTCGGCCCGCGTCCTGCGCCGAACGGAACTTTGACTCCCTCTACCTAAAAACTAAATCCGTCAACAACTTACACGAACTAAATAAATCTGAAGTGAAAAACTCAGTAAAAAGACACATGTTACTTGTAGTGAACTCAAACTATATGGGCAGTGAACTTAATAGAACGTTGTCAGTACAGAAAGGAGATGTGGTAGTGCTAGTGCAAGAAGACGGGGAAACTGATGTGGACGCTGAATGGTTCTATGTGAGGAAGCGGGATGGAAGTCAAGGGTTCATACCGGCTGCGGTGGCCGGTCATGGATATATTTGATGTTTTGCAGTCAAACCATTAGTTTTGTAAGATAAATAAGACACAAAAAATATATAAATAAATATTAATTATTACTTTTACTCACGTTCGTTTCGTAGGCTTGCACATCCAGTACCTATTTTACTTCGAGTCAAATGGTGAAGAGGTGTAATACAATGAATATTTATGAGATATTGTCACAGCAGATAATTTTTACAAGTATTTTTTCATTTAACTAAAATGAGAAGAGCAAGTCGCACGCCTTATGATAAGCGTCAGATTCATGCTTGTTTATGTACATATAACAGTGCTACGTGAGATTTCAAATGGTGGTTCTAGTCTAGGAATCTAGCATTGGATTGAAAATATTACTCTTCAATGCGAACACAGTAATATTTGCACGTTACTGCACTACAAAGTACACACCTAACATAACTCAATGAAAATGAAACTTAGGAATGCACATTCATTAAAAATTTATTACCAAACTTACTCTAAATCTTAACAATATTCAAACTTACCGGAAATGTAATACTTGATCTCTATAGTTAAAAGTTGTGCACAGATCTATTTCTGGACTGGAGCCAGCTATGGCAAGAACTTTAGGATTGGTTTGCAGAGCCGCAGAGTAAACTGTTGTGGCTGAAACTGGCAACTCAACTCTGACCTCCCCAGAGTAACTAAGCTGGTATAGGTGCTTGGCTGCTCCGGCAGCAAAGATACAGTCATCGTGGAAAAATGATACATGGATGCCATGGTCGGGGATATCGAAAACTGTAGCTGCATCGAGGGAGCGAAGATGCCAGAGTGCCAAACGAGGCCCGCCGCCACAAACCTACAAATAAAATAATGTCTTACAATATTATACTATGCTCTGACATTGAACTTTGGGTATATTGTGCATTTGACTAAGATATTTGTTAGTAAATAGGCAAGCAGCATCCACTTAATTATATGTATATCCTATATCTCACAGTATTTAGATAATTTTTTCCTTGCATTATCCATTTGTTCATATTGTTTTGCTTGTAATAAATGTATTTCTATGAGACCTCATTTTCAAACAAATAAAAAAAACTCAAGCATTACTAGTTTATGTCAATGACATGTACTTACTATCCAATCATCTCCAATAGCAGCAGAGCCTATCCACTTGCCAATATCAGCCCTGCTGACTCTGCTGTTAGTATGAGGCTCAATTTTGTTGCACATTCTACCAGTCCTTGTGTCCCAAATCAACACAAGACCATCTTCTCCTGCTGTCACTAGCCGATTGTCCCTGGGGAAATAATTAGTATAAACATCATAATACATGTAAATCTTCTGTATATGTGTTTGTCACCCAACTCCTGGACTGAACTGAACACCTGAACTGAAACAGCTAGACCAATTTGGATGAAATTTCGAGTGTATATTTCAATGGTTTCCTGGATGGTTTGAAAACACAATCGGACCCGGTAGATGGTGCTGCTGTCGGTATGTCTTTTGACTATTAGGCGATACGAATTTCACCATCAGCTAGTATAAATATATATTTTATTACTAAGTTAGACTAAAGAAAAGTCGCAGTAGTACTAGTTGTAAGTTGATGACTGTATTATGGTTCAGCCGTAGGTCTCAGGTTCTGACAAAATATGAGCATGATAAGACTTATAAGATATATTGTCTAGCTCTGAACTATGAATAGGAAAGAGCTCATAAGATAATTAGTTGCAGTAAGTTATATATTACACAAATAAATTATAACACTTACTTGCCATGGACAGAATGTATAAAGTCTTCATGCCCTTTATAAGAAGACAAGAGGTTGCCATCTTCCATTTTATACACATACACATTGTTATCTCCACATCCAGCATACAACTTTTCTTGGTCTTCCGATAGCCAAAGGCTGTTGATATCACACTGTTCCAGAGAAGACTGTGATTGTATTTTGATCACCCAAGACGGTTTATTAGGTTTTGAGGTAAGCATACTCTTCCAGTCCCAACCTGTAATAGCATTCACTGAGCCAACAATCAAGAATTTGTCAGAACAGGCTAGACTGCAAACTTGTGAGCCTGTCTCAAGATTATGGATATGTTTGGGCTTGTTGAAGTCTGTCGTCAATAGTTCTACCACCGGATTCAAAATGCGATCGAGGCTGTAAAAACAAACAAATATGCGCGGTTAAAAACGCTTCTTTTGTCTCGTCTGTACCTTTCAAATTGATTTCGGAAAACAGAATACAGCGCAGGTGAGGCTTATTCAAAGAAAGCATTACGGTGAAATCTGATAAATCATTATAAAAATGCTAAAATAGAATTACAAGGTAGATAAATAACTTACTCAAAAATCGCGATTTGCCCATAAATGTTACCGGCAGCTAAATATTTCCCACAAGGTGAGAAAGTTTGACAAAGAACAGTGTTGTACAAAATTTTATCCAACATTTTGTTATGGTTTGTTTTCACGTAGTGCTGTCTATTAAGAGAAGGTAAAATAGGCGTTTGAACACTAGAATGATAACTTTATAAAAACATAAACATAACCTCAAAATAAAATTTCATTTTACCACAGATCACAGAATACACAATTTTTTTTAAATTTAATTTATCACATCGGGCATTCTAAATCTATAAGTCCATACTGCCTCGTCTTCGGTTTTTGCAATAAAACTCATGTCTAACATCTATAGTTACAGTCAAAGTTCAGTCTTTGCCAAGTCCAGTCAAATCCAGTGATGCCTTAGTAATGTAGTGGCGACTTTACTATAAGCTTTGATGAACTTTTGGAAGCAACACAAAAAGTCATATTTCAGCACATTATATCACTTTCCTACGCTCATGGCAGTAATTTGACTTTATGAATAAAACAGGACTATTTTTATACATATACACTGGAAAAACACTAGTTTTCGAAAAAAAAAGTGGACACGACTCTTTTCGCCTTCCCGCCTCAACTCCACAGACTACTTAAAGACACAACATAATTATAACGCTCAGACGCTCAGACGAATTATCAGAATAATACATGAAGGGACCAAGACTCAGGACCTCTGATCAAAAACTACCTCAGGACCCTCAGGACCAAGATATAACGCGTAATTTTTCGAAGACAGATAACTAATAAATAAAAATAAAGCTAAACACACTGCCTGGCTTTATTGCGACCACGAATTCAGCCACTGCCACATGCTGTGTTTTTATGAGACAGACTTTACAATGTGTTGCTGCGTCTACCAATACCAACTTAAATTACAATATAATCAGCAAAGTTTACATTTGGTGTAGGCTTAAAACTATATTCTAAGGCTTAAAAGACGTCTTATGGCTGTAGACTTGTACTGTCTTATTAATAAACACAGATTAGTGCAAGTGTAACTTTAGTCTAAGACTTAAGTTTGGATTAGTAGAATTGTGTATTAATAAACATGGAATAAGGAGGAAGTAAGTTAATCCGAGTCTACTCTCGGAGTAAAACTTAAACCTAGGAGCCATATGGTTTAACGACTGTCTAAAGATGGAGTAAAGATACTTAACCTAAATTGTGTTCGTTTCTTGCGTGTTAAGAATTATTAAAATCGTTTTTTCATATATACTACGTACCTACATAATTGATGTGCAAATAAAATGGAGAGAGATTATTATATTCGTGATTTGAGGTTGATAGAGGAAATAGAAGAGTTTGAGAACCAGATGCCATTAGTGAGGCGTGTAAAATTTTACAAAACTCGGTATAATCCACTCGAAGACCTTGATGAAGATGACTTTAGATATAAGTATAGATTTTCGCGATCAACTGCCTGTTTTATCATTGACATGGTGAAAAATGATTTGGCTGGAGATGCAAGAGGTGGTTTTTTACCACCTTATTTAAAAGTTTTAGCTGCAATCAGAACATGGGCCCGTGGAGAAGTGAGTACCTAAATAAACAATTCATCATAGATTTAAATCAGCCTAGGTACCTACTAACTACTTATTAACTAAATACAATTAATTAATAGTAAGTTGTTTTATGTTTGACTATAACCAGAACCTTTTTATTTATGTTGACAGATTCAAGATGATGCAGGAGATTTAAGTGGCATAAGTCAGCCTACCATTTCACTAATATGCAAGCAAGTTGCTCTAGCACTAGTGGCACATAGGGCTCAATGGATAAAAATGCCTCAAAGAGAAATGGAGCAGAATAATGTCATTGCTGGCTTTTATTTACTGTGTGGCTTTAGGCAAGTTATAGGCGCTATTGATTGCACCCATATTCGAATCCCAAAAATCACAGGAGATGTTGGTCAGTATTACATCAACAGAAAAGGATACAGTTCAATAAATGTACAAGTAAGTTTTCAGTAGTATACCTACCTGCCTAGCTAGTCCGTCTTTAGCACAAAGAGCTAACTTCTACAAACTAAAATTACTAAATTCTCAACATATTAACCTAAATCATCTGTTAGGTGACTGGCCTTTTGATGCAGTGGTTAGTGAACTCGACTAATGAACCAGAGTGAGTGGGTTCGATTACCACTGTGGATAAGTAATTATAATATGTCTATAGACTGTCTGGTTACTATAATACAAGCTCTACTTAGTTAGGGATCAGATGGCCATGTGTTTAAATTAGTCCCAACAGATATATTTTATTTTACTTTGTTTCAGGTTGTGTCAAATGCAAATTTACAGATTATGGATATAGTGGCACATTGGCGAGGCAGCACACATGACTCGAGAATATTCAATGAGTGTCGCTTGAAACAAAAATTTGAGCAATCTCAATTTCATGGCAGACTTCTAGGAGATTCAGGCTATGCTTGTACTCCATACTTATTCACTCCTATCTTGAATCCCAGCACACAAAAAGAGGAAATGTATAACCGAGCTCATATAAGGACCCGAAACTCTGTAGAACGGTGCTTTGGAGTGTGGAAGCAAAGGTTTCGGTGTCTACTGAGAGGATTTACAACAAAATTAGAGAACACAAAACTCTATATTGTTGCATTGGCTATACTGCATAACATTGCAATGCACAAAGAAGATCTGCTTGAGGAAGTAGAAGAAACTGATGATGTTCCAGTAACACCAGTAATAAATAACTCTATTAGAGGAAACGCAGCACGGACAGCATTTATAAATGAAATTTTTTAAACTTTATACACAATATTTAATATTCATTATAGTTTTTTATTATTTTACAGTAACATATTTTAATTGTATATTTATTTTAATCAGTCATTTTATTTTTCTCCTCACGCATCTTTTTTTATTTTAATACTTCGCGTTCTAAAATTGTATTTTGTATTGCCATTTTGATTGTATGTTCTTCTTCAGCCATTTTCATCTGCCGCATGTGTTCTTCTTCAGCCATTTCCATCCGCCGCATATGTTCTTCGTCTTTTAACATTTTACTATGGCTTATCATGCTGCTTGCATAATCCATAATTTTTCGCTTGTTGTTTGTTTTCTTTGCGGAAACAATATTTTTCTTCATAGGTGTGGCCACAATTGTATCTTTACAAACCTGTAAGATGTATAAAAAGAAAATCATACCTGTAGCTGTTACTCACACCCTTTTTAACACTGGTTTAGGAGCTACAATATTACAGACAAACAAAGATACTCATAATACCCCTCGTTTTCATTGGGGGTTCAAAAGTTGGGCTATATTGAGGATTTTATAGATGCCTAAGTGTGATAGACTATGTCTATGGTGCATAGTGTATTAATATTTAAAAAGCTCACCTCTGGCGCAGTGCATTTCTCATTGTCTGCTTGCTTATCATCTACATCTTCAATAGTTTCAAGACACATAACCTAAAAAAAGATAGAAAAAAAGCAATTATTATTCATATGAGATGTTTTCTACTGTAATAAATACAATTATTTTGATTTACTTATACTTACATGATGATTTTCTACGATAATATCGTTTTTACATGTATCCAATGCTATCACTATATTTGTTGGTGTTGATTCCTGAAATAAATAAAAATAATATCTTATAATATAGAGAAATTGACATTTTCAAATTGTTAAACATTATATTTTTATGCATGTCATCGTCACCTGTAATTGCTATAGCATCTAGTTTTTTATGTTGATGACTTTTATGAATGTTCTGATGTTTATAGTGTTGGTGATCCAATTTAATAAATAAATATATAGCTATATAAGGCAAACAATCAAAGATATTGTTAATTAATTATCAATATGTAGATAACAATAATTATAACCAGCTGACCTGTAATGTGATAGCACAGGTCTCACTAGTACTCTCCAATGCATCTTCATTTGCTGATGGACCTAAGATCTGTGGAAATAGAATAATAATTACATAACTATACAGAATACTATATACACACTCAGACCTGTTCCGAATCATGTAAACCTATGAAAATGCACTATGCACTAATGCACTATGCTATGTATGTATGAATCTATATTAGTGTCTTAGAACACGTCCTTGCTTAAAAACATAGACTACTTTCATTTCAGAATTAGTACCTTAGAGCATAGCAGGTTAAAAATGAACTCCAAATAATTTTTCTAAAAGCCGATCTTACAAAATCTTTGTACTAATGACTAAACTTACAGATAAAATCTAAAAACACATCATATGTACTCACTGTGCCATCAGAATCATATACCTATATTTTGATCTCGCAGCAACTCAGCAGGATTTAATAAGTCATTTATTTCCATGACTGCATCTGTAGGGGTTGGTGGTCTTGCTCCTCCACCTGTTTTATTTCTCTCTGTATTGAAGGTACTATAACTTTTTCGGGCATTAATTTTCATAGTTTTCCATTGTATTTTGAGTTTACTAAGCTCTCGAGGTCTACCATTTAACTCATTAAACCTATTCAGAAGATGAAATAAGTGATTAGTATCAGAACCAATTTAATAATTACTACTAGAGGTAAACAGAAAAACCAAATTGCTATCTTACTTTTTGTGCACTTCCTCCCACGCCTTGTTTTTTAACTTATTTGAATTTGTGTCTAATGATTTGTTTTCAATTATTGATGCATGGTCTTTTAGGACCAAGCGGAACAATTGCTGAAACAATCAAAGTAGGTATTTATTAAATAATAACCACGCACGGCGTCAAGCAATGATCATAATATAGGTAGATTTTAACGTGACTTACCTTTTCTTCTTCATCCCAGTTAATGGAGCGAATACGTTTTTGGCTCATGTTGATTATTGCTTTAAGTTTTAGTAAATAAATATACGAGAATTTGGTAGGTATTAACTCTAAAGTCGATTCAATTCTGCTGTAAATTCACACACTAGTCGAGTATGCACTGACTGACCAGTCCAGACGTATTTGACATATATAAAAGCAAAATATTGACTTTCATTATCAGTAACGTCAAAATCAGTGTCGAAATCACGCATTATGTTCATTCAATGCTATTTTTTTACTTTTAAAATAAGTGTGTTGCCATAACACATGCCCTAATCCCGGTGTAAGGAATGTATTGTTAGTCCAAGGCTACTCCATGTTTATTAATGACAATGTAATTACGAAGTTAACACGACGTTACTTCGAGATTAACTAGTCCAAGTGAAACTAAAGACTAAGGTCGGAGTAAGCGATTTTTATTAATAAGACAGGTAGAGTTTTGCCCTAAAACCAATTGTTTCTCTTTTGTTACTAATTTCGGGTTGTTAGCCTAGTCTGTGGCAGAATAACTAGACAAATTAAAAAAAATACCAAAATCAAATACTCCAAGATGGACGTGTCTGTATCGTGTGTTTTCTATAAACTTTAAAATTGCGTAGCAGTTGAACTCACATATATATTAGTGAGTCAGTTTAGTTACTTTGATTTGTTTTATTCAGAACAAGTTATGTTAACTCTTAAACACCATCTAATCAATAGATTGTATCGGTATCAAATTGCAATTTGACAAAGTGCATGGTATTGGTAACGATTATTTTTTTATTTTAGGTGAATAATACAGCAAAATGTACAATGGTATTGGATTAACGACACCCAGAGGCTCGGGCACTAATGGGTACGTGCAAAGGAACTGGGCTTCAATACGCAAAACCAAAGATTCTGTGAACTATCGGACTGAGGAAGAAATTGCTAAGTTAGATTTGGCGTCTAATAAGCAGCCAAATCAAGATATATTAGACCATGAGAGAAAAAGAAAGATTGAGGTCAAGTGCGCCGAATTGGAGGACAGCCTTGAAGAGCAAGGGTGAGTAATTTTTAAAATGAAATTATTATGTTGGAAAAATTTAATGCTGCAATGTAATAGTTACTTCAGGCCATTTACCAGAATTATATCATTGTTTTAAATAGTATAGTACCTATGGTATATATATCGTAATAATGCACTAAAGATTGCTGATTTCAATAATTAAATTTTACCTAGCATGCTATAATATTGAAAACGATGAACGAAAGATATGTCTCTGGTATATTTTTATCTATAAGTTTCACAGGGGGGGTATTGCTGTATGCCACTTATTATGCTAAAAGAAGGGTAATGTTATTCAGGTGTACTTATGAAGGTGTTACAATGTGGTGTGCTTGCTTAGCATATAAACATATGTACATAATAATTGTTTCCTCTTACTAAATAATATTCTGACTAATACATCTCTGCAAGGGAAAAATAATTTTGTCCCCAGTGCCATGTTAGGGTGTTACACAAGCAAGAAAGTAAACTGATAGTTAGAATGAGGGGTACAACAATTTGTTTTGTCCCAACATTAAAATATTGATTCTTGAATCTTGAGTATCATACCTATAAGGTAGCTGTTGTATTCTGGTATTTTTTTTTAAAAATATTATACACTACTTATATGTTTTATCAGAAATTTATACAGTAGAATCCACATATAACGACTTCGCTTATAACGACTAACCGCTTTTAACGACGATAATGTTTACTCAAGTTAGGTTTCATAGTTAGGTACTGAGAAAATGTAACTGTTTAGTGCGACTCCGGTTTAAGCGACCAACTGCTTATAGCGACCATTTTTTATGATAATACGTCCGGTTAAAACGACGCGCAATGTTTTGTTTACACAACCTACGCACCAATACCTCGGCGCCCCAACTTCACCCCGCCCCGCGTGCATCCTTAGTGGCGTGCGTAAATCATAGTTAGTGCTTGTCACTTGTTATGACAAGTTCTTAAAGCTCGACAAAATGAGTTCTGTGAAGTGAAAGTGTTTTACAATTGAAGAAAAAAGTGCAATATTATTCCGATTAGAATCCGGTGAATCAAATGCAACCACCGCAAAGTAGTTTGGCGTATCTCATTCTACAATTTCAACAATAAAGAACTTAAGTACTTACTTATACTTAAGAAATAATCCGTTTTGTACGTCATCCGGTTAGTACGACATAGTATTGCCGGTCCCTTGAAGGTCGTTATATCCGGATTCTACTGTACTTTTTAAGACATAGGACTTGTGATCCATGAGGTGCAGGTTTAATGGGCCTCTTTCAATATGGATCAATACTCTTTATATAGTTTTAACAATGATGCTCTAGCTAGATACTCTTTTCAGCAATAAATAGTTGCTTTTGACTGTTGGGTCTTTTAATAGATTGTAGAATGTTTTGCTGGTATTATTTTCACACCCACTTTTACTGTTTATAAATTAACTATAAAAGCAATTCAGTTATTGAGTGTTATAGTCTTTTAAGGATTTCTTTTAAAGACATTTATTTGTATTTTTTTTAAATCGTAGATAGGCTTGCGCTTGACCACCATCTTGTCTGATGTTAAGCGAAGATGCAGTCTATGGTGGGGCACACTTGTCTAGAAGAAACCGATGCACTCGCAACTTGAAGGCACTCAGATTGTATCTATCAGGGAACACCCACTTGGGTAGCAAATATTAAAATAATATTGTTTAGCTGTTCGTACAATGCAAGTAGATTCAAACAGTTTAGTTCGGGTTTTTGAAATATCCACCATGAAGCGGTGCCGCGTTTTAAAGCTCCTGGCTGTCCGATAAAAGAATGGACAGGGTGGAATTAGGCCATGCAGATCTGAACCGAACTCTCCAAAGTGTATTTGGTAGAAAACTGACAGACACGCAACTTTGCGTAGATGTTCAAGGCTTTGGAGCCTTTTCCGAGCAAGTATGTCATTGCTTATTAGTTTCTTGGCACATTTCTTAATGGCCTCCAACGACCCAAGCTGGCACTGGGCCGATCCATCCCAAAGGTGAGAACAGTACTCCATGCATGATCGAACTTGTACTTGGTATAAAGTGAGCAACTGTTCTGGCTTGAAGTACCGTCGCACCTTTGAAAGGTTACCCAGCTTTTTGGCAGCCATTTGAGCTTTTGACTCAAGGAACCAATATACTTTATTGAGTTTTCTTGAGTAGAGTAATATGTCTTGTCTGGATGACAGAAGAGCAAAATTAACAGGGATTTTGTTAGTTTTCAAGTGTCCATTATAAGAGTCCAGTTGGGTGAATATAGGTATGAGATTAGAACTAGTTCTTGGACTTTGTTGAGTCTTCCTCTCATATAAAGTCAATATGTTTTACTAGATTTTTATAGTATATTTTATATGTATTTATGTATACAGGACATATTCACCTATATGTCCTGTAAATATAAATACACATGTAGGTGAATATGTCCTGTATACATAAATACATATAGAAAACATTTCAGGCAATTCATATAAGTATTAAACAATTTTAGAATGAATTATGAGACAGATGTATTATATACTGGCATACATCCAGCATTGATCATGGCTATTGTCTAGTATTCAATTGTATGGTTTCATATATACAATTGAAGATGTCTAAATAGTATCATATCTCTGATTTATTTCAGTGTCTGATGAGATCATGAAAATATCAGTAATCAGAGCTGTTTCAAACGACTGTTTCTGAATTCAATGTAGTTAGTGGCTTCAACTAATTTTTTTTAATCTATCTAATTTTTCTAATACTTTTAAACAAGCAATTCTTGTATATATGTACACATATATATATATATATAAGCTAAATCTCGGAAATAGCTCCAACGATTTTCATGACATTTAGTATGCGGGAGGTTTCAGGGGCGATAAATCGATCTAGCTATGTAGGTTTAATTTTTAGAAAACGTTGTTTTACCCATGTTTTCACCCGAGCAAAGCTCAATCATCCAGGTACTTATGTATAATCAGTGAACAATCATACAAATATGTGGGATTGTAGCAGTATTATAATTGTAAAGGATTGCATTAGAAATGCTACTAAAATAATTGTAAATTAAATATATAAATCCAATCAAATACCTATTTACGTATAAATAAAAATCTAATGATGTTCATTGGTATGCACATAACTTGCAATGGTAAAAACAAATTAGCTGATTATTTTTTAAATATGTTTGTTATACTTTAATTGAGATGAGGAACATGCTACCACATGTCTGCACCGGGTATGAAGTACCAAGCATTCAATAATATTAAAAAAACGGTCTATCTATACAAGAAGGTCCAACAATTATTTAGGCTCCGGTCTGTCAGGTTCGGTCAAACAAATATTAAATATGAACACACATTTATTTATGGTCAGAAATGTTGGACTTGTTTCTGTGCTTATGATCATAAAATCTTATTTGATATTTGACTATAACACACAAAAAATATATATATTACAGACTTATTAATCTGCTATACTATATTAATCAATTCTAGTGTTTCCCAATAGAACTCATTTTCTGGTTATTCATTGAGTGATTGCATTAAAGCAGTATGTGTCAAATTGCTCCATTGAAGGCGTGGAATCAATTTAATTGCAATTATAATTGAATTAATTCTCTCATAAAAGATAACACAACTTAAATGTGAAATCAGAATAAGTTTCATAAACATAAAACCTTCAGACTAATGCTTTTATTATTATTTAATCACAAGAGTTTAAAAAATCTAAAACCTGACTGTGATTAAAATAGCTATAATTAAAGGAAAAAAAAAACCTTCAGACTAATGCTTTTATTATTATTTAACCACAAGAGTTTAAAAAATCTAAAACCTGACTGTGATTAAAATAGCTATAATTAAAGGGAAAAAGACCTCTTAAACATATAACTTATATATATTTTTGTAATACTCTTTTAATTGCGTTTATTTGGATACCCTCACATCACATCATCAGCCATAGGACGTCCACTGCTGGACATAGGCCTCCTCCTGGGGGGGTTTTGACAATACTCGCCACGCTTGGCAGGCGGGTTGGCGAGCGTAGTTAGCTGTGATTGATCAAAGAAGACGCTGCTGCGCATTTTCCGTATTACATCCCTTAGCCGACTCTTAAGGCAACCACGGGCAGAGAGAGTGGGGTACTATTCTTACGTCGGCACCACCACGGCATAAATTATGCATTCATCATACGGATCTGGTAGTCTAGAAATCTGACCCGGGATCCTTGGTTCAAAAGGCAGGCACTAACAGTTGGTGGTAGATGTCCTTAGCAAAAGGTCGTCTAGGTAGGTACCACTACAGTGCCAATTATTCTACCGCCAAGCAGTAGTGTGTAAACATCACAGTGTTCCGGCTTGAAGGGTGCTGCAGCTAGCGAAATTACTGGGCTATTGAGACAAAGTATCTATTGTCTCAAAGTATTGAGCGCCAAATCAGAGATGCCCTGAGCTTTGTTTTGTTCTCTATGTTCTGTGTATCGCTGCAATGGTCATGGACAGGTGTTATCTCTTGCCATTAGGAGAGCGTCTGGTTCGTCTCAATAGTTTTATTTAAAAAAAAGTTTTAAATGAACAGGTAGCCAGGGGCCATACCTAGCAGCAATTTGCAAAACAGGCAATTGCAATATGCCTTTACCAAATACTTTTTTCATGAAAATCACTATTGAATATCTGAAAGTAATGAACATCAATGTCACGGATACTTCTGGGTACCTATGGAACGATCACGGTTGGCGTTATAATTTACATCACGAAATTGCTTGTTCATCGTAATTCTTACCGTTTAACCTATGAAAAAGTATATATGCACAAAAGAAAATAGGATCATGGCTTCCTTTTTAGACATTATATCAAGTGTGCACTATTGAAAAAAAAACTATAAATAAACCATTTCGCAACCTGTTTCAATAGCAATTGCACATGTTTTATCGATCTACTCGATAAACCCTTATTTTATTTTTTTCTACTGTCACCCTCTGTATGTGGTCTATTATTGATTTACCAACCCTAGTTGGGTCAGTTCCCCTTGCGCCGGAGTCGGATCGATAACTCTCCAATCGTGACACCCCCTTCCTTATATTAAATATTCACTCTGTTACCCCAGCTCAGTTTGCTGTCGCACGCCATAGACTTCTTATCGGGAAATTTTATTGTTTTTCGCTAAAGAAATTCGTCGTTAAACCGCGACGTATCATGCTTTGGTAGGTACTGGCGGTTTTGTATTTTACGACATTTAGTTTCGCATGTTCGAATAGGCGCGGACGACGTCTTTAATAAATCATTATTGATGAAAAAAAACCAGTTAATGCCTCAGATTTACTCTATCTGCCAGGCTTATTAATATAGATATACAATTTATGGTGGTTTTGAGGGTAACAATCGTCTAATGAGTGTCTCTTTGGTGTGGTTGCGTAGGTTGCCGAAGGAAGAGATAGCGGCGCGGGTGGCGGCGTTCAGAGCAAAGATATCCGAGTCTGCACAGGACAAGGACGTGCCCAAGGACGAGTTTGGGAGAGTTGCGTGAGTATACTATAATATGTTTTATGATAAATAACTACATACTCCTTTTTTAGTCGATGGTAGGTTTTTTATTAGTACGAAGAAGGTGCCATATACAAAACACACGCGTACACGGCGACAACCAAATCGTTGAACAATTCAACCTTAATTGAGAGTTTTTGCACATCCTAAGGTACAAGTTTCGGGGCACAACATACATATAACTCAATAACCGCATCGCTTGAGGATTCACAAAAACATGGGTCGTGCCATTCTTCATCATGTTTCATACCATAATATTACTTATTTTCACTTTCATCCTCCCTTGTAGTGCGTATAGGAATTCAATAATATGGCATTTGGCCTCGAGCATTCATGCTCACCATCGAAGGTTTCTTGCGGCGGCGTCGTGTGTCGGGTCGCTCTCTTCCCTCAGATATGGTTGAGGAAAGCAATGGCTGGCACAAGCGTCATAAGTACTCGTGATCGGGTGCTGCTTGCGGGTCGCTGGTCAGCTCGCAGTGTACACACAAGCTAGTACTTTAACCCTAAATCTATCTATATCTTTAAAGGAGCAATTCTTGTATATATATATATATATGTATATATTCTAAATCTCGGAAACGGCTCCAACGATTTTCATGAAATTTAGTATGCAGGGGGTTTTGGGGGCGATAAATCGATCTAGCTAGGTTTAATTTTTAGAAAACGTCGTTTTATCCGTGTTTTCAGCCGAGCAAAGCTCGGTCAACCAGGTACTTGAAGATTAATTTGACTAACTGTCCGACTATTCCTATATTCTAAAAAAAAATATTGTAATTCAAAGTCGACAAAGGTCACGGACCCCGTGTGTCTGAATGGAGCGTATTTTAAATAAATAAAAAAAAATGGCGTATCAATATTCTAAAAGATTTTAAGTGACATTTAATAAAATAACTTCCTTATCGACAGTATTTAAGGTATATATTTTTTTAAGGTATATATTAATTTAGCTTATTTCCGCTAAACAGTCGTTTCAGTGATGATCATTTCAATAATATGGCATTTAACAATAAATTAAAAATTACAAATTTATTTTTATATTATACAGGTTGTAACTGAAACGACCATTTAGCGGAAATAAACTAAATATATACCTTAAACACTCAAAATGTACTTCCGCAAAGTAACGCCTGAATCAATAAATTGTCCTTATCGACATCCTCCGTATAATCAGTAAGAGTCCTGGTTGACTTGTTTATAAAAGGTAGAGGCCTTTCTTAACCTTAGTTAATGATTTGTATAGGATGGAGCGCGCTTTTCTAGAAGGTTCAATCTGTATTAGTTCCAATATTTTACTTTTCGGGAAATATAGAATTCGGCAAAGAATTTCGCATTGTGTTATAATAATGTGATATTGAAGCGCATAATGCGATATGTCGCATTATGTTTACGTTATATCTAGATCCACACAAGTTTACCCAATAAATAAGTAGCTCCACTTTCACGATGCCCAAAGATATTTTTGTCAGGAACTGACCAGTTTTGTTGCTTTCAGCATCTTGGCGCACTTTACGATCGATTCAAGTACTTGTAGTCGTTATTTAAATAGCCGTCCATAGATTGGTTGCCCTGTTGGCTCATTGTTAGTATGTTTCCTTCAAGAGCCGTAGGGCGTGGGTTAGATTTCCGCTCAAGACAAGTATTTTATGGTATAATCAAAAATGTTTGTTCTGTGTCGGGGTGTTCTGTATACATTATAAGCATGTAATTATAATTTAAAAAAAATAAGTATTCTATCAGCTATTTGACTTCCATAGTACAAGCTATCCTTAGTCTAGGATCAGATGGCGCTGTGTGTAATGTCCTACAATATTTATTTTATAGATGAGAATAGTACTCCATACGCGATCTTCCGACTTATCTTTCTCAAGACATATCTAGTTTAGAATTACGAAATTGAAAAAAGCAGAATCTTTACAAAATACTATATTTAACTAAGCTGTTGGTTGTTCAAACATGTGTGAACAGCTGCAATATTACGTGTTTTTAAACAATTTCTTCAATTATAATTATTATACTGGAACGTTATAAGGTAACTATCTATTATACATTAAGTGTCTCAGCTCTGTTGACATAATCACGTCATGTGACACGTATTCTATTGAAACTCTTATTCTACCGGTACACGTCCGCGGATTACATGTAGCGTTGTCCGTGTAGGTATGTTAATACTAAACTATGTTTGTAAATATTAACATAGCACAGTAATTATTGAATCAGAATCATGTCATAAATCTAATCAAAGCGATATCAATGTCACTTTCAGTCTGTATATTTATAATATAAAAGCTATGCCTATGTTGCTATTCAATCAACATCATGTCATAAATATAATCTAAACGAAACTGTTGCTGCTCTCAGTCTGTGTATTTTAATAAGACTAAAGCTACTCAATTATTGTTTAATCAGAACCATGTCATAAATATAATCTAAACGAAACTATTGCTGCTCTCAGTCTGTATGTTTAAATAAGACTAAAGCTACTCAATTATTGTTCAATAAGACCCATGTCATAAATATAATCTAAACGAAACTATTGCTGCTCTCAGTCTGTATATTTCAATAAGACCAAAGCTACTCAATTAGAAACATATCATAAATATTAATAAAAGTGAAATCATTGCCGTTTTCAGTATATTTATAAGACCAAAGCTAGTCAGTTAGTATTCAATCAGAAACATGTCGTAAATATACGCGTATACTCGTAATATAGTAAGCGAAATTATTACCGCTCTCTAGTCTGAATATTTATAAAATCAAAGCTAGTTGGTTATTATTTAATCAGATCCATATCCTTGACTAAGCAAAATCATTGCTGGTTTCAGCTTAAAGCTAAAGTGAGTGAAATATTTTTAAAGCAAGTTTAATTATATACTTATATGTGCCGCAGCTAGGTAATGGTGTAATTAAAAACGGACAGTCAAAATTTAATGTTTTACAAAATTTCGTGTCTATGCTGTAGACCGTTGAAGAGTTTCTTCATGTGGAGCCAATCCTGTGTGTAGAATCAAGTCGTGCTTACCATAAAAATGCATCATCATCGAAATCGAACAAAGATGACAAATTTTAACTTAGTGAAATGGGAGGAATTTGTACTAATTTAGCTTGCAAGATTTTACGTAAACCAACTAACAAACACCTACCTATGCATTGTAAGTTAAATAAAAGTTCAGACAGCTTGACGAAAAATCCACACAATTGCGGCTCAAATGTAGGTAACGGTCACCTTCACTGCCCGTGTTTCCATTTTTTTTTGTCCTGGGAAAATCCTTTACGAATACCACCGGCGTACCCATTAAAAACCCGGGAATGCTTCAACTTTCCAACTTGGTGCTTTGTGTCGAGGCTGCGGGGACGTGTGTTCCCATCCTGCCCAACAAAAATTGGTAAAACCGTACCAACGCTGCTTTAGATACACTCTCCAGCAATGATTTTATTTTGTTCATGGCAGGCCGTGATCTTTTAGTAGAATCGTAAAGAGATTTGCTGGAATTCCTCTCGCTCCCACTTCTGTTGCATAAGTTGACTATGTCACCATTTATTTCAACTCATTTCTAAGGTCATAACATCTATTTAGCTCTATTGTGTGGTCTATAGCTATTTTTTCCCCATGGTACAGTAAGTTCTACAAGTTTGAGTATTCTTAAGATATTTCTTATATGTATGTATTTCTTGTATTTCTGCCTGGATGACGAAAGATTTTAGAATATATTTCATACGCGTTCATTATAAGAGTCCAGTCGGCCATAATAGGTATAGGTACTTAAGATTGAGTATTCTTGGGATTTGCAACTGAACTATCTTTTACAAAGTAGGAAAAAAAAATATCTTTACCTAAGAGTTTTTTTTCCGCAAATTGTTATCTTTGAATCAGAATCGTCTGTGAAAAATCGATCGTAATTAATTTTATCTCGGGTCGAACCTAAATTAAATTGACCTAGGATCAAGATCGGTATCGAACAAGGATGCCCTGTGCCCAGCGCAGCGTAGGCTGATTCTGAATGATCATAATCATAAAATAAATCGATTATATATGCCATTGAGACGTTTGCGATCTTAGCATTTATTTTATATAATTATATTTATTTGATTTTCTGGGTGTTATGTATGTATTTACAAAAAAAAAAACTCTATCATTTATTTGACTTCCATCATGCAAGCTTTGCTTAGTTTGGGGTCAGATGGCGTTGCGTGTAATTTCCTACGATATTTATTATTTATTCCAAATTTGCTTCTCAATAACATGCTAGAGAATTTATAGTTTAAGTGATCAATTCAAATTAAGTGAAGAAATTAATTACTGTGTTAAATTAAGTTAGCTTACAATTAGTTCCAGTGAAATGCATTAACTTAGCACACGGTTAATTGAATAATAAGTGTCGACTTATCGTTCTCCATGACACTTAATTTGATTGTGGATGGCGCAACAATACAGACGTAATTCATTAATAGTTATATAATTACAATATAATTCAAATTCAAATCATTTTATTTGTCAGCTTGTGTAGCATAGGATCTTATAATAAGCATAAAACGTGTCAAAATGATGCACTCATTTGGGCATACACATAATAATTAAATACTAAAAACTTAAAAGCTTACAGTCTTACTACAAAAGACAGATAAAACAGTGGTCCAACAAATGTTTAGCTAAACACTGTCTAAAAGATAAACACATGTTTAACGCATGTTTAACTTTTGTTACCACAAAACTGTGTTTAGCGAGTGTCTTTCTAAACAATGTCTAACTCATAAATCTTGGCAACACCATAAAACATTCGTTCAACCTTTTTTTTAGTTCAGGTAGTTCCGTTCTTTCGCTTCCATTTTACGCAGATCGCGTGAGATTAGGTACATGATTTCCTGAACAATTATTACATTACAACTGTTAGTATGTAAGTGAAAATATAGTTAATAATGAAATTAAATACTATTTTAATTATTGAATTAATGCTATTAAGTTAAGTTCAAACAAAAACGTAATGTAACGCTATAGTGAATTGATCTCATGGAAAGAAATGGAACGTATCGCTCAAAAGTAAAAAAAAAAACTGACTAATGACAGCCATGACATCTACTGGGATTTGGATTGAAGCCTGTTGCTGTTTGTATTGTACCGGTCTTGAATCATAATTATTTTATTTTAACACGAAGTTAAAAAGTCAATATGAATAATAAAACAGTAAATAAAGAAAAAGCGAAAGCGATCCATGAATTCAAGGTCCTCTAAATCCATATCGTCGATAAAATCAATGATTTCTATAATATCCATAGGTATCGTATTCGTAATCGTATTCACAACTATTATTCAAAAGAAATACGAAGAAGATACTGCTAATTTCACCACGATCACAATGTTTACAGCAAAAAGTAGTAATGGTCAATTCTCTGTTGACAGTTATTTGGTTGACATTAGAACTTAGACATCGGTTAAACTAGCTATGCCCGTTGTTTAAATTTAGACAGTGTTTAAGTCGTATCTAACTCTAGACAATCGTAAAACAAAGTTTTGTGGTAACACTTTTTTTAAACACGTGTTCAACAGATGTTTAACTTTTTTGTGGTAAGACGGTTAGGGTTGCCATCTGTCCAAATTTCTTTAAACTTAGTTAACTAACTAAATTTTTAAGTAATTTCTATACTTCATTCCGCTATTTGTCTTAGGTTAGAGTTCTACTTTAGATTAACCTCTGTACCTCTCCCGTAGTGGTTCAATGATATGGGTTATAATAGCAAAGCTAAAGGAATTTGTTTATGGGAAACTGTTATGTTTCATTGTGACGTCGACGTCTATAATATTCTTATGTTCCTTTCCCAGTATTATCAACTGTCGAGATTGTACATTCTATTGAAGATAAGCTGAGCAGCAGACTGAGTTAAGAACTAATACATCTATTTGCGAATGTCAAAGTTCAATATAGTATATGCCACAAATACCTGACATAGACATCTAAAACCTTATGACACATAACAGGACCGACAATTAAATCACGGTGTCTCTCAGTTGGAAATGCCACTTGCCACCTATTCGAAGACTGATCGGATCGTCCATTTCGTGTCCATGTCGTTTTAATACAACATCTGCGACTGCCTAAGAAGAACAAAGAATTCAGAGCCATGGAAAGAACCGTGCAAATAAATATTTAATTTTTTAATCTAAACTTGTAGTACGACCCAACGGCGACCTCGCAATCTCTGTTGTGTTGGCAACCTTTAGACCAATATTGCTAATATTGAAATGAACTACTTGCCTACAAAGTTTTATGAACATCAAATCACCAGCAAACGAATACATAAGCATACAAACGTCGATTTTTCTAGTAGAAATTTGCCATGTTTTGTTAAAATCATTAAAAAGGAACATCGTTACACTTCATGTACTTCCCACATTGAAAACAAAGTCAACAAGTGTTAGTTTATCTATAAAATTTCTAGTAACATCCTATTGTACAGAATGTAAACAAAATTTACGAGCACTACAAATTCTATATCCGTCCCAGTAAAGCAAACGTGATTTGTTACCAAACGTTGTATCATGTAATATTCTTGTATGAATCGGAGAACTTTGACCTGAGAGTCCTATAAGTTAGAAACGACGCAATGTATGCCGGTTTTAACGCTCTCTCCCTTTGTTGCGACCAGTCAGCAAATTGCCGAATGAAAACAGCAATGTAGCTGTTGTATTACGGAAATGGTCGTATCAAGTCGCACAGTAGGGCTGCGTTATATCGATCTGGGTTGATGACGTAGTTCTGCCACCCTGTGTAGGGTGGCGGGGTTGATTTAATATGCCGCTCGCAGCAGCCACCCTATTCGATTATATATTACGAGCTCTTTTATGTCGGTGAATTGAATTTTGTGCGAAAGTGGAGGACGAAATCAAGTTTACGTATTCTTTAAAGTCAAAGTACCTATTTTATTAATAAATACGTACATTTACAAGTCACTTTTAGCACACAAGAAAATCTTTGTATAATTATACAAAATAACAATTATAATTTGACAAAAATATCTATATACTATATCTATATACATATAATACATTACATTAATTCATCAATGTCCTAAAACGTTTGCTCGATATGCCAGTGTTTCAGTATGTGTTTGAAGCAATTCAGACTCTAAGCAGCAGTTACTGTCTCTGGCAACTGGTTGTATACGTCCGGCCCCATAACGTGCGTCAACTTGCCAGATTATGTTAGCGAGCGCGTGACACTGACAAGCTTATCGGCGTTGCGGTTCTCACAAGAAAGAGACTATGCTTCCTGTAAATATCGAGATTATTTCTCACATAGACCGCTACTTGAAATATCAGGATGTCAGGCAATGAGAGAATTCTGAGTTTCTTAAAGTGAGTATTGTTTTTGGCTTACTATTTGGTATTAAGAATTACTGCAACAGAATGTGTTTTGGTATACGGAACTAGATATCGCTCCCACATACCTATTACAGAAGAGATCGGTCTCTTGTAACCTCAGCATCTAAATCGATCGATTCCTTAAATAATTATACTTATGTAAGCGGGAAAATCTTAGGATTCTTAATCTTAACTGACTGAGAGTAAACTAAAGAAAAAAATATACCTTTGTACCTTACTGCATATAGTAAAATTATCGTTTGCTTACTAACTAATAAAGCTAACTTTCTTTGAGGCAGACAAACATTGCAAAAACTTTTCATCCACATTTCCTGTGAATTTTCTGTGTTTTGTAAATTGGTGAATCAAATCTAATAACGATGAACTTTTGCGTATTAAGATGTAAAAACAGCACGAAACAAAAGGAAGGTACTTTTTACCAATCCCGTTCTAGTATAAACTTTTCAATTCTTAATGGTATCTTTTCTAGTATTTGGAAGCAGCAACCGTAATTCAACTTGTCTTCGTAAATTTGTTTGCATTTTTATTCGCTACTTCTGTAGTGTAGTTGCAATTCTAACAATATTTTATTCACGCCCAAGGAGTCAAAAATGTAGTGAAGATTGGCTGGTAATAGACCTATGATGTTTATACGTAGTTGGTTCGTGTTATCTTGTGATTTCTTAGTGGATTATTGTGTTTGGCGGAGTCAAGTAGCGAGTTCTGCAAAATAGTCAGCCGTATTCCTCAAAATGTCTAGTAAAAGAATCCAAACTAAGCCGTCTTTACGCCGGTTCGGTCTTTTGTAACTCTTTCTTTTCGAATTATTAAAATATTTTTGCGAATCAGTGTCGCACAAAATGAAGCTTCCGATCGCGTGTCCGTCAACTCACCATCCCTCCTTTGTAATTAGCGGCGTGTTTTGGAAACATTATCAACGTTTATGTATGACCACAAACGACCGGTTAACTTAATGGAAATTAAAGCGAGGTGCGGCTTACCGTGATATAGAGTGGGTGGGATAGTAAACATCCGAATTAAATGTAAAACTTATTAGCTGTGCCCGGCAGTTTCACACACCATCTGCTTCTAAGGGTCGTATCGTGATGTTAAATAGCCTATAACCTTCCTCAAGAAATGAGTTATCAAATGCAAAAATAGTTTTTTTTTTATCCGACTGGTAGTTCCAGAGATACGCACGCCGCCTGCTTCTTTCTCAAAAAAAATCTTTATGATAACGGGAAGTTGATTAGGTCGTCATATTTGCAATTTTATTTGATTTATCACGAAATCATCTGATGTTTTGTCAACATCAGTTAACATCACTTCGCATCTTCACTTAACATCAGTTGAGATGTCGACCAAACGCAAGCCTATTCATCATTTAAAAAAAAACTTTTATGAACTAGAATCTATTTTATATTTCTACACACAGGACTCTATGCCCGGTTGTGGAACATTTGAATATCCCACAGCTAGGCATAGAGTATAACTTTGTAGCCACCTCCGCAGAATGTATTTAAATGCATAGTGAATAAATTAATTAAAAAATATAAGTTTTTATCTGGGACAATGAACTAAATATTTAAAAATAAATTCTAGTATTTGGCGTGTAGGTACTTAGCTATATTCTTAAAAGCTTGAGGCACAGAAGTATAGTAAGTACCTGTAACGGGAAGTACCTCAAGTGCGTGTAATAAAGAGTTATTCATTCATTCATTCATTCATTCATTCAATGACGACGGCAAGCGGCAAGCCTCAACTGCCTTGCAATGACTCTCGCTGTTAACTGACTTATGCATCAAATCATATAAACTGATCTATTCGTATGTAGGAGTTTCCCTACGAGATCGAATCAGAAATGAGGAGATCCGTAGACGAACGAAAGTTACCGACATAGCCCAACGGATTAGCAAGTTGAAGTGGCAGTGGGCAGGGCACATAGCACGCAGAACTGATGGCCGATGACGATGCAAAATTCTGGAGTGGAGACCACGGACCGGCAAGCGCAGCGTAGGACGTCCATGCACCCACAAGGTGGACAGATGACTTAATAATAAAGACCGCAGGAACGCGCTGGGTGCGAGTCGCTTCCAACCGGTTGTTATGGAAGTCAATGGGACGCTTATATCTAGCAGTGGACTTCCTACGGCTGAAATGATGATGATGATGATGATCTATGTAGGAACTGCATATTTTTGCACAATCGCGTAGTTTCGTTACGTCTCGTCTGTCTTTCACGTAGAACAATGACATCATAGGATTGTTGATCTAGCTAGCCTGACCCACGGCCGCACCCTGCGATGTTTTCGTTGCAAAGTGATATGTAATATAATCTCTCTGATTTGTGAAACAAAGATAGTATGTCAGTGATAAGTACTGGGCACGACTTGAATTTGATCAATTCGGCGATTAAGAGAAATTCGACGTTTTCACAGTATAAGTTATTTACTTGTTTATCACTTGACTTATTTATCACTAACATATCTTTATATGTATATATAAAAATTACGTGTCGCGTTGTTTGTCCGCGATGAACTCGTTCAACTACTGAACCGATTTTAACCAAATCTTGCACAGTTTGCAGTTCCAACTTGAGAGATAGGATAGTTTATATCTCAATTTGTAATCGCTATTTTTTTTTATTGCCAATTATTTATGTATTATACGCCAAAGTGGTATAAATCTGTGAGTTCCATAAAATTCTAATAGATGGCGGTGTAAGGTAATTTATTAACTGGATTGAGTAAGTATCCAATAGATGGCGCTACGTAAAAAGTCCAAACGTTTCATATGTGCTACAATTTATTTCACGTTACACGCGTGTGTTCAATTTGGCCGTAACTGCTAGTTATTATAATATAAAACAAAATCGTCCGCCGCGTTTGTCTGTTCGCGATAAACCTATAAACTACTGAACGGATTATCATCCGAGTTTCACCAATTGGCAGAGTGATTCATGAGGAAGGTTCAGGTATATAATTTGCCAAAGTGTTGTGTAATATCTACATTGCACCCGTGCAAAACCGGAACGGGTCGCTAGTTGGTCATAAAAACGGCAATTTTCTCGTCGACTATTAAAATTTTCTTTTTCTTTTGAACTAGTCTTTGTTTACTTGCCTTTGTTTGCTTCGTCCTCTCGTTTATATCTGTCTTCATGAATGAGTGATCTTATTAGATAAGATGTTTGAGCATACCATATATGTATTTTCTGTCCGGAAATAAAAAGAATTCCAGTAGTAAAATTGAATATTCTAGAGCTCGTAATAAGTACCTTACGGGTACGTCCCTAAGTACATACATCTATGCTGCATTAAGTTATTGTGATACCATACAAACGAGTATATACCTTAAAATAATAGTGACACACTTTAATTTTAAAATGTCTTGTTTTTCATTTAACATTAATAGCGGCCTACTTTAGCCGCAACTTTGCCAAAAATAAACGAGGAAACACGCTTACAGTGCTGGGAATAAATATAATTTATTTACTAGCAAAAGCTTCTTTTAACTTCTCGTGTTTAATGGAGATTATGTAAAGGTTATTAATATTGTTTATATTTTGTATTAAACATGACGAGATTGCGGTGCTAAATTTATGACTAAAATGATGAAGTATGATTGTACTATATCTATCACTAGCGACCCGCCCCGGCATCGCACGGGTAGTAAGAATGGGTATTTTTTTCATCACCGGGGACTTTTTTGTAGATCTATAAAAGATAAATATCCCACCATGCATTGCTTTTTATATCTCACAGAGATTAGGCAGCGTTTTCGATTAAAGCTCCCAGATGGCTTGATTTTTTCGACACTTCCAACAATTATCATCATATTTGACAGTGCAGAGACTAAGGTCCTTATTCTCTGATATACAAAGTCGAGTTTGGCGATAAATTCTAAATATCTAAAGAATTGCCTAATAATTACTTTTACAGTAAAAAAGAGTACCGACGTTTCTCGTACCATAGGATTCGTTGACGGCCTCGCATATTTTCTTTCCCTTTTCTCGGTACACATAAGCATGTGCTATGAATATCTAACTAGGTACCTATTGCGGAAGTTCTAATTCAATATTTTAATAATGGATTAATAAATAAATATTCTAGGACATTTAACACAGCGCCATCAACCCAAACTAAGCAAAGCTTGTGCTATGGGGATCAGATAACTAATAAAATACTTACATACTTTTTTTTTGTTGTAGTTTATACATACTACATATAGAACACTCAGACAACAAACATTTATCGTCACATAAAGAAATATTTGTCCTTGTGGGAATCAAACCTACGCCCTACAGCTCTTAAAGCATATATTCTACCAAATGAGCTATTAGAGCTATTCAGTCCAGTTCTGGCTAATATTCGTATGAAGATTCTATCCCGTGCTATCTTTGAAACGACGCGATGGAAATGTTTATACTTGGCATCCACTTTTCGCCGACCTCGATTTTTGTTCTGCTTATGTTAATTCAACAAACGATGCAGTAAATCTCCTTAGCTCAACCCGAATAATGTTTTGATTGTAGATATATAACATTTTCTTTATAGCAATAGAAAATAACTCGGGTCGAGATGGCTCAGTTTACGACGAGACGATTTTGTACGATATCGTGCACTGCTTTTTATTTCTTGAGTAATAATTTTATTTCAACTGAAAATGTAATTCTTTTTTTATGCAGTCTCAGCTATTGTAAAGTAGTTAGTACTATTTCTACGTGAACAAGCTATAAATTTTTATCAAGAAAATTGGGGTCAACGATAAAATACATTGAAAACGTGCGAAGCAATATTTATGCAGGCAAATACAAATCTTGCTTTCCTTTCGCATTTCTTATTTACTCGTTTTCGAAATGTGATTTCAATTACATGCGAGTAATTGAATTTAAAGTAAAGTTTTTAAAATAGCACTTATTCGTACGCTATTCGCTGCGAAGCCTCTCAATAATTCTTACAAGGCTTAAGTGCACTTTTAGTTTTACACCTTTGACACATTTAAATGTCCTTAGTCGATAAAGTGCGCGCGGGAAATTTTAGATACCAACTCTTTTTACCATAAAAAGTAACCTAATCAGTTATGAAGTTTTATTATTTGCCTCTTTTAAAAACTCGAGAGCTAAAAAAGTTTTATTGTAATATAAGAGTGTGGTTAATCGTGTCAGCCATTCAGGCGTTACGTTGATTATTTATGATCGTCATTATGTGAGTAGGTGCCTATATTATTTGCACACGAGCAGAGTGATCGTAAGCCAACATGCGTTCCATTACATTCAGCAAGGTCGCTGCCGGAACGACCGCAATAAACATTACCTTAACAGCACGCTCCTTTTAATTATCCCGGGGAGGTGAAATCGGCACGTGCCTCCACACCCCAGATTGTGAGCTAGGGAGGTGGCATGAGGGTCGTTTCGGGCCCTTTGTGCGGCAACGAAGCGGAGATCCGTTGTTTGCGCAGGCTGCGCGCGTCGGGTTCCTGTGTCGAGCGGCAGTAGCGCCGCCGGCCCGCCGTCGGCCGCACCAAAATGTAGCCTCACGCCCCCGCGCCACCACTCACACAAGTCTTCCAGCGGTTCCGCCGCCCTTAGGATTAAGAAAACGAGTCTTCCATTAGATTAAGCTAGGTTAAGATGCAACGGGGCCGGGCTCCGCGTCGCGATCAGAACAACCGGGTCGTGTTCGAGCGGCTATGGCGCGGCACGTTCCAGGCTGTGGTGGCGGCGCCGCCCCAGCAGCCGCGCGCCTCCTCGCTAGAGCCAGGGCCGCGGCCGGCAACCCGCCCGCCCGACCCGCTCGAGCCCGCGCTCCGCACCATTCTCGAAGGGCTCCGTAGCTCGTGCTGCTGCCGATGCAGCTGCTCCGCCCAACCCCGAAACCTCTGTAACGACACTTTGCAGGTCTGTCTCCCTGACGCGGAGAGGAAGGCCGTGCGCTCCGTCATAAGGTGTGCATACACTTCTATCGATTTTATCGTGTGTACGAGGCATAGGGGTCGACCACCGCCAATCGTGGCTTCTGATTCATTTTAAATCGATCGCTTGTAGCGCGTGTAGCCGCACTATTTCCATTTGAATCACAATAAATCATAACGCAAAACGTTAAAGGTTTAGAGGCTACATCAAGAGATGCGACTTCCCACGTCTTAGTCCTAAAATCGATTACAATGTAAATTTGGCAATATTAGATATATAGATATAGACACTGAGATTACAGAGCGAAACGTTAAACAATGTTTCTATGTTGATTGTTTCTATAGAGAAAATTTACTCTAATCGTGTATTTCTATTTAAGTATGAGTCAAAAATAGTTTATATAACTGTTAAAACCCTAATGCACGTACTTAGCCAATAATGGACATAGAATAGACAAAACATTATTTTTTTTTCAATATTCATTCATTTGCGATATGTGCCCCTATGTATTTAGGAGTGAACAAAATTGCTAAATTGTTTTACTCTTTCCCTGTTTTAGCGCACTTAGTTGCTATTCAGGTAAATATAAGCGTTGTCTGACTCCACATGGAGTGATTCGCTAGAATCACTCTTAACACTTATACGAACACTGAACACTTTTATGAAATGAAACTGAACTTAATAATATCATCCGCGACTTGATCTGCGATACCAACTAACATGTTATTACTGAAATCCTTTGTAATGTTTTTACGATGATAATACAATGATTTAGACATCATCGAGTTGATTTGATGTCATGACTAGAAAGTGTATATTAGAAGTCAACTGCAACTAGTATACTAATACCCTTCGAGATTGGGCCGTGTATTACTTGTTCTTTATTTGTTCTTAATTATTACTCTATTGTGTTAAGACATTACATTACTTTTTATTGGTCACAAATTATTGCGATAATTACGTAGTACGTAAAAGTTGGAAAAACAATCGAAAAAGTGCAATATCTATTTACTATCTATCAAAGCTGCTGCAAAGCTATTTATATACTAATATTTCTCACAAAATACTAGCTCTTCTGTACTGTGTGTATAGTAAGTTATACTTAAATTGAATAAAATTACACTATTTTAGTTAAATTATAGGTAATATTTTTTTGTTTCTGGTAAACCACACTAAACCACACACACATTACACAAAACAATTAACAGTCATTCTAGAGTATCTGGATGACAATTATTCCGATTTTTTTTAAATTGTTCTCACATTTCTTTTTCTGAAATTGCCTACATTATTATCATTATAATATGTTGATGCCACATCAGGCCAAGTACATGTGTACTTAACTATGTTTAAATGATTACCAGCCTATATGCTAGTTTGTATGGTGTATACAAAGATGTTCTCACAAAATAAAGATTATCATTTGTATTGTTTGATCATATAGCGTACGCGAGACACACGCGGTCGCAGAGGCTCAGCAGGCGAAGAACGCGCGGCTACGGTCTGCGTTCGGCATCTCGCCGCAGTTCGTGGAGGGCTCGAGCCTGGACCCGGAGAGGCGTGCGCGCGACCACGCTGCGCGATACCCGCTCGTGCGAACACCGAGCCACGAGCGCGACCGCACCGACGCGCACAACTACAAAAAGAAGAAGAAACGGAGGTATACATCCCTAGCACGCTACATGTCTATTAATTAGCTATACATAATTATACTTGGTAGAACTCCTTAGCAAGTTAGTCGTCTAGGTAGGTTCTGAAGTAACATACATAAAAATATACTTTAGCTGTTTTATGTTTGTTACCTCAGAACTTTCGACTGAGTAAACCGATTTTGATGATTCTTTTTTATTTGAAAGGTGTTTCCCGTGTGGTCCTATTTCAATTTGGTCCAGTTCTGACAATGGCATCCACGAGAAAACATATGAAGTCGGTTTTTTTGTTTGTTAAAATGTTACTTGTGGTTCTTCTTGAAAGCGTTTTAAACATTGATTACTTTGATATAATGCTTCGTCTTGTATTTAATTACAGTGATTCACCAGATGCAAAGAAATTAAAAAAGAAGAAATCCAAAAAGAATAAAAAAGAGAAGTGAGTATTATACTTATTTAGCTAAAGTATATTTTTTTTTTGTTTCTAAATGTATTTACTAAGTTTTGTTACCATGCCAAATATTTCATAGATTTCATTTGACTCCAGACAGGTGACACTGAGATTGTCCAAAAGGCAAGTACTTACTAGTGTTCAATTTGTAAATTAAAACCATATTGAGAAGGAATAAAGTTAATTTCAAGTAAATTAAACATTTCAGCGAAAAAAGGTTACTGTGGCATCTCATAAATAGGTACAAGTATCTTATATAAAATCTTCTAGATAAATTTTTCTATACTATTATTTTTCATGTTTTATTAAGGCACGGATGTGTTGCTCGCACGTTATTGTTTAATATAAAAATGTAATTCATTAAGTGAAAATATGAAAGAAAAAAAAATTGGGGTTATAAGCCTGGGCTGTACCTACTAACCCGAAAGGGGGTAATTGTACTCAACATGGACAACATTTACAATAGGCATAACTCTTGGATCAATAAACTTTTTCTACAGACTTTTTTTATCACGATTTTACTTGTTCATAATAATTATTACAATGACCTTTTGGCTTTGTACTCTCTATGCTTATTCAGTTGTGTGATGAGTACGGAAAAAATACATTTATAATAAGTATTCAGACACAGCATTCATCATTTTTTTAAATGTATGATATAATGATTCTCCATGTACAAATGCATGCAAATGTGCGAGCAAGACAGCTGTTGCAGGGCTATTATATCCTTAACAATAAAGTATTTCACTTATAACTATTCTATCCTAATGGGTCTTTCTGAGATGAACAGCTGTTTTATTGAACACGACCGAGCTTAGGGTTCTGATCATAATTATTTATCTCTTTTGCACAATGAATTGATATTCTCGATAATAAACGAAGAAAGAAACTCGACAAAGTGTTTTTTCTTACTTTCGGATTATTGTGGGTCAGACTCGCGCGCCGAGGGTTCCCTAAAAATGTGTATATGGATAGGTTACTCGGGACTCGAGTCTTGATGGTTTTTACCATGAAAGATCTCCGACTTAGAGAGGCTTTTAACGAAAATATAAGTATATTTGAAGGAAATTTCTTTGAAACAAAATGGCCCATACATTAGCTACAAAACAAATAGACATTGCCATCCTAAATATGATGGTCATTGATTTCAATTTACTCTCCGCGATTTTTATTTCCAAAAAATGTTAAATAATTAAACATGTGCGAAAGAGATAATTGTGAGAAATTATATTATTATGGTTTTAGTTGTTACTCTTCTTAGCTCGAATCTAGGACAGTCGAGGTTTTCTGTTCTATCGTTCACATTAACATTGTTCTCGCTATTAAATATCTTTATGTTTGCATATTCTTTTATCGCCGTATTTGTGATATATTCGATGAAAGCAATTGGCCTAGGAATTGATGGGTTTTAAGGCCTTTTACTTTACACAGTACAGGAAGGAACTACGGTCGTATAATAAGTGTTCTACATCATGTATGTATTGACCTTACTCCATCAAACTTTTCATATGCTTACGAGACAGTAACGTATGTTATAGTGTATTCTAAATACTTTATAGTCTGTTCACTATCGGGTGATCGCAAACAGCTGCAATTAAAAAAAGCTAAAGTAAAATATTTTCGTTTTAACTAATTTGTCTGCAATTTATCGGTTTACGTTGAACGTATATTTAGAGTATACTGTGTTAGGCAGCAAAGTTTTGCATCGCGACGTACGAGAAAGAGAAGCCTACAAATTTAATGACTGCCATTTTATGCCTGATCTAGACAGACGCGGCCTGGCAAACAGCCTGAAATTTAGTCAGCTAAAACCCTGACTAAGCCATCTAAAATTGCGATGGCGATCGCGGCTACACAGTGTATCTAGTTCTACACAAATACGGCATGTGTTAGTGAATAAATTCGAGGCCGCTACGTCAGTACGGCACAAACATTAAATGCCAAAAATATGAATTTTAATTATTTAATAAACTGCAAGCTGTTATTGATAATCCAATAGCGAACAGGCTAGTAATATACTATTCATTTACACCGAATATTGTTTCATAGACAAGAGTCAAAGAAAAAGAAGAAACGCTCAAAGTCACCTGACACTGACAGCTCGAGCAGTTCAGAAGGACACCAGGACAGCGACTCCGCCAGTTCGGATGATGAAAAGCAGAAGCAGAAAAAGAAGGTACTTAATAACTCTGTTTTCATACTCTTGTCTGTTGCCGACCTGACCATAGAGTTTTAGAAGTGATACGATGCAAAGAATATGTTGTTAAAAATACCCAGCAACAGAAAGATTATAATAGGGTAGATGACTAGTATATAAATTTAAAATTGGTGATGGGCAGATGTTAACGCTTACCATCATAAGAGTGTCTGGTTTGTTTCATTACTTTTTTACCATAAAACAAGTTCAGTGAAAACGACGATAAGATACATATTTAAATCGACTAACGAATTTCTTAGATAAAAGCGTTTACAAGTTTTTTATGGAGATTGAAATGCTACAACGAAACGAGTGTTAGTATAGAATTTATATGGCGCTCGTAAAACTGACATTAGGGGCCTGCCCATAGCGCTCACTGTCTGGCATGACATTAAAATACTTGTAACCTTTTTCTGGTTTTAATATTGTTTTTAATCGATTCCATTAATTGATAGAATTTATAAGGCATTGAAATAATTAAGTCATCTTACTTATTGTAATTTCAGTAGAAATGACGCAAACTCAATTAACCAAATCATAAACTGACGGTTTTATTTGGATTTTTAAATATTGGTTCTTATTGTTTCTGTTGAAGAGCATAATCTTTGCAACATTTGAAGGTCTAACTTTAACTTTGTGTTTTGGGAATTCGGGGACAGCATCGACCAAAATCTATTCAACACATTTACTTCAGTTAGCCCTATTGGAATATTTTACCCATGAAATACACTACCCTGAGATTTTCATCAGTTTAAAGTAGTAAGCAGTCGAAGGCAGCACGTCGCTTTCTTTTCTTTCGCTCGATCATACTGCGACAGTCACACTGGCCTGACGAAATTCCAAACTACCCGCACATTTGCAACAAATCGGCTTAAAATTTTCGTTTCGTCTATAATTTTGTTACCCCTCTTATCTTTTACTATCCGCTAGAGTGTCGGCTCTGGAACTAATTTAGCTCAATTTTGCCTGTCGTTCGTTACCTTAATAGATATTTCTTGTGCTTATCCTATCGTTAGAGTAAAATCCATTCACGACCTTAACAGTTCCATGGGGCCGGATTTTGAAAATGTTTTATTTAATGTTAATTGTTCTTCTTACCTCATTATTTTATTTTTTTATTTCTGTAAATACAAAAAATAGCGAGTAAAAAATTATCTGTTTAACTGTGCATCATTTCATAGGATAGCCATCTTTATCTGAAGAAATAACGTATACTGTAAGTATATCACAAAGCAATAACACTCGTAAACACTATGTTAGGTGAATACTAAGTTATCGGTACTTTTGGTATGCAATAATGACTTTGTGACTAATAAGGGAAGATGTTCAAAGGGGGTGTTGGAAGCTTCCTTTTAACAGATTTACATGCATGGTGTTTGTAGTCCTTAAAACAGATGGTGGTTTTATATTGTTTTGTATCGCGATATTACTTGACGTGTTCTGAAAAAACGTATTACCATACTCGAAGATATTAGACCTCTGCCACTTGCAATAAGTTTTTAAATACATTATATACCGAATAGAAGTCACCTTTCGAGTATGTATCGTACGTTTTTCTATAACACACCCACTGCTAATATCCAGTCTTACATTATGTTGAAATGTAACTAATCCATAACATTCTCCCTCCTCTGATTTACCCAATAATTAAGGATGCACCAATATAAATGGTATACATTACCACCACCGTTTGTTAAATGAGGTACGTTCCCCAGGTGTTATTTTGTATTTTTTGTGTATTACATGTATTTATGTTTATATTGTAATGTGTTACTAACATAGCATCTATAAGAGAAACACTCGTGCCAACCAATCTGATTTGTTTTCGTTCACTCGAAACTATTTTTATTTGGTTTTCTAACCGAGAATGTTATGGATAATAAATATAACATTCCCTTCAGATATTTTGGAATAACTTTATACTTTCTATACTCGCTTCCATCGTTAGCTTCAAATAAATGTTATTTTAATTTCTATGATAAATCTTATATTCGTTTGACGCCTATATTGATTTGTCTATGATTCATTGTTAGTATGCATGTGTAAAGTGATTTAATTTCTCTGTTTAAATTGGAATTCTTCATTATTTTGATCGCCCCTCGGACGGTATTTTGAAGAATTTCAGGTAAATTTCTAGTAAGATATGTTTTAGTTGCCATTACCACTATAGTCTTATTGTATTGGCACTGGTGTTATAATGCCGTTCTCTTTGGAAGAGAATATTCATAATTTTGTTGAATTTTGAACAGAAAAAGTCGAGTGCAAGACGTCGCGCCAGCAGTGAACCATCGAGCAGAGATAAGTGAGTAACACATGCTAAACTTACAAAATTAGAATTAAATCAAAATTTAATCAAACGCTAAATATATATTTTTTTACTTTTCAGTTCTCCAGTAAAACATGCGAGAGAAAAACAGAGAAAACGCTCTAGCGAAGCAAGAGGCAACGACGTCGAGTTCAGAAACAACGACCGCGACCGCGAAGACCGCGCAAGAAAATACGAGAGACACGAGAAACGCAATGACCAGGCCAAGAATCGCCAAAATGACTCTAAAAGGCGTGAACGCAGCCCTTCCGAGAATGAGCGCGATTCCTCCCCTGAGTACAAACAGAGGTCAACTATTACCAAAGTAGACAACAAAAAACGCGAGCCCTCTCGAGAAGACGAGAGGTCAAAGCTCGAAAAACGATCCAAACGTAGAGGGTCCTCTCCGGAGTCTGAATCGGAACCTTCCAGAAGGCCAGAGAAACGCAAAAAGAAAGAAACGCGAGAGTCAAGTGTCTCGCCCCCGCCAGAGAAACGAGGACGCGATTGGAGCCCGTCTCCAAGTCGCAGGAGCAAAGAAGAAAGTTACTATAGAAAAGATAGCAAGGGTAGCAGGCAAAAAGACGATAGTCCTGTAGACGACAGAAGAGCTCCCAGGCGAAGTGAATCTCCTCACAAAAAGAAAAAGCAGGATGACAGCAGAAAAGAAAAAGATGATCGAGAGTGTTACAAAAGAAAAGAGAGAGAAGATCTAGAGTCTTATAATAGAAAGGAGAGAAACGAACGTGAATCATCTAGTAGAAGGGACAGAGAAGATCGCGAAACTTATAGTAAGAAACAACGAAACGATCGCGAACTGTCTAGAAAGGGCAAAGATGACGGAGATTCTAATAGCAGACAAGAGAGGGATGATAAATATGAAAGAAAAAAGACAAATAGTCACGATGAACGGAAAGATAAAGACAATAGTGGCGATCGACGTCGAAAGAATAAAAGTCTTTCCAGAGATAGAGTTGATTCTTCCGAAGACGAGACAGAAGTACGCGCACAACGATCTCCCATTAAAACTCATAAAGAAAAAAAATCGCGGAAAGAAGACAAAGGCTCTAAGAAATCCCGATACGAAAAACAGGATGTGTCTTCCGAATCGGAGAGTGAAATAAAACAAAAAGAAAAGCCTTCAAAAGTTTCAAAGTCAGATAAGTCTCGTTATCTCAAAGACAGAAGCGTGTCTCCGGCGCCGAGGGATACAAGGGAGCATAAACGAAGCCCATCACCAGATTACAGACGGAATCTTTCACCAAATTATAGACGGAAAGACTCGCCACAGACGACTAAAAGCAAATCTGACAAACATAAGTCTGATAGAAAATCTATAGAGCATAGACGAGAGGAAAGTCAAGAAGATAGCAGATCCCGAAGGAAATCTCCATCTCCGGTTGAAAAAAAGAAACACAGGTCGCCGAGTAGATCTGAATCACCGCCGCGCAAGAGTTCAAAACGCCAAAAGCGAGACAGCGAGACTCCCGATAGGAAAAACAAATCCGTAGAGAGGCGTTCGTCGTCGCCAAAAGACCGAGAGAGAAAGCATAGAGACAAAAGCGAGAGGAAAGACTCGCATAAGACCCGATCCAAATCCCGTTCCAGGCGAAGCAGAAGCACCTCAAGTTTAAGCTATTCGCCCGCGCGTCGAAGCCCTGAGCGGTATCGGGATATAATAGAAAATTTGCCTGAAAAAGATAAGCGCAAATATATCAAATCTCCATCGGATCTCCTCCCTAAAAAGAAAAAGAAGAGTCCTAGAGATTATAAGCCGAAAGTGTCTTGTATGCGTAGCTCGAGCTCCAGCGACAATGACGATTCTGGCGAAGACTTTTTGCGGGTTGACGACCGAGCTAGACAGGAGGAAATAGACATCAGAGAGCTGAACAGATTGAAAGAAAAACTGGCTCAGATGGCTAAGGCGTCGCTGCGTGAATGCGTTCGGAACGAAGAGACGAACGGGCCATCGACGTCCCAGCCCGGGCCGAGTGAATCAAAACTTGAAGACAAATCTAAAGCTTCTGTCGTGCCAGATAAAACTCTAACCGACACGAATACAAAGAAAAGTCCCGAGGTGATTGATAAAAGCCCTCGTAAGGAGAGGTCGCCGGAGAAGCGAAGGCGCAGTGAGTCACGTCGCAGTTGGTCGCGGTCGTCGTCACGTCGGTCTCGGTCAAAGTCCCGTCGGTCGCGCTCCAAGTCACGTCTGTCGCGATCCAAGTCGCGTTCGCGGTCCAAATCGCGGTCAAGTGGAAAGTCGCGGTCGCGCTCGCGATCTAGGTCGTCGAGGTCAAGATCGAGGTCATATTCTACATCAAGGTAAGCAATACATGCAAACAATAATATTCTAGTATTCAAAAAAGGTGCCATGCCTGGTTATTCTTGAACGTACTTTATTGTTTTTCGCTGTTATAAAATTAGCTCACTTTTAAAATTAAGGGTTTAATTAAATTTTAAAGCACTACCTTAAATAAGAGAGCATAGTTATACTCCATTAGCGGTTCATCTATATCAGTTAATAGGTTATATTTTCCTTCTACAGATCTCGGTCTTCCCGTTCTAGCTCGTACAGCAGCCGCAGCTCGTCGCGCTCCTCGCGCAGTTCTTCTCGCTCTACACGCTCCTCCAGGTATACTGCTGCTTCACACACGATTCATCATATGTGACACAGCCAATATGCTCCTCAACTGGATCGAAGATAACGTGTTACCTATTCGTCACGTAAAAAAATAGACAACTAGCAAATGTACGGATATACCATATTAATCATTGATTGATTAGTCACCCGAAGATATAACAATACTGACGTCCTATTGGTGCAGCAGTTTCATAGGCACTTTTTGAGCTAATGTGTTGACTGAAAATTCGCACTTTATGTATAAAATGTGGGTTCACTATATGGTAATGTGGATAAAATTTTCATTTGTGTGAAGATATTGTCATTCAAATCATCATTCAAATTGAAGATATTGAAACGATTTTAATAAGATCTTTTGTTGAAGAGCAAATTTGTTTTGTCGTGTATTGGAAACATATTAAGTAAAGGTAACATAGTAAGTTGTTCCATTCGAATGTTTATCTCATTGTAAGTACAATACGGCTAACAAACATTTACAGTTAAATGTATAAATTAGCCATGGAACATCTCGCTCCGCTTCTAAATAACTGTGAATTAACATGAGCAATTCTCTTTCCGCCTACCAAAAATGAACAATAACCCACAAAATGTGAATACGCAAACGAACACGCAAAAAACGTGCAATGCAAAAACGAAACGTTATGAAACGATGTGATGGAACGGAACGCGGCGTGATGCATGCGACGTCCGCTTGGCGCGGTGGCCGACAGAACAATGACGGGCGTGTACGCCGATTACCGTAGATCGAGCGGCGGCCGATCGCGCTCGCCTTCTATCCCTCGGCGCGCCGGCTCGCCCTCCTTTCTGGACCGACGCCGGATCACGAGGTACACACGACACGTGAATGCAGTGCTTTACTCTTCTATCCGACACTATCGGGAGATATTTTTTTGTTGAAAATACGCGTGATGCTCCGTACTTTCTTGTAGTTCAACCTTTTGGGTATCATAGGAGCGTATCGCTCGTCTCATACCTCAATCTTGAAAAAAAAACACCTTATAAACACGAGGCTTTATCTATCGATTGATAGCACATTTCGCCGATGTATGTAAAATCGTTAGTAACGTGGGTTCATTTCATGATTATGTTTAAACCCCTTGCAAGATTTAAGAAAAATTAAACACTGATTTTTAACAGTATGATAGCACTTTGGTGGGATTATCCCACATATTATCTATATAAAGTAAACGCGAGATTCATAAAATGACGGTTGCTTTAAATAAGGAAACCAATAATTCAGTTCACATTGCCTTACAATAATAAATTTCAAGTAAAAATTGGTGTCATAATGTCAAAGGTCTGCCTCAAATAGCGTACTATAAAATTAGCAAAACAGGCTATATCGTTTGACGGATATCACAATGGCTTTATCTGCTTCAAACATTATTTAGAGATAATAAAATCATTATTATTTTGTATGTGTTATGATCACAATTCTGACATCTTTTTTTTTTTATTTGACCTTTGTAAAGCACTGTACTCATTAGTAATTTGTGTGTTAATAGTGCAATATGAGTAGCATTTATATCGCCGTTCTTTGTCCAGCGGGCAAAGCATGTAAGTGGTGCTTATATTGTACCGTTTGTCAGGTGTTTAACAACGCGTGTGTAGCTTGTACTAGGCTGGTTTTATTTCTAGTTTGTACTCAATGATCTTTAAAACTATAGATTTAGGTTTATAACACAATTGAAATTGTGGATGAAAAAGAAAATAACAGTAAATTTTGTTACCTTTGTACAATTAAACTTATTAAGTATTTCTCAACATGCATTAAACTCAAAAATACAAATATTTTATTTATGATATCAAAATACTAATATATATATTTTAATATGTATAATATGAACGTAAAATAGTTATTAAATACATACATTAATTTATCTCTGAATTTTGATGTGTTCTTTACTCTCCACAAAAGTCAATCTCAAGTTTTAATAAATTTTGTTGCCATTTTTGTCGCGTCGATGCTGAAACTATAGTTTGAAAGATCTTTGGGTGTGCTGTTGTATTTTATTTTGCCATTGTGTCATATCGCGATTATTATATTGATTCGTTTTTTTTTAATTAACTTCCTTTTTTACGATTAAATTATAATGTTTTTATTGATTATTGAAATGAATCGGTCGATATGGTTTAATAGTCGTGGTGTGGCGCACTTTATGATTTCTTATTATCTATTTTTGTTTTGTTTTCTCTTTATAGAAAAAAGTCCCGAAAGTATAGCACGAGCTCAGAAGACACGAGCAGTAGCGATTAAATATCGTTGTTAGCTTCCATTTAGAATAAGTCGTATCATTATAAATATGAAGATCTATTCATAAGTTTAATTCACTGCAATAAACTATGCTAACTTCACTGTTTTTATTTTCATTTTGCCGATATTTTTTCCACAACAGAATTCTTTAACGGGCTGTGAAGTTTTGTATAGTTTGTGTTTGATGTGTGTTCTATCCTAACATTTGTTTTTAATTTTGTTATCAATGCTAACAAGGGTGTGCTACTACCGTCAAGTCAGATTGGTATATACATATTTTGTATTGATTTAATTAATGACGTATGTAATTATTTATTCAATTTAATTAATTGTAATTTTTTTGTTCCGTAGCGCACCCATAATAGATCTTACATGCTCGTCAAACAAATACAAATACCGAAGAAGATAAATAAGACGTGTGCCAAAAGTATCGGAATATTAACGTTCGCCGCCAGTTGTAGATGCGCTATGTACCTATAGAAAAAATATTGCAAGTGTGTTTTTCTGTTTCAACAGTTTGTTTATCACATTAAAGCGTATTGTAAACATTTTGGTTGTTTTTATTTTTTATTTCGCTGCATGGTAGGCTTCAAGGCAGATCTATTTAGAGCTTTTCGCGATCTGTGGTGATTGGTGTGTATTATTATTAATTTATGGTTTTCCTCTTACGATAAGTTCAAAATGTTATCTATTATAAAACTTGCTCAGGAACCAACGCGCGTAATAGCGGGGTTAACATTATAGAAATCGATTGAATACTTACATATTTTGTTATATCTTGCTGCGCCGCTACCGACTGCGGTCCAATTTTAGTACCAATTATCACAGTTCGTGTAAGAAGCTCGTTACACTCCAATGAATGTTGTAGAATACACAAAAGGAATTCTTACTCATAAAATATTTCTTTTTATTTCGCTAGTGTGATGTTTGCTCAAGAGGGTAAGTCTCCTTTTATTTGCTTGAGCATAAATATCTTAGTACCTAGTCCAAAACAATTGCTTTTGCAATGTTATTTTGCTGTAATTTTATAACAATTATATGCCTATATTAATTTCTCAGAATTTATATTGACTAATTCAAAATCAGAAAATAAATGTTAGTAAATTTATTTTAAAAAAAAACACAATTTTACTGATATTTTACTTTATTGCATGTAGCATGTATTTATTACTACTACAAGACTAATGCCCTGTCTGCTAACACTACTAACGACTAACAGCGCCCGTAAGAGGCCGATCCCGTACCGGAGGCCTACGCCGTCGACCCCCACTTCGGGCTCCTACAGCAGCAGATCGTCACAACGCAGCTGGTCCAGATCACCGCGAGTAGAGCGAGAATAAAACTTAAAATATAAGCAACATAAAACCGTAATATATCTAGTCACGAAATTTGTTTCTAGTCAGAAACGTGTCATAGCTGTCTAGTCCGTGTTTTACAGATTTCAAACCAAAAATGTAATTTAGTGACTCAATCTAATAAAGTTCGTACTACGATCACGGTGTTACTTAAAAACATTGCTTAAATTAACATAGGTACTTAAAATTCACCTTCTGCATATAACTGACATCTTTAAACTTTAAGTGTTTTTAAGTAAGACATGGATTTGAGGAATTGTATTTGTGCAAAGTGAATTTGATGGACCTATTTCAGTCAAGTTTCTTAGCTGTCACAAGTAGAATTTACTTACTTCAGGAAGTCTATTGTGAATAGTGCTATTTATGATTGCGCCAAAAATCGTCCTGTAACTCCCCAACTAAATCTATAAGTAAAAAAAATGCATTGCGTGATAGGAACAAATACATTTTCGCATCTCTAATATTAGTATAGAAAGCAACTGAAAATACTTTCTATGATATTAGCAGAGATAATAAGATCAGGAAGACTTTAAAAAGTCAATGGCGTATCACATGCTCAAAAACATTCTGAATGTAATATTTTAACGGCGACTTCTCGCCTTACTCTCTCGTTAGTAGAAAAGGAAATAAAGTTTGATGTGTACATTAAAATAAGATTATATTTGAGCTTGTAGTATGCCACAAGTTTATTTAATATAGTAACAATAGTTTCCGCCTGTTTACGGATAAATTATTTTAGTCATTTAGTTAGCAAAATGTTATTTTAAGGCACAACACTGTCAGGTGTCTGCTTAAGTATTAGGATCTCATTGCATTTACATGAAACTAGTCGAATACATAATTTATTATTTTAATTTTAAGGCTTCTATGTATCTAGTCATCGTGTTTACTCAATTAACTATCTAGTCAAATTTTTATGTTGATTTTGCACTTTAATAGTAATATATTTTATGTGCGCCGTATTCGCATTTGTTCATTAGAACTGACATTGAATAATGTCTGAGCCTTGGTTTTTAAAGAAATTTTTATTTGGGATAATGTTCCTAACGTTTTTTATTTTTGTTGATAATATTATTTATTTAAAATAACCAAAATACTCGTAGGTATATAACCTGTGCAATACACATACATATGTTTTATTATAATTTGTGATTCTAATAACTCACAATTTTTACTCTTAACAATTTTACTAAAATTATATTATTATTATTGCAATTTGTAATCTTATTTATTTACGTAATAAATCGTAAGTTTAAAATGTTTGAATCGTTAAGCGTATTTTAGGTAAGGATACTTTTAAATTATTTATTTATTGCAACTAAATTAATTTGTAACCCATAATAACCCTTCGGTTCAACCGCGTTACTGTAGGTACCTATTTGTAAGCAATATATTGAGAAGTTGTGAATGATATTCATGTAAAAATAATACTCGTGAGTTAACAATAACAATTTATTATAAAAATATACAAAAATTTACTTATTTGCATAAAAAATCACAAATGCACCACATACTAATAAATAGTTTTATAAGTAGGTACAGATAAATTTGTAGACATCACATTGTCCTGTACATAGGTTTCCACTTAATTGAATCAACCCCGTTGTCGAATATATACTAATAAATTAAAACGATAAATGTTTCCATGCCTTTTTATACCTATTCTTATAATTATTTTAATTTTCGTATTAGATAAAATATACCTACACGTAAAAGGAATGTTTATAGCCTTAGCTACAATTAATAATTGGCGAGCTTTGAAAATGAAGCAGCGTAGACCAAGCACGTTAGTGGCAGCATAGTTTTGACCGCAAATAAGTATACCTTTATCAAACTACTCTGATATTGCCGCTCTATAAACCGAGCAGTTTTGTAGAAGAGTTCATATGGCAACGATCTAAACATGCCATGGGGCGGTTCAAGTATTACGTAAGCACCAAAGGGGGGTGGAGGAGTCTTTACTTTGCTTATTTTTAACGGCTTTGGGGATGAGGCGATCTGAATGGTGATTTATCGGCAAAGTGGTGTAAATTATGCTGATTGTTTTCCTTGTTATCGGCACACCACGTTTTAGCGAAATGACTGCTAATTAAACCAATATTTACGTAAGCATAGGAGAGGGAATTAAAGGCTTTGCTTACTTTTGCTCATAAGGGGGAGGAAGGGGTTAATAATTACTAAAATTTTGCTTACGTAATACTTTAATGGTCCCCATGATAGATGCCTGCCGCTGGCTTAAACCGTACCTAGGCTTGATTGAACAATGATAACCACGAACACGCTAGAAAATAAAGCATGTCATAATCGAGCAGACGGTACCGGCCAGATATGCAGATTCAAAGATCACGGCAGAAATATAAAACTTGATCAACTTTGGGAGCCTACGACACGCGTTGGTCCGTTGCTGCACACGTTTACTCTGTGAAATATTTTATTGCTAAAAATAAATTTGTTATAACAATTGAGACTATAAAACTGATAAATTGATATAATAAGTGTGACTTCAACTTAACGATATATTGCGCAAATCTGATGTAAAAGTTCATCACGGTAGGTACACAAGTTGCAACCACCACCGTAAGTAATTAGGAGGGTCTCAGTTTGCTTTCTTCTGGCTTTGCTGGCGCCGTTTGCTGGCCAGGAACATCGCCCAGCCGAACCCGACTAGGTTCATGAACAGAACTCTTAACTGCAATAAAAATACATTAAGATTAGAAAGAAGTCCAAATTTACTACTGTGGTCAGTCTTCAGGTATGGCAGCTACTGCGTCTTGGCACGGCCTTGCAGGTACATTACGTAAGTTACCTGCCCTACCCACGTTTGTTTTAATAATGTAGGTAATAATGTAGTATCACTCACCATGGGCGGCACGAAAGCCAAGTTGATCACTTGGAAGAGCGTCAGCCACTTCCAATTTGCCTCCAGCACCGTTTTGTAGAGCGCAAATAGTTGCTTAGTGGCCGCGTTGTGGTTCTTGCCTTCGAAACGCGCCAGAGTGTACAGAGAAAATGCTTGCATGACAGGCGCGAAGATTAGTCGCTCGAAGATCAACTTTTTTGCGAGTGGAAAAGCGACGGCGTCTTCGGGGAAAATGCTTTCTATGAAATTGTAGAAGTAATGAGGAATTGTGCCGCCGAAAATTAGTCTGAAATAAATTGTAGAATTGTACTTATTTTATTCTTACAGCCGAGCTCTACTAAAGACAGTTTCATAAGGAAGATAAAACTGAAAATTAATATAACACTAATATCTATTTACAAATTTATAAAAACTAAATCTAGTCTAAAAGCTAGAATTCTGAGAGCATTGCCATACAGGTTGGCAAATAAATTTATGTAATAAGCGTGATGGCTAATTATTATTTTTATTGCCCCATAACAAAGAGTTAATTAAATGGAGTTGAATAATAAAAAAACACTTCATTTCAACTTTGTATTAGATGAGAAACTACTTTGATAAAATATGTAACATTGTGTAAACACTTCTATGTGTGTGCTATACAAATTCTTTACTAGAACTAAGCGCACTCACTAAAATCATCAAAAACGTAACGATTTAGATTTAGATTTTGTAATTTTTTTATAGTTGATAGGCTACCTGATTGACTCTAGTTCATCTTATGTTAAATAATGTTGTAGTTAACAATGATAAACACACCTCACCTGGAAGGGAACTGGCTCTCAAGTGAGTGCCATAGAACACACCATAAAAAATATTCTAGTGTAGATAACTATTTATATTCTGCATTATACCCCTTATCTTCATTGAATGAAACAGTGTTTAACTTTTGCCAGTTAAAGATGAATAAGAATCAAGGTAATAAATAATATATACAGGTTTATTATTTAATTATATAATATAATTTAGTCATTATTTGTATAATGTTTCAATTGTATTGTAACTTGATTTTGAAGATAAATAATAGAAAGCTGAATTTTTCCATACATCCCATAACAATATAAATGGATTAGAAATTATGTCTCCATAAATTTGTGGAGACCTACCTATATATATGTGTATATTTCTTACCCATAAAATCCAAATGCGAGAATCGGGTCCAGACGTATCGAGTCTCCAGCAACTAACTGTGATGCAACACTGCCTGCTGTGCCCACTACACAACTGAAAATTAATTGTACATCATCCTAAAAAAACTCAATTTTACTGTTAGACTAAAAGTAGCCAGTGTTATTTTAAGCACAGCTAACTATAACTCATATGGCTGTACCAGTCTTGATGTGATTTAGTAAAAAGTATGTATCCATATCATGTACCTATGAACATGTGAACTACATAGAGATAAAATAAAACATCCTAGGAAACTTCCATCTTTTGTAATAAAAAGTCTATTGTAGAAGTTACCTACAGACATATGTCATACAAGGACCTATTTATTTATTGTTACCAATATATAGGGATATTTATGTCTACAATTTAAAATGAAATAGTTACTTTTCTCAAAGAATTTACTTATATAAAACAAATTACCACATATGAATAACTGAATAAAACCACAGAATTTGATCGCTAAACAATCATTTAAAATTTAATGGTAAAATGCACTTTGGATTTCGTACGGAAGACCTTTGAAACTATAAACCTAGTACCTAAATCAAATACAGATAAAATCTTACCTCGTGATCGCTTTTGTTTTGATCGGATGTAAATATAAATTCTGTAAATATGATGCCAACAAATTCATTACAGGCTTGGATAACGCCATCTTGCTATCTAAAGTTTAAATAATTAAAAAACTTCGAGTAATTGTACTGTACACGTATCTTTATGCAAATGTCGAACTAAACTGATAAATGTTTATCAAAACATCTGAATGTGATGTGACAGGAATCTAGTCAGAAATTTTATTTCTGTTGGAGTGGCGCTAGTTTCGCGCATTATGTATAGGTTCATTGTAGTTTACTATTTTGCCACCATCATCGCTTTACTTGCGCACGCGCAACCACAGAGTATAAACCAATAAAACTGAAACGATTTGTGTTAAGTTTTATTATTACTTTAAGACCGCTTTCGAAGGCTTTATTTGACAAATCTAAATTTACTAAAATTGTTACTGTATTCTACATGGTTTTCCATTTATCAAGGATAACATTTTAATAAGTATAGATCTGTCAACTCTAAACTTGTTAAATGGGTTTTTTATGGGTTCTAGTTTTATGGTTTTGACAATGTTGACAACATTGTTAAAACCCTAAAGCCCCAAAACTGGTCTTTTTATATAAATTTATGTACATACTATGATATAAATTATTTAAAATCGTTAAAACAGTCCATTAGGTACAATAACAATTAATAATTCTTACATAATTTTATGCTAGCCTGTAGCATAAATCATAATTTAACTAATATTCTAGAAAGAATCAAAATTTTACGACTATTGTTACATTTTTATCAATATTTTTTAGGTTATTGTTAGCTATCATTATAAAGTTTATCTAATTGTTTTTGTAAATTATGTGATGCAATATGAGGGGTGTCCATCACATCTGTTAGATGTTGCTTCTTTGCTGGAGTACTCAGGAAGTTCATATGTTCTTTCATTTTTAAATACATACTTAATGCTCTGCCACCCATATCGTTTTCAGGGGACCTCTTGAAATTGGTAATATTTGGCAGTGACCGATAATGCACTTTTTTTTTCACCAATGACATCTTCTTTGGTATTTTGTAAGATGGTGATTTTAAACATGATTTTATGACAGAGCATGGGGTAGTCGCTATGTGGCTCTTTATTGGAGTCACTTTTTCATGGACCAGAACTTCTTTAGTTGATTCAATGAGAGTTTTTTCTATATCACTTTCTGATATTCGATTCTGTTTTTCGTATATCAACTTTCTAACACTCTGTAAAGACTTAAGTTCTGACACCTTGATACTGTTTAGCATTTTTATGCCATTTTCAATCATAGCAAGATTGTTTAAAGTTTGTTTTTCAACTACTAACAAATCTTCCAAGTCTGTACTAACTTTTTCAGTTTTTGCCTTTGACACTGTAGCTTTGTTAAGTATATCACATAGTGATACTATTACACTATCTTCACGATTGTTATTCTCATTGCTAACTGAAGTTGTCTCGAAGCTCATGATAGTATTGTCGTGATAAGCCACACATGAGTTATCATTACTGGAGTCATTGAAGAATTCGTTAACATTTCTGTATTCTTTGTATGGAGTTGAGGCAGGGGTTGTTGTCTTGGCCATGTCTATATATGTATTCGTTTCAGTCTTTTTCTTTTCAATAAGTTCAATGACTTTCTCGTTTTGTAAGAAGCTATCATCACAACTGGATTTCCAAGATTCATTTGAAAGAGGTGTATCAGGTATTCTAGATGCCATTACCTTTTTCCTAAGAGAAGACTTTGGGGTAGCTACAATTCCCTTGACTTTAGGTATATTAGTGATGTTTTCTTTATTAGCTAAACTTTTTATGGTTTTAACTGGCTTGTTAAGCACTGGAGGTGTCTCTTCAATGTTACATATGCCACTGATGTTAGCTAAAACAACAATAAGTGTGATATTTTGTAATGTGTACAAATTTAGTACTAACTAACACTGCTATAAAATCCTTACATTATTCCAGGATATACTTTTCCTGTGTTAATTCAGGATATATATATATATATACTATTTCCACTTCATTTCTGTTTTTACAGTTAACCGACTACAGAGCTGAGTAGGAAAAGAAATTACATTCTTGTATAAAAATAGTTCTTTGCCAGTGTATTCACAATTTTATACTTATTAAGTTATGGAGTGAAATATTCTATACCCATAATTGTGACAATTCTAATGTAGAAAGTTTGATTAATGAAAAAGTAGTTTCTAATAAATAAATAAAAAATTAAAACTTGAAGTTTCCCTGAGATGATTTACGCCAGTGGCCACACTGCTGAAGAATTAATTTGTGATGTGTACAAAGAAATGAAATGTGATTACTTACCTCCAGCTTGTGGATGCAACAATCTTTTTGTCTTTATTTCCGGCCTTGCAAACTTTGGTGTATTAGGATTTACAGTCATTCTAGCATTTGTTACAGTCTGGAAAAAGTTACACCTTTATATGGGCAGAGGTAAGACTCACACTATTGCCTGCAAATTGTGTAATAATCTGCATACAACTAGCCAGCAGCATCCAGCATATGGAGTAACTTTTATACTCCCTTTTCCAAATTTTAGGAATAATAATTATGTATCCAGTGGCTTCACTGGCCATGAATAGGTAAGTACTATATGTCTCAGGGTAATGAGCACAATGCATTGCTATACAGGCTCTTAAATAGATTAAAAATCTAAGTGTAATATCTATCTCTAACTCTTATTCCATTCTAAATTTTAAGTTCAATCAGGTCCATCTTGTGTCACCCACTTCAATAAGTACACTAATGAAAAAATATATATTGTTTTAGTAATTCAATCTCCCCTTCTCTGGTCACTTAGCCTGTATCATATAGGTCCTATCAGATTCTTATAATATATCATATATTATAAATATAAGAAAAATCCAAACATACTTACAGTCATAATAGGTATGGGTTTGGGTTTTGTCAGCTGAAAATTTAAAACTTTTCTGACATGGTTGTTTTTTGTCTGGCTGTATTCTGCAAGACTAAATGTTTTCTTAACTTTTACTGAAGAATTCCACTTTTTTTTCATAGAAGCTTGTGGTTGTACATTTTTCCTAGGCGATGGATTTTTCAATACTGAAAATATAATTTTTCTCAGTTACGAAACAGCATATTTGAGTCGTTACTATAATTCAACAGCATTTGGTTTGCATATTTATAAATAAAGTTTCTTTGAATTTTTATCAAAATGTACATTGGAATGCTAAACTATATAAACTTGCAGAATAAACTTGTAGAAACTATAATGGTATTAATTTGCTATTGTTACTTGAGAGAATGTATACATTTACCTTTGATATCGGGTCTCATTTCGGCAATAGTCATTGGTCTAAATGTTTTCTCCGCTGTTCGTGTGGTCGCTATTGTAGGCCGAGGCTGCTTCATTACTGTGACAGCCTGCCTAGCGTCTTTGGTAAACTTTCCTAAATGTAAAATGAAAGTATCAAAAAAGAAGTAATGATTAGTAAATTATTGGAAAGCAAAAAATTTATAGTATTAAGAGAATAGTGCAATGTTTTCAAAAGTTTGTTTACCGCTTAGTTCAGGCAGCAATTCAGCCATGGTCCTTGGTTTATGTGGCACCGGCGTGTCCATTGTTATAAAATTACACAGTTTAAACCAAAAAAATAGTTAAATACTTCGAACAAAATGCTAAAATAAAATTAATTCTACTGTACAGAAATAACTACACGTTAAAAATATTTTGATTTTCAACCGTCAACAAACGCCATTGAAATGTTTGCAATTGTCAAAATTAACCGCCTCATAAAGTTTCAAAAAAATCTTCTTCTTTGTTTTTGGCATCGCACTTTGTGTATTTACCAGTGAAAAGTAGTTCGCTATTGTATGATAATACAAGTTGAATAAGTGTTAGTTACGTAAAATAAATCAAAATTAAGTTAAAAACACAAGTTTTATAGAAGTGTGTGAATTGTGGGATAGTGAAAAAATGTGCTGAAACATTACTTTTAGCTTTGTTTGCAAAACTCCGTTGAAGCTTATAGTTGAGTCACCAATTCTATAGTGGGATATAACCGGATTCAACTTCGATTTACTTTGTGTTAATTTGACAGAGACTTCAAAATATTTTTGAAATTATTGAAATACTTAACGCTAATAAGTGTACAAAGTGCGATGCCAAAGTCAAAAAAGAACTTCAAATAAATTTTTTTTAATTTTTATTTTCTGGCTACAGAGACCATTGAACCATGTCTTTTGGAATTACAGCACTTCACTTTTATAATTTTGTCAGTGTTTTTGGACCGACTTGTCTTCAGTTTTTGCAATATACATCTATAGTTACAGTCAAAGTCCAGTCTTAGTCAAATCAAGTCATGCCTTAGTAAAGTAGTGGCTACTTTACAATAAGCTTCTGGGTGTAGTTTTGGAAGCAACACGAAAACTTGTTTCATCACATTATATCACTTTCCCACACTCGCACTTGTAATGCAGTACTTTATGAATAAAACACTGCTATTTTTATGCATAAAAACAACACTCGAAAAAACACTAGTTTTGGAAAATAATACAATGGGGCGACACGACTTTTACCGCGTTCCCGCCAAAACTCCTTAAATCATTATACGGATTTATCCGTATTTATACGGATTTCTCAACTTTCATACGGATAACTTTGACATACGGATTTAAAACACATAATATGTACCTACCAGCATTTAACTTAAAACAATGATTTATTGTCGGAGGAAACTTATGGACGCATTGTATTTTACTGCCATCAAAGTCTTGTCTCTTCAAATAATTTATATATTTCATAATAATTTAGGGAAGAAACTTCCATAACTTAATTATTTCAATGCACGTAAACTCAGTTTGTTCACAATACCTATCTGATTTTATTCAGGTTTCACCTAGGATATATAAAACCTTATTTAAGAAGTTTTTTAAGTTTTATGCATTCCGGGAGAGCGGGAGAGAGCGTTAAGGGTGGGTAGAGGGAGGCCACTGGTAAGACGCGACACATTGGATAACCGCGCTCACACAAACAAATTTGTATCACTCAATCTCTGACTCGCGGTGCTTATGGGACCATTCAAGTATTACGTAAGCAGAATTTTAGTAATAAATAACCCTTCCCTCCCCCTTGTCAGCAAATGTACACAAAGCTCTTACTTCCCTCTCCTATGCTTAAATAAATATTGGTTTAATTAGCAGCTATGTCGCTAAAACGAGGTGTCCCGATAATAAAAAAAAAAACAAACAATCAGCATAATTTATATGACTTTGCTGACGTTATCACCATTCAGATCGCTCCATCCCCAATGTCGTCAAAAATAAGCAAAGTAAAGAGCAACCAACCCCCCCACCCCCAAATTAGACATACGGATATTATACGGATTTATAATGACCCGATACGGATTTCGCTTCGAATATAGTTGGCAACACTTATTATCATGAATATCAAGTTTTTCTATTGACAATTTGACAGAGCCAGTATCACAGTAGATAATGATTCAATTTTCTGTTTTATCATTATTGTTGTTCATTTTTGGTTTAGCGTCTGGTGATAAGAATTAAATGCATTGAAACAAAATACTTTGCCACGTATACAAGCGATAGAAATAACAATTAGCTGATTATTGGGCCAATCACTAGATAAACTTTGAGACATCAGTTTAAAATAGCTGTAAGAATGGTTTCTTACGTGGAATTGAGTGGTTTCGACGCTTTTCACAAATATACAGAGAATATAGACCCTAATGGTGCCCCAGTGCTCTTCTACTTCAGCGGGTCGAAAACACCAGACGGAAATAGTTGGTGCCCGGACTGTGTTGAAGGTATGTTTTATATTAATTTATAAGAATATGTGTGTTTACATCTGTCTCGCAGACGCTGTTATAATTAAATTTATTTATTTATTTATTGTGTAATAATAATAAGCAACGTTACAGTATACACCAAAGTGTTACTTATCTTTTTATATAGGAAGATCTAAAAACTGTTAAACAGACTACTAGCTGCCCTAGAGTTAAAGTATTTTTGGTTGTGTGTTTTCGTTGCAGTTGTATATTTTATTTTAAATGTCATACCAACAAAGCAGCCACTAGCACAGTTGATATAAATTATATACAAAACATGTAGTCTAAACCACTCAATTCCACATTTAAAATATATAATATGTTATACAAATAATATAGTAATATATAATATCAGTAAAACAAATTAAATAATATAACGAAAATGCATGTTTGACAATTCTATTGTTATTCTTATTTTCTGATTTCTGCTCACAACCTCTTATTATAAATATAATATTTATATCAACTGTGCTAGTGCTAGAAATCAGAACAAGAAAGTCAATGCTTAGTTGTTGATTGTGTGTGTCCTTTTTACCTGACAGCAACTAAGCCAAACGAGCAGGGTTAAGTGTATTTTTCTGTATGTATGTCTATCCCCATGTTCCCTCGCAACTACTTAAACAACTGGACCGATTTTGATGAATAATATGTCATTGAATTTATCTTTATTGAGTGAGTGTCATTGTGTATATTTAACTTATAAAAAGTCAAAACGGTGGATTTTTGGCGCCAAAATCCCTTTTTACACTGACAGGTTATGGTTTTAAAAAAAAAAATGTTTATTAATTGTTTTGATTTGTTTTGCAGAAGTTTCTTAAAAATTTAGTCTTCTTTATTAGTCCAAAATAAATTATTCATAAAAAAATATTTTGTGGCCAATTGCAATTATTAATTATCAAAACATTGTAGGAACTCTTTGGTCATAACATGATGATAAAGGATCAATTCAAAGAATAGAGAAAGCAAACTTTTTCAAACAATGAATTAATTTTGTTGTCACTATTTTATTAAGTTCAACATGGCTCATCATACAACTCATAGTAAACAAGATAAAAAAATGGATGCTCCCTACCTGAATAATTACCAAGAGTTCATTGAATTTGTTGAGAAACTTAATGAAAAAAAGAAAGATGTTTATTTCATGTTCACTGGTGCTAAGAAAGAGAATGGTAGGAGTTGGTGTATTTACTGCCAAATGGGTATTGACATCGACCTATTTGTTCTATGACTACTGTAGTAACGACTTCTGTATAAATTTTCAATGGCCTTGGTGATATTATCCTTTCATATTGCATTTCATTAATAATTGCTTAATTTGCAGGCATTTGCATATTAAATTATTTTTTGTTTTTCAGCTGAACCAATAGTGAAATCATACTTGGGTGACTTAGAAAGGAATGTCATCTTCGCTTATGTTGATGTTGGAGATAGGGCATAGTGAGTATTTGTTACTGTATGAATTTGCATCAATAAGTAGATAAAATGAATCCTGTAGCAATAAGTTCAAAGAGGTGAGTTGGATGCCAAAGCAGCAACTTCCTGGGCTTTCTTTTGCTACTCAAACTTCTATGTAATGCTGCAATGGTCATGGACATGCATTACGTTTAGGAGAGTGCCTTATTCGTCCCATTACTGTTATCTTTATCCCATGACAGCCCTGTTAGCTCATTTGGTAAAGTTCTGCGTCGAGAGCTGAAGGGTGTGGCTTCGATTCCCACTCAGGACTAACATTTGTGTGACAAATATGAATGTTTGTTCTGTGTCTGGGTGTTCTGTATGTATTATAAATATATCTTTACAAAAAAAAAGTTTTTAGGTATTTTATCAGCTGTCTGGTTCCCATACAATGGTGCTGTGTGAAACTTTCCTCCAATGTTTATGAATTTCTAATATAATATGTATAGTGCCTTACTGACCTATCATAACTCCATCAAATATTGGTGTGGTCTTTCTAATTGTTGCAGACAATTTTCAAAATAAATATGAATGACTTTAATTTAATATTCAACACTACTACATACCTACTAGTAATGAGAAACATACGTACAGACCTACCTTAAAAAGTCACACATGCTTTTGCTGAAATTTTCAAATATTTTTGTTTGGAAAAATATATTATATTTACTAGCATTTTACATATGAAACTTGTTATTTTCAGTTGGAAAGAAAAGACGTGCCCATTCAGAACCGACCCTCGCACCAAGCTCATGGTAATTCCAACCATCATCAAGTGGAAAGGAGTCCAGCGGCTGGAAGGAAGCCAATGCAATAAGAGGGAACTGCTTCAGATGCTTTTTGAAGAAGAAGACGAATAAATGAATCATCATAGTAAGGTCTTTTTGAACCATAATTTTGGTCAACTTCATACAGTGTCAGCCTGTATGAAGTTGACCAAAATTATGGTCTATTTTTGATCAAACCAGTTGATTTTAAATGAGCTTGGCCTCTTAGCAATAATGGTCATCTTTGATCTTGAAGCATGTATTTGGTATGCTACTTTAGTTAACCATCTTTATGGGAAGAATCTATCGTTTATGGTAAATATATAATTGTAGCAGTAAAGTTCTTTTGCAAAGTGTGCTTAACTAAACCTGCTGTAAAATGATTTCTGTCATCTTGTTCAAAAAGTATTAAATAAATCAGTCTCATACAAAGATTTAAACAGGCATAATCTGTAAATAAGTAATTATAATCATAAGATTGGTATGCAATTAGCAAATAAATATATTTTTGAAATAAAAGGATGTATAATTTTTCGTAGGTTTTTTAGAGATATTGGTAATATTATGCTTAATATTTTATAATATAGATAAGATTTTCGGAATAATTATGATATGTGTGGCGCGTAGGAAAGATGTTATAATAGAACACACACAACTTTTTTTAGATCCAAATTTATTATTTAAGTGAATTTTAATAAATTTCCACATTTGTGGCATGAGTAATGTCCCAGTAATGGCCATGTGATGTGAGTAATCCATTCCACCGTTCGAATTAAACAGTTCTAGGTACCTAAATTCTAGTGAAATATATTCCATTGTCATTGACAGCCCTGTTGGCTCATTGGTAGTATGTCTGCCTGATCTGTAAGGCGTGGGTTCGATTCCCGCCAAGGACAAACATTTTATGGTATAAACAAATGTTTGTTCTGTGTCTGGGTGTTCTATATGTATTATAAGAATGTATTTACAACAAAAAAAAGTATGTATGGATTCTATCAGTTATCCTACACAAGCTCTGCTTAGTTTGGGGTCAGATGGCGCTGTGTGTAATGTGTCCTATAATATTTATTTCTTGTAAAAATAATATAATATTTCAGTATGGTGTTTTTAAAATCACAACAAAGGTGTTTGTAGCTCATATACAATATAACTAATTGTTGATATGAACAATAGAGTTCATAGATCAAGTAATGAGACTTTTATCTTACAGTTCATCAAACGATAAGTATAGAAATTAATACCTGAGGAAGATATAGATAGTAAATCTAGATAAACATGTTGAAAGAAAACAAGTAGATAAAAATAATCTTTAATTGATATCCATGATCATTATTATTAGCTAGGTATAAAAATGGTAAGTACTTATATTGAGTAGGTATAAAATGTTCATCTGATAGCTACAATATTAAAGGCGAGCAAAAATACAGACTGACTGGTAAAACTCAGCATACTCAAAGAGAATAAATAACTCATTCGTAGGCTCATATAAACAATTAAATGTAAATAAATCACAAATAAAATCGTGTAATAAAATTAGCCAGTCAACACAGAACGACTGCATCGCGCTAAAGGGGCTAATAACATTTAGAGCAGAAGGCATAATGCCAGATGATAGGCTCGGTCATCGGTTTTGACAGTTGTCCACATTTAATGTTTTTGTTAGATAATTAGGTCAAATTCAATTAGAACAATTTATGCCAGATCTTAAGTTTTCGCCGCCACTTTTAGTATTAGCTCTGAAGGTTCATGTTTGTATCATATTTTTAATTTATTGTTTACTTTTGAGTTCTTATGTACACGATAAAGAGTTTCTATCTATACGATAGACCTATTTTTTACATATTTAGAGCTAGAAATATATTCCCTCCTCCAATGTAGTGAAAGATTTTATCAGTCGGCCTGTATAGGTATATGTAACACGTATAATATAATAGTTAACATTTGTATAATCTAAACAATGTTGTACTGCATAAACTAAGTTATAATTATTCTTCATTTTGTCACAGCCCACCGCCATTTATTTAGGTACAAATTCTTATCACAGAAATATCATTGAAACCATCAACAATACTTAATTATGTAACTACCCGCTGAATAAAACATTAAAATGTAAATGCATAAAAATAAACAAGTAACAGAAATAATACCTACACCACAACTTGTAGAGATATTATACTAACTAAAATATACAAAAAATTAACCTAAGCTGCAGTCAATGCTATCCAAATGGATGTTTCATACCATTCTCAGAAGTTCTATGTTTTATAGCATTTCAAGCAGAATGTAACTTAAGTCATTTCTTAAGTTTATCATTATTGAGTAGGTACATTTATTTATTTCATTATACAAGTAAAATACTATGTAGTAGTCAGGTTACGCGTCTAGTGCCAATTAGTTTTGGCAATTAAGAATTTGCCTCAAAACTCGAGATAATAAAAAATACCTAACTGGCGTGTATTTACACTTGAGTTAGCAGACATTTTTATTTCATATTTTTAATATCAACGTGAATTACGTAGCACCACGATCTACTATTATTTTCTATAGGAATGTATCATTTTCTAGTATGGTTCACCAGCTCACCCAGCACGTAAACCACGACAAAATCTCATCCACTCTTTTTGTCTCGTGAAAACGAGACAGACCTATTCATATTTTAGCTGTCACGTTTACGCGGGAGGGATAGACAATATGTCATCGACTCGTGTTAAGCCTGCAGGATAGGCTTAAGTCTTTCCCGAGGGTTTATTAGGGTTATGTAAGAGTGACCTAGACCTTGATCGCGGGCTTGCTGCAGGCCGCGACGGGCGCCGGGTTGTCGTCTGGTTCGTCGCTCATGTTGAGATCGCGCGAGGGTACGGAGATCAGCACGTCGTAGTAAACCTTCTTGCTTCGAAGAAACGCGCTCTTGTTGTCGAATATCACTGAATCTGTGGAACAACATTTGTGGAGAGTTAATATTTTTGGGAACGGTACATTTTCAGTCCTATTTTTTTTTCTTTTATTAAGTCTTTAAACTACCTTTACCAAGAAGTATTTTTATCTTACTAAGTGATTTGAAATTCTAGTAGGCTATCAAGGCCTAAAACTCGTTTTTTTTTTTTTTTTTTTGTAGCTCACAGGCTTGGTGTTTTACCACAACTCACCTGATGTTAAGTGACGGTGTGGTCGAAGATGGTAAAGCACACCTAGCCTGGAATGGAACTGGCTTTCAAGTGAGGCTGCCGGAACACACCGTTAGATGCTTGGCGACAGATTTTCAACTTGAGGGTGGTAGTTAGCCAGCCGCGACCACGCTAACCACTGAGCTATCATCGTTTTCGTTTAGAGTAATTCTAGTCAAATCGAATCTGTTTATTAGTCACTGTGCTTGACACAATTCATTGAAACTTGGTGACAGGCACCGCTAAAAGGGTCAAGGGCAAGCGTCTTCCAGGAGCCCGTCTCATTTGTTCTCCCCATAGAAGATATTCCTCATAATTTCATCAATCTCATCAACGTGACCACGAGCAAATTATATTCTAAGAGGTCTCACTTATAGTACCTAGGTATACATAAAGCGAAATCCCTACGTTTTCTGTTCTCTTTTTGAGGGGTTGCAGTATATCTTAATCGGTATAGCTAATACTTACAAGTAGCGGGCCCGGTGACGGGTATGACGCCGACGTCCACGGGACCCTCGGAGACCTTCCTGGGTCCGTGCACCACTTCCACGTTATCCTCCTCGTCGCGTCGCTTTATCACGAATTTTATATCGTGACTGTCTACGCCGAACTCCCATCTACAAAGATAAACTTAGTAAGTTTTGTTGCTATGATAGTTCAAGTTCTAATCGTAACAATGAGCTTGAGCTGCCGGCGAAGCAAAAAGTTACTTAGCCTGCAATAGAAGTGGCTCTCAAGTGAAGCTACCGGAACACACCGTCAGGTGCTTGGTGCAGGTTTTCAATAACATATTTATAAGGGCACACCCAGTTTTTGGCGTAAGGAAATCCCGTCGTCAAATTGTAATTATTTTACAAAACTTGTGTTTTTGTGTGTAATTAATAAATCCACTTGAATTACAGCTTGATAAGTAAAAGATTACGTGCACGAATGTGGGCAGGTTATATAATAGATATTTAATCATGAATCATGTATGTTCGTGTTGTAACTTACTTCAATACACTGTCAGCGTCGACGCATAACAAGTCGACCGTGTGTTTCTCTCCTGTCTTTATCGTTACACGTTTGTATTCTTTCTCAGATTCGGAGGCCGGGTTCTTGGAGTAGTAATGCTTAGGTACTTTGCCTCCGGGTTTAATCTGGAAAGAAGCATTTGAAATACCTAGGTAATTATCAAAGAATGAAAGAAAAGCTTGGGGTGTAGGTACTAACCATTATAAATAACTTTTACTTTAGGCAGAACTCTGAAATCACGGACAAATCAACCATAGTACAAGCTTTAGTTAGTTTGGGAATAGACGGCGCTGTGTGAAATGACCTGGAATATTTATAAAAAAAAAGAGTGCAGTACTTACAATTAAACTGCACCTCGGATCTCCGTTCTCGTCCACCTGGGTTCCACCGTAGTGAGCGGGCAGCTGATCTGCGTCAATCACTGCGAGTAGCTGTGGCTGCCACTTCTTGGTGTCGGTGCCAAATATCTTAATCTTGGATATCGTGTACTCGTGCATGAACTTCTTCACCACGGAGAAGGCTAAAGCGAACATTTTGGGTGCTGGAAGGAAGGGAAATGGTGTTTGGTTACAACTTTGAACCATATTTGAGATATCTATTAGGTAACAGGATTTTCATTTATTTTATGTAACAGTAATGAGACAAACGAGACGCTCTACTGATGGCAAGAGATAACGCTTGCCCATGACCATTGCAGCGATACATAGAACTTTGAGTAACAAAACAAAGTCCAAATCACTGCTTTGTCGCTCGTTAATTACTTTGAGATTTTCGATGGTTACTCTCAATAGCCGCTGTAACTTTTTTTTTATGTAACAGTAATGAGACGAACGAGACGTTCTCCTGATGGTAAGAGATAACGCCTGTCCATGACCTTTGCAGCGATACACAGAACTTTGAGTAGTAAAAAAAAGTCCAGGGCAACGCTGCCTTGGCGCTCATTACTTTGAGACTAGATTGTTAGTCTCAATAGCCCTGTAATTTCGCTAGCTGCAGTACCCTAAAAACCGGAACATTGTAATGTTTACACACTACTGATTGGCGATAGAATATTTGGCACAGCGGTTGTAACTATCTCGGTGACCTCCTACTAAAGATCCACCACCAAGTAAGATCTCTCACTAAGTAATTAAAGTAAAGTAGCGTTTCGAATGGACATTCTTTATTCGCACAGCGAGGATGTGGAACTCTTTGCCGGAGTCTGTGTTTCCCGAAAAGTACAATATGAATGTCTTCAAATCAAGAGTAACCAGGTTCCTTCTAGGTAACAGTGTTCTATCATAGAAGACATCGTTGCTTAACATCAGGCAGGATGTGGTCAAAAGCGAAACCATTCCGAATTTTAAAAAAAATCTGCGTCTTTATTCATTTAGATTCGTGGAATAGTTGGTGTTAAGTGACGGTGTGGTCGAAGATGGTAAAGCACATCTAGCCTGGAATGGAACTGGCTCTCAAGTAGAAGCTGCCGGAACACACCGTTAGATGCTTGGCGGCAGATTTTCAACTTGAGGGTGGTAGCTAGCCAGCCGAGTACTAGAAAGTACCTTACCACCACGCTATGGTTTCCTAACGATGTTTTTCCTTCACCGGCGCGCGGCGGCTCAAGCTCATTGTTGGGGTTTGAACCCACGCCCTTCGGCATGCGAACCGACCGCGCTAATCACCGAGCTATCATCGCTATGATTGACACTAGCGCAATAAAGATGAATCTAACGACACATCATTCATTAAAATAGGTTCAGCCGTTTAGTAATTACGAGGGAACATAAGAACGGAAATACATACATAGTAGTCATACACATAACGCTGCTTTTTTGGCTTCGACACCAACAGAGGAATAGTCGAAAGAAAATAGTGGATGAAAGTCTGTTACCATTAATGATAGATCCATTTTTTTTTTAGCTTTACTGATACCAGAGTCCGTGACCTTTGTCAACTTAACACATCTCATATTTAAGATTAATTCATTTCATTTTAAGATCAATATTTAGGAAGTGAATAATTTGGCTCAATATTCAGGGTTATAAGCTTAGGGTCATTGTCATGAACAACTTTTACTTTGGACACAACTTTGAAATCGCGAAAGAAATCAGTCACCAGAGTTGAAATGAGTCAACAGACTTTTTTCTATTGAATAGTTGATTTTATTTGTACGATTTTAGATAGACACTATTACGAAGACTCCTTTTCGGTTAATAGACTTTAACCTTACAACCCTGTATACCTTTCTTGTATGCTACAGGTATGAGTACGCAATCACGGTCGCCTATGGATATATATGTACCTATATGCAATTCCAGGGGCACTACAAATTTGGAATGAATAGATACGGAATAATCCAAGTATTCTGATACATCGTTCATTTATTGTACAATCATAATTATACTTTTATCAACGGTAGTTAATATTGATGACGTGATAATTTACGCATGAACTTTAAAGGTGGACCGCGTTGAAAATTGCAAGTATAACTACCGAGTCGAATAAATTTGTTTCATGATGTCGTAAGTGTATTTTAGGGCAATAGTGTTGGTAACACTACACAACAAATTACCCTATCTATAATACTATCCAAAAAAAAAGAGAGTAAATAATAAAGCCAGAGAACATATACAAAGTCACCGACATAGCTCAGCGTATTAGCAAGTTGAAATGGCAGTGGGCTGGTCATATTTGCCGCAGCAACGACAATCGTTGGGGTAGACGTGTTCTAGAGTGGAGACCGGCAAACGTAGTGTAGGTCGCCAGACGGAGTGACTATATACGTAAGACAGCTGGCAGTGGCTTGAAGCGAAAAGCTGAAGATCGGGCAGAGTGGCGTGTCCTAGGAGAGACCTATGTTCAGCAGTGGACTATGAAAGGATGTTGATGATGAATACGATCCAAATAGCGAGTTGCTCTTTTTTAATGTAAAAGTAATGAGACGAACGAGACGCTCTCCTGATGGTAAGAATTAACGCCTGTACATGACCATTAATGGAAAACATGCTAACGTATTATCCGCCATTAAAGGAATAACAGCGCGATTAAAAAGATTTTTGCTACGATATTCTAAACAAACCATAATATTAGAATCGATCTAAAACTAAAACATGTTATTCTTCAAATGTTTTTTTGTCCTTTGACAGGCCAAAAACACGATAGAAATTCACGCGATACTTTAACTACTTGAAAATAGTGTCATTTTAAGATAGATTTTTTTCTTAAAAATTACATAAGACACTGCCGAGGTGTTTATTGTCAAATTCCAAAACTACGAAAATTACATGCTAGGCAGCAGCAGTATTGGCGTTGAGTACTGCGGCGGTCGAGTAACGCGAGTGCGGGATTACACGCAGAGCGTGTTTACGAGTACACGCGAGGCGCGTAAAGCCGCACTACCGTTGGATTACACACCTGTTATATTTCTTCGCACTGGTGTGAAGCGAACTTCACACCACTCACCACACCACCTCACCTCACCACTTCTTATGCCTTCTCATAACTATTACAGTGGCATACCGAAGTATGCCACTACAATAGTTATGAGAAGGCATTCTCTCTTACCATAAGGAGAGCGAAAGCTTCTTTAAAAGAAAAACTGACAAACACTCGGTGCATGTTATTCAGCACTGGCGTTACTTCTGAAATAACGCCGCGTGTGTGTTTTGCGCACAATTGTTTTGAAAGTAGGCTTGACACGCCTGGCGTGTCGCACGCACTGCGAAACCATTAGAAAAAACACAACGTGAGTGTTTTCAGCAGGTAATGTGATGGCTGATGATGAGATGTGATGTGAATGTAAAATGTCCACTTTAATCATTATCATTTCAGCCGTAGGACGTCCACTGTTGGACACTGATTTCCATGAAGACCTACTAGAATAAATTAAAATTCAAATCATTTGTCAGCGTGTGTAGCATAGGATCTTATTATAAGCATAAAACGAATAACCTATCGCAGCTGTGTTTTCTTACCGTTAATAATGAAGCAGATCTTCAAGATTTCGGGGTAGTTGGCTTCGTAGACCTGCAGCAGTGTGAACACCATCTCGGCCGCTGGTTTCCACGCGTACTGTCGGATGTTGAAGCCTTCTAAGTCGAACACCACAGTCACCTATAAAAAAATGTAGGCTTCTGTCAGGTTTCTTCTATGTTTATCAATGTTCATTGTCACATTGTCTCATTGTCATGAATGGAAAAATGACCTGTAACTTTAGTGCTATCAATAAAATAGCTAAATTTAGCTTTTTGTTAGTTCATTGTCTAGCTTCGCACAAGGTTCCCGAACTCTTCTCTATTTTATTTTTACAGGTATACTAACGTTTGCCCGCCATCGCGCCTGATGTTAAGCGAAAATGCGGTCTACGGTGGAGCACGCTCGCCTAGAAAAAAACCGATTCACTCGCGACTTGAAGGCACCCAGATTGTATCTATCAGGGAACACCCACTCGGGTAGTAAATTCCATTGTTTAGCGGTTCGTACAATGAAGGTAGATTCGAACGAGTTTTTCGAATATCGACCATGAAGCGGTTATATTTACAATAATGTTTGCTCTTTTGACTTTAAGAAAAAAAACATGGCAATATTCGGAAACTCAGGAAGGTATCTCACCTTCATAGCGGCCGCCCCGTGTGTTTCCGCCTGCTTTCTGGCAATTGCGAGATAGTTCTCTAAGTGTTTCAGCACCATGCGGATGACGTCAGTCCTGCTGATGGAGTGCAGAAGACCCCACACGTCAAGCCCCACGAACGGCACCACTATCACTGAAAACAATCAATGTCACTTTGAGAAGTTTACACGGAATAATTGGTACCTAAGGTAAAGGCGCCTATGTTGGACGCGGACCAGCCATGGACATTTGTATATTTTACCTCCAAAATTAAGCAAACGTGTAGTATTTTTTTTCAAATGTCAGCACCGATCAGTTGTGCTAATATTTTAGCTGTCATACCAACTGTTTTTAACAGCCGACACCCATTTTGATTGCGGCTATAACGGTTTTTAGTTACGTGGTGTCATTTGGTGTCGGGAATCGTAATTTATTACAAGAATCGCGATGCAAGTAAGTACACTTAACATCTTATTTTGTGTCAGGTGTATCGTCGTTGTTGAAATTCATATTATTTAGTGATTTATCAATAGTAATACATTACTTTTATAATATAATTCATAATGTCATTGTTATTCGAACCCTAAAATTACCGGTGTCAATAGCTGGATATTATTTCAGCACGTACGCCCAATCATGGACAGAGTGTCCATAAAGTGAACTTCCTTATTTTTATTTTTTTTTCATGTATCATACGTCTGTTCTAGTATATCTTCATGTTTCTCTAGAAATCTGCAATAAATTATTAGTCTATCCAATAATGGACATTCTGTCCATGACTGGGTGTCTGTAGTGGGTTCAACGCATTTCTAATACAAAAAAAAAAATTTCAACCTAGGAATGGCACCAAGAAAAGACTAGGCAAAAGAACAAATAGCCAAGGCTATCGAAGAAGTAAGAAAAGGAGAGAAAATATCTGTTGCAGCTACATGATACGGAGTCCCAAAGATAGACATTTAATTTAAGTTCGTGTCTTATTATGACCTAATTGTTTTTGAATGATAATTGTGCAAAGATGTTTTATTTTGCTTAAAGTTGGCTTTCGAGTATTGTCTTGATATATAAGACTGATATTGATAATAATGTTAGATTGTTTTTATTCAAATATAAACATAGCTGACCGGTTGGCTTAAAGAGAAGCATTTCGTTAATAACAAATACTTTTGTCCTTTACTTGATTATATTATTCATATTTCCATAAGTAGCTGTTCATAATTAGGGGTCCTGCACTGAATTATTACTGTCCATTGATGGTTGTTTATAATTAGATAATGTCCATAATTGGGTGTCCTACACTGGATTATTACTGTCCATTAATGGTGTCCAAGAAGGACTGTTGCTTATTTATAATATTTTATTGTACTGAGTACTAAACTGAAATTAAAGATTGAATACTGATTAATAAAAGAGCTTTTCATTTACCTCCAAATCCCAAAGAATGTATTTAAAAAAATGAAGAAATTATTAAGCAAATACAAAAAAATTACGCTTATACTGTCCATGATTGGTGACTTTACCTTACTTCTTTTGTTACGTTTTAAAAATAACACTTTGATGCTGATCTTGAAAAGTTCCCTCTAGTTAAAGGCCTATTCAGATCTTGGCGTTATTCGCTACCGTCTGCGGTAGAGAAAACTGCATGGGTCTGTGAAAATCCCGCTGTTCATACCACAGCGGATTTCGCAACCGCCATCGGTAGCGAAACTTTCTCGTTTTAGCCCGGCAGTCATATACGTGTTGACAGAGAATACACACGTCGCTTGGAGGATATGGCAGGATGGACAGGGGAGGGATAGTACCTCTGCTGCCGCAGCGCACCGTTGCCGCGCCAGCGGCGGAACTTGTTTTGCTAAATAAGCGAAAAATACCGCGTGACGCGTACCTAAGCAGCCGCATCCAATTTCGCTCTAGCCGCGGAAAATACCTATTAAAAACCTGTAGCTAATATAAGTTAACTAGGCTAATGTAAAACATGTCTTGACATGACAGACCTTGACCTTACAATACGGCCGTGTTCATGACCATTGACGTCTGTAAATTATTATCTTGTATTTCGAGATTTTATGGAACGTGTTTAAGTGAAGTCTTTACACGTATTTTACAAGTTTCAAATACAAGACCAGTAGATATCCCTAAAAATTTGATATGTGGTTAGTTCGGTGTCGTGACAGTTCAATAATTACACACATTACGTTCATGTGTGGTTTTGACCCTGGTCCCAATGTTTTCTTCGAAGTTTACGTACTTACCTATGGATTGTGAAAATCATACCACTGGTTTTTTAACAATATCATGAGGAAACCTGCTCATGTCTAAAAATAAATTTAATGGCGTATGCAATGAATATATTTATTGTATGTAAATAACTGGGCGTTTTGTTAATAAGTAAACTCGTTTTTTTTTTCTTAATTAGATCTACGTTTGGCCATCTTCTCGCCTGATGGAAAGCGACGGTGCGGCCGAGGAGGGAGCACGCCGATCTAGAAGAAATCTATTATAGCCTTAAAACGTCCAAATTGTAGTTTAAAGGAAACAGATCAGCTGGCAATGAGTTCCATTCATGGGCTGTACGTATCAAGAAAGTACAGCGGAATCGCTGTGTACAAATAAGTGGAACGTCCACGAGGTAAGTTGTCACATACATAACACGTAAGTCACTTCCATCATGCAATTAACTTTAACCGACTTCAAAAAAATTAGGATGTTCTCAATTCATCGGAATCTTTTTTGATATGTATGTATCGGAGAACCGATTACTCGAACACGCCTGGATCGATTCGAGAAATTATTTTTATGTTTAAAAGGGTATACCTACTTCCCAGGTGGTCCCATTGGCGCCAAGTCAGAATCTCATGATGGGATCCCAGAAAAATCGAGGGCAATCCTCAAATTTTATAGGGACGCATAATGTGTTTTATATAATTTTATTTTAAAGGAAATACTTTCAAATTGGTCCCATAGAAATTACACGAAAAATCGGTTGAATAGTTTGATTTTTAAAACATAATACCTAAAACCAAGCAGTGTTCGAGCCTAAGGCCATGGCGTCAGTTTTTTAAATTGTAAATTTATACTTGTTAGACAACATAGCTCGCCTCAACTTGTTTTTTTTGGATTCTTTTGTTTTTTCCTTTCTTATTCCGGCCACAGTTCAGAGTTAGTACAGTCACAGCAAGCTGCTCAGATAGACAAGCGTCTCTGGAAACTGCACATCAAAGTTCCAGGCATGATAAACCTTATTATGCTTAGCTTGACGCACAATGAAACGAATTTTAAAGGCTTTTGTTAACAGATTTACTAAAACTTGCTGCTTTTTCATTTCAATGTCCTAATTAACCTTTTGAGCGCCAAAGTCACCTAACTATACGTGACTAGCACTTGCGGGTGCTATGCGCCAAGGTCGTCTATAGGCGACAAAAACCCGGCCCACAATAATATGAAATAAAAATATTGAAAAATTATTACTGGTATTCTAATTCAACATTTCTCAAAATAGAATATTTTAGCAACATATGAGTAGGTATAAAGAAACATGTCTCTAGAGCAACAAGTATTGAGAAATATTCAAATAAAAAACATGGATTCTTATTCAAGCAAATACTATGTCCAGCACGCCAAAGTCGTCTATAGTTGACCGCTAGTGATGTGGTACGGGAGGCATAGATTTTTTTTAAACTATTCAAATTTCAGTGTTATTTTTCTGTTATTATTGATATTTTAATAAAACAAAAGGTAAGAAACAAAACTATCATCACATCAATAAAATATCAGCCACATGAATAAAATAAATGCCATCTAATAAACTTGAAACTATCGAGAGAGTGGAATATATCACAAGATTAAATAAAACATCCCTGATTATAAGTAGTCTTTATCATTAGTCATAGTCATAAAAACCAACGAAAACAAAACACTGTGTGTTAGCAATATAAAGACTCTTGGCAGCACTATTTTATTCGTAGGTATTTTTGTTTAGGCTTATTTTTTTTAATATTTTTTTTTGTTTAGGCTTTGGTGTACAGGACACGAGGATGCGTTTGTGGCGTGGCGCTCCAAAGGTTAAACAAGACTGCAATATTTTTATTAAGTTTTTATGTCAACTATAATCTAATGACTAGAGTGTTATGCAGTACTTCCTGGAATAGCTAGCTGATATAACATAAAGTTTTACCGGGAGAGCCCTCCTTGTCGAAGCCCGAGCTGCCGCTTGGAAAGTGTTTCTCTAGCACTTCTGGTCCCTGCCAGGACGGCAATGTAGTGTCGACGCCCCATTTCTCGCGCCATTTCATAGACTGCAATACAGATATTTGATTTAGCGTTGAAATAGAATAATTAGTAGGTTCGTATGGGCGGAGTCGTTAGCTCCTGAGGGCCTAGACAAAGTAGCATTCGATTAGCGATAACGCTAATAGAAAAGCTAGAAAATGTATGGGATTGAGAGAAGCTGTCGTGTGTAGACATGTAACGTGGACACCTTATGTCAATCCCATTTTTTGGCTTTTCTATTAGCGTTACCACCAATTGTATATTTTTTTATGTAACAGTTAATGAGACGTACGAAACGCTCTCCTGATGTTAAGAGATATCGCCTGTCCATGACCATTGCAGCGATACACAGAACTTTGAGTAGCAAAACAAAGTCCAGGGTATCGCTGCCTTGTCGCTTATTACTTTGAGGTAAGATGGTTAGTCTCAGTAGCCCTGTAATTTCGCTAGCTGCAGTACCCTTCAAACCGGAACACAGTAATGTTGTAAACACTAACACTACTGCTTGGCGGCAGAATATCTGGTATTGCGGTGGTACCTACCTAGACGACCTCCTGCTAATGAAATCTACCACCAAGTAAAATCTTGCTTATAAAATGTAAATGTTCCAAGTATGTTACTTTGTCTAGGCCTTCTGGTGTCGGAATAAGTATTTATTCAGGCACTCCTAGTAGCAAAAATGAGCGTTTTTGTAGCTCTGTTGAAATATCAAACTTGTTCCATAAAACAGTTTCCGTTTAGCGAAGCAAAAAATTGCAGTTACGCGTCGATGTTCCGTACCATTTACTGGATAATAATTAATAGCATTAAAACCGATGCGTTACAAAAAAAAAAAGGAGACAACAGCATTTTTAAATTAAATATTGTGCGCAATTTTTATATTAATGTAAAATTTAACTTGACATAAAATTTATTATTATTTAATTCTTTATTGCACACTTAAGATAATATGTACAAAAGGAGGACTTAATGCTAAAGCATTTTCTGCCAGCCATCCCCACAGTAAATGATTTACTCAGTAAACACGCATAAATATTATAGTAGAGGTTACTATAACTTTTTTTCTATCGAACAAATTTATCGTAGTTGTCTTTCGAGAACAATTATGGTACCCTGAAGTATCATCAAGATTAATTTAAAAAAATGGTTGACAGGCGAAGTGTTTGACCACAGCTCTCGTGATGTTAAGTGACGATGTGGTCAAAGATGGTAAACAATTAACTTGGAATGGAACTGGCTCTCAAGTGAGGCTGCCGAAACACACCGATAGATGCTTGGCGACAGGTTTTCAACTTGAGGGTGGTAGCTACTTATTCGGTCGAGTACTAGAAAGTACTCGAAAGTACCGCCACGCACTTTTCTGTTTTAAAATCTATTTTGCTGATCTTTTTATTACCAAAGGATTTAGATTATCTACAACGCAATATATCAATAAGATATTATTATAGGTATTTATCTTGTTATTTGACAATTTATCAGGCATAACTTGGTGTTAGGGTTCCGTAATAAATTAGAATATAGGAATTTACCTAATATTCATTTGTATTATTTTTTTGCAAATGTATTTACCTAAGGCTTCAAACACAACTGCGCACACTAATAAATACATATGATAGACAACTATTTATAAGAATAAAAATAATAAACAGCTGTGTACACATGGAAGAAAATTTTCTTACGAAACAATATAATTTTACATTTAAAATTATACTATATTCAGGTGGGTAAAGTCCTTGTATCCTTTTGATAAGTGCATAATTAAGGATATGGTCTGATTGTCTTGGCCATTGGCTAGGTATCCAAAGACCATGGTGCTAAAAAGGACGGCCCTATCTCTTTATACAATTAACATTAATAAAATTTAAGGGAATTATCAACAAGTTTGAATTGCTTTTAACTGAGTTGCCATGATTAAAGTTGTTTTGCAACCTATTATATCACTACATAGTATAAAACAAAGTCGCTTTCTCTGTCCCTATATCCCTATGTATGCTTAAATATTTAAAACTACGCAACGGATTTTGATGCGGTTTTTTTAATAGATAGATTGATTGAAGAGGAAGGTTTATATGTATAATAACATCCATTAAATAGTGGAGAAATACTGTTATTTTTGAGGTTTATACCCGTGCGAAGCCGGAATGGGCCGCTAGTCTAATATATTACATTCTGCTGAAAAGTGGTATGCGCTGTCCGAGTGAGCGTTCGGAGATGTATACAATCTGGGTGTCTTCAAGTTGAGAGTATCTTCTAGGCAAGCCTGCTCGATCTTAGACCGCATCATCACTTAACATCAGGTGAGATGACGGTCAAAGACAAGCCTATAAAAATAAAAACATATACCTATCTTACAGGTGCAAGAAACATTCCAACATTTGCATGGTAGTAGGGTACTTTGTAGTACTCGACTAGCTAGCTACCACCCTTAAGTTAAAAAACTAACCTAACCTAACGGTGTGTTCTGGCAGCCTCACTTGAGAGCCAGTTCCATTTCGGTCAAGCAAAGGTGTGCTTTACCATCTTCGACCACACTGTCATTTAACATCAGGTGAGTTGCGGTCAACACCTAGCTTATCAACAATATTTAAAAAAAAACAAGTATTAAATTCGGCTTGCTTGGTGGTCAGGATACGAAGGCTCTAAGCTTGAGGGCACCATCTAGTAACCACCCTTAGTAACTATATACGCCACTGGTCTTGACTTGCAACCGAACGAACCTGCGGTCTCCAGACAGCGTTTGAGAGTTTTTACAGATTATTATGTACCTATTGTGAAACTTGTTACCTTCACTTCATTTTGCCTCCGCGTCATATAACTACATGTTTCTCCTACTTATTCACGTAGGTAGATAATATCGAGAAGAGTAACGTCACGTCCGTCATTGCTTACTTTATATAAATCTATCTATATAAATAATTAAAATCACTCGTACTTTTATGTTGTGTAAAGATATACAATTATCTATTATTAATGATATAGTGTTACAGTGTTTGAAATAGGCCACGAGCTAAGTATTTCCCGCACAAAGAGGATTAGATATATAAAGCTAAAGGCGAGTCGCTCTGTTGTTTCGCGATTTCAGGATTAAGGGCAAGTAAAAAAAAAACAAATGGATAAGCATCTCTTTTTCACTTTGTAGTAGGTACTGTTTTGCATAGCCCTGTACGTATATGTGCAACAATAACACATACGCAGTTATTATGATACATATATACATAGCTATCTACGTAATTATTGCATACTTTTTTCGCAAAAAGGATTTGATAAGCTTTACCAACATAAGTACGATAACAACAGTGTACTGGCTAAAAAAAACACGATAAAGTTAGTACAGAATAATAAAATACATATATTTTACTTACATCTCTGAGCATTTTCTCTGCTGCTTCAGGATCCCACTGCCTTGCTGGAATTTGAAAAAACTTTACGTAAATTATGTATGTTATTTGAACTCCTCTGTTGTAATAAGTACCTATACTACATGACCCGATTTGATTTAACATGGTTAATGCTGCCCGTGCGCTGCAAATAATGCCATCATAAAACGATTGCGTCAACTACGGAGCTATTATAGCTACAAATACATTTTATTCAGGTTTTATCTTTACAACAAAAATCACAACAAAGTAACAAGACGCAGGACTCTCCCAAAACACGCTACCCAAAATGATATTTGAGTTTTAGTTTCGACCCTGGGATATCCTTAATGGATACCAGCCACTCCGGGAAAAGCAGGGGACTCTCCGTCAAAGTTGCGGCCTACTCACTAAAAACCCTGGGGTGTTTCTGCCTGGCCCTATGTGCTACAGGAACGCTTTCGCGCTTATCCGCGGCCCTGACGGCGCTGGTTCTTTCGCTGTTAGGGATGGAGCTGGTTTCTTTCCTTCTTTCCTTGAGGTGCGTGCGCCACCTCAGGGGTTAATCTTATCGGGCGACGGACTCCCCCTTGAGGTAGTTATAACGGTTGTATGGAGGTCTGATCGAGTGTCCGGGGTGTGATTCTGCTACTGGTGCTGGTTTTTTAATTTTTTTAATTAAATTTACATTTGTGTTCCAAAATTACCCACCCTTTTAAGTCAGTTCGAGGTGGCTAAATAAACATAACTAATATCTGTACGCGATTAGGTCCCAGAGTAAACATAATTATACCTATTATATTATAAATTCGAAAATTTGTTTGTATGTGTATTTGTTAATTTTTCACGCTGGATATGAAAAACAGGTAGCTTACACCCTGGATTAACACGCTAAGTAATTTTATCCCGGAAAACATGGATATGCAGAGATTTTACAATTATTACATTTTTATAAAAATTAACAAAGGTACGAGGATGTCAAATTCATGGTCAAAACCAACAACAAATTCGGTATTCATAATATCTGCCTACCATGTTACAACGTATTTAAATTCACATAATCATAGCCGGTCAATAAATGTAAATAAATTGTAAACCGCCGTGTAGTTCAAAAGGATGAGTTCTTTATTTAGCAAAAATGCTAAGTTATAAAAAAAAAAACAAGGAAAAAGTTTCCGTACGCATTCTATTTATTAAATAATTTAGTTATTATGTAAACTGACTGTGCTTATGTATCATAATATTATTATTTGGTGAAAGCGCGATTTTTATAGTGAACATATTTACAAAATAAAATACAGGGTTTTACTTAACAAAAGCTGCTTGAAGTTTACCGATGCTTAAAACACTCTGTCAATTTCTCGTCAACGTATAATGTCACGCGTGGAAATGATACAGCTATAGATAAAATTGTTGCAATAGGTAATTATTTTTTAAGACTACTCAATTATTTAACCCTTTTAAGTTTATTTTATAACTATCTGCTCTCCGCGGCCTGCCAAATTTTATCAAAATTGGTCCAGCCGTTAGAGCGTTTCACCTTTACAATATTCGTTTCCCAGAGATGAAATCTAGCTATTATTAATTTTGTTTACGATTTTCCTTATCGTCCAGGACACGTTAAAATGCCTTCTAGTGATCATTATTTTTCATGTGATGTAGTTGTAGTTGTGATGTAATGTGATTGATTTTTCGTACAAATATTGAATATTTTTATACAAACATTGTTCGATTAATAATACTAGATCCAATAATTTTCATTTTATTATACTAAAATAAAAATACATTACCTCTCAGCCATCGCAGCAGGAAATGATCGTTATGTTCCGGTTTCATAACATCCCGTACGTTTTTCCGAAACTGCAACAATTAAAATAGTAGTAGTTATTTGAAAAGGTAAGAAAATTGTAAGTTTTTTTAAAGTAATAAGTTTTGTTGCTTCTGTTTGCTGTTGCTTAGCAACAGTGACGAAGTATTTGTAACTCCGTTGACAACTATATTGACAAAACGTTGCGTAAATCAACAACACTGAGAGGAAATAACTATACAATCAAAATTATTTTCTATTTATATATAAATTGTATTGAATCCTACGAGTAACCATCTTTATCCATCATGGAAGGCGATAATATATCTACGTTCAGCGCAGATGGAGGGCAAGACACAGTAGGCCTTCCGCGCATAGTAATGGTCACCGAAGGCTCTGACACTTCAGCTTCATCTGCCTCCTCCACGTCATCATCCGAAGACAACTGGGCAGACCTCATCAAGTCCACAGAAATACCCCCTGAATACTGGCATATTCAAAAACTGGTGAAATATATGAAAGCGGGCAATCAGACTGCTACTATGGTAGCATTGTCTTGTTTGAAGGATCACGACCTAACAATAGAGGTCAATCAAAGGGGTATTCAAGAAATTGGTGGCTTGGAGCTCCTTGTCAATTTATTGGAGACGAGAGATCTCTGCTGCATCTTAGGAGGTTTAGCAGTCTTAAAAGATATTACACCAAATATGGAGATCAGGAAAAAAGTGACAGATCTAGGGGCCATTCCATTGCTCGTCGGATTGCTGTCAGATCCTGCACGAGACGTCCAAATACTTGCAGCAGAAACTATAGCAAATTTAGGGAAAATTCGTAAAAGCAGAAAATTCTGCAGAAAGTTTGGCGGATTACCGAAACTTATCGACTTACTCGATATAAAAGAACGGTAAGTTTAAAGCAAACAATCGTGTTGATCTTTAGTGACCGTGACACACTTAACAGTTTACTGACACTTATCGCTTTACATTCTTCAGGTATTTAATATCTCCTCGCGAAGAATTGAATTTGGATGAGTTACAATTTTTGGACATTGCAAGGGCCGGGGCTAAGGCTCTATGGTCCATGTCATCGTCGGCAAGAAACCGAGAAGCAATGAGGAAGTACGGCATAATCCCACTCATTGCGAGGGTATTGAAAACGATCCACCTAGACGTGGCTGTGCCAGCTGTGGGGCTATTACAAATGTGCGCAAACGAAACTTCTTTCCAGTTGGCCATTCAGACTGAGAAAATGGTCCATGATATAATCACACATTTAAGCAACGAAGATAAAGATTTAAAGGTTAATAAGGCGGCTATTAACTATTATTTTTAGCTTTTTGGGCTGACTAATTTACTTGTTACGGCCGTTCTATTCCGGTAATTTTCATGTAGAAACACAAGGCCATTTTTTTGCACGAACCTAAGTTTTTTGGGTAATCACTGAACTCGTCAGAGTCATGTCACTTTTTCGTTTAGAATGAAACGTTATGAAACGAATGTAAAAGTGCGCATATACCTACTGCTTGCTACCTCTGCTTTTGCATTTTTTTTTTTTCTTTTCATTTGAAATAAACGATTTAAATAAATATATATTATGGTTTTGCAGACTTATTGCAGTTTAGCTATTTACAAATGTGCAAGTGATTCAATCACGAGGGACATGATACGTAACGCTGGGGGATTAGAACTTTTGGTAGACGCTGCTTCAGATTCCACGAATCGGCCAAATAAACCGCTTCTCGCGTCTGTTACTGGAGCCATATGGAAGTGTGCTAACAGTGATCTAAGCGTCAAGAAATTAGATACACTCAGTGCAGTTCCCATTCTTGTCCGGCTTTTGGACGATGAGAATGATGGAGTATTGACCAACGTCGCGGGAGCTCTGGCAGAATGCGCTAAATATCCTCCTAATCGGGAAAAAATTAGAGCCGCTAAAGGAATTCCCATGCTCAGTAAGTGCGACATTATTGTAGAATTTATCTTTATTCAATCTCAAAAGAAAATTATAACGCCAATAATAACGGCGTTGATATTTTAGATAGAAAGCTAAAAAAAGTGGTCGTTTCAGCAAATATTCGTAACGTACAAAAAAAAAACATATCTGGTAATGTAAGTAGTAAGTAAATAATCAAAAACTATTTGATTTTATAGATAGATTGACTTTATATAACATAATATAGTTTAGTAATTTAAAAGGCTACTAGTTAGGAGGATGATTTTTCTGACATCCTTTCTTAGCTAAGGTTTTGATATTTCGCGATTTCTAAGTGTGTCAGTGACTTTTTTATATTCATTTAGTTTTTAATTTATGTATTACTCAGATAATTTCACATCAGAGTTTTTAATGTTGGTTGTAATTATGTTATAATTTTATCTCAATAATTCATGATTATTGATGTATGTAGGTTCTACTTATCATGCGTATCGCTATTCAAAGCATTACCTACCTAACCAAAGATAATGCACTTGGTAATTTCAGTTCACCATCTAAACAACACGTACAAGCCATTACTAGAAAACGTGCCTTTAGTATTGATGGAATGTGCCAAGGATCAGAACTGCATGCGTGAAATTGATGAGCTTGACGGAGTGAGGCTGGTTTGGTCACTGCTCAAGAATGATTCTAAGAAAGTTCAAACTAATGCAGCGCTGGCTTTAAGTCCATGTGTGCAGAATGCGGCTGATTCTGGGGAAATGGTCCGTTCGTTCGTAGGAGCTCTAGAGTTGACTGTAGACCTACTGGATTCTGATGACCATAACGTTCTTTCCGCCGTATGCGCTGCCATCGCAACTATAGCACGAGATCATGAGAACTTAGCCGTGATTTCTGATCATGGTGTTGTCGCCAAGCTTTCAAAGCTCGGTAAGAATTCGAATCTATGTTTATTTTAATACTATAGTAAGATTTATTGCGAAAATTTACGAAGCTGGTTTGTGTGATTCCCAACAAAAAAGTTGTTTAACTTGTAATTTTTTATATTGGTATTTTTTGTTGTCAAAGTTTATTGCTGCTATGGTATCAACAGTGTGCGCAGTTTAATAACTTTAAGTAGGTATATCGGAATTTTTTATGTACTGCTAGGTATACGTTTGCATAACTGCGACTTTTTATGCTGTATAGATCGACCGGAATAGAGGCGTACATAATGTGAATTTCGTACTGCGTAATCAAAATGTCTTCTGCAATGTGTTCACGTTTCCTTTCTAGTCATTAAAGACTGCTGTATAATAGAAAAAAAAGTGCTAACCACAATAATTTACACGCGTTGTGAGCACAATGATTTGAAAAGTTTTGCGTTGGTGAATGCTAATGTACTAACTTAAGCACCTATGCACCTAGTAAGTATAGTCTGTTTTAGTACTTCAACAACTTAGATATTTACTAACGAGTAAACCTAAATTCGTAACATATTACCGTAGGTGTACTGTTTGCACACCGTGACAATCTTTCAGACAAAACTATCGCGACGCATGTTAAACCTGCGCAGAAATCATACTGATTCTGACTAAAGCGCGCAGTTTTTTTATGCGGCAAACGTTCCGGCATTACGATTAACCATGCAACATTTTACCACCAGTGAGTACGACCGACGACCTCCTTCGCGCCAACCTTGGCGTCGCCATAGCATACTGCTGCGACTGGGCGCAGAACCGGCAGGAGTTCGGCAGGAGAGGCGCTATCACGCCCCTGGTCAACTATATGACGTCTCGCGATATCGCTGTGCATCGCGCCACGGCCCTCGCTCTCTACCACCTGTCCTTCTACTCTATCAACTGCGTCACTATGCACGCTGTGAGTCTATCTCTTGGTTACGTTGTTGGCAATAAAAAATAATTTAGTAAACACAATTTCCAGCGCCCTTAAACAAGCATTTTGGAAAAGCTTATTATCCAGATTAGAAAGAGGTTTCGTCAATTATTCTTGCCTCACAGAAGCTTCACTTACTCTAAAGCACGCTTGTCGTTATCGATATTGCTGTGGATATTTTATTTATATTATTTATACAGAACAAATTACAGCCGATTTCATGGTACAAAAACATGTACCTACTAATAACCTCTAAAACAAGATTGTAACGATCAGATATATTTAACTACCTAGTTTTTACTTCAAAACCTAAGTCGAAAACTGACAGTTCATGTTATTTGCCAAAGCCTGTTTAAGGAAATTACCACATATGGATCTTTGTAACAAAGACAATATTTGAAGACAGATAGGTACCTAAGACACTGTCTAACATCAGCATATATTATGGATTTTAAAGACAAGTTCTAACGTTGGTACATAAAAAGTAAATATGTTTATGTTGTATGTTTTACTTCGAGCGTAATGAAGTAAAATATGAATTGTGTATTTAGTTATATTTAGTTTGACACTTGTGTATTATCTTTGCTTGCAGTTAAATTACAATAGCTACATGCATCTATGAAATATGCGTTTTGTATGTTTGTTCCATTATGCTTTCTTATGCTTTATTATTCACACGAATGCAATAAAACTCTGTATTTGTAAAGCCGAAGGTCGAGTACTTTGAAAATGAAGTATTCTGTGCATCCATCTGCTAATAGACAGTTTAATGTAAAAAAAATACCAATCAAATTGAGAACCTCCTTCTTTTTGAAGTCGGTTTAAAATAAGCACTAAAATGAGTATGTGTTCGTTGAAATATTAATATTGTAATTTGTGTTGTAATAATCTGTTATGTTTTTTTTTTCTTACTTTTGTAACGTTAAACTACGTAAATATATTTAAAAAACACATTTTAAAGAAGTTACACCTAAGTCGCTGTTAGCAGTTGGACAGGTTCCAGTTTGCTAGAGGTGGGACTCCGAGACAACCTGACAATATGTGCCGACTTTCAGAATTTATAAAGACTGTCTTCTGTGTATGAGGATCTCAAAGATGAAGTTGAGATGTGAAAACTATAACTTCTTCATATTTATTCAAAAAGCACAATTTTTTCCAAATTTTGAAATTAACAAAGTCGTTTGTGTGAGTAGATACATAAGCTTGTCTAACTTAATCAATTTAGAAAACAGGTCAAATGACACAGTTTCCATGACCTTCTGTTTCTGGCGCCCAACAAGGGACCGTCGCTTGGCTTTCTCTCGGAATTTAATTTATTCCCCCATTGACCTATTTATCTAGACTAGATTCCACAAACCAAGGATTTGGCATTGGCATTCGCTATTAAGTCGCGCCGATACACATATCTAAAGGTCATAACGTCATAACAGACCAGTTTACCATTCAGCTAAATAAATTTGCCTAATCTACATTAACACTGCTTTACTTAAAAAACGTCGCTTGAAGCAAAATGAGTTTAGTGAGTATTGTGCACGTTATTATTACATTGCACAGAAGTCAAACGGTGTTTTTTATTATTAGGTTTTATTTAAAAGTAATTAAACGTATGAAACTTTCTCTTTATCGTAAGAGATAACGCCTGTCCATTGCAGCGGAACCCAGAATTTTGAGTAACAAAACAAAGTCCCATTCCACTTTGTTTTTTTTTTTTACATATCTATATACAATTACAGCAGTGTTTTGTTATTACAAGTATATCTACTTAGTACCTAAGTAGTAAAAATCAAATAAAAACACGCGGACACAGAAGCAAAAACTACAATTATGTTGCTGTTTTTTTGTCAATATTAAGTGTTGAGCTTAGAGACTGAAAACTTGCTTGCTTTTTTTTAGGTATGAATATTATACATTATTATACATGTATACAAGCAGAAGATTACATTATTGAAGATTTATAAACAATAATATAAATAATGATTCCCGTAGGATAACATATGTAACCACAAGGCGGTGCTAATTAGTAATAATTCAGTAGGTACATATTTCAACAAGAAAGGGTGAATTAGATGCTCTTTATATTGTTATTCATGACAGTTTGCACGACCGTATTTTAACTTTTACTTTCCGGCTCGAAGGACCAAATTTGTACACGAAGGTACAAAGTAAGCATTGGTCTGCAGGTGTACTTCTTTTATTGGGTACTGAACTAAAAATAATAACACTCCATTAATAGTCCATTTATGTTGTTGCGTGTACTAATCCGAGTTAGTTTTCATCTAGTTTTCAAAGCGTCATCTAGTAATGAGATTGGCGCACCAAAAACGTATATATTCTTTTAATGAAACGACTTTGTTTCCAGGCTGGTGTGGTTCAGTTTCTACTAGAGACCATCGGCTCCAAGGACGCCATTCTCCAAGAAGCCTCAGCTGGCTGTCTCTGCAACATCAGGAAACTAGCTCTCGCCACAGAAAAGATCAAACTAAAACAATGAAGCCGCACGTTAATGTTTTATTAATTTGAAAATATATTTAGTATGGAAGATTTTTATAGCCAGGTAGGGCGTGTACAATCATGATGATTTCCGATTATTTGTATATTTTAGAGCTTATAAAATATAAAATGGAAATCTAGGTTTCTGTGATGAATCTTGTTTATCCCAAGTTTAAGACACTGTAAAATGGTTAATGCAATATATTATTATTAACAAAATGCGTACATTTTATAGCAGCGCAAATATGTATGTAGTAATCTTGATAGTATTTATGAGGGGACTGTTGTGTTCGAAATAAGACTGAGAAAATTTTTCTTGGTTGAAAAAAAAACGAAAATAACATAAAAATGATACACATATCTTGCAAAATCATAAATAAGATATCAAAAAACTCAAAATGAAAAAAAAAACAAAGTTTTATTATAAAATAATGACAAGAATGTACAATGTCAAAAACATCGTCAAGACTTATTGAACTATTACGCTCTTTATGCCTATCCCATTGATAGGTCAAATTTTCACAAAATATACTAAGATGCTTTTCCAGTTGTCAAATAAAGAATCAAAATCAGAGTTGGCGGCAAGAAGTTAAAGTATGTTTTGCCAATCTTCTGTTTTCCATCCTCTCTACATATCTAAATCATCGCTTTCTCTCTCTTTGTTACTAACTTCTGACACACCACAACATTCCCTTTCTCCATCAAGATCACTGCAACTTTAGCAGCTATACTTACCTACATAAAGTATAATTTACTAAAAAATATCATAGTAGTAGAATGTTGAATGTAATCAAGTTATTGTTTACGGTTACATAGCGAATCGAAAGATTTATAACTGCTAATACCTAGATCTATGATTGTTTCTTATTTAAAAATCATTGCTCTTATAGAAAATAAAATGTTTATTCGTTATTATTATGGTGTTTTTATAGAGCGAAAGAAAGTGGAAAGTGGAAGTGGAAGTGTCCTGATACTCATAATTATAATAAAGTAGGTAATTTAATTATTTATTTATGATAAATAAATCATTTCTTGATCATATCGTAGATGAAGTCTAAAGCTCTATTTATTCATATTATATTGATTGCTTGTTACCCGACTGCCAAGGAAGGGTTATGTTTTTCGCGCGTATTTTGTATGTATGTATGTAACTTTCTCTATAACCTCGTATCTTCCAAACGGCTGAATGGAACGTTAGGTATCGTTAGACATAGTTTCAAAAAAAAAAACAAGGTATTGGATTTTTGGCGCGAAATAGTAATATGTTAATTTAAAAATAATAATCAAACCTATCAAGTAGGGTATCTTAATAAAGGCAGTTAAAAAGGATTACAAGAATATATATAAGTTATTTGTTTAAATTTAATTGAGAATAATAAATTTGTTTAAAAGTTTTTTTCCCTTTATAGCTATTTTAATCGGGTTAATGATTTTTCAAACTCTTCAGCTTGTGTATATAAAAGTTAGATCTATAAACATATGTATGAACAGTCCAATGTGCAATTATATCTCACCATCGTCATCAGATCTATTTGATATCGATCGCATGGCGTCGCGCCATGCGGATCTACCTAATATAACATACACATATCTCTGAAAAATTTATTTCGATATTATCACAACTAAATGGGGCTTAGCGTCTCTAGTTAACTTATTACGTACTTAGTCTCTCGATGTAATCAGGTAACATATTTCAGGTGTTTTATTTAATCACTACATATTATAAAATAAAGTCGTCCACCGCGTCTGTCTGTCTGACTGTCTGTTCGCGATAAACTTAAAAGCTACTGAACGGATTATCACGCGAGTTTCACCAATAGATAGAGCGATTCATGAGGAAGGTTTAGGTATATAATTTATCAAGATTTTGTGTAAATTGGTTGAAATAATTGGAAGTGTAGGAAAAAGTCAAGCCACCTGGGAGCTTTTATCGAATACACTGCCTAATCCCTTTGAGGTTGTGTCAACCCGTGCGCAGCCGGGTCGCAATAAAGTACCTACATATTATGTTTGACAGCCCCGTTTGGCTCATTGGTATGTCTGATTCAAGAGCTGTAGGGCGTGGGTTCGGTGGATTCCCACCCAGGACAAGCATGTTGTGGTATAGACATAAATTAAATAAATAAGTATTCTATCAGTTATCTGACTTCCATATTGCTTAATTTATATTCACAAAGCGCTGTGTACAAAAAAAGTAGCATTTCAAATCATTCATTTTAATAATAAAATGTAATATAATAAAATAACAGATTTAAATCAATATATAACAGGAAAACTTTTCAAGTTTCTACTAAAATACATTTTCATAGCACCCTGAGAATAAAATAGTATAAAAACAATTATTTATAGGTAGGTATTCATTCATTCACTAATAATAATTAGTATCAAATTAAAGACTTGTAGAAATTATACTAGCACTTTTTATAGTTAATAGTGTTTGATCACAGCTCACCTTATGTTAAGTCTTGGTGTGGTCGAAGATGATAATTACACCTAGCCTGGAATGGAACTGGTTCTCAAGTCAGGCTGCTAGAACACAACGTTAAGTGCATGGCGATTATTTACATATTAGTGTATTTTTAACCTTTTTAGGTAATCTAAGTACTAATATATATTATTATTGGATAAATGTTTATGTATATGTATTCCCATATATGTCACCCGTTTTTGATACATTTTTTTTCTTTAATCCTTTCCATCGTAAGTTTGCCTGGAAAACTTTTACCGATAAGTTACATCGATTATTTATTTCTTCTGTGTGTAATATTTGGTCTAGACAATAAAGAGTTAATCCCACTATATAATATTATAAATGTGAATGTTTGGATGGATGGATGGATGGATGTTTGTTACTCAATCACGCCAGAATGGCTGAACGGATTTGGATGAAACTTTGCATGTAGATACTTTAGACCCTGGAAAAAAACATAGGATACTTTTCATCATCATCATCATCCATCACCATGCGGGTAAAACCGCGGGGCGCAGCTAGTCAATCATAAATCAACAGTGGGCCTAACGTATCTAATACCGAACTTTGTCTCTCTCGCTTTATGTTGAGGACACATAGAAATCTAAAATATATTGTTTCTAAATTTCAATCAATTCTTCCCGGACTCCGTGGATTATCTGTGTACTTTTTAATTTAAACATACTTTATGAATTTTATCTACAACATTGCACTTACAAACATATCTTTTATTATTCATATTTATTAAACATATCATTTCAAATAAATAATTAAAAGTTTAAGAACACTGATTACATGTCAAAGAATAAAAAAAAAAATACAAATAAAGTTTGTTAATATAAAATAGGTCAATATAAAAATATGACTTGACGAGCCGGTGTGACGGCGTTACCAGTTGTTATTACTTTTCATTGCTGCGAAGTTCTAGCGCTCTGTGGACGCCCCTGCGTTGAAATTTATCAATGTTCGTATGGGTGAAAAGGGCTACCCGGTAAATAGTTATTTCTAGATTACGTATATACCACGAGAACTCTAGCACACACACAAGCAACACCCGTGCACGGGTGTGACGCATGTGCCAGCCATCGCTCTCCTCAACCATATATATGTAGGTATATAATATATATGATATTAACGAAAGACGGCGACTTACCACGCGCCGCACACCACCGCAAGAAAGTGCTCCTAGGCAAGCAAGAGTACATCCGGACATACACGCAATACCTACTTAATTAGGCAACTTAATATAATTGCATTATCGCTCCATATTCGATTGAAATAAGAATGTTTCTGAGATGGATCTGGTAGCCATAAGAATAAATAAGAAGACCTACTTAAAAGGTAATAAATCTGAGAAATTCGCAACATTATTATAATTCCAGAAAACGAGCCTCAAGGTGAAACTTCGCAAAGATACATATCAATCATTCCTATCACAGCTATAAAAATCCTTATAAGGGTTTTTAGGAATCTTAGACATATGTTTTTATTATATTTTGCCGGTTTCGTAATAACAGTAAATGCTAATTTGACTCTTACGTTGATATAGACATAGTAAACTAAAAAGATTATTATCAAAGACAAAAACGTATGTATGGCATTTCTCTACAGAGTTACCGAATCTATGGTATTAGTTAATAGAAGATTAACATAGTTGTATTCAACATTAAGAATAACTTTTACTATAAGCCCCTACCTACCTTTTTTCTGCCTCACAATGGGACAGTAGCCAAAAAGAAAAAAAACTTTCACTACGGTGCCAACACTAAAATTGCGGGAATCTGATATATATCTTCTTTTTACTTTTCTCTATGTATAAATCAATCAATTAATTTATCATAATTATATCAATCTAAAGAGTGATATTAGAGCAACGATGTACTGTATGACAACCCTGCTGGATCATTGGTAGTGAGATGTAGGGCGTGGGGTCGATCCCGCCCAGAACAAATAATTTATGGTATAAACAAATATTTGTTCTGAGTCTGGTGTTCTGTATGTATTATAAGTATGTATTTACAAAAAAAAAGTATGAATTCTATTAGTTATCTGAGTTCAAGCAACGAGCTCTGCTTAGATGGCGCTGTGTGTCATGTGTCCAACAATATTTATTTATTTGTATAAAACCTAATTGTTACAGAGTAGATATTATTTCATAATGATTTCAATTACAGACTTAGATCTAGACGTCCGTAGGTTTAATAAATAGCTTATTACAGCTTAGGTAATTACATATCGCAAAGCCTTGAAGGCGCATTGCATTCTGTTGATACAATGTACTTGTATTTATATGTGTATTTGGATTTAAAATAATATTATAAAGAGAAAAGATTTGACTTTTTGTGTTTGTTTGTAATGCTTAAACTAAAAATTTTTTAAACATTTTTTTTTAATTATAGAAAGCTACCTTATAAATAAGCGAGTAACATGGGCTAAATTTAAAAAAATAGAGATCCTTACTACAATTGCATATAAAAGTCGTCATTTAGCGTGTTTTATTACACACACAAAATTCCGCGAGGTTATATGTAGGTATTTCGTAATTTTGTTCAAATTAGTCAATCAAAACAAGATGGGTATATCGAAAGATGACGACTTTCGTATCATGATACTAATCCTTATCCAAATTAATAATGTCATAATGTATTTTGATAATCTACATGTAAATTCTTCTTTAAATTATTCAAATCGGACCTTTCGTTTAAAAGTTACGACGGGTATAAAAATGCTAAAAGTAAGTAAATGGTGCGGTAAGAGCGAACAGCCTTAAGGTTAGTATAACCCGCGTTGTGAAACTGGGGCGGGTCGTTAGTATCTAGTTTTGAGTGTAAACACAGGTAAAGTACTTGGAGCGCGCGGCCCCGAATAACTAGAACATTTCTTCCCTACTAGCGTTGGTTCAGGTTCAGCTTTAGCGCGAGACGCGTGTAGGGATGTCAACATCGCATCTACGAACAAATTTTCGATCGATCTTTTCTGTTCGTAGCTTCGCTAACATCAAATCTGACACACGTAAACTTCTGTAACTTCATAATACCTATTTATTAAAAAGTCACTACCCTATTAAATCTGAATATGAGCCTACCAGAACATTATGGCATTTACGTGCTAACCCCGACTGCTCGGTCGCCGGCAAGCGTCCTCTGCCCCCACCGCACCGCCTTTTCCCACTTGTGTCGCCTATTTATAGCAAATATGTTCAACATATAGATATTTTACTTACTTTACCACAGTTATGATTGAATGTTGTATGTAAAGGATTGCACAACAGTAGTAACCATACATAGTAAAAGTTGCAAAACGATGAATATTATTCTAAAATTACCTCTTTTCACCTTAGTAATTTACAGTTCTACATAACTTTGTATACTCAAAGGCTACTATACGCGTCTTCAATGACAACTGTAAGTACTTATACTACCTCTAAACATTCCCAACTCACTTTACTACAAAATTACAAGTAGCCACCAATCCCTGACCTACTCGTTCAATTCGCTCTACACACTAGCAGACAAAATAACAAAAAAAAAAGGTACTTGTCAATTAGATATTTGGCAAGTGAATATGGAGTTGGGTAAGTAGTGATTGAGAGGTTGCGTCAAAGTGGCGGTTCCTTGACCTTGGTGCAAATTTTGCAATGATGTCCACGATTACCGGTAGAGCAGTGTAAACAATGACTATACAGTTTACCTATGTGGGTATAACCGAATAATAGGTAGTGGCTTCTCACTTACTAGCGAAAAAAAATTCTCGGCTCAGCCTCGAACTTTGTATAACCTTTTTCTCGTTAAAAATATATGCTGATTGTAATCTGTGTCAAATTTACGGTTAACATTTCATATCAGCAATTAAGGCATTGATTACCTTTAAGCAACATTTATAAGTAAAGTAAAGAAATAAAGCACTAAGTTTTATATCCAACCTGGTTTAATTTTTTTATATCAATTTATTTTTATGTTTACAATACTTACTAATCAAGGTTTTGAAATTTTGCCGTGGTGGTGCCGGCGTAAGAATAGTACCCCACCCTCTCTACCCGTGGTTGCCGTAAGAGTCGGCTAAGGGATGTAATGCGGAAGATGGGCAGCAGCGTCTTTCTTGAACAATCACACCTAACTGCGCCCGCCAACCCGCCTGCCAAGCGTGGCGAGTATTGGCAAAACCCCCCCAGGAGGGGGCCTATGTCCAGCAGTGGACGATCTATAGCTAACGATGTGCGATGAAGGTTTTGAATGATCTTTGTTTTATGGTTGCAGGCTAGGTGTTTGACCACAGCTCATGTGATAAAAGACGACATAAGACAAGTGACGGTGTAGTCAAAGATGGTGACCACACCTGGCCTAGTATGGAACTAGCTCCCAAGTAAGAGTTGCCGGAACACATCGTAAGATGCTTGGTGGCAATTTGGAATTTGAAGATAGTAGCTAGCCAGTTGAGTACTAGAAAGTGCCATAACTCCGTGCTATGGTTCTTATTTTTAATCGATTTCAAAATGGAGCTATCTCAATATGCGGCCTTTAATACCTACTAACTAAAGTTGAAAATCTGCTGCCAAGCACCTATGGTGTATTCCGACAGCCTTACTTGAGAGTATGTTCCATTCCAGGCTAGGTGTGCTTTACCATCTTCGACTACGCCGTTACTTATCATCAGGTAAGCTGTGGTCAAACACCTAGCCTGTTAATCATAAAAAAAACTAAATAGATAGGTTTGAGTACCAAGGCCACGTAATATATAGCGCGAATATATAGTTACTTTTAGCCGCCCAAACTAACCAATATACCAACCAATATACTCCAAAACAAATGAAAAACGTTGAAAATATCACTATGACCTTGGGCTTAGATCACTTGTTACATGCTCACGAAGAAGTTTACATTCACCAGCTTAGTGCATTGCGTAAAGAATTAGAATGCAACGAATTACACCTCCTAGACGTACAAATAATTAATTTATTATAATGAGAACTGCAGCTGCATTATTACCTAACACATAGTTTCAAACTACAATCTCTTCAGGAAAGTTTATGTACGTTATGAAATATTTAGAAATTTTCATAATAGGTTAATCTGCGAGTTCCAATAGAATCAATGAGTGTGAAATAGGTGCAAGATGCAACGCGAAGCGCGTTGCATTTTGGAGAGTGCTATTATTGCGATACTTGAATCACACTAGATTATGTTTATAACTGTGGCTTAATCGGTTACGGAATATTTCTTACCTCTTCGTTCCGGCTTTAAACATAATCATAGGTTTAAATCGCGAATGTTCAAAAGTTGCGAATTTGTGTAGTTTAGTTTGCCTGCACTCAGTGCCGGATGGATGAAGCAAGCGCGGGGCCCGTAGCCAATTTATCGAGGGTTCCTTGATCTATTATCTATCTATCTAATCTAATACCTTTAAACAAGCAATTCTTGTATATATGTATATATATATATAATCTGAATCTCGGAAATGGCTCTCCAACGATTTTCATGAAATTTAGTATGCAGGGGGTTTCGGGGGCGATAAATCGATCAGCTAGGTTTCGTTTTAAGAAAACGTCGTTTTATCCATGTTTATAGCCGAGTAAAGCTCGGTCATCCAGGTACTGGGTTTTTAAGTACGTACATATAACTGGTAAAAAAATTCAAGACTCAATAAGTCTCCCAGCGACGGACATTAAGGTTTTCAGACATTAAATAATAATAACAATTAATAAATACTTCTGCCATGCCAAAAAACGAACAAAAATAAAAACATTTGTTTTTTCATCCACATTAGCCATTAAGCCGCCGTAATAATTTTTTTTACAAATAAATCAAACTTAATCAAGTTTGTGTCACTCAGGACGATATAAGTATTTTAACGATACTCCATACATTCAAATCTGTTCAGGCATTTAAAAGTTAAAAAAAAGATAAAAAAAGAAACAGGAACAAGAGGCTATAAAAAGATAATTTTAAAATTTTAAATCAAGTTATTTCAATGGAGGCGTAGCAAAATGAAGGACGCTGAGTGTAGATTAATGATACTCGCACACGTCAGACTTTTTGTAGATCCGATTTAAATTCTTTACATTTATATGAATGGCTTTTTGTAGAACTTAAATTAACGTAAAATTCTGTGTTTTATTTTTACAAAATTACCAATTGTCACAGTCGGAAAGGTGTTACATATCACGTTTTTGTGACATCAAGTTAATTCAATATACGACGTATGTATTAATGTATTAAAGAATTACGCTCAGGAGGTGGGGGCCCACAGCAATCGCTACTCTTGCTATCTGCCTGCACTTGGCGCCACAGAACAATATATACCTACCAGTTCAGATTACAGTTCAGGTTGTCTGATGATTGACTGATGTATTTGACAGTGGTGCCACTAAAAACACCAATTATTATTAGATGTACTATAGCAACACTCGTCCTAGCCCTTATAGGTGTTAAACATATCTTTCGAGAAATTCACCTTATCTTTTACAAAAAAACTGTTTATTCAAAAGCCGGCTTTGGAATAAATTTCAATTAAGTATGTAGATTTGTTTTTATTCGAAATGGGTTCGTCGTGACCTGATGCAGTAGTGGGGTTTAAAATGGCGAGAATTTAAAATGGTCCTATTTAATTTAGATTTAAAGACATCCATAGTTCACCTTGCAAGGAACACAGACTGCGGCAGAGAATTATACAATCTTGCTGTGCAAACACAATTGTGGAATCAAAACGCTTTGTACGTGGGAAATATCAACCACGTACAGAATGACATTTTGGTCGCGTTTGTCTGACTGTCTGGAAAAAAAAGGTGCAAGTGGAATCAAACTGCAGTTCTAGGGCACACGCTAAAATATATTATCGGGTAAAAACCTCGACGAATTTGGATATGCGTCGTTGCCGTCCTGGCACCTCTCGTTTCACTCCAATGTCTCAAGTTGGTACTTGGCAGAGCCGTCCTACAGGTGTGAACAGTGCTCCATACACGATGATAATAAAATATCAAATCAATGATATAATACAATTTATGTAGATATTAAGCCTGTATGTACCCATGTACTAATCCCCTTATCGTAATAATTAACGCAGGCTCCTAGAGTGGGGGCTCCAAAACAACAACTTAATTGTTACAAAAACAAGTAATTAGTACGATAACAAAACATTCCGATACCCGATACTCGTGTCACAATCACCGACATTTATAATTACCGGAAAAGTGTATACTATATGTATCATACTATGAGTACATATAATATATAGGATGATATATTTGGTGGAGATCGTTAAAAGAGCTGTGTCATTGCATTTTTTTTAAATTGTTGTTCAACAGGAAAGTGTTCTGTAGGTATAATGTTATGGGACCCTCAGTGTGCTAGGATTCATCGAAGACGGAGCAAATAAAACTAACAAAACGACACAGTTTAAAACGTCTAGCAACGTGTATAGAGCGACTTAAGTTATGTCAGCGTTACCAACACTTCCTCTAAGCAATGAGAATTGCAATCGTAGTACCATTTCAGTATTTACTAGTTTTTCTATATGTCGTTTATTTTACCGTTCACTATAACCACGTTTCATAGTGAAAGTGTTATAGCTACTGTTTGTACAATGAACTTTGGGCTGGTTATCGTGATTTCTGTGCTATAATGTTGCGTAATAATAATTCATTGTAAAGGGCTTACAAGCAGTGAGAAAAAGCCGTAATCAGATTTATGGAGCGAAAGTGATAAGTAACGTAAATATAAATATTCTGTAGGTGAACAACAACGTCTTTTTATGTGTTATTTTTAACCTACTACCCTAGAAAGAAAGGTAAAGTTTTCATCTATCTGGTATACCTACTTTCACTCAGTCTCCTACTATAAAAGTGTGAGATCGTTGTATCGTAACTTGCTATATGTACCTATGCTATGAGAGCTATTAAAATGGAAAGTTGCATCAATACTGCTGAATGCACATTATTACAAAAATTACAACCGCGCTATAAAATAGTCATAAAGGAGAATAATAATAATTTATTGCTTCTTTAAAAAATGATTCGTTTCGTAAAAGGTATTACGAATGTTTAATACAATCTAGTCTAGATTTGTAATCTTAAATACCAATTAATTATTCTATTAAATTTCATGACTACTACATTATTTAGTCTAGAAAAATTAATGAAATCTATATTTATGTGGTTTCCAATCAAGTATAATAGCTTATTGCAATCTTGTAATAGTGAATCTCTACATAGTAGTGATGTAACGAATGTTAGATTTCTCACATCCGCGAACGCGAATGCGGATGCGAATATTCATATCCAATATTCGCGATTACGAATGCGAATGCGAACGCGAACGCGAACACGAATGCGAATGTTGATTTTTATTATTAGAATTGAGAAATATTGGAAAAAATAATGGAAAATAAAGGCTTTACATTTAGGATATTATAAGTTTAATTTTGTTTGAAACATATTGTTTTGTTTTCTGTTTAAAAAAATATTGAAACTTAATATAAAAGAAGTTTGTTAAATATTAGTTCTTTACCTACGAAATCGAACGATTTTTGTTCTATATTTTTTGTTTCTATTGATCAAAATAATCACCCATGCAATCGATGCATCTTTGCCAACGCAGTGGCAGTTTAAATAAACCTACTTGAAGAAATCAGCTAGACGGAAGGCAACAAATTCTTCAAAGGCTTTTTTTACTGCCTCTCGGTATTGAATTTTTTTTCAAGAAGTTATCCAAATTCTGGAAAAAGCAGAAGTCTGTAGACGCAAGGTTTGATGAGTACGGTGGATGACGGAGAGCTTTCAACCCCAGCTCTTGCAACTTGGAGACCGTGTGCAGTGTAGTATGAGGTCGCGCATTGTCGCTCCTACCACAATCGCCTTTTAATTCTTCATTGTCAACCAAAGTTTTCGGACGACCACGAGGTTCATTTGTGTAGGTGTTCGGTGGATAGCTCTCTATCTACCGTTGAACTACGCTACGCAGAGTCTTGCTAGTGGTGGTAACTTTACTGGTCTATCAATAAATACATCATGAGAATCATGTGAAATATGTTTATATTATTTTCACCATATCAAACTATATCTCGAATCTAACTGACAATGTACATGACTTAAATAGACAAAAACCAGCCTGTTCAATTTAACAGATAAAAGTATAAAAACTCTTTTTAACACTCCTCCTTAAATTGATAACAGACTGAACTCTTTCGTCTCATTCATACACACATACATCTCATTGACACTCACTTACTTAACCACACCACACTCACTTAACCATCCAGGAAGCACACCACTCGAACTTCTCTTTAGGTAAAGCCTTTGTCAGAGCATCTGCTGGCATTCTCTTGCTTTCTAAATACTTCAACCCAATCACTTCATTTTGCAAACAATCTCTAACAAAGTGATATTTCAGATCAATATGTTTTGTGTGATTATGATGAACTGGATTCTCAGCAATTGCGAGAGCTGACTGGCTGTCACAATAAATAACAATTTTGTTATTCGATCCCGTAATCTCAGTCATCAATCTTCTCAAAAATATAGCTTCCTTAGCTGCTTGAGTAAGGCTGACATATTCAGCTTCTGTGCTGGACAGAGCAATCACTTGCTGCTTTTTGCTCTCCCACGATATTGCTCCTCCAGCAAACCGGAAAACACACCCAGAATATGATTTTCTATCATGACCTCCGCCATGATCTGCATCAGCAAAACCTTCTATCTGCCTTCCAGTTTTTCTGTAAAATAAACCACGACTCTTAGTTCCTTTTAGGTATCGTAATACTCTTTTGGCTGCTTGCCAGTGCTCCTCCTTAAAACAGTTGTTAAACTGACTTAAGAAACTAACCGCATGTGCAATATCTCCTCGTGTGCATACGGCTAGATACATCAGCGATCCAATCAACTTTTGGTAAGGTATATTCTTAGGTGGTATATATCCTTCCTCTTCAGGCTTTGTCAAACGTTGACCGGGTACTAATGGAATGGCAACTGGTTTGCAATCCTCCATTACAAATTCTTTAAGAAGCTTCTCAACATATGCCTCTTGATCCAGTTTTATTCCATTTCCAGTTTGACGAATTCGCAGTCCAAGCACAAGCTCAGCTCTTCCGAGGTCTTTCATTTCGAAATTTTTCATCAACTGTTTCTTCATTTCTGCCAATTCTGTTTCGTTGTTCCAGAATATTAGCAAATCATCCACATAAACAGCAATTATCGTCCAACTGTTATTAGATTTTCTCATATAAACACAAGGTTCATTCTCAAGTCTCTTAAAATTCATTTTATTCAGAACCTTGTTCAATTTTAAGTTCCATTGCCTCGGAGCTTGTTTTAACCCATATAAGGATTTTTTAAGAAGACACACATACTCTTCTTTTCCTTTCTCTGCAAATCCCTCCGGTTGAGTCATATAAACAGTTTCATCTAAATCTCCATTTAGAAACGCAGTCTTCACATCCATGTGATCTACTCTAAGTTCATTTTCCGCTGCTAAGCCTAGAAGAAGACGTAGTGAGCCATGTCTCACTACTGGTGAGAAAGTTTCGCTGTAGTCTAGACCTCGTTTTTGTCGAAAACCTCGTGCGACCAATCTAGCCTTAAAACGTCTCTTATTTCCCGCCTCGTTTTTGATTCGAAGTACCCACTTTGAATCAATAACATTTTGTCCTTTCTCAGGTTTCACCAAAATCCAAGTTTTGTTCTTCTTTAAAGCATTCAACTCTTCTTGGATAGCTTTGCTCCATTCTTCTTTATGTTTACTGTTCAGAGCTTCCTGAACATTTAAAGGCTCTTCGCATATTTCATTTCCAATTTTTGCTTCATAAAGCACATAATCTGGAAATTCTTTCTGCTTACGATCTCTCAGTGGATATCTTCTCTGTAGATTTTGTAATTCTTCTTCACTGATATTTGCATCCGTTTCACAATCTTCAAAGTCATCTTCTTCGACATATTCTCGACGTATCTCTTCTCGAGAAACTTCATCAACTTGAGTTTCTTCCACTCTAGGAATCTCATCTCTAGGAACCTCTGCTCTTTCGTTATCTGATGACTGTTGAATTTCAGACTCTTCTGAAATTGTTTCAGTGTTTTCTTCATTCAGTTTAAAAATCTCCTCCGAAAACTCTTCTTTCTTTGGTTCAAGATACATCTGATTTTCGAAAAATATTACATCTCTAGCTTTAAAAATTTCATTAGTAATGGGGTCCAAAAGTCGATATGCTTTAGCATCATCACAAAAACCTGTGTGAATTAGCTCTCTGCTCTTTGAATCCCATTTCTTCCTCTTTTGTTTAGGAATGTGCATAAAGGCTTTACACCCGAAAGTCTTTATATCACTCAAAACACATTTCTTTCCAGACCACTTCTCTTCTGGTGTTTTATTTTTAACAGCAATCGTCGGTGATCTGTTTTTCAAATATACTGCATGATGGACAGCTTCCGCCCAAAATCGCTTAGCCAAACCAGAATCTTGAAGCATACTTCTAGCTTTCTCACAGATAGTGCGATTAGCTCGTTCTGCAACGCCATTTTGTTCTGGAGTGTACTCGACAGATAGTTGGTGTTGAATACCGTGTTTTTCCATGTATTCATCCATCCTTTTGTTAAGAAATTCCGTGCCATTGTCTGTGCGCATAATCTTCAATTTCTTGCCACACATGTTTTCAGCCAACTCTTTGAACTGCATAAATTTCTCAAAAACTTCACCTTTTTGTTTCAAGAAATACACAAAAGTTTTACGTGTGTAATCGTCTATAAATGTCAAAAAATAACGACATTTAGAAACAGAAGGCTCTTCCATAGGTCCACACAGATCGGAGTGCACCAAACCTAGCACTTCATTGGCCCGCGTAACTTTATTCTTTTTATTGAATGGTTGCTTAGTTTGCTTTCCCATCAGGCAGGGTTTGCATTGAAGCATTAAAGAATCACTAGTTTTAGGAAAACTTACCCCTTTTGCCATCTTATCTCTAAGCAATGTGAGATTCCTCACACCAAGATGTCCCATTCTTCGATGCCACAACATCAGCTGATCATTTTCTGCTGCTGAAGTAAGTGCAGATCCTTGAGAACAGTATTTAATTTTGTAGATCCCATTATCTACAGTTCCTGAAAGATTAATCTCACCGGTAACCTTACATCCATCTGCTTTCATAATTTTAAAACCAGATTTATCAAAAACAACAACAAGATTTCTACTTACAATTGTGCTCACACTAAGTAAACTAGTTGCTAATCCTGGTACATACAATACGTCTCTGATTGTTATACCTGTTTCCTCGTCAACCACATTACCAATTGCTTCTCCATATACCTTTGCACCATTCGCACAAGCCACCTCAACCTGTTTATCTAAAACAATAATGTCCGTTAACCACTCCTTCTGATTCGTCATATGACTTGATGCGCCTGAATCAAGAACCCATGCTGCTTTTCCTGCTCTTGATGTCGCCATCGCAAATGTTGTCATAGCTTCTTTTTTACATTTGGGGTTCTGTGGACAATTCATGGCTTTATGTGGGCCATCGCATATGAAACATTTTATCAAAGAACTCTTCTTCGTATTTTTCTTCTGCGATTTCTTATCATACTGCCATTTTTTCTCGGTTTTTAGTGCATTTACCACAGTGCCGCTAGTTCCTGCTTCGTATACGTCCTCCATTTGAAACAATTTGTTTTTTACATAGTCTGCGGTCAAAATTACATTTGCATTCTCTATTGCAAGTTTCATTGGTTGGAATCTCTCTGTTAATCCCTGTAGCATCAATGTTGCAACTAACTCATCGTCTAATTCTTTCCCTAGGTCACGAAGCTGTTGCGCCGTCATCATCATCGCAGTGACATATTCCCTCACGGTAGAATACTGCTCTAATTTATGACTGACCAACATAGAAAGAAGTCTGCAGCGATTATTAAGACCTTTGTCTTCAAATGCCGTTCTTAACGAGTCCCAAGCCTCCTTGGCCGTTTTTGCTTGTCTCACATGCACAAGACAGTGTGTTTTAACTGCTAGGCATATTTTCGCACGTGCCCTTTGATCTCGTTTGCTGCCAACAACGTCCGATGCTTGTGGAGTACTGCTCGTATACTCCCATAAGTTCTCATGAATAAGGTATAATTCCATAAGAAATTTCCATGTGTTATAGTTTGAAATCCCATCTAATTTCTCTATAGACGGCAATCCCGTTGATTCCGTTGGTGACATACTTGAAGCACCAGTATCACCATGTGCGGTTGCCATAACCTGTAGGTGTTCGGTGGATAGCTCTCTATCTACCGTTGAACTACGCTACGCAGAGTCTTGCTAGTGGTGGTAACTTTACTGGTCTATCAATAAATACATCATGAGAATCATGTGAAATATGTTTATATTATTTTCACCATATCAAACTATATCTCGAATCTAACTGACAATGTACATGACTTAAATAGACAAAAACCAGCCTGTTCAATTTAACAGATAAAAGTATAAAAACTCTTTTTAACAATTTGTCAAGTCGAAATTTCTTGTCTAAAATCTAAGGACATCGTTTATAAACGTTGCTTTTATTTTGAAGCAGTGGTTACTGGTAATCCTATACTTAAAATGGTCTTTCAACTTCTCGCCGACACGGACGTGAAATGTCACCCGTGAAAATGACACAGGCTACTTTAGGCTTAGATTAATTTTATGTCTATTAGTAAAGCCCTAATTGTAATATCCAACTACTAACAGTCTAATTGTACTATTACCCTCTTCCTCTCGGACCGCGAAAGCGTGTAGACGTGTGTCTGTGCTAATCGTATTTTAATTTGTTTATTCAAAAATTAATGCAAATAAATCGATATCAATCTGCTAAAGGTGCAAAAATTGCTGGTTGTGTTGAAGTGAATCGGAATGCAGCAACAGCAATACGTGAGCGATCTATGCATTGTTATTTTGATACTAACGCGTATGTCACCTCGATCATAATAGACTGGGACTTGCCACAAACTCATAAGCGGTAGCTAATGTGGGTAGGCCTTGGAGGCTGATCAAAGTGAAACAGAGCAAGTACAAACATTGTTTTTTATTATTATTTGTTTATTCTGCTTTCTGCATTTAATTCACTTGTCACAAATGGAACAGAATTTGGTGAATAAATCGGGCAGCGAGGGAAATATCAATCTCATGGGGCATATTTCCGATACTACCCCCCCGAAATATGTATTTTTACGCGGTAAAAGAGCAAGAGAAGATGATTTAGGTGAAAAGTTTGATTCGTTTAAAGATGAAGTCAAAAATATGATTATTTCTCTAATGGCAAGTCAAGAAAGCGAATTGAAAAAGTTTTTTTCTCCTACCCTCTCCGAAATTAAAAAGTCGAACGACAATATTGAAAGCTCTATCATGTTACTTACAAGACAAAATGAAGAACTAACTTTAAAACTAGAGCAATTGGAACGGCAATCTAAAAAAGACAAAGAATATATAACAATATTAGAATACAAAATAGAAGACATGCATAGAACATACCTCAAATCTAATATTGAGATTAAAAATGTGCCAAAATTAAACACTGAATCTAAAGAGGACTTGATAAACATGGTCCTGCACTTGGGGAAAACTGTGAAGTGTGGTATCAATAAATCAGACGTCAAAGACATTTATAGAGTACGCGGAAAAAAAGAAGGACAAATTAATACACCCATCATTGTTGAACTATCATCGACATTACTCAAAACGGAAGTTCTTAAGATGAGTAAAGTATTTAACGTAAAGGAAAAAGGCAAATTGCGCGCGAAGCACCTTGGTTTCACAAAAAATGAAGAAAATCCTATATATGTGTCGGAACAACTAACGTCAAAGGCTTCTCGGTTATATTATCTTGCACGTGACCTCGCCAAATCCAAACAATACAAGTTTTGCTGGACATCCTATGGAAGGGTATACATAAGAAAAAATGAGCATAATCCCATTGTTACAATTAGCAATGAAAATCAAATCAATAGCTTTATGCAGATGGAGGCATGACTATCCTGCCTATCCTATAAAATTAAATTACTATTAGTTCTTATTATTGTAGTCAATAATTACAATGTAATTTGTATGCAGGAACCAATCACACTTTTAACACAGACAACAAACAAAGATAATACAGTAAAAAACACTTACATTTGCAAAACATTACACTCTTTTTACACTGCACAATATTTTTGTACACCTACTACACCTACTACTCTTACTTTTAACTATACTATTACTGTAAAATGGCCTGTTTACACCAATTTCAAAACATGTAAACACACACAAAACAACTTTATTACTGCGACACCTGAGCACAATATATTGAGTAATGGCTGAGTTTATGCAAACGATCAATGAAATAGATAATGTTGAATTAGCACATACTCTTGAGTGTGATAGTTCCGAACTTTCTAACCATGTTCAAATACATGGATCCGATCTGACTATCTTAACTCAAAATATTCGTAGCATTTATGCAAATTTTGATGATTTCATACTTACCTTATCAAATTTAAAATTTGAGGTGGATATCTTAATATTTACAGAGTGTAGACTAAATACTAGCAAACCTTTACCTCAGCTTGTAAATTACTTATCTTATTTTACCAAAAATTTATTAAATCAAAACGATGGTGTTGTAATTTATGTAAAAAGTACTATTGTACATAAGATACGCGAAATAAAATTGATAGATGCATCTTGTCTACAGTTGAATATACTCAACAACACTATTTTAGGTATCTATCGCTCGCCGTCTAATATTAATGCAAAAAACTTTATTGACTCGCTTGGTTCACACTTATCTACACTACCACCAAACGTAAATATTGTGATAACGGGAGACATAAACATCAACACTTTGCCAAACGTAACAGAGAGAGGACACGAATATGAAAATCGAGTCTATTATTTGAATACTTTATCAATATATGGCATCCTTGCGGGGCACACTCTTCCCACCAGAGGAAATAGTTGCCTCGATCATATCATGTTAAGACTAAACAAAAAGATGGTAGCAGCCACAATAGCTATTTTGCAAACCTCTATCACTGACCACTTCACAACCTTCTTATCTCTGTCAAATCTGAAAAACAAATCAAATTCTAAAACAATTAAAACTAAAACTAAATTAGACTATGACAAAGTCCGTAAACTTTTAATGGACAAAGATCTAACAGAGTTATTCTTGTGCAATGACCCCAATTTAATAACTGAATCATTAATACAAAACTTAAGAGAATGCATTGAGAAAAGTTCTGCAAATATACAAATACCGAAAAATAAACGAATAATCAAGCCATGGATTACACCGGGCCTACTGCGTTGCATAAATCACCGAAACAAATTGCAAAAAACATTACGTAATGATCCGTTAAACGAAATTCTAAAAATTACTTACACTAGATATCGAAATTACTGTAATAATTTATTGAGAAAACTTAAAAGAAAATATGAAAGAGATTTACTTGAAAAATCTACTAAAAATAATAAACTACTGTGGAATAATATTAAAAACATAACATATACTAACAAACATAAGCAACAAAATACTGAATTATTGAATATTGACTCTTCCCCTGTAGTCTCCGTAAATGTAATTAATGATTACTTTGCAAATATTGGTAAAAAGCTTGCACAAAATATTAGACCTAACCTAAATTCTAACCCTAACATCTATACAAATATCTCACCACAGTGTAACTCATTTGCACTGTTACAGACAGACTGCGAAGAAGTTGATAGCATTCTGATGAACCTTAAATCTGACAGTGCTCCTGGGTGGGATAACATTACTTCTAAATTATTGAAAAATGTAAGGCAAGTTGTTGTTCCCATCATCACTCATATTGCTAACTTGTGTTTTGACCAAGGTGTATTTCCCTCTTCTCTCAAGCAATCCATTATTACACCTGTGCATAAGGGTGGAGATGTTGGTGACATCAACAACTACAGACCCATCTCTATATTACCTGCAATATCTAAAGTCCTTGAAAAATTATTAAACACACGGCTTTTAAAATACATGGACAAATATAAAGTTTTATCACCCTTCCAATTTGGTTTCCAGCGTGGAAAATCCACTGAAGATGCAATTACTGCTTTGAGCTCTATGATAACTGATCAACTGGACAAAGGAGAAAAATGTCTCGCAGTTTTCTTAGACATGAAAAAGGCTTTTGACACAGTTTCTGTACCTATTTTATTGGACAAATTGGACAGATTAGGAATAAGAGGTGTGCCATGGCAGTTATTCAGAGATTACCTCACTAATAGGAAACAAAGAGTTAGAATTTACAAATATGTTAGTGATGATACAATTATCACTTACGGTGTGCCCCAAGGAAGTGTCCTGGGTCCCACGCTGTTTTTAATTTATATAAACGAGCTGTGTCAACTAAAAATAACAAATGCTAAAATATTTTCGTATGCTGATGATACAGCCCTTGTTTTTTGCGGAAAAACATGGCAATACGTGAAGCGCAGTGTTGAGACCAGTTTAGTTAGAGTGGGTGAATGGCTACAGAATAATCAACTCACACTAAATACAACAAAAACGAATTATATTTGTTTTAGTATTAACGAAAGTACTCAACCTAAAGATGATCTTCTTATAAAAATTCATAACTGTAGTTCTTCAAATAATAATCATTGCAATTGTCCAATCATTAAAAAAGTTAAGCATACTAAGTATCTTGGTATCGTAATTGACGAAAAATTAACCTGGTATCCGCATCTTGAACAAGTTACAAGCAGAGTGAGAAAACTTATATGGATATTCAAAACGTTAAGACATGTAGTCCCAACCGGCTCAAATCTATTAACTAATATATATATAGCTTTGGTACAGTCAGTTTTATCATATTGTATTCCTATTTGGGGGGGGACCGCAAAGACTAAGTTAATAACAGTTGAACGAGCTCAGCGTGCCTTGCTTAAGGTCATGTACTTTAAAAAAATGAGATACTCTACAGATGCCATGTACAAAGATTGTGGTCTGCTGACAGTGAGAAAATTATACATAGCACAAATAGTTTTAAAAGTTCATAAAACCGTTTTTATTAGTGAGGCAGTTGAAGAAGGAAATAATAGACGTATTAAAAATATAATTTATGTATCCAAGGCTAGAACAAAGTTTGCAAGTATGCAATTCAAAAGGCGTTCGGAGTTTATATATAATAAAATTAATAAAAAACTTAATATCTCTAGAACTTGTCATTTTGAGTGTAAATCTATCATTACGAATTGGTTAAAGGCTTCTTCATATAATGAAACTGAAGCATTTCTACAAATTATTACTTGACTTCACTTTCACATGCATCCACACCCACACACGTATGTGCATACATATATACGACACACACTCACTCGCACACTTACTCACTCACACACATACATATACACACACACTTACACACACCCACACACAAGCACACACAGTCATAAACACACAAACATTTAGATTGCTGAGTTAATAAACTCAGTTTATTTCACTTAAATGTATGTTTTGTTTGATTGTTTTGTAAAGTTGGTATGTGGTAAAGATCTGTTTGTTGAAGTTTAATTTACTGATAATTACATAATTTGTTGTGTAAAATTGGAAGAGCGTTGTCCTCTGGCACAGGCAATTCATGCCTAAAAGAGAACAACCAACCTTAATTGTAAATGTGTAAAATGTTTAAAGAAAAAAAAAAAAAAAAAAAAAAAAAAAAAAACTATAAATATAAAATATTTTCAAAACTACTAACCGAGGTTTTGAATGATCTATTTTTTGAATGATCTATTTAAAGAGGAAGGTTTTTGATGTAACCCGTATTTTTTCACCAATAAAAACTGGCCGTATTGATTACCGGTGTCCACGTGGTAGGAGGTCCTGCCCCTGTACTCTGAGCTCTTTATTGCGATAGCTCTTAGACGCTGACGAAAAAGCTAGGCGACTGCGAACATTATTGCGCATGCACACCATATATGGTCGCGAAGCTATTTCCTGAGTGTCTTACAGGAATTGCAACAAGTTAGAATAAGTTACAATTAGACAGACAGCGCGCTGAATTAGATACCTGTGCGAAAAATTCTAACACAAACATAGCGATCTTAGCTATGCTAGCCCAGTGGTAAGCGTGGTCAGTTCACACACCGAAGGGCGTGGGTTCAAACCCCAACAATGAGCTTGAGCTGCCGGTGAAGAAAATTATCGTAAGGAAACCATAACGTGGTGGTAGGGTATTTTCTAGTACTCGACTGGCTAGCTACCACCCTTAAGTTAAAAATCTGATGTCAAGCACCTAAGGGCCTCACTTGAGAGTCAGTTCTATTTCAGGCTAAGTATTACCATCTTCGACCATACCATCGCTTAACATCAGGTGAGCAGTGGTCAAACACTTAGCCTGTCAACCATAAGAAAAACTCTGCTTAGCTCCAAGTGCCTTACTTCTTTTTTTTATTCATACGATCAAGTGCTACAGTTCTAAGTCGAATATTATGTAGTAACAGCCATCCAGTAGGTAGGTCACGTAGGTGCTGCTGCGTAACAAGTAACCTACCAGAGAATTAGTTACACGCTGTTTTGTTAACGTCTTTTTAACTTTAAGTGTGATATGTAGGCCAAGATAACAATATTTCACGGGCCATTACATTTTACGTGGTAAAATCTTTCATTAATTGGGAATGACATTTCAATTGACTTAACATTTTAACAACAACATTTAAACATTTTTGTCGGCGATATTATTTTAAACGTCATTTTACTCCACATCACTAGGTACATATCACTACATAAGTATTATATAACAAAGTCTGTCTGTTTGTTTGTGATAAACTTAAAAACTACTGAACGGATTATCATGCGAGTTTCACCAATAGTTAGAGTGATTCATGAGGAAGGTTTAAATATATAAATTGTCAAGGTTTTGTGTAAATTGGTTGAAATATGATGATAATTGTTGGAAGTGTCGGAAAAAGTTAAGCCACCATAGTTTTATCGAAAACTCTGCCTAATCCCTTTGAGATATAACAAAACATTGCACGGTGGCATATCCCTCTTTTATAGATCTACAAAAAAGTCCGTGGTGGCATATATCTACCTTATCCATTCTTACTACCCGTGCGAAGTTCATAAATGAAACATCGTTTTTGCGTCGGAAATTTGATGCCTTGTAACTTGTAACCATTGCCATTGGAAGAGTTTGTTGTGCACTTTTTTTATTTAAATAAGCAATCTATGATACAAAATGTGCAGGAAGGTACAACTTAGTATCTTTATAAGCACCTTGGAAATTATTTCTAATATTTTTTGCTTGTAAAACATGATTAAAGTAGAATTTTCACTTATTTTTGTTAAAGTACCTAATGACATGAGCAAGACGATCTGGTGGTAAAAGATAACGTATATTCATGACCATTGTAAGATATAAGTACCTAGCAAAGAATGTCCAGAGCTGTTTTGGCGTTCATTTCTTTAAGACTTACGATGGTTAGTCTCAACAGCCTTGTAAATTCGCTACAATTTTAGCGGCAGAATATCTGGCACTGCGGTTTACTATTTACAATATTAACCTTGCCTAAAGCAATTAATACGAAATTGACTTGTTACATTGATGCTATCAATAAAATATTTGTATTTATATGAAATACCTAAAGGATAATTATGCTGAAACTCATAGGTTTATAATATTGTATATACACATATATCTTGTCGGATCTACATTTTTGTTATTTTCATTTCATTGCATTAAAGGTCTTAGAATATGTCTAAAAATGCCCCCGCAAATTATTAAATTCCTAAAATCAACTTAATGGTAAAACAATTAAGAGGTTTAATAGACTTTAATAATTTGCGGGGGCATTTTTAGACATATTCTAAGACCTTTAATGCAATAAAATGAAAATAGCAAAAATGTAGATCCGACAATGTTAATTGCTACGATCGATATCGATCGATATATATATATACACCAGACTAAATGGTTTTTAATCGACTTCAAAAAGGAGGAGGTTCTCAGTTTGATAGGTTCTTTTTTTTCTTAGCTTCTGTTATCCTTCACGGCGACTTCATGTAATTTATTCACACTATAGGTACTTGTCGTGCAGCAGCAAATATTTTCGAAAATTTGCAGCTTTCAAAGTATAGTTTATGTGTGTGTGATGTTCGATACTTTACAAGGCATAACTGGACTCGAAAAAGACTTACTTTGAGCGATTTATACTTATTTCACTTGATTTCCATAAAATATGGAAAAACTTGTCACTGGCAAAGACACAAAGTGCGATGCCAAAAAAAAGTATAATAAGAAGTATATTAGGCTATCATTGGTAATTAACTTATTTCGTTTTAACTATATCATTGAACTAATTTAGTAATTTTGGAAACTATACTGGGACTATGATTATCGATGAGTACGTAAACGATAAACAAAAAATATAGAAGAGGGACAGCGCTCCTGGCGGAAATAAATGGAAACTACTTTTATACACATTTGGCGTGTTTTTTTTGTTATTTATTACGCCACTGATGATAGTGCGGAACAGAGAGAGGAACTATATCAAACAGGAGACTTTTAGACTAATTTAGTTAAGACTTAATTAAGTAAGCGTTCCAAATTTCCTCTGTCAATGAATAAGTTAGGCAAGGTATCGTTTTGAAACTTGTGCCCAAAGATATAATGCGTTAATCTACATCACGGCAACCAATCAGTCGTTTATGGAAAGGCTAAGGGCCTTTGCGTAACTTCCCTAGAGTCTGATTCATGGACGCGTGTCGTAATAATCTATGGATTATATTCAACGCGCTCAGTAATTAATGTTGGTGAAAAACGTTATACATAGTAAAGTCGAGATCTTTCCTAGCTATGTGTAGATACTGGAATTATACCTATAATGACTGTGTAGAGAAATGCCTAAAAAGTACCTTTTTAGGGTTGCAAACTAAAACAACGAAAGGTTTGGCGGCTTTTTGCGCCAAAAAATTTAAAAAAATATATATATATCGCTCTATTGCATTATTTTCCATAAATTATGTTTTTTTTTTTTCCAAATGGTTACCTGGTTAAAAAATGTGGTGTTTCAATCATCAAGTGCTGAATGCAACTATGTTGTTAAATGATATAATGTCAAGAAACATGTTTTTTCGTGTTGTTACCAAAACTCGATTGAAAGTTCTAATAAAGCCACCACTAATTTACTAGAGCATGAATTGGACTCGACTGTGACATGGCTTATTCTACTTGTTTTTATCTTGAGACACTCGAGATCTACTTACTTGACACTTGCACACTGGCAGTATGCACAAAGTGTATCGCTAAATTGAAGAAAACACATTATTATAACTATGAACTTATTGACAGCCCTGTTGGCTCATTGGGAGCATGCCTGCCTGAGCTGTAGGGCGTGCGTTCGATTCCCGCCAAGGACAAATGTTTGTTTGGTATAAACAAATGTTTGTTCTGTGTCTGGGTATTCTGTATGTATTATAAGTATGTATTTACAAAAAAAAAGTATTTATGTATTCTATCAGTTATCTGACTTCCATCATACAAGCTCTGCTTAGTTTGGGGTCAGATGGCGCTGTGTGTAATGTGTCCTACAATATTTATTATATTATACTATAACTTATTAAAGGAAGTTTCGTCTCGTCTGTTTGTTATAGATCCCGGATTAGTGCGAAATCTAGCTGGGGTAGGCAACACGTTCATAGTCATGGTTTGTGGAAAAGAAAATATAACTGGATGTTGTCCACCTTGTTTGCGCAAAATTCAAAACGTTGGTAAAAACAAATGTTGGAGAATAGAGCACCAATGTCTAAATCTTGCCTTACTTCGGAAAAAAATACAAAAATCGTAGTTGGTTAAAATGAGCGATCAATTAGCAAAGTTATGAGCGTGACACGACAATTTATTTTAGGTACCTACTTGAATAAGTACCTTATTGTTTTAAAATTAATTGACAGGTGTCAATTAACCTTCTTTATATAAAATGTTCGTGTCACGTTATTTGTCCGCGATTGTTTATATCTTATTTTATAATTGCAAATTATTTGTTTATTATACGAAGAGGTAGGTATAATTATCGGAGATTTCCATTAAATTCAAATAGATGGCGGTATAACGTAATTTATTAATTGGATTGATTAAGTATCCAATAGATGGCGCTACGTTAAAAGGCCAAACGTTTCATATGCGCTACAATTTATTTCACGCTATACGCGTGTGTTCAATTTGACCACAGCACGATAAAAATAACACGATCACTTGTTGAGGAAATCTTTCTCTATGTAATATGTTTTTTAAATTAAAATGAACTTAAATTTTATAATTAAAGAAAAAAGAACTTTATCTTAATAAAAGTAGGTACTACTTAATAAAACAACTCTGCATAAATTTATGCAAAGTTGATCCTAAACAATTCCAGTAAGACTAGGTATTTTTATTTGTACTTGCGTTTTTATGCTAATGCGAAGGCAAATATAAAGATTATGAATTAATATTTAGTATTAATTCAAACCTAGGAACTACATGTACTTGTGAAGTACGAGCTCTTAGATTATTTAAATCAGCACTAAATTTAAGTTCGTGTCATCAGACACGAAAATGATTATACATGCATTCTGCATAACGGTAAACAAGTACGGCACTAGTTTCTAAACTAACTCGACGTAAACAAAGCATCGCGTACATAATGTTATCAATTATTTTTTTGTGACGTACCTTCATCAAAGCGAAGCGTTGATCATCATCGATTCCCACGACGGTGTTGGACACTGGAGCCATTTTCACAAATAATAAATAAACATTCAAATTATGCTTACGATTGAAACGCTAGCGTGCGATTACGGCTAGTAGTCGCGGACGAATGAGAATGTGTCACTTCTTTTGGTACGGGCTACACTAATCAAATCGCCTTGCTTCATGTGGTCGAGGTCGATAGAGCTAGTTGTTAAGAGAAAATTGGTAGGCGTTTATCGTTTCAGTAAAGCGTGCACTATCGACTAATAAAGGCGCTCTAGCACATGAGTCGCGAAAAAATAATCTTTTCAATATTGTACCTTTGTCACATTTATTCGCAGGAGAGACAATAAGAAGTCTTTTGGATTCATTGTAATGGGTTGCTGAGAGATTAGAGATTCAGGAGTTTGTGTTCGTTTTCAACGTGAAATTACTTACAGAGTCTACTTTGTAACAGAGTACTACAGTAACCGACGCAAACAGAGGGATGTTATAAGTATGACATGTCATACATAATGTATAATTGTATGTTTATCTGTGGCATCGTAGCTCCTAAACTAATGGACCGAATTTGATGCGGTTTTATTTGTTTGAAAGTTGACGTGATCGAGATAATTCTTAGCCATATTATGATCTAGTACCTGGTTGACCGAGCATTGCTCGGCTGAAAACATGGATAAAACGACGTTTTCTGAAAATAAAACCTAGCTAGATCGATTTTTCGTCCCCCGAAACCCCCTGGATACAAAATTTCATGAAAATCGTTGGAGCCGTTTCCGAGATTCAGAATATATATATATACAAGAATTGCTCGTTTAAAGATATAGATTTGAATAGACAGCTCATATAGACAGTCACGTTTAAATTATAACACCCTTTTTTTTTTTTTCGCGTCGGTGTTTATAAAGACAAGAGAAATTATATTTAAGAATTTTTCGGAAATGCAATGATTTTGAATTCCATTTACAATCATTTTCTCGTGATTCCCCAGCCATCATCCAGCTCAATAGGAAAGAACAAAAAACTGGAACTTAAAAAATCAATTTGTATTAAAGTTAAATTCACTGCTTTAAATCAAACACACTGATAGATTTGTTACTAATATGATTTCAATTTGTAAATGTAGTTTGTCTAACTAAAGAATGCAGTGGAAAATGCTCACACTCTTCCCCAGACTTTACAAACAGCCTTCGCATTATATTCACTTTCTAAACTTGTAGATGTACATATATGTTACTGTTAGTATAATAAAAAAGGTCTGTATTAATAATAACCAGTATATTTATATTTACAGTTACAGTACCAAGTGGTTAATGTGTTTGAATATTGAAGGATTTATCATGTGTACTGGTTGTTAATAATATTATTATGGAAGTTACTGCCGTGGTTGTGCCGGCGTAAGAATAGTACCCCACCCTCTCTACCCGTGGTTGCCGTAAGAGTCGGCTAAGAGATGTAATCCGGAAGATGGGCAGCAGCGTCTTCCTTGAACAATCACACCTAACTGCGCTCGCCAACCCGCCTGCCAAGCATGGCGAGTATTGGCTAAACCCCCCCAGGTGGAGGCCTATGTCTAGCAAAGCCATCTTATGGCTGATGATGTATGGAAGTTAAAGTAATTTCAATACAGTCAATTTGTTTATTCTTTATTACATTTTTTTATAAAGAATATAGAATAATAACTAAGATACAAACAATATTTACATATGACAACAAACATTAATAAGGCTTAATCTGTTACATTTTGAGTTTACATGTAGGTAAAGCAGTCTCTACCCTACAGTAAATTTTAAACAAGAGCTTTTACATTCTAAAATTACTAAAAAAAAACACAAAAATTAAACATTTAAATCAGCAACAATTTTTTCTTTATTCTATGGCTATCGAAGATACATTTGATTTACATGTCAACAGTGTAATATGATACATTGTTACTTATAAATGACTTGCTAGTGGAAGTTAATGTGTAGCCCACTTCACTCACCACTACACTATATTTTCTTTAGGGAAAATGGTGGTCAAATGTTGGTTCTGTTAAAAACATTTAAAATTGTAACACTAACCTAATTTGTACCAAATAATTCTTTAAATTTACTATACACACGAGAGTATTATTAATAAAAACCAGTTCAACACTCAATTAATAATTATTAATTTATCACTTTAACCTTTATTCTTGGTTTGTATTAATAATGTGCTATTTATGACATTAACCACAACATAAGCAAGGCATTTTATTTCATGACAGTGAATATCACTCCCCCTCTTTCTGGTTCCTCATCGTGTACCTCTTTATCAGATCTTTCAGGGTCAGAATCATCAGAATCTTCGCTTACAGGTTCCCTGTACATTCCAAGCTTGCTAGTATCTTCAGGAAGTTTGCCCATCTTGATACCGGCTTGAGCAAATAACTTCTCGGCTGCATGTTTGGCTTCTATCTCTTTGATGTGGAAGTTATAATCTTTCTGCAGTTTCAAAGATTCCTCTATTGACAATACTTTGGCGGGACCATGAATACTTGGCGGTGGTGTAGCAGCTGTCACTTCCCAGTTTTTGTGCTTCTTTCTACTAAGTTCTTTCATAGGATTCTGAGAATCGGATTTTGTTGTTTTATAAGGTTTGAACTCACCAGTGGTTTTGGGTTTTGAATTGGTTTCAGTTTTTTGTACTATATATTTGATGTGGGGTATTTCATCTATTTCTAGCAAGTCTTCTGGGGTGACAAGTGGTATCTCGGCAGGCAATATTTTGACTTGCTTCTCATGTGCCGTTATTTTACTTAGTATTTGTAGAACATCTTCTGGTTCACTGTCATCATCGGAGTCTAGGTATGTATGTGATTTATTCTCAATCTTGCCTTCCCACTCTATTTGTTGGACTGATTGGTTATCCAAGTTTAACTGCTCGAATAAACGGCATGTCTGCTCTTCTTCCTGTTTTGCTTTCAGTTCCTTTGTTATTTTATCATGAAATGTCTGTATTTTTGCGCCTTTATCAGCCAGTTTATTAACAAAAAAATTATTGTTCAATAGTTTTACTTGTCTGTCGCGTAATTCAAGGAGTTCAGGAACAGTTTTCGATGACAGATCAGAAATTTTTCCATCAGTTTCGGTTTTAGGAGAAGGCGGCAGATAACCCGGAATCTTTCTATTTGCTTTCCTCATTGTTTGGTAAACAGTCATAATTTAACTATTTCTAACGACAAATTGTATGGGACGCTGGTTAAGTATATACCTATTTCAGATATATAGTCAACATAAAAAATAAATATACTCTGCTGAAATTAAACTGCGTGGTTTGATTTTAAACATCGATCAAAGAAATACAACATAAACTTAAAACTCAAAGGGTTTGCTTCTTACATTACTAGTTTGGTTGGTGGAGTCTTTATTTTTCTCACGTAGTAAAGTATTACAGAATAAATTAACATTACGAGTTAATGACCAAAAAATAATAGGTACTACGTAGTACCTTCTAGGCTTCTACCTACACGACGTTTGGTCATCATATTTTGATCTAATAATTCTTCTTTGATTTTCGCGTCACTCACATTTTTTGCAGTTGCCAGTGTCAAGTATCTCAATTTTTTTTTTATTTGTTTACGCTTATTTAAAATAGTATACAATATTATAGTACCGGTAAACCATTTTGGTAGATCAGTTTTATTTAAAGTCACACAAAATAAGCCTTGATTGAATCTGGTCGTACCTGGTCATTAAGGTAATGGTGACTTTAATGCAATCTTCAATGTGGTTGAGAAAGCCTCGCAATGCTCAGCATCAGATAAATTATAAATTTAATCGTCTACTCTAAGGCGGGAGGTCATGTTTCACCATGTTACATCATTTTGCCTCACTCACGCAAGTAAACAAAAAGTTTTGAAAAATAATACAATGCAGCGTCATAATCTTTTCGAGTTCTCGCCTTATACAGATATGCATATAATTATGTGTTTTTGTCAGTATTTTTATGTCAGGTAGTCGGCACTCTGCTAGTCGGGTCAAATCACATGCAAAATCAAACTGTTATAAAAAGTTTTTATACTTTTATCTGTTAAATTGAACAGGCCGGTTTTGTTTTTGTTAATTTATGTGCACTGTCCTTAAGTCATATTTCACAATTCACATGGTTCTTTGATGTATTTTTTTGATCTTAATGTATTTATTGATAGATCAGTAATGTATCATCACGAGCAAGACTATGTAGCACAATATAACGGAAGATAAAAGAGCTATCTTCCAAACTCTTACTCAAAAAAAGCAAGTCGTAGTCAAGTTTAAATCAGTCATGACGTCTAAATTATTTTTATTTGTTCAAAATATTGTTGAATTACTGCATGAATTATAAGGGCTGTTCTACATTTTTAGTAGGTATTAAAATGTAGAATGATAAAATTTGTCTATTGTTTATTGCTCTTTCGTGTTCATTCTATTTTTGACAATGACAACGGATGTCTTTACGATATCAAAATTAGACGACTTTTGGCGGGAATGTGGAAAAATTGTGTTGTTGAAGTGTACTATTTTTTATAAACTTGTTTTTTAATACTTTTGTTTAAAAAATAGTCATGTTTTAAATATAAATTGTCAAATTATATGCATGAATGTGAGCTAGTATAGTAAAAATGTCTTTGTTAATGTTTTTCCGTATCTCTGTAGAAGCTGATAGTATAGTTATCATAACCTTACAAGAGCATGAACTAGTCTTGACTGTTACTGACTGTGTGTTTATCTGTCAATAAGATTTATTTCATTATTTGACTTTATTTTATAATGAGATATTTGATTTTCAAGAAGAATATTACTCATGTTATTCAAATACTTGATACTGGCCGAATGCAGAAAGAGCGATGCTAAAAATATACAGAAAAAAATAATTAAAAATCAATTGTTGTATCATTGATCTTGTTTTGTGATATACTTACTCTTTTTTGCTAAAATCAACATTAGGAAGCAATCTACAGACGTGCCTTCATTTTTCCTATTTCTTTATAATGTAGTAATTATTATTTTGAATGTAGATAATAGTATGCCTTGAAGGTATTTCTGTATCACGAACTTGGGAGTGCTGGTCTCGTAAATCTTTACGATGGAAGAAGTTACTGTAATTATCTTGTAACATTATTTTCAATAGGGTTTCACAGTTCAATGTAGTTTATGTTTTTTTTCGTTCTAAGGTGCCACTGAATTTGGAGCCAATGCAGCCAAATGAAGTCTCGGATAAAAGGCTGTGGATTGGCAATCTGGACACCAGAGTTAATGAGTATGTTATTTAATCTTTGGTACTACCTATATAGTAAAAAGATGTTTTGTTTACACATATTTCACAAAATGTTGATGATGGTGTTTTTTAAATCATACCTTTTTTTTATTACCGGTATCAATTACTGAAAATGGTCCGCGTGTATGGAAACATCGAGAAGTTCGACATGCTGTTCCACCGCAGCGGGCCCAATGCGGGGCAGCCACGGGGCTTCGCCTTCGTCACCTACAAGTTGAGGCAGGATGCCGTAAAAGCCATGACATCCTTGAATGGACAGCTCTTGGGGTCTAAGAAAATCTGTGTCAAATTTGCTAAGAACTCTGTAAGTTTTATCTTTGTTCTAATAATAAATACAATAGTCACACTAATTCTGTCCATCAGTACATTGTTACAACTAGTAGTACTTGCAACAAGTGGAGACTAAATAGCACAATCTTATCATATTATAAGCATAATTCTTATTTAAAAGAGAAAGTTGATACTTGAACTTGTGACAGCTGATTCTGAATATCACATTTTGTTGTAGTAATAGTTGTATATTTAATAATACTTATTTCATACAGGAAAACCAAGAGAAGCCAAAACCAGAGTTAGGTATACCAGCGTTGGCAGGTGCAAAGCCAGAAATTAAACTTAGCAAGAAAACAGCCATCCAATCTATTGAGGCGAAGCTGAAAATGATGGAGAACATAAAAGCTGGTGATGACTTTGTAATAAATAAGCTAGCAGCCAATGAGACACCAATCATCACGCAATATCAAACTAAGCAACATCAGCCTCCAAATAAAACTGTTAGCTCATTTAGAAGGAGACACCCTTATCATAAAAAGAGATAAAGTATTTTCGAGAATATTTTATCTTAATTTGGATGAATCTAAAGTACTTAAACAGCAAAACCATCCTATTTTGTATTATTTTTTTGATACCTCAATTACCAAAATATTGAAGTAATTAGGGTACAAAGGCAATAAATGTGGGGGGATTTAAGAAAAATGCAAAACCCTGAACTGTATTTGTAGACGAGACTTCAATGATTAGAATGATTTCTTCTGTATTCTGACATCCATTCTATATTTTGACATGACAATACATTTATTTTCTACACAAAAACCTTGGAGTTGAAGGCTTATAGTATCCTAATGTTGAGATATTCACATTTTTATAATTAATAATAGATTTGACTGCCATTGTATGTATCTTATATTAATAGCTTAAATGTGATCAGTATTTTTAAGAATAATTTATTTAGTTTTAAGTTTCAAAACTTACCTGAATGTGTTCACTAACAAAGTTAATAATTACATTATTAGTACTACTTTTGGTGCAAGTACTTCCGAAAGTAGTCTGTGGTATATCAGTGTTTGTGTAGCTTGCTGTTTTCTATTCAAATTAAAAAATTAAGTACCACAGAATATAATGTATAACATAGGACCTCATCCTGGCTGTTTTTTCCAAATAAAATTAATTGTTTGTGCCAATATTTAGATATGTATGTTTTACTAGTATTATACATTTTAATTGGTCACTATTGTACTTAATACTACACTCAAATGCTTATTCTAGCTTTATAAATCATTACTATACAGTATAAATACAATGTATATGTTAATACAATATTCATATAAAGTGTTTGGTGTATTGAGTCAGGATGAGTCAAATATCTCAAGAAATTATGAGCTAATGTTGGAGCTAGATGTTTCTCATAGAATTAACATATGCAAATGAATACTCAAGTGTGTTATAGAATTGATGCGTTTTGTGAATAATAATTAATTGTGGATTGTGAATAAATGTTCTTAATCATATAATGTGTTTTATTTAATGAAACTAAAATAAATTCATAAATATATTTATTTCAGTATAAACTTAACTATCGATCGGGATAATCCGAAGTATCACTGTTTAAATAATATTTTTTTACAACAACTTTTAATTAACATCAAAGTATGTGGGATACCTTTTTAAAAAGTATCTGCTTCGAAATAGTTACATGATAAAAGTTTACGGAAAGTAATAACTTTTACAAAGCTAAAAGTTAGTATAACAAATTTTGATTGGTAAAGCTTTGATTGGTTACATTACTATAAGCAATCTGTCAAAGATATATCCTATATGAATGCATGAACTAGGCGGTTGACAAATGACATTATCATTCCACTAAACATATTGTATAAAAAGACTCATTACTGTGGTATATGATGATTATACACACTGTACAGCTTAGCATTTTTAATCTTGCAGTAAAAACAGTTGCTACAGAAAAACATATTGGCAATATTTGTTTGCCATTATTTAAGCAAAGTCAACATTTTATAAGTTTAAGTTCAGCTCTGTGTGGCCGCTAGTTTTAAAACCAGGTGATATACAATTAGACAGGGAGTTAGCGTATCTTTGAATAGGGCTTGCTTGCATCAGGAAGTCGTCATCTTCAGGGTCTAATTTTTTCTTCATACCAGAGTATTGAGTCTCGTCGTCGCCGTCCGCTGGCCAGTCTTTATACTCAATGCACAAAGGCCAAATAGTTTTGCCAGATCTGAGAAATAAAATGAAAGGGTGTAAGTACTTTATACAAATTTAATTAATGAAGGGCTTAGCCATGCTGTGAGACAATCATGACTATACTAATAAAATTAAGGAGGAGGAGGAATTAAATAAAATTAACTGAACCCAAATTAATTTTTTTAAACTCGAATGGTGAAAGAGCAAATCTCAGCTGGGTAACGAGGAAATCTCATCTATACAAAGAGGAAATCTCACCTTTGCAAAAGAGGAAATCTCATCTGTGGAAAGATATCCAAAGAGGAAATCTTACCTGTGCAAATAGCAAAAACGCCTGGATAAAGAGTCTCACCTGGGTAAAGAGTAAGGATCGTAAGGGAACCACTCGTCGTATTGTACAGCATGGTGCAGCGTGTGCCGTTGGTTCCTCTCGATGATGGCCTGGCAGTAGACCACCTGATGCGAGCGCGTCACGGACGAGAAGGCGCGCGTGACGGCCGGCGGACACGTGCGGAGTGGGTTCAGGTTGCACGTGACTAGTCGGGGTAGGTTCAGGGATTCCACGAAGTTAACACCTGCAGAATTAAAAGTTTTTTTTTACAATAAACAAGAATTTTATAGAAAGTGCTGTAAGCAAGTAGACAATTAGTCTGATTATACATTACAATATGTTCATTCTAAACAGGTGTAATTTTATTACTCTATCTCTCCTGATTTCAAGCCATCTTGGAAAGGCCATATATAGCATGAAGAAAGAAAATTGATAAATTTACTTGAATAAAGTAAATCCAAGATGTGTTTGTTGGTAGACACAATTTTAAAACCCTAAAAACTGTAAATCTGAATGATCTTCACAGGAAAAGAAGATTCCACATTTTGCTAGTGAGCTGAAGAAAAATCCCTGAAAGACTGTTCGGTACGAGATTTTCAAATTGTTTTATATTTAATTTTTATAAAGATTGAAAACTTAATATGACACACATCAAATAAATTACTAATTATTATAGGTACAGTACACATTCGGAATAAACTTTGAGTTAGTTTCATAGTAAACAAGTTTATTCTAGGTAAGCGTGTCCCATCTTAGACCGTATCTTGCTCCACATCAGGCAACGTGTGGTTAAACGTAAACCTATTTTAAATAAAAAAATAAAGCGAATCAAAATGACTCACTTTCTTTGTTTCCAAACAAGTGATGATGCTTGAAGGCGACAAGGTAGAATATCGCGTGACACATCGAGTGGAAGGCTCCGTGAGCTTTCAGGTTGTCGCTGGCAGTGGTGGACTCCTGTGTCGCGGTGATGTAGGCGTGGCACCACTCGGCCATGCTGCGGAGGTACTGGATCAAACGCGTATTGGGCACTCGGACGCAGCGTGCTAGAAGACCTGTAAAAAGACAAACAATACAAGAAAATTATTTAAAAAACCCCGACACAAAATCAAACGTAGCTAAGAACACTCCGGACTAATTCACCTTTTAAACAAAAAAAAAACAATATCAGTTCATCTGTTCAGGAGCTACGATGCCACAGACACACATACACATAGACACGTCAAACTTATAACACCCTGTCGTTTTTGCGTCGGGGGTTAAAAACTTTACAATACTTCGGAACAAATATATCTTTAAAAAAACCCCTTCCGATGCAATGAAATGTACAACAGGCCCTTATCACCATCAACAATAAGGAGTTTTTTGTTTCACAGCTTTTAAGTAAACCGAGCTTGAGAGCCAGTTCAGATTCCAGGGTACAATCTTCGACACCGACACTTTGCCAGCTTTGGACCCCTAGCCTATAAAAATATTTGTAAAGATTAAGTGTTACCGGCTAAATGGCTAGCGGCGGTGCGGCGTGTAGCGAGGGCGCCCGGCCCCATGCCCTGGAGTCCAGCCGCCACCGTCCACAGGTGGTTGAGCGCGCGGTCTGCGCACTGCTGGTGTATCGATATGGTGTACAGCAAGAGGAACTGGACGTGTCTGGAATTTTTTACAACACAATTGTTATATGTTTGATTCATATAAACGTTTCTTCCAATGACTCATCTCAACATAAGAACAGGCCCTACCAGAGGAGCAGTTTATGAACAAGGTAAGTTTGACGTGTCTGTGTGTATGTGTGTCTGTCTGTGCGGCATCGTAGCTCCCGAACGGATGAACCGATTTTGAATTGTTTTTTTTTTTGTTTGAAAGGTGAATTAGTCGGGAGTTTTCTTATATCTATGTTCGATTTTGTGCCGGAGGTTTTTAAATTTTTTAAATAATTTACTTGTATATAGAGTGTAACAGCAATGGACTGGAGTTGTTTTAAAAAGGTTGGTGATAACAATGAACTTTTGAAAAATAACGACTAATTTTGCTTGCTCTACCGTATTTTTTTAAAGCAAATCTACCGATCCACTTTAATTAAACTTCTCTCCTGTAAACTTGAGTTTATGCAGATGTAACTTCGTTCTATGGATAGGTCGAAATGGTCAATGCTGTGTAAAATTTAACATTATAATTTAGTTTAGAAAGATAAGAGTTTAGGCTCACGTAATAACTGATAAAGAAGTCTATATCAGGGCCTTGACATAGAGTCAGCAGTTTGTTTTGATAAAATTCTTATTTTGATTATCAAGACTGTTAAAAAAAGGTGCAAGTATTCATGTAATTCATGTTTGAACATTATCGTTTTTTTATTTATTAATTTAAACAAGTTCCGAGATTAACAATGTTTACATATTTAGATGATTTATTTTTAAAATAGAGCTTTTGTTCCATCTAGTAAAATAAAACCAATAAAACAGATAATATAATACTCGAATGTAACCAAAAAGAAAAACATTTTTCTGCAAATTCTAATTCGCGAAAATAGCAAATGCTTCGAAATTAGGGTAGATCGAATAGCAGTAAACGAGCGATAGTGAAATCGCGTTGTTTTTGTCACCGAAATAGGTTGGTTGATTGCCATGGTGTCTGAAATTAGTAACAGAGTGAAATAATCATATATATATGGCAGTTGATCTACGAAAATAATTAAAGTTTCGCATGGCGTGACGTCACACTCTGTTTGATGTTTATGGCCTTGAGGCTGAATGTCTTAATCTGTTGAATTTATTTATGAAAAATAATAATAAGTTTAAAGATTATATCTACAACTTATAATAAATATATTTGCATTTTAGGGTTCCGTACCCAAAGGGTAAAAACGGGACCCTATTTTACTAACACTTCGCTGTCTGTCTGTCCGTCCATCTGTCTGTATCTCAAGAACCGCGATAGCTAAACAGTTGAAATTTTCACAAATTATGTATTTCTGATGCCGCTATAACAACAAATACTAAAAATAAAATAAATATTTAAGGGGGGCTCCCATACAACAAACGCGATTTTTTTTGCCTTTTACATAGATAATGGTACGGAATCCTTCGTGCGCGAGTCCGACTCGCACTTGGCCGGTTTTGTTATCGACATGTCATGATTAATCATTACAAACTCTAATTCATCCGTTTTATTTCTAGTAACATACTAGCTTATTCCGTCGAATTACAAGTGTGCGTTAACACCCCCCTACACAAAATTAAGCTATAATTTACCTAATCCCATAAGTAGGTAGCACCAGCCTCTCGAAAACAGTGCACATGATGCTTAGAATCGGGTCCCGCTCATCTTCCAACCACTTTAGGACCTCGAGCATGCTGTAGTCGAGAGCGTCAGCAACTTCGTCGTTCTCTTCCACGTCCATCTCAAACTGGGTGTCGCTGAGCGTCTTGGTTTTCTGCTGTTCGACTATGTTCACGTCCATTATTATCATTCTGAAATTTGAGAACGAGACATTCAGTTAGAGCCCTATTTTTTAACTTATCATCATAACGCTTATAAAATTTTAAACAATCGCGTTACACCACAACTCACCTGATGATAAGTATAAGTGTGGTCGAAGGTGGTAAAGCACACCTAGCCTGGAATGGTACTGGCTCTCAAGTGAGGCTGCCGGAACACATCGTTACATGCTTGGCGGCAGATTTTCAATTTGAGGGTGGTAGCTAGCTAGCTGAGTACTAGAAAGTAACGCCACCACCACGCTATGGTTTCCTTTACCGGCAGCTCAAGCTCATTGTTGGGGTTTGAACCCACGCCCTTCGGCATGCGAACCGACCGCGCTAACCACTGGGCTATCATCGCTTAAATCAAAAATCCATTGTGTGGTCTAAACGCGGTAGTCTTATGGTCATAGGGTATATAGGCTATGTATATGACAGCAGTCAAATAATGAGAATTGGGTATACATTTTTTTGAAAGACTAGCAATGGTTCAATGCGACAAAATCTTTAGTAAACACATCGTCAAATAGAATCCTGTCTTTAATAATTATGATTATAACGTTCTAGTTGCCAAATGCTATCAAGATTGTTACAGCAATCTGCAATGTCAGATGCTTTCCGATTTGCACCACTACCGCCAGCAACTTGCTTGACTCGTCACTCAATTGCATAAAAAAATCTTACCTATTGATAATGGTCATCATTAGCTGTTCCCGCAAGGCGGGAAGATATCTGCTCATCCATATCAGGTTGTGGATGTATGACCGGTTTATATAACTTCCAGACTTGTAGTATGGAAACTGATCTACAATTGTTTTAATTAGGAGGTCGCTAGTCCTGAAAATAAGAAGAATAGGGTCTTATTTAATGCTGACAAGGCATGTAAAAATAGTTCTAAAATTAATATTCTTTTTATTTTCTTAGCTCCAGTTAATAAACTGAAATTCGCCTCGGAAAAGACAGATTTTTCAAATTTAACTAGTTCATACTTTCGCAGTCCAAAATCCACTGGACCATTTAATTCATTTTGAACAAATTTTCAAAATGTATCGTAAGAATAAAACCCAAGTACAAGTTAGATTATAACCAGAACAAAAATCAGGCTGTGTTCACACACGGCCATGTGTACGTGAATAAGTGACCATTTTTGAACACTAAGAAGTTATCACTGAACGTAACAAATTCTTTTATTCTTTCTTATATATTTTCTTGTACTCCGATGAGGAAGGTAGAGCGCGCCGTCGCATCTAGGTACACTACTCGCTCTCAAACGCGAGCCCGCGCATCAATCGCTATCTTCACGTGCGAAGCGAGCAGCGGCCCGCAGTGCGTGCAAGACGAGGTCACACGCGCGTTGTACTCAGCTTTGTCTCCATGAAGAAGGCCATCGAATGCAGCCGAAATTATAACTTTTAGATATAATTAAACGTGAGTAATCCCGCATAAGTAAAATAAAAATTCTTTTATCCTTTACTTATCGAGTGGTGTATTTATATTTTGCATGTAGAAGACTGTAGCTACAAAACAAAACTGTATCTCCCGCAGTTAAGCAAATTAAAAGACGTATATTCGTCAAAATTTGCGAAAAGTTCCAATTTTTTTTCCTAATAAGCAAACTTTTTAGAATTTAGATATACTTAGTGGTACACTTCTGCTGCGACTAGTGACTCCGATTGTTTATGTACCACCAGTTAAGAACCTCTGAATCTTTGAGGTTGGATTTACTCATGGACTGAGGCTAGTCCACATTGGTTCGTGATTTCTTACATATTTTATTACCCAATTAAACAAACTATTTCATACAGAAAGAGTGTGAATTTGTCAATACAACAAATAAGGCACAACTTTTGTGTGCTCTCTTTTTGTTGTTCTACACGCTGAAAACGCCGACGAGTGTCGGCTCCTAGAACAGAACACGTAGGATGATGCCAATTGTGAAGCTCTAGATCACTGAAAACAAAAAAGACTGGATTCTCACAAAGTTTTTATTACTTGTGAACTTCCATCGAATATTTTTTGTTAATAAAACAAAGTGTCTTACGTGTCGTGTTCATATTGTATACACATGTCTATGTCAAGGGATAATCATGTGTAATTTGTGCTGTATGTTTTATGTATTACACATACAAATGTGCTGTACATTTCGCATAGCAATATATGTAGTTGTTGGGTTTTCAGGGACACCTTTAACATAGGTATGATAGCTAATCCCTCTCCGGAACTTTCTTGTCGGCTGGTACCATTACCAGCATTGGTTAGCCCAGTTACAAAAAATATTAACAGGCTCACCCAGTCGCGGATGCACAGGATAGCGGTGGAGGATGGCAACGGATCCAATTGCGCCCATGATATGGTATTCAATTCAGATAGTCAGTTACAGGCATTTTTTGTCAGGGTTTATTTAAACAATTTCATAATTTTGAAATTGTTAACAGTAACCATGACAGTACGGCACTGTATATTAGCCACAATTGCTCCCCCAGAATGTAATCCTTGATCCGCGTCTGAGTACACCAGAAAAATTTAGTCAATATACCTTCAGACATTTACGTTACACATATCTCAAGGTTGAAAAAAATCGTGCCATCGGTGCTGTTATGCTGTCCATTACATTCACATTGCACCAGTCACATTTCGGCTTGTTATTTTTGTTAACCACATTGCCAACCATACCTAATCTTATTGATTGACCACATTGATACATAAATAATATATATGTAGTATCATTATGGTGCTTAGTTATCATTACAATAGAAAATAATTGTAACTAAAAAAAAAACTACTCACTACTATATTTGCCACTACTCACATGATGACATATACCTCTATATATAATCTATACAAAATGACAAACATGTTTCAACAAAGTCCTTGTAGTGTTATTAGACTCTTGGCTTTTAGTCCACGTCTTTGTTCGTCCCACATTTCCAACAAGTAAATTCTGGCATATGCCTCATTCTGTTTCCTTCAATATATACATATACACATTTTGGATTAACATAGCCTTTGTAGAAATTATAGAATTAGCTGATAGCAATTCATTCTTACCATTCTACAGTTCATGTAGATCATTGTAGTACTTTTCCAATCCCCAGGTTCTCAGATCTCAAACCACACAAGCTCTGAGTGTTCTCTTTCCTTTAAAAGCATACATTGTGCTTTGAATGTGCTCTGTAGGAAAGCTTGCTGAAGTTTTGTAACAATTTGTTTTAATTATTACAATTGTCATCATCACCCCCTAAAACCGAGAGTATTGATAGAGGTCTCCAAAACGACCAATATCACCAAAAATATGGTGATTTTGTATAATATTTCTAAAGGACACCTGCATAATGATCATCAAGGTGATATTAAAAATGAATATCAACAAGGTGATATAACAGCAAATGTCATGCAGTTGAGTTTCCATTTCTCACATTTTATAGAACACATGAGCAAATCCAACATTGTTATCAAAGACTTGATAACAGTAGAAAATATAAAATAAATTTATTATTAAATTCTCAAGAAATCTTTGTGCTAGATTGACAACCATGCACAAACACAGCACAGCAAAGGCCGACAACCAATAAAAATATTTAATGGCTATAGGTAGCATCATTAGTTACTTTACCATAACTTAATTTGAATCTTGGATTACCACCTTTGCCATACTTTATTCTGTTTCACAACTGTTATGCAATTTCAAAGCACCGAGTGATATGAACTTCAGAAGGTGATAGAAAGAAGAGTAGGTGATGGCAAAGCGCACAATACTCCACAAACAGACATTTACAACTCCCACATCAATTGGAACTGGAACTTATTCTTGTCCTATCATTAGTCTTCTGAGACTTGGAACTCTAATTCTTTCAAGTTGAATCATTACTGAAATTGTATAGCAATAACAACATAAGAAATATGTGTTTTACAAATGATTTTAAACCAGTGTTTAAAAAAATAAGTGTTAATTATGTACACAATACTTGCGTTTACTAAGTAATATAGATACTTTTATGAAATTCATTGGTGTATATGAAATTGCCAATCTACATAGACCACAAATAGTCACAATATGACACTCACTAACCACCAAGCATTTCGTAATGAGGAGCACTCTATGAAAGATGCCCAATTACATTAGAGTGAAGTTGTGTTATGTGGGCTGAGTGTGGGTATATGCCCAACATAACTGTCATTATAATAAGTGATTACCACTTTTAAAGCCATATACTAGGCTTTTTAGTAACATTTTATTTTTTGACTTTAAAGCAGATAACTAAACCAACAGGGACTTATTTGCTAATCATAAGTGATTGATATTACTCACATAGGCATAATGGCTACAATTTGTGCAATAATAGTGTGGATATTGGACCACTTGTTGACTAGATCCGCATCTGGACTCCCTTCCCAATGAGTGCCTTCCACTGGAAAATAAACATTATATAAAATCAGTTGTTCATATTATATGGCTATTACATAAATTAACAAATGACTCCTGAATGTTGTGCAATACATACCTTTATAAAATGTGTACTAATATTGCATAACTTAACGGAGCTTTTTAAAGAACCCTATACGAGTATGTTTTGTATTAATAATTATGGATGTCGAGAAAAAATATATTATGTATGAGCATAGACATAATTATGTACATTTTAAAATTAAACATTGTTAGTTTTATCACAAAAGTCAAGGTAAACTACATAAACTCTGCTGGATTTGGATGAATATGATGAACATATTAATAATTTCAAAATATTGTATGAATATAATTGTCATAACTAACTATATTTGTAGCACACTATGTATCAGTTAACAGACATTAAAAGTTTAGCATCTTATTTAGAAATACTGACAAATTAATTGAAACTATATCAGTCATAGTAATGGCCAATTTAGCTGGAACACTTATAATCTATAAATGATTAACATAATAATTAATGAACATAATACTTCTTGTATTTCAGTGCAGATTCAATAAATAATTTTTAGACTCCTTAAAATTTATTGTAATAGATCTATAGACAATAGCAATAAATACTAATTTGCACTACAGTTTACATTAATTATGCAATAGTTTCCATGAAAAAAAAAATTCACAACAAATATGAACAAGTCTTTATGTACATTTCATAATAATACTACAACAGTAATATTTACCTTTAAACGCTTTGACTAAGCACACCAGCACTTTTGTACAGTGGTATGTATGGGCTGTCACCAAATTTAACAGGAACCGACCATATAGTTCTACTAGCTCTTCACACCGATTCCACCAGTCCAAGTCACACAGAGCATCAACAAATGGCTTTAAATTTTTACCTAACAAAATCACACAGTTGAGGGAGTCCTCAATGACGTTTTTAAAGTTACCATCATTCAACGGATAATTCCGTAACACTTTCAGAAGCTCGACATATGGAGCATTAATCCCGCGCTGCACATTATTTACAATTACTGTCTCCACTTGCTTGGGAGAAATTTTTAGTTTGAGACGAGCGAGTTGCTGTTGTCTTTCTATAGTCTTTTGCATTAAGGCTACAGCCACATTTTTATGGTTAGCCACTGCCATTTTTATTTTTTAAGGTCAGATGATATTGACTTGAGGTACTCGATGATGTCTGGTTGCCGAAGTAACTCAGCCTTTTTATGGTTGAGTACTTCGCGTAATATGTTGCTGGTGTCTTCGAGCGCTTGGACGGGGTGAGGCGCCTGCTCGAAACTGGTACTCGGCTTATTGTAACTGGTGTTCGTATCGGCAACCTCAGAGCTTCTCTTATCTTTCAAATACGTTTGCAATCTCTCAAGGACGACTTTATTATCCCCTTCTTTCTTTTCAGGACTATAACCTTCCTTGGACATAATTTAGACTGGAATTTACATTGTCGTGACTGAACCGGATAGAAACCCAATAACTAAAAATGTACTAATAAACCTGGCACTTCACTAGAAAAAGAGTTAATACACTGAACAAAAAGAAATACTTTTTGGAAAAACACGTGCACTTCGTGGCGATTGCGCGGAATTTCCTTGCCGAAATAGTAGTTTGATTGACATCTTGTTCTTCTTTATTTTTGGCCTCACACTTTTTCTACTTGCCAGTGTCAAGCTTAGATGTTTCCAATGATATTAAGAAAAATCAAGTTAAACAAGTCTAAGTCACATTAAATAAGTCATGATCGAGTACAGTCAAGTTGTAGTAGATAGAAAAGTACTGGTGACTTGATTACAAGCTTCGATAAAGTTATGGAAGTAACATGAAAAGTAATGTTTTATCACATTATAACTCTTTCCCATTCGCGCGTAATCAGCACTTTATCAACAAAACACCACTTCAGACATAAATGTAAATACACATCAAGTTTTAGAAAGAACACAATGCAGTGATATGAATTTTTGCATTCCCGCTAAAACTCCTATAATTTGACTTGATAACGTATGACTTAAATCAGCTGTCGGAGTTTTGGCGGGAACGTGGAAATTCATATCAAGAAAGAGTCGTGACGCCCCATTATATTTTTTCCAAAACTAGTGTTTTTCGAATGTTTATGTATAAAAATAGTGGTGTAATATTCATAAAGTGCGGAATTACCAGCGCGGATGTGGGAAAGTGACATGTGGTGAAATAAAACTTTTCGTGTTGCTTCAAAAACTCCATCGAAGTTTAAAGTCGCCACTATTTTACTAAAGCATGACTGGATGTGACTAGCACAGACTGGACTTTGATCATAAAGATAAATAAGCTGAAAACTGAAGAACGTCCTCAAAATATAGAAACATTGAAATTGGCTAAAAAAGCTGTCAATTTCTAATAACCATAGACGAATTTATTTTTCATCAGTTATTCGATTAAAGCTATGTACACAACATAAATAAGAATGAATGATACTATCAGATCATTCATTCTCTTGTCAAGAAGTCGTTGAACTCCTTTCAATAATAGCGAGAATTCATAATCTGTGGATTTTTATTTCTCAATGAGTTTTGGGAGGGGTAGAGAATGCGTGTGTATTTCTAAATTCCGGATCTTGGGTTCAATTTATTATGTATTATCGTTTATCAGTTCGTGCGTAGTGCTATTGTGTAAGTGTTTCTAGGATGAACAATATAAATACTACGTGACATCAATTGCTCAGTTTCTTTCTTTTCTATGGGCGTCGATAATCATGCAAAATGGCCAACGATTTGTGGTCATGTACCTGTTGTACCGAAGCATTGACGTGCTGGCTACGCCTGAAGCTGTCGCCGGAAGAGATAGAGCAGCGGTCGCGCAGCAAGGAGATCGACCGGATCCTCGAGAAGGACCGCCAGACTCTGAGGCGGCAGGTCAAACTGCTGCTGCTCGGCGCGGGTGAAAGCGGAAAATCAACATTCTTGAAGCAGATGAGGATAATACATAAAGTGAAGTTCGAGCCGGAACTGGTGCGTGAGTACCAGCATGTGATATATCAGAACATTGTGAAAGGTATACAAGTGTTAGTGGACGCACGGGACAAACTTGCGATACCGTGGGAGAACCCTCGTAACTTGGACGTGGGTCAGCAGGCGCTGCATTTTAACAGCGCGGCGCTCGACAGCCGCCTTTTCATGCACTATGCACCGCACATACACTCGCTGTGGCTCGACCGAGCTATCAAACGAGCCTATGACAGGCGGAGAGAATTTCAATTGGTGAGTATTTGACAATAAAAAATATTCGTATACAAAAACGACGTGCTCAGAGACACTATAACATAATTGCTTTGATCTTGTCCTTGAACAAATTATATTTGTAATCTATTTTAGTTTTCTATGTTGGAGAACCAGCAGGGCTACACCCTGCTGTTTCTCCAACATAGAAAATCACTCTGAAACCATACATTATCTAGAGTAAAAGTAATTATGTGTACTCTAAATGTGTCTGATAAAATGTGTGTGAACTTTGCATTTCCCTATAATTTTTTAGATTTTCAACATTATCAACATATCCAATATTCATCCCTTAACCCTGTGCATAATCTTTGAGTTAGCGAAAAACATAGTGCTGGTATTAATCACATTAATAATATTAGTGTGATTCTAAATAGTAGCTTATAATGTGCTTCATGTTATGTTTGATACAAAGGCTGCATTCATGACGTAACCTATAATCATATTATAATGGGGTGTAAACATATTCATGCTGCTGTTTGCTATATAGGTAATATAAGTATAATTGTAGAATCCTTTGTTACAAAAACAGACAAGGAAAACATTGACAATTGTGATGAATATTTTAAAGTGAACTAGGGGCATATCACTTCAGTTACCTCTAAAGTTTCAATGTCAAGGTTGTGTGAGTAATTTTACGGCTGAGATTCACTAATATTTGTGACGGAGTCATCTATTTGAACAATATATGGGTATTTCAAAATTTTGTTGTATGTAAAAGTTAGCCTATTCAAGTTATTAGGTAATTACATCACAGTTTTGTGTATTGTCATATAGTATATTTCTATTACTATTCTGCTTTGTATTGTTGGAAAAGGCAACTTCCTTGCTGTGCTTGCTACATTAAGTATTGTAGACTGACTGTCATTATATTATAAACTTATTTTGAAATTCATGTCACAAATACAATTTAAAATGTCAACTGATAGTATTAGAAAGTAGGTGGATGAATTTTATCAGTCATATTAAAAACAAGTCTTTTTAAAATGTGTTCCATCTGCCATCTCCACTATCTGCGTTTGATACTTCATTGTACAAATACAAACATATTATTGATAATACCAAAGTTAAAAGTCATATATGAGTATATATGCACATAATATTCCAATAATATGTCAAAATAATATGTAGGTACATTAGTACCTTAACACATTGTGTTTAGTTATGTTTCAGAATATATTTATAAAACAGAGCCTAATTCACAAACAAATATTGCCACAATTCTTTTGTCTATTTCAAGAAAACAAAATAAAAGTTAGCACCTACTTACGAGTATATCATATCATTGCTTATCAGTCAGAATAGTTAAAATTATATTTAATAATCCTAATTATTTAAGTAAGAAATAATTAATTATTAAATATAATGACAAGTGGTCTTAGTTCCAGAGTTTAGGCATTAAAAGACCCTGTAGCTTCATTATGTTTATCATCGGGTCTTAATCGTGCACAAAATACTATGAATTTATTGTTCATTTATTTATGATTTTGCATGATAGTTTTTTTTTTTTTTTTTGTTTTCTGCTTCATGGCAATCTGTTCCAGGAACAATAAGCCACTTCCTTGTCCGATAAATATCTGTCCATTGAAATCAACGAGAGCCATCAGTTGTTGAAAAAATTCTTTCCAACAGACTCTCCTTCTGTCTTATAGTAGAAATCTTTTAGTTAGATTAGGGATGTCATATCTCTTTAGCCGGGTATGTTGGAGTCCACCTTTTCCACTCAGAGTCTGTGCAAGTTGGTTTACGTGGGTCGTAAGCTTCTCCTGGTACTTCAGGCTGCTCTGGGCTATTTCTTGCCGGACAGTTCTTATGCCGAGATCCAAGTACATGTATTTATTGCTGATACACTGGGGAATACCGAACATCGTCCTTAATGCTTTGCTCTGGAATCTTTCTAGGATGTCGATATTGCTATTGCTGGCGGTTCCCCACAGCTGTATACCGTAGGTCCAGATGGGTTTTAATATTGATTTATATATCAGCATTTTGTTGTTGTCATTGAGTTGAGAGTGACGTCCTAATAGCCAGCTGAGCTTACAAAGTTTTGCGTCTAGTTGCTTTCTTTTGGTCCAGATGTGCTTTTGCCATGTCATTCTTCTGTCGAGGTGCATTCCCAAGTACTTTGCATTATCTTCTTGAGGTATTATTTTGTCGTTTAACTTAACGGGGGGGCAAGTTTCTCTTCTGAGGTTTTGCATGATAGTGATGTTATAATTTTACAATTCATTTAAGTATTTTATTTTAAACTATACATACTCTTATACACATTTTAACATTTATTTCTTTTATGGCTATAATCCTAAGTATAGTCCATTAGAAAATAATTTCATGGCCTACTCAAAGTTCAATGATAACATGATAAATAAGCTATTAATTTTACAGTAAAAGGAAATTAACCTGAGTTGGACATATTTAGGACCACTGTTGTAGCCTAGATCATAACTAGGTCATCATAATAGAAATATAGTAGGTTTGGAATAAAAGGAAAAGCTATAATTACTATTGCTACTGTGTAGCAATGGTAGCTCAGTGGTTAGCGCCGTCGGTTCGTATGCCGAAGGGCGTGGGTTCAAACCCCAACAATGACATTGAGCTGCTGCTGAAGGAAAACATTGCGAGGAAACCATAGCATGGTGGTAGGGTACTTTCTAGTACTCGGCTGGCTAGCTACCACCCTCAAGTTGAAGATCTGTCGCTAAGCATCTTACAGTATGTTCCGTTCCATTCCACACTAGATGTGTTTACCATCTTCAACCACACTCACTTAAACATCAGATGAGCTGTGGTCAAATACCTTGTCTGTCAACCATTAAAAAAACTCCCATCACCTTTCGATTAATATTTTTCTGAAGCCATCACCATGAAGATAGTTCCTGACAATAATATTGTTTAATTAGCTTAAGTATTTAAGCTGTGAAATTATATAAAATCATTCAAACAAAGAAACACCTGACTCATTGATTTGCACTAAGTCTTTTGGCTTGTTTGTACAATAAATTAAGTATGATTCAGATATAAAAACTCAAAGGTGATTTGAAATGTATTAAAAGGTATGGTTAGGTATGTTTCTTGTGGTTTGCGTACAAGAGTGGCCGTGGAAGTATCAGCTACAAACTGTTCCTTGCACTAGAAATCATGAATTACCCTTAATTTACTAATCGTTCTAACATAATAAATACGAATTTGTGTTTGAGTATGTAAGTCTTTACTTTTTGCTATGTAACGACTCAACGGATGTGAGTGACGTTTGTCTCATTACTTTTCATTAAAAAAAATGTTCTGTCTACATCTTGCCGACGTGAAATATCACGCGTGGAAATGGGACAGGTTACTTTAACCATAGATTTAGGTACTTTAAATAATGTTTTTAAGTAAAGCTCTAAGAGAATAAAAAAAGCAATGTTCAAAGATTAAATAATAATAATTTTGCTTTTCTTGTAATAAATTCCAAAAACATTGGCTTTGCACCATTAGGTTTTCATGAGATCCCTTCGCCCGCACCGAGTGACATCGTGACAGGAGCCTCTCACAACTATAAACCACAGATCAGTTCTTTCAAAGAAGTCTTGTGGACATAAATAAAATAATTGTAATTGCATTCGTTATCTCATTTGATTAGTCAGGCGGTTGCGTCATGCCGAGCGTCGCTGTGACTAGAGTGACCATCGATTTAATCGAAAATAAAGACAAAGAATAAAATTTGCCCTCTTTTCTTATTTATCTCTTAACAAATGTCTTCAAGTGACAAGAGTTTGTTTATATTTAATACTTCTGCGTGCGGTCTAGCTTATGTCTGAGGTGCCGTCTTCTTGAGACGATACTTCGTAACATTCGGTGGTATCGCCGTGCCTGCCGGTGCTTAGTCCATCGCGTTGTAGGGACGGGAAGTCTTGTTGTGGTGCTTAATATTTGATGCGCATAAACGCTCTCTTTCATTGTCCGTGTGATTTTCCATTTTGTTACGCTGTTTGACGAATAATTTGTTTTTGCTTCTGAACTCTGTCTATTACTTATTTGCTACGCTAATAAATAAGTGGTTTTTAATAAGCTGTTGGTTTTTTTGTGAAAAAATTTGCATATTTAATATACTTACAAGTTTCAACGTTTATTATTAGTAAACAGCTGGTTGATTAGTCCTGCAGCCTTATTAATTACACTGTTAGTTTTTTTGTACGAGAAAAAAGAGAAACTATGGAAACCATCGATATCCATGTGCTCTCTTCCATCCTACGGTGCGTAATCAAGTCCGTATAAAAATGACTTACTGGAATCTGGGGAGATTAAAAAACCTGTGTATACATAGACGGCTGCGTAGATACAGGATGAGCGTTGAATCGCCTTGTATGTAGGTGTTCACTGGATGCTCTAAGGAATTTGTGTGGTTGTAAGTTCCTTACTCGCAAGCGTTTCTTATAGCAGAGATGTCAACTCATATTGTGACGTTGTCGCATTGCGGAATCCGATTTTGCAAACTGTCTGCTACTATCATTGTCATGTCAACTTATCAAACCAACTCTCATGTGTAAATATTTTTGTATAAAAAACTTGTCGCTTAAATGCATGACACTTCTCGACAGAGCGGGAAGTGAACACGACATGCAGATCAATCCTGTTTTCATAAACTTTAGCACTTCTGGGCTCGGGTCTCTTGTTATAGTAAAGGTAAAGCTACATTCCGCCAAGCTGGCCTAATGCGGGTTCGCAGGCTTCATACATGTTCGAGAACATAAAATTATTTTGGCATAAAGTGACTTAACGTCCAAACATTATCATCGTCAATCTATCTTATCAGACTGTTCGATATTCTTCGGCTTTAGTTTCAGGTCTTTCCTCGACTTTTCGCTTTCTGCCTATATCGTCACCTCTTCGAGTCTCAAAGTACAAATTAAAATTGATTATAATATAATCAAAAATTAAAGTGTCTTATCAGACGAACGCTTGGGTGGACCGTCACGCTTAGGGTGCCACATTTTTTTTAAATGTTTTTTTTTTGCCAATCACAGTTCATTTACTCATTGTATGATATCGATAATGAATAGGAAATATTAACTAAGTACAGATACTAAAAAAATATTGTGAAAGTCAGTCTGTGTAAAGTGGTATCAACACCCACCAAGTTGAAAGTCTTATTCGACCGTGGTACATGAATTAATGACATGGTGATAACTTTGGTTGTAAATTGTTGGCACAACCCATTTAATATCGGCGCTTTTTTATAATGGGTTTAGAATTTTTATAATGGGCGCGAGCATGTTATCGTTGTGAGAAGGGTAAGGCCATAGTCCACCAAGCTGACCAAGTGCGGGTTGTGCATACTTCACACATATACGAGAACTTTTTTTCTTCTAGGTTTCCACACGATATTTTCCTTCAACGTTTAAACTCATTGGCAATACTTATATAACTTAGAAAAGACACAGAGATGCGCGCCGTGGGATTCGAACTCAGGACCTCCAAATTGGAACTCCTCCGAACCTTCAATGCACTTACGAGTAATTGAAATGTAATTGGGAATAAAAACTAAAAAAAAATTGGATTTGGCCCCATCAACGAGCAGATAATCCTAAATGCTCCTTGGATATCTATTGTCGCCTAAATGTACGAAGGCTTCGAGTATAAATATAATAGCGTGTTCAACATCGCCACCACGCCTAACATTCCTGCACAGGTTGATTTACTACAGGTACCATAACCTGCTATGATAGTATCGTGTCACAATGCGAAAACAGCGCCTGTCGTATTCCAGATCTCGAGATAAATAGACCTCCTCCAGTGTGATTATCTTGATGCGAGCCTAAGCCTAGATTAACCCGTAATTATGAACGGACGTGACTCGAGCTACGTCCGGTGGCCTAACGTAATCTGATATTGTTGTATTATATAAGTTTAAGAACATGACTAAAATGTAGGTCTTGAACTAATATATGCATAGATGCTACCTAGCACATTCAGGAGATACCTGCATGTGCTAGGTAGCATCTGTCGCTTCGCTTTAGTTTAAAATGTAGGTACATATTATAACCTTATTGAGATTTTTTTTACTAATTCCTTCGGCTTTATTTTGATCTACTTTGTTGTTTACAAAGCAGCTAGCTGCGCCCCGCGGTAATACTCGCTACATTTTTTCGGAATAAAAAGTATATGTGTTAATCTAGGGCGTCAGCTATCTCCATACCATATGTTATCAAAATTGGTCCAGTCAAAGTTTGAGCGTGAAGAAATAACAAACACACAACCTGTCGCCTTTGTATTTTTATTAGTGTGATAAAATATAATTGGCAAAACCGACAACCGGTGGGGTAGATGTGTTCTAGAGTGGAGACCACGAATCGGAAAACGTAGTGTAGGACGCCCTGAGACCAGATGAAGTGACGATATACTTTTTGTAGCTGGCAGTGGTTGGAAGCGTAAAATCGATGATCGGGCTGAGTACCGTGTCTTGGGAGAGACGTCCTCAAATAATGTTGAAGTAATGCAACCCGAATTACAACCACGGCAAATACATATGTAGGTTTATCCCGTTACAAAATTGAATTCTAGTAATGAATACCTACTGCGACGCAAACCTGTGTTTACCAAAACCAGCTCTGCATACAGATCGTGCTCAAACAATACAGGAAAATCATAAGATTGACAGATGAAGTAAAGTAAGAATTCGTGATTTTTCTAAACACCTGTATTATAAGCAAAGTTGTTTCTCAACCTCTGAGTCACAACTGCAACATTACTTATAAACGTGTACAATCGAGTGCTACATCTATTTCATTAATTTAGATAAGCATTATCTGACCGCATTATTGTTAGTTCCGTTGTTTTGTTGCGAAGGTTCGAGGTGTGAAAAACCTTTACAGTTGTCTAAAGGGTCTAATTGTCATTGAGAATCAACAATAGCCGTTGAGTCGAATAGAGAACACAGAGTAAACTTGCTCCCAATTCGTAATCCTGCGATTACTCATTGATCTGGCGCATGTGCCAGACAAAAGATAACGTGCATTCAGATAGCAATTTTACTATCTCTCGATAGATACTCAACCTGTTTTGTATTTCCTGTAATCCATTACCTGACTGCGCTCTGAGATATAATCATAATAAACACTGGACCGGACCATACGCCGGCGAAAAATAATTCTGGGAACCAGAATAAACGATCGAGTTCTTAATCTTAACCATGGTTGATATATCTTTATAACAGTAATCGCTGAGCCGTCATTGAGTTAGTTATATCATCATCATCATCATCAGCAGCAGCAGCCTTATTTATCCCAATGGGTATAGGCCTCCCTCTTTTTATGCCGTCTGCCTCAGTCTGGTCCAGGTTCAATCCGCGACGGTAACGATATCGTCGATCCATTTTGTTGGCTGGACGACTAATGCTCCGTTTACGTTGCTTAGGCCACCACTCTGTTGCAACCTTACTCCACCTGTCATCACTTAGCCTAGCAACGTGTTTTGCCCTCAACTTGAGATCCATAACTATCATTGACAACCCTGTTGGCACATTGGTAGTATGTCTGCTTTAAGAGCTTTAGGGCGTGGGTTCGATTACCACCCAGGAAAAACTATTTGTGGTATTAACAAATGTTTGTTTTGTATGTATTATAATTATGTATTTACAAAATAAAAGTATTTAAGTATTCTATCAGTTATATGACCTATATAGGACAAACTGCTCAGTTTGGGGTCAGATGGTACTGTTACAATATTATTTATATTTATAACTGCGATACCGACGTCTCAAACGTTAATTATATAATATGTAAGTTTAATTCCCGTGTAATGCTTTACATTTTATTACACCATAGCAAACTTGTTTCTAACTTTTACCTGGTGATTTACATCTCCAGTTGCATTCTAAATAGCCCGGAGCTGCGGCCCGTGCGTGTCGGGTTCGCCCTTGATAGATTTGAAATGTATCGGCCAGGTAAGAAACGAAATAGCCTTTTTGCATGTCCGCAAACTAAACACAAGTTTTACGTTCACGTAATTTAGGAAATTACAGTCTAGGCCGCGGTACCATAAATTTATTAGTCATGTTTACGTCACCCATGACGATTGTTCGCGCTCTGTAATTTTAGTTATCTACTCGCGTACTCTAAGATCTACGCCTCATAGTGTTATGTCTACGTGTCTATTTACTTGATTGGAGATCTGGACTTCGACCTCGTTAGCAGGATTTGTATTTTTTTTTTAATTCTTCATCAACCAAAGAACAAATAGCAATAGAAACGCCGTTTATAAACACAGTTGTTCTAAACACCTATCAGTTTTACATTTGTTATTTTTGCGCTTTTTAGGGTTCCGTAATTCAAAATACGGAACCTTTATAGGATCACTTTGTTGTTTGTCAAGACCTTCTATCGCGGGAACCTGTGGAGGTATCGAGTTAAAATTTAAACCATATACGCAGATCTGTAGTGCCTTGCAGTTCTGAAAGAAACAGTCTTGTCAGTTATCGTAAAAAAAAGTTACAGCCGTTTATATTGCAAAAAAACCGCATATTTCAACACTCACAAGGGAATCGAAACCTATAGGATACTTCCCGTTGACCTAGATCTATGAAACTTGGCAAGAATCATTTTTTTACAGTAGGTACACATAAAGGAAAAAGTCTGAAAACTTTACACTTTTAGTTTAATTTAATCACAAAATAATAAGGCCTTAGCCGCCGCCAATACGTAAAAGTCGCGACACTCTATGATCAACTAACTTACGTGGTGGTACGCGTATACTTTGAGACTCCCTGATCTAGAAGATAAGTTTTTTAATTTTTTTGAGATGTCCTAAAAATACCTTTTAACATATTGTTATCAAATAGCTACGAGTATAATAGTGATTTATTTTATATAGGTACTCGTAGATGGTCCCTATCAAACCTGAAAGGTCTGGAAGAGTGGGTTTACCCATACAATTTTACATGTATACAATATGTAAATATTGATTGGCATAGGAATTTAGTATAATCATGATTAGTTGGTTACCATGCTAAACGAAAGTTGGCAATAAATGTAACATGTTGCAAACAATTTAATTTGATTCCTGAGTACTCGAGTGCATTATATTTGTTACACGATGTAAGCACATTGTTTTACATTTCACAGTAATCGAGCCACTGTTTTGTGTGCTGTTCCACTTGAAGATTGGAGGCGTGACCGCTCGCCACCTGTTAAACAAGGCAACCGTTATGGCTACAATACGAAATGTCTTTATTTTCATGCCTCTGCTATCTAGTTTAGACTGGTTTCTATTTCAAGGACAGGTCGAGGTATTCCAGTAAATTCGAAGTCTGGTTTATCTTAAGTTATTGGTTTTTATACTCATAATAGATTGGTCTCAAGACAAAAGTCTTCAACCAGTGCGTTCTACCAGTCATGACCTACGGAGCCGAAACGTGGACACTCACAGCGGGAATGGTCCACACAAGTTCAAAGTCGCTCAGCGTGCTATGGAAAGAGCTATGCTTGGCATTTGTCTACGAGATCGTATCCAGAACGAAGTAATTCGCCAGATTACTAAAGTCACAGGCATAGTTCAGCGTATTAGCAAGCTGAAGTGGCAATGGGCTGGACATATTTGTCGCAGAACTGATTACCGCTGGGGTAGACGTGTTCTAGAGTGGAGATCGCATATTAACAAACGTAGCATAGGACGCCCTAAGACTCGATGGAGTGACGATATACGTAGGACAGCTGGCGGTGGATGGAAGCGCAAAGCCGACGATCGGGCTGAGCGTGTCTTGGGAGAGGCCTATGTCCAGCAGTGGACTACAAAAGCCTGATGATGATGAATAGATTGGTAAGACAAATATTGTGGGATAGGTCTTGATTATTTTGACTACCAAGCCTCTTTAGTTTGGTCAAGTTCATTTGCTTAGTCTAAAATATAAGTGCATTTCTAGTATTCTAGTATCGACTTAATTACCTACAGAATATGTGCAAGAACTTACCTACGGATTAAAATTAAAATATTTATTATCTTAACCTTACCACTGATGTAGTCTTGAAAAGTCTAGTAGTTCCGGAAATTATCTCGATCTAGAACACGTGTTAACATCAAAACTAGTTGAAGTTTATTATTTCATTTCGTGTAAAAAGAAATACCGATTGAGTATGCTATTAGTTACAGCATTTTATTATTTTGCGTTTTTCCGCTATTTTGTTCGTAGGATCAATTCAGGTCTCGTGTAGAGAATGTATTCATAGTTAAAATCATTTTGAAATACCTTTATGCCTTTTATCGTTACGTATTTCTGTTTCTAACATCGCACCAGATAGCCTTTCTTGAACCCTTATCAAATGCCTTATTATCTCAGTATCGATGGAGGTATATTTTTCTCTCCTATTAGGTATAGTTATTTAGAAGTTCACTAAGCGTTCTGTGGAGATTTACTATAAAAAAGATTTAGGTAACACCCATTATCAAAATTTTCACCTGTTTTTATTCTTTGCGGGTCTAAGTTGTGAGAATAAAGTTTTATACATTGTTTTCTTTATATTAGATGACCTTTCACACATTGCATACTTTTTTTTGTAAATATACATATACTAATCGAAATATTAAGTTTAACCTCACCCGATGTTAAGCGTTATTGCGGTCTAGGACGAAGTTTCTCTAGATGGAATCCTATCGCGTCACGTTGGATATTACGACTTTTATTTTTACTTTTTACACGAGGTTACTCACGTTAGATCAGTTTCTATTGTTTGGGAACAAATCTTCAATCTGGGTGTCTTTAAATAGTGAGTGAATCGATATTTTCTAAATGTGGGTGTTCCATCGTAGACCATAACTTCACTTAACATATAAGATAAGGCGGTCAAATGTAAGCCTATTTTACAAGAATAAAAACTAATCGCTAAAAAATATTAGGTACGTATTTCGCGCATTACAGGTCTCTTTGCTTATTGCCGTTTGTTTCCATTCCAGAGCGACTCTGTGAGCTACTTCTTCGAAGAGCTAGAGCGTATCGCGCGGCCTGACTACATCCCCTCACACCAGGACATTCTTCACTGTCGGAAAGCCACAAAGGGCATCTCGGAGTGTACCATAAACATCAACAATGTGCCCTTTGTGTTCGTGGATGTAGGCGGGCAGCGGACGCAACGCCAGAAGTGGACGCAGTGCTTCGACTCCGTCACATCGATACTGTTCCTGGTCTCCTCATCGGAGTTCGACCAGGTGTTGTCTGAAGACAGGTGAGTTGGACCATCTTCAAGCATAAGTCTCTAGCATAGAAGAAAGAGAAGAATACAGTTGGGCCGAGTTGCTTTCAGGAAATTACGTCGTCTTTTCGTCACCCGTCCCGCAGTGTCAAAATAAAAGTTTTCAATCAATGCGTTCTATAGCTGAATCGGCTCATAAATTCAAAACTCAACGAACTATTATGGGATGTGCTCAGTGTTTCTTTAAGGGATTGTATCTAGAACGAAGTAATTCGCCAGAAAACTAAAGTCACCGACATAGGTCAGCCTATTAGTAAGCTGTGTAAGTGGGAGTGGGATGGCCATATCTGCTGCTGAACTGACAACAGCTGAGGTTGAAGTGGAGACCGCGAAACGGCGAAAACGTATTGTATTGCGCCCTGAGACTAGATGGACTCACAATATACGAAAGGTAGTGGCTGGAAACGAAAAATTAGCTTTTCGTTTTAATCGGGGCAAGTGGCCTGTCATCGGAAAAAACCTATGTCCAGCAGTGGACTATGATAAGTTGATGCGAAAAATACAATATAGGAAAATGTATGAAAACCTAGATAGGATTACTTGAATGAAATCTTTGTATTTATATTCGTTTTTATATAATTTCCTGTCTATGTTAAATGTTCAGCAGTCTGTACATACATAATCAAAGCAGCAATAAGACACGGAAGCTTGCATTTCATAAACGATATTCGCTCCGAGATTTGACCAATACAACTTGTAATAATGTAACATAAACGGGGCAAGGTCCAAGCACCTAACGGTGTGTTGCAGCAGCCTCACTTAAGAGCCTGTTCCATTCCATTTTAAGACACACCATCACTTAATATCGGGTGAGCTGTGGTCAAACACTTAGCCAGTCAACCAAAAAAAAAGGTTACCCAGGTAACATCTGACCCGTTAGATACACTTTATCAAATAAAAAAATTATATTCCTTAAAAAAAATCTTTTTTTAACTAAAATTTTGTGTAAACGCTACCTCCACAACGGGTCTATAAATACACCTATTTCATACGCGCTGGACAAGGTCTTTTCCAAAGTTCGCCACACCTTTATCAAGCGAAGCTGTCAGTTATTCCCTATATTGCCGTGTTCACGATTAGTTGAATGACCTACCTTCGATCAGTTTCGATTAATTATTTACGGTTTATTTTTTTATTTAATATTTTAATACAACCATTAAACTTCGTCGAGGTTTATCTCGGTGTTGGGTCCTCTTCAATAATAATATATCGAAGCAGTTGTTTATTCAACCTTACCGAGGAAGTTCTCTATTCTTAGCTTGAAGAATTATTAGGATGTCTTAAGTGGGCTTCCAATACATAGAATAAACTTTTTTTATTTACATGAAAGTTTGTAATATCTAAACATTTTTTTTAAATAAATGCTGGTGTAGCAATTGGCGTTACCGCTAAAAGCGTCTTCCAGGCAACCTTAGGATAATAGGGATTCACAAACAAGTTAACATACATAAGTTTGATATACTCGTAGTAAGGTAGGTTCGGGTAATAAAGCCTGTCGGCTAATAAGGCCTAAATAGCAAAAATACAATTTAAAATGACCGGTGCTGCTCAAGGTCGCACTCGCATGGACCTAACATTCATAGATGGCGCTTCAAACCTGTTGTGAAGCGCTAGCTTGCTCATTGCCACCGGTGCAGCGTCATTAATTGTGAGGGGCGGTCATGCTACTCGATTAATAAGAATTCGTCCGAAGCAATCGTAAGTATTTTTTTAAAATATATACTTTTATGTATAATTTTACGCTATAGTTTTGTATTACTTCATGTTATTCCTATTTTTGATGTTTAAATAATAAATCATAATTTGTATAATGTTGTTTTAAGATTTTCTTTACACACGTTGTCGGCGGTTATTAAGGCCTACTAAATTCGACCGTAGGCCTTATTATCCTTCTGCTATATTTATTATATATGTATCGACATTTGTCTGTTTTACAGTTTTTGAAATATTCGGTATAATAAATTAATGAATGAATAAATATAAGTAATTATAAGTGTTTACATTTTTGTTGTAAATCCTCCTGGAATGTTTTATCGCACAACTTACAGTAGTTCTAGTTCAGACGACGATGAAGGTTATGTGCCACTTGCACAAATAAAAAGAACAGCATTTCAGCTTAAAAGCTTCAGGTTAAAAATACTCATAGAACACCAACGGTTAGAAGAAAGGCCATAAATTACAGGGGAACACCAGTCACCAAAGACTTGTTTGACAAAATGAAGGAAGACAACAAAAAAAAAAGACCCCCAAAGGTAGACGTCGTGCTAAACTGAAGTTTTTGGAAAGTTGGTACTGTCACGGTTGTGAGGAGGACAGGATGGCTAGTGTGAGACAATGCTATGCTATGCGGCAAGTCGTATCACGAGGAGTGCGTCGGTCTGTCAGCGGATGATAGAGATAATTTTGAGTGTCTTGATGGATGTTAATCAAAGAAATTTATTACTATTCTTAGGACTACAGCGTGATTAATGTATAATTATTAATTATTGATATCAATTATGAAATATAAGCACCTCATTTTTATTATTTATATATGTTAAAGTCTTAGGCTTTATTATCCTACCATAGTATAATAAGGCCTACGAACAAGGTTTTTGTAAATGTTTAATTTTGTTTTTGTTTACAGCAGAAGTTGCCATGTTTTGTTTATATTCGACAGTGTTTGATTTTTAGTTTTGATTAACATTAAAATTTGTTGATTCTGATAAATACTTTTTATTTTATTTCAAATCTCCCTTAGCTAGGCCTTATTACCCGCACCTACCTTAAATATTCTAATAAAGATACATTCTAATACTTGAATTAAAGATAACTAAAATAATGCACTAATAAAAAGTAAAAATATATGTTTAAAAGTAGTATATTTCACACTACTGATACTGGAATTCGTTTGTGTTAAACAAAATAGAGATAGTACGTGTTTACCGATTTTGAAATTCCTACGACATATTTTCGACGTATCGTTTTCTTTGTCATTTCTAATTTCGCTTGCAATCAATATTACAAATTGTTGAAATAACAAAGTATTACAAATGTCTGTACTTCATATCTAACGTATCTTGCATAGTAAATGCCTGTCGCTTGCATAAAAGTAATGCAATACCTACACTACACTAAACAATAGTTGGCGCTCGTTGTAACGCTCTAAACTGATTATTAATTAGCTTTCCGGCCAACTGTTGGCAGTTTTACTGTGAAACTTGCCAAAACGCTGCGCTAGTAAAAAAAAAAACGATATTTTTTACCCGACTGCCAAGGAAGTGTTATATTTTTCGCGCGTATCTTGCATGTAAATTTCTTTATTACCTCGTTTCTTCTATACGGCCGAATGGATTACGACAATTAAGGTATCGTTAGAATCGTCTCAATAACCCAAGTGTTCTTAAGGCGTTTTTTTTTTTTTTAATTAACCAAAACCTATCAAGTGTGGTATTTACATAAAGGAAATTACAAAAATATATTGAAGTTATATGTTTAAACTAGCTGTGCCCCGCGGTTTCATCCGCGCTAGATGCCTACGTCATAGTAGCTTTATGCATGCAAAGTCTCAGCCAGATCGGTTTAAAATTGACAAAGTTTCATACAAACTTTCATCCCCTATTTTATCCCCTTGGGGGTAGAGTTAATCAAAATCCTTTCTTAGCAGATGCCTACGTCATAACATCTACCTGCATGCCAAATTTCAGCCCGATCCGTCCAGTGGTTTGGGCTGTGTGTTGATAGATCACTATGTCACTCAGTCAGTCATCTTTGAGTTATATATAGTACCTGGTTGACCGAGCCTTGCTCGGCTGAAAACACGGGTAAAACGACGTTTTCTTAAAATGAAACCTAGCTAGATCGATTTATCCCCCCCGAAACCCTCTGCATACTAAATTTCATGAAAATCGGTGGAGCCGTTTCCGAGATTCAGAATATATATATATATATATATACAAGAATTGCTCGTTTAAAGATATAGATAGATAGACTTAGATTTAATTAGGAATAATAAATTGGTTTTAAAAGTTTTTTCCCTTTAATTATAGCATTTTATTCGCATTCGGGTTATAGATTTCTTAAACTCTTCAGCTTGTTTAGTAAGTCACTATTTTTCATAATTACGTAGCATAGCGTATAAAGAGTATAAATAAATTAGTACAGTTTGTGGAAATAACTTAGCGTAGTCATCTTCGGGCCTGGAATAGCTTACAACTAGATATGTATATTTGTTTTTTTGCCGTTACTTGCGGTTTCCAGCTAATCGCATTCGGCCAACGGACTTGTTACAAAAGTAATTAATTAATGCACTATAACTAGATTCAAATTACTTTATACGAAAAAAGAAGCTATAATCTGTAACCCGAGAGCGTCGTGTTGGCCTAGTTAGTCTAAATATCCGGGAGTAGGCGCCAGCGCAGACTTTCTTATTCGTATGACGTTCGATTGCATAGCGTGGTCATTACTCATTACGTAACGTTCACTCACTTCCTAATAACGAAACCATTCGCCACTCATCTCATTATTTAAAGGTTTATTAAGGTTATGGATCTATTAGTAATCATCATCATCCTAAGTTAGTCCATTGCTGGGTCCAAGTGAACCATACCTGCCCTGTTGGATCAATGGTAGCATGTTCGTTTCAAGAGCCGTAGGTCGTTCGATTCCCACTCAGGACAAGCTTTTTGTGGTATAATCAAAAATGTTTGTTCTGTGTCTGGGTGTTCTGTATATATAATTGATTGATTCAGGCGTTACTTTGCGGAAGTCCATTTTGAGTGTTCTCAAATTAAAAAACAATTCAATTTCAATTTAAAAAACTTGTCAATTATTTAAACACTTCACAATAATTTAAAAAACATGACAATAATTCAAAAACTTATAATATCTAAAACTAAATTTGATATAAACTTAAAAGCTTAAACAAAGCTTATTATATATATATATATATATATATATATATATATTATTATTATATAAGTAAGTATTTAAGTAATCTATCAGCTATCTGACTTCCATAGTACAAGATTTGCTTAGTTTGGGGTCAAATGGTGCTGTGTATAATGTCCTACAATATTTATTTTATTTATACACTATTTAGTGTTTTGCTTAGAATACTTATATATTCACTTGCTGTCAGCAATGCCAATCTATTACAACCTCCTAGTCCGAGTATTTAAGAAACTATTTCTTATTAGGTAGCGATGATAGCCCAGTGGTTAGCGCGGCCGGTTCACACGCCGAAGTGCGTGGGATGAAATCCCAACAATGAGCTTAGGCTGCCGGTGAAGGAAAACATCGTTAGGAAACCTCAGCGTGGTGGTAGGTAGTTTCTAGTAGTCTACTGACTAGCTACCGCCCTCAAGTTGAAAATCTGTTGCCAAGCACCTAACGGTACACACAGGCAGCCTCACTTGAGTGCTAGTTCCTGTCCATGCTAGGTGTGCTTACCATCTTCAACCAGACCTTCACTTAACATCATGAGCTGTGGTCAAACACTTAGCCTGTCAACTATAAAAAGAAATGTACACTTCCGCGTGCAGAGAAAAAGGGACTTGTTCACGGTCCTTATGAAATAATAAAAGAACATAGACCATAAAATCGAATTATTAATATATACAGCATTCTATGTATATGACAAATACATAATATTTTATGACAGATTTTTTTTCTCAGTATTGTTAAATGTTTTTAAAGTTGATCACTATAATATATACAATGGCCTCCTTTCGACTTAATACTATTGTTTCACGTAACCCCGTGTAGGAAATAGACAGCTCTTGTGATATCTCATCTGTTGAAATGGTACTATGCGATAAATTAAATAACATGCTGTGATACCAGAAATTGTAATTATCTAACTACCTACTAACAGTTAAATAGAGTTACAGAGATATATAAAAATGTGTGAAAAGTAACGTTTTTTCGTTGTTTTTTTTTTCTCAAAAGATGATCTAATTTATTCGTGTTATTCATTGTTATTAAACTAAAAAACTTAATTTGCATATTAATGAAATAGGTGTATATTGTATAAGGCTTTAAAGGTAATCAAATTTTCTTTCATTATCAACATCAAAAATCTATGGTCCGGTAACCATAAATAGATTTTATAATGAGATTTTACAACCGAGTATAAATAATATATATATATCTATATAATAAAACTTTTAATATACACATATACATAGCAAGATTAAAAGTACATTTTTCGAAATAGGCATATGAATCAGAGTGTGCTTCAAAATTGCATGCTCTAATTCCTCTGTGGATGCTTTTTTTTGTATTGGACGGCCAGAACCTCGAAAAAGCGACATCGTTTAATGTTAATAAAATGTTAAGGTGACGTTCCAAAAACCCGTATGAAATGATTTGATTCCACCTTCATTGTTCGAACGGTTAAAGCGTGGAATACGTTACCCGAGTGGGTGTCCCCTGATAGATATAATCTGGGTGTCTTCTAGTCGAGAGTGAATCGGTATCTTCTAGGCAAGTGTGCTCCATCGTAGATCAAATAATCAATTAACATCAGATGAGAAGGCGATCAAACGCAAGCTTCATTCAACATAAAAAAAAAAAACTAATTATAATAATTCATTTACAATCAGAAGCCATATCGGAATCTATAATGAAATTACTTATAAATCACAAACTGCAAAGCACCTGCAGATGGAAAATTTCCCCCATGTCGCATACCAGCGTACTTGCAAGACGGCCTGCGTTCCTGCTACATATCTTGCCTATAATCGGACGCCTTACCGTATTCATTAGAAGAGAATTATACATTTCCATGGCCGCTAGTAATTAGCAAAAGCGTGAGTTATATACTAGTATACGAGTTCTAATAACGATATACACTCACGTGTAGAAAAGAAAACAAAATTGAGCACTAAATAGTTTCTTATTAAAGCTTGTAAATAGTAAAACGTCGGCAGCATGTCTTTCAAATTTATTTTTATGCTTTTTACGCATCGCATATGACCACAAGAGCGGTCTACTTGCTATACGGTGTTACGGAACATAGTATTAAACCAAGAGAAGACCATTCTACCTATTATACTAATCAGTTTTAATCCACAGCGAATTTAAAAAATCATTTAATAATCGCATAAAAATATATTTTGTCGTTTTTTTTCGAACTCAAAGATTTTTTTTCTGAGTTGGTTCCATAATCTCTAAATTAGATATATTGACACCCTTAATCATCGCTACAGTTCTTCGAAACTCCCCGAATTAGCCTGAAGATAGATACCGATCTAATTAAATATGTCGATGAAAAAAATCTAAAAGTACTCTGACATCATTACACATCAGTAAACTTTAGTTGTAGTATAAACATATAAACTAACACATGTTGCTAACGATAAAAATTTGGTAAAGGGCTCTGGTCGTCCGATAAATACGTGTTTGTATAAATACATTTTTATTAGCATATTTTATTGCAAATCAACATTTGGTCTGGTGTTTCCATGGATGTTTATAAATATGATTTCGAGCATCTGTAGATTGTGGGTAGTTGTCAGGTTAGTTATTCTATAGAGAAAATGTACGTTCAAAGCGAAATCTCAATCATAATCGTAACACGACTCGTATGTAACTCAGCTCTGAAACAGATCACATGCTTTAACTCCAATGAGTCACAGTTCTGTTGTAATAAATAGGCAACACAAACGCAGCTCACATACGTTACACAAAAAAACGAAAGTGGCGCCAGTGTTCACTAACAATGGTCGAGTCACTGAACTACGGTTGTATAGTAAGCAGCTCTGATACGGCTCAACGAATCTCACTTGACTCGGTTCGATATTGTGTATTTTGTTTGAGGATCGATAGATGTCTGCTTCCCCAATCAGTTCGCAGATATTTTTGTGTTGATTTGAAGAAGCGGGCAGTGAGCTGATCTAGTGTGTGAATGATTTCTCATCAAGAGTGAGGCATGAGCCTCACTCCTGAACTGAGCTGGAGCTCGCAAAATTCCGTTGAGTCACTCATGCATGGCTTCTCAATATAATGTGACTTGCGACGCCTATAAATCTTCATAACCCCGTAACCGATTTGGCTCCTATTCGAACTTAAAAAAACTAATTTGCACGATCTACTTTCTTTAAGATATTTCACGTATATTAACAGTTTGCAAGTTATGTCGAAAAAATATACGTGCTGATGTTAAGCAGTAGTGTAATTCCAAGGTTTATTCTACAGTAAAAAATGTTCATTATAATGTGTATTATCCTTTCATTTCGACTCAGCACTACCGTTCCGCGTAACCTAGTGTAAGCTTATGTTATTTTTAAACTTCATGATTTGAACATACAGTTATGTTTATCACCGGAATGTAGTCGCGCACAAAATTCTAAATTAGTTTTGTTTATTTACCTCGACGTTTCGGCCATGTTGCAATAGCCGTGGTCACGAGCTGACTGGAGAGTTCGGGACGTTGGAGGGTGTTGTGATCTCCTACCCTCATTTAGGTCTTATAAAAATGTAAGGTTGTCAACACGGCACATTGCACTAACCGTATCTGTAGACCGTTCTGAAACTATGCGACACTATGACGCCTGTGACGGGATTTCGCGACGCCAATAACCCAAATCCATCTTCCCGGTTGAAATTGTGATTTATCCTGATATCAACCGAAATTAATTACATGGTATTTTGTGTACGACTAAGTCCCGGTTATAAACATAATTATTATAAGCTTGTTGGTTAAATACCGTCAACATTTTTCGATTCATCTATTACACTGAAATTCTGTTTCAAAGAACGGTGTGATAAGCTTAAAGATAAATATAATCAGTCCATTAAACCACCCACTCCCAGAAACCTACGCAGTTATGAATGTTTCTAATTTAAGGCAGGCCCTTTATTTTCTAGCACCTCTCGCTAAACTGGGGCGAAAGTTTCGTAAATTTAATTTGCACACTTAACTAGCTTTTACTTGGGGAAACTTGAACACGATGTCTTGATTTGATCTTGTAATATAACTTGTCTTTATTTTGTGGCAAGGCTTTCTATCGGCGAAAGATTTCAGTACATGGCATCAGTGGTAGATAATTATTTCAGATTACATCTCGCATTCAGATTTGACAAACTATTTTTGATATTGTTGTAATTGCAGACGTAAGACGATAAAAGAAGACATTTATCTAGTCGAAATTTGCTGTCTCCTAGTATTTATAGCATGCATCGAACTGGCGCTCTCCCTATCGTAAGATAACGCCTGCTCTTGACCATTATAGAGATACTCTTGATGACTTTGATTACTTATTTGTTGAGAGGAGAGACACAGTGTGGAGTGTTGGGAAGTTACAAGGAAGTCCTCATTATCATCAGCCTTGATAGTGTTCACGTCTGGATGTAGCCTCTCCAAATGAATGCCAAATAACACGGCATCATCTACTTATATATTGTTTATGCACTAATGAGTATTTCGCAATATATGCATAATTGTATATATTCTGTGATGTCTGGTATTCTCAAGGCCGACCCCAACATAGTTAACATTACCTTTTGTGTAAATATAGTTTAAATAATAACTTTTCTAACGAAAAGCTGGATAATAGTAAACATACACCGCTTGTTTAATTTATTGAGTAATATTAGACAGGCGCCGATAAGTCTCACCTTAATCAGAAATCGACGAGTTTCCTTGAAGTATTTCACTATTTACATAATCAATGTTATCTATTTCATACCAGGAAAATTGTTTTGGTATAAGGTGTTTTATTACGAAAATGAAGTTTAAAACGTATCTAAGAGCTTCCTGACTTCTTGGTTGGTAAAATGATTTGCATTTTCTCTCATTCCAGAAAAACGAATCGCCTTGAAGAGGCTCTTAATATCTTCGACACAATCGTCAACAACGTCAACTTCAAAGGTATCTCTATAATACTGTTCCTGAATAAATCCGACCTGCTAGCGAAGAAAGTCGCCAGCCCCGAGACTGACATACGCTGGTACTACCCACAGTTTGCTGGTGACCCCCACAACCTCAGAGACGTCCAAGTGTTCTTGCTAAATATGTTCGCGAACGTCCGCAGGGAGCCAAAAACAACGTTATACCACCACTTCACGACTGCCATAGACACTAAGAACATAGAAGTCGTATTCAACTCCGTGAAAGACACGATATTGAATCGCAACCTGGAATCTCTGATGCTTCAGTGACGAATCGAGAATGTCACAAAATGAACTGTTAAAAAAATGTGATAAAATTTTGGCAATATATTAAACTGTTGCACAGAATGTTTCCATTCGTTTATATATTCGGTTAGTTAGTGGTTGACAAAAGACAAGGGGATTGTAGTTGGGTCACGGGAGGCCTAAATGTAGTGGTACGGCCCGTGTTGACATAGTAAATGGACAGTAGGGGAACTGCGTTTAACTCGTTGTACGTAGACGTTAAACGTTGCGAGGCCAATATATTGCAGTCGCTGTTCCGAAATTGATTGTCACTTTTCGTCGTTTTCGTAGAGTAATGGGTAACAGCATTTTGGCCTGTAACGCATGTGAAGCACGTGAGATGTGATAAAAACTTATTCACTCTTTTTATCCCGCGAAAACAAGACAGACGTATTCATTTTCTATCTTTGTCACTTTTACGCGCGGTGTAAAGATGGTGTAAACTTGAGCGGGCTATGTCTACTGGTACTTTTTGTTCTACTACTACGTCACATGTGACCTGGTACAACTAACATCGCTTTAAATATCAACGAAAATCATGCTGTTCAATGTATAATGCAAACTATTGATAAAACTTCAGTAATTGGTTTGCAAAAAAGCCCATCATGTTACAGCACGAGTAATTCATATTTCTGCCGATTCCTGTAGAGTTTTCCTACTGTCCGTTCCACTGCGTTTATTTATTTATTTACCAAATTGTGTAGCTATTGTTTGGTGGCGTTAGCACTTGTACCTTTTCTAATAACAGTATACATATTTATAACTAATGCACGTTGAATATGACCACTTTTGTACAGAATTATATACGCGAGTAAATCATTATTTTACTATTAAAGGCTTAGTAGTGATTTTACTTAAATGTTAGATTAGTCGAAGCGAATATATTGTAATCAGATATGTTATTTATTAAAATCGATTTAGTGGGTTGATTTGTATCAAATATATTGGTCCTTGATATTGCAGTGCCAAGTTGTGTCTCATCTAGTCTCAACAGACTAGATGAGATGTAAAAAATTATGATGTCGAGTTAACATGTTATGGTCCAAATAAGGTTGATTGTTCACGAATCGAATAAAACTCGACGGTACTTCAGCTGGAGGAACACTACGGCGTGATGCTAAGGGTCGTTTTAAAATTATTATATGTATCTCTCTCTCTGTCTTACATAAACATGTGTACGTTTTGAGTGTTATTCCAAAAAGTGTCTATGATAGCATCACATAATTAATATGTTGGAAAGAAGTTTGTTTCCTTTATTTGTATAATTTTAGTATGAAAAGTATCAGTAAATCATACATTTAAAATAGTTAATAAAAAAACTAAAAAAAAAAGCGAAATGAAAAATGCAGCAAACGCTTTTTAGAAATTCACTCTCGATATAAATGTGCACGTGGAACGATTGGATAGTGAAAGGCCTTATGCACTGTAAACACAGAGGTCGCCAACACGCTTTGGTAGATTATTAGACCAAATAGATTTTTAGACGTACCATTGACTTTGACAGCCTATAGTCAGTTTTTAAGACTCGTGTGTAATCATCATCACAGTGATCGGCGTAATTTTTTCCATGAGCATGCTTGCTTGCATGCATGCTTGGACATGAAGTATACAATCAATAATTCTGTGGTTATCAACATTTAGCAGTGGCTCCTCATGTGCCGTTTGAAATTCTATTTGGTCGGAGGGTAGATTTGATTCTGTCGTGATTCTCTATACCGAAATCGTCGACACAACTCGGCGCCATGGCACGTTTGTGTGCAATGCTTTAGGGTGTCAATGCATGTGGCCTATATTTACCCTACAGCGTCACGAAGGTGTCATTGTTTTAAATCGTGGCGTACCATGTTAAATTTTGCGCACAGTATTAACGTTTTATACATTGAATTTGAATTGTAAACATCGAACGGCATAAATGTTATGTGATATTTGATAAAATAACCTGTTGTATCCGTCATTTAGTCAGTGTATCCTCAGCCGATATGTTCGTTAATCATGTTGAATAGTTATCAATTAGGGGTAGTCACATAAATGCTCTTATAGGGTGCCACAGACATACAAATGTGTACCTTCTTATTGGGAAGGATTTTTATACTAAATCCCCCGTGGGAGTAAAAATGTACATAAAATTGATAGCTGTGATGAAATTTGTATAAAAATATTTCGCTGTAAACAGCAATGCAAACTGATTTTTACTTCAACGCTGTAATAAACTGAAAACGTGTCCGGATCAGAGCTGTGCGTACATTTGTCGCGTACAATTTAAAAACATATTTTCCTTTTCCAAATGCTACTGAAAATTTTGAATTAGCACAAGTTTCTGTTCAACTAAGTCCTGTGAAACTTTTGAGGACTAAAAATAGTTTTTTAAATGTGACGAAGCGGTCCAAAATTGATATACAGCGCCCATGATACCAACAGTTTTAGTATGAACTAATAATGCTTGAATACAATTTATTTAAGTCTCATTAGCATTCTTGGCGTCTTTAACTTATTTCGGACCGTGTACAAAATATGCGAATGCATCAGTGGTACAGGATAATTTGAACAGTAGTACTCTCATATGTATGTATGCATGCGGAAAAATATACATGTGACACGTGTTCGTCGACTCTTTAATTTGAATGTGATATGGTTGGTCACAAACGTTATGGCTCAATGTACTGTCCTGCTGTTTTGCACTGGGATTGGTTGGGAGAGAGTACCGTAGAGACCGCAGTTTTGAAGTCAGATTTTAGTTTTTAATGAGGCTGATGAATGATATAGACTCTCGTCTCACTTGATGGTTTATCATACTTACGTGTATGGGCGTGGGTACGTTTGTGTGTGTGTTTGTGTGTCTGTGTGCGCGCGTGCGTGCGGGCGTGTCTGTGTGCGCGCGTGCGTGCGTGTGTATGTGTGTGTGTGTGTGTGTGATCGTGTGCGCGCGCGTGTGTGTGTTAGCGTGCGTGTTTGTGCGTGTATGTGATAGAGAAAGAGAGCGCGCGCACGTTCGCGTGCTTGTCCGTGTTTGTGAATTGTGTATTTGTTACTTCACGTTGTTATGGGTGAACTGAATCGACTGAAATTCGTAATATACGAAAGTTAACAACTACTGCGGTACTAGCTCTCAACTAGTTATCTATTTTAATGATGTATTCCGTCCCTTGGCACAACTTAAAGCAAAGACGTGTAATCTCAGACTTCTGTCTTTCATAAGTACAACAATTTATTTTTTATTTTTACAAAGATGTAAAGTAGGTAGTTTTGTAATGCTGTTGTGAATAAGAACTTGACATAACTTAGCGATGGTTTTCATTTTGTAAATAATTTGTGTTGTAATGTATAGTGTGTAAATAAACCATATTTTTTTAAACATAATCGCGGTTTAAATTATTATTACATATTACATAAATTAAAAAATGTTATGGCCAATTTATATCGGCAACATAATTATACTGACACTTAGCTTTGCCAGTTAGTCACCACCGTCTAAACCAAATGCTTTTTTTCACTTTTCTTAATACAAACCTAAGTATATGCTAAGAAAAGTTCTTATTCACAATTATTTGTTCACACAAACCACACACATTAACACTACATGATTACACTCATACAAATTGCTCTTGTATCAGATTTGTAGTTATTTAAATATGTGCTATATATTAGAAATGAAACATTTTAAGACTATGCCCCATTTAGTTGATCGATATCGACAAAATGCAATCAGTCTCGCAATTGGGAAGAAAGCTTATTCGCCTAAAGATACTCGTTTGTGCAGTATTCACCCCGAGTATATTTAAGTGAATAATATTACACAAAATGCAAACAATCTAATAAGTGACTAAGTAAAGTTTGACAGTATTGCCGCAACTAAATGGGACATAATTATGTCCCATTTAGTTGATGCGAAATCATCAAAATCCAATTACTCATTCGCAATTGGGAGGAAAGCTTATTCGCCTAAAAATACTCGTTTGTGCCGTATTCACCCCGAGTATATTTATGTGAATAATATTACACAAAATGCGAACAATCTAGCAAGTGACTAAGTCAAGTTTGACAGTATTGCCGCAACTAAATGGGACAAGATTATGTCCTATTTATTTGATGCGATATCGTCAAAATGCAATCAGTCTCTCGCAGTTGAGAAGAAAACTTATTCAACTAAAGATAATCGTTTGTGCCGTTTTCACCCCGAGTATATTTATGAGAATACTATAGCAAAATTGCGAAAAATCTAACAAGTGATTAAGTAAAGTTTGACAGTATAGCCGCAACTAAATCGGGCATGATTGTCCTGTCATGCGGCGTCGTTTCTAGTCTAGTGGTATAATATCTCAATGAATCAAGTATGACTATTTCTTTATTCTATTTGAACAAATGTCATAAATGGTTTACCAACGTCAATTCGAAATGTTGTAGTTATATGTAACCCCATTTGTTTATATGGGATATATGATCTGATTTATTGCTATACATATGTGAATCATGCATAATTCACGTACATAATAAGTACCTACTCATTTAGTTATAAGTTTCATGAACTCTAGTTTATTTATTGAGGACCTTATTAGCTTTATACTATATTTTTTTTACAATATTAAAGTAGATACATCGATTTATTTATATATTTGTAAAATATATTGGTCTGTTGAGGCTATATCTGTACATACCTCGTAATATTATTTAGTATGTACATTGGTTCTTAGTATTATTTTAGGTTTATATTTCTGTTTTGTTGTATCGGTGAGTGTGGACCTAAAATTTCTTTTTTGTCGTGATAAATTTTGCATTTAGTAGTGCCATTGCGTGATGCATAATGTTGCCGATATGCAGTGTGAATACTTGGGGCATTAAATTACATTAAATAGCATATCATTCGAAAAGCGGTTTCTTGATAAATTTTAGAATAAAATTTGTTGGAATATTTGGTGTAAGTGTGTCACCTTAATATTAACATTGTTATAGTTATGGTGGCGTAATTGGGGGAATGCCAATTTATTTGGAATTTAGACGCGGATTTTAAAACTTATACCACTGGTGCTTCTGTGAAGGAAAACGTGAGGAAACTGGTGGTTTTGTCGAAGAAGGAATTCAATGGATTTTGTGAAAAATCAAATCAAGTCAACCCGCACTGTTACTGTTTGCTCCACCAATGAGGGCACATTGGTGGAGCAAACGGTAAACGTCTGTCGAGGGTAGGCTTATGCCCAGCTGTGGGATTTCTGATTAGGGAGGTATTGACCTTATGAAATATTGTATGTACATTTTAATGTCATGAGTATACACTGTATAGAATAAAAATCATTGTAGATATGCGTTATCTACTCAAATACTTGCTCAAAGGAATCTATATAAATTCTTATAATTATTCTACAATTTTTTTAATAATGACATAATTCGACTTGATTAATTAATTTGTGCCGAATAAAAATAAAAAAAACTTTGAAATAAAAACTTTGCTCTGTTGCTAAATTGTATTTAATTAAATATAAAAATATATTTATCTACGAAAAATTCTTGCTCATATTTAATATGTTTTAATTATTAATCTATTATTTAGTTAAAATAATAAGATCATAATATGACATGTCTAATACATAGTTAATTATTGTTAATCAAAATAAATAATGCTTTTTTATCATAAAATAAACAATTACATATTATGTACCTACTTACTATAATATTAATTTCATTAATTCAAGCATATCTAGTAGCTTTTGATAAAATTTGTATTATAAATATATTATGACTTAATTTTGTTTTATACACATTCGATTGATATCTCGTATTATATTTATAAAAATAGTAGGTAGGTTCTAGTACTCGGCTGGCTAGCTACCACCCAAGTTGAAATCTACCGCCAAGAAACTAACAGTGTTTTCCGGCAGCCTCACTTGAGAGCCAGTTTCAATTCAGGTTAAGTATGTTTACCATCTTCGCCTACACCTTAATATCAGGTGAGCTGTTGTCAAACACCTAGCCTGTGAACCATAAAAAATATTAGTTTATGGCTTGAAATGAAATGATGTAAATTAATATGTGCAATGAATTTATGTAAAACCAGCATTTTGAAGTAATACTTGTATATCTAAAGTTTATGTAAGTTTCTAGCTGGTATAAAATAATGCTTGGTAGGGTACATAATGATCATAATCTTCGAATTATTTACATAGCGACTGAGCAAAACTATGATCCGATATTGACATATAATCACGAGAGTTTATTGTAGGCGCTAATATTTTTATCCTGCGTTAAGGCGATTCACTGATCCGTATAGTTTTGGGATAGATATACCATAGTATTTTATCAATAAGTAGTTTTAGCTGTACATGGGGTACTCGCGGCTGTTACATATTGCCATTGCCATTAAAAACAATTAGCCGTCACGGGACGCCCGGCAGGTGCGTAACATATAAACAGCTCACACAGCGCGCACACATACGAGAGCGTTACGTCGTTTGCCGTCACGGCATACGAGTAGATTTTAATGCTAAGGCGCGCCAATAGATGTTTCTCAACAAAAAAATATATAAATAATATACAGATTATATTTTTATAGAAAAAATAACCTAACTGTAATAAGCGACATAGCCTGGATAGCAGGAATTGATTGGTTTGTATCTCCTTTAACAATTTACTTTAGCATCATTATATAGGTACATACTTGACAATCGGTAGCAGACTTTGTACGGAAAAAATGTCTACAGCTGAAGTGATACTTGATGATAAATAAAATCTACAAAAACAATATTAATAATAATATACTTATCATTATAATTATGTTTTTCGAATTCCTGTTCTTTTTATAGATATTTTTGCGTGCATATATTTTTGCGCAGTGACCAAAGGTTGACTGAATTGATTCCTATATAATGACTTGCATTTTTTTTTCTTGTATGTTGTTGCGCTTTAAGTCATATTGCCTCGTGTCTCAGTTTTTCATAGTTTCATTCGTGTCTTTTCTTAAAATCTATAATTTTTTTCTTAATATTTGTCTTGTTTTTCTAGCGGAATTACATTAATTCCTCTTTGAAAGCCCGGCTCGACAAAAAAAATCTTTTTCATGAATGACAAAATACTTAAAATCACGTATACTTTCATATTTGATACCTGTATTTCATTACTTGAAATGTTATTATGCGTTTATGATAAAAATATTGGCGTGTCCGGTTATAATTATTATATATATATTTATATAGATATAAATAGAATAAATGCATCATGTTGGCCTATAATAATAGGATAGTTTCCAAGCAATACTTATACAGGTGAGTTTTTGCTTGAAGATCAGAAACACGACTAAAATACGTACGCGTGATAACATTACCCTTTTTAGGCAGTCGATTAAAAATTATTTGATTATCTCGAAAGCTCACCGAATATAAGTCAACGATTAACTGTACAGTTAATAATTTGTATTGTTACGTATTTCATACATTACATTTTTACACTCTTAACATTGTATACCTACTAGAGTGTCGACAATATATTTTGGAACAACTATATATTTTATAAACAACAATAACAATATATTGTACAGTGTAATAAATTATCGTGCATGTATTTATTGTTTATTATTTTAGAACCTTTATAACATTAATAACACCCATAAATAGTCCTCTAGCTTCGATTCATACTCGATAGTTTTTTAAAAAGTAATGATACGAATGAAATGCTTACCTGATGGTAAATGATAACACCTGCCCATTGCATTACCATTACCATTGAAGTAGTACACGTAGAGCCTTGAGCAACAGAATAAAAGCCCAGGTCTTAGCTGCTTTGGTGCTCATTACTTTCGTAGCGATGATAGCTCAGTGGTTAGCGCGGTCGGTTCACACGCAGAAGGGCGTGGGTTTAAACCCCAATAATGAGATTTAACTGCCGGTGAAGGAAACCATAGTGGTAGGGTATTTTGTAGTGCTCTCTGTACCACCGGAGACTAACTCAAGTTGAAAATATGCTGCTAAGCACCACACGCTGTATTCCGGCGGCCTCACTTGAGAGCAAGTTCTATTCCAGGCTAGGTGAGTCAAACACTTTGCATGTCAACAGCAAAAAAAATACTGTAAGACTTTCGATGTTTAATTTCAATAGCTTCGTATTTCCGCAAGCTGCAGCATCTTTTAAATAGAAATTCAGTAATGTTTAACTACTGCTTGACGGCAGAATATAAAATACTGCATTAGTACTGAAAATTAAAGATAGGTTGTATCATGGGGTACAGTCAGTTTATGTTGATCTAATAATACCCCACCCCCTTCGGTGGCCTGCCTCTGTGCCTGACGAATGTAACCGAGATTTTGAAGGTAACGCACCGATAGAGGCCTTTAGGTGGCCTGGCCACTCTTCTTAACGGACCTACATAACGGATGATCACAGGTTCACGAGCATACATATAACTGAAATACATCTCTGTAATAGCCACGCCCTATTTTTTTAAACAAAAATCTGTTGTCAAACCTCCCGTGAAAAACACCATTACGCTTGAACCGTGGCAATAAGAGTAAACATGACTTCGAATTACGTCAAATTTCCCTTGAGTTTAAAAACGTAATTGCTTCATTAGCTCATTAGAATTGTGAGAATTGCAGGACATTAATAACGAGGGTCACAGCTGCTTCGTATTCATCACGACGAGAGATTAACACTCTTAGCTAATCTTTTTTGCATCTAGTGACCTGACGTAAAATGTCTCTATTTTTAATGACAACACTATTCTATAATAGCTAGTTATATTGTAGAAATAAGGAAGAAATTTGTGCTATGTATCGATGATCGCTCATTGGTTAGTGTGGTTGGTTCACACGCCGAAGGGTGTAGGTTCAAATCCCAAAAATGAACTTGAGTTGGCGATGAAGGAAAACATGTCGTTGTGGTATGTACTCTACATTCTAGTACTTTGCTGGCTAGCTACCACCCTCAAGTTGAAAATCTACCGCACATCACCTAAGCACCGGCAACCTCACTTGAAAGCCAGTTCCATTCCATACTAGGTGTTTACCATGTTCGATAACACTGTCACTTAACATTTGGTGAACACAGTTGACCATGAAACAAATCTGACACCTTTGTAACAAACGCGCATCCAACGAATGAAAAAAAATCAATATTGTCAAAAATGGAGTTATCCCTTTTAATTGTGGCTATACCGCTGCGATATTTCTGCAATTTTTATTATGTAATTTTATTTGTAGCTATGCCTATTTCTTTTATAATGTTGGCCTTAATGGCCCTTTTTTAATACAAGTTATTCTTTGTACTTCTATGTAGTGCTGAGATGCAGCAGCCATACTGAGATGCGGAGCTACGGCAGTTTTTTTGGTATTTTTTTAAACCTTCCTTTATTATTTGCTATATTTTTTGACATTTTTATTACTGGACATAAAATTTTTGACATTTATTGTAATTTTTTTGACATTATGCCTAAGTGTATTTTACTAAGATTTTAACATAGCTTTTAATATTACTAATCGATATGGACCGGTTCTAAAATAAATTTATATTATATTATTATATTAAATTGTCTGTTTCTATTGTTTTTAATATTCTTTTCACTTGGCAGCGAAACAGTTAACGTTATTATCTATATACACCTTTAGTAGACAACCAGCCTAACAATATTTTTTGTGGTACTAAAATGCTCTGGATTGCATATACATAAAATGTTAGTAAGCTCCATTCCCATGGATTTTGAGCCTTCATAGTTACTATCTGTCAATAAATAAGCCACTTTTACGCGTATTTTATGCGATATCGAATATAATACAATAAAAATGGGAATGTTATGGTATGGAGTTACTTACGACCGGGTTTATACCTTCCGGGTAAATTCTTCTTTATTTTGGTAGGTCACAATGACACGCGCTTGGCACCGTCGTCTCTTTTGAAATAACATTTAATAACAGCATTTACAGTTACAATTATACTTTACATAAGTTCTAAAAGAAATCATATCTTTATGTTTATGTGTTCACTATAAACTTTTACAAATGATGTTGAATTCTTTGCATAGTTTACTAGAACTAATCTAACGACCGTAAAGTGAAATGCAACTTCATGTCTTACTAATTAGTGATGCTATTGGCTTAACAGCGGTTTATGTGTTTAGACGTTTAGCTATCATAAGCCCTAGCATGTTAGTTTGCGTGAATTACATGGTACGTAAAAGATTGTCAAGTGTATTTAAAAAAAAAAGCAATTTCCTTTTACTGCCACCAGGGGCGCTGTCCCAGTTTCCATAAATTTATCAATTGTTTGCGTACGTAAATCTTGAAAATTGATGTGCAAGAGCCTCTGGTTTGGATTCAAATCAACTCTTCTAATGCTTTAGCGCCATAGAAAACTGAAATCTAATTGAAGACCTCTTTAAGTTTTGAAAAGGTTTTTCGTTTTTTGAAAGTTACAAATACGCTGTAATTTTAGGCAAAGCATAAGTGGATTTATGCAAAGGTTAAGGCAAAGTGTGATCTTAATAATATAATTCTATTATGTGTTGACCGTTATTAACAATATTGTCACAATACAGATGTACATTTTTATAGCAAGTAGCATAGAAATACGTAGTTTCCTAGAATTCTTTCCTACCCGCAGCAGGTCCCACAGATCAATTTGTCGTTTCTAATTGGCTTCGCCCACAGTTCGAGCGTTGCAACAACAACGAAAATGCCGGCAAATAGCCAAATTCTGGCGAAGATTGCACTAAATTGGTCAATTTGGGCGAACACGAGATAAACTAGTTAAGTTTCTGCAAAAAAATATAGGTTTACTCTCGGTTAATTTATTGAAGTACTTGAAACAATAAGGAAACCCGCTTTCGACAAAAAAGTTAAATTTAAAATTGACTGATTATTATCATAAAAATATGAATTAATATATATATCGTTATGACTATTGTATGACTTAGTATAACATATCTGGGAACCTGTATATTTTTCTGGAAGAACAAAACGTTTTCTAGCGCATTGTTTTAAAAACTAGTTTCTGTTAAACAGTATCCAAAGTGCTTACAGTAATAATTTTAAAGTAGTGATTGGCATGTAGGTTTGGCCATAAAAGCTTGGTTCATGTTTGGCTCGAAGGACCACGATACAGTCTGCTCTGCAAGGATCTTTTGAGTTTTTGGCGTGAACGTGGAAAAATCTTAAGTTACCCTAATATATTATTTTTCTAAAATTTCTTTCGAATTTTAATGTATAATAAGTTTTTTTTTTTCATAATTACTTGAGAGTGTGAAAGTAGTATAATAAGGTAAACATGACTTCGTGCTGCTTCTTAACTTGAAGCTTGTAGTGAAGTCATCATTGCTTTACTACATCATGACCGGATTCAACATTGAGCGTTAATGCGTACTTAAACCTAGACCTGAGTGGCAAGTTCTAGGCACTGAATGGGTTTCTGGCCCTGCAACTCAATGGACCCGTCATCCGCACGGCGATACCTTCGAATGGTAAGAAGTCGTCTGTATCTTCGAAGTGTCGCCCGGCTGGTTATGAATAAGTAGGTCGTTTATAGCGGCAAATTTTTTAATGTTAAGATGTTGAAACAGTCCGCTATCTGCTTTCCGGTTGAGCGGATTGAATGCCCATCGTTTTTACTCTTTTACTGAAAACTCGATAGTCTTTTAAAAAAGGTCCTTTTTATTATTATCTTTCATGATATCATTAAAATTAAATCTCTATCATAAGTACCTACTACCGTTAAAATTCTGCTAAGACGCTGCCGTGCAAGGTCTTGGACATATGTTGTTCCATTTCAATATCACAAAATAGATTATGTTGAAAAATCGAATACTAATCGAGTTTTCCACGGGTTACTTATAAAATCTACCCACTGGTCCTACTGTAATCACATTCGACAAAATTAAATTCTACCCAAAGAAGTCGTACAGATTCTACATTTGAATTTCCTCCCAATTCCGTATTCAGAACCAACTGGCTGAAAATACCTCGTTACTGGCCTCTGAAAAGCTGCCGAGCTTTAGGTATTTTTATGCAAATGCCGTCTCTTTGCACTACACGAACTAAGCGCCAAGATTTGCTAAATACAATTAACTTGGGAGTAAAACAAGACTAACAAAGCGGACATAAAACCTCTTTGTTTCTGGATTTCAAAAATATTGCTGAAATGAGGTTAAATAGAATGAGGTTGCGCAAATAAAGATATGTTGTAAAAAGTTACTGCGTGCTTACCAACGCCTTTTAATGTTTATAAATTGAGACTAACGATGCATAAAACCCTGAATTCTTAAAAGACACATTTTGCGTATCATACGAGTACGTAGGGTTCTCGCGTGTTTGTATTTTTTAATAAAAGCTTACGTTTGATGGCCGGTGCATATATCCAGGACACTTTGAAGTGTGATGGGTTATTTTTATTCGTCCGAAAAAATTCTGTTTCTTTTTCATTGTTTTGCATAGCTCTTTATGTATTTTTAGGCTTTTATTTTAGAGAATATGAAGGAAAATAAAGACACCTAGCTGTGTTTTCCGACAGCCTCACTTGAGAGCTAGTTTCATTCCTGGCTACGTGTTTACCATTTTCGAGCATGGCGTCACCTCATAATCAGGTGAGCTATGGTCAAAATACCTGATCCCTATTCTGAATTGCCTCTTACTATGGAAACAAATATAAAGACGAGTTCACGTCAAAATCCATTAAATATATTACTTATCACTCAGATAATGGTTACGTCACATCGGTAAATTCATGTCCGATTTCTCCGCTCATCCCTAGGGCGTCAAAGTTAGTTATCTAATACAAAGTGGGCAGGTAAACCAATATCACTCAATAACTACCTAATCAACCTCACTGAGGCTCGACAAATTGAGTTTATCCAATAAGTGTCATCGATGACATGGGTACGTAGGTACTGCAGGCTTATATGACAGGCGAGGACGGCAGATCACACGACAATCACAGATGTGCCTGGCCGACTAATTATTGTCAGTGAGCGTACCTCTCATTAATCGCGTGCTTGTAATCATTTGTAACTGCCACTGCTTCAGACGTTATTGAGTGCGTTGTGGCCACGATTGTACGCGGATATTGATGCCTTCCTCTGAATCCATTTTCGGAAATACGTACTTGCAGAAAAAGCTAGCATATTAATTTGCAAATTGAGAATTATAGAAAAATGTATAGAAAGTGGGGCAGCGTCTCTGCTGGGAGAAAAAAGAAACTGATTTTTTATTCATTTGACTGTAGTTTACGTACTAACGTAATTCTCGCAAAATTATTATGCTAGAGCTTAAATTATTACGTTTTCGAGGTTGAGCTGTGTGCATGAGCAAATTTCACATGTCATAACTTTAATCGTTCAAATACAAAATCTTTTATTGTAAACTGTGTCGTCAAATTGGTGTCATCACCCGATTGATGATCAACAGCTACTCTTTTGGGCATACAATATTAGTATTGGTATTTACAATATTATTCAAATTATTAAACTAAGATAATAAATTATCATAGTAAATTTTTAATGTCATGTATATTGTTAATGTCATAATATTATTAAAAAAGAGGTGTCAAGTTGTTCATCATTTAATAATTTGACAATGTTATGATAGCATTTGTCAAGTAACCTAAATTATCCTATTGACATAGCTTTCATTTTGTTATTGCTGTTTGAGCTCGTAAAAGGGTTGATGTTACGAAGATGATTTGTTAAAAATACTAAAAGATCTAGTGAAGAGCACCTCTGCTTTAGACTGAATAAAAGAGAGTCGCTTAGATTTAGTGAAGAGTAGGTACTTCTTCTCTATATTATACAAAACAAAGTCACTGTCTACGTCTGTCTGTTTCTCTGCATACTTCTACTAAACCATGCAACGGAATTTACTATGGGTTTTACATAATTTAGAGATTTTTTTTTCGGAGCTTATATTCCTTTCCTGTGTCAGGGCGGGTAAGTAACCAATAAGAATAGAGGGCGGTATTCCAGTATTTTTTTTTATGGTTGACAAGCTAGGTAGTTGATGTAAGGTGACGGTGTGTTCGAAGTTGGTAAAGCACACCTAGCCTGGAATGGAACCAGGCCTTAAGTGCGGCATCTGGAACACACCGTTAGGTGCTTGGCGGCAGATTTCCAACTTGAGGGTGGTAGCTAGCCAGCCGCGTACTAGAAAATACCCTACCGCCATGCTATGGTTTCCTCACGATGTTTTCCTTTACAGCTCACGTTCATTGTTGGGGTTTAAACCCATGCCCTTCGGCGTGTGAACCATCCTCGCTAACCACTGAGCTATCATCACTACAAATATTTCTATTTTATTTTATGCTAAAGCCGTAGCGCAATGCTTTCCAGTAGTCCATTTGAGGTAGTCGTGTCAGTTATAAATACTATTTACCTCATTACAAAAAGCCCACTTTAGTCCACTGTTGGACATAGTTTTTTATTTCTAGTCATTGGCTTTCCGTATATCGTTACTCTACCGAGTCTGAGGGCGTCCAACGCTACATTTGCCGATACGCGCTCTCCACTCTAGAATACGTCTACCCCAATGGTTATCGGTTCTACGTCAGATATATTCAACCTACTGCCACTTCCGCTTATTAATACGTTGAGCTATGTCGATTACTTTGATTCTCTGGTGAATTACTTCGTTCCGGATACGATTACTTAAGGAAACGCCCAGCATAGCTCTTTCGATAGATCGTACTGTGAGTGTCCAAGTTTCGACGACATGAGACGAACGAGACGCTCTCCTGATAAGAGATTACACCTGTTCATGACCATTGCAGCGATACACTGAAATTTGAATAACAAAACAAAGGCTAGGGCATAACTGCTTTGGTGCTCATTACTTTGGGACTTTTGATTCAATAGCCCTGCTATTTCGCTAGCTGCAGTACCCTTCAAACCGGAACACAGTAGTGAATAGTTGAAAAATTTTCCAATTAGAATTACTGTTTTTCGAATAATGATAAATGTTTAGACATTTTTCTCTACAGGTAGGCGGTGGAAGGTGATTATTCGGATACCTACACCGGAAATGACTTACTAATGAATTATGTATGAAAATCAAATCACGGCGGCATAACGTTTGAACAGATAATGTGTTCTAAGTACTCTCAAAGATAAGACCGCTGTGCTTTAAGTAGGCTTGCTGTTAAAAGCAGGCATTATGAAAAACCTCGGAAGCGTTTATTTTGTATTATTGTCCCTACCCAATCAGAGATCTATAGGCAGTCTAACATCAATCTTTTCAGAGGTTTTATACAATTTTCACTTGTTTATACAATAAATCTTATTGTATGGAAAGGCGTAAAATGTTTTCTACATCTACAATATTTTTTGTTACTAATTTGACAGTCTTATTCATAATCAAGAATAAAACATAGGAAAAATTTTGGGCTTAGCTTTCATAACGAATTATATGTGATAATTTTGTATATTACAAGGACATATTAACCTATATCATAAATATATATATACCTAAAATATACAATAATTACAGTGTTTAGATATAATTATTTATGTCTCTTTTAGGTATATGCGTATGTATGTATACTTAATCTAATTATTATGTAAAAATTATATTAAGCGAGCGCGCGCAAATGTATACTGGCAAATCCCACAAGACACCGGCCTGGCCGAGTTTGGGGCCCACTGATAAGAGAATTTTTGTAAAATTTTAATTATGTCAATAAAATATTATTATTATTATTAGATTATTAAAAATCTAATTATGTTTGTTGATTAACGCATAACTAGATAACCGCTGCAACGATTTAGCTAATTTTTTTAATGTTCGTGATACCTCGAATTTGGTTCATAATTATGCAAGGCTAAAGGACAAGTGCTTTAGCATCGACTACAAACTGCAGGGCATGAAACTAGTAATAAATAAGCACATGGCAAGCTTTTTACGGTCAGAGAACGACTGAGAAATATTACGCGTCGGCGCTCATTTTACAGTCTCCAGAAATGCGCTTTCTCTGGGCTGGTTCATTAATTTAATGTGTTAACAGGCAATAAATAACATCGTTCTGAAATTTATTAAATCGAATTCTGACACAATCAGCTGCGTATGATGATGGATCAACCCACATTATTTCATGAACGAACGCGGAATTTTGATTGAAAATTCCATTAAAATAAAGCGTGGATTGGCGCAATGCGCCCTCTTTAGCTCACAGTATACTAAAGCGAATAAGCTTTGAAATGTTTTTTTTTACATTCATTAGAAGAGTGAAACTTAATTGTAGAGCTAATATGTATGGCATATTCGAATTATGTTTATAGCCTCAGCGTTGGTGATCAAGTCAAACATCAGTGGGTAGGTATTAAATAACTATTGTACAATAAAAAAAAAATTGACTTGCATATTACTATCATTATAATAATGACAGTTACTGGCACGTTTGCGACGACGAATCGATTATATATATGTACATCTTGTTGTGTTATTTCTGTCCTCAAGCGTAACTTCAATTAACGATAAGTACCTGGTTGACCGAGCATTGCTCGGCTGAAAACATGGATAAAACGACGTTTTCTGAAAATGAAACCTAGCTAGATCGATTTTTCGCCCCCGAAACCCCCTGGATACAAAATTTCATGTAAATCGTTGGAGCCGTTTCCGAGATTCAGAATATATATATATATATATACAAGAATTGCTCGTTTAAAGATATAGATTTATACCGTTTTAAGTAGACAGTCTTAGATATAACATACTCTACAGACGTGCTATTACTTAAGTCCTTAGATCCATTTCGTTTTTCTAGGAAATAATTTTCGTAAATCATGTTCTGAATAAAAATAAGAGAGATTTTACGTATAATTGTTTAGGTTGAGGATGATAAGCTTTCCATCTGAGGTAAGTGGTAAGGGATACTGCATTAATATTTAACTTTCGATGAATTCACCACACTGCAAAATTACACAAAGCTTGTACTATGGGAACCGTCGGTTCAAATCCTGCCAATCTGCTTGAGCTGCCGCGATGGAAAACATTTAAGCACATCTCATTTACTGTAGGGATGGCTGGCAGAAAATGCTTTAGCAGTAAGTCCTCCTTTTGTACATATTATTTTTTAAGTGTGCAATAAAGAATAAAATAAATATATAAATAATCTTCGATCACACCGACACTTAACATCAGGTGAGCTGAGGTGAAACACCTAGCTTGTAAACCATAAAACTAATACGATAACTGTATTGAACACGATAGAATAACATTACTGTTGATGTTGGGAGTGGGTGATGTAAAACAACATTGCATGTTCTGGAATACGGGGCAGATTAATTTTAGTACTGGTTTTACAATGTTCTCGCACAATCATCTATTTGTAATGTTGTGTACTGTCGACGCCTTACGCCGAGAGTTCGGATACCTAACGAGCCCTACTCCTGGGGTCGAGACTCCAACCTCGGACTCCGCCCTAATGGCGTCGAATAAACTTAACTTGCTTCTAATTGAAGAGACTCGCGAAACTCCTACCATATTTCGGAATATTAAGGAAAAACTTTTCCCTCTGAAAGCTGTTTTGACGAAAAATTTAATTTCGTGAAGACATTTAGGTACCGTGTGCTTTGGTAGTCCTATAATTGTAATACCCTAATAGTGTAAAAGTTGAATAAGAACAAATTTGTATATTTTTTTTCGTAGCACAGGTGGCAATTAAGCAGACGGGTTGCCTGATGGTAAGCAATCACCGTCGATCGCGCCGTGTGCGATTTCCATGCATTTATGTGGATGAGCTAATGCGGTGCGGTATATTAACTTGTACCTAACCATCTCATTTGACAAGTCATGACTCTATCATATAAAGGTAAGAAAATCAATTGATTTTTTAAACTTCGTGCAGAATTATGTATTATGTATATTTTTAAGGTGTTCTTTAAATTATTTGTCAATAATTAACAAAATACAATTTGATAAGAGATTTATATTGTTAAACTTATAGCCGTTATTTATAGCAGAAAACACAGGTAAAGAGAGTTGCTATCTAGACTGCCTGAGTACATTGTCTAGTGTCACGAACACTAGACAATGTACCCAAAGAATAGATTCACCTTAATTCCGGTTTTTATACAGCATGATGTATCGGTATTAATATTATCTGTGATAGTACCAACCTAGATACATAATATAAGTAGGTCAACAGCAAAAAGTCTGATCATTGATAAATAGCACTGCGAAAGCAATTACAAGGCCGTTTAAATCGAGGTTTCGGGCAAAGAATGATTTACAAATCCAATCAAAGTGTCAGCTCACGGAAGCTTTGATTGCGCCCATCGAGCTACTTGCCTTCTTTCGACAAATTTGTGGCTATAAAATTTTAATGGGACAAACAATTAAGATTATTTATTGATTCTTGGTAATGTAGAGACTGATGGCGAGCGCTTTGCTGTGGTCGAGGACGGTACCGTTTTCACCAATATCCCCTCGTCGTTGCTCCACTGCTTCCTGAAATTGGATATACGGGCTGACAGTTCGAACATTAGCAATATTTTATAACATGTTAGTTAGTGGTCACATGAAACGTATAAATAAATAAAATCGATAAAAAAACTAAGAAAACTTTGATTAAAGTTTTCCCAAGACTCCAGAATTTATGGACAGCGCGCAGCCTTACGCACCGAGCTAGCGCAAGACATGACTACCATAAGTCGACAAGTAGACTGTTATATAATCTGGGACCGCGCGCTACTACCATGTAATTTTCGGTGCGCCATGTGATTTGAGTGTCCGTATTTTTGTGTTTGCTCAGGATAATTAGGTCAAATATTAACCACATTTTTTTAATTATTTGGAACGACAATCGAGTACTGAACCAATACCCTGGATCAATATTGCTGATGTTCAAACTTTCACAGTGTATAAGCACATGTGGTAAGTGGCGTTTTTAGGTATCTAAAGTTCCTGTTGTAATATTAAAATAAGGGTCCTATCTAAGCTGGTAAGGTTTCATCAAGTAAATTACTTTAACATTGCTAACATAACTTTTCAATAAGTAAATTTGGTAATAATTTACAAAGAACAGAAATAATTTAGGGGAATTTTCTATAAGTAATTTATTTTTAACTGAGTTGCCAAGATTATAGTTGTGTTGCAACGTTATATTTATATTATACTATTATTGATGCGCCCAGTTGTGTTAGCCGCTGTTCCCACGTGAACACTAAATTTTTTCGGGATAAAATGTTCCAGCCGTTTGAGCGTGAAGAAGTAACAAACATACAAACACACTCACAAACTTTTACATTTATAACATTACTAGCTACGCTCCGCGGTTTTACCCACGTGGTGATGGATGATGATGATGATGATGAAAGTATACTATGTCTTATTCCAGGGACTAAAGTACATCCAAAATTTCACCCAGATCCGTTGAGTAGTTTTTTTTTTTACAACTGACTAGCTAATAAGATAGCCAGTATAATTCCAGGCTTGGTGTACTTTACCATCTTGGACCACGTCTTCGCTTAACATCAGGCGAGATGGAGGTCGAACGCAAGCCTATTTTTATTTAAAAAAAATACAATAATATAAATGTATATTCCAATAATAAATAATGTAGATAGAAACTCTATACTTTGCATACCAGAAATAGAAAAAAAAGGACAGAAGACAACGAATCTTATGAGTAATGTATCCTGATACTTAGGTTAGTTTAAATAAGTAAAACACAGTGGGTACATGATACTAATGCGTCATTGAAGCGTCGAGAAGGTGGTGCGCGTTTGCTCAGAAGGTCGAGATACTTATTCGCTCATCGTTTCTCATTTTATTTCCATCGATTCTAAACGTCAAGTCTCGAACTCGTCTGTAATAGTCGTAAGTACCCCACTCCTGTAGGTGTCAAGTTTTGAATAAGAAAGGGGAGCGATCGCACGATGAGTCGCTCGTTTCACGCGAATGAGTTAGATCGTGACCGCCTTACCAAATTCCACCCTTTACTTTACTTACCACACCATTTAAACTTACGAAAACGTCAGTGTTCTTGAACTCCATTGCTGCTCTTGTTTATCAAGGCGATAAAAAGGTTGCAACTCGCAGGGCAATGGGTTTCTAAGTCATTAGAGTTGTCGTAAAATTTCTGTTGGAGTAAGGTGCAGTTTCCACTCCAAGCAGCTGTCATGTCTCTTGACAATATTGTTACGTCAACGCGGCGTTGTACAACTGTTTTACAAGAACATGCTAATAAATAAAACGCGGACTAGCTCTTTGTCAGGGTTACTGCTAAAGTTTTGGAGTTGTGTTATCTGATTTCCGGGTCGGGAAATCCTCTTTGGTTTATGAAGCTAATAAGAGCATGTTACTTCCTGTTGTTACTTTTTTAACAAAGATAGACATCATTCTATATTTCGGAGGGTTTGATCCCTGACCATATTTAAGTGACTTAACATCCTAAACATCACAACAACCCACTTTGACATCCCTGTTGGCTTACTGGTATTATATCTGCTTCAAGAGCTGTAGGTCGTAGGTTCGATTCCTACTCTGGACAAACATTTTATGGTATAAAGAAAAAGTTCGTTCTGTGTCTGTCTGGGTGTTCTGTTTGTATTATAAGTTCCTATGTATTTACAAAAACAAGTATTTAAGTATTCTATCAGTTATCTGACTTTTATCATACAAGCTTGGTTTGGGGTCAGATGGCACTGTGTGTAATGTACTAAGATATTTTTTTTTATTTATTAGGTAAGCTGTCAGGTGGTCAAATACTTAGCCGGTTTTTTTACTAATTACCGAAACTTGATATAATTGTGTGTTGGTTAAGTAAATAAGAAAGAGATACCAATTCATTACTTTGCAGTAATTCATTACAAAATGAATCTGTTTATGCATTCGTGCTTAAAAAAATATTCTCCTTTTACAATAGCCTGTAAATTGTAAACGGTTTGTTTACACCGATAGTCGGCTTGAACTTTGTTTTCAAGCCGCAACTCCTTTGTTGCACGTCGTAAAACGCCTCAAGTTTGTCTGAAATCGTAAAAGCACTTAAAGAGAAACTTCCTTGGCACAGCTTGGATTAATACAAATAATAAGGTATTAATTACGTTCTACCTAGGTTTGGTTGTTACAAGAATTGTTCTTAATTCATTTGGTTATTAATAATTATAATTATCTATAACTTTAAACGAGCAATTCTTGTATATATATATATATATTCTGAATCTCGGAAACGGCTCCAACGATTTTCATGAAATTTAGTCTGCACGGGGTTACGAGGGAGATAAATCGATCTAGCTAGGTTTCATTTTTAGAAAACGTCGTTTTATCCGTGTTTTCAGCCGAGCAAAGCTCGGTCCTCAAGGTACTTAATAATAAAGAATTGGTAATAAAAATTCTTCTCCTCTGTCTCCGAGTGATCTGTATGTATTATTATTTTGTAAATACATTTTTTTTATATCAAGTCATTCCCAAAGACAAGTTTTGCTTAATTTGGAGCTAGATGGGTCTTTGTGAATTTTTCTACGATATTTTTTTATCGTATTAAGTACTCGTAGACTACGCAGCTACAAGTTTGGCAGCTTAGTTGAGACGTGTAGCATCTAATCTGGTGTTTCTATGGGCTCGAATACCACGGCTCCTCTGATTCCTGATTACCGCTGACTTCAAATGGTGAAGGAAAACATTGTAAGGAAACCATATGTTTTAAAAAAGTTCTAAGGTAAATCAAATCAAATCAATTTATTTGTCAGCTTGTGTAGCATAGGATCTTACAATATAAGCATAAAACGTAAAAGGTATGAAATCTGACAAGTGTTTTTTTATGTTTGACAGTCTAGGTGTTTGACCACAGCTCACCTGATGTTAAGTGAGGGTGTGAACGAAGATGGTAAAGCACACCTAGCCTGGAATGGTACTGGCACTCAAGCGAGGCTGCCGGAACGCATCGTTAGATGCTTGGCAGCAGATTTTCAACTTGAGGGTGGTAGCTAGCCAGCCGAGTACTAGAAAGTACCCTACAACCATGCTATGTTTTCCTCACAATGTTTTCCTTCACCGGCAGCTCAAGCTCATTGTTGGGGTTTGAAACCACGCCCTTCGGTATGGGAACCGACCGCGCTAACCACTGAGCTATCATCGCTACAAAACCAACCTACAGTTGGTTAGCGTGATAGACTAAGACCCTTTTTTTAACAGACCAGGCGTATGACCACAGCTCATTTAAAGTTAAGGCACGGTGTGGTCGAAGATGGTGATGGTGGCCTGGAATGGAACTGGCTCTAATAATGAGAAGAAGCCTGCACCCTGCTGTAGGACAGTTTATAAATCCAAGGCTGATCCGGGTACAGTTTGTTTATAGAGTTTAACTGTCTCAATATACGTAGTGGTCCGTCATCTAAAGAGATTGGTAGATATAACGGAGGTTCTCCCATAACGCTTTAGAAAATTTAAAAAGGTTACATTCTTCTTCCCTGGAGACCTAAAGCATTACCATGATAATTTTCTCATCTTTCACCGTTCCATCGCTTCTGCAGCTTAAGCTACTTTTACATGGGCGATTAAAACTGTCGAGCGTTCATAGAATGGAATTATGAGCGCTTGACAGGAGAGCTAGTAATAAAGTTAAAAGCTTTCTTACACGGAAAATCCTGAAGACATTGTCAGCGAGGTAAGGCTTGCAAAATTCATGAGTAGTAAAAAAGTTGCTTCTTACACATTAGCGATTTCTCGACATCGTCCTTAAAATTTATCTTGAAAATTTTATTATTTGTCGTCGCTGTATAAATTGTATATTTTATGTTACTTTTTTATGGACAACATATAAAATAACAATATATGGCTAATTTAGAATTCAGGCAAGAAATATATTTGAGATTTATTTATTTATTTAAGGAACTGTTTACGAAGTGAAAGAAACAATTGAGTCACGGTTTATTTAGATGTATTTGAAAATAATGCCATCTATAAAAATAAATGAGTTACATGAGTCACATTTATTTGCAAAAATATGCATTGGGTTAGAAGTTGATGGTACTAAGACACTGAAAAGAATAAGCAAAAATAATGTATACTTGAATAGGCTGTTACCCGCGACAATGTGGAATTTAATAAATATTAGGTTCAGTTCGCATGTACAAAAAGTATTTAACATGGTAATCCAAACCATAAACTATTCGTGTGCCAAATTTCATCTAAATACGTTCAGCCGTTTTTGCGAGATTGAGTAACAAATATCCATCCATTCGCACAAACTTTCACATTTATAATATTTAAGGAAAAGATGGAATACTTAAAAAAATTTGATTAAAAAGTAATGATCGATTTGTTGACTTTAAAAAGATAAAGAGTTGAAAGCTATAGGCATGTTTTGGCTAGACTTTGGATTAAGAAAGAAAGTTTCAGACTTCTTGTTTTGGTCTGATAATATTTATGATTTTTTTAATCAATCAATAAGCCAAGTTGTATACATGATTATATGTGGGATAATTTTTATACTAATTTTTTCTTTCAGTGTTTTTCCAAAAATATTTTTTGTCTGTGACCATAGACAATATACAAATGCAACAAATATGGAAAAAATAAATGACAGAAATTTTTCTAAATGCGGTAAAATGTCGGTTGAACACAATCGATGTTAGGGAGTTTTGGCGGGAACGCGGAAAGAGTCGTGTCGCCCCATTGTATTTTTTTCCAAAACTAGTGTTTTTCGAGTGTTTATGTATAAACATAGTGGTATTTTATTCATAAAGTGTCCGAATTACAAGCGCGAGTGTGGGAAAGTGATATAATGTGGTGAAACATGATTTTTCGTGTTGCTTCCAAAACTCCATCGAAGCTTATAATAAAGTCACCGCTACCTTACTAAAGCATGACTAGATTTGACTGGACTTGACCAAGACTAGACTTTGACTATAAAGAAGCTGGAAACTGAAGACTGCACACAAAATATAGACACATTGAAACTGGCAGAATGCACAGAGTGCGATGCCAAGAAGAAAAGAAAAAAAAATCGGTGTTAGTCTTCCCTTGAGGCTGACGACTGGTAACGTTACGCTCGCGTGTACTGGTAAGAAAATGTGTTTCTATAGTCAGTATTTTTTTAGTTTTTCCCCTAAATTACACAATATTCAGGAGCAAAAAAAAATATATCTGTCGAGCCATTTTTTATAGTTTTTCGAGACCAACACAAGGCATTTGTATTTTAGATAGGTAGATAAGTAGATAAAGTTGTTTTGTTGGTTACAAACCCACAAATTTCATCAATTGTTTACGATAAATTATCGAATATTAAATGAGTAAATGTTAATTAGAATTGTTGTTAAGAATTACACAAGTAAGTATTTATGTGTAAAGTTATTGCTAGTTGTTTGGTCTGAGGCGAAATATCGCAATTAATCACGAGTTAGATTTCAGAAATAGTTGTTTATAGCTCTCCTAATTTAAATTCTTCGGATCCGTCTTTAAAGTTACACACAGAATTTCAAAATAGACAGTAATAGAAATTAATAATAACGGTAAAATTTAGTGAATTAATAAAAAATACAATATTATTGCGTTACTTTGCGAAAGTTCATTTTGAGAGTTCAAGGTATATATTTAATGAATTTCCGCTTAAAAGTCGTTTTGGTTATAACAGTGATGAAGATTTACATTAAAATTTATCCGAAATACTACTTGACTACTAACACTAAAATCCGACATAAACTTAAAATATACATCAGTTAGAATAAAAGCCACAAGTCATTATATCCTCTTCTCGCTGGAGTACCCGTTGCCGACACATGTATCGCCACTACACGAGGCATCCTCAGGACGTGTTGACTCTTCGAGCGCTTGACTGAGAATGAGACAAATGGTTTTACACTAAATATACATTGAACTCGGGAAAAAAACATTACTTGATTTAGCTATGACGAAACTTCTTAGCAATTAATGCCATTGCCGTCCGGGTGCCGGATCCATCGCGTTGCAGGGACAGGAGCCCGTACAGTGCGTAGGACTTGCGATCCAGGTGTAGGTATAAGGTGAAGGTTTAACCTTTAAATACGTAATAACGCTCTCCTTCACTGCTCGTGTTTTCACCCATGCCCAATGAAATTTGATATACTTTGGATACTCTTTCCAGAAATTAATTTATAGACGTTCTTGGCGGGCTGAGATATTTAAGTATATAGATTATTATACATTATACATACGTATACATTTAGCTGAGATTCTCGCTCCCATTTCTATGGCATATTTTATATTTTTTGTAAAAGAAATGTTAAGAGATAACACCTGTCCATGACTATTGCAGCGATAAATTTGAGTAGCTAAACAAAGTCAAGGGCGTCGCTGCTTTGGCGCTCATTACTTTGAGACATTCGATGGTTAGTCTCAACAGCATTGTAATTTCGCTACAGTACCGTCAAAACGGAATATGTTTACACACTACTGCTTGGCGGCAGAATATCTGGCACTGCGGTGGTACCTGCCTAGACGACCTCCTGCTAAGGAGATCTACCACCAAGTATATATAAATTATATTATTATTATTTTATTATCTTAATATATATAAATCTTCTGTACGTGCGTTTGTCAGTTAACTCTGAACCGATTTGGATAAAATGTTGTGTATTTTTTGTTTGAAAACACAATTGGATCCAGTAGGTGGTACTGTTAGGTGATACGAAGTTCGCCGGGTCAGGTAGTTTAGTGTATAAATTAACCGTGAAAATATTTATGATTAACGCATTATATAAGATCATACATTCATTATATCTATTTAGTTTCATCGTGTCTTTAGGGATATTTGTTTCTATGGTACAGTAAGTTCTATAAGTCGTTTAAATTTTCTTGAGAAATGTCTCTGTTTTTTGGCCTGGATGACGAATGAGCTAAGTCTTCAGGGATTTTATGTTTTTCATATGCGTCAAATTATAAGAAAATAAAAAAAATATTTTAAAAAGAAGACATGGTGTTAAATAAATTTGGATGTTTCTAGAAAAAAGTAGAGAGGGAAAGGGAAAATGGGAAGGAAAGATAAAAATATAAGCTTTCGCCCTCTTTCATCCTACTTCTTAATCTATGGCCTTTATCAGTTGCCTAAATCCTACTATTTAAACGTAAAAAAAGGATTAAATACAATTTTTTTCTTCCATTTGGCACTAAATATATTTCTCTCACTTTATTCATTCTAGGGTGATAAAATTGACTAGGATAAAGATAAGTTGACGTAATTTTTATATGAAAACCCAAAAGCCCTTCCGGTTACGGAATCGAGCCGGATTATCCTTCCTATAACTAACGTTTTCCGTTCCTCGAGCATATGCACTGAAATATCATCCCACTAATCCCACTAATATTATAAATGTGCAAGTTTGGATGGATGGATAGATGGATGTTTGTTGTTCAATCACGCCATAACGGTTGAACGGATCTGGATGCAATTTTGCATGTAGATACTTTAGGCGCTGGAATAAAACATAGGATACTTTTCATCATCATCATCTTCCATCACCACGCGAGTAAAACCGCGGGACGCAACTGGTATTATAAATATCAAAGTTTGGATGGATGGATGTTTGTTACTCAATCACACCAGAACGGCTAAACAGATCTGGATGAAACATTGCATGTAGATACTTTAGGCCCTGAAATAAAACATAGGATACTTTTCATCATCATCATCATCCATCACCACGTTGTTTTTAGCTACTCTTTTTTATATCTATTACTTCTACTTGGATTTTCTTCAATATGTCTTATCGTCAGTCCAGCCCGTGTGTCCCCTTGGATTAGTAGTGTAGGTGGATTGCATCACGGACCGTGTTTAATAAAGAGGGTATAATGCGCAGCGCCTCGTCCGTGACGGTCACCATCGACCGTCCGGTGCAGCGTACCAACTATTTAATTAAACTACGCTGAAGTACGGACTGAGTCGACTAGGAGGGCGAATAAATGAAAAAGTTCTCATTTACTTATTTTGTTTTCATGTTGTTTTTTTCTTGTGACTAACTAAATAGTGTAACTAATTAAATTTATCAACATAATTGTCATGAGCTCTTTGAGTGAACATGTTCAAGATTAGAATAATTAGACGTATATACCAATGCGATTTGTAGCGATGATAGCTCAGTGGTTAGCGCGGTCGGTTTACCCGCCGAAGGGTGTGGGTTCAAACCCCAACAATGCTTTTAAGCTCCGGTGAAGGAAAGCATCGTGACGAAATCATAGCATGGTGGGGTATTTTCTAGTATTCAACTGGCTAGCTACCACTCTCAAGTTGGAAAGCTACCGCCAAGCAGCTAACAGTGTGTTCCGCTGTCCCACTTGAGAGCCAGTTTTATTCCAGGTTAGGTGTGTTTTACCATCTTCGACCACTCCGTCACTTAACATTAGGTGTGCTGTGATCAAAACCGCAGGAACGCGCTGGATGCGAGCTGCTTCCAACCGGTCTTTGTGGAAGTCAATGGAAGCCCATGTCCAGCAGTGGACGTCCTACGGCTGAGATGATGATGATGATGATCAAAAACTTAGCTTGTCAACCAAAAATTTGACAAAAATTGATAGGTAAGACACCTTTCAACACACTCTATGACACCTATGGACACTCTATTGGAACTAAGTTCCTCTAAAGACTTTATTTTTTTAAATTAATAAATATTTTTGCATATTCTCAAAATTGACAGCAAGTTGAATCGATTGAAAAAAGTTATAGTTTCCTACGTGATCGGGAAATGCCCCAAAAATCACTGCAAAATGTTGTCAGTTTTTGGTGTCGTTTTTCATTGTTACGCATTTTTCGGTATAGCCCTTCAGCCCGCAATCAAATGAGAACGATAATGTGCGATTAGGAACTCAAGTTTAAAAAACAAAAAGGCCTAAGTAAAGATTTTTGCGAAGATTTTTACCACAGTGAAAATTAAAAGTGCAAGTAAATACTACGACGCGATACCTTAACTCCACCAGGTACTGACGATAGTACTAAATAGGATAAGGATAATAATAAAGTAAGCGAGCGTTGTTCATCCAGCTGCAAGATGGGTCGACAATATCGTCGCCATCTCAGCCCAGTAAGCTGACCATGTGACATATCGACAGTTCGTGTTAAGCCCGTACATTTCTAGACTTTTCTAATTAGCGTTATCGCTAATCGAATGTTACTTTGTCTAGGCTCTCAGATTTGCACAGGACCGAGGTAGGTGGCTTAGTAAAAGGGATGCTTACAACCAGAGTTGGGGTAAAAAAGGCTGCGATAGTAACGATAAAGAAATCTATCTTCTAGGGCTACCGTTATTGTTAATCGCTTTAGGCGATAAGGCCGCCGTTGTATTATCATTATTATTTTTGTTTGGTTTTTTTTCTTTACCTCTTTTTAATTTTTTTATGTTATAATGACAACTGACAAGTTGTTGGTGTACAATAAAGTTGTATTCTATTTATAAGGGATTTGTTTCGTAACTGTATTTTATATATAATTTTTTTATTTTATTTTTTTATAGTGTCGGTACATATCATTGTATTTGCATTTATCTATAGTCGTAAATATGTTATACCTAACCTGGCCTCACTTGAAAGCCAGTTCCGTTCCAGGTTAGATGTGTTTACCATCTTCGATCACACCGTCACTTAACATCAGGTGAGCTGTGGTCAAACACCTAGCCTGTGAATTTAAACATGTTGGTACCATATAAAATAAAAATAATAAATATTTCCTTCTCTTTTTCACTTCCTTATCTGCGTAATTATACGAGTAATATTTGAATGTAATTATATGACATTTGATAAAAACTGTACTTTCTGTACGTACGTAAGTTCTAACTGTACGACTTTTAACGAAAATGTTTTAATCAATATTAAAGTAGCGCTGGCTGGCAACTAAAAACTAAATCGAATGACAGTGAGTTGTTACAAATCGACATTCGGCTTCACATCAACATTCATCACTCCCCCCTCCCGTCCTGTGTCCACCCCTGTGTTTCTAAATGACGGCAGGAATCCGGGCGTGATGTCCTAGAACAGGGACGTAATTGAAATCCTGACCTATTGATATTGCATGTCCACTGGTAGCTAATGGCATGCCCCATACATTCACATTCAACTTTATTTACTTTGTCGTGTAGATTAGTAAAGCTATTTGGGGACAATTGTTCACTAATGAACACGCATGTGAAATTTTAGCTCAAGTAGGAATTTCTATTAGGTAAACAAAACTAAAGATACTGTTAATAAAGTTTATATTAAAATAAACGTACCTATATATAACAATGTATAATTAGAAATGAATACAATTTATTGGATAGAAATTAAATATCAATATTTTAAGCAGTGTAACTCAAAATATGTTTCGCCGAAAGTAGCGATGATGGCTCAGAGGCTAGCGCGGTAGGTTCGCATGCCGAAGGGCGTGGGTTCAAACCCCAACAGTGAGCTTGAGCTGCCAGTGAAGGAAAACATCGTGAGAAAACCATAGCGTGGTGGTAGAGTACTTTTTAGTACTCGGCTGGCTAGCTACCACCCTCAAGTTGAAAATCTGCCGCCAAGCATCTAACGGTGTGCTCCGGCAGCCTCTTTTGAGAGCCAGTTCCATTCCAGGCTAGGTGTGCTTTAGCATCTTCGACCACACCGTCACTTAACATCAAGTGAGTTGTGGTCAAACACCAAGCCTGTCAGCTATAAAAAAAAATATGTTCCAGTCTATCAAAAGCATTCTTTTGGAAACAGATTCTTTTTTATTTGAAAGCTGTTGCTTCCTGTGTGGTCCCATTTCAATTTGGTCTAGTTCTGACAATGGCATCCATAAGAAAACTACATGAAGTCGGAATTTTTTGTTAAAATTATTCTTGTTTTATTCAAAATTCTGTGTATCGCTGCAATAGCTATGGACAGGGGTTGCTTCTAACCATCAGGAGATTATCTAGTTCGTCTCAAGGTTATTAAAAAGTTATTTCTTAAATCGAGCAGAATACCTTGTTAATTATGTCACATACTCGTATTTCAAAGAACATATTTACATAAAGTAGTACCAAAACGTCTCTTTCCCGTTAATGGCGAATAACTTCAGCTTAAGACTATTAAAGTGGCATGATCTAGATTTATATTTAGCTTAACAGGGTCACCATGATCTACGCTCGGATTGCCGTATAAGAAGCATAACTTAGCAGATAATAGTGATGTGCCCGTGGGTATTTGACCGGAAGCCATACATGCCCAATAAAAAAAAACGAATTGCGAGAATTTCAATTATTTTTTAATTAATTTTTAATTAGAGAAAATTTAAGCGTAGTTTTGGCGGGAATGCGGAACAACTATGTCACCGCAATGTATTATTTTTCAAAACTTGTGTTTTTGGAGTAAACATATAAATGGTGTTTCATTCATAAAGTGCTGAATTACGCGTGTTTTTTTAAATCGTAGTGGGGCTTTAAGCCACTATTTCACCTGATGGAAAGCGACAATGTGGCCGAAGATGCAGCACGCTTGCCTAGGAAATACCTATTCACGTTTTTATTGAACATCCCCGAGTCGTATTTTAAAGTGATAATGTGTTGAAACTTGACTGTTCCGGTTGCTTTTAAAAACTCATTGGAATTTGTAGTAAAGTCACCTCTAGTTTAATAGCATCACCGCTCATTACTATGACTTACTTTGTGTGACTTTGACTACGACTTAGACTTATTGTACTTGATGATTCAAATAAATTTATAGACATTTGACACTGGCAAATCCACAAAGTGCGATGCCAAAAAAAAAAAACAAATGATAAGTGTTTAGTACTGCAAAAATGTCCGGACATTATGACTGTACCGTAACTCTAAAGTGTGTACCTCCTATAAAATGATACTGACGGTTATATAGGGCACAATTTGTACTGTAATGATTATGGCCCTTAAAGACCTTTCCATGGGATTACTGAGGAGTTGCCCGCAAAGATACCGCGTCTAATATTCATATATTACTTTGCAGATGCGAAGACGTAAATGACGTTGATGCTTTCTATGCTTGTGTACATAAGATAAAAAGACATATCTGAATTATGGTTTGCATTTTGCATTTACGATATTGTGGCGTTGCAAGCTAGAAACACGTGTGAGAGATTTCATGCAAAATATTTAAATACTTATTATAAAATTTTGTGACGCTTCTTGGTTTGAAGCTTGGTTGGCTTTGAGTTTAGTTTTAGCGCTCTATGCGTTTTTGCAATCTTAATAGGCATTTAGTTTACAATGGCTTTTAAATTGGTGTATAAACTAGCTATAATAGGTATTAGAATAAATTAATTCTAGATCAAACAATTGCCTGGTAATTAAAATAGATTCGTGTACAGAAAGCTCTTGAGTCAAGCCTTTCTGTGAAATTTTAGGATTAAGTTTATTAGAGCTAGACTAGAATCTAGAAATAATTAATTGTATTACGAAGAAAGACTTTAACAGAGGCTTTTCATTTTACATCTAGTTTTCTGACTAACAAAATAAAGCCTATTGCATAGGTTAAATAAGAAATAATTACTACGTAAACATGCTTTTTGCCTACATTTGAAAAAAATCTTCAATAAAAACCAAATAAACTTGATTGAATCTCTCTTTACACACAGCGCCATCTGACCCTAAACTAAGCAGAGCTATGTGATGGAAGTCAGATAACTGATAGGATACATAAATCCTTTTTTTTTGTTAATACATACTTATAATACATACAGAACACCCAGACACAGAACATATATTTGTTTATACCAAACAAACATTTGTCCTTGGCGGGAATCGAACCCACGCCCTACAGCTCAGGCAGACATACTCCCAATGAGCCAACAGGGCTGTCTGTTTATTTTACGCTTTCAATGACATTTATTTTTTAGATTAAAATTTGCATGCCGAAAGGCAGATTATGGTGTTCTAGGCCTCTAACTGTACTTATACCCATTTTACGCAAATAAAGAATATGTTTTTTTTTAATATATTCGATCCACAGACACCGAAGTCCGTGACTTTAGTCAACTTTTTAATTAGAATGCAAAGTTTGCCTGTAAGTTTGTATCATCAAATATATGTTTGCATGGTGATAGGGTATTTTATAGTATTTTGTTGGCTAGCTACCACTCTCAAGTCTTACCCTCGAGTTAAAAATCTGCCGTCAAGCACCTAACGGTTTTGGCAGCCTCGCTGAGAGACAGTCCATTCCAGACTAGGTGTGCTTACCATTTTCGACCACAGTGCGAGCTATGGTTAAACCTAGGCACCAAATAATAAAAAAGAACCAAATCACGAATAGTGATTAGTAGAAACAAATTTTGGATATCGTTTTTACGAATACTCTAAGAATTTTTGTTCCAGTATTTTTTTAAATATATTTGTTTCTCGAAACTCGATAAGTATCAAAAAATCAGACAATACTTAAAACTGGAAGATGCTGCCATTTATTAGGATAATAAATAAAGTGAAAAGTTGGGCCCATTTGTTCAAGTTACAACGAAGTTGAAACTCAGCAATAAGTAGGTGGGCATTTGTCTGGAGGTCCAAGTTTGAAGTTTGTTTATCTTTCCTGTTGCTACCCATTGTTTTACTTCTGGAGGTAAGTCGAGGAGGGTCAATAAATCAAATCGAATTGTTACTAAAATAACAATATTTGTTTTAAAATTATAAGTCACCGTAGTTTCTTGGTATCCTCGAGCATTGCGTTCAAAAACATTTACACATAAAATTGATTTTCTATTTTGAAAATTTAAAATGTCATTTAAAAACATTTTTATATATATTCCAATTGAGTTTCAGTCTTATGCAAGAGAATTGAAGGTTGTTGTTTGTATGTACCTACAAATATGGCTAGCTAGAATTCTAAAAATGGATGTTTGAAACGTGGCCTGTGGTAAACTCTAACATTCCTACAACACGACTCCCAACTTATTCATGCCGCCGGTCAAATGATGGAACTAAAATTTTTCTTGAAATTTTGTTCAGAGAATGAAACAATAGCTTCCTTATTCAGCGTTAGAGGCTTGTTGTCACATAGCGCTTGTATGGGTGTTTGAAGTGGTTTTCTTTTATTTTTAAACTCGTCACAGTGACGAGTTATGGTTTAGGTAACTTCAAAGGTGTGGTTTGTCGAAATACCGAACTGACCCCTGATTCTCGAGCTCACATGATTTCGTGTCGAAAATGTGTAAAATGTTTGTGACATTACACGCTTAGTAATATTTATTTCGACAGTTGACGGGCCTCAAACATATCTCACCGTGTTTTAAAATAAGACATTAGCAATTTAGCACACTCTACCAGTGTATAATTTTAACACATTATTTCACGAGATTCAACCTGAATTGTACCGCGTTACGTTTTGTAAGCTGGATGATTGCATAGGGAATAGGCACCCTTGACGTTGCGAGCTATTTCTTATATTAAATTAACGATACGAACTAAACACTGCACTGCACAAAACACCCCAAGCGGGACGTCAGTGCAGGACCTATCGCCCCCATTTTGAATAAGAATAAGATACGAACTAAACGCTTTTCTGATGGTAAGAGATATATACATATATCATAGGTAGATGGCATTGTAGCGGTACCTCCAGTACTTTGAGCAAAAAAATCAAGTTCAGGACATCGCTGCGTTGGCGCTCATTACTTTGAGACATTTGATGTTTAGTTTCAATACTCCTGTAATTTCGCTAGCTACAGTATCCTCCAAACTGGAACACAATAATAATTACACTCTACTGCTTGGCGACAGAATATCTGATATTGCGGTGGTACCTACCTAGTGCCATGGTGGTGCCGGCGTAAGAATAGTACCACACCCTCTCTACCCGTGGTTGCCGTAAGAGTCGGCTAAGGGATGTAATCCGGAAGATGGGCAGCAGCGTCTTCCTTGAACAATTACACCTAAATGCGCTCGCAAACCCGCCTGCTGAGCGTGGCGAGTATTGGCAAAACCCCCCCAGGAGGAGGCCTATGTCCAGCAGTAGACGTCCTATGGCTGATGATGATGATGAACTACCTAGACGACCTCCTTCCTGCTCAGAGGATCTACCATCAACTAGTACCTTAATGAGCAAGCAAGAAAAATGAGGTTTAGAACAATAAACGAAGGTCTAAGAAATAGGTATCATTCTATTTTCATGACGGCTGTAGTGACACTCCAAGATTCTCAACTATAAAGTACACCGTCATTGTCTTGTTATGGTGTTTGCTTGGTCTTACTCAATATTGGCTGTTAAATTATAGTGTTCAAGGTATATATTTAGTTTATTTCCGCTTAACAGTCGTTTCAGTCACAACAGCGGCGTGGATTTAAATTTAACTAACTTTACAATAATTTAAAATAACTTAACCTAAACTTCACTTAATATTTAAAACTAAAACTTGACATAAACTTATAAGCTAAAACAAATTAACAAAACATTAATTAAAGTAAAAATAAAATAACCTCAAGCCTTTATATCCTCTTCTCGCTGCAGTAGCCACTCGCCGACACATGGTTCGCCTCTACACGAGGCATCCTCAGGACGTGTTGACTCTTCGAGCGCTTGGCCGACACTGAGTTGTGCTTCTGATTAATATCTAGTGCTGATTCTTACTTATAATGTTCATGTTGTACCTATGCACATTTGTCAAGGAATAAAATTTAGATCGAATCCTTTTTGTCATCTATATAATGCTGATGTATAATTGTATTCTATTTTGTTTATCAAAATAAATAAAATAAACTAGTTGTATAGTTTATCAAAACCTTCAGAGACCAAAAGAGATTTATCTTTAAAAAGGCGCGACGCAAAAACCGCTGGAGATCAACTTTGTTACGTCAAGTCGATTTTACAGTCTCCAGTTTATACTTCGATTTATAAACGACCCATCTATTTTCCGAACTATCTATATCTCTCTCGTATAAAAAGGTACCGAGACCTAGTATTTATAAGGTCGGTTTCAGAGTAGACAGGCTGGAATTCTTGATTTCGCGGTCGAGTGCTCGAACAAACCAAGAATGGACAATAGCCATGTTGTTTCTGGTAAGTTGTTCCAATATTCATAAATTTCGTGCTTTTTCTGTCGATGTCATTTAATTTTATAGAAACCCTCAGGAACGATGTATCAGCAGAAATTTTGAAGTTTGGTTGGAAAATTAGGAAACCGAAATGGAAAATAAGAATATGCCGCTTTCTAAAACGTGACGTGATTTTTTGCGTTTTACCGCAAACTCGCTTGGTAAGGCTTGGTTTCCACTTAAATTGAGTGGAGATGAGCAATTTCGTGAATAGTCATTATATTTAATTAATAAAATAATTCTAATAAATAGGTTTTAGTTCTTATTTTCATATCTCTTCTCTGCGTAACTTCTAAGAAAGAAAGATGTTATATTTTTAATATACACCGTGAAAATTTGAACATCAGCAATATCGATACAGGGGGTTCAGTACTCATTCGTCGTTACAAATAATAATAAAAAATAGGTGGTTAGTATTTGGTGGTTAATTATCCTGAGCAAACACAAAAATACGGACACTCAAATCACGCGCACCGAAAATGACACGGTAGTCATGCATAGTCCCAGATTAGAAAACAGTTACTGCATAGTTTACGTATGGTAGTTGTCTTGCGCTAGCTCGGTGCGTAAGGCTGCGCGCTATCCATAAATTCTGGAATTCACGAAATCAGGCATATTAGCGACAATAGTCTTGTCTTTGATGATAGATATGACGTAAGTTAGTTTATTATTATGAGATTGAAGTCACATATATTCGCTTAGTACATATTTATGTATCTATAATAATGTAACGAAGAATTATTTTCATAATCCGACGAACATAACTTATTATTGTTGGGTATATTTCGTACAGTTACAATGTTATAATTTGACGATTATTTATGAACATCGACAATTTTATCATTTCACCGTTCTGTTTATTAGTAAACGAAGTACCTATGTAGATACAAAGTGGTAAAAGATAACGCCTATTCAGCATTCATAACCGTTGCAGCAATACACAGAACTTTAAATAGAAAAACATGGCTGATTTGGCGGTCATTATTTTGAAACATTAGATTAGTCTCAACAACCCAGTAATTACGCTAGCTGCATGTTACGCACACTACTGCTTGGCGGCATAATATCTGGTACTGCGATGGTACTTACCAAGACGACCTCGACGGCTGCAATGGTCATGACAGGCGTTATCTCACCACCTACTATATACACTCTACCAACAGGGTATTGTTTTATTCGCCTCATTACTTTTACGTAATAAAAAATATTCACTGCGAAATTCCCGGAAAAAAATGCACGACACACCGGGACCTTCGTCTACTACACCGACGACATTGAAAACGATGCCATCAGTCGGGTCGTGCGTCTAGCGTCAGCTGCGTCACCAAAGACCATCAAGGAGTACAACCTGCAGATAGCTATCAAAGATCGGAACATGGCGGTGATGGAAGCCCTAGGCCGATAGGAGGCGATTAAAATGAGAATGTAATAATAAGTATTGTGTGTATGCCTCGAGCATTCATGCTCACCATCGAAGGCTCCTTCTTGCGGCGACGTCGTGTGTGGGGTCGCTCTCTTCCCTCAGATATGGTTGAGGAGAGCGATGGTTGGCACATGCGTCATACTCGTGATCGGGTGCTGCTTGAGGGTCGCTGGTCTGCTCGCGGTATACACACAAACTAGTACTTTAACCCTAGTTAAGATTTAAATTTTCTCTTCGCATATTGTAAAAAAATAATTGTATAAAGTCAAAGTTAACAAAGGTCATGGACCCCGGAGCCTGTGGAATGTAATTTAAAAAAACCATCCCGGAATTAAAGTTATTTGTAGAAATTGGAAATCTACCTCTCCGATCACGGTAGCTTGTTTCACAGCTTGTGCTGCCGGAGGTGAGTCGCGTAATTGCTGTCAAACCAGATTATCTCCTTATTACGGCTGTGATGAGATTTCTTTTAATACTGCAGTAGAAATATACTTTGTGAAGGAAAATAAACGAAACACGTGCCGAAGCTTTTATTAAAAAAAATAAAAATAAGTTAAAGCAAACTAAAAAAACCGGCAAGTATACAAGTCGGAATCGCGCGCGGAGGGTTCCGCACAGATTTATCACCGACTTAGGTATGTAAATCGTTGAACGGGAATGGAAAGCACCGAATATTGCTCTATTTTGTATGTAACTGTTAGTCTTTTGTTTGTTTGTTTGTTTTATGTTTTTCGGTGTGTTATGTACAAAATAAAATTATTTTCTTTCTTTCTTTCTTTCTTTCTAACGTAAAGATAAACTGGATTGAGAGACAAACTTAACTTTGTCGTTGGAAAACTTCTTTCCCTATATGTCGACATGAGTCGCGATCAGTTTACCAAATGCAAATCACTACATATTATAAAACAAAGTCTTCTGCCGCATCTGTCTATGTGTGTCTGTCTGTCTGTTCGCGATAAACTTAAAAAATACCGAACGTATTATCATGCGAGTTTTTGAGGAAAGTTTAGGTATATAATTGGTCAAGGTTTTGTGTAGTATCTATATTGCACCCGTGCGAAGCCAGGCCGGGTAAGTTTATAATCCCAAAAATTAAAAAATTTGTAATGTACCTATAAATTTACGATTTCCGAATTTTTCCCTTTATTTAAGCTACAAGACATTGCTTTTTGGCAAATTTCATGATTTTCGGTCAGAAGTAGGTACTCTACATCAGGTAAGCTGTAGTCAAACACCTAGCCTATCAATCATATAAAAACGGAAAACCGCATTTTCTTAGAGATGAGACATCTAGATCGATTTTTCGGCCTCGTTCTAGATGCCACGGTGATACTCTCGACAGATACATCATGCACACTATGCATTCAAAAATCGACTTACGATACTTTCATAACGTAGGAGAAGTTCCAAAACCAATTGGCCGTTTAAAAACAAACGAATAATAATCGATAGAACAACGTGCGCTGGGCGCTTTATGAAATAAGCTTTATTTTCAAGCGTATAAGGTACCTATATTATGATTTTGTCGCCCCCTAAAGCTGCCGCCCGGGGCAGGTGCCCCGGTTTGCCCCCCTTTATCTGGGGCTGCAAATAAATCAAATTACACCTAATTAATCACATGTTTTTATCTTTGCAAGATATTGTTTTGAAAGTCAAAAACTGTCATCAGTTAGATTTCAGCAATGCTAGTCTAATAAACTAGTTGAGCTACTATTATATCAAATTATAGATACTGGCTCGTTAGCCATAACTACGTGATTACAATGGCTAACGTACGGCACGTGACGTAGCTACGTAGTAATGACAATATAAACAGATGGATATAATCCACGTCGTGAACGTTATTAGGTTTGTAAAATATACGGACTAGACGTGATGTTGAAATGAAAAATATTCACGAGGATTAACTTTGTTTTTAAAACAGATTTACATTAACTTTTTTTAAACTAAGGTCCGGTGGTTCGGCTTTCTAGTTGGGAGACCTTCTGGCTTCCAATCTGGAGGTCTTGGGTTCGAATTCCACGGCATGCACCTCTGCCTTTTTTAAGTTATGTGCGTACTAGCTCGCAACACAATTTTTTTTCGGGATAAAAAGTAGCCTATATGTTAATCCAGGGTGTCAGTTATCTCCATAGCAAATTTCATCAAAATTGGTCCAACCGTTTGAGCGTGAAGAAGTAACAAACATCCAAACACACGCACTAACTTTCGCCTTTATAATATTAGTGTGATAGTGTGATTGTTGATGACTTCATATGGCGAGGCGAGGGCCTGTATATCTGAGAGTTCTCTCGAAAATGTCTGGCAACCCGCACTTGGCCAGCGTGGTTGGACTGTATGGCGTTAATCTTATCACAATGAGAAGCGACTTGCGCCCTGCAGTGGGGTACTTTATAAGAACAGGACTAATTCGTATTCTGTATCTTTTTTTTTAAAACTTAATATCAAACTTGTCATTCAAATACACCTACCGCTTTTAAAAAAATGCAAGCGTTCTAGTACCACTCATTTACAAACACACTTTATGACATAAAGACGTACAAACATTCCTTTGCTCCATCAACCATTTGCGTGTTCCATATCCTCGCCGTTATTGTAGTCAAGTGCAAGCCTTTTTAACTATAAGGACTCTGTCGCAGAACCGATAAGTGTATTACCGTGAAAAATGTAGCGTAGGATACCCTTATACTAGTGATAAAATACATAGGAATTCGGACTGAATGGTGTGTTTTAGGAGCGGCCTATGTCCAGCAGTGGACTGTGATATGATGATGATGAAAGGTCTCTAACGTCTATCCATGACACTTATGAATAACAGAAAATTCAATCAAATTCGGCAAATAGTATTATTGGGAGGATGTAAGCAACAAATAGATAAATGTAGTAAAATAATCACATAATGTAATGACTTATCTACACAAAAACAATTACAGTGGAGCGTCGATTATTATCCGAACGTCAATAACCGAACGATCTCTTATCGGAACTACGACGCCTGTTCGATTCGCACTTGCCGCTCCTTCTCCCGCGCTACAGTGCTCGTGCACATAACTTTTTTAGTTTTTGTTTTTTAATGGCTGACAGTGTAGTTGTTTGACCACAACTCACCTGATGTTAAGTGACGGTGTGGTCGATGATAGTCAAGCCCACCTAGCCTGGAATTATAATAGAACTGGCTCTCAATTGAGGCTGCCGGAACAAACCGTTAGATGCTTGGCGGCAGATTTTCAACTTGAGGGTGGTAGCTAGCCAGCCGAGTACTAGAAAATACTCTACCACCACGCTATGGTTTCCTCACGATGTTTTCCTTCACCGGCAGCTCAAGCTCATTGTTGGGGTTTGAATCCATGCCCTTCGGCATGCGAACCGACCGCGCTAACCTCTGAGCTATCATCACTACAATAAAAAGCGTTAATTGTACCTAGTACATGTTTTATTACAAGACTGTTTGCACTTTTTTTTGCTTAATTGCTATTTGTTGCAATAGATATAAATATATAAATATGGCTTCGTTCACCGGTACATAAACATATATGACAGTTCGATTATCCAAAATAAGCGGTTTTCCGAACACCCATGTCCCCCAGTTAGCTCGGATAATCGACGCTCTACTGTACATTGCTTTTTGCCTGATAAACTACTACTATTTCGTACTAATGGTTTTGTTGTTGTTTGTTGTATAGATTGTATTATAAATGACTCTGCATGGTGGAACATTTTTGGCAAGTAATAAAACATGTCGTATATTTTATTGCAGTTTATCTGTGCGTGTGTTGACACAATACAAACAGGAAGGTCATCTATTCGCTGGAATCTCTCCGCGCCGTCCCTTTTCCTGTTACATTAATCAAAGGAGTATATATCCACCATAGAGAAAACGCAAGGAAGAGGTGGCACGCAATTTATTATCGTTATTTTGTGTATATACGAGACATTCTAATGCAACTTTAGATTGATGTTAATTTCGAATAAGGCCTGACGCGATAACATTAAATAGTTTAACAGCGCATAACAATATTTTGTTTTGATAAATAAAATGATAAAATAACTGTAAAAATGTATTTAATACGAGTGAGTAATTTATTTTTATATTCTATTACATTGACATATTTTTTGTTGCCATTTTTAGATCGACGTTTTTTTAATTAATTTCATGTAATCTCAGAGCTTTGACATTTTTTTAAATATTCGTAATGTTATTACGGAATTTGACTTGTAACTTTGGTGTTTTCAATGAAATAGTTGTGTTTGTAATCAATATGTTTCATAAATGACGTTCCTAAATCACGAAAGAAACGATTTGATACTACTTTGAGGTACGCGTGCTCCATCTTGAACTTTATTTTTATATTTAACAAGCTAGGTGTTTGACCACAGCTCACCTGATGTTAAGTGACGGTGTGGTCGAAGATGGTAAAGCACATCTAGCCTGGAATGGAACTGGTTTTCAAGTGAGGCTACCGGGGCACACCGTTAGGTGCTTCGCGACAGAATTTCAACTTGAGGGTGGTAGCTAGTCAGCCGAGTACTAGAAAATATCCTACCACCATGCTATGGTTTCACCACGGTGTTTTTCTTTCCCGGAAACTCAAGCTCATTGTTATGTTTCGAACCCACGCCCTTCGGCGTGTGAAACGTCCGCGCTAACCACTGAGCTATCATCGCTATATGACTGTATCAACACTTAACACCAGATGTGATTGCGATCAAACGTAAGCCTATTTACTACAAAAATAAACGAACTTATGTTTGACCGCCAACTCACTTGATATTAAGCGAAGAATGCTGATTATAGAATAATATAACTCATTAAGAAAGTAAGAAGACAATATAGTAACTAGCATCTTTAATGAAGTGAAATAAAGGTATATAACATATGCTATTCATTGCACGAATGCAAAAAAGTGTAGGTACTTAGATATGCCATCTCTTCTTTTTACTGCTCCGTGGCTCCGTACAGTAACTTTACAGGCAGGCAACAACGCGTGTCGAGGTGTCGTGATCATAATTAGGTAATGGACAACCTTGCGCTAACGCACCAGACAAACCCAATTATATCCACAGCCTGAGTAATTTTACAAGTTTCGTGCACATGGTGTTGATCTGCTGAATTATCTGCAAGGTCTGACAGATCTGGAACCTTTGATTTATTATTATGTAATATTACAGATTCCAGTCTCAATTTATTTTAAAATGTTTTAATGAATTACAATTTGTGAAAAAAATCGTTTAAAAAGTGTTTATATTTAAAGTAATGAACATTTATTCATAAAGAGCCGCATTATACGCACGTGTGTGGAATATCTCTGGTATCTGATTATTTGGTAAAACAATTTTTCATATAGTTTCCAAAACTTCGCTCCTAGTAAAGTTGACTTTAGTATGGCATGAACTGGACTTGAATGTGACTTACTTTTTGTGACAAGTTGTACTTAATTTTATCAAGATACAATTGCAAATATGAATACTTGATACTAGCAGAATGCATAAATAGCGGTGCCAAAAATAAACAAAAAAGAAAATAACTAAGTACACTCAAGCGCGATGACATCGTTGCGGTCAAAATTGTACATTCTAAGCAGTACTTGTCGATATTACCCGATATCTTCATTGACTTTTTCGTACTAAGTCGTAAAGACAAAATAAATTGAATACTGTTATTGCTACCGTAAACAAATTCTAACAAATTCTAGCCCCCAAGTTTTCTCATTCCATTCTTCTCCATGAGGTTCAAGAATAAATACAAAATCTATGTAGTATTTTCTACTCTATCTAACGTAAAAAATATTACAATGAAAAGAAAATTGCTTTGTATACATTGAAACGAAAACATTGGACATGAGTTAAATATTAAAGTTTTTTTTGACTTGTAAAATAAACAACAATTTTTGGGACAATTACCCGAAAATTGACGTTTTTTTAATTGCTCATGTGGTTTAATTTCGTTCAGCCGTTACTTATAAAATTCATAATAACTAAACATGACGTGGTACATAATTTTATTTTCCATCTGAAATCATGTAACGCGAGGGCAGCACGGATGGAGATTGCTGTTGCATTTGAAGCGACAAATATCGTCGCGATCGTCCGTGCATGCCTATACCATGTGTATCCGGGTATCGCATATACCGCAAGGTTTACGAGGGTTTGAGGTTACAGCTGAATGGATTCGGTGAGATACAGTAATGGGGGGCCCGAACTGGACTCTACCGTCGATACGCATCACTGTTCTACCATAGTTGGTAATTTGGTTAGGGTGAGTAAACATGTGATTAGTTTTGATTGGAGGTCAAATAGATTTTACCTATAGGAACACCTAAGAGTACCTGTAGGTAGGGCTAGGTAAGCGATTATATTTATGAACGAATTTGAATGTTTCTTGTTGATAAAAGCATGCAACAACAGTTAAAGAATATTTGGCTAAAAGTTTTTTTGTTTGGATACATTTAAAATTTTAGTTTCGTGACATTATTATTTTTTGACATTTAGTTACCATTGTGACTTTTATTTGTATCGAAAGCTGAATAATGTGCATGTCAAAGGTTCGCATTCTTTGTTATGTGCTGTTTTACTATGGAAACTGATGTAGCTTTAACACGTGAGTAATCCCGCAAAAAAAATATGTAATTGCTGTTGTTAATATTATTGTTGAACACTTCATAATATGATTGTTTTACACTGAGTGACGTCATTCAGACGCCATGACAGTCTTGGTCGTTATCGCAGTAAATTTTAATTGATTTTTTAAATCGCTAAATACGTTATGCCAATTTGCGTATTAAATCACACATTTATGAGGTAAATTAGATATCAAGGTATAATAATAAGCAAATTTTTTAACTTTGGTCAAGTATCCTATTAATTTTATGTTACTTATAATGCGGGATTACTCACGTTTAATTATATTAGATACTCCGACTATAGCTTCAACCACACCCGGTGGCCTTCATCATGGAAAGAAAGCCTATTTATTGGTGCAACTTTTAAAGAATACCTACTTATCGTAAATATGATGACGTCATTTTTCCGTGGGCGATGACAGACTCTATTTTTACACTTTCTACGATCCTGGTACGAAACTTTTGTTTCTTATATTTTTTACATACATACATGCTCGTCGTTTCTTATACGTATATAGAATAATTTAGTAACCACCCTTACCTCATCTAGGTGCTGAGTACAAACATTTATATTATATGACGAATGTTTGTTCTATTAATGCGTGTGCTGTTACCTACAGTTATAAGTTTTAAAAAAAAGGTATGTAAAATTATATGTATTCTATCAGTCATCTGGTTATAATACAAGCTTTCCTCAGTTTAAGACTAGATGGCGCAGTGTGAAATTACCTTCAATATTTAGATAATATATTTTATTTTTTATAATGGATTGGCTTTTTAAATTATCGATCCCCATCAGGCTAAGTGTGTTTACCCATCTTAGGCTAATATCAACATCAGGTGTGTTGTGGTCAAGCACCTAACCTGTCTCATAAAAAAAATCAAACAGTTTTGTAGAAAACGCTATCCTTAAAATATCTTCATTCTGGATTTTAATATCATAATTTGTGTTTGTGTTACCACTTAATGTGCCTTCAATCACTATAACTTTATTATCCCGAAATAAATTTTACTCAAATAATTATGTAGGTATACATTTGCACCAATCGACTAGTGATTCGCAATATTTCGTGAATGAGCTAACAGGGCACTCTACTATGTTTTTCAGCTCCTATAGTCGTTACATTTGTACCCCGTATTCCAGTTTGAAGATCTGTATACAAAGGAATTAGAAACATTTCTGGCAACAAAGCCGTTAACCCGAAATGTGATATCCCTTTGCAATCCGCTACCTTTCTCTAACTATGAGCTAAAAGCCGACAGACATTGACAAAACCGAATAGGGTTTTCTAGTCAAAGCGGTAGTTAAAGTCTACAGGACCTGTCTAGATAGATTACTTCTCGCAAAAAAACGATTACAAGTACCATTCAGTAACAATGAAATTTAACTTCACTGATGACCACAAGACTTTCTTCGTGAGATAGACTATTTTTAAAAAAAATATTTGCTTGCTGTTTCTGATAATTAAAACACCTATTATGCGATGCGATAGGCTATGATTGACTTAGTAGTAGATCAGTGTAGCAGAAAATGTTTTAGGTAGGTTCCACCACAATCTTGGATTGTCCAAGCAGTAGTGTGTTTTTTAATGTAAATGTAATAAATCGAACGCGACGTTTTTTTGATGGTAAGGTATAACGCCTGGCCATGACCAACAGCGATACATAGAACAATTTGAGTAGTAAAACAAAGTTCAGGGTATCGCTGCTTTGGCGCTAATTACTTTGAGACTTTCGATGGTTAGTCTCAACAGTCCTGTATTTTCGCTAGCTGCAGTATCCTGTAAACCAGAACACAGTAATGTTTACACACTACAGCTTTGTAGCAGGATAGCTGGTACTGCGTTGTTACCTACCTAGACGATTTTCTGCAAAGGAGATCTACCACCAAGTAATGTTATAGGTAAAATTAAAGGACTAACGAGACAGCTCCGACTATCTAAAAGTAATGTGCATACTAAAAATTTTGGGTATATACTGCTACGAAAAATCTAATTGACTCATGGTCGAAATAAATTAATTTTGAATTTGAATGATCATGGTGACTTGTTAGTTGATTCACCATAGCTTAATTGATGTTAAGGGACGGTGTAGTCGGAGATAATAAGCACATTAAGTCTGGAATATATACTTTCAAGTGAGGCTGCCGAAACACACCGTCAGGTAGATTTTTAACTTAAGGGTGATAGCTAGCCAGCTGAGTACTAGGAAGAACTCTAACGCCATGCTATGGTTTCCTCATGAAGTTTTGCTTTACTGGCGGCTCAACTTCATTGTTGGGTAAAATCACGCCCTTCGGCGTTTGATCCGACCAAGCTAACGACTGAGCTATAATCACTTCTTATCACAAAATAAAAACCGGCCAAGTGCGAGTCGGACTCGCGCACGAAGGGTTCCGTACCATTATCTATAAAAACGGCAAAAAATCATGTCTGTTGTATGGGAGCCCCCTTAAATATTTATTTTATTCTGTTTTTTTAGTGTTTGTTGTTATAGCGGCAACAGAAATATACATCATCCATGAAAATTTCTACTGTCTAACTATCATAGTTCATTAGATACAGCCTGATGACAGACGGACAGACAGCAGAGTCTTAGTAATAAGGTCCCATTTTACCCTTTGGGTACGGAACCCTAAAAACCTAGAAAAAAACTTTACGGCCCACACCGATTCAAGGATTTATAACTTTTAGAAATATTGAGACCATAGACGATACCAGTCTAAAAGTATTTTTTACCTTTACATTCTTACAGAGTATAACGTAATCTTAGTGAGGAAATAAGAATGCGTAGCGTTATTTATAATCATGTCAGTTTGTCCGTCTTCACATTATATAAAGTCAGAGCAACGGATCCACGTAATTTTTACTAAAAAGCCTGAGAGTAACATCTTGACAAGATAATTTATATTTACGAGTAAGAAAGTTTTAGATTTCTTAGCAGAAACCCCGACTTAGCTTATGACAAAAGTTTAGGATTATAGGGAATGTAGTTACACAAAACCAGGCATCCAAACAGTCCGTAGGAACGAGTTGGACGGTCGTTCATTACAGCGGCTTGGAGTAGTGGCAAGGAAAATTTGTCGAGTAGAGTGAAGTGGAGCCACCATCACATTTTCTTAGCAAACATGATGACATCTTATGGAAAATTTCAGTTCAACAATTTGGACATTTTTTCAGATATGTTGGTCACTTTCTAACATATTGCTCTTGCTGACAGCGTCCGCGGACCATTGTTGTCGTGACTCCGGGAAATAGACCGAATTGGACTCATTTGTTATGAAGGACGTCAAGCAGTATTAGGTTTTGGGTGAAACAGTGGCTTATATAAGGCAAAAGTAGTCTTTTATTTTTTGTTGAAATTAAATTCACAGAGCTGTTTTTACTTCGAACAAATATAATTTATTTTTAATCATATTTGACTACTAACAAAACTAGCTTTGAGAAGTTAGAAATTGATTACTATTATTGCAAAAAAAAAACCTTTATTTGTTCACAGTTCATAATGTATTTTACAAATTATATCTACAAAAGAATACCAGCCAACGACCTCTAGCGTCAATTAATTTTTTCTTCCAATTATTTTCGTTTTTGGGAACATCATATACACAGGGTAATAAGATGTCAAAAATAGGTCATTGTACTTATTCATTATGAGAACAACTTTTCATTTGTGGTCAACCCTGAAATTGCGAGGAAATTCGCAGCTGTTGCATAGTTTTTTTTTTCTTAATTTTTTTATTTTATGGCTCACAGGCTAGGTGTTTTACCACAGCTCACCTGATGTTTAGTGACGGTGTGGTCGATGATGGTAAAGCACACCTAGCCTGGAATGGAACTGGCTCTCAAGAGAGGCTGCCGGAACACACCGTTAGATACTTGGCGGCAGATTTTCAACTTGAGGGTGGTAGCTAGCCAGCCGAGTACTAGAAAGTACCCTACCACCACGCAAATAGACAAATGTCATTGACTTTAAACAAAATGTATGGAACCGTTTATTTCAGAGCTAGCTAGTTTCACAATCCAAGCTTTTAACCCTGTTTATTTAGTACAAGCTTAATTTATGCATTTATTTAATAGCTAAACATGAGAAGATAGAACTAAATTAAACGCAATACACCTACATATTTGAAAGGTGACATAGAGCTTCTGACAAACTAGGTGCGTTTTGGCGTGCGGACTGTCTTGTAACATCTAAGTTTGACTCAAATACCAAGCCTGTCAACCATAAAAACGGTTTTTACGTAAGGCATATAAAAACAATTTAAAAGTAACGTTGTTACAGTAACTTGGCCAGACAAGAGCTTCATTACGAGTTAAGTTTTTTCATTATCCATCTTACCGCATAATAATGGCCTGATAAACTCCGAATACATTAAAGATACACTTTAATCGTTTTGCTGCCAGTATTATGACAGAGAAATATTTATGGAAAACGATGTACCAACTTTTACTTGGTTGTAGATCTCCTTCGCAGGAGGTTGTCTAGGTGGGTACCACTGCAGTACCTACTATTCTTACGTTTACATTAAAAAAAACTTTTATTTAATGAAAGCAAGCAAGCACCTTCGGTAGCGATGATAGCTCAGTGGTTAGCGCGATCGGTTCGCATACCGAAGGGCGTGGGTTCAAACCTCAACAATGAGCTTGAGCTGCCGGTGAAGGAGAAACATCGTGAGGAAACCATAGCATGGTGGTAGGGTACTTTCTAGTACTCGGCTGGCTAGCTACCACCCTCAAGTTGAAAATCTGCCGCCAAGCATCTAACGGTGTGTTCCGGCAGCCTCACTTGAGAGCCAGTTCATTTCCAGGCTAGGTGTGCTTTACCATCTTCGACCACACCGTCACTTAGCATCAGGTGAGTTGTGGTCAAACGCAATCCTATTTGTCATAAAAAAACATCATAAAAATTAAGAAAGGTTTTTTTATTTTGCGTAGTAATAGGTTTCTGTTTGACCACCGCCCAACCACCCACCAGCTCACGATAGAGCACGCTTGCCAAAAAAAAAACAAAAGTAATTCACACGCGACTAAATTGTATTTATTGGGCAACACCGAAGATATTTTTTTAAGTAAAGCGCGTTTATTGAGTTTAGCTAGCAGCTTCCTAGATACCGTAAGTAGGTAAGTATGAAAGCAATTTCATAAGGTCCTTAGGTTGTGGCGAGAACAAGCTGCGACAGCGCGTTATATTGTACTAGCCAGAACAAAATTACTGGAACCCGGATTATTTATCGCAATAAATCATAAAAACTTAATAACAAAGGTTAGAGTTGCAAAAATATCCGGCTAGTTTAACATATATGTATATTTGCCGGATAGCATTTTTTTTTAGATATTTTTATTACAACGGAATATTATTTCTGTTTATACCGTTATGAATTTTTAAAATGTATTTTTTGTTGCTTTTTTTTATACACAGCTGACTTGATGTTAAATGACGGTGTGGTCGAAAATGGTAAAGCACACCCAGCTTAAATAGTGGTTCTCAAGGGATGCTGCCCCGGAACACATTGTAGATGCTTGCCGGCAGATTTTCAACTTGAGGGTGGTAGCTAGCCAGCTGAGTACTAGAAAATACCCTACCACTATGCTATGGTTTCCTCACGATGTTTTCCTTCATTGGCAGCTCAAGCTCATTGTTGGGGTTTGAACCCACGCTCTTCTGCGTGTGAACCGACTGCGTTGACCACTGAGCTATCATCGCTACAAATAAAAATGAAAAGTAATACACTCTCCTGATGGTAAGAGATAATGTCCATGATCATTACACAGAAATTTGCGCGTAGCAAAACAAAGTCCAGGGCATCGCTGCTTTGGCGCTCATTACTTTGAGACTGTCGGTAGTTAGTTTTAATAGCCATTTATTTTGTAAAATAGTAAAATAGTAAATAATGCAAAATAAATCCTACTAATATTATAAATTATGTGAAAGTTTGGATGGATGGATGTTTGTTACTCAATCACGCCAGAATGGCTGAACGGATCTGGATGAAATTTTGCATGTAGATTAAGGCGCTGGAATAAAACATAGAATACTTTTCATCATCATCATCATCATCATCATTATCATCCATCACCACGCGGGTAAAACCGCGGGGTGCAGCTAGTATTAAATATAATGACCTCCTTTCGGTTTATTGCCTAAGCTTATAATCCTGTAATTATATTCGATAATCCGGCCAACCCCTTGCAAAAGATCTCTAATAGAGTCCAGGCTGTTGTTCTGAAAACTTAGGACGCTACTTAAACTACGGATGATGGCGGTGGCATGGCGGCGGTAAAATACAGAAACATAATGCCTAGACTTTTCTTACACCAAAATTTGTTCCAAGACAAAAATCATGAAATCTTGTACAAGAAGAAAACTCTTTATATTTCGGAAATTTTTGGAGTTTGCATATTATTCTTCCTGACGTTTTATCCAATGAACTGTGAGTGCGCACCCAAGTGTATGCATCTTTTCCGTGTGAATGGTATGAGAATGCATAACATAGCTACGTGACTTGACATGTATTGGTTGAAAGCAATTTTCTTTAAAATAGAGCTTATTTAGCATAGCACGCAGAACCGCTTGTCGATGGGCTGCAAATTTATAGAGTAGAATACCACGGACCGGCAAACATAGCGTAGGACATCACATTACACATCATCAGCCATAGGACGTCCACTGCTGGACATAGGCCTCCTCCTGGGGAGGGGTTTTGCCGATACTCGCCATGCTTGGCAGGCGGGTTGGCGAGCGCAGTTAGGTGTGATTGTTTAAGAAAGACGCTGCTGCCCTTCTTCCGTATTACATCCCTTAGCCGACTCTTACGGCAACCACGGGTAGAGAAGGTGGGGTACAATTCTTACGCCGGCACCACCACGGCAACGTAGGACGTTCACCCACAAAGTGGGCAGACAACTTAATAAAGACTGCAGAAACGCGCTGAATTCGATCCAACCAGTCTTTATAGAGGTCAATGGGGGAGGCCTATGTCCAGCAGTGGACGTCTTACGGCTGAAATAATGAAGATGATGATGATGATGATGATGATAATGATGATGATGATGACTATGACGATAAATTTTGAAAAATTAGGCAAAAATTAAGCTGACTGGAACCCCCCTCGCCTCGGGTGTCCTCGCCCCTCTGTGATCCACTGTTATTAAGAAATGTTAGCATATATGCTCTACCACTAGTAGCGATGATAGCTCAGTGGTTAGCGCAGTCGGTTCGCATGCCGAAGGGCGTGGGTTCAAACCCCAACGATGAGCTTGAGCTGCCGGTGAAGGAAAACAACGTGAGGAAACCATAGCGTGGTGGTAGAGTACTTTATAGTACTCGGCTAGCTAGCTACCACTCTCAAGTTGAAAATCTGCCGCCAAGCATCTAACGGTGTGTTCCGGCAGCCTCACTCGAGAGCCAGTTCCATTCCAGGCTAGGTGTGCTTTACCATCTTCGACCACACCGTTAGTTGTGGTCATCCGACACAGTTGTGGTCAAACACCTAGCCTGTCAGCAATAAAAAAAACCACCCGTGCAAAGCTGGGCCAGGTCGCTAGTACATCATAAAATAAAGATACAACTAAATTCAATTTGCATTCAAACTGCAACTTTCTCAAAAGCACGATCAGTGTTTGAAACAACAAAACAAAGCCGAAAGTTGCTAATTTCGCACACCTGCCAGATATAACTCCTAACATGCTGCTAAATTCTCAATGAAAATACATTGCAATTTTTAAAATTTCACAATAGACGCCCAGCGCTGGCTGTGGTATGGCACCTGACATGATAAACTCTTCCTTTTTTACACGTGTGTCGTTAAGCGCGACATATGAAACCGGCAATCGGACTACCGTCTTTTTTATTTATTTTTTCATAGCTGCAATGAAAAATGTTTTCTATTCCGTAATGGCGGATGTTACTCGCTGGAACGAAATATGAAACTCTTTGCATCGTATTTACATAGCGAGCTTTACATTGAGTGGTTGAAATATTTTTTGTCTATACTGGTTTTATATATTTTCGTTGTTCTGCCTCATCCTACTAATCCTATTATATTTATATTAGTACCTGGTTGACTGAGCTTTGCTCGGCTGAAAACACGGATAAAATGACGTTTTCTTAAAATGAAACCTAGCTAGATCGATTTATCGCCCTCGAAACCCCCTGCATACTAAATTTTATGAAAATCGTTAGAGCCGTTTCCGAGAGTCAGATTATATATATGTATATACAAGAATTGCTCGTTTAAAGATATTAGATGGATTAGATTAAATTATAAATGTAAATGTTTGTATGTTTAGATATTTGTTATTAAATCACGCAAAAACGGCTGAACGGATTTGTTTGAAATTTGGCATACACATAGCTTATTACCTGGATTAACATATAGAATACTTTTTACATCAGATTTACTTTATTTGAAAGCTTATTTATTCATTGATGGATTGAAAGATTGTCAGATTGACGGATGTCAAGTTGAAAATCTGCTGCTCATTTGAGAGCCAGTTCCATTCCAGGCTAGATGTGTTGGCCATCTTCGCCCATACTTTCACTTAACATCAGGTGAGCTATGGTCAAACAACTATCCAGTCAACCGTAAAAAAACAGAATAAAAAAATTAAAAAAATTGCGACTGCTTGCCCCTAAGTCCTGTATTTTGGTTTAAAAATAAAACTACTAAACCGATTTTCATGAAATTTCTAATGGGACAATCTGTTTTTTTTTTCAAATTAAAAAAATCAAGTCTTTTCATAAATAACGGTAACAAATATAAAAAATTAAAAAACACGAACTGGGAACATCTTCCTTTTTTGAAGTCGGTTAAAAATTAGTCAAAACTACGGCAGTTTCCTTAGACGATTATTATTATTCGAGCGATAGTAGATCAAAGTAAAATACGTAAGTCCCTTTTATAGAGCAAGCACAGTTCAAACAAACCTATTAATTTATAACAAACACAGCAAACAAACTTCTCAACTCCAATTACGGACGTAGTCACGAAATCGTCCACATTTCGACTAAACACCGGCGGCATTTCCTAAGATGAATAACAGATGTGCCAGTATTTATGTTTCCCTCTCGACTTTTCTTTCACGGTGAAGGGAAATATATGAATGAAACATAATCGAATCATGAAATTATTCGAATTCATTGAAATAGTGAAATTTGAGCGTTTTGATTTTAATAATAAAAACTAGCAAGTCGTTTAATAGATTTCAAATATTATGTATTAACTAAACATTATTATATTTGTATTATGTAGCGATGATAGCTTATTGGTTAGCGCGGTCGGTTCACACGCCGAAGGGCGTGGGTTCAAACCCCAGTAATGAGCTTGAGCTGCCGGTGAAGGAAAACATCGTGAAGAAACCATAGCATGGTGGTAGTGTATTTTATACAACTCGGATGGCGAGTCTCAAGTTAAAAATCTGTCTAAAAGTGTGCTCGATAAGCCTTAATTGAAAGCCATTTCCATTCCAAGCTAGGTGCATCTACCATCTTCGAACACTCCGTCACTTAACATCAGATGACCTGTGCGCAGATACCAAGCCTGTCCATAAAAAAATGTCTATATCATTTTTTAAATGCGTTTAAAACACTCATAAACACGCTCATACATTTAACTGATATTTCATAATCGCAGCCAAAATTATTCGATTATGTTCTAAGTAACTCAACTCTGTTGCCCAACTCTACGCACTCAATTTGTAAGGACAAAGCCTCGATCCATCATCCGGGAGAAGGGATCTGAAAGAAGGAAGTGTTATAATTCTTCACAAATTTCACAGTTGGTCAGAACCGAAAATGTATGTAATTATTGTTCAACTAGCTTACGCCCGCGACTTCTTCCGCGAACTTTAGAATTAAGTTCAGGGAGAAATGATACAAATATATGTAGGTAACAAATAAGTAATAGTCATGAAACTTACGCTACTTTATCATTAGATTATTATAAAGGATACCTTTTATCCATGAATGATGATCCATAAGACACATTTACACTATACTAAATTTCAAGTGGATATGTTCACTAGTTTTTTTTTGTTAATCCCACAGGAACCTAATATTTTTCTGATATAAAAAGTATCCTATATGTTAATCCAGGTAATAAACTACATACATGTGAACCAAATTTTATTTAAATTCGTTCAGCCGTTTTTGCGTGATTTTTTAGGGTTCAATACATCAAAAGGGAAAAACGGAATAACTTTGTTGTCCGTCTGTCTTTCAGCCAAGACCCTTTTTCTCAGGAACGCGTGGAGGAATCAAGCTGAAATTCTTATCAAATACTCAAGTCTACTGTCCCTTAGAGCTGTGAAAAAATCAAACTTCTAAGCCAACTCAATCAAAAGATACAGCCGTTTATGCTGCAAATTTTCGACACTCACAAGGGAATCAAAACCTACAGGGTAATTCCCGTGAACTCATAATCTTGAAATTTGGTACGAAGCAACGTCTTATGATAGCACAGTTAGAGGAAAAATTGCGAAACGTATAAAAAACCATAAAAAAATACCATAACTTTTACTTAATAACTAATATACCTATAGATTTGTACGGAACCCTCGGTGCGCGAATCCGACTCGCACTTGGCTGGTTTAAAAAAATACTTATTAGGTTTTCGTTTGACCATACCCTGCCTGATGTTAAGCAGGATGTAGTCATAGATAAAGCACGTTTTCGTATTTAAAAAAAACCTATTTACTCTGGATTTGAAGACACACAAGTTGTCATTGTGTTTGATTAACAAACATCCAAACTTTCAAATTTATAATATTAGTAGGAAAACTAGAAACACGTGTAATATATTAACCAATTTTGTGACAATTAACCTTTTTATATAAATATAACTATTTATATTCTAGTTATTAATACATTCTGATAATACAGCTAGCTATTATTTTTTTCAAATTTTATGTTGAACTAAATCAAACTTTTTTTATTGTACGAATATTTTCAACGGTTGTTTAATTCGCAGCGGCTGATTTGGAATCTACCCTCATATTTTTTGTAGTACCTCTAGTTTTTGAGATACAGTTACTACGCGCATATTGACTCCGTTGAGATCAACTTTAGTTAAACTGGGTCTACATTAACGACCCTAATAGACCCTAGTTTCACTAAAATTACTCCAGCTTTTACCCCGCAAAAAGGAAACAAACCGACATAATTATGTACTTTCGAGATTCTAATTACAAATATTAATAGTGATTTGGAATGCTTTTTATTGGACAAATGCCTTAATAAAAATACATAGAGTTAATTAGATAGTAAGCATTTATCCAACGTATTTGCTGCAAGCTGTTCAGAATTATAAGTATATGGGAAGACATTTCACACAGCGCCATCTAGCCCTATACTAACCAAAGCTTGTACTATAGGAACCAGACAACTTATAAGTTATATACTTAGGTAAGATAAGATAGGTTATATATTTATATACTTTTTTGTTTTGTTTATGAGGTAGATTACTCACGCTTAATTTTATTGGAAATTCCGACTATAGTTTTGGGCCACATCCGGTGACCTTCATCACGCCGGTGTCCATACTTATATACTTTTTGTAAATACATACTTATAATAGTTACAGAACAACCCAGACACAGAACAAACAATTATCGTCACATAAATGTTTGTCCCGGTGGGAATCGAGCCCACGCTCTACAGCTCTTGAAGTAGATGTTATACCAAATGAATTAACAGGGTTGTCAGAATAAACTTAAAATAGTACACACTCTATCATTAATTACTAACGCAGTTTCTCTATTCCATTTTATTTAAACATTCTATTTAGTAAAGATAAATTATATTATAATATTCATACGCCTGCAATGGCTAGTTTTGGAAAAGCTCACGAAAATATTACCCAATAATCTCGATGTACCTAAAACTCATGAATAAATCAACTTTGACTTTGACTTCGATAAATGTAAAACCTATGTCACAAAATAAAGGTTGTGATTTTATTTTTATTAATTATATTTATTTACATCCTGTCCCAGCAATTTGATAGGTACCGTGGATTTTCCAAAAAAAATCTTTCATACAAAAAAATGTCCTGTTAATTTTGTAGCGATGATAGCTCAGTGGTTAGCGCAGTCGGTTCTCACCTCAAAGGGCGTTAGTTTAAATCCCAACAGTGAGCTTAGGCTGCCGGTGAAGGTACTTTCTGGTACTCGGCTGGCTAGCTACCACCTTCAAGTTGAACATCTGGCGCCAAGCATCTAACAGTGTGTTCCGGTAGCCTCACATTCCAAGCTAGGTGTGTTTACCATCTTCGACCATCGTCACTTAACATCAGATGATCTGTGGTCAAACACCGAGCCTGAACCATAAAAAAAACACTTTAAAGAAATCAGCCATGTGGCGATTGATTTTGATTAACAGATATAATAGACAGCGTCACTATCCCCACAAAAATCTACCACCACAGTGAAATTGGAGACTTTTCTGAGAATAATGAATTATTCTAAGTACGTTCTATAATTATATTTGAGTATTACGTTGCTGCTAATTTACCTACTCTCAGCTACGTTAATTAGATATATTTCCTTCAACGTGAAAATATATTTAATCAATACATTGAGTACACCTATTTAAAAAGGCCAGTGACCTCGTGGCCCTTGAACTTCCTGTTTTCCATGAATCTTCCAACTTATTGGGCGTCCGAGGACAAAATCTAATTTAGTAAATTGATCTTTTCCACTTTTCAAGGCACTCTCATTTACATTTGGCACCCTTAAAAATACGTTAAAATGTTTGTAAAGATTTTAAAAAAAGTAAGCTTACTCAGCTTTTTTAAAATCTTTATGAGGTTCCGTAGCAAACCAAAGAATAAATTTCTCTATAACACAGCTTTTATCCGACTTGATAAGAGCTATGAAATTATCATTGCACTTTTTTACAAGTTATTAAATCAGAGAAAATGATGAAATGGTTCGTGTTTTATGTAAAAATGTTCACTTAATACATCTAGTGATAAAGAAATATAAAATATTAATATTTGGTCTTTACCTATGCAATTGCCATTTTATACGAAAACAAAACATTTTTTCTATATTTTTTAATTCTATTAATCAAAATAATAACCACAAAGATGACGAAATAGAATTCAAATGCGATGAAAATATAACACTAATTAATAAACAAATGACTACTTTTGGAAAAAAGAATTCCATTTTTTTAAAATAAAATTAATTTGAAATATGAATTTTTCGACAAACAAAAAATATTTTTATTTGAAATTGCCTGTACTGCAGGACGGGAATTTCATAGTTAAAGACCTATCATGAAATAATTACATTTAAATTAACATAATCATGACTAGCTGAAGTAATTTAGGATGTATTCGTACAGTGAATGTTAACAAAATATTTCGGAAAACACACGATATATTTGTACTTGATAAGGTTTGTATAATTATTGTCTACCATAACTATGGGACCATTTTGGAGCGTGTAATGTGTATATCAAATACACTTAGATATTGCGATAAAATTCCTTAATAACAATCTTTTATAGTCTTTTACAACTTTTGGATTTTTGTGTGAAATCTGATATTTGCATATTAATATTTCTTGACTACTCGCACATCTTATGCCGTGGAGCCGGCGTAAGAATAGTACCCCACCCTCTCTACCCGTGGTTGCCGTAAGAGTCGGTCATCCGGAATCCGGAAGATGGGCAGCAGCGTCTTCCTTGAACAATCACACCTAACTGCGCTCGCCAACCCGACTGCCAAGCGTGGCGAGTATTGGCAAAACCCCCCCAGGAGGAGGCCTATGTCCAGCAGTGGACGTTCTATAGCTGATGATGTGATGATGTGATGTGACTCGCACATAACGGATTATTTAGGGTATACGATAGCAATTGGATACTTTTGAATAAGCCGGTAACAAGGATAGGGAGAGCTTTTGTACTTAAACATAGTAACGCTAGTGAAACTTATCTTTTTGTTTTATTTCCTAAACTTCAAAGTGTAATTGTATAGTTAAATAAATAAAAATAGAAAATTATTAAAGAAACTTATGAACTAACTATTCGCGATTTCTTTCCACATCTGTATTAAGCTATTGAAAAGTTATCGCAAAATAAAGTAAATTCATAGATATACATGAACCCTGAAAAACATTACATTCCTTTTTTAAGTATTTAAATCAAAAAAATATTTAATCAAAGTAAGCTTTCGGCTGTCTGATTCTTTTTTTTTATTTATGAAATGGAGAGTCGTATAATCACATCACATCATCAGCCATAGAACGTCCACTGCTGGACATAGGCCTCCTTCTTGGATTTTGGCAATACTCGCCACGCTTGGCAGGCGGGTTGGCGAGCCCAGTTAAGTGTGATTGTTCAAGGAAGACGCTACTGCCCATCTTCCGGATCCCTTAGCCGACTCTTACGGCAACCACGGGTAGAGAGGGCGGGGTACTATTCTTACGCTGGCACCACCACGACAGTTTATACATATTTACTGGATATTAGTTAACTACAAAATCATTTATGGTTAATTCATTTTTAGGACACAATGTCTATTAAGCTTTATCGTGTGGTTTTAGGAATATTCGTTTCTCATAGCACCTCTAAAGTACTACTATAGTGCATCATTATTTCAGTGGTTTAACCACTTTACATAAAACGTCTTTGATCCTATTTCGAGCTTGATGCACGCTAATGTGAAAGCGTACTGAGGGTACGCTGAAACGACGTGCGGAGCATCCCGATGCGCAAATATTCAAAAAGTAATTGCGCCTTTTTACGTATGCTTGTAATCATATACGTGACGAAGATACGAACTTAAATACGTGACGTGTCGGCTGATTGGAATTTTTAAACGGTTAGTGTAAGGAAGATAGAGGGCTTATAGATCTAAGTGTGACGATTACGCCCTTGCTTAGATAGATAGAAACATTTTTATTGTGTACACCAAAAATAGAAAAAAAAGATTCTTGTGAGCTAATGCCACAAGTGGTGTCTTTATCGCTAACCAAGAATGGAAAATACGTAACAGCGAGATGTTGTTACATTATAAAGTTCTAAAAATTTATACTAATAAAAATCATACTAATATTATAAAGGCGAAAGTTTGTGAGTGTGTTTGTTCTTCACGCTCAAACGGCCGGACCAATTTTGATGAAATTTGGTATGGAGTTAGCTGACACCCTGGATTGAACACATAGGCTACTTTTTATCCCGAAAAAATACCTATAGTAAGTATGTAAAATATTTATGTATTAAGTATTGTATATTGTGTTTATTTTTGTATTAATTACTTCCTCTTCGGATTGTTTGCTCGTCCGAATAGGTACATACTCGTTGGAAATATTGATTCAACCTCGTTAAACGTTTTTGTGAGTGGTCGTTTATTTAAAAACCGATCCTTAATTTTAGTGCAGTTACATAAAAGATCAGCTATCATATAATGTTAATGGTAGCATCCGAGATTTCCAGTTTCCAGATTAAATTGGACATTTTTTAGATGCGGATTTTTCTGGTTCGGTTGCTAATACAACCTTCCAATATACTGCATACTCACATAAAGTATTCAAAAGATATATCTTGTGTTAGTGTTTGTGTGTGTGTTTGTATTTGTAATAATGTTCAATAATATCACATCTATACCTTTTAAGTGGATACGTTCTGTAGTTAGTTTTATTATAAACCCACAAGAACCTAACACTTTCCCGCGATAAAAAGTGTCCTATATGTTAATCTATGTGTGCCAAATTTCATTCAAATCCGTTCAGCCGTTTTTGCATGATTGAGTAACAAACATCTAAACATACAAACATTCTGACAGCCCTGGTGGCTCATTGGGAGTATGCCTGCCTGAGCTGTAGGGCGTAGGTTCGTTTCCCGCCAAAGACAAATGTTTGTTTGGTATAAACAAATGTTTGTCCTGTGTCTGGGTGTTATGTATGTATGTATTACAAGTATGTATAAAAAAAAAAAGTATTTATGTATTCTATCAGTTATCTGACTTCCATCATACAAGCTCTGTTTAGTTTGGGGTCAGATGGCGCTGTGTTTAATGTGTCCTTCAATATTTATTTATATTTTATTTATTTACGTTTCTTATATTAGTATCTTTCAATAAATAAAGTTTGGCTTTTCATTTAGATAAATATCGTGAACTGTTGTAATACTATATTCTAACAAACAGGTCTAACAAAAGAGCTAAAATCATATCTATTCTAGGTGTCATCAAGCACACAAAGGACACAAAGAAAGTAACTGCCAATGAGCGCAGGTGAGGAGAGTATTCAATTTAGATAAGAAAAGTCTAGTGATTTACGATATGCTTACACTGACACTTATAAAATACTACCTTGTAAGTTAACGTAGGTCAAGAAGGTTTTCATCGATTAAATTCAATCTAAAAGTTTACATTGAATTTGTAATTTTTTATATGATTTTTAGGGTTCCGTACCTCAAAAGAAAAAAACGGAACCCTTATAGGATCAATTTGTTGTCCGTCTGTCTGTCTGTCAAGACCATTTTTCTCAGGAACGCGTGAAAGTATCAAGTTGAAATTCATATAAAATACTCACGTCTACTGTCCCTTGGAGCTGTGAAAAAATCAAACTTCTAAGCCAACGCAATCAAAAGATACAGCCGTTTATGCTGCAAATTTTCGACACTCGCAAAGGAATCAAAACCTACAGGGTACTTCCCGTGAACTCCCGTGAAATTTGGTATGAAGCAACGTCTTATAGTACAGATAAAGGAAATATTGCGAAAAGCATAAGTTACCATTTAAAAAAGAATAATTTAACTTTTACTTATATGTATACCTACAGGATTGTACGGAACCCTCGGTGCGCGAGTTTGACTCGCACTTGGCCGGTTATTTATATTTATATTTTTTAGTTTTTCATATAAACTATTCTTCTAAACACTTTTATAAAAAAATTATTACATCCATTTATAAATTATATGTCAATAAAAAATTTAATATACAATTTACTCAATTACAAAATATGAATCAGTTTAGATTTCAGCTACATTACGTCAACAAATCCCGCCCCTGGCTGTGCCTGGTGCAAAGGTACCCGTGCAAATTAAATTTAATTGATAAAAATTAATTTGACTTAGGTTAACTTACAAGCCTGTTTTTTTATAAATACAACGTAAACTTTTACATTTAGTTTTGGTTTGAGTTTTAATGAATGACGCATACAGAGTGATGTTATGAGTTCAACTTGTATGTCTGTTTGTTAGCTCCCAAACGGATGAACCAATTTTGATATAAAGGTGACTTGATCAGGAATGTTCTTAGCTACGATTTAAGCCTTTGCACATCACACTAATAAATATTATACAGGCGAAAGTTTGTGAGTGTGTTTGTATGTTTGTTATTTCTTCACACGGCTGGACCAATTTTGATGAAATTTGGTATGGAGGTAGCTGACACCCTGGATTACTATAATAATTTTTATCCCTTAAAAAATATAGTGTTCACGTTCGCGTTAAAATATAGTGATCAGCGGGTAACACCGCGGGACTCAGCTAGTAATGTTATAAATGCCAATGAGTTATATATAGTGCGCATCTAGTTATTCCTATAGTCATCATTATAGTATGTAAATTATAAAAAAAGTAGAATTTGCTCAACATTATACCGTCTTGTTTATTAAGTAAATGTTTGGTATCTTAAATCTTCCCATTTCGCTAGAAAATAACCACAATTTCTGAGCAAACGATCGTCCCATAATTTTATACGGACTGACCACTGTACGAGCTACGACGGTACTCCATTAACTCCAATTTAACTTGGTCTCTTTCAACTTACTATCCCAATAAAAAGTCCTTGTAACAATTTTTTTCAGAGTTCAACTTAACCTGGATGATTTTAAGCTATCATGTAAGAAAATGTCCATCGATATAAAGAATGGTGATGAAATATGAACTAGATGGGCGTCTTTGCTACGAAGGTTTAGGTGAGAAATGTTTAAGGCGAAGGTCAAATGAAATGCCTACAATCAATAAACCATATCGTTTACGTATGTTGTTTCCTGGAGGAGATTTGGAGAAAACAATTGGCGGTTTTATCATTTAACGACCGACAATTGTTACAGAAATTCAATGCGGATAATAAAGATTATATCTATTTATTTTATGCGCTTAGAATTAACAGTTTGACATTTTAACTAAAGCGTAAGAATTTGAAGTACCTTCACGCTCTGCCTTTACTTTTAATTTGACATAGAAACGTATAAGCGTTAATTACCCAAGTATTATAAAAAAAAAATGAAGTTTCAGCAGCCTAGTTGAGAGACTATCTGGCTTCCAATCTGGAGGTCCTGGGTTCGAATCTCACGGCACGTACCTCTGTCTTTTCTAAGTTACGTGCGTATTGTCGCTGACTTCAAACGGCGAAGGAACACATCGTGAGGAAACTTATATGTCCGAGAGTTAATAAAAAAACCGAGGGTACCGTGGGTATATAAACAAAAGCTATGGTATTTTTTTAAATGGTAATTTATGCTTTTCGAAATTTTTCCTTTATCTGTGCTAGAAGACGTTGCTTCGTACCAAATTTCAAGATTCTGAGTTCACGGGAAGTACCCTGTAGGTTTTGATTCCCTTGCGAGTGTCGAAAATTTGCAGCATAATCGGCTGTATCTTTTGACTGCGTTGGCTTAGAAGTTAGATTTTTTCACAGCACCAAGGGACAGGAAATTTGAGTATTTGTTATGAATTTCAGCTTGATACCTCTACGCGTTCCTGGGAAAAAAGGTCTTGACTGACAGACATACGGACAACAAAGTGATACTATAAGGGTTTGGTTTTTTTCCTTTTGAGGCACGGAACCCTAAAACAAGTCTCGAAGATGCGTGAAATCAGGCAACCTGCACTTGGCCATGTGACATGACCCTACTCACAATGAGCTCAGCAGTGGGATAGTTTATAAAAACAGGGCTGACTCAGAAAATAAAATAAATCATTGACTATTTTCATTTCATGTACAAGAAAAATTAGCAAAGGCGCAAAAATACTACTTCAGACTACACATTAACTGGTTGCCATGATGTTGGCTTAAAGTTCTTATAATGGGCCTTTACCCGTACTTTGGCTAGACGTCTCGAGATTTCCCATTTCAAACTAACAGCTCGTACAATTTAATGAAACTTTCTACTTTTTACGACTTCTTTCGGGTATCGCAGTAGATATACTAGAAACTTTTAACTGTTAACTTTATCTAAACTGGTTTTGTGAAACTAACATAATATTATTCGAAACGGTACAAATACATGAATTTACAACTAAACGTTATTATAATACTACACAAACATTAATTTACTAAACATTTCGCGAATCCATTATCATACTGAACTTATTATAAATATATTTTTCTTTTGTTCACAACGTAAACAATGTTCAATGGGTAAAAATAAAACCAGCGTTATATTTCCAAGCAGATATTTTTTGTCGGAGATACTCGTAGTTGAATACTTTCACCCAATTTAACAACGAAATAAAACTTTTTACCCAGAAGTAGATCAAAGCATATAATCGTTAAAAATTACTCGAGTGAAAAATATAATCTATCGGAAAACTCTTGAAAAAAAAGATATCAAAAGCTCTCAACGAGACTCAAACCTTTCTTGTACAAAAATTAGGCTTTCAAGGGTAGAACGAAATGATTAAAATGGATTATTATGTTTCCGAGAATTTATTGCTGTCAAATTAATTTTGATTTATGTATTAAGCCAAATGAATAGGAAAATGACACTTGATGAATTTCTCTGGGATTAATAACTTTTCGCAACCAGTTTTCAAGGCTTTTAGCTGACAAAGCAAAACTTAGTAGCACTTTTAGACATCACTTCACAAACATGATATATATTTTGTGTTGAGCTCAATTGGGCCTTGTTAGTTCATTTCGTAAGTTTAGGTGTAACTTCGATTCCCATCTAGATCCATCGTCAAACATTTATGTGACGAACATGTTTGTTTTGAATTCGAGTATTCTAAAGGTATGTCTTAATATACAAGGTTATAAGCAATAGGTATAATAAGTTGAAAAGGGGTCGTTGTATTCATCATTATGAATAACGTTCACTGTGGAACTAACTTCGAAATTGCGAATGTATCATAATAGTAGTTGCTCAAAATGTTGAGTTCAATGACCCCTTTTTAAATTTAGTATATCTAAAGCTCCTAACCCTGTGTATAGCGGTTATAATATAGCGTATTATTGCAATCTAGTGGTTTTTTAACCAGATTTCTTCATAATCTTGAATGTATAGTGTATTTTTGTATACTATAACATCATAATATCATAGACCAGCGCTAGTCATACGACTTAGTATGTGGCCAGCATTATGCTGAGTTGACCTCCTATTTTGTAACTGTCTGTCTGTTTGTTTGTTTTTGTGTTACAAAACTGAATTATTTTCTTTATTTAATGAAGAATAAAATAATACTCTATGACACGTGAAGTATTAACGCTTCAATGTCACCTTGTATCAAAATACAATAAGTAGTTAATAATGCGATAGAAAAGAACAAATGAACGAAACCAGAACAACAAATAAACATAAAACAACTTAACCCTCTTTTTGCCTTAGTTAAGAAGTATCACATTAAAAGTATTTATTAACAAAATGAGCAGCCAAGTGAACTCAATAACAAACCAAAAGATACAAACGAGCAACAACTTGGAAAGAAGAGTAGAGTCAACAAAGAAAGTAAGTACCCAAATTGTTATCTCAAAGTGCCCTCCAAGCGAAAGTTAAATAAAAAAATATTTTCCGTTATGAATAAATTTATGTTAATTTATGTAACAAGGCTTGGTCGGATGATTATTATTCCGGGGTTTATCCCACGCTGATTTGATAACGGCTCGCCCTTCGAGGGATATGTTTCTGTGTGGCCAGAAAACCACGGAAACACTACGAATATTTAATGATTGCCTCTGTGAAGCTTACCCCACACAACACAAGTTCAAATGCAAAAAATATTGGCTAAAATTAAAAATAGTCAAAATTGAACATAATTGTAAAGACATAAGGCTTTATCTGTGGGACTGGCTGGTTCCTATACTAGTTATTAAACTGTGCTAAGAGCGCCAGAACCAACAGAAGAAGGCGCTAAAAGACTAAGAAAGAATTCAATTTTTGATTTAGTCGGAGTATGTAATTAAACTTGAGTAATCCCGTATAAGAAAAAAAAGATGAATTATTATTTCTAAATGATAAAAATATTCAACAGTAAAACAATCAAAATTTGACCATAAACAAAATTTACGGTAGCCGTTTTATTCGTTTTTTACACGACTGTCCAAAAGAAGGATTGGAATGTTTTTAAAGTTCGTGTACGTATGTATTTGGGTTTCTTTACTCCACCATACCTTTTAAATGCCTGAACAGATTTAGATGTATGAGGTAAAGCTAGAATCCTTATATAATTGCGAGAGACAATATTAATTTCGACGCCATTTCCATGGCTTTTTCCTACATTTTGTTATGATAATATATACAATGTAACTATCAGTCGTACATGACAATTTTCTTTCGACCATGAGAAGGTTTTGTTTTGTCCCTTAGAATGGGACGTAGATATAAAGATTTTTTATGGAAGAGTACGCCTGGCTATGATGACCGGCTGGCTTGACATATATAGTGTGCTTCAGATAAGTATTAAGCCAATGGGTTCATTTTAATGTGTTCAAAATTTATGCCAAAATGGTTTGTTAAAACCGCGAAAAAATACGTTCTCAATCAAAACGGGTTACAATACTGGCCTTTTTGTGTGGGGCACATTTTTATTTCGACTTTACCAAACTAGTTGTAAGAAAGTTGTTAAAGTTGTTAGTTTTTACATCTCGATGAAATTTTAACTAATATTATAAATGAACTACTAAACCGATCATCATGATATTTTTCATGCACGTAGTCAGGGGAACAGAAAAGGACAAAAAATTGTTTTATTGCATTTCTTTATTTAATTCAATTAGTACCGTTATATACGACTAAAAGGCAAATAATAAATATTTTTTTATAGTATTTAATAAACAAGAAATGAATCGAATAAATATTGTGTGAATAAAATGTCAAATATTAATAAAGCTAAATAACATTAAAAGAAGTAATGAGAAATAAACAAAAATAACTTTATTGTACAGATACAATTATATTTACAGATACAATTCTATGTACAAATATATATAGACTATTGAAAAAAGAAGGTTATCAAAAGCCCCGGCGAAGAGCATAAAAATGTTCGTCTCCACTTAGTCTTACACTGACTTCGTCGGAGAGCGGACGTGTTACTTCAGTGATAGAACAATGCGATGTATGTCGTTAATGAAGATGTTGGTAGATGGCGCTCGATTTTACAGATACACTGACCTCTATAGTAAAATTAGACAAATTGTAAAGAAAAAATCATTAATAAAAGACAATTAATAAGAAACGATGCCATGCCCACCCTCTCTACCCGTGGTTGCCGTAAGAGTCGGCTAAGGGATGTAATCCGGAAGATGGGCAGCAGCGTCTTCCTTGAACAATCACACCTAACTGCGGTCGCCAACCCGCCTGCCAAGCATGGCGAGTATTGGCAAAACCCCCCTAGGAGGAGGCCTATATCCAGCAGTGGACGTCCTATGGCTGATGATGTGATGTGAATAAGAAACGATATTAAGTTATTATTTTATTGATTTTGCGGTAATATAAGCCTATATTAGGACTATATTAAGTCATGAAAAGTTAACATCATAACAGGAAAGCGTATCTAAGTCAAGTAAAATTTGTATGGCTAACGTTTAACATTAACTGAAAAAGGTAAGTAACCCCGAGTACAAAATTGACAATAAATATAGTATTTACATACTTTTCAAATAAAAAATATAAAAGAAGGTCGAAATAACCTCCTTCTTTAATTTAATTAAGTAAAAAGGATAATCAAAGGTAATTCGAGCTGAAAAGTATGTAAATCCATGTTAACATTTTCTTTTGTCCTTAATTTTATTTTAATATTGCTGTCAGAGTTATAAACCCAAAATAAATAGGTACTTGATAGGAAACGGATACGCTTTCTTCTATGTTCATATCAGGTTTAAGGTAAAATAAGGGACGGAAATGTGTTAAGTTACAGTACCAAGAGTGAGTATAAAATATTATGAATAAAGAAAATATGCCTAAACTACATGAAAATAGAGTCGTTAATACAAAATCTAATTTAATATTAGTATGTAACATGTACATTGTATATTTTAAATCATAATTATATACAATGATATTATATATATAGAGAGGTCGATATCGCACTAGCGCGCAAGTCGTTGCAGACAAATTCAGACAATTGTTGCAATTTGATTTGCACTAGTGTACTTCAAGCGCAACACACTACGTATAATTATCTCTTTCTGTATCATACGTTCCGTATTATCTATCGCATTCGCAGTTGTAAGTGCATTTGTAATAAAAACACAACGAAATCTGAACGCTGCTAGGTATGAACGTAGCGTATCATTATAATATCATTGCTTATATACGTAGTAACAATTTTACTTACTATATTTTTTTAAAGTTTGACTAGCAATGTGTTTGATCACAATTCACCTGATGTTAAGTGACGGTGTGGTCGAAGATGGTAAAGCACACCTAGCCTGGAATGGAACTGGCTCTCAAGTGAGGCTGCCGGAACGCACCGTTAGATGCTTGGCGGCATATTTTCAACTTGAGGGTGGTAGCTAGCCAGCCGAGTACTAGAAAGAACCCTACCACCACACTATGGTTTCCTCACGATGTTTTTCCTTCACCGGCAGCTCAAGCTTATTGTTGGGGTTTGAACCCACGCCCTTCGACATGCGAACCGACCGCGCTAACCACTGAGCTATCATCGCTACAAAATCATCGCTATGGTTTCCTTACGATGTTTTCCTTTACCGGCAGCTAAAGCTCATTGTTCTTATTAAAGGCGATTGCTTGTATTTAAGCGAGTATATTTTCGTCATACCATTGTAAGGCTTACATATTTTATCGTTACTATAGAATTATATAGAACTGATCTCTATCTAAAATAGTTGTTTAAAATTGTATGCGTAGAAAGGATTTTCTTTGTTCTTGGATAAAAAAATATGTTAGATCAATTGGGTGGTTGAAATTGTTACCGTGTAAGGTTCAACGCTTAAAAAATATATTAGCTACCTTACTGTACTTTTGTGTACCTACTCTTTTACTCATAGTGAGTAAAAGTGGGTAGGTACACAAAAGGGGTATTTTTTGCGTTTTCAGCACGCTGGGTGCAGGTAACAGGTTCTTTTATGCGATTGCCGAGAACTCAACTGCCGAGCGATACACACGGTGTTAAAAGAAGGCAAACAACAAAATTCAAATAACTTCTGAAATGAACATTTATTACATATTATTGTCGTTTCATTATTTATTTTATTGACATATGTTATGGAAAAATGATTTGTAAATTTGGTGTTTTCAATTAAATATTAGTATTTGTATCAGATATTCTGCCGCCAATCAGTAGTGTGTGAACATTACTGTTCCAGTGTGAAGGGTGCTGCAGCTTACGAAAGGGCTGTTGATACTAACCAACGAAAGTATCCAAGTAATGAGCGTACTGTACGTTGTTTTGCTGCCCAAAGTTCTGTGTATTGCTGCAATGGTCATGGACATGGGTTATCTCTTACCATTAGAAGATCGTCTCGTTTGTCTCATTACTTTTAAACATAAAAGAATTATAATAGTCTGCGTCTGCGCCTGCATCCGTGCCTGCGTCTACGTGTGCTTCAGCGTCTGCGCTGTGTCTATGTCTATATTATATATACATATATAACATATGTGGTCTATAAATATATATAGATAGACCACACCTATACCTTTTTTCTGTTTTATAATTTATTTTAATCATTATTTATTATCTGATATTTTTGTTAGGTATTGCATCAAAGTTAATGTCTGTTTTTTATTATTATTAAGGTTGGAGAAAACAATTTAAGTATAATTCCGCCCTAACTAAACATCACGTGGACGGAGTCGCGGGGACAGCTAGTATGTTATAAGTTTTGATTTATTTGGCTTTTATTGAGAGACATAATAAACAGACGGACCAACAACGAAGGGTACCTTTTTTCTTTTGAGGTACGAAATCCTGAAAAACAACGTTGTTGTCTAACGATAAAAATGGTGTGTATCGTTTTTACCCGGAAACTGGTATCGAGTAAAGAATTCTGCTTACGTAGTGCCAGAATGCTTTGTTCATTTAAAGGTTTTTTTTGGCAAAATATACGGTTCAGTCTTAATTACGATAATGTAAACCAACAAAGCAATTAATATTCACTTTGAAGATTTTATGATTGTAAAAGGATCTTAAATCTAGACGCACAGTTCGTATCAGACTATATAAATATTGTATTAACATTAAACAGATTTGAAATTTTGATTAGAGTTTTGGTGTTTTATTTGGAGTAGAGTAGAGAAGTAGTTAGACTATTTTTATCACGGGAAATTATACGGTTCTGGCGAAGTAACACGACGTTCTGTTTTTTTTTTTTTATGATGAATGGGCTTGCGTTTGATATCGCCATTTCACCTGATGTTAAGTGAAGATGTGATGTTAACTGTAGCGCTTAGTAAAGATTATAACACGATATGTATGAATGAATACTAAAGAAAGTATTGGTTGGCAAAATTTTGAGTTCTTATATATAGTATAGGCAGAAAAAGCCATCATTTCTTTTTAAAAGTACGTTTTATACGAAACCAGAATAAACTAAACATATTTTTTTTGGTTAATTTTTTCCCTTTCGGGAAAGGCAAAGGGTGTCAAGCCCATACAGCCATCGTCTGATGTTGTTTTTAATTTCATTATTTTAATAATTTAGGCCATCGTGGCAAAGTCTATAACGACTTTAGTTTTTTTTTTTTTTTTTCGTTGTTAATCTAAAATAGTCGACCAAATAGGTTAAGGTTAAATTAACTCTAAGGTGGTAAAACTTCGCCCTGTTATTTAAAGACTGCTGCGGAAAATACTTTTAAGATCACCTAGTTAGCACATGAAAGAAAAGAGAACTAGAGTTTGCCCGACTGTATAATAAAGATCAGAAGTAAGCGCTCCATTATTTCACGTCTCGCTGAAGCTTGCACCCGTGCACGGTTAGAATTTCGTTCCAGCGCGGGATAGTCTAACGTGCGATAGACTTCGGACACTATAGATTTATATCCGATGTTACAAACAGGACGAACAATTATAGTAATTGTTGAAGGGTAACAACAAGAAGGGTGCTAATGGTAGTAGATGAGCGATAGAACACTTCAATACGTAATAAATCAGCGAAAAAAGCTTGAAAATAGTAATGTATATATACATTTAGAGTTTGAAACTGTAGTCTGTAACATCTATGTGTATCTACTGGTGAATTAAATCATCATATACCTACATAAAGTGGATGTAGATAGGATATTTCTTTGCAGCATTAGATCAATCAAGCAACAGTTAAGCAAACGTTGTTTCGCCAAATATGACTTAATTCGATAGTAGCAATAATAACTCAGTAGTTAGCGCGATCGGTTCACACGCTGAAGGGCGTGAGTTCAAACCCCAACAATAAGCTTGAGCTGCTGGTGAAGGAAATCATCGTGACGAAATCATAGCATAGTATACTTTCTAGTAGTCGGCTGGCTAGGTACTACCTTCAAGTTGAAAACCTGCCACTAATCATCTATCAGCATCATTATCTATCAGATCAGTTCCGCCGTACCATATAATTGTATTGTCACCATATACATAATACATACTTGATACATAAGTACACTTTTGAGTGTAATCGGACATTACGAAGTGGATCAAATTCAACTTGCAAGATTTCACCCGAACAAACATACACACATACATTGCTAGTTAAATAAAAGCTTGTAAAATATCGTACACCCTGTATAAATTTTCGCAGCTGTCAATCGACCCTCGTCGAAAGCGGACGGAGCGCACGATATCGGACGGGCCGGGGCCGGCTGTCAGCTTCGCACCGTCCGCTTGGCACTAATCGACTCACACGCCACACATCACCGTCACGAGATGGGATTGACCCTCCACGATCCAGCTGTCCCTACATTAGGCTAGGATTTAGAACACGACGCCCTGCATCCCCTAGGTGATTCATAAATATGTAGAAACTGGATTACCGGATTAGGGCCGGCCCGTTATAAGCATTCTTCATAAAATGCAAATAGAGATATACCGCCCGTATTTTACGCAATTTGACAACGATTTTACAGGGACACAGTTTTTGTTTTATCTGGGGCCGTAAATGACAATTTGGGTTGTGCAATTTATGTGTGTCCAATTAAATTGCTGGGGCGGAGTGCGTGGTGATGTAAATTTGATTTCGGTAGATATATTGGAATATACTGAAATAGTTTGTGGTTGTTTAAACAATGTCTTAACGTCCCAGTAAATTGTTTGTGACCCAAAGAGCTGTTTTGTAGTTTTCTGATAAAAAGAGAAACGAGGAATTCTGTAGAAAAGTAGACTAAACTGCTAGGTAGTAGATGTAGGTTTATCTGCTGAGCGAAGTGAAACTTTCCTTGCTAGAAATGCAGGAGAAAGCTGTGGTAGAACAAATATATTTTGTAAGTAATGCTATTTCGTATTTTTGAAATAAGCGCTTATTGGAAACTGAAATTGTATCGTGGTTACAATTTCAATTTTATGACAACCTTGTGATTCTTTTGAAAGAGAATTACGTAGAGAATATATTTACTTAGGTATATCTTTTATTCAAAAAGATTCCGGCGAATTAAGAACATTTTCCTTATTTTGAAGCCGTTTAAAAAATATGGACCCCAATGGACAGCTTGTGACGAACTAAGTCGCTTAGACAGTTTTTAGACCACCAAAGCTGAAGACCATGCAATCTAGAAGAAGGAAAGGGGGGCATTTGCCCAGGAGTGGGATACTAGAGGCTGAAAATAAAAATAAATGTAAAAATACGGACAAAAATGTTATATTCAAAACTCGAAAGACGTTAGTGAGTTAGTATGAGAGTACGTCTTAATTTTAATGAATTTCTTTTTAATCGTTTTGTTTCTACAAAAATCCCACACATAAAAGCATTTAAATTCATAGCATCTAGTTTTTCGCACACGTTTGCCATTTTTTCCAAAACATTATTACCGCTATTACGAGTATTAAAAAATTTAAATTATTCTATGCCTCTGGGAGGTATTCTTGGAGCTAGCTAAGAAATGATGTAAGTAAAGTAATAGAAAATAAGTAATGGAAAACAGCGCACGTAATAAAATAGATCACACACAAAGTCATACCGACCTTCATACATTCTGATAGGTATCTTGTCTGTGTTAAAAAAATCGATTTAATGGGCCGAGTTCAATGGCCCCTCAGTCGACAGTCGGACACTCAGTCGGAGACAGTACAGTTTATGTGGACGCTACGTTTGTTCCAAGGTGATTATTGACGTGATGTCACGCGTGACGTGTGACACGTCGGACGTGTTATACGTCAGACGTGACGGGCCGCGCCCACGCGCGTATGATTTGCGCTTCCGCTCCGCTATTTTTATTTCCAAAAGCTTCCTGTTTTGATGATGCGAATCAGGGGTAATCGTAATAACATCCAATAAACGTTTCTCGAATACACGAGCACAATATCAAATTAATTAGGACGGAAGGTTATAACGCTAGATATCGTATTTTGTTTGATAAATACCTAATCAAACCAGGACAACGTCGGCAACAAAACCGGTTTTTGTTTTACTTATGCGGGATTACTTACGTTTAATTATGTCGGATACTTCGACTATAGTTTCAGCATCATCCGGTGGGCTTCTTCAAGGTGTCAAAGAAGTACACGCGCAGCTTCGTCTTGCTTCGCACTACGGGCCACTGCGCGCCTCCGCGGGCGCGGGAGTGGGAGCTAGTAGAATAGTAGTGGATGCACCGTAATGATATATAGATAATATGATACATACATAAATTTATATATGTATATAGGAGATATATAGTAGTGTAGTGTAATATAATAGTGTCGGGGTAGTGTTGAAAAACCTAGTAAGATCGTGAGACATTTTGGGTTATTAGATACCCATGTAATGTTTTTTGTCATTGATATGTGTTAAGTGCTAACTTTTTTGTTAAGAAGAGTCAAATTGTTAAATAGTGTGTGACGTTAGTGAATATTATTTTATCTATATATGACAAATTATAATGTAGTAATGATAGTAAAAAAAAAAAATTTCGGCTAGTAGAATACTATAAAAATCAAGGATCAAACATTTCTTTGAAGGAATCACTATTTCTTTAGCAAAAGCAACTTGTTGCCAAGATGTGAATAATGAATAATAATAAATGTCATTAGACATTACACACAGACACAGAACACACAATTTGTTTATACCAAAAAATGTGTCCTGAGTGAGAATCAAACTTACGCCCTACAGTTCTTTAAGCAAATATACTACCAATGAGCCTTTACGGTCGAAAAAAGTTCACGAAAAAATTGATTTTATCATTTTATTCAAAAACTTTTAACTTTTCAAAGCTAGAATTATAACAAATATGCTTTCCATAAAAAAAAGGATCCGCAAAATTAACCCCTGTTCATTCTTAAAGCAAACAACATTACGTTCTTTCGGTTGAAATTTCGACATTTTGGACCTTTCAAAGTCACGGGAGCATGACGTGATTAATTCTGTTGAGTGAGGTCGTTTCGGCCCCAGTTGCTGTTATAGGTGGTCCTTATGGGCCGGTGTGACCCCTGAGCCTCTAATTGAATCCTCTTGCGGCCCTGGCATTATTAAGATGTAATTAGGTGTGTCTGTATCGCAAAAAGATTGTTCTGGAATATTTGTCTTCTCTCGCTCTAAGAAAATTTTGGTGAATCTATCTATCTCTTTTAAACGAGCAATTCTTGCAGGGGATTTCGGGGGCGATAAATCGATCTAGCTAAGTTTAATTCTAAGAAAACGTGGTTTTATCCGTATTTTCAACCACGTCATCTAGGTACTGAACTTAAATTGAAACATTACGTTAATTTATTATGAATGGGTTAATTATTATTTGTGAATTATAGTCAAATTTATGAATAATAATTTTCTTGATAAATGACGTGACAAGATAATATTTAGTTGCAAAAATAAAGACCACTTGAAGTTTTTATAAACATATGATTAGCTTGAGTTTTATTTGATTTGTACTGAGCATGTTTTATATTTAAAAAAATATATATTTCGTAGGAAATTCACACAGCGCCATCTGACCCCAAACTAAGCAAAGATTGTTGTACTATGGCAGTCAAATGTTTGTCCTAAGTGGGAATCGAACCCACGCCCTACAGCTCTCAAGGTAGATATTCTACCAATGAGCCAACAGGGCTGTCATTACTTGTTACAATGAGTATTTAATGACCGAACTACAGAAACTAATTTTTAAATGCAAAATTTATGAATTGAACGAGACTTTCCTGATAGTAAGAGATAACACATCATCAGCCATTATACGTCCACTGCTGAACATAGGTCTTCTCCTGGGAGGGTTTGGCAATACTCGCCACGCTTGGCAGGCGGGTTGGCGAGCGCAGTTAGGTGTAATTGTTCAAGGAAGACGCTGCTGCCCATCTTCCGGATGACATCCCTTAGCCGACTCTTATGGCAACCACGGGTAGAGAGAGTGGGTACAATTCTTACGCCGGCACCACCACGACAATAGTGCAAGAGATAACGCCTGTCCATAATCATTGCAGCGATACATGGAACTTCGAAAAAACTAAGTTCAGATCATCGCTGCTTTGGCGTTCATTTCTTTCAAAACATTCGATGGTTAGTCTCGACAGCCCTGCTATATTGCTAGCTGCAGTAAGTACCCTTCAAACCGGAACACAGTAATTTTTACACACTACTTCTCGGTGACAGAATATGTGCTATTGCGGTGGTACCTAGATAAACGACCTCCTGAGATCGACCACCAAATGGCAAACAGTGAAGTTTGGACTCATTTTGTGTTGCATTTTTCATTGCATGTAATGCACAAATATGACTATGTGTTCTGTGTGACTTGTTTACATATTAAGTAGTTAGTAATATTGTGCTCTAGATAATTACTGGGCTGTCGTGTTACAATACGAGACGAATATAGAGTTAAACAATATGTACATACTTAAACAGATTTAGAGTTCTAAAATGCCTTGGTACTTAAGTACTTTTCAAAAGTAAATAAAATACTATTTTTTAATGAAAAATAAATTTAATTCCTAAATGTTATTTATTTTATAATAATAGTTTGCCCGACACAAGTTTGTATTGTGGCAAGCGTGCGGTGGTAAACCACTGCACCGCTAACTTCTCGAGCCACAATTAACTGGCTGAATGTCCAAAGTTGTTATTACTACCATAGTATGGAAAATGTATTTAAAGGTAAGTTTATTTCTAACTAGAACCGACAATGACTTAAATAGTAGTAAGGACTGCATTAGTTTTTAAAATCCAGGCTATTCTCAAAATGATTGTAGAAAAGAGTTTGTATGTTATAGAAGGTAATCGGCGCGTTGCTGTGAAAAAAAAAAAACAATTGTATTATTCCTATAGCCTTCGCGCAAGTGGAAGCGATAAGTTGACTAAGTTTCATCGCAATCGGATGAATATTAATAATAAAATTGGAGGACCTCTTACACAGCGCCATCTAGCCCCAAACTAAGCAAATCTTGTACTATGGGAACCAGACTCCTGATAGAATACTTAAATACTTATTTTTTTTAAATACATATAGAACACACAGACACAAACAAACGTTTATCGTCACGTAAATGTTTGTCCCGATGGAAATCGAACCCACATGTTTCAGCTCTCGAAGCAGAACTTTACCAAATGAGCTTACAGGGCAGTCAATGAATGGTACGGCAGCGCATAAAATACGAACAGACAAACATAAATGCTTATGTTATATGAGATGTAGAGTGATACATATATGCTCAATTGCACATACTGTCTTTTGTGTTTATTGCAAATGTTTACTTTTATAATAGAAACAGACACAGACGAAAAGCGGCTTTATTTTATACACTATTTAGCTAAGATACAAATAGAAAATGCTTACATCAATACTTCTGAATAACTCGTAAATTTCTGCTTCTATTCTTTTATAATAAGAAATTAGTATACACGGATGAGTACCCTTAGTAGTTTGGCGTGCGTCCAATCGAAGTTCCGTCCCGGGGCTAATGAGACTACGTTGGAAATGTGACCGCCAAAGCTATCACTGATAGCTTTTACAGGTAATACTTTGGAAGTTGTTAAGGGGTTTGTATGTGTAATGTGAGCATGTGCATACTTCAGCGAACTATTAAACTTATGTGCTAATGCACAGTGTCGCATTTAGCGTAACAAAAATATGGTAGTTATGCGTCGACGTTGTGATTCGTAGTGGCATATGTAGGGTTCAGGACGACCTCTCATGTGTGGAGCTGTTGGGATCTATAGATATTGCCGTTGCCGTGTTAGCTTATTTACTAGCCCTGTTCGCCAATACAAACATAGATAAATCTCAACGCAGGGGAGTCCACAGCACGTTAGACCTTCGCAGCAAGAAAAAGAAATACCAACGCCGTCGCACCGGCTCGTCAAGTCGGAGGTCGGTATACATTCTGGGGCCCACGGTCTACAACCGCGTACCCGCTTCCGTCCTGGATGCACCTTCCATCGCGTGTTTCAGAATTAAGGTGAGATCTTGGCTGCTAGACATTTTATTATATTGGCAACATATTTTATATTGACATGCTTTATTTTACTATGGAAACTGACGTGGTTTTGACACATTTTTGTTTTACTTATGCGGGATTAAAAATACTCCGGCTATAGTTTCAGCCACATCCAGTGGCCTTCATCATGGAAACAAAGCTGAGATAACGCGCGCGCGGCCTCGTCTTGCTTTTGCTGGAGTTTCCGATAAAATTAAACGTGAGCATAAGTAAAACAAAAGACATGTTTTTATTGATATGTAATCAATGTTTTTGACATATTTAATGATATATTTGACTTGTAATTTTGATTTCATCAATAAAATATTTTTATTTGGAAGCAAAGTTACTGCCAAAAGAGCTAATAGGACAGTCTGTGCGCAAATAATGCAAACCATTGCTGATTTAAAGTATAAGCTGGTAATAAAATTAGTAATCACTGAACTCCGGAACATTGGACAGACTTTTAACTTCACAAAACTTTCCGACCTCGCAATTAACAAGCGCTTTTTAAACTCTTCAAGATTGTAGTAGGTGAAAACCCCAATTTGACGGCATTCTCCGAAGTCACCGCTCCGACCTAAACCGATTACAGTCCCGCAAACTCCGCGAAGAGATTGTAAGTAGAAGCTACTAATTCCTCGCTTGGTTTCCCTCCCCTCTTCGACTTCACAAGCACCTGACTGAATTTTAAGCGCTCCTAACTTTGAAGTCCGGGACTAGATAAATCAGAAAATGAGCGGCCAAATATGCAAATTATCTATTAGTTGTTTGTTGCCTCGGAAATAATGTTGTTTGCGTGCCGAGTAGTTGCGCATTAATGCGAAATTTGTTAACTGTTTGGAGTTATCATATCGCGATTATATAAACGGATAAACTGTTTCTGACACTTTATAAGTGCATTAGAGTTTGTTGATGGCATTTATTATAATAGTATCTAGTATTTATATCATAGTATTTGGTTATTCGAAGTTGGCCTTGCTCTTTGGCCTCAGAGTCGCTTGTGTAATACTTGGAATCACAAGGAATTAATCGCACACAAAACACTATTAATTGACACCATGTTTTTGTGCGCGATTCGGTTCCGTTGATAAATATAATTACGAGATTAAATCGAGAAAGCTGAAAAATTAAATATAAATATATATCGGTATTCAGCATGTGTCATAAAATGTGAGATTTCACGTCAATGTCAACTTGACCAGCTAGGTGCTTGACATCAGCTCATCTGATGTTAACTGACGATTCGGAGTTGGAATGTTGATGCTAACTGACGTTTCTTCATTTTTAAGAGTTTCTATTTTACAGAAATACACAGTGTTTGTTTTAAATGTGTATTTTATTTTTATATGTATTGGTTGCTCTCTATTGTCATAATATCTAACATATCAAATGCATTGTTAGTCAGCTTATCGTCTTTTATGGTAACTTAAAAATGTCATGTGCTATTTTGCTTTATGAAAGTATTATGGAATATAGATTGCTATGACTATTCGAAAACATCCTACATTCGTGAAAAGCCGACTAACGAATATTAAAAGTAAGCCCTGAAAAAAATTCAATGGTCTTTTGAAATATAGCTATACCTGCAATCGCTAGAATCCTTAGCTGCTCGGCGACTAACCAAGTACCGGAAAAAGGGTTGCCAGATATCTATGCCTGTTTAAATTCATATAATTTCGTTTCATAATGCGTTGGGTGATGCTTTTCTTCGTCCCTTCGCTGATATAATCTTACCACGCCCAGATGGAAATCACTTGATATTCTAAACAAGAACGCTCGATTTGACACTGGCAAATGCATAAAATGTGTTGCCAAAACCAAGGAAAAAACAGTGCGCTTGTTTGATCAACTACACTTTTATCAATATCGAACTAAATGTCAACGTCAAACATAAAAGCGCCAAAATTTATAATTCAGTATGTATAAACACAAACTGTAAGGCGAAAGCTTCCAATGCAACTTAGCTTGAGAATGGATGAGCCCATTTAGCTGATACAATTTTTTAAGTTTGTGATACTTAAAAAAATAGAGCGGAAGTCGTTATTTAATAATATTATAATATTTTGATGAGCAGAAATTTGAAATCGCGAAAAATTAATCAGTTTTTTCATACATTATTTTCAAGTGTCAATTTTTTTTGCTATTGATTTTATTTTTGGCAATTGCTCCCTTTTTGCCGTAGTGGTGCCGGCGTAAGAATAGTACCCCACCCTGTCTACCCGTGGTTGCCGTAAGAGTCGGCTAAGGGATGTAATCCGGAAGATGGGTAGCAGCGTCTTCCTTGAACAATCACACCTAACTGCGCTCACCAACCCGCCTGCCAAGCGTGGCGAGTATTGGCAAAATCCCCCTAGGAGGAGGCCTATGACCCCAGCAGTGGACGACCTATGGCTGATGATGTGTGCTCCCTTTTTACCCATTGTTTGTGCGATGTAGATTATTATCTAGTGGAAAAACCGAAAGTGATAAGGCGTTCCACAGAAGATAGGTACAAAACAGTCGATAAAATCGAGCGGTACAATTCTTCCACACATCTATAATAAACGCTGGAATATGGAACAGCTGTTGTTTTTTTATAATTTAGGAATTGTGTCCATAGTAAAAGTTGCTGATAACAAATAATAAGTACAATTACCCCCTTTCGTTTAGTACACCCAACCTTAGTTTAGTAACCCTGTAAAGATGTGAGACCGAAAGCCGAACGCTATTGCAAACGAAAATTACCTTACGCTAGAGATCAATGAACGGGCGGCATCTATTAACCTCTATTGTCAGCTGATATTGTTGGTACAAATACATCACGTATTTTATAAAAACGATGTTTTTAATAAAATATGAAATGATATCTGATATGGTGACATTCATCTGAAAGAAATCTATTCACTCTAGCCTTAAAAACGCCCAAATTGTAGTATAGGATTGTATAGCAAACAAAGAAGCCGGCAATGAAATGCATTCATGGGCTATACGCATAAAAAAATAGAGCTGAATCGCTGCGTACGAATACTGGGAACATCCACGAGGAACGGAACGTGTCGTTCATCTGCTTGTCCTGTGCTATGGTGGAAAGGAGAAGTTGGAATAAAGTCATGTGGCTCTTAGGCACGCTCCCTGAAATGTATCTAGTAAAAAATAGACATGGGTACATGTTTCTGCGGCTCTCTCTTTTTTGCAATAACAATCGTATTGAAATATTCAAAGTTAACTCGTGCTTGTTTATCAGCGTAACCATTGTCTTTGTTCTCGCGAGCGCTTCCCAGTACGAAAACTGCAAGTAATAATAAAAAAATGAACCCGTTTACGTCTGCCACCAAGCATTTAACAGTGTGTTCTGGCAACCTCACTTGAGAGCCAGTTCCGTCACTTAACATCAGCTCAGGATGTGATCAAACTCCTAGCCTGTCAACCATAAAAATTATCATCATCATCTCAGCCGTACGACGTCCATTGCTGGACAAAGGCCTCCCCATTGATTCTAATAAAGACCGCAGAACGCGCTGGATGCGAGCCACTTCCTACCGGTCGTCTGTCTACCTTGTGGGTGGACCTCCTGCGCTGCGCTTGTCGGTCCGCGGTCTCCACTCCCGAACTTTGCAGCCCCATCGGCCATCAGTTCTGCGTGCTATCTGCTCTGCCCATTGCTACTACAACTTACTAATTTGCTGGGCTATGTCGGTTATTTTAATTCGTTTACGGATCTCCTTATCACATCCTTCTCCAAAGGTCACTGTGCAACTTTGAGTTAAAAAAATATATATCGAAACTAATTATGTAATCCCGGTTCAGTAGACGCATGAAGCGTGCCTAGCAGCCCTGGTGGAAAGTGAATATCTGCATTCCTTTGGCGAAGCGCGAACAATGCGAGTCACACTCGCGTGATCCGGCTCATACCGGATCAAGCCGGTAAATTGCGTTAAGCCAGCGCTGCTTCGCACCGATAGAGGGCTGCACTTTACAGCCCCGATTACTCATTCAACAAAAAGGTGAGTTTCGAGAGGTGACAAAAACGAGTGAATAGGCGACACGGTATATTGGAGGCCGCTTGAATTTTTCGCGAATATTACTTTCTTTCTGATGACAGGTTTTCATGTTTGATACTCGGCGGAGCAGATGTTCTATCAATGACAAATATCAGACGGGCTGGCCTAAACATTTACGAGAATTACATACCTACCTAGTACATAAGCGATAAAGAAATGTATGAAAAAGAGCAGTTTCCATTTCTCGAGGGACAGTTTATTGCAAATAATATAGGTAAACATATATCTATAATACATTTATATCAGTTGAAATATCACAAGGCGTCTTCTAGTCCTAAAATAAGCAAAACATATGCTCTGGAACAGACTTATAGAAATACTTATAACACATAAACACACATGTTTGTTCTTTTTGAATTAAGCCTACACTTTACACGTTACATACAACTCTCAAAGTTTCTAGATACCAGTCTACCAGCCGTACCAGTCGTCATAGCCATTATTTTATCACTAAGGTACTACATACGTAGGTATGTATTTTTCGTAAAATTCTGAAACGTAGTCTTAGATGTTTGAATGATAAATTTGAAAATATCCTCTGTGCAATATGTTTTTTCATGATATTGTACAAATATTCCACAGCAAAAAGAACACGACACAGGTACAAGCGTTATTTACTGAATTTTGTAATGGTTAATAGGCTTGAGGTTTAAATTTAGCTCACCTAATAAATAAAAATAAGTATTGAAGGACATTTTATACAGCGCCATCTAGGTCCAAACTAAACAAAGCTAGAACATGATACTATGTTACCAAATACATGATATAATACTTTTTTGTTTTAATTACATACAGTACACACAGATACAGAATACACATCTATGTTTGTCACACAATTGTTAGTGGTGAGTGGGAATCGAACCCACGCCTTTCAGCTGTCGAAGCAGAACTACTACTAAATGCGCTAACAGAGTAGTCTTGTCAAGCAGCCAGGCAATATATTTCAAACGAATTGCTAATTTGCTAGTTTCATTATGATCTATGCTAACTAATTAGTTAACAAAAACCATTTATATCACAGTAAATAGATTTTCATTCATATAAAACTCATTTAAATTCAAATAAAATCATTATTAATTAATCCAGTGTCACTCAATTTAAATTACGTGTCAAAAGACTTAAAGCTTTTGCAATCAACCTTCATTAGGGCATATTCTAATGGATGTTATGTTTCACAGAATAATAAATCAGTAAGGATACCCCGCAAAATCATGCTCCTAATTAGCGCATTGATGTTATGCCATCCACTTCGCTATTTAAGCTAAAAATAAACGACATAGACATTATCACTACATACAACTATACAACACTTATACAAATACAACAAATACAACTTATAAAACAAAGTCGTCCGCCGCGTCTGTTTGTCTGTCTGTCTGTTCGCGATAAACTTAGAACTACTGAACGAATTATCATGCGAGTTTCACCGATAGATAGCGATTATGATTCATGAGGAAGGTTTACATTGCACCCGCGCAAAGCCGGGTCGCTAGTTTATTGATAATTATCAAAATTACACTTCAAGTTACTGGGCACCCAAGATAACCACTTGCCCAAGTGCACTTGGGCAAGTGGTTATCTTGTGTTACTACAGCGAGAAGAGAAGAGGATATAAATACTTGTGGTTTTTGTTTTTATTTAAATTAACGTTTTTTAAATTCGTTTTAGCTTTTGAGTTTATGTCAAAAGTCTTAGACATTTAAAATTTCGGTTAAGTTTTTAAAATTATTGTCAAGTTTTTAAAATTATTGTCAAGTGTTTTTAAATTGTTGTCAAGTTTTATTAAATTGTTGTCAAGTAAGTTAAATTAAAATCTTCATTACTGTAACTGAAACAACTGTTACGCGGAAATAAACTAAATAGGTATATACATTAAACACTTTTTAGTGTGATGTATAAAAAAAATTAAACTGTCTCAAGCCATTGTCTTACTTTTTTTTTTTATGTGAAAGTAATGAGATGAATCTGACGCTCTCCTGATGGTAAGAGTCATTTATGCCTGTCCATAACCATTGCAGCGATACACAGATCTTTGAGTAACAAAACAAAGTCCAGGGCATCGCTGCTTTGGCGCTCATTACTTTGAGACATTAGATGGTTAGTCTCAATAGCCCTGTAATTTCTCTAGCTACAGTACCCTTCAAGCCGGAATACAGTAATGTTTACCCACTACAGCTTGGCGGTAGAATATCTCGTACTGCAGTGGTACCTAACTAGACGACCTCCCGCTAATCAGATTTACCACCAAGTAAACTGGGACTAAACTAAAACCCTTGCAATGATGTTAATATTAAATTTGACCTGTATATAAATATACCTACTAAAACTATTTTACATGTTCTTATTTCATAGCGGTCAGACTGATGAGAGTCGCATTCGATTATCCCAAACTAAAATGGCATAATAGAAAAGTTTTAGGCTAAATTATGCGACCGTAGGCAATGGATCGAGCCACATGTGTGCTCTGCCTAATGCTCTAATGTAATGGATGGCACGACCCTACGAGCAGCCAAGAATTAAACAGCGTCCTATAATGTGCATACAAGGGCAAAAGTATGCCCATATTAGAATTAGATGAATTAGCGTGGGCCCATTAATTACGAGTATATGTGAGAAGATCTCTTAGTATATCCTTAGATATAGTTTTAGCCGTGCTTCGATGTTTCACAGGCTAACCTACAAGACCCGGTGGTTTAGCTTGACAATGAAAATAAAAGGTAAGGTAAGGTAGGTAGGTGAGCAATATATAGAAATACATATTCAATTTATTGCATAACTTATTTAAAAAAAAGTAAAAACTATCTTAAACTATCGTAGTAAAAACTATTTTAATTTTGAAACTAACTATTTATGTAAATTATTCTGAAAATCTGTCGCCAAGTACCTAACTGCGTTCCGGCAGCCTCACTTGAGAGCCATTTCCATTCCAGGCTAGGTGTGTTCACTATCTTTGACCACACCATCACTTAACATCAGATGAGCTGTGTTCAAACATTTAGCATGGCAATCATTAAAAAAAAAACAAATGTAATTAATTTGAATTTTCGTTGGTATGTTCTTTTATAACTTCTAAGCTACTCATACAAGTTTCTTGTAGGTAAGCGTGCTCCATCCTATACTCTATTCTATCATGTCAAACGTAAATCTATTTTGAGAACAATAATAATCATAATTGATTAAATTTGTGTTTGTTGTATGATTAAATTTGTGTTTGTTGTAAATTGATTGATTGCAATACGCGTGTACCTACTCAACAAAAAGTGCAATTTTTAAGGCATTAATTAGTTGGCAGCTCCGTATTCTGAGAATTATAGTTGTACACGATATTTCAGCATATTTGCGTTATCTACGCGATCTAAGTCTGTGACTAGACCTTTAACTGAATTAAATTATGTAAGGTCACGTAAACACAAAAGTTTCATCTCAAGTATACTAGATGAAAAATACGTCATTTTGTGAAGATGAATAAAATACTTTGTTGAAATTGTACTGAAAATTTATGGGTCTATTAAATACTGGTATTTGCATTAGTAGTAAGAAATTTAATAGTAGGTTTATACGAATAGACTCCGCTTTTGCTCAGTTAGTAGTACTCGTAGCTCTGGGTTGCAACCGAGGTTTGGATTTGATTCCCACCGAGATGTTTTTTTTAAAATACATGTATAATAACGGGCTTGTGTGTGTGCGTGTGCGTGTGCGTGTGCGTGTGCGTGGCAATTTGAAAAAAGTGGTGGGCTATGTCCTCTTAACCTTCTCAACAATGAGCAGAAGCCCGCGGTGGGACAGTTTATGAAAACAGTGCTGCCGGCCGGCCCTTATCTGCGAGAATACGCACCGCAGTGTATGTAAATATACCCGTAGAAAATGCAAGTCATAATATTTTTATGCCTATTCTGTTGTGTCCGGAGTCTGTAGATGCTAACAAAGCTTTAGAGGTGCTATTTATGTTTAACTGAATACGTCTGAAAAAGTGGTTAATGTCAAGTTATTAAAGGGGATGCAATTTTTTTATACTAAAGTCTTTTAACCATGTAATTTCGGAACCCTTCAAACCGGAACATAGTAATGTTTATAAACTGCTTGGTGTCATAATATAGAATATAATAGAATAGAATACAACTCTATTATACAACAAACATTCATATAGTATAACGTACAACACTTAAGAAAGAGATAAAGAAAAAAAAAAACAACATAGACTGATAAATATATGGCGTACAACGGCGGCCTTATCGCTAAGAGTGATTTCTTCCAGACGACCTTTGGATGGAAAGAAACAGAAAAAAACAGCAATTAAGGTTGGTGTAACAGCTATTAATGTCTAGTACTGTTGGAGTACCTACCAAGACGACCGCCAGCTACAGAGACCCAGTAAAAATTACAAAAACAAACTTAAAAAAAAAAGTAAAACCGACTTCAAGAAAAAAACATCAGCACTAAAAAGCGAAAAATAAACTTACTTTACAAAGTATTATTATACCTGCTAGGTACCTAACAATACTAAAACACACACAATTGTTTTTGTTTTTCAAAGTTCTTTCATTTCTTTAGTTCTTTTGTTTTCTTATTTTATCATAAATAAATATACACAAATAACACAATATATATTTATAATATATATAAATAACACACAATACTTTGTAAAGTAAGTTCATTTTCGCTTTTTAGTGCTAATGTTTTTTTTTTGAAGTCGGTTTTAAATATATTTTTTAAAGTTTGTTTATTTTTAAATTTTTAGTTAATTTATGTTCACGTCAAGAAACACTTGAAAAGTATGAGTCTAGCTTGACTCGCTAAGATTCAAAAACGTCTTGCCTAAGACAATTACATCGTTAAAAAATTAACAAAAATTTTCATAAAAAAATGTTCCTAAAATGAAAACAACTGTGCCAAAGTATGTTACATTTTTATGGGACCAAATGGCAACTATTCCGCATCAAACTAAAGAAGAATCATGTAAATCAGATCTAAAAAACTAGAATCAGACCAAAAAAATAACAATGAAGTTGAGAACCTCCTCCTTTTTGAAGTCTGTTAAAAAGATTAACAGGCGGACCGTTACCTTATTTAGGTCGTATCTATAAAGAATACAAAAATATAACTACGTCGCCTACACAGTGACCTAGACGTCCTTCCCACGAAACAAATTATTCCGATCTTCTAATGTTTCCTTAACATAGCCAGAAATAACTGATTACCAGACTGGAAGAGTAATTCCCTGACTTAATCTATGTTCGCTAAAGATAATCAAGTTATTAAGTTTGTATAGGCCAAAAAACAAGTGTAGTAAGTAATGGAATTGCCTTTACACAAACATCGTATATTTCACCTTTTACTTATTACGAAAGCCTTGTAAAAGAAAAAGGTTGTTATAGTAGTTAGTTCTTAAAATATTTAAATGACTTTGGTATTCTACACTCGTTAGGTACCTGAGTTTACTTAGCTGCGTGTCACAGCATCATTTTTTTATGGTTTAACTGACGGTGTGATCCAAGGTTGTAAAGACACCTAGCCTGGAATAGCACTTGCTCTTATGGGAGACTGCCGGAACACACCGTTAGATGCTTGGTGGTAGCTAGCCAGTCGAGTACTAGAGAGTATCCTACCACCATGCTATGGTTTTCTCACTATGGTTTCCTTCACCGACCGCGCTAACCACTGAGCTATCATCGCTACACAACTATCACTTCTTCACACTCATATATATAATTCGGCACTTTATGTATATAATAACACAATTTTAATACATAAACACTCGTTTAAAAAAATATATCAAAGCCTGTATTTTTTTGTGAGATGAATTTTCCGAGTTACCGCTAAAACTCTATATTTTGAGGTAACAGTTCTGGGATTAATATATGGGGCGTTACAAATCTTTATAGAACATTGAACGACAAATATTTTTTTTATAAGTTACAGGTCATTTTTAAAAATAAAATATTTTTTGTGTTTAAGTAATTAGACGAACGAGACGCTCTTCTGATGGTAGCGCATATCCATTGCACCATTGCAGCGATAAACAGAACTTTGAGCAACAAAATAATGTCACAGATACCAAGTGCTAATAGATATGGCAGCGGAAGCCAAGACACGGGCACTGCCTAGTTTGAGATACGCTTATCCTATATTTTGTAGCGATAATGGCTCAGTGGTTAGCGCGGTAGGTTCGCATGCCAAAGGGCGTGGGTTCATACCCCAACAATGAACTTGAGCTGCCGGTAAAGGAAAACATCGTGAGGAAACCATAGTGTGGTGGTAGGGTACTTTCTAGTACTCGGCTGGCTAGCTACCACCCTCAAGTTGAAAATCTGCCGCCAAGCATCTAATGGTGTGTTTCGGCAGCCTCACTTGAGAGCCAGTTCCATTCCAGGCTAGGTGTGCTTTACCATCTTCGACCACACCGTCACTTAACATCAGGTGAGCTGTGGTGAAACACCTAGCTTGTCAGACATAAAAAAAAAATATACCTAGGTACTCCTTTTATTGATTTTTTCGCCGATCATAGTCCTAATAATTCCTGTAATTCGCCTGTTGCTATGATCAGTGAGCGTATGGTTGTATAATATTTCTAAAGTTTTTTTCAACCTTTGCAATAAACTCTTTTTTTTATGGCTGAGAGGCTGGGTGTTTGATCACAACTCACCTGATGTTAAGTGAGGGTGTGGTAAAGCACACCTAGCCTGGAATGGAACTGGCTCTCAAATGAGGCTGCCGGAACACACCGTTAGATGCTTGGCGGCAGATTTATTACTTGAATAGCTCAATGTAAATCCAATGTTGTCTTTCATTTCTGCAAACCAACGCGCTACAAAAAACGAACTTGTTCGATATTGAATTCGTGTAGCGCAGCTAATGTTTCGCCACACAATGCACCCGCTACTACTGCTATGTCCTTTGTCTGCATGTTCGTGCGCAGGTATACGGGGGCGTTAAATGTGTCGCGTTTCAAATGTGGCGTCACAATTATCGTGATACAAGCGTAAGCTACCTTATTACGATAGCCTTATAAACAAACTAAGTTATTTGTGCAGGTGGTCAAATAATGATACTAACATTTTCATCAGATGGAAATAAGATAGTAGTTCTGTCAGTCACCTCTGCAATTAGTGTTTTGTCTTGCAAACAAGTCTTGAAATCGTTCGCGATAGTCAGCGCAATAAAATCTCGTAGTTGTCTACAATGAAACCGGAGTACTTAAAAAGAAGAGTTAGGGTTATCTTTCATTATAATGCTTCATCACCAATCTCGCTCTTTTAAGAGTATTGAATTTTTGATTTACTAATATTTTATTGTCAAAGGTATAAAACATTGTTAGATGTGTTTTGCAGAACGTGGTTGGACATGAAAAATCGATAAATATGAAATAAAATGTACTGTGTAGCGAGATGGTGGATGGTGATGATAGATCTGCTTAGCAGGAGGCCGTCTAGGTAGGTACCACCTCAGTACTAGATATTTTACCGCCAAGCGGTAGTATGTAAATATTACTGTGTTCCCGTTTAAAGGGTACTGCAGCTAGCAAAATTACAGGGCTGTTGAGACTAACCATCAAAAGTCTCAAAGTAATAAGCGCCAAAGCAGTGGTGCCTGGATTTTGTTTTGCTACTCAAAGTTCTGTCTATCGTTGCAATGGATATGGACAAGCGTTATATATTACTATCAGGAGAGCGTCTCAATTGTCTCATTATAATCCAATTTAAAAAAATTGTGGTGGTGCTGATGTAGTGGACGATAACCCTAAGGAGTAAAGTTTAAAGCGTGAAAGCACCGGCTGCCGACACTACGTGAGAAACTCTATAAAATAGTCACGTTTAACTGCGAAACTCTGCCGCACGCTCTTTAATTTTTTTTGCGGGCGATCGTAATAAAAGGATCCTAATGTCTTTGTTGTAGACGTGCTACGGCGTAGCTCACGTGCTTCATAGACGTGCTACGGCGTAGCTGTACTACTCTGAGCAGATTTTATGTTACACGTGAATTACGAGGATAATAAGATGTTATCCTAAATGTTCAGTGGTAAGTCTTTCCTTGCCTTTACGTTAACGAAGGTCACGTTTTATTGTTTATTGGAAGTTTACTAATGCGTGTATGTTCAAACTCAATCTGGACAGATTCTAACAAAATAAGATGAAGATTTTAAAATTAGATGTGTTAGTTGCCATGCGATTATCTCAGCCCTGTTTTATGTTATTACTTTTATACACTAAGTAAAAAAATCGCAGATTAAAAGAAAGTATTGAGATGAACGAGATGCTTTGCAGCGATATACAGAACTTGAGTAGCAAAAAGTCTAGGGCATCGTTGCTTTGGCGCTTATTACTTTGAGACGTTTGATGGTTAGTCTCAACAACCCTCAAGTCGAGAGTGAATCGGTATCTTCTAGGCAAGCGTGCTCCATCTTAGACCGCATCATCACTTAACATCAGGTGAGATGGCGGCCAAACGTAAGCCTATCTATAATTTAAAAAAAAAAAAAACCCTGTAATTTTGATAGCTGCAGTACTCTTCAAATCGATCACACTACGCATGCACTATACTACTACACCACTTCTACGCACTACTTCTTAGCGACAGCATATCTGGTACTACCACCAAGTAAAATAATACGTAGTGATTACAAAATTGACTTTGAAGCTTCCTTTTTTTTTTTTTTTCATTTTATGGTTACTGTTCTTTGAGGTTTTGAAGCCATTTTTTCCATCGAAGCTTTAGTTGACATATTTAAAATAACGATTATATTGCTTTAAATATCATCACTGTATGTGTGCCGTTAATAAATAATCAATTTTAATGGCTATTATCTCATTTTGTAGCAGCTCTGCATCCTGGGCTGGCGTAGGTTCAATTCCTAACCAGGAAAAACATTTTCATGATGAACATAGATATTTGTTCCATATTTGCGTGTTCACTTTATATTAATAAATATGTATTTCTTTTCTTAATTGGAGCTAGATGGCGCTGTGTGAAAGTGTCGTCCAATATTTATTTATTATACACCTTAACTAGAAAAGGATTGCAACATTTTTTAAATTTATGTACATCTGTTAGTTAAATCATTAAAATGATCCGTACTGTGAAATTATTTAGTTTCAGTTTATTCAGCAGCCAAACTAGTCTGATAGCGGCTTGAGGCAAGTTGGTAAATACAATATACCCAACTAATAGAGCTTAGTAATCGTTGATACAATTTGAAACAATTATTGATCCTTTAATCTCCTGTATATTGTTTGAGAATACGCGAAGTGAGAAAGGTTCTAGATATTATATAATCATAATTAATTTACTAGTAATAGGTATTATATAATCATAATTAATTTACTAGTAATAGGTATTATATAATCATAATTAATTTATTAGTAATAGGTAATCACAAGTCAATCAAATACAATTATAATAACAATAAAAAAATGTCAAAATGTGAAATTAATAAACATGAAAAATAAATTAAATAATAAAATGGAGAGTAAAAAACTATTTTACCCAAATTATTTTTACCTATTGTCAGTGATTAAAAATGTATGTTATATTATGTAACGATGATAGCTCAGCTTGAGCTGTCGGTGAATGAAAAACAACGTGAAGACACCATAGTATGGGTTCCTTATAGTACTCGGCTGGTAAGCTACTACCCTCAAATTGGAAATCTACCGCCAAGCACTTAACGGCGTGTTTCGGCAGCCTCAATTGACAGCCAGTTCCATTTAAGGCTAAATGTGCTTTACCATCTTTGACCACACCGTCACTTAAAGTCAGGTGTGTTCAAACACTCAGCATGTCAACCATTAAAAAAAAACCATAGATTGAACTAAGTGGCGCGCATTGAAAGAGGCCCTTGTTAAACTGTAGACAAAGATAATATGACGATGATAATAAAAGGTAATATTTTTTTATTACTACGCAGAATTCGGCGTGTGAACCGATAATGTGAACTCATCAACTGAACAGATAATTTTGCAACATACACTATAGACTATACTATCTTTAGTTACCGCTCGAATGGAACGGAATCGTTACCAAAATAACAAAGCAAATGGTCCGGACCCTTCAAATTCACTCGACCATGCGCTCATATACCCTCAATGTCTCCAATCGTTTGAAACTGACCCTTTCTGGTAATAAAGTATTAAACTCTAACTAGATGAATATAAGGTTTAGATTTGTATGATTTAGGACTTAAATAATTGTTATTTCTAAAGCGCCAAACTTACTGAAAATAGGTCAATAGTAAGTTATACTACTATTTACTGTTTTAGGTTCATAACGTTTAGAGTAATTTTTATTTAAATATTTATTTTAAGACCTAAATAAACCTTGTTTTTTTTTTTCAATACAGGGAGAGTAAAGTTAAGCCACATGTTGGTGGTTCAATCTATATAAATAAGTCACGATATAGTCCAGTCATGCCCTAGTAAAGTGGAAGTGACTTTACTAGAATCTTCTTTGAAATTTGAACCAAATAGTATTTTATACGTATTGTATTGACCACCACTGTTTGATATAAGAGCTTTTTTCTTTATTTTTGGCATCGCACTTTCTATATTCTGCTAATATAAAGTATTTCATATTTTCAAACTGCTCATGATGTAATTGACCTTCTTTATTTTGTCAGTGTTATGTATTTCATATTTTCAAATTTCTCATTTAGCTCTCTAATTTGTCTGTAAGTCTTAGTCCAGTCCTTTCCATAATAAAGTAGATGGCTTTACTATTAAGTTCTAGCGAGTTAGGAAACACAAAAGAAAACATGTTTTACAACATTTCATTATCTTATGCTTATAATTCGGCATTTTATCATTAAAACACCACTATACGTAAACATTAATAGCCACATGATTTTTGCCGCGTTCCCGCCAAAACTCTTTTTTATGGGTTTGTGTTTTCCTTTATCTAATTATTGTCTATATAATAAGTGTGTTTTTTTTTTTACTTCTTTGGCATATTAAAATTATATAATATTAAAATTACAATAACTAACCAGTCATCTGGCATGATGTGGTATTACACGTAGGTATTCAGTTGTTATTAATGGTTTTAGATTACATGTGTACCGGACGCTGTTTCTTTTTTATGTTTGATAATGATGGCGTGGTCGAAGATGGTAAACATATCTAACCTCGGAAGTTAACTCAATTGAGGCTGCCGGAACACTTGATGTAGATTTTCAATGTGTACCCTCAAAAGCTTGCAAGTTGAGTACTAAAACCTGCCCTGATGTTGCCCTTCACCGACAGCTTAAGCTCATTGTTGGGATTAGAATCCACGCTTTTCGACCTGTGAAACGACCGTGCTAACTACTGAGCTATGAATACAGCTACGCTGTGCGTCGTTTGACCTTCTATTTAATCTAATCGCCAAAGACTGTCACAGAAAATGTCACTACATTGCAAGATTTCACGTGTACGCTACTAAACAAGAGTTTATGAAAATAAAAACAATCGTCACACACCTCATCGAGTTGATGATGATTTGCAAACTCTCTCATGAGGCGTTAGTAGATAACCCTGAAATACTTCCTAAGGCTTACACCGACGAGATACTTTTTGTGGCGCGATTATGGCAGAAAATTTTATTTGACCTTTTTAGATTAGTAGTGTGACAGGTTTATTAAAATAATTGATTTAGTGAATATAAAAATAGTATGTAGTTTATGCTTCGTCATCATCAACAACCTTGCATAGTCCACTGCTGGACATAGATCTCTCCCAGAACACGCCACTCAGTCCGATCTGTGGCTTTTCGCTTCCAGCCACTGCCAGCCTTACGTAAATCGTCACTCTATTTAGTCTCAGGGTGGTCTCTACTCTAAGTTAATTAAAGTTTTGGTTTGAAACATTAAAAGTAAATTTAATGTATCAAAGGATGTAATATATTGCAAAATTACTTACTTGCAGTATATTTAGTATCTCTTTATAAATATATATTATTTGGATGTAAATAAAGATTAATTTTAAGTTAGATAGAGGTTAAAGTTTTATGTATGTACTTAGACGAATGACACCCGGAAATTAATACTTGTAATATTTTTTGTGTTTGTAGCAATGATAGCTCAGTGGTTACCGCGGTCGGTTCACATGAACTTGAGCTGCCGGTGAAGGAAAACATCGTGAAGTAATCATAGCACGGTGGCACGATACTTTCTAGCTCTCGGCTGGCTAGCTACCACCCTCAAAAAGTTCATTCTAAATGTGTGTTCCGACAGCCTCAATTAAGAGCCAGTTCCATTCCAAGCTAAGTGTGTTTACCATCTTCGACCATACCATCATTTAATATCGTGTGAGCTGTTGTCAAAGACCTAGCCTGTCAACCACAGAAATAAAATGATTGACTTCACTCTTGTATCTATTAGATGGTATGATAAGAGACACACTACACATAAGAGGATTTGTTTAAAACGTATCTCGTCTATGCGTTCACTAATCGTCGGTCTTTGAAAAACTCGGCTCACTTGTCACCGCCTCGCGCGTAGTACTCAACATTTGTCAATGTAATTATGCCTCAACTCATCCACAATGCCGCTTCGGCTTGAAATATGGCAACATTTACAACGACGAGTTTATTCTGTAATGACGTCGAAGGATGTTGAGTACGCGTGACGATCTTAAGCCCTTATATTCCATCGTTTCGAGCAAGTTTGTTACTGTAGTCAATCATCAGTCTAATGTTTTGTCCCATTTAGCCGATCAAAAATATGACGGTTACGCAACTTCGATTTTTGAGGATTTTTCTCTCACTACTCGGAAAGTAAAAAATTAAACCAAAGTGTAGGTATCTTACGAAGTTCTTAAAAATAAAAATACTTATCTATTAATATGAAATTCACATGTTTTTACTGTGGAATCCGGCGAATGGTGGAATCTTAAAAATACATTTGTCAGTGATCTTCATTCTTCATATCTTGTCATATGTCATCTTTGATTCAAATTTCTATCGAGTCATTCTAAGTTATCTTTCTATTTTTACAAAGTTTTTGAATAAATGATGAAATTTAGTAATATAAGATATTTTTGTTTAAAAACTAACTGAATGCCCATTACTTCATACCCCGGTATACGTTTGGCCTTTACCCTTGCATACAAATACAAACCGCATACAAATTATTCATCACGAACACAGTTCAGAAGTTTTGTATAGTGTATATTATTTGATTTTTATGTTATAGTAATTTATTTTTCAATAAATAAATAATTATGTTTCTAATTGGGACTTCATCGTACACACAAGATTAAACACAATATATTTGTGTTCAAATCATAAAATTGTAAAAATAAAATGTGTTTATATTTAAAAATACTAGTGTTATCTAATACCTTTAAACGAGCAATTCTTGTATATATATATATATATATATATATATAATCTGAATCTTAATATATATATATATATATAATCTGAATCTCGGAAACAATTTTCATGAAATTTAATATGCAGGGGGTTTCGGGGGCGATAAATCGATCTAGCTAGGTTTCTTTTTTAGAAAATGAAAAAAAAAACCGGTCATCCATCATTACCTTAATCTTGAACTTATTTACTAATTACTTAATGGACCTCTGATGGTTGTTTGAAAGACATCGTTGTTAGCGATAACGTTTTTATCTGTATTTTTATTTTTAATTTCTTGTGTTCACAGAGAGTTTCTATCTATTTAAAAACGGAACAAAAAGCACAGGAAGCTTGAGAATCTCATAAGCCGTAACACTCAATACAAAACCCGTCTGTATTCTAATTCTAAACGACTGCCGACTGTAAAAAACCTCCAACTCACATTCCACGGAGTAAATCGGCAGCAAAAATAAAGTATCTACTTTATAAAAAGACTAACAGTTGCAAAGAACTGCATTTCACGATTTCAAAAGAAAGGAAAGCTCATTTTCACGGCTTTTCCAAACAGTTGTTGTGAGTTGGTAAAGTTCGCCAGTATTGTCAGTTTAAAAATAAGAAGTGATCTAGATTAGAGTCGGTGTCTTTTTTTTAATGTAAAAGTAATGAGACGAACGGGACGCTCTCCTGATGGTAAGAGATAACGTCGGTCCATGACCATTGCAGCGATACACAGAACTTTTAGTAGCTAAATAAAGTTTTGGGCATCGCTGCTTTAGCGCTTATTACCTTGAGATTGTCGATTTGTTAGTTAGTCTCAACAGTCTTGTAATTTCTCTAGCTGCAGTACCGTCCAACCAAGACACGGTAATGTTTACACACTACTGCTTGGTGGCAGAATATCTGGTACAGGAAAATCTAAGCTAAGGATATCTCCTGCTAAGGAAATCTACCACCACGTCAACGTCTATATACATGTTACCGGCAAAGCAAAAAGTTTAGCCATTGTATAGAATACCCAGTCGTTTTATATAATGTCGGGTTTGCTTAGTTTATGTATAAAATATTTTATCTATTGTAACCATTACATATTTTACCTAGGCATTGTATATAATACCTCTAACTACCAACGGTACCACCAAACGGTGTGTTCCTGCAGCCTCACTTGAGAGCTAGTTCCATTCTAAGCTAGGTGTGCTTTAACATCTTCGACCACACCATCACTTAACATCAGGTGAGCTGTGGTCAAACACATAGCTTGTCTACCATTAAAAAAAGTAAATATAAAACTCAAAAATAATACAACGATATTTTTTTTCAGTACTACTTGAAAATCTAGCAACACTGCTATTCGCGGGAATCTCTCAACAGCGCAAACAGGGCGCGCCTCTCGTGATGAAATTCTGCAGTTCAACTGTTGGACAAACATGGCCTCTGCCTCGCTCACTTACCTACGTAGCCGACGGGCACGTTCTTTCCAGCCGTTTCATGAAACATCGTACTCCTTATTGAGAGGCAGATGCAAACAGCTGCAGCGTATAGAATACACAAAATAGAGGGTAGGGCTGTTGTAAATTGAGTTACATCGAGTTTTGTGCTTGGATTTATAAGCATTTTTTGTTTTTTATCTGGCCCGGTGTTGAGCGTAAACACAAGGGGCTAGCACATTAATTTGCGAGAGTTACTTCTTATGTAAATTATAGATAAAATTGTAATATGATAGCGCTCCTGGCGGGAGAAAACTGCCTTTTTTAACCGACTTCAAAAAAGGAGAAGGTACTTAATTCGAATGTTTTTTTTAATGTTTGTTACCTCAGAACCTTCGACGGGGTGAACCGATTTTAATGATTTTGATGCTTCCCGTGTGGTCCCATTTTGGTTCAGTTCTGACAATTGCATCCACGAGAAAACCATACGAAGTCGTTTTTTTTTCTGTTAAAATTTTACTTGTTTCATACCGAATCAGCTCTGTTTTTTTTATAAACTGTCCCACAGCTAGGCGTGGTCCTTCTTATTTTTGAGAAGAGTAAGGCTATAATCCACTATGCTGGCCAAGTGCAGGTTGGTAGACTTCATATTATTATATCTTCAATTTTTTTAGCTCTTTGACATATTTTTTTTATCATACTCGTATAGGCTTGCCTTTAACCGACATCTCGCCTGATGTTAGCGAAGATGCGGTCTGCGAATTGTGGGTTTCTTCACGATATTTCCTTCATATTTGTTCTGTGACTGGGTGTTCCGTATGTATTTAAAGTAGGTATATATTTACAAAAAAAAAGCTTATAAAAGTATTCTATCAGTTATCTGGTTCTCATAGTACAAGCTTTGTTTAGTTTGGGGTTAGATTGTGTTATGTAAAATGTACTTTAAAAAAATCGCCCAAGTGCAAGTCGGACTCGCGCACCGAGGGTTCCGTACAAACCTGTAGGTATATGAGTAAACGTTATGGTTTTAATAGTAATTTGTGATTTTCGCAATTTTTCCTTTATCTGCGCTATAAGACATTGTTTCGTACCAAATTTCAAGATTCTGAGTTCACGGGAAGTACCCTGTAGGTTTTGATTCCCTTGAGAGTGTCGAAAATTTGCAGCATAAACGGCTGCATTTTGATTGCGTTGGCTTAGAAGTTTGATTTTTTCACAGATCCATGGGACAGTAGACCTGAGTATTTGATATGAATTTCAGCTTGAGACCTCCACGTGTTCCTGAGACAAAGCGTCTTCACAGACAGACGGACAACAAAATGATCCTATAAGAGTTCCGTTTTTTCCTTTTCAGGTATGGAACCCTAAAAATAACTAGGACGCCGAAACTTCATTTATTAATTTTTTTATAAACTATATATGCGTATTGTATAAATCTCCTAAACTCAATATGTTAGCTTCTAGTCTAAAAAAAAACTAATTCAGGACAATTTAAAATGTTAAGATCTTATATATCAGCAATACATTCAGCTGCTTTGTTCGGATTTATGGAATAACATAAAAATGAAACGACGTCGCATTTTTGTACAATGAGCAAGAGAGAATATAAAAATGATAAGGTAGCTTGTCACCAGTTAAAAATAAGATAATTGAAATTCGAAACACTCTGAAATGGTAGACAGCATTTTAGTGCATCTTATTTAGTTTATATGCATAACTTCAATCAAAAAAAAAAAAAAACTTCAATCATAACCTAGTATGTAGCTGTTAGGTAGATATATATGTGGACAAATTAGATTCCGAACATAAAACTCACAATTTTCCCTAAACGGTCCACATCTTTACCACAAACCGATAAACGGTTACAAAGTTGCCGTTATAGCTCGATAAGCCACAGAGCTATTATAAAAATGGCCGACGTCGTAAAGTAAATCACGATTACGCCCACCTGGCTGGGAGAACCACAGCTTCCAGCAGATTAGTATTATGTCACTACGCCCTTTCGCGTTCAGGAAATTGGCAATATTCACATACGTCGCTACACCGCAGCTATCTAGTCTAAACCAGACAATTGCTACTTAAGATCTTGACTTACATAAAAGTAGGTTTTTAATAGATTGCTTTTTTTTTATAGCTGACAGTTTTGGTGTTTGACCACAACTCACCTGATGTTAAGTGACGTTGTGGTCAAAGATGGTAAAGTACACCTAGCCTGGAACTGGCTCTCAAGTGAGGCTGCCGGAACACACCGTTAGATGATTGGCGGCAGATTTTCAACTTGAGGGTGGTAGCTAGCCAGCCGAGTACTAGAAAGTACTCTACCACCATGCTATGGTTTCCTCACGATGTTTTCCTTCACCGACAGGTCAAGCTCATTGTTGGGGTTTGAACCCACGCCCTTCGGCATGCGAACCGGCCGCGCTGACCACTGAGCTATCATCGCTATAAATAGTAGTAATCGTTTTTTAGCTTGTAGCTGGATTAGTGAGCTGAAGAGGCAGTAGACTGGTCACATTTCTCGAAGAACCTACAACCGGTGGGGTATACGAGTACTAGAGAAGACCTCGTTTGGAAACGTAATGTATAGGTCATCCTGCGGCCAGGTGGAGTGACAAAAATAGAACTGTCAACCGAGCATAGTGGCTTAGAAAAGGCTTACATTCAGTAGTAGACAGCAAAAGACTGATGATGATGATGTTTGACTAATATTGGCGCCCAAATTAGTACTGATGACTTAAAATGTTCTCAAGTAATTACTTATTGTTTCTTTTTGTTCTACAGTTAAAAATCTTTTATAGCTCAATTCTCTATGCTTTTTGAAAATATTTGATTACGTCAATATGAAGCTAAAACTTGACTAAAATAAATTATTATAAACTCCGATTATAGCATCATGTAGCCCCAAAGTAGTAAAAGCTTGTATTATTAGAACCAGGTAACTTATGGAAAACATATATAGGTACTTATTTTGTAAACACATACAGAAGTAACATTTTTACTCGTCATATAAATAATTGTCCTGGGTGGGAATGGAAGGGAATGGAACCCACGACCTACACAGCTCTTGAAGTAGATACACTGCCAAAATGAGCTAACAGGGCAGTCGATGAAGATTAATGACTTTTACTATTCATATCTTTTATCGATTTTACGTACATTATACATCTTTATATGTAAAAATTTCGTGTCGCGTTGTTTGTCCGCGATGAACTTCTCAACTACTGAACCGATTTTAACCAAATATTGTACACTGTGCAGTTTGATCCAGCTTGAGAGATAGGATAGTTTATATCTCAATTTATAATCGCAATATTTTTTTATTGCAAACTATTTGTTTATTATACGACAAAGAGGTATCATTATCTGTGAGTTATATAAAATTCTGATAGATGGCGGTGTAAGGTAATTAATTAACTGGATTGAGTAAGTATCCAATAGATGGCGCTACGTTAAAAGTCCAAACGTTTCATATGCGCTACAATTTATTTTACGTTACACGCTTGTGTTCAATTTGGCCACAGCAACGTGTGGCCGTGTCTGCTAGTAGCTATATACAAAGACTTTTTTTTTTTCTCTTTCTTCTTGGCATCGCACTCTGTGCATTGTGCCAGTTTCAATGTTTCTATATTTTGTGAGTAGTCTTCATTTTTCAGCTTCTTTATCATCTACAGTTACAGTCAAAGTCTAGTCTTGATCAAGTCCAGTCGGTCCCAGTCAAATCAAGTCATGCCTTAGTAAAGTAGTGGCGACTTTACTATAAGCTTCTGGATGGAGTTTTGGAAGAAACACGAAAAGTCATGTTTAACCACATTATATCATTCTCTCACACTCGCGCTTATAATTCGGCACTTTATAAATAGAACACCACTATTTTAATGGATAAACTCGAAATAACACTAGTTTTAGAAAAAAATACAATGGGGCGACACGACGCTCACCGCGTTCCCGCCAAAACTCATACAAAGACTTACATTATATGAACTAAAAGGTGTCAAAAACGTCAAATACGTTAATATGCTAAACGTCAAATTGACATATTAAGGCGCGAATAAAGGTGAAAAAGTAGTATGTTTGACATAGGGCATTTTTACAAAGATATTTAAAATAAAACCTTTTGCTGATTATAATAGAGTCTAAAACTTCAAACAACCTACTATGGCATTTTGACACATGAAGCTTACGTTCCAAACTACAATATAAAAAAAAAATACATACGACTTTTTGCAACGACAGCGACGATATACAGAATGAGTGAACTTAGGTTCATATTAATTGAAAGCCAATAAAAGTGACACTTTTATAAGCTTAGATACTGCAAAGAATTGTTTTACAGTGATGCCGCGGTTACATTATGATGAATCACCTCCAGAACAGTCAAAATATTTTCTTTCTACTTTGGACCTTGTGCAACCGACACAAAGTTAATAATGTATCCAATTTCGTATTTCATCGCAAGTACGTGTAGTAATACGTTACGTACACGATGGTAATGTATAATAGGCTTGAGAAAACATTGGATCATCTCCGTTGCTGTATAATAAATTCCTTTATCCGCAAGCGTCTTTTGAGACTAGAAATAAAGATCAGTGAGATTTGGTTGAATGGAAACGGTTTTGTCGTAATATTTTATCAACGTTCTATTTGTGTATAGCCCTTTTTACCCGGCTGCCAAGGAAGGGTTATGTTTTTCGCGCGTATGTTGTATATGTGTATGTAAATTTCTTTATTACCTTGTATCTTCCAAATTCCAAATAATTCCAAATGGATTACAACAATTAAGGTATCGTTAGATTCTTCTCAATAATCCAAGTGCCCCGAGTGTCCCAAGTTAATCCAGGGTGTCAGTTACCTCCATACCATTCATATAAATTGGTCCAGCCGTTTGAGCTTGAAGAAGTAATAAACATACAAACACACTTACACACTCACAAACTTTAGCGTTTATAATATAAATGATTTATGGCAAAATGTCTCACAAAGACACATATTTATTATAATTCAGTTACTGCCAAATAACTAGGATCAATAAATTGCAATAGATATTTGAATACAATTATATACAATATACTATTTTTAAGTAATATAATTACGAAACCTGACTTACTAATTACAAGAATATTATTTTTGTAGGAACTATCATGCATAATGTTAGATTATTTTCAAGCAAATTAAAGACGCATTTACAATGATCATAAAGAATATTAAACTTCATGTCTCCACAAAAAAAATGCACTTAGTAAGTAAATGTAAGCAACACTTGTGTACGCATTTAGATGTACATACATAACATCTAAATGCGTACACAAGTATCACGTCTTTGGCTGCCATATTGCCCCACATGTTTTATTGCTTTAAATATTACAATACCACAAGGCTCGACGCGTGCATGCGAGCCATAAATATCAGTTTGTTTTATGGCAGTCCAGTTGATGGCTATCGTAAAAGTGGCCACGACCGGAAACGAAGATTTGGCGCAGGTGGGCTCTCCGATAGCCCATAATATCTTGTTGATGTGTATGTTACCGGTAATCCTAAAATAAGAGGTAAATATAGGCTTATCCGGGTTAACTTAGCATAATAGGTCTAAGTAAAATAAAATAAAACCCTGACATCTCTTACTTTACTTTTTCTTGGAGGTAGATTTCCTCAGCAGGAGGTCGTCTATGTAGGTTCCACCGCAGTGCCAGATATTCTGCCGCCAAGCAGTAGTGTGCAAACATTACTGTGTTCCGGTTTGAAGGGTACTGCAGCTAGCAAAATTATAGGGCTGTTCAGACTAGCCATCGAGTCTCAAAGTCATGAGCGCCAAAGCAGCGATGCCTTGGACTTTGTTTTGTTACTCAAAGTTCTGTGTATCGCTGCAATGGTCATGGAGACAGGCATTATCTCTTATAATCTGGAGAGCGTCTCGTACGTTTCGTTATCAAAAAATCAAAAAAGTCATTTAGTTTAAGCCTTGTTAAGGCACTTATGAACGTTAAGTTACATTTTTGAATTTACCACCGGCTCCTAATCACACTTCAACTGAGAAGACTCCGGCAAGAAACTCAACAAGGTTTTTTTTTTGGATCTTTCTTTTCATATTAGGTAGGTACAGTTATAGATATTAATACATTATGCTTACTTATACAATTGTCACTTAGCCAGGGGGATGCAAGCTCATTACTGTCTTCCACGTAATGAGCCACCTTATAGTAGGCTTTATCAATATTTACACATATTAAAAAACATCAGCAACAGTATACAAAATTGCAACGCAACCAGGCCTGTGGAAGATGCTCACATCCATCAACTAGGAAGGAGTTGGTAATCTTCAAACGGCTGAACAGATTTTTGTAATAATGGCTAAGAACGCTCTAGATCAAAACAAATTGTAAAAAGAAAACCTAAGCCAGTTTTATCGTTTGAAAGCTATAACTCCACAGACAGACACATTATTATAAGATTTCGTTAAACTTATAACCTTCTTCTGCTTGCGTCGGGGATCTATAAAATTACAATTCTCTGTTAAGTTTCATAGTGGAATTTTGTAATTGGTTTTTCATACCTAACTTACGATGTATACCCACGAAAAAAAATAGCACTGCCCCGTACCACGACTACGCCAGATGGTTTTCAATGAGCCCGCAGTCTTGAGAGTCCCGACCCTCCTAAATCACCCCCTATTTCATTACCGGACATAGACCTCGACATAAACTTTAAACAATAGAACACACAATTGCCACCAGTGTCTGCATTGCTGAGCCCGGGGAAACTTGAAGCATCAATCATGATCAAGGTCTCACAAGTTAGCATTGTGGGACCTCGACCATCTCGCCCGATTATCCCGTTTATTATTGTTTGGACGCTTTTGTTAACTTTCCCGGAGATTTTATCGAGATCTTTTCAATGGGACAGTATAAAAGAACCGCTGATAATACCGCCACTATCAAAATGCCTGCAGTCTCATTTCGTTCTGAGTTTAGCGGTCGGCTTACACCATTGTACGTAATAAGCATTTCACGTTATTAGTTGCCTTTGTTTCCGTTTGTTCACTAGTTTGCAAAGTTTTGTTCTCTATTTCTATTTTAATATAGAAACTGACGTGGTTCTAACACATTTTTGTTTTACTTATGCAGGATTACTGACACTTAATTATGCTGAATATGTTTCAATTATGACTTTAAATTTGGCCACATCCGGTGGCCTTCTTCAAGGAGATAAAACAGGGTAAAATGCGTGCGCAGCCTCGTCTTGCTTCGCACTGTACATTAAGTAATCATTATTGTTTTATTTATGCAGGATTACTCACGTTTAATTATATCGGATGTACGATTATAGTTTGTTTGTTGTGCGAAGCAATACGAGCCCGCGCGCGTTTTGTACTCAGCTTTGTCTCCATGAAGAAAGCCACCGGATGTGGCCGAAACTATATTTAGAATCTCCGATAATTAAACGTGAGTAATCCCGCATAAATAAAACAATAATGATTACTTCATGTACAGTGCGAAGCAAGACGAGGCCGCGCACGCATTTTACCCTGTTTTTATCTCCTTGAAGAAGGCCACCGGATGTGGCCAAAATTAAAGTCATAATAATAATCATAAATAAAATAGGTTCCCAATTCCAAATATTGGCTAAAGAGTGTATTTGATCCTAGTGAACGACAAAATTGGCAAGGCACCGACGAGCCTCGCAGGTGTGCCGATATCGATACTGCAGAAACAAACTACGTGGATACTTACCTATTTTTATTTTGTGCGCCATCAAGGAAAATTGCGCGGGAAGAGCAAATACGTGTTTAGGATATTTTTCGCACCTCTCATAGTAATAAATCAACGCTAACGAATTAATCTCCCAGTGTTATGGCGTGGAACGCTTAAGCTCATCTAGTTATCAACCAACCACTCCGATCCATTAATTCCGCTGTAACAAACAACAACCAGCGTACAAACATGTGATACACGATACATAGAAAATCCATCGCTACACCGTATTAACAGGCGTCAGTGTCCTTCGCTCCTCTCTGACGTAAATTCCCGTAGACTTTAACTAGATATTAAGAAGGCCGGACCCTTTTAATTTTCTCTCCTAAGACGTAAATCGTAGTACATATGTGTAACAAGCAGCAGCATGATTGTGTGGGTCTTAATTTAATTCAGCCGCTCTAGAACCCGTACCCGATATTCCGAAAAGTTTGCGATCCTAATTGAAGATTTGGCCCGAAATTCCGTCGAATATCGCTGCTTCAACCCCGACACATGTAGGAGAGCCTAGACGCTGCGTAATTACTTTTTCTTTATTCTTTTGTTCTTTATTTGAACAAGCTGCCTGATCCGCCTCATCAATTACGCTTCTGACGTGTAAAAGTGGTTGCTGTGATCTATCTCGATGATTGATTTAAATTACGGTGCCTTTGTAAAAATCAAATAAGAATCGAGTCAAGTCGCGAGTAAATAGAAGTTATTCATCATTATGTAGGACTTGTTTGTTCTGTTTTATCGAAGCAATTTCTTGGCGATTCTCATGAAGATGTTATCGTTTTTTTTTGCGGTATGTGTCAGAGGGTATCCTCATCAAGAGCGCGGTGAGCCGAGAAATCGGGATTTTCATTACATCGCTGCGGTCCGAGGTGTCGACTTTGTCATGGGATAAATTTCCCCTATATTAAACCGAGGACTTGAGTCAGCAGAAAAGGCCTGCGTTCAGCGGGATCTGTGACATGATATAGTGACCTAATTTTTGTTCCAGTAACCAGGGGGTTAGTTTACGGAAACTGTTTGTAAGTAAGTATTTCCCGCAGTGACTTCGGCCGATTTAGCTGGACACCTCCGTGTTGTGGGGACAGGAATCGGTTTAAAGTATGGCGAGGCCTAGGTTGAATGGTGGCAGTAATGATTTCCTCGAGACAATGGGCCAGGGGAACAGTTTGCCGTTCTAATTATCGTTGTTAAGAGTTTCACTCGGTCATAAGCCGGAGTTTCATTCAACAATGGTGACACGTTTCTGTTTCATTGTTCGTTAATATGCCCGCAAACTTCGACTTGATTAAGATGGCTTGAAGTAACATGGTCCTGTAATACGATAGTAGATGACCAATTATATTATAAAAAAATACGATTTTTGTCATAATTATGTTTGCGTTTAAAAAATTTTATACATAAAAATTTTAGTTTTGCTTATGCGAGATCACTTACGTTTAATTATATCGAATACTCCGACTTCTTTCCAATACTCGTGTGTTTGTGTATGTTCCCCATGAACTACAGAACGGCGAGACCGATTTTGATGAAAATTTCGGGCAATTTTCAGATTAGCTCAGCGGGTGATCCTGTGAAGTTTGGTAACGAACGCATGAACAGATATTTTTTTGTTTTTTCTAAAGTGCACCCGTGTGAAGCCGGGGTGAATCGCCAGTAATACTATAAGACGTTTTTTTACGTAAAAAGTCATTTGTTTCTGGCGGCTACGTTCACAAACAAACTAACGAAATACGTTATGACAAGATCGCTTATAACTTTAAAAGTATAGAACCTACCGAAATTAGTTTACAACTATTATTTAGAGGACAAAAGCCTTTACTCCGTAGTGCATACATAATATGCCGCTGACGTAACTGGTGCTATAGTAGCCCGTAGTACGACGCATTCGAAACTAAATTTCGTATCGCGCACTGTGTTTATTTATTGATTACTCAGCAATACATTGATCGAATCGAGCGGAAGTGGTCGCATTTGACAGTACACACGTTATAGTAGATGTGTTTATAAAGCTCATACTTGTTATCATTAGAAGTTGTAGAGTTTAAATAAGTTGTGGTTTTGCAGAATTTGACAATTACTCGACTATGACGTCACCGCGTGCAATACGCAACGTACAAAAGTGGCGTGCTAGTCGCAAGAGAAAGAAATCCCGGCCCTCGACGACTCATTTTGACCTCGGCGAATGGTTCACGATTACCAATTCAAAATAATTAAATACAGGATAAACATAAACAAGAATATTTTAATGGTACCAAATAAGTTCCGGGAAAACCGCGCTAATGTTCCACAATCCTAAAATAATATTATTTAAAATGATATTGGTTATGGTAGAACAAAAAGTTTATCGAACAGGTTAAAGAGTTAATTAATCAGTCAATCAATTAATCAGGTCATTCGATTTTGCGCAGCTGCAATATTAAATATTAATACGCTCATGCAAATATTAGGCCTTTTATCTATGAAATAGCTGTTTGCTATGAAAAAAAAATCAAACGAATTTTTTCTACATTTATTGATGAACTCAGCTGGACGGGAGGCATTACTAATATTACTTTTATGTTTTTATCGCATTTGAATCTTTTTCGTCATCACTTTGAAGAACTTGTTGCCTCCAGTCCAGCTAATTTCAGCAATAAAAAAAAATGTAGAACAAATTCGTTTGATTTTTTTTGTTTATTGAAACTAATGACTATTTTTGGAAAAAGAATTCCATGTATTTAAATAAAATTTATTTGAAATTAGAATTCTTAGCCGAACACAAATTATTTTGATGTGAAATGGTCAGTGCGGCAGAACGGTAATTTAGCCTATTACATGTATGTATGTAGATTGGTTACTTTACACGTACCTAGAAAGTTTACTAACTAACTTAGATAGTTTTTTATCGAGTCACCTTCGGGGTGCCACAAGTTTGCCTGATTCAAGGGAGAATTTGGTTTTTGGCAACGCATTTTATGCATTTTGCAAGTATATTAATATTTTCAAGTATATAGAATAAAATTATATTGTCAACCGAAACTTAAACATATATCTCTCAACTAAACGCAATTAGTAAATACATATGTAGTATACCTATTATATTATCTCGTAGGTAATAATTAGTAAAACAACGACGTTATCGCTTAAAGCAATTTCTGCCAAACAATCTTTACATGGAAACTACGTAAGTAGTAGAGCAAAGCTTTCTTTTTTTTACATCACTAACCAACATAGTCACAAAGTAAGTACCTTTCCACTCCAGTCATGCCCAAGTAAAATAATGGCAACTTTGAAACTTCGCACAAGATTTGACAGAAAACTTTGGAAGCAATACAAAAAGACATGACAACATTACATCACATTAGTGCACGTGTGCACGTTATTTGATACTTTAAATACATGTAGAATACTTCTAATTTTAGTTTAGAAAAACACACAAGTTTCGGAGAGCGATTTAGTAATTAATACCTTTAAATTTTTTTTCTTCGTTAAAAAAAAACAATAAATTATAAAGGCAATCTATATATAATATGTTTTGTAGCGATTATAGTTCAGTGATTACCGGAGATCACACGGCGCAGGGCGTAGGCTCAAATGCCAACAATGAGGTTGAGCTGCCGGTGAAGGAAAACGACGGCAACAAATCATAACATGGTGGTAGGCTACTTTCTAGTGCTCGGCTAGCTAGCTACCACCATCAAGTTGATACCCTGCCGCTAAGCACCTAATAGTGAGTACCGGCAGCCTGATTTGAGAGCCAGTTTCATTCCAGGTGTGTTAACAATCTTCGACTACACTGTTACTAAGTATCGGGTGAGCTGATGTCAAATACTTAGCGTGATACTATTAAAAAATGTTACAATGACACAGTACTGTGTAACACGTAGTAGCATTTTGTGAGCTGAATGATAATGCTACGTGGCACGAGCTCCTATTGTTGTGTCGTGCGACACAGTATTGCTTATTACTATCATTGTGGCCGATTCAGGCGTTCTATCTTAACTAAACTTTGGCTATAGCAATGTACTAGTTGAACTATACTGATAACGTAATCGTATATGTGTATTATGTATATATAGGTGGCTTTCTACGCCAGCTGAAGTTTCGACTTGCTTGTTTTGCCCTCACAAAATCTTTTCTTCTTTTTTGTCAAAGTAATGAGACGAACGAGACGCTCTTCTGATGGCAAGAGATAACGCCTGTCCATGACCATTGCAGCGATACACAAAAACTCTTCACATTGAAGTAGTGTGTAAACATTACTGTGTTCCAGTTTGACGAGTACTGCAGTTAGCGAAATTACAGGACTGTTGAGACTCACCATCGAAAGTCTCAAAGCAATGAGCGCCAAAGTAGCGATGACCTGGACTTTGTTTAACTACTGAAAGTTCTGTGTATCGTTGCAATGGTCATGGACAGGTGTTATCTTAACATCAGAAGAGCGTCTCGTTCGTCTTATTACTTTTATATAACAATAAAAGTAAACAAATACTATCCTGCTAACATAAAAAAAAAAAATTGTATAACATAATTATGTGAAAATTTGTGAGGATGCATGGATGGATTTTTGTAATTCAATCACACAAAAACGGCTAAACGGATTTGGATGAAATTTGGCACACATGTAGTTAATGGTCTGTATCAACATATAGGATACTTTTTATACTGTAAACTGAACAAACTTTTTGTTATCTTCCACGCGGACGAAGTCGCGGGTAACAGCTAGTAATACATAAGAAACACAGAACAAACCTCTAGGTTCGTCACACAAATATTTGTAAAAGTGCTTCTTTACCTACTCCTGGGTTGCAAGCTCTAGGAATTGTACGGGTTCTCGTCTCTGCAACACGACAGACCCGCACCATACCATGGAACGCTAAGAAATTTCCTCTCAAAGAGAGAGGTCTAAAAGGTAGGATATTAATATTACTTACGTTTTTGCTTTACTGAAATATGAATAATTCTAACATTAACAGCAGGGAAAAAAGGAAATTATTGAGAAGGCATCGAAAGTCGTTCCATGAATAGGAATATCTCAATACTTTGCATTACATTTGGGGCAAAATCTGCTCTTTATAAAAACCTTTTATTGAAAGGTCTAAGTTGTGTATCCAATCCTTTGATAGGCCACGTATTACTGTAAACCGTCTAAGATCATATTTTCCATAATATTATTTCATTTTCTATATTTAAATTACACTTTATATACTGCGTATTACGATCGTTTCTTCTTTGTATTTTCAGGAGTGTTGGTTTTGTACAGCAGTACTGTTTGTTTTCCTCGGTAAAACGCCGATTTGGATGCGGGTGGCTGTTCTGGAACCTGTGTGGATATCTTAATAACGTGTGTTCAGGGTCTTATGCCACTTGGCAGTGTTAGGCACATAAAGTTATAGCGCTAGACGTGAGTCGTTTTATATTGCATGTTTAGTAAAGCTTCTTATTATTAGATTGAGATAATATGCGATTTTTTATTTTTTTATTTACTTTTGTGCGAAGTTTTCCATATCACGTAACTCAGTGCGATCTTCTAGCCACCGTCACCTATCCTAGGGTTCTTATTCTTATTCAAAGTGGGGGCGATAAGTCCTGCACTGACGTCCCACTTCTTGTTTTGTGCATTTTCCCCTACCAGCATCTACCCGAGCCACCCCAGCTCCTTGAAGTATCGGAGCGAGGCTCTGGCCCGCTGGCATAGTAGCTCCAGTGAGTTTAAGGTGGAATGTTTAATGACGTTGATGAGAAGCATTCAAGGCGTTGCGGTGACATGAATGATAGCGAAGCAGCTTCATGCGGACTAGTAATAATTCTAGTGGCTTCTGTTGCTTTACAATGCAAAAACACATCTACAGTTTCATTTTCTTGCAAGCAGCCACGGCATAGCTGACTATCCGTGGCTCCCAGCTTAAAGAGATCTACTAAGAGACATAGGTCCTGTCGTTACAGCTTCAGTAGATTATAGTTCTAGGCTTATAGTCACTCCATCGAGTCTCACGCTACTTTTTCTAATTCGTAGCCGTCACTTTTGAACACGTCTACTCCAGCGATTATCAGTTCTATGACAAATATGATCCGCCCACTGCCACTTCAGCTTGCTAATGCGCTGAGTTATGCCTGAGATTTTAGTTCTCCAGAAAATTATTTTGTTCTTTGTTGATTACCAAATTCTCGTCAAGATGATCTTTATTTTTTAATATAAAAGTAGAACGAGACGCTCCCCTGATGGTAAGTGATAACGCATGTCCATAAAGATTACAGCGATACAGAGAATATTGAGTAACAAAACAAAGTTCAGGGCATCGCTGCTTTGGCGCTCATTACTTTGAGACTTTTAAAATGTAATAGTTATGAGACGAACTAGATGCTTTCCTGATGCTAAGAGACAACGCCTGTCCGCGATACACAGAACTTTGTATAACTAATCAAAATCTAGGGCATCGAAGATTTGACGCTCATTACTTTGTGACATTAGATGATTACTCGTAGTCTCAATAGCCCGGTAATTTCGCTAGCTGAAGTAACCTCCAAAACGGAATACAGTAATGGTTGGCAGCAAAATATCTGGTACTGCGGTGGTACTTACCTAGAAGACCTCCTGCCAAGAAAAGATCTTAAAAACATTTTAAAAAGTCGATTTGAATTGGCGTCTAGAATTAGAGATTGAGAACACAATTTGAATAACATCCGCTTACAAATGAAAATCCAAAAATTTGTAAAGCGAAATTCAGGTACACTCAATTTTTATGATAATTAAGGATAAGTAAGAGTAAAATATTCATGCAGATTTACGTCTAAATAAGGTTGGAATCCATTTGTGTACGATATGCAAACATAGGAATGGATTTGCCGAACCACATTTTTTTGGAGAAAACAGAAGAAAAACATATATTTTACTTACAAGTTTTCGTAACGCGAGTCGTAAGTGTATGTCATATTAGGAATATATTTATCTCTGGCGTTATAAACATTTTGTATAGGCTCCACGCTTATACAGGGTAATTTTAAACTGCCTCAGATTACCGCTAACAGACATGAATGTCATCATACATGAAAATTTTTAACCGACTTCAAAAAGGAGGAGGTTCTCAATTTGATTGTTTCTGTTCACTCTCATACTGTTCAAGAATATCTTGGCGTAAAAATTGAAAAAAAAAAATACCAATCAAATTGAGAACCTCCTCCGTTTTAAAGTCGGATAAAAATAAACATCATCATCAACATCATAAACATTGAAGTCGGTGCCAAGCACCTAGGCTAGGCTAAGCACCGACTTCAATGTTTATATATATATTTTTCGCTTTTTAGTGCTGTGTTTTTCTTGAAGTCGGTTTTACTTCTTTTTTTAAGTTTTTGTTGTAGGCTTTTGATTTGTACATTTCCCAACGGATTTCTAAATTTGATATAAAATTTATCTACTCACAAAAATATTTAGATTTTATTTTGGTACGGATATTAATTTATAATTCCTTCAAAAATTGGTAAATATTGACAAATATTCCTACTTGGCTTATTATTTCAGACTGAATCAACATCGTAGAATATTAAAAAAAACTATGTGACACCGAAATATGATTAAAAAAAGTTTGTAGTGTATGTATTTACAACGGTGTTTTTAAAATTGTTCGCTATATTTTCACTCAGCGAAAAACGTCTAAAATCCATGGAAAGGCTTTTAGCAGAATAACAGATAATTATGTTTGAAACGCTATGCCACGCTTGTTGAACCTCAGAGTGGTTGGAACACTATGCTGAGCTTGGAATCCTAAAACTATTATTTATGTAGTGCAACAACTAATATCTATTCTATTGTTTATCGCAGTTTGTATTGTTTTGAATCCAGCAGAACCTTATAAGTAAAGCAATAAACGTTCCACTCAGCCTTCGTATGTGTAACCATGAGTGGCACATACACCTAAATGCTTGGATGTCACTTTAAATTGTTAGTCTTGAGCCCGTACTTTGAGAACTGCAAGTCAATATAGAGATGAAAAAGTTACGGTTTTTTTTTTCATGGTTTATCGACTAGGTAAAATATGAGAATATATTATTGGCGTTCTGTGTAATGTTCTATGATATTTTTTTTTTAAATCAGTAGTAAGTAATTATAAGTATTTTTTTTATATGTGTATATTCATATTTACATATTTTTATAAATACCTTTAATTATGTTTTCGACATTTTGAATGTTATTTTTAAAGTACCTAGTTGACCGAGCATTGCTCGGCTGAAAACATGGATAAAACGACGTTTTCTGAACATGAAACCTAGCTAGATCGATTTTTCGCCCCTGAAACCCCCTGGATACAAAATTTCATGAAAATCGTAGGAGCCGTTTCCGAGATTCAGAATATATATATATATATATATATATTCTGAATCTCTATATATATATTTATATATATACAAGAATTGCTCGTTTAAAGATATAGATAGATAGATATGCATGAAGAATGACGTATGACTTTTTTTGTGATTGTGACTGCTTATGACCTGTGTTATCGATAAAATATTTGTATTTGGTTTTTGAACACAACTCATTTGATGTTAAGTGACGGCGTGGTCGAAGATGGTAGACACACCTAGCAAAAATAACTGGCTCTCAAGCGAGGCTGCCGACATATACCGTTAGGTAATTCGAGGCAGATTTTTAACTCAACTTATATTAATTAAAAATGTAAAAGCAACAGTTAAAACCTCATGTCATATACACGTACTATTACGATTAAAAATAAATGATTCTACTATAAATACTTTTTTTTTTGTAAATAAATACTTGTAGCAGATATAAACACAGAACAAACATTTATCGTCACACAAATGTTTGCCCTTGTGAGAATTGAACACATGCACCACAGCTATTAAAGCAGATATTCTACAAAATGAACCAACAGAGCAGTTAGCCCATATGCCTGATTAATCTTATTCTTCTTTGATTATGTACAGGTTACCTCGTTATTTTTTTTCTTTACCAAAAAGCCAGTGGTACGAAAAATAGACTGGTATATTTCAATGAAGATCTCAATTCAATGGAATCTAAAGGTATTTCCAGAGTCAAACCTTTTTAAATCAGGCCGGAACCCTTCTACATTGATACGTTCAATCTCACCTTCCCATCAAAGGTCGGGTGATGTTGGTAATCATCTACATATTCATCGCATTCGTAGTTCGACATTGATTGATTCCGATATTACATGATGGGATCGCAAGAACTTTTGCCTAGTGACCTTCAAACTATAGCATGATGTTGGCTCTTAATTATGACGATGATGACTGAAATAGTACTCAAAATCAAAATGTCATTTATTCAGTTTAGGCCCTGGTAAGGCACTTATGAACGTTAAGTTACATTTTTGAATCTACCACCGGCTCGTAATTACACTTCAACTGAGAAGACTCCGGCAAGAAACTCAGCAAGGCATTTTTTTTGTGGATCTTTCTTTTCATATTAGGTTACAGTTAATACAGTTTACAGTTATAGATATTAATACATTATGCTTACTACAATTGTCACTTAGCCAGGGGGATGCAAGTGCAGAGAGAAGCTACTACAACCATATATTCCCGTCTTCCACGTAATGAGCCACCTTATAGTAGGTTTTGTCAATTAACCTCTGCTTTATAAAATCTTTGAACTTATTATAGAACATTTTACTGATTCATGTTATATTTTTTATATTTGACAGGCTAGGTGTTTGACCAAATCTCACTTAATGTTAAGTGACGGTTTGGTTGTTAAACAAAAAATAAAAATTGTAGGACATTACATACAGCGCTATCTGACTCGAAACTAAGCAAAGCTTGTACGATCGGCGCCAGATAACTGATAGAATACTTAAATACTTTTTTGTAAATTCATACTTATAATACATACAAACGCCTAGATACAGAACAAACATTTGTTTATACCACAAAATATTTGTCCTGGGTGGAAAACGAACCCACACTCTACAGCTCTTAAAGTAAAATGATATACTACTAATGAACCAACAGGGTTATCAAATGTCATTGTCGGCGACATGATTTTTCCGCGTTCCCGCCAAAAACCTTCAAAATATTAGTTACAGGTAAGTATTCTGTCAGATCACATTAATCCAACTTATGTTATAAACCAGTTATAACCTAACTAATATTTATTTTTCCGAATTCTTCCTCAACTTAGATACTCGTAGTTAGTCTCTAATTCCGAAGTAGGTACCCAGTCGGAAGAAGTCTTTGTATTCCAAGAGAATTGACCTAATGCTTAATTACCAAGATAAATACAAAAACTTAGGGAAGAAGCGGATAAATTAATTACACTCCATTTGTTGGTAAAAGCTCAGTCGCTTCTTTCTGTCTAGTTTTATAGTAATAGAGATACGTAGTAAAAGATTATTTAGAGACGAGATTTTGGATCGTAATCGTTGAGCTTCCTTTCATTGCAATTTATTTTAATATCATTGTGATAAGAAATGAAAACATACAGTTTAAAAACAAAACATTTTTCTTATTACTGATATATTTTGGCGTTCGCTTTCATAGCGATAACATTGATGGATCTTTACGGAATTGTTTTGTTAGCCAAATTCATAGAATTTATGGATATTTCGAGCGGAGATTATTCCTCCTAAACGTTTCAAAGTTTTATCTTTAAAATTTATTTCGTTTATAAATCACCGAGATACGTGCAAGCGAAAGGCTTATTTTTTTTTCTGAATCAGCAGTGGGGGCGAAATTTGTAAACGGGGCGTTTTTGAAAAACGTTAGCTTTTTACAATGGTTTTAAAAGGGAGTTTTTATTAATGGACTGTAATTAATTGTGACTGAGTATTCTCAACTTATTATCGATATATTACTGGACAATTTTTTTTTTACTGTTGTTTTCCTTCACTTCCCCAACACAAATCGAGGATATTGTCAAGCTTTTTTTAGAACATTTGCTCACCCAATTGGCTTAATCTATGGCCTATGAATTATGAAGAAATTGTTAACATAGGGCGCTGTCATACGTATAGAGCTCTTATAGTACCTAAGTAACAAAGAATGAATACATTTTTTCTTTTTCTTCTTGGCATCGCACTGAGTGCATTCTGCCAGTTTCAATGTTTCTGTATTTAGTCTTCAGCTTCTTTATCTTTATTGCGTCGTCTTTAGTTACTGTCAAAGTCCAGTCCATGTCAGTCAAATCCAGTCATGCCTTAGTAAAGTAGTAGCGACTTTACTATAAGCTGCGATGGAGTTTTGGAAGCAACACGAAAAGTTATCTTTCACCACATTATATCACTTTACCACACTCTTGCTCTTAATTCAGAATTTTATGAATAATACACCACTATTTTTATACTTAAACACTCGAAAAAACACTGGTTTTGGAAAAAAATACAATGGTGCGACATGACCGCGTTCCCGCCAAAACTCAATAAATACTTTCCATGGAGAAACAATATTTTTATATAAGTATTAAATACGATTTTTTTAATTTTTTTTACGTTTTCTTTATTTTTGGCATCGCATCTTGTGCATTTTGCCAGTGTTAAATCACACAAAGTAAATCAGAATTAAATCCAGTAATAGCGATGTAAAATAGATTTGTAGCGATGATAGCTTAATGGTTAGCGAGGTCGGTTCGCATGCCGAAGGGCGTGGGTTCAAACCCCAAGAATGAGCTTGAGCAGCCGGTGAAGGAAAACATCGTGAGGAAACCATAGCGTGGTGGTAGGGTACTCTCTAGTACTCGACTGGCTAGCTACCACCCTCAAGTTGAAAATCTATCGCCAAGCATCTAAGGATGTGTTCCGGCAGCCTCACTTGAGAGCCAGTTCCATTCCAGGCTAGGTGTGTTTACCATCTTCGACCACACCGTCACCGTGAGTAAAATAAACCTTTCTCACGAATCACTCTATCTATTTGTGGAATTCGCATGATAATCGGTACAGTAGTTTTAAAGTTTCTCGTGAACAGACAGACGCGGCGGACGACTTTGTTTTATTTTGATATATCTTCCTTTATGGGTACTTTAACATTTGAATTGAATTTGAATTTGAATTTATTATTTGTGGATGTTGTGTATCAAACCTTATTTCCGTGTTATGGGTGTTCGCAGTAATGTTCCGGTGCCCATGACTTCTTCGCTTTGATGTACATTATCGTGGCATTCCGCGCCACTGGGCCCGGCCACTTGTGAGCGGGCAGGATGTGTGAGCGGCATGGGTTGGGATGAAAACGTCTAGATAAAGGGGATGCTGACGGAAATGCATACCGTGAAAAACCACACACGTTATAAATGAACAGTTGAAAGCACAGTTCGTAGATTAGAACTCGTGGAAAACTAACTGCTCTCAATTTATTCTGATCTGTTTCGAAGTGCTTAATCCTTTTTAATTACTTATTAGCCCTAAACTTCGCCCTAGTGACATTTGTGGACCCTTGACGCTGCTTACATTATAAATGAATTTATTGACTACTAGCTTACGCCTGCGACTTTGTCTGTGTTAACTTTATAATTAGGTTCAGAGAGTAATGAAACATAATATAAATATTGTAGGACACATTACACACACACACACACACAGACACTTATTTATTATATTATTAGTAGGATTAATCCAGGTAATAAACTATATGTGTTCCAAATTTCATCCAAATCTGTTTAGCCGTTTTTGCGTGATTGAGTAACAAACATCCAAACATACAAACTTTTACATTTATAATAATTTGTAGGATAGATAAAATGTCTTCATTGAATAACATATAAACAATCTAGCTATTGAATCCCCTACTCATGTTAAAGCAAATTAATAGACGAACGAAACACTCTCCTGATGGTAAGAGAAAACGCATGCCCATGACCATTTCAGCGGTACTCAGAATTTTACGTTACAAAACCAAGTCATGAGCAAATTACGAGATCTCAAGCTCATTGTTGGGATTTGAGCCCACGCCCTTCGGCGTGCGAACCGGCCACCCTAACCACTGAACTATCATCGCTACAAACACACAAGTAACAACGAAAACAAGGCTTCTAATTAGAAACATATTTGAATGCAGGGAATTTGTCTTCATCTTAAAGATTACAAAAGATAAAACTTGCAACATCGAATAGTATTTTCATTTGAAATTAGAAGTCCAAGAACAAGATCGAGTACCTATTGAAATCTTATCTGTTGATCAAAGTTTAAATGAACTCCCGGTGGCTCTCTTACCGTAAGATTTTTCTTCGAACAGGTAAGAAAAAGAGAATTTATCCTCCAATAAATTCCTATAACGACCACTTAATGTTACTAATACAGAGGATTCGAATCGCGAGGTAAAGTTTTGCCCACGTTTTTAATAAGTTTCAGAAGGTAGATAAAACTTGGCAAACAATTTACCTATACCGCCTTTGGGCTCTGAATTATAAAGCAAATGTAAAAATGTTTTGTAAAAGTTGTAAAACAAAAAAAAAAGCAACAACAGGGCCTCATTTTCCCCGAACATAATTATAATACATTAATATTGTAAACTTTTTTTAATACTTTTATTGTATTTACCCAATAAGTTAATAAACATCACACACACACACATATTAAAAAACTTTTAAGCCTTGAACACCGCCGGAAGTACACCGGCACTTTATGAATTAAACACCACTATTTTTATACACAAACACTCGATAAACACTAGTTTTGGAAAAAAATACAATGGGGCGACACTACTCTTACCACGTTCCCGCCAATGCTCGCCAGACAGTGCGGTGGAATTACGACCAAAAATATGGCCCTTAGTAGGCTGTAAACTTATGTTCAATCCTGGTATAGAACAAACAATGAAATAAACGAAGACATGGACAAACCAGCTAGGGAAGAAGCAAGCAAGAAAACGTACAAATAAGATCGCTCGTAAGACTTTGCTTGCGCTTAAGAATTTGCTAACCGAGTGGATTGTTCCTTGATAGATACAAGTCTAAAATCGGTTTCTTCTATGTAAGCGTACTCCATCGTTGACCTTATTTTCGCTTAACATCAGACAAGATGGAAGTAAAGCGCAGGCGTTTTAATTATTCTATTGTAAGTTCTTCCCAGAAGACAGAAGGCATGTGTAAAAATATTCTTTTGAATCTTTACTTGTTATAATAAAAATTGCGCAAAGCCACAAAATTTACGATGTGGTAAAAAGCTTGGTTGAGTTACTCGGCATTGTTTACAGCATATTTACGGAGTTCAAGCGATCATTTCAATTTGTCATCGGGAATGCTTATCGGGCGATACAGAGATCTCATTGAATCTGATATATGAACCATTAGCAAAGATTCATTCACGGGTCGAAACTTGATGGACCGATGTAATTATATTATGGCCAGAGTCCTGTTTTTACAGGATATATATATACGAGGACGAATTGCGGTAAAGCATTCGGTCGTTAAACGTTATCTGATTTGTTTTGTATTGGTTTTTAATACGTGTATTTTTAATTTAACTCAAATCTGGGACAGTTACATATTATAATAGGGTTACCTATAAACTTCCCAATCTTTTTATTTTATTTATTTTTAGGGTTCCGTAACTCAAAGAGTAAAAAAAGGAAGGAAAGGAAATATCACTCTCTTGTCCGTCTGTCTGTCCGTGTGTCTCAGGACCGATTTTCTCAGGAACAGGTGGACCTAGTAAGTTGAAATGTATACCAGATACTGAGGTCTATAGTCCTTATTAGGTGTATAAAAATCAAGGTCCTGACTCAAAACGATAAAAAGATATGGGCAAGATTTTCGAGAAACCTTGTAAGTACCAAAATTTACCTTAATTTTCAGCTTTTTTTATTTTTCGGAATTTTCCCGTTACTCCTGCTTTAGGACCTTACTTTTAACCAAAATTGACAACACTAGATCAACCAGAACTGCCCTATAGGTTTTGGGTCGAAAACCTATATGGTAGTTCCCGTTGACCTACGAGTAGAATCACCAAATTTGGCAAAAAGCATGGTATTATAAATGGAAAATTACGAAAAATTATAATTAAGGTAAATTTTGGTACTTACAAGTTTTCGCGAAAATCTAAATTTAACCATTACAGCACACACACACTTAAAACCAAGCCACCAATAAAAATTCTAGCAATTTTATTATGGCGGTATAATGGGTAGGTACGGAACCCTAGGCACACTAGTTCGATTCGCACTTGATCGGTTTTTTGTGAAAAACTACCAAATAAGTGATATTCATATATAACAGATATTCTGCCGCCAAGCAGTAGTGTGGAAACATTACTGTTTTTCGGTTTGAAGGGAAAGCTAGCGAAATTACAAGGCTGTTAAGACTAACCATCAAAATATGTCAAAGTAATGAGCGCCAAAGCAGCAATGCCCTGGGCTTTGTTTTCTTCAAGGTTCTGTGTATCGGTGCAATGGTCATGGACAAGCGTTATATCTTACCATCAGGGAAGCGTAACGTTCGTCTCATTAGTTTTACAATAAAAAATATTGTGGAATAAAGAAACTCACATACATACATATATTAGCCTTGAAAAATTATTATTATACTACCTATTAAAATACTCCATTAGCGCCATTATTTAATATTCACTTGGTGTCAATTCGAAACACGACAGAGTCTGTAGAGTTCTATGCTAAATCTCTGGATTAAAAAAACTTTGCCGACAGATTGAAATTCAGTTAGCAAAACAACAGACTGTCGAAGTTCGGAAATCGAATTTGCCCCTTCCTAATTGACTTTTGACGTTGTTTTATTTTATAAACAAGTTCGATAGATTTTTGGATTTTTATCTTATCTTTTCTAAACATGGATTTGTAAATACGCCTTTGAGTACAATTTAAAAATGTTTTTTCTGCATTTATAGGTTGGTTGCTTTTAATAATCAGCTTCGGCTTTGCAGAAAAATCAAGCGAAAAAAAAACAAGAAAAAAAAACCTTTACACTATAGTAGAGTAGACATGATAGCTCAGTCGTTAGCGCGGTCAGATCACATGGCGAAGGGTGTGGGTTCAAATCCCAACAATGAGTTTGAGCTACCGGTAAACAGGTAATTCATGACATAGCATGGTGCTAGGGTACTTTTGTTACTCAGCTAGCTAGCTATCACCTTCTATATATATATAGGAGGTGTATATAGAATATATAGAAGAATATGGCTTCTATAGCTTAATCCATTTAACTTAATTTTGACACTCCACGTTATTCTCCATGCCATTTGTTTAAAAGACAATAACAAGCTGAACAATTAAAAAATCTATGACCCGACTGTGATTAAAATAGCTATAATTAAAGGAAAAAATATATATTTATAATCCTCTTTTAATTGCCTTTATTTAAATACCCTACTTGATAGGTTTGTGTTATTTTTTCTTTATTATCTTATTACTATTTCGTGCCAAAAATCCACCATCTTGATTTTTTTAATAACCACCCTCTAAGGACACTTGGATTATTGAGACCAATCTAACGATACCTTAATTGTCGTAATCCATTCGGTCGTTTGGAAGATACGTACAAGAAACACGCGAAAAACATAACTCTTCCTTGGCAGTCGGGTAAAAATAAAGCTTAATTTTTTAATCTACCGCAGATTTCGCAAGTACACTTTGCACTAAGCCTATTCAGTAATATTTATTTTGTTTTGGTCCAATAACATTGCTCTTCCTGATTGATCGGCTTTCTGAAAGCATTTTGTTTATGTTCGGGATGGACATTTCGATCGGTAAAGCCAAATTGTGACCATGTGCCAACAGCTTAAACAGTTGTTTTGGTGGACTAAACAACATGCGATATTATTGTTGTTATGCTAAATGGATTTTTATATTATTTTATTAATAAGTTATCTGGGCTCATGAGAGCTATGCTCGGAGTTTCCCTACGAGATCGAATTAGAAATGAGGAGATCCGTAGACGAACTAAAGCAACCGACATAGTGGATTAGCAATTTGAAGTGGCAGGGGGCAGGGCATATAGCACGCAGAACTGATGGCCGATGGGGCTGCAAGTTCTGGAGTGGAGACCACGGACCGGCAAGCGCAGCGTAGGACGTCCCTCCACAAGGTGGACCGACGACCTAATAAAGACCGCAGGAACGCGCTGGATGGGAGCTGGATGGGGGAAGCCTATGCCCTGCAGTGGACGTCCTACGGCTGAGATGATGATGATGTTGATGATGAATAAGTACTCGGTACTCTGTCCATACTTCTTTCTATACATCTTAGTTCAACGGAATCATACTTAGCGGATGGGTATATCCGAATCATCTCTGTTTTTTTCTTAAACTGTCCTATTGCTGGGTGCGTGTCAATTTTCATTGTGAGAAGGGTAAGGCCAAAGTCCATCACGCTGCCCAAGTGTGGGTTGGTAGACTTCACTCTTCTTCGAGTTTAAAAAAAAATCTCTGACATGTTGATTTCCTCACGATGTTTTCCTTTACTATTTGAAGTTATCGGCAATTTTTTTAATGGTTGACTGGCTAGGTTTTTGACCACAGCTCACTTGATGTTAAGTGATGGTGTGGTCGAAGATGGTAAAGCACATCTAGCCTGGAATGGTACTGGCTCTCAAGTGAGGCTGTCGGAACACATCGTTAGATGCTTGGCGGCAGATTTTTAACTTGAGTGTGGTAGCTAGCCAGCCGAGTACTAGACAGTACCCTACCACCACGCTATGGTTCTGACCTCAAACTAAGCAGAACTTGTGTGATGGAAGTCAGATAACTGATAGAATACATAATTACTTTTTTTTTGTTGTAAATATGTACTTATAATACATACAGAACATCCAGGCACAGCACAAACATTTGATTATACCATTAAATGTTTATCCTGGGTGGGGATCGAACCCACGCCTTACAGCTCTTAAGGCAGACATATTACCAATGAACCAACAGGGCGGTCAATGACGCGGTGCCGCTTTTTAAAGCTCCTGACTGTCCGATAGAAGAATGGGCAGGGTGGAATTAGAACATACAGATCTGAATCGCATTCCCCAAAGTGTATCCCGTAGAATACCGACAGACATGTGTAGTGTGGTACATATTACACACACGTGCTAACCATTAAACACAAACGCACGATAATGAGATAACAAATGACATTAATATCCCTACAGCGTTAATGCTCTAGTTCCATTACCACAAACGTCGCCGCTTATTAGTTACAGGACAGTGTGTGAGAACCAACTGAAACATAAACTAAAGTAATATAATACAAGCAATTATGTTTGATAGTTAACGTAGGTATAATCTACAGTATACCTACTATCTCTCCCTTACATATTAATACATTAAATGAACATAGATGATATGTTATTATTAGAATGTAAATATATTTATGTCATAGTTATGTATTACCCTATATATATTATGTACCGCGAATTTGCAAACGTAGCGTAGGACGCCCTGTGACTCGATGGAGTGACGATATACGTAGGACAGCTGGCGGTGGATGCAAGCGAAAAGCCGAAGATCGGGCTGAGTGGCGTGTCTTGGGAGAGGCCTATGTCCAGCAGTGGACTTCGAAAGGCTGACGATGATGATATCCTTGTTATTGACATATACCGTCTTTTTCTTCCTTTAATCGTTTCCATCCTAAGGTTGTCTGGAAGAGCTCGTTTTTAGCGATAAGGTCGCCAGATGTTACATCTATGTATTAATTAAGTTTATTTTCTTATTATTGTATTGTATAATTTTTGGTGTGGACCATAAAGAGTTAATAAATCAACCTAATATTACAAAGCGCTGCATGCAAACCATGCGTTTTTTTATGGTTGACAGGCTGGGTATTTGACCGCAGCTCACCTGATGTTAAGTGACGGTATGGTCGAAGATGAAAACATACCTGGTAAGCCCAGAACGGAGTGAGCCTGTCGGAACACACCGTTAGGTGCTTGGCGGCGGGTGTTTGCTAGTCAGCCAAGTACTAGAAAACACCATACCACCATGCTATGGTTTCCTCACGATCATTCCCATTACCAGTAAATCAAGCTCATTATTGATGTTTAAGCCTTCGCCCCTAGCGTATGAACAACTGAGCTATCATCGCTACAAAGTTACAGTTAATAAGCTACAGTTGCTGGTTTATTTGTTTTTTTTTTATCGGATTTATTTCGGAGAGTGCTACAGATCTACATGGTCTAATTCCCCCGTGTCCATTCATCTATCGGACAGGCAGAAACGCGAAAAAACAACATCGGTTCGTTCATTACATTTGTTTTACTTTGACATGGATTTGCGTATATTACAATATAATCGCCAAAAATTCAAATAAAATGTACTCTTTTCTGATACATAGATTCATGTAGTTCTGAAGCGCACTCAGCAATGTGTATCCGGTAGAAAACAGACAAGCCACTTTGCGACGGTATTTAAGACTTTGGAGCCTTTCCCGAACAAGTGACTCATTGCTAATGAGTTTCATAGCATGTTAAGAAACGTATACATTTTAGCACGTTCTATATCTGATAAATGTACAACAGAAAGATCTTATCTCTAAAACATTGTCTACAAATTATCCCCGCGATAAAATTGTCTCGACAGCTGTCCAATATGACCAAAAGCAAGCAGAAATAACTTATAACCTTTTTAAATTTCATATTCTTTTAATATTGTATTGTACGAAAAGTATTGTATAGTCTTAATTCACTTTCAATGTAGGTAAAGTCATTAAATTGGGCACTAAAAGACCATTTTATGTCTTTAGCCTACAAGTTCTCTAATTGAAGTAATACGGCAGTTTTGTTAACAGCCTGTACAAAAATATTGCTTCAGTCACGCACCGATAGCTCGGCTGAAATAGCCCGATCAAATTACCTAAAGTTGTTTCCGAAATTAAATTGTATATAAGCCTCGTTGCTCAAGTTTATTTACAAAAAATAATTGAGTGCTCATTTTGAATTCACGGTACATATCGTTGAACGACATGTTGAGTGCCAAAAAAGTAAAAAATAAAAAAGACGCACTCTTTTTTCCCGCCACTAATTGAATTTTACTCTGAACTTAGTCATTCTGTATTCAGCCAGTATTAGGTTGAATGGCGAACCCTATCCTAAGCCACCTGTGCTGTTTTTTGGCGAAAACACACGTTTATTTTATATGAAGCGAGTTATTTGAATTTTGAAAGCCAGGTTTTCCATTCCATAACTATCGCTTTATAAACAATTTTGGTATAGCTTAAACAGTTATAAATCACAATGGTACATTTTGTTTGGGCTGTCCTCTTATGCCTAATTGCCTAGGGCCTAATAGTAAAGGAGTAAAGACAAAAATATAGCTAACACCCATCATCAGTTGTATTTAATTTTTCAGAATTGAAAAACTCTTTTTCTTAATAAGAACTACTTAAGTATTCCTAAATATCACAGAATGTATGGCCAAAAAAACATCGGCGTGTTTTGCGACCGACCGTCGAAATTTCGTCTAAGTAGAATTTTAAGCACCTCATTAATTCAAAGATTCCTTTGAAAGTTTTTCTTGCACAATTCTGGCCTACACTTAATTAAATTAACTTGCCGAGTTTCGCGACGATACTTGGTGGAAGTCGTCAGAGATGGCTTAATGTGAGTAGTGACCATCGATGAATTACATATGTAGAGACATAACTTGCAGCATCAGACCCTCACAACTTGACACTAATGATGCAATATTACAACAATTACAGTAAAACTGTAAAGTAATAATTATACCTCTATTGTTTTCATTATAGAATTTATTACCAGCAAGTCCTCTACAAAGTTATTTACTAGAAAGTCTCTAACAAAGTAATTTATTAGTTAGTTTTTCAGAAAGTGATTTACTAGTAAATTCCTTAGAAAGTAATTTACTTATAAGAACTGCCTAAGAGACTTACTAAAGGACTAACAAGTAAGTTTGAAAGTAATTTAGTAGTTAGTTCTTTAGAATTTAATTTACGAGTAAGCCCCTTAAGCAACTTACTAGTAAATCAATTTCTAAGAGACTAACTAGTAAATTATTTTCTTAGAGACTTACTAGTAAAGTAATTTACTAATAAGTCTCTTAGAAATTAATTAACTAGTAAGTCCCTAAGAAATGTAGTAGGAAGTCCCTTAGAAAGTAATTTACTAGGAAATCTTTTGAAAAGTAATTTACTAATAAAGTAAGTCTTTTAAACAGTAGTTTACTAGTAAGTCTCTTAAAAAGTAATGTAGCAGTAAGTCTCTTAGAAAGTGATTTACTAGTAAATCTCTAAGAAAGTTATTTACTAGTGTGTTTCTTAAAAAGTTATTTACTGGTAAGTTTCATAAAAAGCAAATTAACTACTAAGTAACACAAGTCATTTTTCAATTTTGTGACGGATTTTGCCGGGCAATATTTCGTGTCTATCAGAGTAGTTATTCTATGAAAAAGTAGTACGTGTCTCAGCTCCGACTCCAGATACTTATGATGAAATATGTCGCGTATTATTTGCTGGCACGACTCTTCAGGAAGTTCGTCTTTCTTACCAAGTTTGTGTTGCAATTATGTGCTAAGAATATCTCGTTACAACGGACGGAGCCCGGAAAAGGGTTGATAGTCCCGTCTACTGGGTGTTTGGTTACACGATGGACATTTACTTAAGAAACGTATTCTGTACAATACAAAAATTGCCGTGTTTTTTTTTAAATTAAGTGAGGAAAGATTTCGAAATGCTTTATAATATTAAAATATCATGTCATTGAATAGATAGATTAAGCAATTAAGATATTTTGTGTACAACATACTCGACTCGATTTAAAGTGAAAATTATTATAAAATTTTATTTTAAAAAACGGTATAGAGTTTCAACATAATGAACAGACCTTGATGAGTTTCTCTAATTATTTTTTGAGAAATAAAAATATATTATTATTCAAAATCCCAATTATTTCTGTCATAAAACTCGAAGGATAGCATTCCCTCTAATGAGGGTGTATTAATTTTCAGAACAACGGACAAAATGCGTTAGAATCACATTCTAGCGGATCTAAATGAGTGGAATATCGTGCGTAAATAGAGATGGAAAAGGTCCATTCAGAGGTTTAGGTTAGATTGTAGAGTTTAAATTAGTTACTATGTTCAGTTTATAATTATAATTAATTTTGAAATTATTTTTCATGATGGTATTATGTTATATAAACGAGTAGATATTCTGGTTTTATGACTGCCCTGTTAACTAATTTCGTAGAATATCTGTTTCAAGAACTGTGTGTGTGTCTTTGTGTAGGTGTGGGTTCGATTCCCACTAGGACAAACATTTATGTAACGATAAATGTTTGTTCTGTGTCTGGGTGTTCTGTATGTATTATAGGTATGTATTGTATATTTATTTACGAACATAAAATAGTATTTATGTATATTCTATTAGTTATTTGTCTTCCATATTACAAGTTTTGCTTAGTTTAGGGCCAGATGGCTCTGTGTGTAATGTCCTACGATATTTATTTGTATAAAAGTTTTATAGGAAAATGCCAACTTCAATTAAACATTATATACCTTACCATAGCGTGGTGGTAGAGTACTTTCTAGTACTCGGCTGGCTAGCTACTCAAGTCAAAAATCTGCTGCCAAGCATCTAACAGAGTGTTCCGGCAGCCGCACTTGAGAGCCAGTTCCATTCTAGACTAGGTCTGTTTACCATCTTCGACTGGATTGAAACTGAATTACAAATATGTATTAAAAAAGTATACGAGTAAAATTAGTATTCTATGAGCTTTCTAGTTCCCACAGTAAATCTGTACCTAGTTTATGGCTAGATAGCGCTCTATGAAATGATCTACAGTATTTATTTAGTTATTTTCATTTATCGACCAATCGGCAACTATGATCGCATCCCTACAGCCACTGCGGGCTATTGTTCCGCCCATCGTTTATTAATGTGCCTCATATTAATTTGCATTAAATTACGTACGCGTTGATGGCTCCTGAACCCATTTATTTTGTTTGAGGTGAACTCAATTTCACGGTGGTGAGGTGGCAGGCATTGGCTGATACTGGAGCTAGACATTGCCAGGAGCAAAATTGAAACGGCATAGATTGCTGAGTACTTACTCTTTCTACTTATTACGTCACAAACGACAATAAGCCGCTCTGGTTCATATATCGGTCGGTCGGTATTTTGTAGCGATGATAGCTCAGTGATTAGCGCGGTCAATTCACACGCCGAAGGCCGTGGGTTCAAACCCCAACAATGAACTTAAGCTGTCGGTAAAGGAAGACATCGTGAGGAAACCATAGCATGGTGGTAGGACATTTTCTAGTATTCGGCTGGCTAACTACCACCTTCAAATTGAAAATATGCCGCCAGGCACCTAACAGTGTGTTTCAGCAGCCTCAGTGTGTTGAGAACCAGTCTTATTCCAGGCTAGGTGTGCTTTACCATCTTCAACCACACCGTCACTTAATATCAGGTAAGCTGCTAGTTTGTTAACCATAAAAACCCCTACCAGTATGAGGTGTTGGAGTTCATTGACAAACGTGTTAAGAAACTCATCAGTAATGACTCGACGTTTGTACGGAATAGGTTTAAAAGCCTTAAAAATCGTGGCAAAGTCGTCTGTCTGTAAGTTTTCTGCCGTATACACTTTGGAGATTGCACTTCGAATCTGCATGACCTAATTCCACACTGCCCATTCTGCTATTGGACGGTATAAAAGCGACACCGCTTTGTGGTTGATGTTTCAAAAACTTGAACTAAACGATTCGATTCCATCTTCATCATACAAACCGCTAAACAATAAAATTTGCTACCTCAGTGGGTGTTCCCCGATAGACACAACCAAGAACAAAGACACCCCAAGATGGCGATCAAACGCAAGTCTAATTGTGATAAAAATAAAATATTATCTTTTTAGTGATGTGCCTAGCACATTCAATTTCAGTTCACGATTAATGGCCTGACAAGCACATTAATGTTCGTGACAGTTGTATGTTTATTCAAATTTTTTCACCTTCTCCGTAGAACTATTGCCATCGGAACATGGCTATATTTTTTTGTTTTCATATTTATTTGCAAAAAAGCCTGTGAGTTATCAATTCAATCGGATAATTCGATTCGACTCGCGGCTCGAAACCTGACAAATGCGATTATTTTACTCTGGTGATATATCATGCTTACGATACATAGGTTGCTAGAGAAAAGATATGAACATTGAATTCTGCAAGATATATTATTCTGTATATTTAGATGACGTCATTGTTCATGTCTGATGTAGCGTTGAGTTATACAGACTTAGTTTTACATGGAAATACTGTTGGCTGTTAGATGTTTAGGCAAATACGGATATATTAAGGACAAAGATAAGTAAATTAATCCTTTGTCTAAAACCACATTTTAGACAAAGCCGCATTCATAGATAACAATAATGGACAAACGTGGAAATTAACAAACAAATCAGGCAAATGTCTTGACCATCTTATCGATCTCTTAATTCTTATTCGTGGTCCGGTGGTCAGGGTGTGTAATGGCTATGTTCGTTCTCATATATTATACCTCCCTGAATTAAAATAGGTAAGATTATCGAAATATCATAGACTTATTTATACGTTTGCATGTTCTGTCAAGTTAATGGCTTAGTTAAATGAGTTATTGTGTTATAAGTAGAGAAGCGATAGAGTCATAGAACTGCTTAAAAATTCATTTAACACATAGTCTTACATATTAGGCAAAAGTGTCAACGACAAATCAGAAGTAAGTTACTATTCCTTAGTCCATAAGAATCCAATTCATTACGGGCCTAAGCTCAGTAAATACATGTCTGAAAGGTTCAAAATGAATGGCGCACCGGAGGATCTATATCCTTTGTTCATTTCCTACGGGGTGAGTGGGGATGAAAAATCCCTAATAACGGATGGGGCGAGCAGCGGAGCTTATTGATGGCGAGACTTATTATTTGGTTAGGTGTCTTTACCGATAAATGATTACACACTTATTGGATAGAGTCTTGGGGAAAATACATTCTGGGTTGAAAATTTTATCCGTGAATATTCTTATAAGTAGGTTTTAATGATAAATAAATGTCGTAGGACATTTCATACAGCGCCATCTAGTCCAAACTAAGCAAAGCTTGTACCATGAACCAGGTAACAGTTAGAACCTGTTTTTTTTTTAAATAATTACATATTTATAATACACTAGCTGTGCCCCGCGGTTTCACCCGCGCTAGATGCCTACGTCATAGTAGCTTTATGCATGCAAAGTCTCAGCCCGATCGGTTTAAAATTGACAAAGTTTCATACAAACTTTCATCCCCTATTTTATCCCCTTGGGGGTAGAATTAATCAAAATCCTTTCTTAGCGGATGCCTACGTCATAACATCTACCTGCATGCCAAATTTCAGCCTGATCCGTCCAGTGGTTTGGGCTGTGCGTTGATAGATCACTCAGTCATGTCATGTCAGTCAGTCAACCAGTCACCTTTGAGTTATATATATTTAGATACAGAACACCCAGCGTAGAACAAAAATGTATCGTCACATAATGTCTATTTATAACTCTTAAATACCTGAACAGATTTGGATATATGTACATATGTGGTGTTTCGTTACAATCCGTATCATCCCGAATGACACAGGCTATGAATTAAAAAAAAACCTGTTGGTACCACTTACAATTACTACTATACGTACAGGCGAGGAAAATTATAAAATATATCCGTGTCTTCTTAATTTTCTTAATACATTATGACTTTTTTAAGCATTTATATAAATAAAACACTACTATATTAAAACTTCACACTAGAAATAAATATATGTGTTAGAACATAAAACAGATTTAAAAAAATGTAAAACGTAATGACACAAATGACTGTCCATGACCATTGCAGCGATACACATAACTTTGAGTAGCAAAACAAAGTCCAGGGCATCGCTGCTTTGGTGCTCATTAGTTTGAGACTATCGATGGTTAGTCTCAACAGCCCTGTAATTTCGCTAGCTGCAGTACCCTTCAAACCGGAACACAGTAATGTTTACACATTACTGCTTGGCGGCAGAATATCTGGTACTGCGGTGGCACCTACCTAGACGACCTCCTGCTAAGGAGATCTACCACCAAGTAAGTAAGTAAGTAAATAACATAGGTACATACTACATTAAAATGAACTACCTAGTCGAAAAGCCTGCTAACAATGGAAATAGTTCCCAAAACGGTGTAACTTTGCCGCGTTGTATAGAAATACCTACCAAATTTATCAACCTAAAAAAACCTAAACTTTCTCAGTCTACTGAAATCTTTCCATATTTCTTATTCATAATTTTCAACTTTATAGTTTCTTAGAAATTGTGAAGATGAATGAACAAAATTAATTTACAGTATTTGCATAATATAAGTCCTTTAGGCGTACTCTATTTAGAGTTTGCTATTTCATCTTGCTAATAACGTATTCATCGTCCAATAACTCAGGACGATCTCTGCTAAGGCTCAAAGCTAATGAGATATTGAGTGGCCTAGCCGTTATGGATGGGAGACCGCCCCCTCCAGCCGTCTTCACCGTATCTGTCTGGAAAGGAAATTTAAAACCTAGAAATGAAGAGATAAGCTAATTACTGTCAAATGTTCATGTAGATTGCAAAATAATATGTGCTGTATATGAATATAATCCATTTATGTATTTTACACACAATAACATCAAATAGCGATGGCGGGAAGTGAAAAGTCAAAGATCAGTCTTAGTCATAGAAAAGGACTAAGTTATGGAATAGACTAGTATATGTTAGACGAATTAAGCATTTACTTATGGAAAGTGAAAAATAAACATTATGTTTTAATAGCTCATCTGACTAATATTATAAACGTGAAAGTTTGTGTTTTGTTAAATACTTACTTCTTCTTCCTGTAACGGCTTAACAGATTTTGATGTTTAAAATAAAGATAATTTTTACTATAGATTAACACATAGGCTACGTCGTAATATAGAAAATGCGAATATACCTAGCATGCTATTTATTTTAGGTAGATAGATAAAAGCTCTTTATTACGTGTACCAGAAATTTTAAATACGGAATATAAAGGAATCATTTATCAGTGGTACTAACTTCATGGAACACACCATTAGGTGTTTGGTGGCGGATTTTCAACTTGAGTGAATATATGTACATTTTACTACTATTCAAAAAATTATTTTAATAACACTTTCAAGTAAACACATCACTATTGTAACTCGATATGACACATCTTTTTTCCAACAAACGGAAACGACGTCTAGAGACGTTGTGCAAATAGCTAGTGAAATTAGTACCCGTTTAATTGCACTGGCGTGCTAAGGGCGGGCATACACAGGTACAGTACATACATACAAGTCGACTGATGTAATGACACTTCCTAAGTGAACCGACGTGTAATGGCTTTGTGCGCTAGCAAAGTAGTGTACTAGAATTTTGAGAGTTTGATGTGCTTATAAATCGAGTTTTCGCTGGACGGGATATTATATAGTGTCCAACACATCTACTAATAAGTGACGTACATATAAGTTATTTGCAATAAGTCAATTAGTATAGTACGTCAGGCTTCCACTCATTAATAGTACCTAGCTTATCTTGTGTAATGTTATGTTTCTCGTTCCGAGGGATGTAAATTTTACAATAACTATTTACGTAAATAGTAAGCTCTTTTTATTTTATAATATTTACCTATTTTACGTTTAAGTAAATCATTATAATTCTTTGAGAAAATAAACATCTTAAATCATTCAGAATAAAAAATAATTAGTAACATAATTTGCTTGCGCAATTTTAAATTAGTACTTGGTTTCACACTTTAGTTTATCACTATTTTACGATAAAATATGGTTATTCACTATTCCCTTCTAGGTCTTGAATAAAAACGGTAAAATGGACCCTTTCTTTTCAGTGTTCTTTTAAGAGTTCAAAGGCATGTGATTCGGAGCTATTTGCTTCTAATCTACGAGTCGCATATGGCGGCAGGGTCAGCGATCCCATTCCTATCCTCGCTCCCTTATTTTTATATCAGAGAAGAAAAATTATATGGGTAGCGCGTTGATACCGTCGCTTGAAAATACGAGTCAAAAATGAGGGTATATCTTTCACCTACTTTACTACACACTGGTGACCTCAATATCTTGGACGGCCCGTCCTATGGGCAAGGGATCGCGTATTTGCGTATGTGAACTGCCTTCGCAAACTTATTGGTTAGCCCTGAAAGCTATTTTGCAAACGAACTCCAGCGGAACGGTGCTTTCGTCATCCATCATGTACGTCAACCGGGAGTCTCTATATAATCCAAAATCAGCAGAGACGTCGGTAAGCAAATAAGAAAAATGTATGCGCATAACAACATCGAACAGGCTTAGCCTGAATGAAGCTGCGAGAGGTTTGAAATAACTTTTTCGTAGGTTTTTTCGTTTCAAGCAAGTTTGAAGAATATATTTCATGAGTATTGCGATGAGATAGATGTGCTGCTTTTTACGCATAATAACGCGTACCTACTTTGTCAAAACACTCTTATATCGAATAGCAACAATCATAATCAATTTATTGATTGAATAAAAATAGTAGGTTCATGTGGCTGAAGTTAAAAAAATTTTTTATGGTTGACAAGTTAAGTTTTCGACCGCAGCTCACCCAGATGTTAAGTAACGGTGTAGTTGAAGATGGTAAAGCATACTTAGCCTGGAGTAGAACTGGCTCTCAAGTGAGGCGGCCGGAACACACCGTTAGGTGCTTGGTGGCAGATTTTCAACTTATGGGACTTCAACTGAATTTCAACTAGCCAGCTGAGACTTTAAATAATAATAATGATTTCATTCATCTGTATCATTCTATGACACTAAAATGTCAATGATGATTGTAGCAGTGCAAGAGCTTCGCGCGGCTTTGTATCGCTTTGCAGTTGTGAGTCGGAATATTTAAAATAATCAAACGTTAGTAATCCCGTATGATTGAAGTAAAAATATGTCAAAGCCACGTCAGTTAAAGTACGCGTTTCTAGATGAGATTTCTTGAAATAGTAAAAGCGTGCTCGTTTGATCTACCGATGTCAGGGAAATGTGATGTAATTTCACACAATATTGTCGTCTCCATTGATCCATTGATGGATATGTCACACTGAAGGCGTCAGCAATATTTCCATTTCATAAATAATGCGCCTCCAGCGAAATTCAGAGCTTTGCGGAAATACGCACAAATATAAACACAGCAGGTGATCAACACGGATTTAATTTTTGATACTGTACCTACTCGTACCGTAGGTACCTACCGTACTAAGTCGTATCGTACCTACTCGTTCCATACCTACTAGTACCGTACCTACTAGTACCGTAACTACTAGTACCGTACCTACTAGTACTGTACCTACTAATACCGTAACTACTAGTACCATACCTACTAGTACCGTACCTACTAGTACCGTACCTACACGTATCGTACCGAACGTACTTACTAAAATGATAAATAAAGCATGTGTTAGACTTATTATATCCATCTCAATTTTTTTTTTGTTTTATATTTTGTTACAATTTACTAATATTTTTATAATTTATTTATTTTTCGCGTCGCGGTTTCACCCGCTGTCTTATTTGCATTAAAAAAATCGAAAAACTGTTGATGTATAATAATAGAATAGAACTTTATTGTACACCGACTTATTAAATATATCTACATATCTTTAAAAAGAAAAAAAAAACGATTAATTAGCGGTACAACGGCGGCCACATTGCTCAGAGCAATTTCTTCCAGGCAATCTTTGCATTGACAGAAAAGATGGCGCAACTATTACGGGTGAGAACATTGAGGTACAACACTGTTTATGAGGAAATTATTTTTGAACACGACGCGAACAAAGGATTGTTCGTTATGTTGTGTTTACGTTTTATTTTTTAAAATAATTATGTAGCTATTTTTTAATATGTCGGTATACAATAAAGTTTTATTCTATTATATACTAATAGATCTGCATTTTTTTAAATTCATTAATGACAGCGGCACTCACAGTGCATGTAAAAATCTTACCTGGTTATTTGAATCCTTTGTTCACGTTATGTTCAAAGTATTAAATGTACTCTAGCTGTTGTTACTTTGGTACATTCACCTTTTTCCAGACCATGAGCTTCACCAAAGGTCTTAGCTTCTTGTTTGGACTCTCGCATAAAAGCTCATTTCCATTCATGCGTGATCGGGCCGATTCATGCGTGGAAATTGAGTTACTATTTTGCGGTTAATATCGTATTAGGGCGGTGTTTAATGGACCGGTTAGTTTTCTTGACGTTTGTGGGTTGTGGGCGGGCCCCATTCAGTGTAATGCGTTCTTTTATAGGGGGTGGTCAAGGCCAAGGCCAAGGTCATTGCCAAGGCCAAGGTCATTGCTTGTTGTTTTATGGACAAGACCACGGAGAAGATATTATACAGAGGCATCCAGGGACTCATTGCTTGAGTTAATTGTATAAACACATGTAAACAGCCGTATAATTATCATACTCACAATTTGACTCGGTGTCCATACTGGACATAGCGACAGTCCTCATGATCAGCAACCTAGTGGCAGCGGGCGAAGTTCGCGGCCGCCTAAAATTGGACGATCAGCAATTGCAGTACAATCGAGGGCACCAAATAGTAATAAGTAATTGTATACAAACTGTTACATTATAACAACAAATCAATCACTACTCAAGCTGGGTTTGATTCACATCAACGAAGGGATGCAGTGATGTGCCTGTTGGCAGCTGGACTCGGAGTAGGGAGCTACCACCGCTTCGTAATCAGATCAACCAGACGACCTACCGGCCGACCACTGAAGAGGTCGTACCGAGCCGTTCAAGAGGCCGACTACACGGAAGCGAGAAGCCGCGCCGTGCCTGGCATATGTTCGCTGGGCGGGCGGGTATACTTGTCTAAATCCCTCCACTGTGGCAAGAGCTACTAGCACCGTCACCATATGTGACCGTGGCGTGAGTCTGCGTCACGACAGTGGAAAATCGTACCTCCTCCTTTATTCCTTCCCCTTCCGCCTGTTGCCGATAGGTCTCACGGCGACAGGTATCCTGTATTAACTATATAAGTATATATGTTCTGTATGGTAAGTCAGGGACGATGTCAGGGAAGTAAGGAATAGGGAATATAGTTAGGGTACGCAGGTGTACAGGTAGATTCCCCGGATAGGTCCGGATAGTCGTTGGAGTCCTCCAAGTGGTTCCATGGTTGCTCGAGCGGAATAGCCAGACGTCGATTTAACGCTCAACAGGCGTTTAGTCATTTACCGATGTACATGGCTAGGCGCCCATTCACTCGGATATATACGTATTTATAAATTTCAATGCGGGAATAGATAAGACCACGCACTCGTCCAGATCATCTTGAGAGAGAGAAGCACATCGTTTTGTTCGACTTCAACATCGCCCGCGCACTGGTTCACTTTCAAAAATATGCTAACCGTTAGAACCTCGTAATCATCATTTCATCCTTCTTTTTGTGAGGGTTCACATGGGAACGATGTTTATGTATTGTCTCAGAGTAATAAGGCTACGAAACATTCTTGCGCCGTTACACGTATAAATTAACAATAAATAATTATTGACCTTTTTTGGTATCACTATAAAATAGCATTGAGTGCTAAATTTCCAGTTTAGAATTTTTAGTTACTTAAAAAGTCTAATATTATTACTAAGTACAAATACTAACACCCTCAGATTAGCTAATAAGTACTACAGCTTAAAACCGCACAGTGCGTTAGAATGCGTGATTAGGCCTGGACACAATAATGGATCCATCAGGTTTCATGTATCATTGCATGCATTCGAGGCAGTCGGATTACCTACGCTTAACATCTGTCTGTCGCTTAACAAACTGTCAAGCTAGGAAGTGGACAATTTAGGAAATTGACCAGTTAGGATTAGTTAGTTAGGTTTTTTAACGCATATTGAAAAGTAATCATAAACCTCGCATATACATGTATATAAACCACATTAGAAGTTACACAACTATTTAAAAAAAAAAAGGTTTTTTTTAAACAAGCTTTTATCTGGGAATTCAAATTCAAATTCAAATTCAAATTATTTTATTGACACAAAAACGATAGAAACATTTACATTTATGTCACAAAAATCACAATTTATTTATTTCCTAGAACACAAAACAGAACGTAACAATATTAATTTTAACTCAATTCACAATCTAATTATAATAATAATATAAACAAACAATAATAATAGTAATAATATCATGGTATGTCAAAAACATAAAAAAAAACTCTAATGTCAATAATCTCAGATCAAAAAATGCTACTATCAGTAAAAAACATCGTCAAAAGTGATAGAGCTGTTACGTTCTTTACATCTATCCCATTGATCGGTCAAGCTTTCACAATATGTCAAAAAATATGCTAAGATGCTTTTCCAGTTGTCAAATAAAATGTCAAAATCAGTGTTGGCGGCTAGGAGCGCATTAAAGTGGCGGCGGGCGCGAACCAACGGGGACATGGAGCGCGCAACTGTACGAACTGTGGGAAGAGGCACAGAGGTATAGTAATTACCTAACCTGTAACCTGTAATCTGTAACCGGTAGTGCCTCAAGCTTTTAAGGATATAGGTAACCTATACGCCAAATACTTACTAGAATTTATATTTAAATTTTTAGTTCCTTTTCCCAGATAAAAGATTGTTTTAAAAAATACTTTTTTAATGATAACTTATTTTTAACTTTTTAGTAGATAAGTATTTTAGATATTGCAACTCAAGACGAATCAATCAAGCCTAAACTCGGTGGGGTTATGTTGTTTTATCACAGAGATACCGTGGCCACCTTCTAGCTTCATCATCAGACCCTGGACATCGTCTAGGCATATATGAGACGGCTTTTCAATTTTTAAATTTTTCAAATTTACAATACAATTCATGCCAATGTTTTCCTCATAAACAGTGAAAATCGTCGCGCCACAAACAGGGTAGCTTTTCCCAAATCTGAACATTTTCATTTGTCCTAAGATTTACGATCAACGAGCGCACATGCGTGAATCGTACGTCATGTTTTTGCCATTTTGTTTTTGTTTCTGGCAACATTATCTAAATAGATACAATTTATTTTATTAGCTGACAAAGAAGGGTCTCTTTGTTCAAATCCCCAACGACGTTTTTAGATCCCGTGGAGAAGTTTGTGGGAATAACAGTAAATATAATCAAAAGGGAAATAATTTTGTTTCTATTTATGTCGGATTTTGTCCGCTTTAAAGTTTTCTGTAAGATAAATTACAGTAAGAAGTGACATTTGTTTGTTAAGCGGAAATAAACTAAATATATACTTTGAACATTCAGAAGTGACATTTTTAGTAACAAATTGCAGTTTACAATATATTCGGGTTTATAGGAGTCGTAAATCCGTGCTACTTGGAGTTCTTGACAACTCTACAACCTAGCTTTACAAGTACATGGGCATTCCAGTAAATACATGGCAGTACAAATAACTTTTGTAATGGTTCGAACGCTAGGCTTAACTACAGCTTACCTAATATTAATTAACGCTGTGGTCAAATATGATAAACTTACCTAGCCTGGAAGGGTGGAACAAGCTATCTCACTAGATAAATATCTAGATATTTTCAAGGTCAGAGTGTATAGATATCTTCTATGTCTGCGTGCTTCATCTTCGACCACATCATCGCTTAACATTAGGCGAGACGGTGATAAAACGCGGACATATCAGTATTAAAAAAATTGGGGAACTGGCTTTGAAGTGAGGCTACCGCGTACTAAAAATTACTTTACCCAGTGCCAAAGCGTTTTAACTTTTTCCTTAACTGGTAGTTCAACTTCAATGTTGTAATATGAACGATCAGACCGTAGTATTATAAACATTGTTACATTATTACACGTGACGCTGTGGGAACACACACATGCACATCTAGTTTCTTTATATTTTGAAAATATTAATTCTACCGATCGATGTTATTCGACTATAATCTAAATCTATAATTGACCTAAAACTAAGAATGTAAGTTATTGTTTTCTTGTTATGCTGGGGCTGTGGATTTTAGGGTTCCGTACCTCAAAAGGAAAAAACGGAACCCTTATAGGATCACTTTGTTGTCCGTCTGTCTATCAAGACCCTTTTTCCCAGAAACGCGTAGAGGCTCAAGCTGAAATTTATGTCAAATACTCAGGTTTACAGTCCCTTGAAGCTGTGAAAAAATAAAACTTCTAAGCCAACCCAATCAAAAGATACAGCCGCTTATGCTGCTTATTTTCGACATTCGCAAGGGAATCAAAACCTACAGGGTACTTCCCGTGAACTCAGAATCTTGAAATTTGGTATGAAGCAACGTCTTATAGTACAAATAAAATAAAAATTGCGAAAAGCATAAATCACCATTAAAAAAATACCATAACTTTTACTTATATACCTACAGGTTTGTACGGAACCCACGGTGCGCGAGTCCGACTTGCACGTGGCCGGTTTTTTTGTTACATAAATAAACTAAAATAAAAACGCTGTTATCGATGTGATACTTATTTATTTGTTTTGTGACAGACAAATTAGCGCTAAATATATCGGAGTTTCCTGTTACGCGTCAACAAACATTATGATTATTACGCGCAAATATATCTTAGGGAGAAAGAAAAACTTTCCTCACTACATGACTTTCAATGTTACATTCATCATCGTTAGTCAACTATTTCACTAATACTTCGAGTATTTGAGAACTTGCCCAATACTTTTTGAATTAGCGACAAGTATTATCGCATAAAGAGAGCAGCGCCCCTATGCTGCAGGGGAGTAACAAATGTTTAAACAAAAGAATCGAGAAGAATACCAGATTTTTTTTCAATGGGGGAGGCCTATTCCTAGCAGTGGACGTCCTACGGCTGATGATGATGACGATGACAATGAAAGTATAATCAAATCGTTTCGTACGTTTTTGAAACATCAACGTTATTGCTTTTTCAAATTTATGGGGGAATTAGACCATACAAATAAGAAGTGCACTCTCCAAAATGAATCCGATAATAAACCGATAAACTTTTTTTTAAAGGTTAATAAGCTAGATGTTTGACCTCAGCTCATTTGATGTAAAGTGACGGTGTGGTCGTAGATGGTAAAGCACACCTAGCCTGAAATGAAACTAGCTCTCAAGTGATGCCGCCGAAACACACTGTTAGGTGCTTGGCGGCAGATTTTCAACTGGAGGGTGGAACTTTTTTTTTTAACGCTGACAGGCTAGGTGTTTGACCACAACTCACCTGATGTTAAGTGACGGTGTGGTCGAAAATGGTAAAGCACACCTAGCCTGGAATAGAACTGGCTCTCAAATGAGGCTGCCGGAACACACCGTTGGATGCTTGGCGGCAGATTTTCAACTTGAGGGTGGTAGCTAGCCAGCCGAATACTAGAAAGTACCCTACCACCACGCTATGGTTTCCTCACGATGTTTTCCTTCACCGGCAGCTCAAGCTTATTGTTGGGGTTTGAACCCACGCCCTTCGGCATGCGAACCGACCGCGCTAACCACTGAGCTATCATTGCTACCCAGCAGAGTACCACAAAATACTCTACACCCCACGCTATGGTTTCCTCACGATGTTTTCCTTCACCGCAACTAGCAACTTTGCGACGTTGTTTAAGGCTATGTAATTACATTGAACGATATATTTTCTGTGGTGCTACGGGACTCTCGGTGCGTGTGTAAATAGCACTTAACCGAATTTATTCTACATTAAAACGAGTAAACACATATTTAAAGCTTTTGTAGAAAGTGCGGGTACAACAACTTAGCTCTACGAAACTCCGTAAGTTCTACGAGTTATGATATAATCTCGTTAGCCACCTCAAGTCACAGCAACGTTGTAATAAGTATGAAAGAGACAACTGAATAAATGGGTGAATATTTCTCAGGCGCTAACAAGGAGAGTCCTGTTGCAGGAGTGACCAACTTTTCTGTAGACTTAGCAAAATACGGAAACTAACCTTTTTTACAGCAGACTTTTTATTTTATTTAAACAATGCTATTGTGGCTCCATCAGAAAGTTTATTCAGATACTTTGGTACATCTATAGTTACTCAGGAATTATTGCCGCAGTGTAGTGCTTTATTCCAACAACATAATCGTAGGCTTCTGTTTTTTTTTTTTTTTATATATTTAAAATTACTCTCCACGGACACCTTTGACAACTTTGAAAAACATTTTTTTTTTTACAATATTCTTAATTCTTAATTTCTATGGCTTCTGTTTATAATGATTTGAGTACTTATCTTAGTTTGTTCTTAAAGTAAGTTTAACAGCAGAGACGTTCAGAATATAGCTATATTAGATAGTTTAAAGGTAACCGCAAGAGAGCGTTCTGAAAAGTGTGGATCAAAAGATAATATAGAGATTACATAAGATAAAAAGAATCGGAGGAAAAATTACATTGCGCTGACGGTCATGCCATGCCGTTTAAGGGCAGAAAGATAATTGTGACCTACCATGGCGACAGTTGGTATGACCAAGCTTAGACTAATACACACAGACATACAATCACCCCGTTTAGAGGTTGACAGAGATGATTTATTTTCATCAGCTACGATTCTGGTACACATCTTTCGCTTCTTCGATATTTATTTTTACTTTTTTGTAGAACGATATCCAGTATAAAAAATAAACAAATTCCTTTTTTAAGCTAAAATATTTATTTTTGTTTTACTTATGTGGAATTACTCATGTTTAATTATGTCAGATACATCGACTATAGTTCCGGTCACATACGGTGGCCTTCTTTAAAACTATGAGTAGTCTGAATATCTGACGTATTTAAACGTGAGTAATCCCGCATAAGTAAAACAAAAATGTATTAAAACCAGTTTTCATAGTAAAATATTTATTCACGGCAAATTATTACTGTTACCAAGGCATTTCACTCAGCCATTTTCCGTCACGTTATATCCTTTTAGCATTATTACAATCCAGCATCTTGGATCTCTATAAAATTTTACACTACGATATCACTGAAGGCGAGAACCTAACGCACGCCTTTATGGTGGAGTTATGACCCTATAAACACTATCTCTTGCAAGAAAGGAGGTTTCTGAGCTATTTAGGCGTATTCAGATGCTATGTAATAGAGTTAATCAATTTAGATGTTTGTGTCTCCACTTCTCGCAACATCACAGGTGTAAGGTTCGGTATCAAAGCTCGACTGTTGACCGTGCTTCATCGTCAAGTATAAAAGATGAGAGAGCAACGACAGTTCAGCGGTGATCGTGTCCGGTTCACACGCTAAAGGGCGTGGGCTCATATACTAACTATATTATGGCTTGAGTTACCGGTGAAGGAAAAACATCTTGAGAAAACCATAGCGTGGTGGTAGGGTACTTTATAGATAGTACTTGGCAGGCTAGCTACCACCCTCAAATGTATTGTAATGTATAATTGTCACTACGACTATTTTACATTACATTATCATAATTACGATATCTATTCCACTTTTCTGTAGCTCAATATATCTTTGTGAATTAAAACAGAGTGATGAAACAAAAACCACTCCACCTAGTTCATGCATTTTTACTAGATGTCGCCCATCAACACTTAACACGCGCTGACGAGATTCTCGGCGAAATCATATAGGCCAGCTGTGGCAACCGTTTTAAAGTAATAAAAATATTAGGTTGTTTAAATTGTTTCAATTATATACTAGTACTTAAGAACCCTACCCCTAGCATTTAAAAATAGTACGCTTGGTATTAAAAGCGTATTCATTGGTCCTTCGAGCCGGATTGTCGTGTGACATTCCAGGAGGATATACAGTATATAGGGAAGCTTGCGGGACGGTGGATTACCGTCATAGACCGCAAAGCCAGCGGAACTCTACGGGTTGCCGCGCACTCAGAGAACAACAAAATATTCCCAAATCGATACGTTTTTTTACCCGACTGCCAAGGAAGGGTTATCTTTTTCGCACGTATCTTGTATTGTAAATGTAAATTTATAATATAATATACGTAGATAATTATGTAAATTTCTTTATAACCTCGTATCTTTCATACGGTCGAATGGATTACGACAATTAAGGTATCGTTAGATTCATCTTTAATAACCTAAGTTAACAGCCACTAACACCATATTTGATTGGACAAGGAAATGGCGAATAAAACTGAATGAGTCAAAATCCATTCACGTAGACTTTACAAACAAAAGATCGAATTACCATCCGGTGTATATTAATAACAATCCAATACCATACGAAAATACAGCCAAATATTTAGGTATGACACTAGACGCAAAGCTTCGCTGGAAGGCTCATGTCAAAAAGAAACGCGACGAGTTAGAGCTTCGCTACAAGAAGATGTACTGGTTACTTGGAAAACATTCTTCGTTATCAGTGCACAACAAACTACTTTTGTACAAACAAGTCCTCATGCCAATATGGACTTATGGTATTCAGCTATGGGGCTGTACCAAACAGAGCAATACACAGATGATACAAAGATTTCAGAACAAAGTACTTAGGGGCATAGTAAACGCACCTTGGTACATAAGAAACGACGACCTTCATCGGGACCTCAAAGTGGACATGGTCGCAACCATCATTAAAAAATACGCTGAAGCTCATGAAAATAGACTTCATCAACATGTAAACGTCGAGGCTATCCAGCTCCTCGACAACACGGACATAGTGAGAAGACTAAAAAGGACAAAACCTTTTGAGTTAGTGTATTAAGTTAGTTAGTGTCAATGCAGTGAGTACTACATATTATAGAACACATGAACAAAGTGTCTTCCCCTTAATAGAGACAGTAAGAAAAGTGTTGATGGACACATTCTTAGATTTACTCAACTTAGCAATTTAAGTTATAATAATATTACTTATTAGTCAACCTGGCTAGATTGTAATAACAATGAGGTATCTAAAAACAAACAGATACATCATTAAAAGAAAAAAAAAGAAAAAAAAAAAAAAACTTTAATAACCTAAGTGTTCTCAGGTGGTTTAAAAAAAAAACAAGATGGCGGATTTTTGGTGCAATAAAAAAAAACCAAACCTATCAAGTATCCTATTTAAATAAAGTTAATTGAAAGAGGATTACAAAATTATATTAAGTTATTTATTTAAATTTAATTAGGACTAATAAATTTATTTAAAAAGTTTTTTCTTTAATTATAGCAATTTAAATCGCAGTCGGGTTATTAATTTTCTAAGCTCTTCGGGTTGTATCTTCACAAATATACACATGCTGAATGCACAATACACCCCGAGCGAGACGTCAGTGCAGGATTCACCGCCCCTATTCCAAATAAGAATAGGAAAATATACACATCACTGGGACATTTGATTTGTGAATCGGTTTGCGTGTTTTTTTATCATATCCGAATCGAGCAAATTTATGAGAAATATCATTGAAATCGTGCAATGTCTTTAGTAAGCATCTGCTATTATCTTTACATTTTATTGGGTCAGATCCTCATGCAAAATTGCTAATCGATACGAAGTAGAATAATTATGTGCAGTTCTATTCCAGGCTAGGAGTGCTTTACCATCTTCGACCACACCATCACTTAACATCAGGTGAGTTGTGGTCAAACACCTAGCCTGTCAGCTATAAAAAAAAAAAAAAAAAAAAATGTAGTACCTGGGAGAACGAGCTTTGATTGCAAAATTTATTGTCTTTATGAAAACTAGGAAGAACGCGTTTTTTTCTAAATGTAGAGATGAGACATAGTTAAATCGATTTTCGACACTTATATTGTTTGTATAAATAGTATTAGATGTGAAAATTAAAACGTTTAATGTCTTAGAACAATTCAAATGGTTAAACCCACTACCATCCTGCAGTGTAGCTTGCTGGCGGCTTTGCTACGTTAAAATAGTTGGGAGAAATAAACGCCAATATATACCACATTCTACATATTTACAACACGTAATTTTACAAAAGCGACTGTGGATCGCAAACATAACTAGAAATTAATAGTTCACTACAAAAGGCTGTGTCTAATTGCAGTTTTATAGCAGCTAAACTCGTCGAGGAAGCTCTTAAGTTTCGCCTACAGCCACTTCGAAAACTTGGCCTAACTGCCGCGCTTACCCTAATATCTGTCTAACTATTCTAATGTTAGAACTGTCTGAAGGCTCTTGCAATGTTATTCGTAACAAATAATTTAATTGTTCTAAACGGTTTGTCGATGGATAGAATAAGAGAAGAGGTGTGATCAATGACCGTCCAAAAAGTAGTTCTTCCATTTATTAAATAAATACTTACTCTTACCGAGGATAGCTATTCTGCTGTCGTTACAACTTGTAGTGGTGTAATCTAGAAAAGAAATTTCGCTTGCGAGATTTAGGTTCTTGTCTCTGATTGGCTATTGTCGTTATTCCAGTTATAGAAAATACCACAACGCTTGGTGGTGATATGGTTGCCAGAATATCTATGTTTGATCATTAGGTTGATCTATGTTTTATATCGGTTGTTATCTGTAATAAAATCTTATGAATCTTACAAAAAAATTTGTGAATTGTTGTGGATTATATTTTATTTTTTCCTATTTTTTGCTGCTGCTGCTTGGATGGGAATGCAAATGCGAAATGAGCAAGCTGTTTTGTTTTTATCGTCTCGTACTTTCGTACTTAGTTACGTACTCATAACTTAATTTATAAATAAAAATCTTATACTTTTAGAATAAGGACGGGTGAAAGGCCAGACAAAATAGATTTTTTGTTGCGGTTGTGGTACCGTTTAGTCTTTGCCCTCGCATATAAACCTCATTCAAAGTAATATAAATATTTCAAAAAAGAATTAACTAACTCGGTTCTTTTTTATGGTTCTCAAGTTATGCGCTTACTAACGAACATCATTTGAGTGTTCAAGGTATTTATTTAGTGTATTTCCGATTAAAAGTCGATTTGGTTAAAAAAATAAGTCCTATTTAGCTTATTTTTAATGAAATTATTGTGCAACATTCGTATATTTCACTAAGACTATCATACAGATTCGTTAAATACCCTATTCCAAGTGTGTTTTAGGCCTAAATCTATTTCATTCATAGAGTTAATGTGAGTTCCGTAGTAGATATGACAACGTGCTGCAAATCGATGTGCCATTTAATTACTAGGCGTCCGCTGTGTGATCACGTGTCGTGTTCCATTATTAGCATAAACAAACGCTGCATCGTTGTAGGTCACCTTTACTATGACGCTCTGCAGCATTATGCAAATATATTTTCACAAGTTGCGCCCCGAGTTTACCCACGTTTTGTGAGATAAAATAAGCTCTAAACTTCACAGTACAAGTTTGCTTATTTTTGTTTAACTTATGCTGTATTATTTACAATTATATCGGATACTCTGATTTCGGCAACGTCCGGTGGGCTTCTTCATGGAGACAAAGCAACGCGCGCGCGTCCTTGTCTTGCGGCTGCGCGTCTCGCATATGAAGACAGCGGTTGGTGTGTGGGCGCGAGGGTGAGAGCGAGTGAAGTGTCAAGATGCGCTGATGCGCTTAGGGGCTTAGGGGCTTAGGGGCCCTTCGTCAGGAATTTCTCTACAATCTAGGAATATTACAGACACAGAGCGCACTGCGACGTCTTCTGATCCGCGACCACTGTCATGAAGAGAAGATCTCTATGTGGCTGGCAGATTACACCCTCTATCTCTATTAAAATTAGGATTCTTAAAGAAACCACATCAATTGTTATAGTGGAAATGTTTTGCTCAGTTCTTTCTTTAATAAAAAATAAAACAGTTTTTGTGCTCTCTTTGATACTTAACATCGGTTAGTTGTGTTCAAAAATCTAGCCTGAAAAAATCTAGTAAAAAGATTAATAAACTTTAACCCGACTAGGGACAAAATCATCAGCACCCATCATCTCAGCCGTAAGACGTCCACTGTTGGACATAAATCAATAATTTCCATGTAGACTGTTTAGAAGCGGCTCGCAAAAGGCCAAAATAACCATAATTAAAATATAAGGATATATTAAATAAAATTAATTTATTTCAGGCATTAAATGATACAAAATTAGACAAACAATAAATAATTAATACAATTAGATACACCACAAAACACAAATTTGGTAACATAAGTTACAAGTCAAATATAACATTAAACATAACAATACTTGCATGCAAAATTGGTAAAAATAAATCAAAATAAAATGACATAGTAATAATAATGTAACCCGGAGTTAAATAACGAATCGATTGACACCTCACATATAAACATCGCGTAAGTAGTTTCGGCGCCACGATGGAACACAAATACAAACATACTCGTACATACATAGACTGTTAAAAACATGACAATTTCTTCTTCTGCCGATGAATAATTAAAAAAATAATGCATCTTAATGATGTTAGTTACAGTCTACGCCTACACTACCCTACACTTCCATACACATACCTATGCTAGCTTGTATATCTAGCAAATACGTAGTTCTAGTTCTCTTGGGATAACACAGACACTCAATTATCGTAACAACGCTAGCTGTATGAAGAGCTAATGTGTCGGGGATTCCTAGAATACATGTTTGTTTTCACTTTGAGAGACGTGAGCCTTTGTTTTCCATATTACGCAAATCAAGCCCCCCTATATTTTAAAAGCAAAAAGCGAGCATGTGTTCGTGTGTGTATGTATGTGTATGTATATATAAGCTAGCTGGATGCTCAGTACTTCGTACCTGGTGTACGATTTGTCCTTGTGTTCGTACATGTTCTATTGTCAATCTAAACCATCCAGGATGGTTTATACTCACAGTAGGATGTTTGTCACTCTTGTATGTCTTTACTCTTCCTAAACGGCTGGATCGATTTTGATGGTATTTTTGTATGTGTTTTTTGATTACCCACTCAAAACACCTATAAGAGAATTACGAATTACGTAGGTATATGAAAAAAGGTAAAGATATATTGGATAACATTTTCTCACAGCGCCATCTTGCCTTAGTTAAGCAAAGCTTGCATTATAGGTACCAGATAAAAAAAAAATTGTATGAGACAGACTAGGCGTTTGACCACAGCTCGCCTAATAGTGTGGTCGAAGATGGTAAACACAGCTAGCCTAGAATTGAACTAGCTCTCACATGAGGCAGCCGGAACACACCGTTATATGTATGTGTATTGGCATATCTTTCTTTTATATATCTTTGGTATTTTTATTCCATCCTGGTTGTCTGGTAGATATCACATTTAGCGATAAGGCCGCGACTTGTGTTGTATTGTTATATACCTTTAACTTTTCTGGTTTAAAGAGTTCTGTTATCTTTCTATATTGTTATTATTAAAAGTATAATTCTGTACTCTACTTGTATGTTACATATTACATATTTTCTCATTTATATTCGTAATGTGTAATTACTGATCTGTTAACTCGTGCCTGAACAAGATCAAAAGATCCACTGAACGAGTAAACAGGCCTATTTTCTTTTCCCTACCAAAATATTAGCTCTTTTCATATTTCAAATTCCCTGAAAACAAATTATGTTTATTAACCTGTCAATTCCACGTGCTTAGAGTACGGATAAAATTGACTTATTATCACGCCTGCTTTTACGGTATGTTGAGAACCCCCAAACTCGCGAGGAAGTATCATAAAAACAAATATCTATATCTTTAAACGAGCAATTCTTGTATATATATATATATATATATATATTCTGAATCTCGGAAACGGCTCCAACGATTTTCATGAAATTTTGTATCCAGGGGGTAACGGGGGCGAAAAATCGATCTAGCTAGGTTTCATTTTCAGAAAACGTCGTTTTATCCATGTTTTCAGCCGAGCAATGCTCGGCCAACCAGGTATTTAGATTAATATCTTACACTAGCGTAACGTTTCGGCAGTCTGAAACCAGTTTTGTTTTTGATGGACGAGTGATTGGCGTAACTTTTTTATGGTTGACAGGCTCGGTGTTTGACCACATCTCACCTGATGGTTAGTGGCGGTGTGGTCGAATATGGTAAATACACCTAGTCTGGATTGGAACTGGCTCTCAAGTGAGGCTGCCGGAACACATCGTTAGGTGCTCGGCGGCAGATTTTCAATTTGAGGGTGGCAGCTAGCCCGCTATATTAAATTTTAATAGTTCAGTAAGTTACTATTATTAAATTAAAATTAAATTAATAATTAAATTACTGAAAAAATTGCCGCCTTGTAAGCTCATTTGGTAGTAGTACTGCTTCAAGAAGTGGAGGATGTGGATTCGATACCCACTCAGGACAAACATTTGTGTTACGAACATGGGTCTTTATCCTTTTTGCAATGATAAGTATGTAGCCGTATTTACAAAAAAAAGTGTATTAAGATTGTATCAGCAATGTGGTTCCCTACATAGAAGCTTTGCTTAGTTTTCGGCTAGATGGCGCTCTGTGAAATATTCTTCAATATTTATTTATTTAAACAGCTCGTTTGTATAAAAATGCCATAACGTTGAATAATCGGCGTCGCCTAGGTTTCAAAATGAAGAAATATCGTGCCGTGAAATTAAGAAAAACTGCCGCAAGGAAAATAATCCAACACCGCAATCTCCAACAATTACAAAAACCGAATTAAAAATATTTCCTTTCATTTATTAAGCCGGTAATTAAATGGAGACATCTTGATATTTAATATCGTCCTGGGACTATTGCACGGGACCATCAGTCAATGTCGTTCAGTTCTACAATATTAGGCACCCAGAGATTGATGTGGTGCTTTTGTCTCTCGCATTTTAAAGGCCTAAGGATATTAAAAATCTCAATTGCTTATGTTTTCTTCTAATCAAATTAATTTCGACCTTAACCTGACTAATTAAAGCTTGAAATTTGTTGTACAAAATTTGTGTTCTTTAAAATCAAGTTGGAGGAATGTTGCTTGTTTTACTGAATTCTTACACAGGGTTATAAGTATAGGGTATATTAAAAAGAAAGATGTGATTTCAAATATAAGCCCCTTGACCTTATAAGGTAAATGATTTTTTAACGATTTCAGAGTTATGCCTGTAATACAAATTGTTTATAATAGTAAGTACAAAGACCTCCTTTTGATATTAGTACACCAAGCTTGTGACCCTGTACAAATATATATAGGAATCAAGCTACAGATAACAAAAAATGGGAAGAAGTGAACGTACATATTCTATAGATAAAATGTTTAATTTATTTTATTATTTTATTTATTATGTAAAGTGGACTGTATCTGTTTATTCGCTAGGCACGCTGATTACACATTACAATTAAATTACGAGCGATAACACAGAGGAAAAGGAAGAATGGGAGCCACGCACCTTGACCTCGTTCCTCTCGTAAATAGTCCTGGCTGCGCAGCACATTACGCACTTTGTAATGCACTTCACACACTCGCGGTAGAAGGAATGTTTGATGTCTCAGTTTTGATTTCGTTTGTCTTTATTCACGTAGTATTTAATTTATATTATTTTATGCACACGAGTGACGCCGATGATCGGTCACGTTGCACTTGGTCGTTGATAACTATTATGGCGGTAGTTGTAAATAATAGGAATAGGGAGTGAGAAGGACAGCAATCGCTCATTAACCATGTGTAAGAAAGTAATATGCATTGATTGCGAATCCTACCCTACCTGGCGGTAACAGATTGTATAGTTGTGCGCATAATAAAATTTGTACATAATGCTAATACTTAACTCCTTCCAGCTTATTACACTTTAAACTTATAACCCTAACCCGTGCGATATACCTCATTATTTATTTTGAGGTCATTTTATTAGGGTTCCGTACCTCAAAAGAAAAAACGGACCCTTATAGGATCACTTTGTTGTCCGTCTGTCTGTCAAGTCCCTTTTTCGGTGACTCGCAATTGGCCGGTTTTTTAAATTGTAGATTGGCTTGCGCTTGAACGCCATCTCGTTTGATGTTAAGTGAAGATGCGGTCTACGGTGGAGCACGCTCCGATTGACTAGCGACTTGAAGTCACCCAGATTGTATCTATCAGGGAACACCCACTCGGGTAGCAAATTCCATTGTTTAGCGGTTCGTACAATGAAAGTAGATTCAAAACGTTTAGTTCGAGTCTGCAATAAATGCCAAATACACAACTCTTTTTTTTGTGCTATCGGGTAAACGATAATAAAACGTCATAATCATCATCAGCCTATCGAAGTCCACTGCTGGACATAGGCTTCACCCAAGACACGCCACTCAGTCTGATCTTCAGCTTTGCACTTTCATCCACTGCCAGCTGTCCTAGGTATATTGTCACTCCATCGAGTCTCAGGGCGTCCTATGCTAAGTTTGCCACGAATAAATAATCAAATGTACATATATATACATCTATTATAGCAAAAAAAAAAAACTTTTTCTTGTGCAAATATAAATAAGTTATCACCAGTTGACTTTAACCATGCTCTAAGGAAGTAATTCCCGGAACATGGAGAAAATGCTGCGACATCGTTCGCCAGATTGCAATTTCCACGAGTTTTCTTTGGTTTTCCTCAATTCTGCATTCTACGGCTTCTTATTGTGTATCACAGAGCTGTTATTGCGTGTTAATATATCGCAAACAAGCCACGTATGCGGTGTTTTTCTTTTTATAATACTGCCAATAATACCCATACATTACTTAGTTGCGAAAAGCAATACTAGGTAGGCACATAAAAACGTAATTTCCATCCTATCGCAAAATCGAATTCGCTCTCAATACCGCATTTAACATGTTGTAGAACAACAATCTTGATCTCTTATATCCTAACTAATATTACTCGCCCTAGCTTTGCACGGGTGCAATGTAGATACTAATGTGGTGCATATGCATGTATCATCACTAAATATTATAAAACAAAGTCGTCCGCAGCGTCTGTCTGTCTGTCTGTTCGCGATAAACTTAAAAACTACTGAACGGATATCATGTGAGTTTTACCAATATATAGAGGGATTCATATAATTTGTCAAGGTTTTGTATAAATTGGTTGAAATATGATGATTATTGTTGGAAGTGTCTGGGAGCTTTTATCGAAAACGCTGCCTAATCCCTTTGAGATATAACAAAGCATTGCATAGTGGGATATTCCTCTTTTATAGATCTACAAAAAATCTACAAAATAGAGCGGGGTAAGCCTGTCGTATCGACTCCTTTTGGTTGTCTACTCGAAGTGCAAATATAATGCCTCATTATAGCTATAGACACAGAGACTAGGGTTTTAAGCTTTGATACTAACAATAAGCCAAAAGTTGGTAGAAGGGGGTCATTGTACTTATATTTTTATAAATAATTTGTTTACTAATTGCACAACTTTGAAATTGCGAAAAAAAATTGGATGCTTTTAGTGTACGGCGGTACCCGCATTATTTTACCGACTCGATTCGCATCGAATGTAAAAAGAGCTATGTAACGTCAGTCAGAATAAAACTGTGCTACGCATTGATTATTTGATTCCCGGCCCGCTATTTCTCAATGGCAACAAGGATGGTTTTTAGCCATATCTATCCATATATATCTTAGCTATCATGCCCATCGGAAAAATCAGCCAGTACCACACACTTCGCGTCACTTTTAACATTTGACTAAACGGCCGTCGAAAAAAAGCCCGCTTTTTTTTAAAATATTTATTTTATTAAAAGGGGTTTTGTCACACAGTGACTATGCCACCCCCGTAACACACTAAACTACAACAATTTTACATATTTACATATTTATACCACTTTTATATACTTTTAACAGCATTTTGGCTTCCTCCGAGACTGGTGAAGCCAAAATGCTGTTACACAATCCTACATCATAATTTACTATATTATTACAAAAACTAAACAAGTCTCGCCTTTGCGCTTCGTTCTGGACACATTCCATCAGCACATGATACGCGTCTTCCACGATCTCACATTACAATACAGTTCAGCGAGTCGGTCACTCCCATCAGGTATCTAAACTTGTTTGATAGAATGTGTCCGGACCGAAGTCTCATCATCAATACAACATCTTTTCTGTTCATACTTACATCGTTAAACCATGGATAGCGAGGAGGCTGACTTTGGATTGTTCCCCGCTTTTTAAAATCACCTTTAAGAGTTTAGGAAAGTAACAAAAGTAGTATGTGGTGCAAGATGTATTTCCGTGTTGCTTTCGAAACTCCGTCGAAGCTTCTAGTACAGTTGCTATTACTTTACTAGGGCATGACCGGACTTGTTCCTAATTTACTTTGCTTAACGTGGATTTATTCTACTTGAAATTTCATCATACATAAGAGTACTATCTATCGGATTACTTGACACCGGCAAATGCACAAAATGCGATGACAAAAAGAAAAAAAAAAAAAACTAATAACGTTGTTTGAAAATAGAATTGTTCGTATTTAATTAGAATGAAATTTAGATCACTTACGCTATAATTGGTTAGTCGGTTACATTTCTATTTGGCAATCTCTGTGGGTATAGTTTCACACGAACACGCAATGTGTTTGTTAAATTATTGTGGTGGAGCTCTGTACGGGTCGACCGTAAAGAGTTTAGAAACACAACTTTGTGGTTTTGATTTTGTTTGCGTGGAAAATTGCTCGGAAAATGTTTTATGAACGCGAAATGTTTTGCATCGAAATAATACAGGTTTGTGGTGGAACTTGAATTTTGTTGTGTAATAGTGTAACAATTTGTTTATGGCGCTTGGTAGTTCGATTCTGCTTTATAACAAAAAAGTTTTTTAATTGACAAACTGGAGATTATTACAATTAAATTACAGACACATTAATATGAACCCATTGGCCGAACTATAATAGATTGTTTTGGTGGTTAAAATGCTCAAGCACGTGTGTGTGCTTGTGTAATTATAAAAAAAAAAATATATAAAGAAAAACCACCAAAAGCCATTTGGCCATCCAATTTTACAAGTTCCATTCCAGGCTAGGTGTGCTTTATCATCTTCGACCACACCGTCACTTAACATCAGGTGAGCTGTGGTCAAACAACTAGCCTGTTAGCCATACAAAAAAAAAATAACATTATCTCTGCAATTTGATAACAAATATTTAATTGTTTAAAAGGGTAATTTCTTTAATTTCAAACATAACTTTCTTTCTTTTTTTAAGAAGAGAATCTGTTAACGTCGAATAATCATTCGCAAGAGGCAAGTTCAAGAGAAAAAAGGAACCTCTATATGAAAACCTGAAGGTAACAACAACAGGATCGCATACCTATTTAAATGTAAATAGCGGTTATTTACTATCCGTCTGCCGTCATGAGCGTATCGAAAAGCGAGTTCCTTATTCTTAGACGTAACCTCAATATTTGCTCAATTCAACCATGAAATCATGTTTTGGTAGTTTTAAAAACTTTTATATCTACATATACATATGTATCTCGTGTGAGTAAGTAAGTTTAAAGGTTTAATAGCCGATAATCCATCCAAGATTTAAGAGTGGCACAGATTGTCGTTGACTTATTGTTTTTTTAATTCATGAATTGGCTTGCGTTTGTTCGCCATTTCACCTGTGTTTGTATATAAGGGCATTAGTTCGCGTAATTAGTTTTCTAAAAACAACTTTTTTTAAACCTGCGGGCGCAAAGTTTTTATTTAAAAAAAACAATGAATTTGCGACCAGAGCTGCACTCCGCGGTGTTACCCACTGTTACAACGTGAACACTACGTTTTTTTCGAAATAAAAAGCCTATGGGTTAATCTAGGGCGTCAAATACCTCTATACCAATTTCATCAAAATTGGCCCAGCCGTTTGAGCATGAAGAAGTAACAAACACACTCATAAACTTTCGCCTTTGTTACATTAGTGTGATTAAACATATTTCAAAAGTGTCTGTGTTATCCATTTTTACGTATTTCTCAAATTTTACGATGCTAAAACGGTGCACGTGTACTGCTCCCGACCCTACGATATCGTAGGGTTCTGTTCCATTCACCTAAATACCAGCTGGAAGCTCTGGAAGCGGTGAACCGAAGTGCTATGAGACTTATTGATGACAGCAATCTAGTCACCAAAAAAATTGCTAAGTCTTAATCATCGTCGAAGATTAGTCTGCTTATTTTTTATCGGATACATTTCGGGGAGTGTGCGTAGGAGCTCCAAGGCCTTATCCCACCATCTTATCCCAGAACGGCACACTATCGTCAATAATAATCCTACACAGCGATTCCGCTCAACTTTCTTGATACGTACAGCCCATGAATGGAATTCATTACCAACTGCTGCTTCCTTTAAACTAAAATTACGACGTTTTTAAGGCTAGAGTGAATATATTTCTTCTAGATCGGCGTGCTCCATCCTCGGCCGTACCGTCACTTTATTGTAAATCTATTTAACATATAAAAAAAAAAACATTAAAAAAAAATTAAAACTCAGTTTTGAGTTTGATTTCAAGTAGAACTTACGTTCAGGAATACAAGAGTGAATTAATGTAGATTCGGATACAAGTATGTCGCGGAGATTCGTCTCTCCAGAGACTTCTTTCCCTAACGTTGTACAACGAAATTCCATAACATTTGAATATCTCATCACTACACGATTTTTTGACAATCCGCTTATGTAGGATCGCGATGTCTGTTAATTTTTATAAAACCATACGATTCAATTTTGTTTCCTGAGGTATATCATAACTTAAAAAAAGGATGTAAAAAAATTGAGAAGAAATGATAATAAAACAAAATTTAAGAATTATCAGCACCGGTTTTTTTTTTAAATTAAAAAGTTTAGTTTCCAATTTTTATTTCAATTTATTTCATAATAAGTAACACTACAGTTACACAGTACAGTTACAGTTTGGATTCTCGTTGGCTGTACTAAGTAACCCAACAGCATCAAGCTTGCATCCGTATTACGAGTATAAAAGATCTGCTTCAATTTTATTTGTTTCAGTCCAGTGGAATAATTTTATCTAAAAAGTTATTAGACGAACGAAACGTTCTCCTGATTGTAAGAGATAACGTCTGGCCATGAACATTGCAGCGATACACAGAACTTTGCGTAGCAAAGTAGTCCAGGGTATCGCTTTGGTGTTCATTACTTTGAGACTTTCGATTGTTAACCTCAACAGCCCCGTAATTTCGCTAGCTGTAGTACCCTTCATACCGGAACACAGTAATGTTTACACAATATCTAGTAGGTACTGCGGTGGTACCTACCTAGACGACCTCCTGCTAAAGAAATCTACCACCAAGTTATTTTTGAAAAGACTGGTTTGAGTCTAGATATATTGTTTATCTTTCACAGAGTTTCATGTCCATTGCTTTACTTGTCCAAGCTTTCGTGCTTAGTAAAGCTTTACACGGATCTTTTTTTTGTTATTGTGCTGAGAAGTTATCCCGATCCTTTAACTTCGTCAAGAATAGGAATATTTTTCTGCTATTGTATGTGATGCGTATGAGGTTTTTTGATGGTTATTTTTTACGTCTTCTTCCTTTCACGCATTCGACACAATTACGCGAGTTCCGTTATCCATTTACGGGGAAACCTTAACAGCGTTTTATCATCTTTCACAAAATAACAAACATGAAGAATATAATCCTGTCATCCTGACATTTATATGACGGCCCTGTTGGCTCATTGGTAGTAAGTCTGCTTTAAGAGCAGCGTTCGGCAGTAGGGCGTCGGTTTGAATCCCACCCAGCACAAACATTTTGTTGTCTAAACAAATTAACCTCATGAAAAATGATACTAGTGCAATATAGTTAGGATTTAAAATAATTCATATAGATATTATATATAGTTACATGTATGCCACTTGCAATAAATCAGAATTACCTATATAGAACGTCACCTGTCGGCCTCGACGGAAGACCAGCGCCGGCCGGCTGCAGTCGGCATTATGCTGAGTTGAGGCCGGATTGTGACTTTTTTTTTTTTAAATATACTTGTTTGGTCACATTTACTGGGAAAGACAATTTATACTCTGCGTGTGCCAGGCCTGTATGACAACTAAACAAAGAAGCTTGTATGGCCGAGCCTCATATACTCGTGCCAATAAATGAAAATAGTAAAATCAGACGGGAAGTTTTGGCGAGTAGGCCAACTTGGAAAATTGTTTTGACGTGAATTAGTCTTTAAATTTGCTTCTATAATTCAAATTGTTCATAAATATAAAAATGGGTAATCAATGTCACAGAATTATACATTAATTAACGACAAAACAAAATAACATGTCAAATTCTAAATAAAATGTCAAATTCAAATTGACAGCCCTGTTGGCTCATTGGGAGTATGTCTGCCTGAGCTGTAGGGCGTGGGTTCGATTCCCGCCAAGGACAAATGTTTGTTTGGTATAAACAAATATTTGTTCTGTGTCTGGGTGTTCTGTATGTATTATAAGTATGTATTTACAAAAAAAAAAAAGTATTTATGTATTCTATCAGTTATCTGACATCCATCACACAAGCTCTGCTTAGTTTGGGGTCAGATGGCGCTGTGTGTAATGTGTCCTACAATATTTATATTTATTTATTTAAATATTATGTAAAGCTCAAATACAATGTCAAATACTGACATTGGCAAAATTGAGGCAACACCGCAGAATTGAAAAATTGAAATTGAAATTGAACAATGTCTAATTAAAATATAATGTCAGATTAAAATACAATGTCAAATACAAATATTCAGTCAATTCAATATTCAGTCCAATTCCAATATTCTAATAAGTACAATAAGTCATATGTAAATTAAATATATTAACGATTATCATGAAATTTAGTATGCCCCCTGCATACTAAATTTCATGAAAATCGTTCGGGGGCGATAAATCGATCTAGCTAGGTTTCATTTTAAGAAAACGTCGTTTTATCCGTGTTTTCAGCCGAGCAAAGCTCGGTCTACCACCTGGTTGACCGAGCTTTGCACATCCTTTGAGGTGCTACATCCTAAATTAAGCTTATGTATAAGTAGATAAGCTAAATGTTTAGTAATTAAATCGCCAAAATAAATAGCACCCATGTGAAGCTGGCGCGGGACTTTAGTTAAAGACAAAGTTTTATCAATTAAATGAAAACAATAACTCCTTAACTTTTTAAAACCATTAATTACATTTGTACCGTTCTAAAGCTACCCCGAGGTTTTGGAGTGGTATCCATTGTGTTTAAAATAATTGGATGCCGTTGGATGTCAACACAATTACAGACTTGGTGAAACTCTACCATTTTGACATTGTTATTCTCAGATACGAGTTATGTTTAAAGAGCTGTAGGGCGTGGGTTCGATTCTCACCAAGATAAACATTTACGTGACGATAAATGTTTGATATGTATTTATTCTGTATTTATTACAAACATGAGCTATCTGGTTCCCACAGTACAAGCGTTGCTTAGCTTGGAGCTAGATGGCGCCGTACGAAATGTCCTACGATATTTATTTATTTATTTATAGATAGTTGATTATGAAGTATTTTATACCTGTAGGCAGTATGTTTTAACTTTTTGGTACATAAAATACTTATTCTAACATTTGTAACATATATAAAATTAGGAATAAAAATAATTAATTTCAGGTACAACTCATACAATTTAAAATAAAAAAGGAAATCATAATTAAATAAATTCATGTTCAAGTCATTTAAATGTGTATTTAAAAAAAATAAAGCATAAAAAATAATAACTACAACTGTATGGACTTACTACTTACTAGTAATAGGTATTTGGTACTTACACATGATACCTCCGACATTGCTCCGAGAGCAAAGTCAGAGATGGTAAACATACTTAGCCTGGAATGGAAATGGCTCTCAACTAGGCTACCAGAACACACCGTTATGCTTGGCGGCAGACTTTCAACTTGAGCTAACTTGGTAGTTAGCCAGCCGATTACTAGAAAGTACTATGCTATGGTTTCCTAACGATGTATTCCTTCGGCAGCTCAAGGTCATTGTTAGGGTTTGATACGACTGCGATAATTATCGAGCTATCATCGCTAAGAATTCCATGGAAATATCTTCGCAAGGTTTATCAGCATCTTAGAAGTGCGCGGAAGGAAGGAGCACTAAAACCGTGCGGCGCAGGACTTTCGGATTTGCCAAATGTGGGAATGACTTTTTGACTGTGACGAGAAGTGCGGTAATGGAATTCCGACGTGGAAAAGGGCATCAGATTTTTATTGCTTTTTTATACTTACTAACTGACTTCACTTGGTGGTAGATCTCTTTAGCAGGAGGTCGTCTAGGTAGGTACCATCGCAGTACCAGATATTCTGTCGCCAAGCAGTAGTGTGTTAACATTACTGTGTTCCGGTGTGACGAGTATTGCAGCTAGCAAAATTACAGGGTTGTTGAGACTAACCATCCAGTCTCTAAGTAATTAGCGCTAAAACAGAAATACCCTGCACTTTGTCTTGTTACTTAGTTCTGTGTATCGCTGATCTTACCATCAGGAGAGCGCCTAGTTCGTCTCATTACCATAAAAAAATACTGAGTACGACGACATTATTCACGACTGTTAAAATTGTGCCGTATTCGTAATGTTTATGTTCACTTTATACAAAAAATGTAAGCCTTATGGATTTATTGGTAGCTCAGCTCTATGTCACAATGATTAAATATGTCAAGATAACCACTTTACACCTACGTTGTCCCGATGTAGAGTGGGTACCTACTTTTAAGCGTCACTGGCTTGCTACGCTTCAAGCTAAAGCTTCAGGTATACCTGACATCAATCACAGCGTCGCCGCCAACGTCAACGTGATTAATGGACTGTTTTTCGTTTACAACGTAATTTGTGTTTTTCAACATATTTTCTAAAGACTTTCTGAAGATTAGAATAGAAAAAAAAAATATTGAACGAAATCATTTTGGAAGGTGTGTAAAAAAATCAGTGCATCACAATTGCTGTTGATTTTCTGTTTAGCCGGTTTTTACCGCATGTATTTCATCATCATCTCAAATATCGATGAGTACGGGGAAAGTCGATGGCAAGAGATGCTTGATGATGACTTAAACTGCATTTTAATCGATAATTAAAAAAAAAACTAAGCACGCAAATACACTGTGGCAATGTTATTATGGTGCTTTCGCTCAGGAGAAAAAAAGAAAAAGTAGATGAATTATATTGTATCTTGGTTAAACAACGCGGCATCTCTGATTACAAAAGGCAGTTAAACAAGAGAGACGCAATAAGCAACATTTCAACCGCGCTGCGATCCGTCTTCTTTGCGGCTACAGATTGTCGTAACGTGAAACTTATTAATTTGCCGAAGCGTTTCTAGATGAAATTGCGAGTGCCCGGAAAAGCCAAGACAAGGAAAAGAGTGCCTACATAAAAACCTCCCCAGGCGGCCACAATGTGAACGAAGGGGTAATTAATGCATTTTTGTTACTAATAGGATCTATAGACATTTGAGAAGATCAGTCAAGTCTTAGTCGAATGCGCACAATTGGGTTCCATCACACAAACTCATCTAATCTATCTAATCTAATACCTTTAAACGAGCAATACATATATCATGAATCTCAGAAACGGCTCCAATGATTTTCATGAAGTTTTGTATGCAGGGGGTTTCGGGAGTGATAATCCGATCTAGCTAGGTTTCATTTTTAGAAAACGTCGTTTTATCTGTGTTTTCAGCCGAGCAAAGCTCGGTCATCCAGGTACTAATACAAGTAATCTGTAATAATATGTTTTTAAAGGTTGTCTGGAAGAAATCTCTCTAGGCGATGAGGCTGCCGTTATACGCCATATATTAATTATTTTATTTGGTGTGTAATAAAGTTGTATTCTATTCTATAATATTGTTTTTTTTTTAACACATATAAGTCGGAGTTTCGCAAGCTTATTTAAGAGATCATCTAGCTTCGAATCTGGAGGTCTTGAGTTCGAATCTTACGACACGCACCTTTGTCTTTTCTAAACCTTGCCACTGTCTTCAAACGGTGAAGTAAAACACCGTACAGAAATCTACATGCGTTCTTAAAAACAAGTTCTGGAGGATATGTGAAGTCTGTCAACACACACTTGGCTAGTGTAGTGGGCTAGGGCCTTATTCTTCTCACAATGAGAAGAGACCCGCGCCCAGCAGTGGGACATTTTATAAACACAGGGCTGTTTCGGAAGTCGACGATTGTCTCGCCTGATGGTAAACTATGAGGTGGTCGTATAACAAGATGATACTTAGCAGATACCTATTCACTCTGACTTTGAAGAGACGATGATTATATCTCTCAGGAAACAAGGAGGCCGGCAGCTTGGTCGTACGGATGAGAAGCATAGAGTTTTTACTTAACGTTTTCTATTATAAAAGAGGTATTTGGTCCAGAGCACTTGACTGGCTAGCTACCACCCTCAAGTTGAAAATCTGCCACCAAGCATATAATGGTGTGTTCCAGCAGCCTCAGTTTGGAGCCAGCTCCATTCCAGGCTAGGTGTGCTTACCATCTACGATCACACTGTCTTTTAAAATCAGGTGAGATGTAGTCATATACCTAACTTAACAACAGTAAAAAAATATTAATTAACTTATTTATTTATTTAGATCACTAACACTATACACATCACAACATTTAAAAAGATCAACAACATAAAAAAAAAAATTAGATGTTATAGCAATTACAGGTGACGACAACATGCATAAAATTAGGTTAACAATTAATTAATTAAAAAAAAAAAAACGGAATGCCAATATTATTCATAAATGTCAAGTTAATTTTAAAAAGTCTTAACTAAATAATCTGTACATATAATAAAATATTAAATTTAAATATAAATGAATGAAAAAATCGAAGCCAAATTTCCTTCCGAATCAGCCACGCGAGCGAAGCCGGGTGTGAAAACTAGTTATGAAAAGTATTAAATATATTGCAATAAGCAATTTAATTCGTATCGTTTTCTGGGTCTATCGCAACCTAATAGGAAGCTCCTTTGAAGCATTGAAACATTCCAAGCGATCGGTCCATTATAGGATGGAAAGGGATTCTCGCTGGAAACCACTTACGTAGTGATTTGTCACAACCATTGTCGGAACTGGAGAGACACGGATTGATTAAGAAATACAGATAGACACGAGTGATAAGTGAATGTCAGTGACGAAAGAAATAAGAATTATAATATATTACCGAGCAAATTTAAAAAAAAATTAATAGTAAGGAGATTAACTATACCCTCTCTTAATGATAAGAGATAACGCATGTCCATGACCATTGGAGCAATACACAGAACTTTGAGTAGCAAAACAAAGTCCAAGGCATTGCTGCTTTGGTGTTCATTACTTTGAGACTTTCGATGGTCAGTCTAAACAGCCCAGTAATTTGAACACAGATCTTGTGATCTTGAATTATCATACCTTTTTTCTGTCTATTCAGAGGTTATCTGGAAGAAACCGTTCTAGGCGATAAGGCCGCCATTACACTACTACAAATTAGTGTTGATGTGGTTTTGTTTTTGTTTTGTATTTTTTTCTTTATCCCTTTTTTATGTTGTTATATACATTGTTGGTGTACAATATACATAATTGTATTCTATTCTATTTTAATTTTTGTAATCATCTATATAAAACAAGTAGGTAATTATGAAGCAAGCACGGTTCGAATCTACCTTCACTGTACGAACCGCTAAACAATGTAATTTGCTGCCCGAGTGGGTGTTCCCTGATAGATACAAATGCCATCAAGTTAACATCAGGCAAGGTAGCGGTCAAACGCAAGCCTATTTGTAATTTAAAAAAAACATCCATTAATTGTTTTTCTTTGAATTACTTGGGCCCCTCTGTCCCTCCTGTTGGTGAGATGTAGTGAGATTGGGTGGGACACCCCGAACCCACTTCCCCTCACGTCATTAGTACGCTATAGCTGTTTAAAGACTAAATTTAACTAATTTTTAACAACTTATGACATTTACGTGCTAGCCAAATTGGGCATTCTAAAAAATGGAATAGATTTTATTTTTTATTATATCAAACTAATATTATAAAGGCGAAAGTTTGTGAGTTCATAAGTGTGTTTGTATGTATGTTACTTCTTCACATTCAAACGGCTAGACCAATTTTGATGAAATTTAGTACAAAGGTAGCTGACACCCTGGATTATAACATAGGCAACTTTATCCCCTGATAAAAAGCGGGTAACACCGCGGGGCGCAGCTAGTTAATACATAATTTTCAACGTTGATTCCAAATTCATAACTCGAAAAATATAGAATAGTTCTCGTAGGATAACAGGCGAATTTGTAGGCGCTGCTAGTTTTAATTTAAGGCAAGTGCGTTTAAATATTAATCCTAAAGTTAAGTAGGTAGGTACAACCTTGTGAACTCATACAAACTCATTAGATTAAAAGCTTATTACTCTAGATAACGAGTTTATTTAATAAAGGTGTCAGCAATTGATAAAATAAGTGCCTAAGCTATGATTATCTTGAAGTTCGGTCAGTAATTGAAGAAAAAAATTATCAATTTTAAAATCAAACAATAGCTAGCCTTGCTCCCACAATCCACAAACTCAGTACTGAGTTTGTGAGTTCGTTTATACATTGATTATGTACAAATTTTCCTTCTGTAACAATAAAAATATATACCTACATAATCCGTTGGATTACTTTTACCTAAATAATTTTTCATTGAATTGATTGATTGTAATGACATCATTTTGTAAATGCTTTAAGATGGTACATATATGAATTCTCACGTCGCAGGGCGTTGGTTCAAACTCCAACAATGAGCTTGAGCTGCCGGTAAAGGAAAACATCGTGAGGAAACGTTAGAGTGGTGGTAGGGTACTTTATAGTACTCGTCTAGTTACCACCCATCAAGTTGAAAATATGTCGCCAAGCACCTAAGGATGTGTTCTGGCAGCCGCACTTGAGAGCCAGTTCCATTCCAAGCTAGGTGTGTTGACCATCTCCGACTTTACCGTCACTTAACATTAGGTGAGTGATCAAACACCTAGCTTGTCAACAATAAAAAAAATAGACGCGGGGTTGGCTACCTTAAACGTAGAAAGCGCAGTTAGGTATGTTGAAACGGCTGTGGTTTGGAATGGGGAGCGCGGCATTACACAGTATGTTCCACCTAACACAGCTTTCGGTTGTGGCTTTGCGATGCGAACAATCCTAAGTTAGTACCTGCTAACATAGCCGCTATCGTAACGCGCGCCATTGTGAAGCAAGCTTTTTGAAGCTGCATTAAGACAATTACACCTATAATAAGACTTCGATTAACTGGACATCACTTTTGTAGCTATTTGGTATATTGTGTTTGTCTAATCATATCAAGAGACAAACCTTTCTATAATTAATTAAAATCGATTTACATATCCATCAGTACGAAGTTACACCTTACCGAAATTAGACATATGTGTAACATTTTGGGAATACAAATAATAAATAGTTTATCAGACTTTATAAAAAAAAGAGATTGTAGAGCCAGGAATATTATAAAATGAAATATCATGTGAAATTTATATTAACTATTGAGAATTACACTTGTATTTATAGAAACTATCTCCTACTGAGTAAAAAAATGAGATGTCTCATATTAATACGAATTATAGCAGAGCTTATTTTATATGTCGGTATATTATATAACAGTTATCTTATAGTTACGGATACTTTGAAACATAATAAGGAAACTCTACTTGAATTAAACTTGTTGCAATTTTTAATTTACACCAACGATATTCTAGCGATATATCAAGCAATTCGATATAGATGTCTTTTTAAGAAATTTTTGTCGAACATGTACCAAATTCACGCACAGTTTAAAATTAAAAAAACATACATGAAATCTGTGAAAAAAATTAAGAAAGTAATGATTGTAGTTTTGATTTTATTCATGTTGGTACGAATGCCAATGATTTCCCTGAAAATGTATCATACGTGGTCACTAATTGCGCATAATAGGAAATCGTCGATATTAATGCACGTTAGGCTGGCGACATTGTCAGTATATGATATTATTGTCGAAATAAGATACATGATTGAACATTTCGTATTTTGCGTACTGATTGCAATTGTTACTAATCAAGTTAAATGTCTCAATAAAGACATTTGCTTTACTTATAAAAATATGAATCAGAGGGATAGTTTCGCAATAATCGATCGAATTGAAGGATGGGCTAAAATTTACAAATGTTTAGCTGAGAGCAGTGATTATCTCACTCAAAGTTTTTCTTACCAGGTAAGTTTGTATCCTTACTTGAATTTTCGAAATTCGAACTTTTTTCCTATTTTACTGGCTTGCCATTAAATTCTACAACGGTTGAACTACGAAACAAAAATATATGTTTATATTTCAATGAAATTTTTTAAAGAACGAAGCTTTTTATTTTAATGTTGACAAGCTAGGTTGGTCTATAGCCGACCTGATGTTAAATGGCGGTGTGGTCCAAAGATGGGGAACACACCTGTAGTGGAATAGATAAGGATCTCAAATTAGGCTACCGTAATACAACGTTCTGCCGTGGTGGTGCCGGCGTAAGAATAGTACCCCACCTTTTTTACCCGTGGTTGCCGTAAGAGTCGGCTAAGGGATGTCATCCGGAAGATGGGCAGTAGCGTCTTCCTTGAACAATCACACTTAACTGCGCTCGCCAACCCGCCTGCCAAGCGTGGCGAGTATTGGCAAAACCCCCCCAGGAGGATGCCTATATGCAGCAGTGGGCGTCCTATGGCTGATGATGATAATGATGATGATGATGAATACAACGTTATATGTTTGGAGGCAGTTTGAAGCTGCTGTTGCGTTCTAAGTTAGAAGTCTATCTACGTAAATAAAAATCAAACATGTTCGTTGGCAAGAGCTTAACTTGAAAAGGGTTGTTTAGCTGATTCTTTATTTTAAAATTTTCGTGATACTTCGAATGAATGGAGATTTATATAGACGCAAAATCGAGTGTTACCGCACCGAGTTCCAAGAACTGGACATTTAGCGAGTAGTTCAATAAAATTAATTTTCATGATATTTTTTTATTTGTTTTAGGTTTTTTTTTACAATATGTATATCTCCATACATTTGTGATCGAAGATGCAACTCTTGAACGAAATTAGCATAAAAATAATTCGCATTTCGCTTAAATCTGTTTGTTCGGTTCTTTCAAAATATTCGATCTAAGTTTATCTTACTAAGGAAACTAAAGTGGATTTGATAAATATTCGTTTTTCTTAGAATTACTTACGTTTGATTAGATGTGCAGGACGAAACCACGCGTAATTGTTCCTTGCCTTGAATCCTTTAAAAATGTCTCCTGATGTGACCGACACTACAGAGCATGTAACCTAACCCGATGTGTACTACATCGGGTACGAAATACTGGGTATTCAGTTAGTAAGGAGGTCTAAAAGGTTCATAGTCTACATATGTTCCAAAAACGTTCTACTTTCATTGTATTAACCGCTAAATAATGGAATTTGCTGCCCAATTGGGTGTTTCCTGCTAGATAAAATCTGAGTGACTTCAAGTGGCGGTTTCGGTTTCTTATAGGCAAGCGTGCTCCATCGTAGACCAAGGCGAGATGGTCATCAAACATAAGTATATTTCATTAATTATTTTTAACAAATTTCGTTTGGTTTCAGATTATTTTTTCCATGATTATGGTCGCATTAAATTATATTTTTTTAACATATCATTTGATTTACGCGTTGATAATTGAAAATGTAAGTACTTACCTACTTTATGATATTTTTTGTACAAAAAATTTCTTTTTTTCTCCTTTGTTTTTGACATCGCACTTTGTGCATTTGCCAATGTCAGGTATTTTGATATTTTTAAGTATTTTACGATAAATAAAGTGATACTGCCAAAGTCCCGCAAAGTAAGTCAAGTCTGGCCAATATGCTCTAGTAAAGTAGTGGTAACATCACTACAAGCTACGATCGAGTTTTGAAAGCAACAGAAAAAGTCATGTTTCCCCAGATTTTATCACACTCAAATACACACACTGTAATATCACACTGTAAATTCGGCTTGCAAAGTTTTTTTTTAAATTTATTTTGTATTTTTTACTGAAAGTAAATTTGATTTTATGAACGAATATAAATATATGTATATAGCTTTCTATGCGATAATTAATTTTTAATAGGTTTTAAACTTTTTATAGCGATGACGTCATAAAGTAGGCTGAATATTTATATGCCTTGCCATGTAAAACAAAAAAGTAAACAGCTATTTTGACATATTTGATTCACTTTGACAATTGACATGAAGTAAACAAATCCTATATCATAGTCCGTAACAGAGTAACGTTTAAAGTAAAATAATCCAGATAGTTGACTTGACATTGACAGATTTTGTTGCGGTTTGCTATTGCTGTTTTAGGCACTAAAAGTGGCCCTAGACAGCCTACTATGTGACGTCATTAGATATCAATTAAAAGTCAAGTTGCACAACGTGCGATGCCAAAAACAAAGAAAAATAATGCTTTTAACATTTCTTTTCAGGGTTATATCCTTTATGGTGTGAATAATTCAATTTATGTAATCTTATACCACACAGTTATTACATTGTGTGTTCTAATAGTTTGTCAGCGATTGCACAAAGAATATGACAGTCTCAAGGTTTCAACGTTATGTCTTAGTAATTTTCTGCTTGATTGTAAGTATTTCACCACCGACAGAAATAGAAGCGTGTTATGAGTTTCTGTGTCTATGTGCCTGTTCGTAGCATCGTGGCTTCCAAGCGATTGATTTTGATTCAGTTTTGATGGGAATACGTCTTTAAATTTGTTCTGTATGCATTATAAGTAAGCATTTTTTTTTCTTTTTTTTTTAAATTCAGTCAGCTTTCTGGTTCCCATAGTACAAGCTTTGCTTAGTTTGCTAGATGGCGCAGTGCGTAATGTCCTCCAATATTAGACAGCCCTGTTGGCTCATTGGGAGTATGTCTGCCTGAGCTGTAGAGCGTGGGTTCGATTCCCGCCAAGGAAAAATGTTTGTTTGGTATAAACAAATGTTTGTTCTGTGTCTGGGTGTTATGTATGTATTATAAGTATGTATTTACAAAAAAAAAGTATTCATGTATCCTATCAGTTATCTGACTACCATCACACAAGCTCTGCTTAGTTTGGGGTCAGATGGCGCTGTGTGTAATGTGTCCTACAATATTTATATTTATTTATTTAATTATTATTTAAGTTTTGGGTTTGAACAGAAAAAAAAATGTCTCGATCGCGCGCTAGAGGCGCTATGTAAAATGTGATCCATTTATTTATTAAAAATTAATATAAAATATAAGTAGGTAACTACTGATACATGAACTAAACTAATTCAATGGCACAGCAACCCAAAACGTGTGGACTACGATAATATTGAAGTTGATATTAATGTTTTTTTTTTAATTACAGTCGAGGAAGATATGAGATTTGCAAGAAACTTGGGCCGCATGGTCACCACAAAGCCGATCCAAATTAGGGTCCTCGCTACCAAGCCGGTAGGAACATTGTTCATACCGATGATACTGGGTCTTTCTATTAGCAATGTAATAGTTTTGCTACAATTTCATCATTTAGTGTAATGCCAGAGTACGTACTGTTTATTAGAACATTATTACTTATCTATAAAAAAGCGGTCAAGTGCGAGTCGGACTCGCGCACGAAGGGTTCCGTACCATTATCATAACGTTATCTATGAAAAAGGCAAAAAAATCGCGTTTGTTGTATGGGAGCCCTTAAATATTTATTTAATTTTGTTTTTAGTATTTGTTGCTATAGCGGCAACAGAAATACATAATTTGTGAAAATTTCAACTGTCTAGCTATCGCGGTTCTTGAGATACAGCCTGGTGACAGACGGACGGACAGACAGACCGCGAAGTCTTAGTAATAGGGTCCCGTTTTTACCCTTTGAGTACGGAACCCTAAAAACAACTGCTTGCCTCATATTATTGGTCGACATTCAACGAACTTTTCTAAAACAATTGCTTTTTCTTGTACCTATGTTGTCGAATACAATTGTATAGGTAAATAAAATTGAAAGAGAAAAAAAAAGAAGAAAGAAAAAGAAGTTCAAAGTTGCATATATAGTGATACTATAGTGTCCTGGACAGTGGGTGCGTCTTTGAGCCTTTTTGGGTTGAAATTTTAGCACTGTTGGGACCGAGAGAATAAATAAATATTCAAAGACTTGTTATATCGTCTGGCCGACACCGTACATAGCCAAAACGTTTGCTTTTATTTTGTGCAACCTTTGAGAATAGCGTAGGGAACATACACCTTCTCGAGTCGCAGATACGGCATCCACTCTAGGATACCGTGAGAATGCTCCCGTCTTGTTTACTCAGAAAATAATGTACCCGAATTCTCACCAGCATAAAAGTTCCTGACTTTACCGAACTTTTTATGAACTTTATTTTATTAAATTTAAAATGTTATCATTTATTTATTTATGTATTTGAAATATGTAAGTTCCTAAAAAAGTATCTAAACATAAATAAATATAAATTAAGTGATTGAGTTTCTCTGTAGTATTAGAAACACTGTAGTATGCATGCTGGGATATAATTTGTAGATAGTTTTAAACTAACATTAATTGTAAATTAATATTAGGTTTTTAGTGAAGTCTGATATAATTAAAAAAAAATTACAATTATGCAATAGAAGTTAATCAATCTGTAATAAGTCCGCGAAGTGCGACGCACGGTTTAGTTGTAAAACGATTTATTTCTGTTAGCTATTTACAATTGCTTACAGAGTTGTTAAATAACAACTTCCCGCGACTATTATGCTATACAGTATAAAGGTTAAAATTAAAATGATTCAGTGTAAAATAATAATAAGGGAAACGAAAACGGTTAGTTAAGACATCTATTCAAACTCATTCATAACTCGGGCGCCACCCTTTCCGTCATCACGCCGTTTGCAGCATCCAGACAAGTGTAGGTATCACGCGCTGGAATACGTGCCACGCCCACACCCCCAGTATGAATCGGAGGGCTAATTTTCAGTTTTTATTTTTAAAATGTAACTTTTTTACAGCACGACACAATTACTTTTGTATATCACAAATGTATATATTTTTTTATTTGTATTGTGTTTTTAAAACTGTGTTTTCATTTATATGTATTTTAAAATTAATATAGACTATATATTGAAATTATAAAATTCTAATTGATATCATGCATATATGCAGCAGCGTCTTCCGTATATTACAACACCTAACTGCGCTCGCCAACCCGCTTGCCAAGCGTGGCGAGTATTGGCAAAAACCCCCCTACATGATAAGAACAAAAAAGACCAGGCCCCCAGTCCCCGGCAGCTCCGCTATTCCTGGCTACGGTAGCGGCCACGGTAACGGCGGAGCAAGGGGTGCTAAGAATCCCCGGCAGATGCCCGGCTACCACCCCCAACGACGACTGGCCCTGGTAACACACAACATACGCACATTGAGGACAGACGAGAAGATTGCTGAGCTGGAAGAGGAGATGGGTAGGTTACATTGGGATATTTTGGGATTATCTGAAGTCCGGAGAGAGGGCGAGGACTCGATAATCTTGAAGTCGGGTAACCTACTCTATTACCGGGAAGGCGACCAACAGTCCCAAGGTGGTGTCGGCTTTCTCGTTCACAAGTCCCTCACTAACAACATAATTACCATCGGAAGTGTTTCGAGCAGGGTTGTATACCTAATACTCAGAATATCCAAAAGATATTCGCTGAAGGTCATTCAGGTATACGCACCGACCTCGTCACACCCAGATGATGAAGTGGAGAGTATGTATGAGGACGTAAGTAGGGCCATACATACCTCCGAGACCCACTTCACTGTTGTTATGGGGGACTTCAACGCAAAGATGGGCATGAAGAGCGATGACGAGTTGAGAGTGGGGCAATTTGGATATGGGCAACGGAACCCTAGAGGACAGAGGCTGGCCGACTTCCTGGAGAAAGAGGGCCTCTTTATGATGAACTCTTTCTTTCAGAAGCCGCCTCACAGGAAATGGACCTGGATGAGCCCCGATGGTTCTACGAGAAATGAGATAGACTTCATCATGACCAATAAAAGACGGATATTCAATGATGTCTCCGTGATTCACAGGGTGAAAACCGGTAGTGATCACCGACTGGTAAGAGGCTCATTGAATATTAACGTCAAGCTTGAAAGGTCACGCTTGATGAAGTCCACGCTCCGACCTACTCGCGCCCATATACAAAACCCCGAAAGCTTTCAACTTGAACTCTCCAATCGCTTCGTTTGCCTAGAGAATCTTGCTACGGTGGACGAGATCAATAACAGGTTCGTAGAAACTGTCCATACGGTGGGCTCTAAGTTTTGTAGACCCCGCCGTACAAATAGGCCTCACAAACTGTCCGACCATACTCTAGACCTCATGGCTGAACGACGCTCGTTGAGACTGCAATCTTCTAGTGATGCAGAGTCATATAGGCAGCTCAATAGACAGATATCCAAGTCCTTGCGGCACGACATACGTATCTTTAACACTAATAAAGTTAAAGATACGATAGAGCGGAATAAAGGCTCCAAAGTGTTCGCGAGAGACTTATCTATTGGGCAAAGCCAGCTGACGAAGCTGAAGAGAGAAGATGGCAGTATAGCGTCGACCAAAGCAGAGGTGTTAGAGGAGGTCGAAAGGTTCTATGGACAGTTATACGCTACGGTCGCTGAGCCTGTTAACAGCGCGGCCAAAGACCCAAGAGCCAAGCTGAGCCGACATTATACTGAAGATATCCCGGACATCAGCCTGTACGAGATTAGAATGGCTCTGAAACAGCTTAAGAACAACAAGGCGCCGGGGGATGACGGAATCACGTCAGAGCTTCTGAAAGCGGGTGGAACACCGGTACTTAAAGTCCTTCAGAAACTCTTTAATTCCGTCGTTCTCGAGGGTATAACGCCAGAAGCATGGAACAGAGGCGTGGTGGTTCTATTCTTTAAAAAAGGTGACAACACCTTATTGAAGAATTACAGACCCAACTCGCTTCTGAGCCATGTTTATAAGCTGTTTTCAAGGGTCATTACGAACCGTCTCAGTCACAGGTTCGATGACTTCCAGCCTTCCGAACAAGCCGGTTTCCGTAAAGGTTACAGTACCATAGACCACATCCACACGCTAAGGCAAATTATACAGAAGACCGAAGAGTATAATTTGCCTCTATGTCTAGCGTTTGTGGACTATGAGAAAGCCTTTGATTCGATCGAGACATGGGCGGTGCTTGAGTCTCTCCAACGATGCCATATAGACTATCGGTATATCGAAGTGTTGAAGTGTTTGTATAATAACGCCACTATGTCGGTCCAAGTACAGGAGCAGACTTCGAAGGCGATTCCATTGAAAAGAGGCGTAAGACAGGGAGACGTTATATCTCCGAAACTGTTTACTGCCACATTGGAAGACGCCTTCAAGCTCCTGGAATGGCAAGGATTTGGCATCAATATAAATGGCGAATACATCACTCACCTTCGATTCGCCGACGATATTGTGGTCATGGCAGAATCGATGGAAGATCTCGGCACGATGCTCGAAGACCTCAACCGAGTTTCCCAGCGGGTGGGTCTTAAAATGAACATGGATAAGACGAAAGTGATGTCGAATGCCCATGTTGAGCCCGCCCCAGTATCAGTTGGGAACTCGGTTCTTGAAGTTGTTGACACGTACATTTACCTAGGACAAGCAGTCCAACTAGGTAGGTCCAACTTCAAGAAAGAGGTCAGTCGTCGAATCCAACTCGGCTGGGCAGCGTTCGGAAAACTGCGCAACATTTTTTCGTCTGAATTACCTCAGTGCCTCAAGTCGAAAGTCTTCGACCAGTGTGTGTTACCGGTGATGACTTATGGTGCTGAAACGTGGTCTCTGACTGTGTGCCTCATTGATAAGCTCAAAGTCGCACAACGAGCTATGGAGAGGGCTATGCTCGGAGTTTCCCTACGAGATCGAATCAGAAATGAGGAGATCCGTAGACGAACCAAAGTTACCGACATAGCCCAGCGGATTAGCAAGTTGAAGTGGCAATGGGCAGGGCACATAGCACGCAGAACTGATGGCCGATGGGGCTGCAAAGTTCTGGAGTGGAGACCACGGACCGGCAAGCGCAGCGTAGGACGTCCACCCACAAGGTGGACAGACGACCTCGTAAGAACCGCAGGTTCGCGCTGGATGCGAGCCGCTTCCAACAGGTCTTTATGGAGGTCAATAGGGGAGGCCTATGTCCAGCAGTGGACGTCCTACGGCTGAAATGATGATGATGATGATGATGATGAATTGATATTATTGATATTTCGTAGCGATTATAGCTCAGTGGTTAGCGCGGTCGGTTCGCATGCCGAAGGGCGTGGGTTCAAACCCCAACAATGAGCTTGAGCTGCCGGTGAAGGAAAACATCGTGAGGAAACCATAGCATGGTGGTAGGGTACTTTCTAGTACTCGGCTGGCTAGCTACCACCCTCAAGTTGAAAATCTGCCGCCATGCATCTAACAGTGTGTTCCGGCAGCCGCACTTGAGAGCCAGTTCCATTAAAGGCTAGGTGTGCTTTACCATCTTCGACCACACCGTCACTTAACATCAGGTGAGTTGTGGACAAACACCTAGTAGGTCAACTACCAAAAAAAAAAAAAAACAGATTCTAAATTAGTAATGTTTTTTTGGTTATTTAAAATTTCATTTCAATTGTGTCTTTTTTGAAAATAAGTTTGAACATAGACCTTGTCTGAAATAAATGATTTACTCTGCTTTTTCCAATACGGTAAACATGGTCACCCGTATAAATAGTTCTAGCCCTAACTCAATAGCTGTAAAAATTTTCAAAGACCTACCAAACTCGGTAAAAGAAATACAAGACATAGATTAACTTGTTAAACTGTTGGATTTATCCTGAAAGCAAAATGTTACCGACTTTTAAAATTATTATAAAGATTATTAAAAATGTTGAATTTACTTATTTTTTAAATTTTATGAAAATGATCTCTCTAATTTTTGCTTAACCCTAATAGTGTTATATGTATCTACAAAAATCCAACAAAACGACAAGTTATATAAATCATGCAGGCACCTGAACAAATATTGCAATACATTTTTGAATATTGAGTAACTATTCCCATTGATTTTTATTATCCCCTCCATTACACCTAAGACATTGTATTTTATCTTAATTTAAATTAAATTAAGAACTTGTCTGTTTTTATACATAAAACACTTATTTTGTTTCATTCAAATCCTAAACATTAGGTCAGGACACACGTTTTCACACTTAATTCCCTAAGCTTCCGTTCAAATATCCAAGTAACAGCTACAAAAGGGCGAAAAAATTGTTTTGCTTTTACATTTGGGTATTTTTCGCAGTGAACTTAAATTATTTTTTCCAACTATCCAATATTTGGAGCTTGGACTCCGGGGGAAATGGGGTCTGAAACGTATTTCCGTCTAGGCTCTTAGTAATAATGGTGCAGAATACGAAATAGCTACACGAAAATACAAATATTCTCGCTATAATGGACTGAGTGAGGCGCAGTTTTTAATGCTCGTCGAGTACGCAAAGTAAGAGTGGACAGATACCATAGCTTAGCTTTCTAAAACTGGCAGCTCAAGATCGTTGTTGTAATTTGAACCCACTCCCTTTGGCTTGTTACTCGATCGTGCCAACCACTAAGCTATCATAAGTTACCTATCATCTGAACATTTTTGTAATTTTGATGTGATCAATAAAGAGTTATCATCTATATGTAATTGCTATAAAATTATTGAGTAAATAGTCTAACATTTAATTTCTTTGCGACTTCAAAACAAATACTTCAAAAAGTTTTACGTACTAAAAATACGACTGTATTCGTAAATCAACGTCTGAAATATTATAAATGGAATAAATAAACTATAGAATGATTCTCTTTTACAAAATAAAAAAAACATTACAAAGACTATATAGTATGTTGTTTGAAAGTCGCTTTTGAAATAAAAGAAATATATAACACGGCAACCGTATCACGTATCGAGGCATCCACGTGGCAGTAATGACATCGTTATGGGCTGGGTTCACTGTGGACAGAATATTTTATCAAATATAAAATCTCGGTGCCTCCTTACTGCGGCGAAATTATGAGCTAAAAACTAGAGTCGTAATTAAACGTATTATATGGAGTAATATTTCGGTAATGCTATTATTGAATATTACATTTAAAATACCTTATGTTATCATTCCTATTATCCAGTAATAGACAAATAATAGTTAACCGCTTCCACCCGTACCGATATAACCGGATCACTGTCGTGTTTTGTCAACTTAGCTTATGAGCTTATTTATTCATTGATGGATTGTTAGATTGACAAATTTAAGATAAGCCCATAATAAAATAGCGATTGATAATAAAATAGTGCGAGTTTCATGACTATTATGACATGTAACATATATATATATATATATGTTACACGTTTCATTTTTCTCTCAACCTAATTCTAAAGTTAACGCGGACGAAGTCGCGTGTAACAGATTAGCCACATATATACATATGTGTTTGTTATTGCTTATTTATATTAGAATAAGTTAAACATTAGTCTATTTGTTGTACAAACTATTTCAAATGTATTGTTTGGTTTAATAAATCAAAAGACTTGATTTGACTAAATAACTGTTATGATTCACGAGTTTTGTGAATATAAAAGGCCGCTCTGGCTCGAGCAGCGGGGTACAGTCCGGTGACGCTGTAGAGGCCAACTGGCCAACAGCAAGAGTGAATCATAAAAAAAAAAAAAAAAAAAAAAAGAGCAGCGGGGCATTCTGCTGCAAGCCGCCGTACTGAACAGATCATGAGACCCATAAGTTAAGTAACCTATTTATTATATTGTTACTATGTTGAAATGTTGGTTGATATTCTTTCGTGATCCCTATTGTAAAATAAATATTGATGATTTATGTATAATATATATATAATGTGTTGCTGTTATTTTGGTGTTTCTAATAACTATTTCTTAATGAATCAATACATATTGCTCTTAATATGTAATTTCTAATCTTTTATCTACCTACTTTTGTCTTACGTAAAGTACATATAATGGTTAATTAATGACATACGTGGTACATTCCGTTTCTACCCTCTTTCTATTGTGCTTCCATACAAAAACAAATTCTAACACGTGTGTAATCTAGTCTGTTTGTAAAATACATTAATAGGTATGTACTCAAGTCAAGTAAGAAAAAATAAATTGAAGTATAATAAATAAAATATACAATGAAGCAAAACTGGAAAAATAGGCGTTATCTTCTTTCTCAGGAAGTCTGTGATAAAAATACTTTCACCAACAATACCTCCAAGATATTTTCGTTTAACCTCCTAACTGCCTTAAGGTCAGAATTCGTGACTAGAGAGAGTAAGACAGGTTCATTAGCTCGCAGACGGACCGTATGCTCTATTATCTGACGAACCTTTAACTCTATTATCTGAGTTCTAAGTGCGTCGACAGTCGGAGTCAGTAGATTATGGACGTGGACAGTCGTACTGACAAACTAGAATGTTATAAATGATAAGTGAAATTTTTTAGTGCTGAAAAAGGTGTGGTCAGACTGCGCGAGAAAACTCTATGGTTGAGTTACATAATTATTTTTATCATCAAGACTTTACCGACCTGTTACCAGGTTAAAACTTTTTAAAAGTCTTAAATAGATCTATTTTTGGCCGATCACCAACTCGATGGAAAGCGAAGGTGCGGCCGAAGATGGAGCACGTTGATCAAGAAGAAATCTATTCAGTCTAGCTTTAAAAACGACGAAATTGTAGTTACATAGTAGGATACAAAGAAGCCGGCAGTGAGAAAGTAGAGCCGAATCTGGCTGCAGAATGTGGATCGTCGCGAAAAAAAGAAAGGCACTGTGATTTTTAGGGTTCCGTACCTCAAAAGGTAAAAAAAAGGAACCCTTATAAGATCACTCTCTTGTTTACCCTCATCCTTCCTGAAACTACATCGCGATATCAGCGTTTGCTTTTTATATGGTTTTATATGGACAGTTTAGCTATTTGATCATAGCTCACCTGATGTTAAGCAATGGTATGGTCGAAGATGGAAAACACATCTACCCTGAAATGGAAACTGACTCATAAGCTAAGCTGACGGAACACCGTTAGGTGTTTGGGGGCAAGCAGCACCCGATCACGAGTATGACGCATGTGCCAGCCATCGCCCTCCTCAACCATATCTGAGGAAAGAAAGTACCCCGACACAAGACGCCACCGCAAGAAGGGACCTTCGATGGTTAGTATGAATGCTCTAGGAATTTTCGATTTTAATTTGAGTGTGGTAGCTAGCTAGCTTTGTATCAGACAGTACCCAACCACCATGCTATGGTTTCCTTTACCTGCAACTCAAGAGCATAGTTGCGATTTGAAGCCGCATCCGCCGGAGCGTGTGGACCGACCGCACTTAGGATCGGGATCCACGACACTGATAACCTAAATCCATCTTCCCGGTTGAAATTGCGAGGGTTTCTGATTTTAACCGTTTCACGAACCATTCTTAAATAGTCTTTCAGTGGAGAGGACAAATATTGAATTAGGATATGGTATAACAATAAAATTTTACTAGGTTAGATACTGATTACGAGGTAGAAGACGGGAAGACAGACAGTGGACCAGAGAAGCCTAGTGCAAACCAGACGTAAAACGACAACCCAGCAGGACATCCGACAGTTTAATTTTATGTGTGTATGTGTGGAGAAGTAAGAAAGGAAATATTTTTATGGAGAGAAATAGCAGGAAATATCCCTTATATCTTCTCTATTTCCACAATGTTGATATTTCTGAACCGCTTGCAAACTGGAAACACCATACAAAAATCTTGATATGTGCGTTGAAAAATACCTATCCAATCTTCTCTGTCACCAATTTCTTTGAACACACTGGACTGAAATTACTTGCTACTTCTAATAGGTAGATTGAAATGAGTCTAGACTCTAAATCATTTTTCTAGACTTTTGAACTAAGTTTAGCACCTACTGTTTTGCACGATAATGTTCTTATACTAGCGAAGAAAAGAAGCATGTAAAAATTAAGCTTTTTTTTATGGTTGACAGGCTAGGTGTTTGACCACAGCTCACCTGATGTTAAGTGATGGTGTGGTCGAAGATGGTAAAGCACACCTAGCCTGGAATGGTACTAGCTCTCAACTAAAAGCCAGGATCATGACGGAAATAAAATATTAAGCTTCTACTGCGAAGGTTTCGAGGCAGCATCTCCGTCGTTTTTTAGTTATTACTAAAACTTCAGCTATGAGGTTAATATTTAAGATATTTAAAGATTCACTCCATATATTATATTTATTAGTATCACGATTACTTGTAGTTTTCTTGCCGGTGTGCCTTACGCACCCACACACGGAGCGCAAAGAATACCTGAAATCGGCTAGAGTTATATAAACGATACCCCCTTAACGTCCTTTCTTTATTACAAATAGGCTTGCGTTTGACCGCCATCTCGCCGAAAAGCCATCTACGATGGAGCACGCTTGCCTAGAAGAAACCGATTCACTCACACAACTTAAAAACACAATATAGGCTATATTTTTCTTTCGATGTTTTCCACAATTAACAGTTCAAGTTTGTTGTTGGGATTTCAACCTTGGATGTGGGTTTAACTAACTACTGAGCAATAATCGTTTAGAAACATTGTGTCCTAGCCTTTTTTTCTAGGAAAATTAAATTACAGATACACCGGCCATAGGGTGGGTGGGGTTTATGTGGGACTCTCCGTCTTAGTGACGGATTAAAAACCCTAGGTATTCACCTCAGCGCTTTTTGCTGTCGCTTTCGTGTTTTCGCAGTCTCGCTTCGAGGAGCCCAAGCTCCTCCACAACAACGACGATGTGTTGGAACACCAGGATATCGTGATCCACGTCGTAAATCTAACCAGCAAATGCTCGTCGGACGGCTCCACGTCCTAGCGCCTCTGGTCTCCATGCAATAGGTCAGATTGGTGACATTACGCCCGTCACTTTAGCTGCTTTGGCGCTCGGTGGCGGTCCCGTCCAGGTCGTGGAAGGTAGGGAAAGCAGCAACAATACACTGACAATCCTTTCCTGCTGCAGCCTCCAGCCCTTAGCTGCGGCGCCTCCCATACGATACCGCAGCCCGCCTTAGTTGTGGTACCACCCATACAGCACCACAACTTACTTGGCTGCTTCAGCCAGGACCGAGGAAAGCCTCGAGAAGCAGCCCCACCTCCGGTTCCGTTTATTTACACCGTGTCTGCTTCATGGCTACTCAGCCCCCGCGCCACGGCTAGGAATGAACCCACAGGGGTTGTATCCTAGCCTACTACAGCGTAAGTCAACTTTGTAAGCATATATTTTATACCAAACTATTATTAGAGTAATTTTCAATATCGCTGTTCTGGCCATAAATCAGCAGTGACACAGATTAGACCCTAGTTACTATACACGATATTACAGCCTCGCTTTCACTGTCATTCATACATAAATTATTAGGAACATGATATTTTCATCTTCTATGTTCTGAAAGTACGAAATTATTTTGATAGTTTTACTGAAGGTTTTGTTGATCACATTTTTAAGGTTTAGTAAAATAAGTCTTAATTAATTTTTAAATCAACTAAACTGACTAAGTACCTAGTTTCTATTAAGTAGTACCTACTACTAGTAGCTTAGAGTGGTTTATCAATACAAGTTTCGCACTGTTTTTTTTTGTATTCTACGAAAAAAACATCATCATCATCAGCAAACTTGCATAGTCCATTGCTGGATATAGGTCTCTCCCAAGACACACCACTCAGCACGATCTTCGACTTTTAGCTGCCAGCTGTCTTACGTATATCGTCACTCCATCTAGTCTCAGGGCGTCCTACACTACGTTTACGGATTTGCGGTCTCCACTCTAGAACACGTCTAGCCCAACGGTTGTCGGTTCTGCGGCAAATATAATAAGCCCACTGCTAATACAATACCTAACATACCTACTAACTTGATCACTCAAAAATGTAATTACCATCGCGTTTATGATGTTAGAGTTATTTCTACTGGTAGAAACTATATGAGGATCTAATTGTTCAAAAGAGTTCTGAGTAAACAAATAATCACAATAATGCTAAATTAATAAGTAATGCTGTGATTTTTGTGCAATTGATTCATCATCTGACAAGGATGCACATATTTATGTCAATTTATGTTTATTTATGTGTATATTTTATTTTATAATAGTTTAATATATATTTATTGATATTTAGTACTATTATATTTGTATGTTGTACTTTTATTGTTATTTATATATATATGTATATATACATTTGTTTTGATGCGCGCCTACAACCCAATCTCATTTACTGTGGGGATGGCTGGCAGAAAATGCTTTAGCATTAAGTCCTCCTTTTGTGCATATTATCTTAAGTGTGCAATAAAGAATTAAATAAATAAATAAATAAATAATCACAATTTCCAATAAAAATTGCGAGACTTTTTTATCATCTACACACTTGCCACTACTAAACAAATTGTTCTAAATCATATTTAGGACAATTTAGTAAGAGCATATTATATGAAAATAAGAGCATATAATATGCAGAAGAGCATATGTATTAAGAGCATATTATTATGCCGGTGAGAGCATATGCTCTTACTTAATATTTCGAGACTAGAATATTCTAGTCTCGAAATAATAAGTAAGTTAAGTAAGCCTTAGTCAAGTCATATGACTTGACTAAGGCTGGCTGGCTGAAAATATAATAAAAGTAGTAAACTTCTCTCATAGCTGACTGACCATACGTTATTTTGTAATGGTATTGGCATTTTCTAACGCAAGCATTCTGCGAAATCGTCGCCGTGATATGCCACTAATTATCATAATGCGATACTAAGCAAAACAACTGTAATAATATTCACAGCGTTCAATTATAATATATATATACTAATACTATAGTTTTTATATGTAGAAATTTGTAAATAGCTTTCTTATTATATATTTTATATGTATATTGAGTTACGAATATCTGTTATGACTGCTAGTTTTAGTTTTATTTAAGACACTATGATGAGTAAATACACCCATGTGTGCTCACACCCATGTGTGCTCACACCCATGTGTGTTCACTCACCACACCCACGAGTGTCCTCTGTAGTCGCAATTCGGATTTTTAAATGCTCAGGCTTGGCCGGTCTCATCAAAGCAGAAGACGCGCCGCCACCGCGCGGTATCGGTTCATGGGTTGGTGAATCCGTAACATAAATAAATAAATATAAACACACGACACCATCTAGTTCCAAATTAAGCAAAGCTTGTATTATGGGAACCAGATAACTGATATAATACATACTTACATATAATACATACAGAACACCCAGACACAGAACAAACATTTATGCTAGTGATACAAAAATGTTTGTCCTGAGTAGGAATCGTACTCACGCTCTACAGCTCTTCAAGTAAATACACTACCAAATGAGCTAACAGCAGACATGGTTGCTGACGGCGGCCACGTGCTCGTGACTGGACTCCCTTAGAATTTACAAATACAAATACAAATATATTAGTCATTACAATATACATTCAAATCATTACATACAAATACAAATACATTAGTTATTATAAATATTATTAGTCTTTCAATGCCATATAGTTTAGATATGATAGGACTGACAGTATTGAACAAAGTCCCAGAACAAATCAAGAGTAATTAAAAGAGATGAGTAAAATTATCCCCATTCAGCTTAATACTACCGTTCCGTGTAAGCCGTTAATAGATACATAAATAGTTGGTGCTGTATTTATATGAATAACCAAAATATAACAACTTATATCGTAATTTCCCAAATTCTCAAACTACTGTTAAAATATGTTCAAGAATCACTATAAACCCATCAAGTACAAGGGCTGCTAAACTTGGTAGAACTTGGCAAGTTTTCATTGTAGCTTGCCCTTTATGCCTCTGATATATGGCCAGTAAATCTCTTCTAACAATAAGTATTGGCAGCCGCGGAATAATCTCGGTGGCAACTGGCAACCCTGGCCCGCCACAGATTAATAGTTACTGTGGTTATGTGGACGGTGGGTAAGTGTTTTGGTCTTATTGATAGGTGAAGTTTACTAGGGTGAGGCAAAACGCTGAGGTTTTGCGCTAAAAGTGGCTGTAAACTTCGAGGTCTATCGTTTAATATCTTATTTATAATCAAACAAGAAATGTGTATCAGTTAAAATTGTATGTACCTACCTATATATTTTATAAGACCCAAAGAAAGGGTTACAGAAATACTAATATTAACTAACCATTATGAAGTTTTCAAATAAACACAAAGAAAAAATGCGTTTTAGGGAATATATTTACATTGTTACTTCAACCAATCTGAGCATTGTTAAGAGTATATTTTCTTTTTGTTTTTGGCGTAGCATTTTGAGCGTTTGCCAATAAAGTTTTTCGATATTTTCAAAGACTTGGAAAATCAAGTTAAAAATACAATAGGCCGTCACGGTTAATCCAGACCAGCTCCATGGTACCATGTCGTTGTATTGTCACCGAAGATACATAAGTAAACCAAATTTGAATCTAATCGGACATCGGGAAGTGGGTCAAATATAACTTGCAAGATTTGACCCGTACATACATTACAAGTTAAATAAAAGCTTGTAAAAAAGAGGCAGTTTATTTTAAAACAATAGATTTTATAGGCCTGTATTGCTCGTAATATCGTAACTGCTCAATGTTCATATTTCCAAGCCATTATGTTACCGAGACACATATTTCAGGCTAAGAAATACAGCAGTCAATATAAAAATTGAATATCGACAAAGTAGACTTCAATAAACGTCTACAATCGAAAACCATCCAAAGAAATAACACTAAAATGAAATACTGTAATGTAAAACCACAAAAAACCGGCTCCTTGATGGTCCCTCATACGCATTCCGATCTCAATATCAAAGGCATCCAGATAAAAACGTTATAGGTCCCGATCATAGACTTGCGCAAATAGACTAGGTAAGTTGTTTATAAAAATATTATTTTCACGCTTTTAAAAATCCATCGTATGACATTAGGCAATCAAATTCAAACCTAGTAGTCTTGTTTAAAGAGTAAATCATGTTTCCACGACGTCTGACAATTCAACTAATTCATTTTAAGAAAACAGTTCCAATACAATGACAAAATATTTAAACCTAAAGAACTATAATTAAACTATAACTAACTAAAAAACTAACAAATCTAAATAATCGCGACCATTAGAAACAGTTCACAAAACACTGACCCCATTGCTACGTCATATGGCAATATTTTTTGACCAAAGTCATGGCTAAAATTTCAAATTAAAAAAGTGTTCAAAGCCTAGTAAAATGCAATATAGGCGAAACCCGTGTTCTTTTATGTAGAAAACTGAATGTCGACACAAGCTTGCATGAAATAAAAAATAGTGTATAATGGTTAAAGGTCTCCAAGAGCTGGAAGTCAATACTTGACATGATTTAAGGATATGTAGCAACGATAGATCAGTGGTTAGTGCGGTCGATTCATATGCCCAAAGGCGTGGGTGCAAACCCCAAAATGAGCTTGAGCTGCCGATAAAGGAAAAACATCGTGAGGAAACTATAGCATAGTGGTAGGGTAATTTCTAGTACCTGGCTAGCTACCACCCTCAAGTTGAAAATCTAGCATCTAACAGTGTGTTACGAATACCCCACTTGAGAGCGAGTTCCATGCCAGGATAAGTGTGCTTTGTCATCTTCAACCACACTGTCACTTAACATCAGGTGAGCTGTGGTCAAACATCTAGCCTGTCAACCATAAAAAAGAAACTAGTTCAAGATCGAGATTTTTTTTAGTATCGGATAACAAGACACATTTTGAATCACATCGCCAGCAAAACTAAGTTATTAGTATAATACAAATGATCATGCTGTTTATATGCAATTTAACCAACTCACGAAGCCTAATTTTACGTCTATGGCCCAAAAATGGAGCAAAATAAATACAATTTATGTGTGAGACCTTAACGCCGCCTTGTGTATTGAGTTAGGCGCCTAAGACCCTCGGTTAATGTGAACATCACACAATCCTTGTTAACTTTGGCCCTTTGGCCCATTTCATGTTTCGTATTCTATGAGGAAACTTATGATAACAAATAGTGAGCCTTTCCACAAAAGTTTGACAATCTTTAAGTTAGTTACGCTCGATTCCCCAAATGTACGCACGTTCGTACGTCAGTATCGTAATATTATGCAGATCTCTTTTTAGTGTCCTTAGAGTGTCCTTGGAGTTCTTTTGAGGTCTAATTGTACATCATTATCTTGCTCCCGGTTGGAAGCGGCTCAAATCCAGCGCGTTCCTAAGGTCTTCATTAGGTCATCTGTCCACCATGCAGTGTTACGCTGCGCTTGCCGGTCCGTCATCTTCACTTTGCAGCCCCATCGGCTATCGGTTCCGCGTGATATGTGCCTGCCCACTGCCATTTCAACTTGATAATTCTATGAGCTATGACGGTAACTTTAGTTCGTCTACGGGACTACTCATATCTGATTCGATTTCATAGAGAAACCCCGAGCATAGCCCGACCCACCGACCAACCGCTCTTCATGGAAATTATTGGATGAAGCCTATGTCTAACAGTGGAGGTCCTACGGCTTAGATGAAGATGATAATGATCTTGCTCCCACGTGTTTTGTGTATCCAGATCAACTTTCTTTTTTTAACTGTCCCATTGCTAGACACGCTGTACATTGTGAGAAGGATAAGACCGGCCAAATGTGGCATACTTGACAATTCTTCTAGAATATTAAAAATTCTCAAGTACGCAGGCGGGTTTTCTTTACATTTTTAAGCTGAAGAAAAGACAGAAGTGCGTGCCGTGGGACGGTGCCAACCTTCCAGGTTGGAAGCCAGACGGTGTCCAAATTTGGCTACCCAAACTGCAATTTTTTTTTGTAAAATTATGAGATTTTGTATTTTGCTTATTTTTATGTAAAATGTTATTCTCCGTTGTAAAATAGGCATATGTTATTTTGTTCTTTATGTATGATAAATATATCTTTCTTAAAAAAACACTCAAAAATCTTTGTAATCACAAAACTTTAATACATTTTATTTGAAAAGTTCTTCCTGCGGTGACGCTTTCTAACGATCAATGTAAATACAAAAATTACATTAGTAACTGATTTTACGAATTTAAAAGAATATTGCCTTATTAACCTAATCGATTTCACAAAAACAGCGGATTTACGTTAATGTATAAATTTCGATTTCAACTAAACAAGACAAATAAGTATAAAGTAACAATAAATCATACTGGCTAACTAACTTTAGCTTGAAACCAAAACGTGAAGAATCCGTTTTTTTTAAATATTCTATTAATCACTAATTTCTATTTATTATTGATCGACAGTAGCATTTCGCCTGGTAACACAAAGCTTCGTTTGGCGCAAAGCAGTTTGTATCGCAGGTCTGCGAGCAATCGTCGTCCCAGAAACATTCTTGCACTGGAAAGGTAAATGTTTTTTTTTTTTAAATAAACATATAATGCTGCTTATTATCACGACGAAGTGAATATATTTACGAGTGGAATGTGGCTGGTTAGATAGCCAATTGAGTACCATAAAGTACCCTACTACCACGCCATGGCTTTCTCTCGATGTTTTCCTTCCCCGGCTGCTCAAGGTCATTGTTAGGGTTTGAGCCTACGCCTTCGGCGTGTGAACCAACCACGCTAACCACTAAACTATCATCGCTATACGCATCGAATCTTCAACTTTAGGGACCTATTATTAACATATTTGATAAAACGTGATCCAAAATTAAATAAAAAAATACGTAACTTACGAGACATGTCCGGCCCTTTGAAATTTACGCTCTTTATCATTCGCTAAAGCAATTTAAGGCCTTCATCTTATAAAATTACTAACTGAAAGATATTTTTGATAGATAACCTACTTGTGGCGTACCTACCGACTAGCTACATAATTATAAAGTAAAGGAGGAATTTTGAAATTGGAATTTCTAATCAACGTTCTAGTTAACATCGTCAGACGATCTTACAGTATTTTATCCGACGACGAAAAAGAGTGATTATGAATTTAACAGACTACAATGTACTACAATGTAGTCTGTTAAGTTACTCTACATAATAATACGCTTGTTTTTAATAGGCGACAGACTCGGTGTTTGACCACAACTTATTTTAAGAAACGGTGTTGTTGAAGATTTTATATATAACTGTGATAGTGACTGTGACTGTGAATGTGACTGTGACTGTGACTGTGACTGTGACTGTGACTGTGACTGTGACTGTGACTGTGACTGTGACTGTGACTGTAACTGTGACTGTGACTGGCTCCCAAGTGCGGCTACCGAAGCAAGTAGTTAGGTGACTACCGTTAGGTGCTTGGCGGCAGATTTAATTGAACAACTTGACGTACATACGTGATATTTGCTAACATCCCCCTTCTTCCTCACGTAAGATTGGGTGAGGTTGAGCTCGATCCCCCCCTTTATTCTCACAAATTAATTTCTATGCCACAAAAGCTTTTAATAGTCAAATATATACATATACATTTACCTCTTCTTGTGGACTAGTTGATTAGGTTTTGTTTTTATAAAGTAAATAAAATCGATATTAAGTTTAGTTGCTATATTAGATAATTATCTAACTTATCTAATTGGATAAGTTTATAAATATGATACCATAAATATAAATAGCAAAACTTTTCCGTATTTGCGTTATCTTAATATTAATGTAGGCTGGAATACTGATAATAATTTACTCTAGCACTGCCTAAGTAGTAATATTGTTTAATCAATATTTAAAAGTAAGACCTTAATTACGTAGTTTTGGTGCAAATAAAGAGTGTTTTAATCTAAGTATACGGTACCTTTTCTTTTTAAGATAAATCCATTAACATTTAATAATAACAATATTAAACAAAATAACACTGAAAACTTCATTTTGACAATAAAATTGTATAATATATAAATAATAAGAAATAGTTTTTGATATGTTCTTTACTCGCTTATGTGATATTTTATAGTAATGCATTAACCAGAAGCAAATCAAATCACTAATAAAATAACGTAGCATTCAAGTACCTGAACGAATCAGAGCAAACTAAGACGAATTATTGTAATAAAAAAAGAGTCATGATGAAATATTAAATGTTTATTGAAAGATGCTAAAATGAAAATACCTGTCTAAAAAAATGTGTTTTCTTGGATCAATTAAGATACAGAAACATACTTGTTGTATGTGACGTATAAGGAATCTGTGTCACAGATTATTATAATAATTTATTGTAAACCGAAACATAAAAAAGTTATATAACGTAACGGTGATAGGTCAGTGGTTAGCGCGGTCGGTTCACACGCCGAAAGGCGTGGGTTCAAATCCCAATAATGATCTTGATCTACAAGTAAAGGAAAACATATCAGGTAAGCCATAGCGTAGTGGTAGGCTATTTTCTAGTACTCGGCTGGCTAGCTACTACCCTCAAGTATAAATTCTACCACCAAACACCTATCGGCGTGTTCCAGCAGCCTCACTTGAGAGCCAGTTCCATTCCAGGCTAGATATGTCTACCATAGCCTTCACACAATCAGTAAAGGCCTGTGCACGGCAATGGAATAGTTTTTAAAAACAGGACTGATCCGGAAGAGTGATAGAGAAAGAAACAATATACTTACTATTATATTATGTTAGATACTTTGTTAGCTCATTTGTAGTGTATCTACTTCAAAAACTGCAGCGCGTGGGTTCGATTCCCACCTAGCACAAACATTTGTGTGACGAACATCGATATTTGTTCTGTGTCTGGGTGTATGTATTTTACATATATATTATACAATTACAACAAAAACAGTATTTAAGTATTATATCAGTTCTCTGGTTCCCATAGCATAGCATATTATCTAGTATCTAAGCATTGCTTAGTTTCGAATAAGATGGCGTTGTTTAAAAAAGCCCCACGACATTAATTTATTTTATTTATTATTAGCGCCTCGCTTCGCCTCGGCTTCGCACAGGTAGTAATAATGGGTATAGTAAACTAACCTTAAAAGGCAGATATATGCCACTGTGGACTTTTTTGTAGATCTATAAAAGAGGAATTATATCCCATCATGCATTGTTATGTTATATCTCAAAGGGATTAGGCAGCGTTTTCGATGAAAGCTTCCAGGTGGCTTGACTCTTTCGACACTTCCAACAATTATCATCATATTTCAACCAATTTACACAAAACCTTGACAATTTATATATCTAAACCTTCCTCATGAATCACTATATCTGATGGTGAAACTCGCATGATAATCCATTCAGTAATTTTTAAGTTTATCGCAAACGGACAGACAGACAGAAGCGGTGGACGACTTTGTTTTATAATATGTGATGATGTAGTGGTGATATTCTTGAATTAAGAGACAAAGGCCATAAGTAGAGTCATTAATGACATTTAACTTGTCGATCACTATAAAGCTACGTGAACATTATCGCGCGAGTATACACTATGCAGTCGGTAGCTTTTTTGTATTGCAACCCGGGAATTAAATACAAACCTCTGAAGTGTTTAGGAATTCAGAGAGCTGTTTCGTAATTACAAATGTTCTTACAGTAATTTTTTCGACATTTTGCTACCAAAGACATTTGCAAGACGTCCTTGTAAGTACTCAACAAGGCACACGTGTAAAAACTACCAATAGAACAATACAAACTACCAACTAGATCAATCAAGTGAAGCGTTATGGAGAAATCAATTTCATACCGTATTTTCAACACTAGGTAGGTAATGCTCGGTGTAATTTATTGTAGTTTATATTAAGCGCCGGTTTAACGCTTGCTTATTTTTATGCCCTGAAACCAAAAGGTGCGCTTTCTTCACGGGAACTGCTACTTTTGCGTTGGAATAACAGTAAAAAAAATTTACTCCTAAATTATTTTTTTTAATTGCTGACAGGCTAGGTGTTTGACCACAACTCACCTGATGTTAATTGACGGTGTGGTCGTAGATGGTAAAGCACACTTAGCCTGGAATAGAACTGGCTCTCAAGTGAGGCTGCCGTAACACACCTTTAGATGCTTGGCGGCAGATTTTCAACTTGAGGGTGGTAGCTAGCCAGCCGAGTACTAGAAAGGACCCTACCACCACGCTATGGTTTCCTCACTATGTTTTCGTTCACCGGCAGCTCAAGCTCATTGTTGGGGTTTGAAACCATGCCCTTCGGCATGCGAACCAACCGCGCTAACCACTGAGCTATCATCGCTACAAATCATACATTGAGTCAAATGCCCAATTAGCTGCCAAAAAGATAGGTATCTTTTTGAAAGTTGCACAATACCAAGCACGTTTGCTTGACATTTGCTCGTCAAATCGGAGAGGTCGGTATACATTCTGGGGCCCGCGGTCTACAACCGCGTACCCGCCTTCGTCCAGGATGCACCTTCCACCGCGTGCTTCAGAACCAAGTTAAGATCTTGGCTGCTAGAGACCATTGTTTTTTTTTTGAGTTTTATGACAACGACGAATATTTCAAACTAAAAGATTATTATTAAATTGATTTTTGTGAATTTTTTAGACATTTTATTATATTGACTATATTTTTTAATATCGACATATTTTATATGACAGTATTTTTATATTGACATACTTTGTAAGTACATTTTTTTTTCTAATCATTGACATGTTATCAGTGTTTTAAAACTCTTTTAATGATTTATTTGAAATCATATTACGGATTTGACATGTAATATTGGTGTTATTCATAAAATATTTGTATTTGTATTTGCACAAGTTTGATCATGCATAGATGTACATTACTCAATAGCCTTGCTTGCAATAGCGAAATTACAGGTATTTTGAGAATTACCATCGAATGACTCAAAAAATGACTAAAAATGCGCCAAAGCAGAGATGCCCTGAACTTAGTTTTGCTACTTAAAATTCTGTGTATCGCTGCAATGGTCATGGACAGGCATTATCTCTTACCATCAGGAGAGCATCTAGTAAATCATTTACATAAAAAAATATTATTACCATTTTTAGGATTGTTTGACCATAGCTCACCTGATGTTAAGTGACGATGTGGTCGAAGATGGCAATCATAGTTAGCCTAGAATGGAATTGGCTCTCAAGTGAGGCTGCTGTGACACGCACATACAAGAATGGTCAATGGTAAGTAAAATAATTAATTAACTTACATTTATTACGTTTTACAATAAAGGTTAGATTTTATGCAGAAAATATTATCTGCAAGTATACATTTTTGTTTTCATAAACTTACATTTAAGTCTTGCATAGTATACTGCAATAAAATATCGCAATAACTAGCATTGCATTTTGCTTTGCATTGTAAAACATTGAGAGCTCTAATATAAACTAAAAACAACTGAAAACGAGTCTGGAATAATTACGGGTTTTAGTAATAACTCTAAAAAGTTGTTTGATGCTACATACGACGAACATCTTTCTTCTTCTTAAAAACGGTGAAACTATGATTAGAACACACGAGAGTCAATTTTGCCTTTTTTTTCAATTGCTATTTTACAATGGTGTGCGCTTAATTTCATTGTTTGTTTTATCATCAAATAGAGTAATAGTTACTCACTAAATTGGTAATTTTTTTGCACACATGCAGATGTAGAATGCACTTTCTGTAGGTCTTTGGACACGTCATTGGATATTCTGTATGTATTATAAGTATGTATTTAAAAAAAAAGTATTTATGTATTCTATCAGTTATCTGACTTCCATCACACAAGCTCTGCTTAGTTTGGGGTCAGATGGCGCTGTGTGTGTAATGTGTCCTACAATATTTATTTATTTATTTAATTTTTTTGAAAACATTTAATTTTGGCAACACGTAATATGTACATCTATACGCATTTTATAACTAACAATTGCTATTGTCGCGTATAGAAGCATACTTGTGTTATAAGAAAATGCATTTTACTAAATTTCAAGATTTTAAGTTTGATTTTTCCCGACTGCCAAGGAAGGGTTATGTTTTTCGCGCGTATATTGTATGTGTGTACCTATGTATGTAAATGTCTATATTACCTCGTTTCTTCAAACGGCCGAATGGATTATTACAATTAAGTTATCGTTAGACGTGTCGTCCCAATAACCCAAGTAATCTTAGATAGGTGTTTGAAAAAAAATGGCGGGGTTTTTATGCGAAATAGTAACACGTTCATTAAAAAAAATAACCAAACCTATCAAGTAGGGTTTCCTAATATAGGAAGTTAAAAGAGAATTACAAAAACAATTATTAAAGTTAAATGTTTAAATTTATTAGAAATAATAAATTAGTTTCGAGTTGTAGATTTTTAAACTCTTCAGCTTGTAGCAATGAGACGATCGAGGCGCTCTCCTGATGGTCATAACACAGAACTTTGAATACCAAAACAAAGGGGCATCACTGCTTTGGCGCTCATTACTTTAAGACTTTCGATGGTTAGTAACTGTATCAATCATATACCCCTGAGGCTAGCTTTTATCCTCTTTCTTTGGCATTGCACTTTGAACATTCTGCCAAAGTGAAACATTTCATATTTTAATGAAATATTATAAAATCAAGAAAATAAAACTAACTCACACTTAAAGTCACATACAATATGTCATTGTCCATTCCATATGCCAGGGAAGTAGTAGCGACTTCGCCGGAAGCTTATACGAAGTTTTAGAAACAACACGAAAATATATGTTTCGGTACATTACATAACTTTTCCATGAAAAAAAATACCGGAAAAAGCATGTCTGGAAAACAATATAATAAAGCGTCACAATTTTTCGCGGTGCTGCCAAAATTTTCTCTCTTTTTACAATTTTCATTTATTGCACGAGTCTGTGACAACTAAACAAAGAGGCTTGTATGCCCTGCGGGCCTGGCAACATCGGGTACATATTGTCTTACCCCGTAAATATGATATACATAGCTAGAATATGGATACGTGTTTCGCGATATAAAATTGCATTGCATTGCAAAAAAGTTTTGTTGCTCAAACGGTGAAATTGGTCCTCAATCTCCGTTAAAATGCTTTTTTCGTACAGCTAATATGTCACACTAATTTGCCAACAACGACAAAATTAATAAAACAAACCAACAATATGAAAAACAAAAATATATATATACATGACCTAATTCCACCCTGCCCATTTTACTATCGGACAGCCAGGAGATCTAAGAAGCGACACCGCTTCATGGTAGATGTGCCGAACTAAACGGTTTGAATCTACGTTCATTGTACCAACCGCTAAACACAATGGAATTTGCTACCCGAGTGAGTGTTCTCTGATAGATACAATCTGGGTGCCTTCAAGTCGCGAGTGAATCGGTTTATTCTAAGCGAGCGTGCTCCACCGTAGACCGCATCTTCCCTTAACATCAGGAGAGTTGGCGGTCAAACGCAAGCTTATTTGTAGTAAAAAAAAAAGTACAGTTGTACATAAATACCTACAATTACAATAAACGTACTTAGTAACGGTTAGGTAAACAAAACAAACCATATCTTTATTTTAATATAATATATAGGATTGCGTTTGATTGCTTCGTCTGTTGTTAAGCGAAGATGCGGTCTACGGTGGAGCACGCTCACCTAGAAGAAACCGATTCACTTGCGACTACATATCTACATTAAATAAGGATTATTTTAATCAAACCACAATAAGCTTTATTTTTAAAGCCTTTTTTAGGCTGGTCCAAATTTTTTTTTTCTTTTTTTGTTAAAGTTGTGAGATGAGCGGGACGCTCTCCTTATGGTAAAAGATAACGTCTGTCCATGTCTCACAGCAATACACAGAACTTTGGGTAACATGAAGTCGGTTAAAAATAAAGTTCAGGGCATCGCTGTTTTGGCGCTTTATTTTGAGACAATAGATGGTTAGTCTCAACAGCTCCGTAATTTCAGCCATAAATTCCATAATCCAATGGAACTGTCGTGGATTAACATCTACATACTTCCTATCACAATTCATTATGGTAGGTATCCTTCACAGCTTAGAAGTTAGAAATTATCTTATGATATAGGAATTTTTGTAATAAAAATACCAATTACATATTTCATTCAGTGCACACTCTCCCTATTTTTAATTTAGGAGAGCCATTCCGCGACGTAATGACTAGACACAACGGCATAGAAGCTCCACTAATGGACGTTGCAGACTCGTGTTTTATGCTTGCACCGACTATTTCATTTTGTTTGAAACCTTTCTTTTATACAAAACTGTTTAAAAACTAAAACATACTGAAATGCTTTCAATCCAACGATATGTCAGCTCTTAGAATACATTTTTATACATTCATAGCATACTATTAAAATAATTTCAAACTTTTTACTCCAACACTATCTACTATATAGTCTTCCGTAATTAAATTAGGGGTGCGTCCAACTAATATTATAAATTTGAAGGATCGTATGTTTGGAAGTTTCTTACTCAATTACGCAAAAATGGCTGAACAGGTTTGGATGAAATTTGGCACACACATAGTTTATTTTATATTATTCTCAATGAAATACCGATGCTAATCTTAACCTCATTCTTCTAAGCGAATTACTATTTCGTATTTTAAAATATTTTTTCGTATTAATCTCCCATCAGCCCATCTGCCAAAATTTGAATCTGTCAATCAGTCATCTGTCATCTGTCAACTTTGCGAACTGAACAAAGTTTTTGTTAAATTCCACGCGAAAGTAGACGTGGGTAATATCTAGTATTTACGTAAAGGTATGTTAAACTACATGTAAGGTGTGACCTCTATTTCAAATATGATCCTATTTGAATAAAATTAACAATAAAAAAAAAAAAGTTATGATGCAATCGGAAACGTGTCAATGGTGACTACATGTATATTTCGTCCAATTGTTTTTAATAACAACAGTAAAACAGCAAATGTAGTGACAATATAAAAAAAAACGAAACAGATTGGTTTCTTACATCTCAGGCTGTAGAAAGGAATAGGTATGCTTAAGTGTTGAATATTTCGACATATTTGTTTAGTAGATCTTTGTGGTTAATTTTATAGCAGCCACTGTTTAGCCAAAGAATAACTAAACAATAACTAAACAATGGCTGGGTCATGGACCATGAACTGACCTACAAATTTCATAAAGCTATTCACAACACTAACAGAATGTTCTATTGAAATACACATTATTATTAGTAAACAAAATGAACTAATAAAATGTAGCCCACGCTATTATATACCACTAAGTATATGATAGGGACTTAAAGCTCTCGCAATACAAAATAAGGAAAAAACGATCTCAATTGAGACTTAAAATGGCAACATACGTGAATATTTCACAGCCCTTAAACCGGGGTGACTTACAAAAACGAAAGCAGAAATCGTAAACCTGAGTGCTAAAAGGGGTTACTGTAAGCGTGAGTTACAAATGCGTAAGCGTAGATCATAGGTAACAGCGACAAAAAAACAAACAAAGAACAATTATTACTCAAAGCTTTAAGGTCTCATTTTTAAAAGCGTTGACCTCCGATTCAGCCCTGCTTTTACAAATTATCCCACTGCGGGCGTGGGATAATTTGTAAAAACAGACAAAATGCCTCTTCTTATTGTGAGAAGAGCAAGGCCTACTACGCAGGCTATGGGCGAGTTGGCTGACTTCATACATTTTTGAGACCTTTTTTTAAACTCAGTAATGTAGGAATCCTCAAGATGTCTGCCTTCACCTTTTGAAGTTATCGGCAATACGCACATAATATAAAAAATACAGAGGTGCGTGGCGTGGGAATTCGAACCCAACACCTCCAGATTGGAAGCCAGTCGGTCTCTAAACTAGGCTAAATGGAAAACATTAAAAAAATATGTTATGTTATTAAGTTGGAGTCCTAAATAACCTCTTTTGTCTATCCATGTCACCTTATTCCATATATCCGTATATTTGTCATATTTTTCTCCCTGTCCGTATCATATGCCATCTCATTCTATCTTTCCGTATGATTTCTCATCTTGTTCTACTTGTTCGTATCATTTGACACCTTTTTCTGTTTGTGATTATCATTTCTCAACTTGTTCTATATATCCGTGTCTTTTACTACCTTGTTCTATCTGTGCGTGTTGTTGCTATTCATCATGTCTGTATCATCTGTCACCTAGTTCTATTTGGCCATATTATGTATAAATTTAGTCAATCTGTCCCTATCATCGGTCACATCAGTTTACTTGTATTAAATGAGAGCTTAGTCTTCTCCCAAACTTTTGTCAAAACGCAGCAGGTTGCGTTTTGTGCCGCAGTCAATCCGGTCATATCAAGTCGGAGGTCTGTGTTTTATAGCCAATCGACGACAGTAAAAGTCATCTCCAGCACTCCTTGGCCCCCGATTCGTAAGAAATCGAAGGTGTTCCGCTCCGATGTGTATACCATTCAGATTGTCGCATTCAATTCAATTTTGGATTAAAACTGTGGTGAGTTCCAACCAAATTCTGTTTTTGAGTTTTGCTTGTAAATAATGAACACATCTTGTTATAAAGAACAACACTTTTTATTGGATCAGCGTAGTGTCCACTCACAGAATAATAAATAAATAACGAAGTAACTCGCATTATCATCTTTAGCGGATGGGATATTAATGCGCTTTAACAAACCCCTTATGATATCAATGTAGTAATATGAATTTATTTCATTTTTATTTTTCTTTACGGTGTTACTTACTGACGTTCGTTTTATTGCGATAGATACTTCAAATGTAGTTTTAGTTACATCCGGTGGCCTTTTTCAAGGAGCCACAGCAGATTACACGCACGCGTGGCCTCGTCTTGCTTCGTATTGCATTATAGTCCGAATATTCGACGTAATCAAACATGAGTAATCACGTATATTTAAAATAAAAAGTTGTCAACAACGTCAGTTTTCATAGTATAGTTTGGTTCATTATTTATAACATTCTTTACCAAAATAAATGAAGAGTATAAAACTAAATATTTTTCAATATACGATGCAGAGGTATCAGCCGTGTTTGTTCATGCGGGTCGATTATTATATGCCGTACAACTGAAGAGAAAATCTGACACCTATTGTTTGTTTTTGAAATATGTCAAGATAAATTGACGTACGAGGGAAAGGCCATGGTGGGGCCGTGAGAGAATGCTCGCCATAGAATCGTTAGGTTCGTTGGTTTAAATGTCTGTCCCCTACAAATGAGTCCTTTGGAATTTATGTATGGACTTTCATACCACTGGTCGGAAGGAAAATATTGTTATTATCCATTAGTCGAATTATGTTTAATAATTCAAATCGATTATAATATTCTTAATGAATTTATTAATGAAAGTATTTTTCCTAATGAACTAGCTATGCTACGCTGTTGCGTAGCAGTTTTTTTATCTAATATAAATAGCTTACGCTTTGCTTCCAGAGTTATTTTCATAACTATCTATAGGTCTCGGATTGTCTGTAATTATTGCATAAATATATGTGTGTACCCACTAAAGCACACACATGTACACGCTAAGGTACGCACACATGTAGCCACTAAGATACAACATGTACCCACTAGGGTACACACATATATCCACTAAGGTACACAGATGCTCAGTATGACCCCTAACCTTAGAACTCTGTGTCAATCTGATCTATCTGTTGATTGTCCCGTTTTTACCCTTTGGGTACGGAACCCTAAAAACAGATGACATGAGCTCAAAGGTAGGTCGCATGAATAATAAATGAAAGAAATAAATGATATATCGCAAGATTTATCACTAACATAATATCAATCGCGAAATTGTCGTCGCGTGTGTAGTATAACGTCTAATAAGTATTAATTAATCACCCTAAATAATGAATTGTTAAGTGTTTGCAATTTAAAAGCATTATACCTATCAACACGATACATCATCGGAAGGGAAATTACTGAAAGAATATGTACAGTAAAATTGATACAAAAGTCAGTATTGTCACTAAAAACGACCTACAGACAATACTTGGACGAATAAAAAGAATCTATGGGATGGTAGTGTGAAAAAGTAAGGCAAAAATAGAATTAAAAACTTGAAAAATAATAAAGAACCAGAGTCATATACCTGAGTCTGAAATTTTTATTTCATATTTCGTATGAAGTGATCGAAGTACCAGATTACTTACATCGCAAGCTGAAGCTTTGAACTAGCCCACTAACCATGTACTTACAGCCAATAAGTATTGAAATAAGTTCAACATTGTGAAATCTAGGACGCCTTGAGACTCAGTGGAGTGACAATATACGTAATACAGTTGGCAGTGGCAGTTAGACTTGGTAATTAAAAAGCAAGGATAGAGCTGAATGGCGCGCTTCAGAAAAGCGATATGTCCAACTGTGTTACAGCTAGACTGTGATAAGTTGATTATGACGATAGCAGCCAAATACACCTTTGAATTAAGTGGCAGAACAACCTTCTCTTACAGTACTGCGGTTGAACGGTGGCAATTACAGGAGTCCTATTGTGGTGGAAACCAATTACATCGTACACAATGGTTTCAAATTACTTGGCGTTAGCTTTGGTATCGGCCTTTAATTGATAGCTTCAATGTGTTAAAATGTTTGTGTCCCAGATGACGAGGTTAATCAATTTCCCCTCTATAAATAATCATGCTAGTTAAGTTATTATGATCTTGTAACCATACAAAAAGACTAATAATATGTTATCCTTATCACAACTTTGGGACCTACCTGTAGTCAAGAGCTAAATTAACTGGGAAAAAAACTGGTCGTCTTGCGTAAGGTTTGACGATATTTCACACCGAGGCAGCTTGCATTGTATCAAGCACAAGCCCGGTCTTGGGTGGAATATTGCTGCCACCTTTGGGACAGTTAAGCCAAGTATCAACAGCACGCCGCCCCACGTGCTGTTCAACTTGATAAAAAGTTGAGAGAAAAATAAACTTTTATACATTGAACACCGCCGGAAAGTAGCCAGTTTGTAAATTTTCTACAGGATTAATTTCGGAGAATGTGCTACTGAGCTGTACGACCTTGTACTTCCAACCCTATTTTTTACTACAGGACAAGAAGAAAGACGGCCCACTACCATAAATACATAGTGGAATTTCCTTGGGTACGTATCAAACGTTTTGACTCTAGGTTCATCCGTACGGCCAAGGAATGGAATAAGCTGCCGGCTTCCTTGTTTCCTATAATCTAAATCTTTTCAAGGCCAGAGTGAATTGGTATCTTCTAAGTCTGCGTGCTTTATCTTCGACCACATCATCGCTTACCATCAGGCTAGTTGGTAGTCAAACGCGGAGTTATCAAAAAAAATTATATTAAATAATATATAAGTATAATTATATAAGTATTTAAAAAAATTAAAGGAAAAACCTTTTTAAATCAATTTATTGTTCCTAATTTAATTTAAACATACATATAACTTATATTTACTTTTGTAATCCCCTTTTAATTTCCTTTATTTAAATACCCTACTTTATAGGTTTGCTTTTTTTAAATTAACGTATTACTATTTCGCGCCAAAAATCCGTCATATTTTTTTTCGTTGAACGCCTATTTAAGAACACTTTACTTATTGAGGCGAATCTAACAATGCCTTAATAGTCAAATCAAATTCAAATACAAATTGATTTATTCATTAGTTTTAGGTATATCGAGATGGTTGGGTAATATTTACATGAGCTTTTCCAAAACTTGCCATTGCAGGCGTATGAATATTATAATATAATATATCTTTAATAAATGGAATGTCAAATGAATTACCATAATGAATGTCAAAAATATACAGAAAATATCAAAATAATATTAGTTGTCAATTTTAATTATAATAATGTCAATTACCATCCCATGTCATACTTACAATCACAGTTAAAAAATCATTCATATTATAGAAACATTTCTCAATAAACTATCGGGTCAAACTATTTTTTAATTTAATAAAGGGATATTGTTTGAAACTGTCAGGAATCTTATTATAAATCGCAATTTATTCGGCCGTTTGGAAGAAACGAGGTAATAAAGAAATTTACATACATACAGTCATACACACAAGATACGCGCGAAAAACATAACCCTTCCTTGGCAGTCGGGTAAAAACACTCCATTTTAATTTAAAATTGCTATTTGTTTGAAAAGATAAAATACGTCACAATTTTTATATTGCACATACCGCTTGCAATATCCTCTACTACATTGATCGATGGATAGAGTCATAAAATCTACGGTCTTTATTAGATTTAACAAATTAAAAAAAAAACACAGTCGAGCAGCCCATTCTCTTGATTTGGGACATTAAAATGAAAGATAATATTGTGCATAAATAAGACAAGTAGTAAAAAACACAATTATTGTTGGCTAAAAGTTACTTGAAGGTTCTGTTAAAGACTGTTTGCGCTTCCATGGGGCCTAAACTAGACGAAGCCTGTACCTTGGAGGCCCAAAGCAACAGTAGAATTAGAAATTTAAAGGTAATAATTACATTTTGAACAAAATGTCCATTTCCATAAGGATCTATTTGATGGTAAGATTGTGTATAATGGAACCATACAGTGTTATAAAAACTATTCTACTATATATACATATCATATAAGAAATCTATACCTAAATTGGAATAATTATTAATCTATAATCATTATTATTAATTTATTCATTAATCTATCTAGGATCTATTTTATTTCAAACACCATATTTTAGAACAGTTTGAAGGTAAAGTTTGAACCAATAGAGCCAAAAATCTTTATTTAAATTGAGTATTGTATTAACAAATTAAATAATCTTTCTTCCATTTAATCCATTAGACCAACACTTTGCCCTTGGCAAGTTCATATTTCGCGTGAAGCAAGTTCACCGAGTCTACCTACTAAATAGCAGAAAACAATAAAGTGCTGAAATGCCGAAAAAAGCAAAGCGTGAATGGTGCCCGCGTAATTTCAGAAGCCGTAAATTCAACGCAAAATTATGAAACAAGTATATCAAAGGACGTCTGAGATTTCATGAAAAGATTTACCGCCAACAAGCCCTTTAGCGAGCCCTCAGAGGGAGTCAACAAAATCCTGTAGGTACCCCTCAATATTATACCAAAGCGTGAATTGAAACAGTAAGTGCGGGATTTAATTTTAAAGATTTATGTACTTTATGACTAAAAAAAATTTAAAACTACTTAAATAACAAGTTCATGATTTACGGAGACGAATCGTGGACGCTCATAGCGGATATATAGTGGACATTCAAAGTGGTTTAGCGAGCAATGGATAGAGCTATGCTTGGCATTTTTGTAAGGGATCGTATACGAAGTAATTCACCAGATAACTAAAGTCACAGACAAAGCTCAGCGTATTAGCAAACTGAAGTGGCAATGGGTTGGACATATCAGTCGCAGAACCGATAAGTAGAAGTGTTCTATAGTGGAGACCGTGAATTGGCAAACGTAGCGTAGGACGCCCTGAGACTCGATGAAGTGATGATATACGTAGGACAGTTGGAGTTGGATGGAAGCGAAAGCCTGAAGATTGGGCTGAGTGGTCTTGGGAGAAGCCTATGTCCAGCACTGGATTTCGATAGACTGATAATAATGAAGATAAAATGACTACTTAACATATATAAAAAAAAAACAAAGTCATTAATAACTAACACTAATTTAACTTGTTCAATAATTCGGTAGTAAGTCTGCTTCAAATGCTAAAAGGCGTGGCACAGTGTGGTATTTGACCTCAAAACCTCGCCAAAATATGTGTTCCTTACGAATAATAATAGTCGTTGTTCCTAACAAGTACAATTGGTTATTCTGTTAGTAAATTCGAAATAAAAGAAATTTATTGTCATTTTAAATTATTTATTCTTCCAAATAATTTTAAATGCTAATGACTTTTTTCACTTTCATCAAATGTAGTCTCATTTGAGCGCTGCATGGTGGCATACAAAACATTTTGAGTCATAGACATTCATTGAATATTAGCTAACTAACTCATAACTAGAAATCCAAAAAGCTTAAATGATAACTCTATAAATCTAACAAGTCTTCAACAAAAACAATTACTGTTCTCGCAAGTTTTGTTGCTGCACCATTTGTTGAGGTCACGAGTTTTTGACCCCAAGTTTTTACGACTTTTACAATTATTAGGTAAATATCTAGAAAAGGGTAAACAAAACGTATTGTTACCAACAAATGTTGCAAGCTCGTGCGGTCGCTTTTACGAAATTCGACTTGCTTTGTGAAATCTACTATCTCTACATAATTATTTGACATATAAATGGAACTGCAGCTAGTACATTACAGGGCTATTGAGATTAACCATCGAAATATCTTAAAGTAATGAAAGTCAAAGCAGCGATGTTTTAAAAAAAAAAAACTTCGTTTTGTTGCTCAAATGTCTGTGTATTGCTGCGATAGTCATGGACATACGTTATCTTTTACCATAAAGAGAGCATACGGTTTATCTCATTACTAGTACATTAAACAAAACACTCTACAAGAAGAAAGATCTTCAAAAGGTTGAAGAAATCGCGGCTATCAAAATTTAGTCTGTAACTTTTCAAATTTTTGTAGCGGTTTTTGTAGCAAATTTTTGTGCGGTAGTACCTACCTAGACGACCTCCTGCTAAGGAAATTTACCACCAAGTAAACATAATATTAACATACCTACTAAACATAAACATTCGCTAACCACTTTCTGTTCCCCACAAAGAGAGAGGAAATAACAGAGAACATTATTATATTTCCCTCCCTTTTGGTCTTGTTAGTCTTAGTCAGATCATCACTGTTCATCAGCGCATCGCACTTAAAACCTGTTACGGACCAAAATCGAGAGCTATGTGAATAACTGACTTCTATAACATTTATTATTAAACCTATTTGGAAAAAGCTGTGAGTGTGGCTTATGGCGATTTGAAACGCACATTACAAGCTTACCTAAAAAGTTTACTGAACTATAACTATATGGAAAAATATTAGTTCCGTAGACGTCCACTGCTGCTAGCCTAGTAACATGGCTACTGAACGAAACTTACAACGTCAAAATGGTGATAACTTATGTCTCCAGTGTCTAGTATCTCCATTGCAATATGTAGCTATACTCAGTCTACCTAGGACTAACTATTGCTATATTATTATAGTTTTTTTTTTATTGTAAATGTAATGTGACGTTCGAGACGCTCTCCTGATTGTAAGAGACAACGCCTGTCCATGATCATTGCAGCGATACACAGAACTTTTAGTAGATAAACAAAGTTCACAAAGTAAACAAAGTTGCTTTGGCACTCATTACTTTGAGTCTTTCGATGGTTAGTCTCAACAGCCCTGGAATTTCGCTAGCTGGAGTACCCTTCAAACCGGAATACAATAATATTTACACACTACAGTTTGACGGTAGAATATTTGGTATTGCGGTAGTACCTACCTAGATAACTTCCTGCTAAGGAAATCTACCACTAAATAAAGATGTCAGGAGCCAATAATTAAACATTTAAACATTTCTCTCCCTTTTGGGCAACCAGCTAAAAATTAAAGTAGCAAGGCTGTTCTAAACTCGGCAGATATGTATCTCCCGTTAATTTTAATGTCATTCATTTTTATGTAGTATTTGTAAATTCAATATTATATTACGACCTCAAACGTTCCTAAAAAATGAATACAAAGTCTTCTTATTTCCGTTCCTCACATTTTAAGACACATTCTGGCCGAACGTCTGTACACCCGATATTAGGTCAAGAACCGTTCTCTATTTATTTAAACCACATTCTAGTTTGTGTTCTAAAACTGGATGATAGGATCTATATTGCTTTGACGAGAGGTTCCTTTCCAGTTGTTTTAAGTGATCAAACAGTACAAAAGTGTTTGGCGATCGTACAAAGAACATCTTTGTAAGGGTTCAAGGTTTCTCTACCTCACTTACTTCCCTTTAGGAAAACAACATCTCTTAATTTAATTTTACCACTTACTAGGTACGCTCTTGTACTGCTTTTAGGTAAAATAAACAGGTTTGTTTTTAGACAATTTAGTTTGATCACGTAGCTGATGGGTAGAGAAAACATTCTGCTTCAAACTTTAAAAAATTTAAAGCCTGATTTATTCATGTATTTTTCCAAAAAACTGCATGAATAATAAAAATAATCTCTGGAAAAAAAGAGGAATAAGCAAACAGTCAGACTTGTAAAACGTGCCGGGACGCTTCTATGAAACCACAAACTAAATTATATAATTGTCTGATTTCCGGCACCGGAATTCATAGTGCTTGTTAGTATTACTCTGCCTTTTTTCTAAAAAGTCATAAATCAGAATCTCTGTGGGTTGGTATTGTATTTCGTGCGTTTCCTAAGTCTAGGTGCTTCATATTCGGTCCCATCATTGTTTTCCACCAGTTAGACGAGTTGGTCGCAGTTTACTGCGATAAAGAGCCAAAAAATTAATAAATAACTTAAAGAAAATCTTATCCTCAAAGCGTATTATACGACAGTCGAATTCCTGAGAGAAAAATAGTTTTACAATAAATTTTGACTTTTAAAACAATGATCTCTCCTCTCTTCTTAACGTTCCCGCCGTGCCTGACAGGGTCCATATTTGACTACGTACGATATACTTTTTTGTATTTACAAAATCTTGTACTATATGGAAGCAATAATTATGTTGAATCTTGAACATCCTGAATTAATACAATTCATTTAGATTATAAATTGAGAAATACATTCCGGCGGTGCCATCTAAAGTCAGTCCATCAGCCAGCTACCACAGACAACCAGCCATCCACCACAGCCAACCAGTCAGTCAGCCAGGTAGCCACCACAGTCAGCCAGCCAGCTAGCCAGCATTTTGCTGCAAAACCCTCAAAAGAGGTTTTTTCCATTTATCTGTACATTCTTTAACTTCCTTAGTAAACTTACTCGAAGCTCTTAGCATCGGTATTCTTCGCCCGATGTTCTAAACTTGTACGGCACTCTTTTGTAATAAAACGTCTAAAAGTCGAGTTAAAACTTATTTGACGAGTGGTTCGATCCATCCAGGGTTAATATTTATTAGCAAGAATCAGAAAGAAGAAAGGTCGTCTATGATATATGCTGTTGATAGGCAAGACTATTCGTCATAAAAAATAGGCTAGATAATTATGTGATCTCAGCTTAATTCATGTTAAGTAATTGCATGGTCGAAAATTACAACAGAATCTAGCCCGGAATAGGAATTGGCTGTCAAGTAAGAGCGCCGGAACACCGTTGGGCACTTTGCGGTAGATTTTCGGCAAATACCATTGTACCTTACATGCATCATGCTTTGGATTTCCTAAAGATGTGTTTTTTTCGCCGGAAGCTCAAAGCAACGCTCAATTCACACAACGAGTAATCCTAACGTGCTAAATACTGAACTTTCATCGCTACGATATACATACTTTAAATGATATAAAAGTTATATTATTTTGTTTTAGTTGGTTTGAGTGTCAATAATAAGTAATCATAATTACTATGTTAAAACTTACCAAAAACCTAAGAAATTCTAATGTTTTATTAAAAAAGTATTTCGTGTATGCCACGTGTCAAATGAATTTCAAGATATATTTTGTAACCAAATATCTAACTGTAGCTTATGAAAGTCGATTTTGTATTGTATCAAATTCTGATAAAAAAACAACATAAATGAAATTAAAATCACAACTTTTGGTCAATATCCTTAGCACTCACTACAACACAAAGTCAGCCATAGTAGCCATAATAGCCATATCAGAAGTTTCACAATTACATATAAATTGCATCCACATATGAATTTACTATAGTAACTAACACTGGAAATTGTAGAATGAGTTTTGTATTCAGTTGGCTGCGCCACCCGCCCAGTCGGCTTTCAGTGGCTTAGTGGGTAACACGTAGCGCTACGACGGCGTAGCACCACTCGTAGCGACGCTACGAGTTACGAAGTTACTAACGTACCTTATATTAGTATTTTGACTAATTTAGTCGCGACAAAACTAAACTAGTGTTAGTGTCTGTGAGATAAGTTAAAAGTGGTTATTCTTTTAATGGTAAGTAGTGATTTTTATTGGGTTTTTTACTTAATTTTTAAGTATAGAACAATAAATGAACTGTTCTATAAAATTGGATACTTTATCCCAAAGGTTACATGATTTAAAAAAAATGTTTTCGTCATTTCGTCATTATAATTCTTAATGTAAAATAACAGAATAACATAAATGTGAGTACGACAGTAATAAATAATTTTCGGCAGTAGTAAACCTATTTCCATTCTACTTTTCTTTATTTATCTCTGAATTAAGTATAACATAATTACATTTATAGCAAATAGCAGATTTATTTCAATTGTATCCAATTCTAATAGCTGATAAATAATCAGCTTCCTTGCCGGTCTTATTGTAAAATTAAAATATTTTCGTAGTAAATTAGTTTCTTTTTAATATATTTTTTCTGGTACACTGCAGGACCACATATTCCGCTAACCAGTAGTGTGTAAGCATTACTGTGTTCCAGTTTGAAGAGTCTCATCTATCGAAACTAACCATCGAACGTCTCAAAGTAATGAGCGACAAAACAGCGATGCCCTGGATTTTGTATTGTCACTCATATGTCTGTGTAGCGCTGCCATGGCCATGGGCATACATTATGTGTTTGTTTCATTACAATTACAATTTAAAAAAAAACTGGTGGTACGGGAATAATTTCTTTAATGTACAGGAATAGAAAACTGCTCACAAAATTCACACGAATTTCCATTTACATTTTAATTTAAATACGTAACTATAAAGAAAATAATTTCTTTACAACTTTACTTAGCTATTTATTTTAGTGCTGAGATAAAAGTCCATTTAAAATTCATTAATTTTTCTATTTATTTATTTCTAATATCTGTATCGAATAAACGTTTCAACTGTATTTTTTCTTCTAAAATAATTGACAATAAGTATAATTTTGTGATTCAAAAGGCGATAATGGCATGGTAGCCTAGTTGTGTTCACTATGTCATAATATGAAAAACAAAAAGCAATTAGAACATTATCGAAAATTTTAAATTAAAAACAGTGCTTTTAGTTTTTTTATTCACTGACAATTTGATCTCTGCCTCCGACTCGGGTCTCTAACTAGCTTCATCGTTCTGCTTGACTTTTCCAGGACTTTTGATTGTTTTAATGTGGATCTTTTAATTGCAAAGCTTTTATATAACGGCTTCTCTAAAGACACTTGCAAGTGGTTTAAAACTTTTCTTACAAATTGAGAGCAGGTTGTAGAGATCGGGATAGAGAGCGGGAATAAGGCTGCATCGTCTCAGTAAAGGCGTCCCGCAAGGCTCCATCTTAAGTCCTATCCTCTTCTCATTATTTATAGCTGACTTACCATCACGTATTAAGACTTGCCAGTACCAACTCTACGCGGATGACTCTCAAATTTATCATAGTTTTCGTGAAGAAGTTGCCAGAGGGGCGATGGCAGATATTAATAGATATTTAGATGAAATTTATCACTGGGCGGTCTAAGTAAAAAACGCTAATAGTGGTTATCAGGGCGCAAATCAACAGTCATGGTAAGCTTGCCATAGATAGAATACAGATACCCATAAAACGAAAGGCTAAAAACTTAGGGCTTATGATGGACGGAGAAATGAAGTTCGAAAAACACATAAACGACACAATTAGGTCAGCTTTCTATAAAGTTAAATTACTGTACAATATTAGAAACTTTATTTCGGAAAAGGGTTTTATTATGTGACTCATTAGTGTTCTTTTCCTTCAATCACCGCAGCGCTGTGTACGGTCCTAGGATGTGGGTAAAAACGGAAAATTTCATTCAGAGAGTCCAGAATGCTTGTGATCGATACTGCTTTAACAAACCGAAAAGACATCAAATTTCTTTTAACTTGGTTCGGAGTAAAATTCTAAACATTAAATTAAGAAGGGAACTTGATCTCGTATGTACCACACAGTAAGTTATGTGGAATAAAAACACCCATTATTTATTCGAAAAATTAACCTGGATGAAAGACACTCATAAGGCCAATACTCGTTCTAAGCTGACAAATACTTTATCTTACCCTAGTTACAAAACCACTAACTTTAAGAGATGCTTCAAATACCTTGAAAATCTGGAGTAACTTTCCACCGCCTCTTCGAATGAAAACCAGTAACACGACATTTAAAAAAACGTAACACACACACACACGCACACACACATACACTCACACACACACGCGCACACACACACAATCCCGTTCACGCACTTTCACCTAACATACTGAAATACACGCACATACTCACAACCTTTTTGATTTTGATTTTGATTTTAACAAACAACCCTACACTGCAAAAGTTCTTTAATTATTTTTATTTTATTATAACTACTTGTTATTTATTTCTCTACTTAAGCTGCTTGTTACGATATTATCAAAATGTTGTTTACAAAATTCCCCCTGTACTCGACAAAACACCTCAGTTTGAGAGTAGGGGCAAAATGTAAACCAGCGCTGTAAGAGCTAAATTCTTACAGCATAAAGCTGATTTTGTCCCTTTGACAATAACTATAACATCTTTTGTATTAATCTAATACCTTTAAACGAGCAATTCTTGTAAATATATGTATATAATCTGAATCTCGGAAATGGCTCCAATGATTTTCATGCAATTTAGTACGCAGGAGGCGATAAATCGATCTAGATAGGTATCATTTTTAGAAAACGTCGTTTTATCCGAGCAAAGCTCGGTCATCCAGGTACTTTTATTTATAAGACATATGTGTATTATTTCTTTGTGTTTGTTTGTCAATAAAGTCACTCTTATTCTTATTATTAATTTTAACGAAACAAATCAATGTTATTAATAAAAAAAATACTTGTAAAGGCTCAGTAGGTGAAAATTGTATTTCCAAAAGTAAGTTGAATCGTGTCAGAACGAAATTTAATAACTTACATCTAGATCCTGGATAAATTTGGCGCGCGAGGCAATCAGTCAGCGTTTTCTCAAATAAAATAAAGGCCAGTGCTTGGAGTTTCGTCTAAATTCGATTATGGACAGAATCTCACAGATCCTTTTCAATATTTACAAGCTAAACTGAATGCAAACAGCACATTTTTTTTTAATCCAACTGGATGTAGATAAATCCTCTACCTTTTTTTATTTCATTTACGTATTGTTTTACTAAATAGCATAGGTAAAAACATTTTGATCTAAAATGTTTTATTTTTTTATTTTATTATAATATAAATCGAATGAACACTTAGTTGTTATTTTTGTTCCATTGGAATAAAATGATTAAGTTATACTAAAAACATGTCACAATAAAATTTATATTCTAATTTAATAGTTTAAGATATTTTAGAACTATAAATTATCTACACTACCCGATAAATAAAAATGTTTCTTTAACACTTCATGAGTAAATTTATTGTTTAAATGTTTTACTTCAAATGTTAAAATGTATGTATTTTCATCTCTTATGTTTTATTAAAAGCTCTGATAATAAATTCGCATCGAACGTCACTTCTAGTATGTTCTTCAAATTATCACGTTAATATTATTAATGCGTAAGCTTATAAGTGACTATGTGTGTTTATTTATTATTTCTAGTCTTATTGGGTCAACGGAATCGGAAGAGAATACAGAAGTTTCTTAATATCTCGAAAAAAAAATGAACGCTTCCCTCAGAGTAGGGAAAGAAACTATGGAACTCTGCTACTTTGCATATAGGTACAATATTTTTTTTTTGCTAGTATGACAAAACTGTTTACTAAGTGAATTATGCAATAAATACTCTAGATGCGTTGGATTCTGAGTTTTGTAAAATATGTCTCAAATATATTTATGACTGTAACAATGTTAATAAAGAAACAAGAAACGATACTCTAGATAAATAAAATAATATACATTTATTTTGTTTTTAAAGTTTTTTTTTAATAGTTGACAGACTTGGTGTTTGACCGCAGCTCACCTGATGTTAAGTGGCAGTGTGGTCGAAGATGGTAACACACCTAGCCTAGAATATAACTGGCTCACAAGTGAGGCTGGAACACGCCGTTAGGTACATAGCGGCAGGTTTTCAATTTGAGTGTGGTAGCTAGCCAGCCGAGTACTAGAAAGTACCTTACGATCATGCTACGATTTCGTCAAGATGTTTTCCTTCACCAGCAGCTCAAACTTAATGTTGGAGTTTGAACCCACGCCTTTCGGCGTGTGAACCGACCGCGCTAACTACTGAGCTATCATCGCTACAAAAGTATATAGTTCCTTAAGTATTTTAACCTCATTTTGAAATGCTTTCTTATTTTTATAAATGTAAAAGTTATTAGTTATTATTTGTTTCTCTTTCCCCCTCTAACGGATTTACTAAAGTGTGTACACATTTTTAGTTTGGATATAGACCTAAGTATTAGAGAGGAACAAAGACTACTTAATACTTTTTGTAAATATAATTAAAAAGCGAGGCACTCTATAGTAGCTATATATTTTTCTAAATAAAATGTTTGGTACCTCTGAACAAAACACGCTCCAAACTGTATCCTATTTCGTAGTGGTACTTCTCAAACATTGTTCCCTCGACAATCAAAACCCGAGCCGAGCAACAAAGAACAAAACCTCGGCTATCACGGGACACCGATACACTGCAATGCAGTTTTCCATTTACCAAAAATCCGCAGTAAAGCCTACGATTTATAGCCAAAAGAAATTCCATTTCGACTTCGATAATACCATTAATAAATTGCTAATGGTTCAATTGTCACCCTAATATGAAATTTGGGAATGTACCCAAAAAAAGTAGGAAGAGAATAATGAATCCATTATTATTAATCAGACTGATTGGATTGCCGGACCAATTTGGCTCGGTAGAAGTGTAAGCGTTTGAGTCGTTTTGATGATACACTGCCATACATTATAAATGCAGTAACTCATCGTGAACTTGCAGAAACAGACAAAAGACAATCGCACAAATGATATTTTTTGCTTAACAACTGCGTTATTACTTTAAATTAAGATATTATTATTCGATTATTCGAACTACGAGTATTTAATTGCAATTAGTTATAACATTAAATATATTGCATACATATTTTTATTTTACTAATGCAGGTTTATTCGCTTTTAAATAAAACATTGATTTGATTTAATTACGTCTGATACTCCGACCATAAAAGTGAAAGCAAGACGAGGCCGCGCGCGTTGTACTCTGCTGCGTCTCCTTGAAAAAGGCCACCAGATGTGGCCGAAAATATAAATCGATAGTATCTGACGTGATTAAACGTAAGTAATCCCGCATGAGTAAAACAGAAATATGCCAAAACGATGTCAGTAAGAGCGCTCCAATTTAGACCGCAGTACTGTTTAAAATCAGGCAGGATGTGATAAAATATTAAATAAATATTGTAGGACATTTACACACCGTGCCATCTGACCCCAAGCTAAGCAGAGCTTGTGTGATGGAAGTCAGATAGAATACAAAAATACTTTTTTTTTGTAAATAAATACAGAACACCCAGACACAGAATAAACATTTGTTTATACCATAAAACGTTTTGTCCTGGGCGGGAATCGAACCCACGCCCTACGGTTCTTAAGGCAGACATATTGCCAATGAATCAACAGAGCTGTGATATAACGCGAACCTATTTAATAATAAAAAACCTCAATATTCCATAATAAATACTTGATTTTTCGACAGTGACGAACATGTGATAAAATTTGATTCATAACCCAGCTGTTTTGTGGGCTATAATACATTATGCCAATATCTTTAATTATTTTTTCACTCAACAATATTTGTAAGCAATATTTTTATTTCAGTAGAATGGAATTGAGTTACTTTATGTAGTTTTATTGCAGGAATTAATTTAATTGAAGGCTTTTTCCTTGAAACAATTAATTTAACCATCATTTTTATGGGTATTTCTTTTGTATTTTGAACGATAAATTTCTTCATAATGAAGACGCTGTTTTTGTGTACATTTAATAGTATTGTTGTTTGTTGATAGATTAAGGTGCTTGAGAATAGCTCATATCATATTAAGTTTTTTTTTTATATTGAACAGGCTAGATGTTTGACCTCAGTTTACCTGATATTAATTGACGGTGAAAAATTGACAACTAGAAAGCACCTTGCCACTGCTACCATACTACGATTTCTAGACAACGATTTCCTTCACCAGCAACTCAAACTCATTAGACTTCTAATCCAGCTTCAAACCGAACTAGTTGTGAATAAATCTACAAACAAGCAAACGTTTTTAGTTCTAAAATTAATTGTGTATAAAGTAGAAGTACATATGTACGTCGTACTTAGTGTAAAGTAGTATTTTATATAGTTGCGGAGTGGAGTGGATCTAAGCTATCTAACAAGTAGATACTTAGCATATCCATTCAACTTATTTTATTTCAAAGTTGACAAAGGTCATGGACCCCAGTGCCTGTGGAGAGTAATTTTAAATTAAAAAAAAAACTTATTTTATTAATTTATTAACTAGCGACCCGCCCCAGCTTCGCTCAAGTAGTAAGAATGGGTATAGTAAGCTATCCTTAAAAGAAGAATATCCCACATGTATTGTTTTTTATATCTCAAAGGGAATTAGGCAGCGTTTTCGATGAAAGCTCCCAGGCGGCTTGACTTTTTCCGACACTTCTAATAATTATCATCATATTTCAACCAATTTGTATAAAACCTTGACAAATTATATATCAAAACCCTCTTCATGAATCACTCTATCTATTGATGAGCTAGAATGATAATCCGTTCAGTAGTTTTTAAGTATATCGTGAACGACTTTGTTTTATAATATGTAGTGATTGTTACACATTTGACCACATTTTGACTGAAGTTAAGCAATAATGCGGTCCAGGATAGAGCACGCTTTCCTAGGAACCTTTGCTCAATATATTCTAAATATTTTGTTTAATTAAACTAAAGATTTCATTGAAAGATGCGTCAATGCATTAATGACTACTCAATCTTCAATAAGTATGTCTTCTAGATCCGTCGAAACTACGCATAAAGACATGATAGGAAATAACTTTGATGAGCAAAATGTCATATCAATGGGACGTAAATTCGCTCTTAATATCAACCTTACGATTTAGTAATAGAGTACAAAATAGTTTCGTATAACCGCCACCAACGCACCTAGATACAATTTCTCGATTTGTGTTTCACGTCATGTCTAACAGAACTGTCGATATGCCAACTCGTATCTTCTTGGATATAATTGTGGTGAAAAGGTTTTCGTACGCTATACAGGTTCTTCGATTAAATATCTATTTTCGAAGGTACAAAATGAATATTCAATCATTGAAAAGCGTCTAAAATAAATATTGGAAAGCTTCGAAAAACTTTGTTTTAAGAATTTTTGAAGTTGTAAAAATGTTTAATTGTTTGCTTTAAATATAAGATAAGATTTGAGTAAATATACTCGTAGTTCGTGATACTTTTGAATTATTTAAGACGTTTACAAATTCAAATCTATATTTTAACTCTATAACTAAACGAAATAACTAACTGCGCCCCTCGGTGTTGCCCGCTAAATTTTTTCGGGTTAAAAGTAGCTTATGCGTTAATCCTGGTATATAGCTATCTCCATACGTCGAGATGAGAAAGAGGTCGTCTTGATACATTTCATCATCAGATATTTAGCTGCCAAGCAGCTTATAAATATGATCGTGTTCCCGTTTCACAGGTATTATTGTTAGCAAAATTATAGTGCGATTTTTTTTTGTTACTAATAGAGTTGCATTTGACCACCCTCTTTCTTGATCTTAGATGAAGTTGCGGTCTGTGATGGAGCACTTAGAAGTACCCAGATTGTATCTATTATGGAACACCCACTCGGGTAGCAAATTCTTTTGTTTAGAGGTTCGTTCGAAGAAGGTACAATTGGATTGCTTAGTTCAAGTTTTTGGAATATCGATCATGAAGCTGTGTCGCTTTTTAGAGCTTCTGGCTGTCCGATAGTAGAATGGGCAGGGGGAATTAGGTCATACAGATCTAAAACATACTCTCTAAGTGTATACGAAGTTAACAACGTGCATTTAGACTAACCATCGAATGTCTCAAAGCAATGAGAGCAAAAACAGCGATGTCTTGAGCTTTGTTTTGTTACACAAAGTTCTATGTACAAGTAAGATAGCATTTTAGTTCGTGTCATTAATTTTTTATTTTATTTTTTGTGATTTCTTTCTTTTTCTAAACAAATTCTATTTAGTGTTGTTTTAGAAACATGCCTATTTAGAGATTCGATACGTAATACAATGTATACCACATTATTACTAAAGATGTAATATAGCGATTTATAGCGATGATAGTTCGGTGGTTATCGCGGTCGGTTTACATGCCGAAGGGCGTGGGTTCAATCCCCAACAATGAACTTGAGCTAATAAACATCGTAAGGAAGCCACAGAATGGTGGTAGGGCATTTTCTAGTACTCGGCTGGCTAGCTACCACCCTCAAGTCTAAAATGAGCAGCCAAGCACCTAGCTGTTTGTTTAGCTTCACTTGCGAGCCGGTCCATTCCAGGCTAGCTGTGTTCACCATCTTCGACCATACTGTCATGTTATATTAGCTAACCTGATAAAAAAATGTATACCTCACTTTAAGATCTTTGCAAGATGCTCATAAGGGTATTCCAACAAATGAAAAAACTTCAACATTGTTCTCGGAAAGATGATAGCTCCCAAAAGGCCTGAACAAACAAAAGTAGATTAGTATAGACAATGCAAAACTATGCTGGAGGAAACTTGATACAAGCAACATCTATCATTTCAGCTTTCTGTCATCATATGTTCTTGTTTATTTTCTGTGTATTACCCAAAAGTCTTATAACTTACTGGTAGTTTTTTATCATAATAATTTAGTTCTGTTACGAACTGCAACAATGAGCTTGAGCTGCCGGTGAAGGAAAACATCGTGAGGAAACCATAGCGTGGTGGTAGGGTACTTTCTAGTACTCGACTGGCTAGCTACTACCCTCAAGTTGAAAATCTGCCGCCAAGCATCTAACGATATGTTCCGGCAGCCTCACTTGAGAGCCAGTTCTATTCCAGGCTAGGTGTGCTTTATCATCTTCGACCACACCATCACTTAACATCACGTGAGTTATGGTCAAACACATAGACAGTCAGCTATAAAAAAAAAAAAACTAGTGTTAAAAAAAACGCACGTATAGCGTTTTTTCATATTGCATTGTATATGTAATGTTACTTGTTTTAAATGAATTTGATTTATTTATATAACCCTTTTGAGGGATTTAATTTGATAAGTTAACTTAAAAAAAGATGGACCAGTCGCTCTTCTGATGGTAAGAGAAAACGCCTGTCTATAACTATTGCAGCGATACACAGAACTTTGATTAGCAAAACAAAGTCCAGGGTTTCGCTGCTTTGGCGCTCATTACCTTGAGAATTTTATGGTTAGTCTTAACAGCCCTGTAACTTGCCTAGCTGTAGTACCCTTCAAATCGGAACACAGTGATATTCACACACCTGCGTGGCGGCAGAATATCTGGTACTGTGGTGATACCTACCTAGACGGCGTCCTGCTAAAGAGATCTACCATCAAGTAAGTAGGGTTCTGGCGCTCATCGATTCGTCATTGAGCATAAAACACTTAAAAGCGATCTAAAATCGTCGCCCACATGAATAGCAGTATGGTTATTCAAACTGAGCTCATATTTCATTTGAATATTTATTGCCTAACCCTTCAGTCGGTCGTTCGTAAAGTCAGCGTTTGCACATCGTAAAAGAGTCATAATTTTCTGGATATTCAGCTTATTAGCACTAAGAATTCTGTTTCTACATCGATTTTGTGTGGAAATTCTTTGACCAGTTCGTGAAATAAGTATTATAATATACTAAATACGGCCTGCGGTGTTATCTTCTGTTCCCACGTGAAGACTACATTTTTTTGGGATAAAAAGTAGCTTATGTGCCACGATGTCAGCTACCTCAATACCAAATTTCATCAAAATTGGTCCAGACGTTTGAGCGTGAAAAAGTAACAAACATACAAACACACATAAACTTTCACCTTTATAATATTATTGTGATGATACACACTTTTGTGTGAGGTAATTCAATGCTTTTTGGTTAGGCACATAAAAAGATAAAAATGTTGTTAGATAAGCGGCTATTTTTTCCAGTGTTGTTAAGTGAAGTATATTTAATTTTAGACGAATAACCGATTGGATGAGTTACTGAAATGAGTGCACAGAGGGCGCGAGCTTCAACCTCGTATGTGTGTGCTATAATAAAATTAAAGTAGCGAGAATGGCGCAATGAAATATCTTTATTTACTTGTTAGTAAACTGCCGCCGATGGTGTTCAAAACTTAGACTCAACTATTTTGAATGGCAGACATATGTACTTCATTTGTTTTTAACAATTCATGAGATGAACTAGATACTCTAGTGCATTTTTTTTACTTGTCTTTTGGCTAGTTTTGGTTTGACAACAGTTCACCTGATGTTAAGTGACGGTACGGTCGAAAATGGTAAATATCTAGTTGAACTGCACGTAACGCTGTTCGAAAAGATTTCTCAAATCCTTGTGTTTCTTTATTTGATGATACAAATTATTATTTGTAGTTTTTACATTTTAAATCAAACCGCTGTATTGACGAAAATGTGGTTTGCCGTTCTGGTCTGCGCTTTTGATAATTAATATTTTAACACGGATATTCGTAATTTTAATACCATAAACGCGAATGTAAGTCTGTTTGTTCGTTACGCTTTCACGCATTTACTACTAAACCGAATATCATCAAATTTTGCTAAGTTGCAGAAACAAAAATACTGTTACCGAGGCACAGAAAAGAAACTACTATCACAATACAAGCGACGCCGCGGGTAAAACCTAGTAATTTTTATATATATTTATAGATGCCGCCTCTAAATTTTTGCATAATTAACAATAAAATCTATAAAGTAATAAACTTTTGTGAAAAAGAGTATTATGACTTTCGCTTAGGTTCATTCCTGGTGCAGAGATTGGTACCAGGAACGATCATTTTATTGGATTAGTTTTCAAGTTTTAACATGGTTATTTTTGATTATTTTAATTTATCATAATAATTGTTATCTTGTGCTTTAATATAATATGAATACCCAGAAAAAGACATTGAATTTTGACACTTACATTTGTGAGATGCCTCCCTAAAGAGCCGTTGTTTGCTCACGGAACCACTGTTTATACGTGAACTGTAGACTTGTAATTTCAAGTCTCAACTTGTTGTCAAAACAGTGGTTGTTGTTACAAGCCAAGTCTATTATGGAAATTAGTCCCGTGTGGCTACAAGTAGGGTTGGGAAACGTTCGGATTTTTCCAGACATGTACAGAACTTTACGGGCCTTGGCCAGATTTATAGAAAAGTTTTGATTGTATTACTATTGAAACGTCATAAGTTACCAAATCGGTACGGCATTTTATGAGGGATTTGGAGTTATCAAACTTCACCGTGGTGATTTACCAGTAGAATCGTCACACGAGATTTACTTAAAATTTGTAATAAAACAGAATCAATCTGCTAATTCTAATTTGATATTTGATATGACACATTTTAGCAACAATATTATTATATAATATACTAGCGACCCGCCCCGGCTTCGCACGGGTTTATACGGGGTTTTTGATATCTCAAAGGGAATAGGCAGAGTTTTGATAAAAGCTCCCAGGTGGCTTGACTTTTTCCGACACTTCCAACAATCATCATCATATTTCAACCAATTTAAACAAAACCTTGACAAATTATATACCTAAACCTTCCTTTAGAATCACTCTATCTACTGGTAAAACTCGCATGATAATCCATTCAGTAGTTTTTAAGTTTATCGCGAACAGACAGACAGACGGACGAAGCGGATGACATTGTTTTGTAATTATGTAGTGATTTGTGTATAGATGTGAAGTCTGCCAAGACGCACTTGGCCAGTATGAATAAGATATTTATCCTTATTTTTTTCTTAAAGAGGCTCAACTCACCTGATGTTAAGTGATGGTGAGGTCGAAGATGGTAAACACATAGCCTTGAATGGAACTGGTAGTCTGAGAACACTTTGTTAGGTGCTTGACGGTAATTTTTGATATGAGGATAGCTAGCCAGTTGAATACTAGAAAGTACCCTACCAACATGCTATGGTTTTTTCGCGATATTTTCTTTTACCGGCAGCTCAAGCTCATTGTTGGGGTTTGAACCCACGCCCTTCGGCGTGTGAACTGAGCTATCTCTAGAAGCTTGTTTAAAGAAAAGAGCCGATACAAGAAATATTATTTTAGATAATTTTTTTCAGTCTTGAAATTTTTGGCAAGTTTTCTTAAGCAAATACTAGTCATCCATGCGCGTTATTATTTTATGGTGACCCTACTCAGGCTTGTTGTCAAGTTTCATTAGCAATAGCGATGGTGTATTTTTATCCCTTGTTATTAAATGGTTACTGTTCTTAAGTTTCTCAAATTGTATTCACAAATACAAATAGTTGAAGTTCTGATGAGTCTGAACTTAATCTAAACTTCTATACTACTACATAACATAAATGTTAATGGAGCAAGTTCTGCCTGTTTTGTACAAAACTATGACATCATTTTAAAATTTTCCAAATCGAAATGGCAACTAACAAAACAAAATGGTTTTTTTTTATGGGTGACAGTCTAGTTGTTTGACCACAACTCACCTGATGTTAAGGGTCGAAAATGGTAAGGCATACCTAGCCTGGAATGGAACTGGCTCTCAAGTGAGGCTGCCGGAACACATCGTTAGATGCTTGGCGACAGATTTTCAACTTGAGGGTGGTAGCTAGCCAGCCGAGTACTAGAAAGTACCCTACTACCACGCTATGGTTTCCTCACTATGTTTTCCTTCACCGGCTCATTGTTGGGGTTGGTAACTTTTAATCTTCGCGATTTGCGAACAAAATTATGTTTATCTCGTAACAAAAGTGACTTAATCGTGTGATTATAAATAAATAAAATATAGGTAAATAGATAAATGAAATATAGGTAAATGAATAAGTAAAATATAGGTGAATAAATAAATATTGGAGGACAATTCACACAGCGTCATGTAGCCCTTAACTAAACTAGTACTATGGAAACTAGACAGCTAATAAATGAAACTTGTGGTACTTCATTACCTAGATTAATATAAAGGATAGCTTTCATTCTGGAATAATGTTCCATAAGACGCATCTATACCAAGTGGATACGTCCTGTTGTTAGATTTTTTATAATCCCACAGGAACCGAACACTGTCCCGAGATATCGTATACATTCTTCACAAGTTATGCCATAACTATGTTAATAGTGCAGATACTATAAAGCTATTGAAATCTCAGAAACGATCTATAAGAATGATAAACAGAATAAAAAGAAGGATGTGTGCTAAAAAGTAACACATCTGGAATGCAACTGGCTCTCAAGTGCGGCTGCCGGAACACACCGTTAGATGCTTGGCGACAGATTTTCAACTTGAGGGTGGTAGCTAGCCAGTCGAGTACTAGAAAGTACGATACCACCACGCTATGGTTTCCTCGCGATGTTTTCCTTCACCGGCAGCTCAAGCTTCGAACCCATGCTCTTAGGCGTGTGAAGGGACCGCGCTAACCACTGAGCTATTATCGCTAAATTAATTGAACTAATTGTATTTTGTTGCACGTTTAATTATAATAATTTTATTTTTTGCTAATTAGTGTGTAGTTATAGTTTTGTATGTACAATGTACATATGTATGTTTCGCAATAAAGTTATATTCTATTCTATTCTATTCTATTCTATTCTATTATAATTGTTTGAAATATTCTTGAAAGAGGGCTTCATACTTATATATGTTTTCAGGTTTCTTTATCCGTAGAATTGACTTTTCGTTGAAAAATAACAAGGGAAAGTCGACGTAAAAAAGTAATTCATTTATGATGTTTTATTGTGTGTTCAAAAATTAATTAAATATTTCTGTAAAAAATCAAACAGAAAATGTTCTGGCTTTTATGTTATTATTTGAAAACCCGGGATCCGCTGCAATAATTATTATGGATACAACCATCCAGATATGGGCCACCCAGAGATATAATATCGTAAGACATTACATACAGCGCCATCTGTCCTCAAACTAAGCAAAACTTGTACTCTGGAAGTCAGATGACTGATAGAATTTTTTTAAATTAGTTAATCAGCTATCGTCATATAAATGTTTGTTGTGATGGGAAACGAACCCACGCCCTACACCTCTCAAAGGAGATAATTATATTACCAATGAGCCAACAAAGCTTTCAAGATTTAAACAGATTAGCTCAGGAAGGTAACTTAAAACTAATGTATCAACTGGCAGCCATAGCGCTAAAAATGATCTCTTTTTTGTTGGTCAAACTAGGTGTTTGACTACAGCACATCTGATGTTAATTGTCGGTGTGGTCGAAGTTTATTGTTGAGATTGAAACCCACGCCCTCTGGGGTGTGAACCGACCGCGCTAACCACCGAGCTACCAACACTATATGCTCCTTATGTACTAAACGTGCTGGGATGAAAATTTTCATTTTCGTTCATGTTACACAGTACCTAACACAGCTTTCGGAAATTATGTGACATCATAGATAAGGTGAATAAATTTCAACTAACTTTTGGAGGGCACTGTACGTTCAATTACATCAATATCTATGGAGTAAGGTGATGATCAAAGCTTTATTTTTCGCCAGTAAAAATACTGGTGAAAATGTATTAAACCGTTATTTTGTTTACCCTTTGATTTACAAAGCACCCCTTTCACTTTCGCAAACGCTGGGAATACAAACATTTTTCGAATAATTTAAACATGTATCATGCAATGAGGTAGACGCCTGTCATATACTCATTTTATATAGAATCAGATGTAAATGAATGAAAAACAACATTGATATAATTACATAATGGTATTCCAGAGATGATATAATAAAGAGGAGCCATTTATTGGCTATATGCAACAACTCACGCAACTACATGCATTTCAATAATTGTAATCAGTTGACTCAATCGCTTTTATATGGGGTAGCGACTAGGTATGCCATGTTTAATAACCTGTTGTGTACAAATGTTTTGTCCAGCATCATAACTGGTATTGTTCTAAACATAAAACAAGAAAATATAATAAACTAGCTTACGCCCGCGACTTCGTACGCGCTGACTTTAGAATTGAGTTCAAAGATAAATTATATATTATATAGAATTAATCAAAATCCTTTCTTAGCGGATGCCTACGTCATAACATCTACCTGCATGCCAAATTTCAGCTCGATCCGTCCAGTGGTTTGGGCTGTGCGTTGATAGATCACTATGTCAGTAAGTCAGTCAGTCAGTCAGTCAGTCACCTTTGAGTTATATATATTTAGATGGGTATAAAATGAGTATAAAAATATGTGTGTGCATGTGTGTAAGCACGCACTGATATACACATGCAATATATTTAATAGTATGTAAGTAGTTATTGTAAAATTTGTCTTATAATATATTTTTTAATTTATTTGTCTGTTTTATGGTATTTTGCTCTCAAATAAGATAATGGGAGCCTTTGATTTTCGAAATAAAGTTATATGCTCGGAGCCAATCTATCTAACGATTTTCATGAAATTTAGTATGCAGGGGGTTTCGGGGGTGATAAATAAATCTGGCTAGGCTTAAAAAAAAACCGCGCATGGCTCGGTCATCCAGGTACTAGATATTAATGCGTCAAAAATGTTTACCAAATAAATTGATTTCATTTTGATTTATAATTACACATTGGTAAAATAGATGCCTATACTCTTATAACGTAATTTTTTAAAATATATATTTGCATATTTTAACCAGTTACAAAATAAATAAATAGGGTTCAAAGTCATTAAATGTCGAACGGACATCTAAACGAGACTAGACAAGCAATCGGCTAAGACTTAGCAATATATTTCCGTCTATGCTATGACACTATGAATATACAAAACTCAAAAAATATTAATAAATACATCATCTAGTGTTGTTTTATCACAATAAGCTATTAATTGTCGGCAATAAATAGCAGAATTGAAACTTGTATAATAATAGTAGCAATAGTTTCATTAACTAAAATTAATATGAATTAACTAAAGTTATAGTAAATGTACTAACATAATATACTAGAGTTATTATACCTTAAACAGCACCCTAACTGTATTATTATGCAGTAGCAAAACTTCTATTCAATCGAGTATATTATAGGAAATTAATTACGTCTTATTAACAGTATTACAGGAAGCAAGGCCACTTGTAAGACATTAATTGTCTTACACGAACGTAAGCTTAGCAAAAATAGTTTTTAATAAATAATTAGTAATTAGTATTTATAGCGATGATAGTTCAGTGGTTAGCGTGGTCGGAGGTGTGATAAGGTGATTAGGTCGACAGTGTGGTCGAAGATGGTATAGCATACCTAGCTTGGACGGGAACTGGCTCTCAAGTAATGCTGTCGGAGAACACCGTTAGGTGCTTGGCGGCAGATTTTCAACTTGACGGTGGCAGCTAGCCTGTCGAGTACTACAAAATACCCTACCACCATGCTATGATTTCCTTCACCGGCTAAAAATGTTTATAAATCCTAACCTTAGCCACTGTCCAAGATTATACTGTTAATAATTACCGTAAATAATGACCGTAACAGCGTAACTAGCGGTTCAGACCGCGAGTTTCGTGAACCACCCGAAATATTCCTATAAAAGCAATTTCCGGCCATTAGGCAAACTACTTCTAAACTAATTTTGTAGTTACTCCCTCATGGAAAATACGCTGCCTATTGATATTAAGCTGGTCTCAAACCGGACGGCTTAAATTATTGTTTAAGATATGGATTTTTATTACAGTGCCCTGTTAGCTAATTTGGCAGTAGTTCAGTTCGAGAGCTGAAAGACGTGGCTTCGATTCCCACTTAGAACTAACATTTGAGTGACAAACATAAATGCTTTCGGATATGGCCGAAACTATAGTCAGAGTATTCGATATAATTAAACATTAGTAATCCCATATCCCATATTCCACAAGGTGGACAGACAACTTAATAAAGACCGCAGGAACACGCTGGATGCGAGCCGCTTCCAACCGGTCTTTATGGAAATCAATGGGAGAGGTCTATGTCCAGCAGTGGACGTCATACGGCTGATGATGATGATGATGATGCATCCCATATAAATGTATCAAACCCACGTCAGTTTCCATAGTAAAATAAATGTCTATTTTGTATCTAGATGCATATACTTATGTATATTTTTAAAGTATATGACTCTATCAGCTATCTGTTTCCCACTTGCAAGCTTTGCTTAGGTTGGGGCTAGATAGCACTATGTGAAATGCCTTTATTTATTTACCAAAGGTAAGAAAAAAGTGCACATATAAAGTTGTGTAGCGCAAAGTGTAAATATTTCTTGGCCCTATTTTTACGTATACAACTACAACACAATTTGGGTCTTTTTATCAATATTGGATTCAACACGTTTTTTCTAGGTAAACATACTCCTTACTAGATCGTATCACTGCTTAACCTCAAGCAGGGTGGGGCCAAAGGCAAATCTAAATTTTTGAATAAAAATAAACTAAGCCAAAACAAAATTTACATAAATGCACCATGATATTTCATATGCGTGTAATTCGTGAAAGACAAACAAAAATTGTTCGGCCAATGAGTTTATTTAATTTCTACCTAAAATTATATCTATGTTTTTACCTAAGTTTAAGTATACCTTAGTAGATTATTATGATAGTATATGCCAAATCAACTTTAAGATTATTTAATTGTACTACGATCTTTAATCATTCCGTCAATCCATTAATCAATTACTGCATGAAATACTATCCTTCACAATATTTGTAATATTAGCAAGATTATCATTACAACAATCTTATTTATACAATAAGTTCGGTAAACAGAAGAGTGCTGACCTATGTATGTCAAAAATGAAGAATAAATACCGCAAAAAAACAACATAATACTGCATCCTAAAGCTAGTGTTAAGTGATACATAAAGGGTTAACTCAAAAAAACCCATTCCAAATTTTATGATCTTACAAAAACAGTACTTATTAATAATTAAATTTATTCATTTTAATATAAGCGTATGACATCTTGTAAAACGTAACTTTAATTTAAGTATATTTTTTTGTTATTTCTAGGATAAAATAAACAACTATAATAATCCCACTAATATTATAAATGTGAAAGTTTGGATGGATGGATGGAAGTTTGTCACTCAATCACGCCAGAACGGCTGAACAGATCTGGATGAATTTTTGCATGTAGATACTTTAGGCCCTGGAATAAAACATAGGATACGTTTCATCATCATCATCATCAATCACCACGCGGGTAAAACCGCGGGGCGCAGCTAGTTTTGTAAAAATAAAGAAATTTTGGAATTGAAAAAATTGAATGTTAAAAATGTTTACTGTAAGCCGATCCTGAAGCCATGAAAAAATAAAAGCTATACAAAATATAGCCTTCAGCATGCTGAGTATATGCTGCTGATGTTCAGCACCGAGCCTAGAATGGAATAAAAAGCGCTTAACAGAAACAAAATACGTAATTTGTTTAGTATTTTTATTGAATCGCTTTCGTCACGTACTGACATGCTATATAGGCTGACAGCGAGATATCTGACCAAACGTTGTTCAATACTGCCTCAATTCGTATTCAAACAAGCAATCAGTCACTGGGTTTCAAACTATCGGATTGTAGGGAAACACGTCATTTTTAACTTTTGTTTATTAAAAATAATTTGTAATTTAACCAAATGTCCATCATCATCATCATCATCATCATCATCATCATCATCATCAGCCATATGACGTCCGCTGTTGGACATAGGCCTCCCCCATAATCCAAATATCCATAGAATTAACAAAAATAAATACGTTTTGGCGAAAAAGGAAACTTAACTAGATTGATATAGTAATAGACGAATCCACGTCTAGACGGGCTGTAGTCGTTACAGAAAGACGTGACACTTACCATCCGACAAACGACTTGCCGTCAGCTTTCAGTTGAGCTACAACACTTTATGACTAACGCTGGGTTCTTTACTTTAAGTCACATAAAAATCCAGGTTTTTATTCAGACGCTGACATAAAAGGGGCATGACAATAGAAACATATTTGATAATGAAAACGTAGAGTGGTTTGTAGAGATTTAGATTAAACTATACCTTGAGCTGCTGGTGAGGGAAAACATCATGAGTTACCCATAACATGGTGGTATGGTAGTTTCTAATATCTACTCGGCTGGCTAGCTAGCACCAAGTTAAAAATCTGCAGCCATGCACCTAACAGTGTGATCCGGCAGCCTCACTAGAAAACCAGTACTATTCCAAGATAGATGTGTTTACCATCTCCGACCACACCATCACATAACATCAAATGAATTGTGGTCAAACACTTAACCTGTCACCTGTATAAAAAATAATATTCTTTCAAGGTAACAGTACAAATAAAAGCTTTCCAAATATCAGAATCATCAACATTTTGTTACTAAATTTTATTGATTATCCATTAGAAAGACACACTATTTGTATTTTAATCTAAGCTAGACGTTACGAAATAGAACGTTTTAAGCCAGGGTCACACAGACGCGGCCTGTTCATAGTTCGTGTTTCTTTTATGTAATAAGACGTACAAGACGCTGTCCTGATAGTAAGAGATAACACATTTACATGACTATTGCAGCGATAAACTGAACTTTGAGTAACAAAACAATGTCTAGCGCATCGCTGGTTTTGCCCTCATTTCTTAGAGTTGTTACTCCCAATAGCTCTGTAACTTCGCTAGCTGCAGTAACCAAAACACATTACTACTTGACGGCAGAATATTTGGTACAGAGGTGTTATCTACCTAGCCGACCTCCTAAGGAGATCTACCGCCAAATAAGTTTGTGTGGAGTAAGAAATGAAGTTCTGTTATATCGAATAGGTAGTGCTGTGCTGTGTGTATTGAAAGTCATTAAATTTAAAAAAATAAGTTAATCGTCGTAAATTATTTCTTTTTATTTTACTATGACGTGGTTTTGGTGATATTTTAACCGAATTTGGCCGAAACTATAGTCCGAGTAGAGCTATAGTTTCGATATAATTAAACTTGAGTATTTTTATTGTGATTTTTTAATTGAAACGTTATGTCTTAGTGGATATGGACGTAAACTATGTCGGAGAATATTGCCTTAATGCTCCACATTGTTCGTTTCGTCAATCAAATTAAATTATGTAAGGTCCCTTAGTAACACGCTTAACATCCCTTTATACCCACCATCTGAATTCTTACAATGGGGTATTATACTACCACAAAACAATTACTTCAAACGAACCCGGCCAAACAGCGACACCCTGTTAGCGACTCTACGTAATTATCTTAAATACCAGCGCAAAAGGAAAAAGAATAAATTTAAAAGCGATTCAAACGATTGTGAACAAATTGAATGTAACGATTTAAATTGGGACATTCGGCAAATCGATTAAAAAGTGTTTGATGCTTTTTTATTATTTTATTATTATTTGTCTCTTTGCATGATTAAGTCGTATAATTATAGTAAATGAAATTCATAAACAATACATACTTTTAAGCTTTTTAGGAAAGATATTTTGCATACCATACATTTTACTTAGTGGTAGATTTTTTTAGCTACGTAGATATCACCGCAGTACAGTAGTGTAACCATTGGTGTGTTCCAATTTGCTGGTTACTGCAGTAACCGGAATTAGAAGGCTATCGAGACTAACCATCGAAAGTCTTAAAGAAATGAGCGCCGAAGCAGCGACGCATTGAACTTTGTTTTGTTACTCATACTCATAGTTCTGTATATAACTGCAACGGACATGGACAAGCGTTATCTTCTACAATTAAGAGAGCTTCTCTTTCGTCCCATCACTTGTACATACATTAAAAACTGACAAATTGACATGAGAATGAGATATGCAACTATATAAATCCATACATATACAGTTATATAGCCGCTGAAACTACAAACTTGACATTTTGGCAGTTGAAGCCCTTTATGTTGTAAGCATCTATTACGGAAAGGTTTTCAGACATTTCACCCGTAAGGGGGGTAAAATAAGGGATGAATATTTGCATGGAAGTCCGTCATTTTCAAAATAAGAAGCACGAAATTTTATTTACCAACCTCCTGGTTAAAAATAAATGTATACATATACTAGCGTTTTTCATAATTTTACTCCTAAGAGATTCAGAGATTGAAAGTTTATATGGGAAGTTCGTCAGTTTTGAAAAAGCAGGAAATTAAAAAATAAAGCTTCTTAGGTAGGGTTAAAGTTTTTTTTTAATTTACTTCTTATCTCAATAGATTCTTCGCACTGTTTCTAAATCATGTTCAATCATGTTCATGCGAGCTTTATTTTAATACATGTCAATGAGCGTAAAGTCACGAGCAACAGCTAGTATTGCATATAGAACAACCAAAGTCATTTCAAACTTTAAGATTTTTTTGGTGATGAAAAAGGGCTAAATTCTTTCTCACCACGGGCGGTGCGGTGGCTCCTGGATATTCTCGGTATTAAATAATATTCTTTCCAATTTAAATAATATTCCGGGTGCGGGGAAAGACGGAGAGAAACTGAAGGCCAGGGTTCGTGTTCCTTGTAAGAAATTATGTAGGTTGTACATACCAATCCAGCGTCCAGAGGTCGGAGTGGGCGGCGCGGCCAGCGCAGCGTGCGCAGGTCCACAATTCGTCACAAACTATAGGCACAGTTTCCGTGATCCGTATTTCTCACTCGCGAGTAGGGTTAGGTCCCCTAAGGTCTCACGAACTGACTGACGTTAATTTTGTTAATTTTCGAAGCGTCGCGTCGTGCGGTGTCGATGCGGCGGTGGTTAGTCACGTGGAAGAACTGCCCTTTGCGAGGTTGCGAATCGCTAACTAGCGGCGGATGGCGCCACACTCGCATTTCCGAGCGTGAATTGATATGTTTGCAGTCTAACACAATTTAAAAAAAGAACCATAGAACAAGCTTAGTATAAATAGTTTTCATGTATTTAGATTAAAAATTGACAAATTATCTATGGTAATGGATCTTTAAAATATATAATAGCTCTAGAAATAAAAATAGAAGACGTGTCAGTGAATCAGAGACCTCACGAAAAAAATTCCCGTGGCGATTACAGAAACTAAATTTGACATCTATTTAAAGTGAGATTACATTTTTCTGAAGAAAAGTTTTCTTTAGAAGTGCCGCAGCGTTTGGACAACTTCTCTTGTGAGGCATATTTTTCACGTATTATTGAAATAGAAACTTGAAGTTTGATCATACAACTTGCCCTAGTGTTGTAGACGGTACAAAAAGTATCGATGATTAAGTAAATTTGATCAACATCGCTCATAATTTTATCAGGCGTTGCGTTTACCATTGATAATATCCTGTTAGTCATTATTCTGTCACTAAATTAATTCAATAAAGACATCTGAACGGATGTATAATCATATTAAATTGGCATAAAGTGATTGTTTCAATACTTAAAAAAATATATTTTAAAAGCTGTAATTACCTATAATCTGTAAATATATTATATATATATATATATATATCAGTAACCTTTCCACATTGCAATATAATATTTCGCTACTTATTAAAGTTCAGTTTTTGTTTCAGTTAAACTGTTTTTTTTTTTGGAATAATTTGGCATCACGTCTCGACGCATTTTCCGTAACGGGACAAATTTCCGCCAAATTCGCATCATCGAAAAACGACCGTTTTGATCCCATGGCCTTAATTTTCCTTCACAATATAAATAAAAAACTGATATAAAATTCATTGCGCGCGAATACAGGGCAAATTTCATTTGGAGTCTCATCACGCGAACGCGCTCGCTCTTTCCACGACGCATATGAAATGAATTTCAAGGATAAGGAACAAAATACTTGCATAAGCCGCTTTTATTAAAAATAGTTTGCAAGAAGATGGCAAGAATTCTCAAAAGGGAATGGAAAAATATACAATTTATTATTTTTCATTTATACTGTCCGCTTAGATTAAGTTCTAGACTGTTTTCTGAAACTTTACGTTTTCACGAAACGTAAAAACGACTTTTAGGAGGAAATACAAAACACAACTCTTACATACATCTCAACACAACTCTTTTGACAGCCCTGTTGGCTCATTGGTAGTATGTGTGCCTGAGCTGTAAGGCGTGGGTTCGATTCCCGCCAAGGATGATTTATGATTTTATGATATAAACAAATGTTTGTTCTGTGTCTGAATGTATTATAAGTATGTATTTACAACAAAAAAAAGTATTTATGTATCCTATCAGTTATCTAACTTCCGTAACACAAGCGCTTTTTAGTTTGGGGTCAGATGGCGCTGTGTGTAATGTGTCATATAATTTTTATTTTTTTAATTATATATCAAGAATCAAATGCGATTGTGAAAAAAAAATTGTTTAGCATGGTAGTCGTGTTTTTTAATTACTATTATATATTTTAATTGCTATAGATAAACATACGAAAGACACTTCGGTTTCGGAAATATATATTACAGTAATACAATTTCTACGTTTCCGCCAAAACTGTTTAAATCACACTAATATTATAAAGGTGAAAGTTTGTGAGCGTGTTTGTATGTTTTTTATTTATTCACGCTCAAACGTCTAAATAAATTTTGATAAAACTTGGTATGTAGGTAGCTGATACCCTGAATTAACACATAGGTTACTTATTATACCGAAAAAACATAGCGGGTAACAGCACGGGGCGCAGCTAGTATAAGTAAGTACATTAGAATACAATTTTTGATCATTTCACCAAAGGGTTGTAAGTATTTTAAGCAATCTCTCATTTCAAGCAACGTGTCCATAAGACACATACACGTGCTTAGTAGTTAAAAATATGCTGTCTAAATCCGTATTTTGTAAGTAGAGTATTACCTATAATCCAAAGCTTTATTAATTAACTAGCTGTGCCCCGCGGTTTCACCCGCGCTAGATGCTACGTCATAGTAGCTTTATGCATGCAAAGTCTCAGCCCGATCGGTTTAAAATTGACAAAGTTTCATACAAACTTTCATCCCCTATTTTATCCCCTTGGGGGTAGAATTTATCAAAATCCTTTCTTAACGGATGCCTACGTCATAACATCTACCTGCATGCCAAATTTCAGCCCGATCCGTCCAGTGGTTTGGGCTGTGCGTTGATAGATCACTATGTCAGTCAGTCAGTCAGTCAGTCAGTCACCTTTTGAGTTATATATATTTAGATTGAAGTTTATCATTCGCTTAGTACCTAATCCCAATTCTTACGCGTACAAAATTACGAAATAGTCCCACACTAATGATTTCACGTCCCAGTAAGTTATCTTGTAGATAGTAATCTATCCTCCGCTCTTCCTCGTTCTAATACATTATTCATTACCCTGTACGTACCCTGGAGCTTTTGATAATTGCATTTATTCCACTGAATGTCAATGTAAATGCTAAGAGATATCAAATATTTAATTTTCAAAGGTAATTTAAAAATTACCTTAATAAAATTTGGCTGCCCTAATAACTCATTTGGTGATGTATGTATCTGCTTGAAGAGCTGTAGGGCGTGGGTTCAATTCCCATTCAGGATAAACGTTTGTGTTTATTCTGTGTCTGGGTGTTCTATATGTATTATATATATGTTTACAAAATAAAATAAAAAGTACAATCAGTTATCTAGTTCCTATAATACAAACTGGACATAGGCCTCTTTATTGATTTCCAGAAAGACCAGTTGGAAGCGGCTCGCATCCAGCGCGGTCCTGCGGTCTTTATTAGGTAGACTGTCCACTTTGTGGTGGGACGTCTTTCGTTGCGTTTGCCGGTTCGTAGTTTCCTTTCAACATCTTAACAATCGGCTATCAGTTCTGCGCGCTATATAGCAAACAAATTGCTATTGAAATAACAGCACTATTGAATCATCTATTGTCTTAAAGCAATGAGTGTTAGAACAGCGATGTTCTGGATTTTGTTTTGTTCTCAAAGTTCTGGTAACCGCGATATATTTTGATCAACGGTACATGCTTTGTTCATTTCACGGCCTCGTATCGATTTTAAAACGTCAACAATATGAAGTGTGTCTTCTCTTAGCTATCAAGACAGTTGTCTATTTAACAGCTACCAACTGAATATTTCATTCAACTCTATTATTACAGCAGATAACACATTGAGCGTTAAAAGGTCTTAACCCAAAACTATTAAATTCAAATTTCAAGTAGATGTTATTCATTAGTACGCTTTTATCTCTATTCTGAGGTCCAGTCCAGTAATTACCCTTGAGATTACGTTTAATTTTGTTATATTACGCTTTAAATATCTTAAATAAAACAGTGAAGAAACAAGTTATAATTTTTTTTTATTAAAATTAAAGTTAAAGAGAAGATCACGCATAGATTACTTAAATATCTTCTTATAAATAATTATACATAATATTATTACATTAAAAAAATGATTTTTCTATATTGTATTTTTTTTGCTAAAATTTTATGCTAATCGTTTACTGTGGAAACCGACGTGGTTTTTACACATTTTTGTTTTACTTATACAAAATTCCTCACGTTTAATTACGTCGGATGCTCCAACAACAGCTTCGTCCACATCCGACGGCTTTTTTCAAGGAGTCCAAGCATCGTCCGTCTTGCTTCGCACATACCATGGTCGGAGTATCTGATGTGATTAAATCAAATCAGTTATTTTTTTAAACGTGAGTAATGCCGCATAATTAAAATAATAATATTTATACAATATATCTATTGTTATGACCATTTGCAAATAAATACTCGTAGTTCCAATAACCATTTTCCAGTTCCAATAACCATTTTCCATTTGATCAACTCAGTGGTGGAACTGCCGCAATAACCATATACTTTTATCGAAAGCAAAACCCAAAAAATACTTTATTCAAAACGGAGCCAATTTTTATTAACACAGACTTTAAAAAAATATCTACATTTTAACTGTTAAGTATTATTATGAACATTGCTATGTAGTTCTTCAAATCGGTTCTTTGAAATGGAATATACAAAACTTATCAGTCCAATGCTTGGCAAATGGCCCATAGTTTATATTTTAATGTAGTGGTTTTGATACATTTTTTTTACTTATGCGAGATTACTTACGTTTAATCATATCGAATACGTGAGTAATCCCGCATATATAAAACAAAAATGGTATAATTATATGGCAATCGTTTACTGTAGAAACTGACGTGGTTTTGAGACATTTTTGTTACTTATACGGGATTACTCACGTTTAATAATTATATGGGATACGTGAGTAATCCCACATATATAAAAAAAAAGGTTTAGTTTTGGTACTTATGTAGTTTCAGTTCTATATGATTTGTTACTATCTTTTTTTTAGCATTTGAATAAGGAATTTGCAATCTATTTAAAAAATCTAGTTTTTTACTGTTATTATTGTGAACATTACTATGTAATTCTTCAAAATGGTTCTTGCAAGAATTAAAAATGGAATATACTTAGCTTGTCAGTGCAATGCTTGGCAAATGGCCCAAAGCTTATATTTCAATGTAGGCAGGTATAAATACATGTTCTTATCTACCAAGTCCGACTGGCAATTTTGCATAAACACATGTGTGGCAACCACTAACCTACTTACGTACTCCACTTTCAAGTGAGCTGAGATACAGACAACGGTGTAGAGCTTGAAATAGAAATGTCTGAGTCAAGTTATTCATAAAGTAGTTTTCATGTTAAATTGTAGTAATTCTTGTGCATTAGCATTTATACTAAAGCGACCTGAGATTTTGGTAGCTATTTAAAATAGGCGAGTTTCAGGAAATATTTTTGATCTGGATTCAGATTTTCATTCAAAAGAGGCCACGATGCCCTCCCGTCCAAAACCATAACTACTGTTAGCTCATTTGGTAGAGAATCTGCTTCAAGAGCTGTAGGATGTAGGTTCGATTCCCATAAAGGATAAACGTTTCTGTGCTGAGCATAAATGTTTGTTTTGTGTCTGGGTATTCTGTATATACTGTCACACTAATATTATAAAGGCGAAAGTTTGTTTGTGTTTGTATGTTTGTTACTTCTTCACACTCAAACAGCTTGACCACTTTGATAAAATTTGGTATGGAGGTAGCTGACAGCCTGAATTAACACATAGGCTAGTTTTTATCAGGGTGCAGCTATTAAGGTTATAAGTATTACAAAAAAAATATTCTAACAGTTACCTGGTTCCTATAGCTACCACAGATTTTCAACTTGAGCCAGCTGAGAACTAGATTTTTTTTTGAACTTTCCAACCTAAGTTTGCTTGCAAGAGATCGCTTTTAGCGTTAATGCCATCAATTATAACACTAGATAGATACATTTTTTATATTTCAGAAATGCATCTTTTGGTATGAACAATAACGAATTTCTCAATGTATTTCAGTATGTATGATACATAAAAACTATTTATTGTGCACATCAAAAATGATACAAAAAGTACAGAAAACAAAAGAATCTTATGAGCTAGTGCCACAAATAATGTAAGGTTTGTAGTTTTTTATCTTTCGATTATTTATTCTAACAAACATTTACCTCATCTCTAGTAGCTGAGCCACGAAGCTTAAGTTATACGAGTGAAGACTTAAGTGAAACCGTAAAGTCCTAGAAATCTTATCTACGAAATAAAGTGAGCATCGTTTGTGACGTCACAAAACTCCACCGTCTGATTAGTTGTTTTGATTTTACGAGCCGTCACAATTGGACAGATAAGGTAAGGGTAGTAAAATATAAATGGCTCATTCACAAGCACATCAGGTGCGGTAATAGGTGTAATAAAATGTAGGTATTTATTGGAAACAAGCTGTTTGTATCCGTGATTTTCTTTGGTTGTATAAATGTTTTTTATAGAGAACAACTTAGTTTGACTTTCAACACATTCTTTGTATTGTGAGGTTTTTTGCAAAGAAATTTAACGCGTCTTTTATATTGCACAAAATAAACTATAAAACAACATTTACAATAAATTGCCTTCAGAATTAAAAGATGACGAAAAAGCTCTGAAAATCACGAAAAAATTAAATCAATATCTTATCCTTAAAGCGTCAATAACTAAAATACAATCGACGAATTCCTGACAGAATGATAGTAAGTTTCCACAATAAATAAAAAATTGGATCCATATTTGACGGTGTACCATATACTACTTTGTATTTATAACATCTTGTGCTGTATGAAAGCAATAAATATCTTGAATCTTGAAACCTAATCTCTAAGTATTATTGGCGTGATTTAAAAATATAGTTTATCTTTTTCTCTATTTAAAGTCAAATTTCATCCAAACGACTGGAAAAGCCAAAATTATAGCTTGAGATATCTAAGTAAAATTTGCGTATTTTGTGTTGTTTTCCACATTATTCCAAAAAAGTGTAGAAAGAAGAATCAAAAGTAAAACCACAAAACACATTTTAGCTTAGAAATAAAAGAATAAATGGATTTTAGTTTAAGTTTATTACCAGTTTTCGTCATCCATATTTGTTCTCGCGCCATTTTGGTATATTAAGGATGTTTGCAAGAACAGATAAAAGCAAGAATAGATACAAAGTTGCGTAGAAAATGTCCTTAAACAAATATCGAAGGGCATTACATACAGCGCCATAAGACCCCGATCTAAGCAAAGCTTGTACGGTGGAAATCAGATAACTGATAGAACAGTTACTTTTTGTTTTAAAAAAACATACTTATATTTATAATAAATACAGAACACCCAGACACAGAACAGACATTTGTTTATACCACAAATGTTTGTTGGGTGGGTTGACTTGCTGGTGGATCTCTTTAGTAGGAGGTCGTCTAGGAACACCCAGACACAGAACAGACATTTGTTTATACCACAAATGTTTGTTGGGTGGGTTGACTTGCTGGTGGATCTCTTTAGTAGGAGGTCGTCTAGGTAGGTACCATCGCAGTACCAGATATTCTGCCGCCAAGCAGTAGTGTGTAAAAATTACTGTGCTCTGGTTTAAAGGTACTGCAGCTAGCGAAATTACTGGGCTGTTGCGACTGACTATCGACAGTATCAAAGTGTTCGATTCCCGCCAAGGACAAATATTTGTTTGGTATAAACAAACGTTTGTTCTGTGTCTGGGTGTTCTGTATGTATTATAAGTATGTATTTACAACAAAAAAAAGTATTTATGTATCCTATCAGTATTCTGACTTCCATCACACAAGCTCTGCTTAGTTTGGGGCCAGATGGCGCTGTGTGTAATGTGTCCTACAATATTTATTTATTTATTTTATAAAGTAATGAAGACCAAAGCAGCGATGCCTCGGACTATGTATTGCTACTCAAAGTTCTGTGTATCGCTGCGATGGTCATGGACAGGCGTTATCTCTTACCACCAGGAGAGTCTCATTCGTGTCACTAGATTTTACATAAATAAAAGATTTTTTTGTTTAACCAAATTGGAACATTAAAGAAGTAGATTACGCGAAACAATTTCAACGCTATAATTGCATCTGTTCTTTTTCTATTCTGTGTTTGAAAGTCATAATAAAGCTAAATTGGCTCGTTTTGTTTATTCGATACACCTCCCCATTCGGACGTTAATGGCCTCGGTATGAATGTAATAAACAATATATAGGGTATTGTGAGAATACGAGGTTTCATTTTCATAAAGAATTACGGTTCCCACTGTTTACTTGGCTCTACAAGAATAAACAACATAAATTTGGCTTATTTTAGTTTTGTGTAAATATTATAATAGAATCTAACCGAAATATCAATAAAAATAAAAGAAATAAACGTATATATCTTTTATCTTTTCATATTATTTTATCATATATTTAGTTTTTTAAGTTTAATAAAATGATAGCTCAGTGGTTAGCGGTACGGCTCAAATTCTAACAAGGAGCTTGAGCTGCCGGTGAAGGAAAGCATCGTGAGGAAACCGTAGGATGGCTGTTGGATACTTTCAAGTACTTAGTTGGCTACCTACCAAGCACTTATATGTGTGTTTCATTGCTTGAGAGCCAGTTCCAATTCAGAATAAGTGTGTTTAATATCTTCAACCACACCGTACTTAGCATCAGATGAGCTGAGGCCATACATCTAGCCTGACAAAAAAAAATTAAACCGTAGGGTAATTCAATTTGTATAATCTATTATACAAGCAAGATTGTTAACAACAACCAAATATCTCAGACCTCGTTATAAACTTAACTAAAAATAATTTTCGTTGTTCCACAGTCAAATGCATTTAAAGCTGACAGCTGTCAAAATACGAAAAGCAATTAAAAATTTCAAGCAGCTAGTTAGTAAAATGGGTTTTTATATTTTCTATTATTTAGATTATGTACTACGAACTACGATTATTATGATCATGATTGATGATTATGTACTATGGAGCTCCACTTTTTTTTAAGGTTAACTTACCTTTGGGTTCGATCGAAACTGAAGTTTCCACCACAGGCGGCGATTAGCACAAAATGAATACTTGGTTTTAACCGGCAGCACTGCTGGCAGTTTTAGTGGCTGTTGGGTTAATATTTTGTCCCATCCAATCATCCATTTAATCCATCCAATTATCATGTCCCATCGATAACCATTAGCAGCGACTAGGACAAAAACCGAAATACCTGGAGCGTGCAGCCCCAAGTAGAACATCTTCCCTACTAGCGTTGATTCACGCAGGTTTAGCGAGAAGCACGTGTCGGGATGTCGACATCGCATCTACGAACAAATCTTCGATCTTTTTTGTTCGTACCTTCGCTTAGGTAAATCAAATCTATAAGACACACGTAAACTTCAGTGACTTTTTAATACCTTTTAACAGGAATACCTACCTACTTACACAACAGAAAACAACGTCTGTTCTGCCGGCGCTCACGTAGTAATCGCCGGCAGGCGTCCTTCGCTCCTACCGCTACCCCTTCCTACTTATTTCGCCTATTTATCGCGAAGATGTTCTACTTATAGATATATTTACTTTGCAAAAGCTAACACGTTCTCAACGTGTTTTATATACAGTAGAACGCCGATTAACCGAATCGCCAATTATCCGAATCGGTCCTAAGCGTAATATAAAAAATTTAAACCAAGTAATTTTTGTTTTGTTTTAACAAGTTGAAGTTGTTACTCTGATCGAGATGTTCAAGTGAGCGTTATTGTAGAACTGTGTTTGTTAAACTTAATAAAGTTTATTCTATATGTGACAGTTCGTTTATGTCCGATTATCCGCGATTTTTTTGCGTTTATTTATTTTTGCGTGGTGGTAGGGTACTTTCTAGTACTCGGCTGGTTAGCTACCACCGTCAAGTTGAAAATCTGCCGCCAAGCATCTAACAGTGTGTTCCGGCAGCCTCACTTGAGAGCCAGTTCCATTCCAGGCTAGGTGTGCTTTACCATCTTCAACCACACCGTTACTTAACTCAGGTGAGCTGTGGTCAAACACCTAGCCTGTCAGATATTTAAAAAAAAACCCGTTTTCGATTATCCGAATCGACCCTGATCCCTGTCAATTCGGATAATCGGCGTTCTACTGTACCAAAATATGTGTAGCACAGCGGGAAAGGGACAAAAAAATCTCTTTTTTCCCAAAGCTTTAAGCGCAACCGTACAACAACAAGCTAACAAGCTAACATGCTAACAAGCTGATAAAAAATAATACCACAACGTAAATATTACCTATATAAAATTGTTTTCTTCCCGCGTCTTATTTACAAAGCTACGTTTGCTAACATACGCAACAGTACATCACAGAAACTAATTTGCTACGTAAATATTTTATGAAAATTATTTTTATTTAGAGTAGGCTGCTTATGACGCAAAATGATAAAATAACATTTTTTTTTTACTTATGCGGCATTCCTAATCCGAATCAGCCGTTTTTATAAACTGTCCCAATGCGGGAGCCTTTTCTCGTTGTAATAAAGGTAAGACCATAGCTGGTTAAGTGCGGGTTGGCAGATTTTACACATCTTTCGGTTTTCTAGCTACGTTTGGGTACTTCCAAGCAACAATACGGTCAAGAGGTAGATTCCATTTTCATCGTCAGCGAACGTGGGATTTTTTTGAGGGAGTCTGCTCTTCATGTTTAAAGTATTTTCTGGTTAAGTAATTAAGTAAGTTTATATTTGTATTTGTAGTTTATTTGTGTTTGTTTGGTAGACGTGTTCTAGAGTGGAGACCGCGAATCGGAAAATGTAGCGTAGGACGCCCTGAGACTCGATGGAGTGACGATATACGTAGGACAGATGGCGGTGGATGGAAACGAAAAGCCGAAGTTCGGGCTGTGTGGCGTGTCTTGGGAGATATAGCAGTGGACTTCGATAGGCTGATGATGATGATTATGATATTTGTACTAGCTGTTAATCACGACTTTGTCCGCATGGATTTATAAAAAAAAACAAGAATTGCCCAACTTTTTTAAATTTTCTTTTCTCAAGAACCTTCTAGAAAGCATTAAAAAACTTTAAAAAAAGATGAATGAATTCGTTGTCTCAAGTTATGGCCAATATATGACCAAGAGAAACAGAGACTCATTTTTATATTCTATGTGTACTAGCTGCGCCTCGCGGTGTTACTCACTACATTTTTTCGGGATAAAAAGTAGCTAATCACCTATGGCACGAAATATACTTTACAACCTATTCTCATACCTACCAAACATACATAAAAACATTCATAAAAATCGGTCGAGCCGTTTCGGAGAACTGCGACCACAAACACCGTGAATCGAGATTTTTATATAAATAAAGACATATATTTATAGGTATGGTTATATAGGTTATATAGGTAGATTCTCTACGAGATCAAATCAGAAATGAGAAAGTTACCGACATAGCACAACGGATTAGCAAGTTGAAGTGGCAGTCGGCAGGGCATATAGCACGCAGAACTGATGCCCGATGGGGCTGCAAGTTCTGGAATGGAAACCACGGACCGGCAAGCGCAGCGTAGGACGTCCACCCACAAGGTGAACAGACGACCCCATAAAAACCGCAGGAGCGCGCTGGATGCGAGCCGCTTCCAACCGGTCTTTATGGAAGTCAACGGGTGAAGCCTATGTCCAGCAGTGGACGTTCTAGGGCTGAAATGATGATGATGATGATGATGATGATGATAATGATGATGGTGGAGGTGGTGATATAGGTATGTTCAGGGAGTTATAAAAATCACTCAAGAGAGCATTAAATTCATAAAATGTACGACTAAATAAAATTCATTGGATGTGTTATGTTAATCATTCCTCTTTGTAACAAATAGTAACAGCGTGATTTCTGTATGCTTGGTCGAACCTACGCGTAAAATATACGAACGAAATATTGCTGCTGATAAATAACGAGTAGATAGTAGATGTCAACATAAAACGGTACACAGTCAGTCCTGAATGAAAAGCATACGAGATATGTTTATGTTTGACAGTTTGAACATTAGAAATATTCAATGACATGTTAGTTAGTGGTCATATGAAACGAATAAAGAAATAAAATCGAAACAAATACAAAAAAAAAAATAAGAAAACCTTGGTTAATGTTTTTGCCAAGACTCCAGAATTTATGTACAGCGCGCAGCCTTACGCACCGAGCTAGCGCAAGACATAACTACCATACGTAGACTACCAATAAATGTTATCTAACCTGGGACCGCGTGCGACTACCATGTAATTTTCGGTGCACGTGTTTTATTTTATAATAAAAATAACAAAAAAGTACAAAGTTAAAGTGGTATTAATTGCTTTAAAAGACATAGGTATAAAATTGCTTATAAAATAAAATAAAAATTTATGTAAAAATCAATATTATGGCTAATTTCAAGACAATAGTTTGTTAAAGAATATGTACGCTTTAGTAAACGTTGGGTAACATTCATGTTCATTTCAAATACATAGATGAGTTCGACATTATTCTCCGTTTTCTATATGTTTGTCAAGTCGTCTAACCTGGGCTGACTTTAGCTAAAATACAAACTCTTCTTAATAATTATTATAAACCACTATTAAATATAAGCTGTTATCGATAGCTTTATTACTTTTTAAATATTAAAAAATATTTTTCTTTTATGATGTTTTCCGCGAAAAAAGCCATCCATGTCCCACATATTGTTGTACAAGACAAATTCCAACGAAACGATACGTGACCCGACGCGTGGGATAAAATATGAAATTCGACACTCATTCCGGAATGATTGTATCTCGTGACGTTGACTATTATATAGTGTTAACCATAAGTTCGAACAGACAGAAGACCAGTCGTAGGTAATCCTAAGTCATCATATCGGAATTAGATGATAGAATAATAATATTATTATTCTAACATCTAAGCCCGATACTTTTTTATTAATATTATATTTATATAAGTTACATAATAAGAACGTCTGTCAAAGCCAAACTCGGAGCACACTGGAGCACTTTTGTACAGTAGGCAATAATAATGTTTTGAGGCAAGTTTTACGTCATCAAGTATCAAGAAACATAGTACCTAGTAGACCAATTTTAGAGTTGGTAAAATTTACTCAACCAACGTCATAGAATACCACGATGTTATATATGCCAATCGATAGTATATTAATAAATAGGGTTGCCAGTCATAAGCGTAAAATCCATTTTCAGCTGTTTTAGTGTCAAAGTTCTTCGAGCATAACGAGACTTTTTTCTCAGTGCATATTAAAAAAAATACCAACTACCTGCGCCCCGCGGTGTTACCTGCTGTTCTCACGTGAACACTAAAATTTTTAGTTACCTCCATACAAAATTAAAATTAAAGTTGGTCCAGCCGTTTGAGCGTGAAGAAGTAACAAACATACAAACACACTTATACAGTTTTTTTTTATGGTTGACAGGCTAGGTGTTTAACCACAACTCACCTGATGTTAAGTGAAGGTGTGGTCGAAGATGGTAAAACACACCTAGCCTGGAATGGTACTGGCTCTCAAGTGAGGCTGCCGGAACACACCGTTAGATGCTTGGCGGCAGATTTTCAACTTGAGGGTGGAAGTACTAGAAAGTACCCTACTACACTGGTATGGTTTCCTCACGATATTTTTCTTCACTGGAAGCTCAAGCTCATTGTTGGGGTTTGAACCCACGCCCTTCGGCATGCAAACCGACCGCGCTTACCACTGAGCTATCATCGCTAAGCACAATCGCTCATACCTACAAACTTTTTAGTCGAAGACCATATTCTGGTGTCAAAAATGTAGTTTGTTGCGAACGCAGAGCAGACAGTTTGAAACGAGCACTGATACCGCTCAGTTGGCTACGCCGTAACGTAACAAGCTCGCTGCGAATGTTACGAAACATGCTCAATCCACAAATGGAATGATCCTGCCGATGACCCATGCTGGCATTGTTCTTTATGGTTATCCGATCTAAGTGGAAATACTTATATTTTGAGGGCCTAACCAAGCATTAGCTCTAGTCATGAAAAAATATATGGATGACAGACCTTTATACACTTGTATGTTAAAAAAATATCTATACCGTACCTACTACATTTTTTTTTAACAACAAACAAAACATTTTTTGTTAAGATCCTTAATGGGTACCACCGGCTGTGGGGAAAGGAAGGTTGTTGTGTGGGACTTTTCGTCAGAGTGGCGTCTTAGCAACTAAAAAAACCTAGCGCATTTCAGCCTAGCTACGAAAACGATTTTGCTCTCTTCTGCGCCGACAAACAAAAACCTAACACAGCCTGTTCTTAAAAACCTAAACGCCTATCACCTTCATAAATAGGGAGCTTAATAAATACTACCTACTACGTAATACAAAGGTAAGCTAGGCCTGAGAAAAGGCACTTAGTATTGATCTAGCCTCAAGTTTTAGGGACTTTAACCTCTTGCACGATGGACAGGCTATATGTGGATAAAAATTGTATCCATATTTTTAAGGGTTTCAGAACACTAAGTATAACTATTTCAGAGATTGATTGTTGGGGAGTCGATGTCCAAACAATTCCAAATAATAAATAGTCAATAGACATAATATGTAATAATTACATTACATACATTATTTAGATCCAGGAATTTGATACGTGAACTGGGGCGTCGAATGAAGGAAGAGAGGCGACTCCCGCTCAAATTTATTTTTGGTGCAAAGGTTGGCCATTACCACCTAGCGTGGGAACCCGACCCACGTTATGGGCACCTATCTGTACTGGCAGTATAACATTATAAACGCTTTAAATGTTTATGACAAAGAATTATATGTTAGTTTGAAAATCAGAGACTAAACCTTTGTGTCTTTAATTAAACTTATTAAAGGAAAATTAATCAACCGTTTAATATTAGTTCGAAATCCAAGTTAATTAAGGTCACGGACCCCGGAGTCTGTGGAGTGAAATTTTCAAAAAAAAAATATATATTAGTTCAGAATAATTTTAGATGGACTTAGGCGTATGTTTTAAAAGCAAAGATTTTTTTTTATATACATACGAGTATATCGTAAGGTAGATAAATATCTATTTGCTCTTTTGGTAGTTCTGCTTCCTGACCTGTGGGGCGTGGGTTCGATTCTTACCCAAGACTAACGTTTGTATGACGAACATGGGTACTTATTCTGTGTCTGGGTGTTCCTCATCTATTATAAGTATGTCTTTAAAAAAAAGTATATATGTATTCTATTAATTACCTAGTTCCCATAGTACAAGCTTTGCTTATTTTGGGAGTAGATAGCGCTTTGGAAAACATAAAAAATATATTATTGTTGCAGAACTTCTTGATTTACAAGGATTTAATTATTATCTGATATCGAGCGACTCAACGCTGCCTCTCTTCAACTTATTAACACTTTGTACGCTTTCGATAAAGTTATTGGAGCGGAAATAAATATCAGGCTTGTATAAAACGAAGGAGCTTCAATTAGATATTTCGTACCTTACATTTTTTTGGTGAACTTTACATGCGAATGGAGAGAACGAAAATTACGGCCACGACTTTTTGTAAGGCTTTATAAATAAAACTTTATCGTAAAACCTCATTGTTATTTGTAAACAAATTTCTTAGCGAGTTCGAAGTTCTACTGAAGACAAACATTAATGTGACGAATATAGACTTGTGTTCTGTATTTTGTATAAATTTATATATTTACAACTGTAAATAAGTATTCTGTCAACCATCTGGGTCTCATAGTCACTTTTTTTAATTAATACCTAAGTAGGCTAGCGTTTGACCGATAACTCGTCTGATGTTCGGCGAAGATACGGGTTACGATTAAGCTCGTTTAACTATAAAAACTGATTTACTAGCTACTTGAAGGGCAATCTATCGGGGCACTGCCACGAACATTGCTACTGTACTCGGGGAGCAAATTTTAATTTATTATTTTATATTATGATTAAGACACGTGGGTTATTGTTACGAATCTAGCGATACCTTAATTGTTGTACCCATTCGGCCGTTTGGAATATACAAGCTAATAAAGAAATTTACATACATACATACAAGATACGAGCGAAAAACATAACCCTTTCTTGACCATTAGATTTTTGTACATAGTAATAAGTCGCATGATATCAGAAAATATGGTGGACAATCACAAGCCTATTCTTTAATTTAAAAAAAACCCTGAATAAAAGTATGCAGCAGACGATATTTCTTTCGCGATTTCAGAGTAGTGTCATAGTAAAAATTGTGTGTAGCGGTGATAGCCCAGTGGTTAGCGCTGTCGGTTCGCATGCCGAAAGGCGTAGGTTCAAACCCCAACAATGAGCTTGAGCTGCCGGTGAAGGAAAAACATCGTGAGGAAACCATAGCGTGGTGGTAGGGTACTTTCGAGTACTCGGCTGGCTAGCTACCACCCTCAAGTTGAAAATCTGCCGCCAAGCATCTAACGGTGTGTTCCGGCAGTCTCACTTGAGAGCCAGTTCCATTCCAGGCTAGGTGTGCTTCACCAGCTTCGACCACACTGTCACTTAACATCAGGTGAGTTGTAGTCAAAAACCTAGCCAGTCAGCCATTTAAAAAAAAACTCTATTTTAGCTAAGTAACCAACTTATAACTTTGTATTCTTACTACGCTTATATTGCGCTTACGTAGGTACATATTTCAATATGAAACTATCTCAGCGCGTTGTTAACGGATCGTGTAGTGATTCATAGTATACTTCCCCCCATTTACCGACACATTTATCACAGCCAACGTCCCTTCTCCTTCGCCCGATATTGTCTATCAAGATCTCTATATTATCGTTGCGTTCGTGTGAAAACATCCTAAAACAAATAACCATTTTGCTATCGATCGGATCTCATCAAGATTGTAAAAGTTTTTTTTCTTTGTGCTTGTTATTTTCTGTACCTGACGTGTATAGTCAAGTGCGCGCACTTGACTGATTTTATTAAAAGTTTTATTCAAAGAGTTTTGAGATAGAAGTCAATTTCCTGTCGGGAAAGCTATGTTGGTATAAACTTGAAGCGTGTAAAAGGTTTTAAAGATTATCGCTTTATTATACTGTAAAAGTAATTAGACGAACGAGACGCTCTTCTGGAAGTAAGAGATACCGCATATACCACATTGGAGCAATACACAGAACTTTGGGTAACAAACAAAATCCAGGGTATCGCTGCATTAGTGCTCATTACATTGAGACATTGCATTGTGCCGTGGTGGTGTCGGCGTAAGAATAGTATCCCACCCTCTCTACCCGTGGTTGCCGTAAGAGTCGGCTAAGGAATGTAATCCGGAAGATGAGCAGCAGTATCTTCCTTGAACAATCACACCTAACTACGCTCGCCAACCCGCCTGCCAAGCGTGGCTAGGATTGGCAAACCCTATGTCTAGAGGAGGAGGCCTATGTCCAGCAGTGGACGTCCTATAGCTAATGATGATGATGACATTGAGACATTTCGTGACTAGTCTTAACAGCTCTATAATTTCGCTAATAGTACCTTTTATATCGTAATACAGTAATGTTTTCACACTACTATTTAGGGCTGAATATCCTACTAATGAGATCTACCACTAAGCGAAAAAGTGATTAACTGTTTTTGTATAATATAGTCACAAGCTTATCAAATAATTGTATAATTTTTTCACGGTACGTTTATCGTCTGTTTATTGTTTTTGATTAATTAGGACCAAAGATGGAAGGCTTAACCTTCAGACTTAAAACTTTAAATAGGTTATATTTTTTATAGACGCAAACAAACAGGCTTTTCGCCTGATGGTCATCAATCACCTGCAATATTAGGGATGTATAATTGTATATACCATTCCAGGCTTGGTGTGCTTTACCATTTTTGACCACACCGTCACTTAACATCAGGTGCATGAGCTGTGGTTAAAACACCAAGACTGTCAAACTTAAAAAAAATACGGTTTTTACACTTTCTGTATTATATAATATGCTTATATGAATATAAAATAAAAAAGTTGATGCATAGGATACTGAAATGTTTTCATTATGAAACACAAACAAACACAAAACACTAACACAAATTACACTCTTAATGAAAAATGAAGAAACTACATATTTAAAAGCAGGTAGTTATTTAAGTATGCCCTAGAAATTTTTATAAATTATTTTCAAGGAAAATTAAATAAAATTATATGAACAATTACTTACGATATCAAAATTAATTACCATGAACAGTCTAATTTGATATTCTACCACAAAATCTACGCTAAGCTAACCTAATCTTTCTTTATTCAAATATTCCTTAAGTTGATGGACACATCAGATTAAAAAAATGCCATGAGCAGGAAAATTCTACCTTCATTTAACGCTGGAATCTTTGTAAACGACGTCAGGCGTAAAAGCTGTTCAAAAATTGATAATGAATTTGGCCCTCGTTTGTCGGAAATGCACATCATTTTTAATGTAAGTTTGACGTTAAAGGTTTTTTTTATTTTTTAAACTAGCGACCCGCCCCGGCTCCGCACGGGTGCAACGTAGACACTACACAAAACCTTGACAAATTCTATACCTAAACCTTCCTCATGAATCACTCTATCTTTTAAAATAAAAAATATAAATATTGTAGGACACATTACACACAGCGCCATCTGACCCCAAACTAAGCAGAGCTTGTGTGATGGAAGTCAGGTAACTGATAGAATACATAAATACTTTTTATTTTTGTAAATACATACTTATAATACATACAGAACACTCAGGCACAGAACAAACATTTGTTTATACCAAACAGACATTTGTCCTTGGCGGGAATCGAACCCACGCCCTACAGCTCAGGCAGGCATACTCTCAATGAGCCAACAGGGCTGTCAATCTATTGGTAAAACTCGAATGATAATCCGACTTTGTTTTATAATATGTAGTGAGGTTTCGCATACTCTATTACTAAACATGATTTTATCACGATTAGTTTTATAACGTTGTCTTCGGAAACTTTACTCCGAATAAGTAAGAGTAATGTTGGAGTGACGATGTACGTAGGACGGTTAGCATGGGCTGGAAGCGAAACGCTGAAAATCGGGTTGAATGGCGTGTCTTGGGAGAGGCCTATGTCCAGCAGTGGTATATGACATGCTGATGATGATGACGTAACAGTATTGATTCGGAGCGGCATACGAACTTCGAGAGTTTACTTTCTTACATCTTGTAACCAACATTCAACAGGGGGAGGTAATAAAGTCTGGTGAAATAAATTATGGTTAGATAACCCCCCTAGTCAACAATTAAGTCGCCGTAATACCTTTAATGGAATTTTTACTCAACGATCAACGTAATTGTAGTATAAGATTTTAGATATTTTTTTCCTCAAAGAAATAGTAATATTTACTTGAGGAAAAAAAAACTCTAGAGTGATTACATGTTGCAATAGCCGTGGTCACGAGTTGCAACATGGCCGAAACGTCGAGGTAAATAAGCAAAACTAATTTCAAAGTATTTCGTACTTGAATATAAAGTAAATAATCCTACTTTCTATGCTACACACTTTAAAAATGTATTCACATTAATTCCTTGTCAATGGGTATAACTTTATCCCATAATCTATCGAACTTACTTGGAGTGAAGTTCAATTCAAATTATATTGTGTTCGTATATACGTACTCCACAGAATTTTATAGTTAAATTTATAGAACATTTTATAGAACCATAAATATATATTTTTTTAATTTAATTTGCCCTATTGGTTAGGCTAAAGCTGTATAAAGCTATACTACCTCTTCTTCAGTTTTAGCAATTCATGTCTAGCATCTATAGTTACAATGAAATACCATTCTTAGTAAAGTCCAGTTACCAGTCATGCCTTAGTAAAGTAGTGGTGCCTTTACTATAAGCGTCGATAGAGTTTTGGAAGCAACACGAAAAGTGCATATAATTCACCACTTTATGAATAAAACATCCCATTTTTTTTTAATAAAATCTCCAAATGTCCCAAAAAAATCAAAATGTCAAAATGTTATTTTTGACATCTCAAGCGTCATAAAGCTTTCGCCTTACGCCCTTACTCAGATCAAACACCGCCCTCAACTCCTTAACTGTGACTGGAACTCCTTTATTGACAGCTGACGTTTATGTGACGGACACAAGAAAAGGTCGGTAATTGCTTGATTTATTTTCTCCCTTATTTGGGAGAGTGTACGATAGAAAAAGTCCGATATAAAAGTGTATTGGAACGTTTTACGGAATGAAATGTGCGCCCTATTTTCGACCGTTTGTCGAAATAGAGCTTGCCTGTCTGACCTTCCTGAAACGATGGAGCTATTTTATTATCTGGACTTACTTAACGACCGGTGAATCTGAAATATCATGCTAAAATAACAGTTGTTAACAGGAAGCGATTGTTTGTAACTTAAGCAATACTAGTCGTACTTATTCGCCCCGGATTATGTGGCCTCGCCATTTCTACATTTTCACAGCTCTTTGACTGATATGGCTCACATTTGAACTCCGACATTTGCCCAAAGAAAGTAAACTAACAATATAAGTGCCTTCAAAGCGCGAGTGACTCAGTTTCTTCTAGGAAAGCGTGCTCTACCGTAGACCCGCGCATCTTCGCTTAACATCAGGCGAGTTGGCGATCAAACGCAAGCCTATTTGTAATATATAAAAAAAACTTGTGGTTTTTACAGCGTAAAACTACTTTTGTCCCTATTGGCAAAAAAAATTTCATTACATTTTATTGCATGTATTTTTTTTTTGTTTGTTAGTGTAGTTCATCAATTCTTTTCTTTTTCAAAATACGTGTCTACAACTCGTAAGTTTTCATGTAAAATTGCATAAAATCACCGATTCATGTAGCGATTTCTATCCTCTTAGTACCTACCGTATTCATCGAAGAGAAGTAAACTCAGTAGCTTGTTTCGCTCGATCACGTAACATGTTGTTTTGCTATTTCATTTTTCCACTGTGAATGTTATGACGTTTTTAACAATATAACAACAAGACATCTTGAGCTAAAAAACTCACGTAGACATTTTTCTTCTGCTCACGCGTCCTCCGTAAAACGCAAAGAACAGCATGGAACTCAGTCGGATACTCTAACCGTTTGAACGTCTTGATGAATCGCAAATAACCACGCGATTAGTGACTATATCCTGCGTGACCGCTGAAAGGTGTCTTGAATTTTTGAATTAAAGCTGTTTCCCACAGCCACAGTGGGCGCGGGTGAAAATCACACCGTATGTTCTCAGCCTTATACGCGGTTATTGGATTACTCTTCGAATAAAGCAAACCGTAAAAAGTAATCAGATTATCTCTTGCATGTAAATATTAGTACTTTCGCCAAGCTATTCCAATATATAAGTTCTTTCATAAACATAATTTTATCATTATTATTTTTTTCTACGCGTTCATCGGAGCTTTTCTATCTTGGATAAGCCTTTTATTAAGAACTTATTAAATTTAATTGCAGCATAAAAGACAAGTTACTACGCAATAATCGTGGTTAAGTGAGGCTAAAGAGAGTTTTTGGTAGACGATTTTACGTCTTAAGATTTTATGTTAAGGGTGTATGTTGCTCGTATGGTGTAGGTAGGACTGAAATCTGCTGTATCTCTGAGCCTATGTTATCAGGGTTGTGCTTCCGGAGTTCGTCATGTGAAGTGTTTGTCGCTGTCTGTTGGCTTCTTCCTCTTTAAATATCCTGTACAAATATATTTCTATTCATCCTTCATTGATTTCTTTTCCTTCTTTTAGCTTGTAATGAAGGCGACGGATGTAGTCTATAAAACATTCTTTTATGCCAATGAAGTAACGATTCCACCTTCATGTGAGCCCACCCAAATCCAAATACAGCTTTTTATAGTCCCGTGTAGTATGCGGGTGCATTATTGCGCTAAAACTTGTTTTGCCCGATTTTGTAGCGATGATGGTTCAGTGGTTAGCGCGGTAGGTTCGCATGCCGAAGGGCGTGGGTTCAAACCCCAAAAATGAGCTTGAGCTGCCGGTGAAGGAAAACATCGTGAGGAAACCATAGCGTGGTGGTAGGGTACTTTCTAGTACTCGGCTGGCAAGCTACCACCCTCAAGTTGAAAATCTGCCGCCAAGCATCTAACGGTGTGTTCCGGCATCCTCACTTGAGAGCCAGTTTCATGCCAGGTGTGCTTTACCATCTTCGACCACACCGTCACTGAACATCTGGTGAGCTGTGGTCAAACACCTAGACTGTCAGCTATAAAAAAAAAAAAAAAAATGTCAGTAGGCCAAGATGTTTTGGCATTGTTAATGTTCGCATTATGGTAGTTTGGCACAAGGAGTAATTAACAAAGTGTATTATTTGGCCTGTTGATTATTTGGTCTAGACTTGGTTGGTTTTTTGGCAGTATTTTTTTAAGGCTTATCAGTATTTTGCATAAAGGTAACTTAGAATAAAACATACTTTGTCCTATATATTTTAGCATAAATGATGGATTATATTTTTTTAGTTTTAGGTTGCGGTACGTAAGCCGCCAAAATGTATTATTCCTATTGCTTAGTTAGGGTATATTTTTTTGTGCGTATAAGTTTTAGCTGAATTTATTGTTGTTAGCTATAAACGGATTACGAATTGTATGTTCAGAGAAATGATATTTGTGCCAAAAGTAGCAATGACAATCGAACATTAGTAAAAAAAAAATACGTTTCAATATGGACCCGTAGTACGTTTTTATATTCTTGTATAAAAAATATAGTTTTTTAATTTGAACTGAGTGATGTGTCTTGAGGAGACTCAGCAGTGGACTATGATTGACTGATTATGATAATGACTACAATACACTATATATTAGATACCGTGATCAGTACATTCCAGTTCGTTTAGCTCAACTGCAGAGCAGTGTATACACAAAACAACAAAACATAAACAAAACGAAATAAAACGAAAATACACCTTGTTAAATCCACAAAGGCTTTTTTTACGAAATAAATACAGTAAGAATTTCATAAAATGATATGATTTCGGAACATGAGATAGTTCCTATTTTAGATCCAGTTGCTAGCTGGTTTTAGTCTTTTAAAAGTACTGGTGTGGTGAAACAGAAAAACATTAACCACGCCGGGAGAGAAAAGTTCGCGTTTACAAAAACGGAATTCTCGTAAGCGCTTCACGAAACTAGTCTACAATAAAATTTGACCACTATTGAATGATTTTACCAACGATTCTACTATTGATTTCTGTGAAATATTCTAAAAAATATACGACCAAAATATGTCTATTCTATTGGTTTATTGCCAGTTGTACCTACTAAAGCTGTACTTTTAAAAGTGGCCTATGAGTATGGTTCGTTTATACGATGTAGCGATGATGGTTCAGTGGTTAGTGCGGTAGGTTCGCATGCCGAAGGGCGTGGGTTCAAATCCCAACAATGAGCTTGAGCTGCCGGTGAAGGAAAATATCGTGAGAAAACCATAGCGTGGTGGTAGGGTACTTTCTAGTACTCGGCTGGCTAGCTACCACCCTCAAGTTGAAAATCTGCCGCCAAGCATCTAACGGTGTGTTCCGGCAGCCTCACTTGAGAGCCAGTTCCATTCCAGGCTAGGTGTGCTTTACCATCTTCGACCACACCTTCACTTAACATCAGGTGAGCTGTGGTCAAACACCAAGCCTGTAAGCCATAAAAAAAAGTTGTTTTTTTTAATTTATTTATTTACATGCACACTGCGCCTCATTCTAGAAGTGAGTTAGACAAGGAAGCGACAACAAAATTCCCTTTCTCTCTTTCCCCCTTCATTAACGAGTAAGTTTCTCGTGTATTTTTAATAATGATAATTAATTTAGAGATCCCTGAAGGCACCTAATTGTTTATCCGATGTTCGCCGGGACTTGTTTGACACGACAATAACATAGGCACGAAGTTTGGTGAGTTATTTGTTGGGGAGAACGGTAGATCTACGTTTGATGAACATAGATATAACAACCTGTGTACTGTCTTTAAAGTTTGGTATTTCATTGTTGATGTTTGTATCTATTATGATATCTGATGCTAATCGCTTTGTTAATTTTATGAGTTATTAAGGTCCTTGTGTTTTTTGCTACGTGTTTTTTAATGGAAATGATTGTAATTTTTTCTGTTAATGTATAATATGCCTTAAAGTTAAATAAATTATTGAAGTTAATATAAATAAATATAAAATGTAAATATCGTAGAACATTTCACAAAGCCCCATCTGACCCCAAACTAAGCAAAGCTTGTGCGATGGAAGTCAGATAGCTGATAAATACTTTAATACTTTTTTGTAAATACATACTTATAATATATACAGAAAACACAGAACAAAAATTTAGTTTATACCAGTTTTTTTTTTGTCTTGAGTAAGAATCGAACCCACCGAGTAGATTATTTTAAATAACGTTTCTATTTTTAAAAGTAGTCGAATCTTTGATTAATTTTAAATAAATAAATTACACTCATCGTATACAGAAGTTATTCATAAGTGTTGTGTAAAAGTAACATTCATAGAGAAGCAGAGATACATACAATACCGTCTTAACCTTGACCAACTGAATGTCTTTATGGGAAGCCTTCGCTTCATTCTCTCCCCGTCTGGGTCGGTATATTCAGGGCTTTGAAGAACTTGATCTTTGTCTTGGGATTTGAAAATTACCTTTATCGGTTACTAGACACCTTCTCTCGAAAGAGGCCAAGGTTGCAAATGCGACGCAAAGCAACGGTGTTAATTAATTTAGCACTGGTCGAAATTCAATTATGTAATTAATAACATTTTACTTTAGAACAGTTCAAATTTTGTTTTTGTTTTGTTTTATTTTATAACAGGTGTTTATGTGGTATGTAGTTTCAAGTCTATTGACGTAACAGGTTTAGAGTTATGTGGCTCAGTGATTAGCGTGGTCGGCTCACATGCCGAAAGGCGTGGATTTAAGCCCCAGGAATGAGCGCTGCCGGGGTGGGAAAACATCATGAGGAAATCACCCTAGTACTTTTTATCACTTCGCTGGCTAGCTACCAAGTTGAAAGTCTGCCTCCAAACACCTAATGATGTGTTCCATCTCATTAGCGTGATTAAAGTATAGAGAATAAATGCCAATCGGCAGTGTACCCAACAATAAACTCTAACAATGTTTAACAAGTGAAACATTGTGTGGAAACCATAGCATGGTAGGTATTTTCTAATACTCGGCTGGCTACCATCATCTTAACTCATACTATTACATAACATCAGGTAAGCTGTGGTCAACAATCTATTTAAAAAAAATTGAGAACTTGGGGCTTGTACAATAATAGTTATTGTGTCGTTCTAATTGTGCAAGTAAAAAAACATTTAAGTATATTACCAGTCATCAGCTTTCCCTATTAATTATTTCCCTATTTCCCTATTCCCTAAGCTAGTACAAGATTTGCTTGATTTAGGGCTAGATAGCGCTGTCCAAAGTGTTCTTTAATATTTATTTATAATTGTATAATTTGAGAGTGGGCGTTACCCGAATGCATCCGGACAGGTAGGCAAAATTATTTTCAGAGTGGGCGCCCCCAAACAGTCAGCCTAAAGGTCGCCTTCCGACAAGGTTCCGGCGCACTCGGGGAAGTCTACAAAATATTGGACAGTTCTGGCACAGGAAAGTGATAAGCAGAAGATTGGGGGAGACGTTTACCAAGCATTGAAGCGATAAAAGTCAAATAAAAAAAAAATTCAAGACATGCACACGAAGTATGTGATATTCGTAAAATTTTGCATAACAAAAATGTATACAAACAATTATTGGGTCGGCAGTTTATAGGGATAATATCAAAGTTCAAAACATGCATTTGCATGGTGGTAGGGTGTTTTCAAGCTACCACTCTAAAAGTTGAAAATCTGCGGTCAAGCACCTAGCGGTGTACTCCGGATGCCTCACTTAAGGCCTATAATATAAGTAATTGGCAGTATCCCAGAAAACAATACATGTTTCCTCTGCGATTAATAATCCTTGAACTAGTCTAAGTAGTACCCAGCGTACCCGCTAGAAGGCGCCGACGTCGGCTAAAATCGCTACGGTCTATGTTTCGTCAAGGTTATTCAGACTTCTTAAAGCCTTAAGAGCCCATTCTATTCCAGGCTAGGTGTGCTTTACCATGTGGGACTACAGCATCACTGAACATCACGTGAGCTGTGGTCAAAACACCTAGTCAACCATTAATAATAATAAAATAACGATAAATTATTATAAGTGATTTTACGTCATCATTACGTTTTATTGGTAAGTTCTCTGTTGAAATATTCGAGTTGAGGTCTCACACTCCTGTAGAACTTTACTTAAGTAAAAGCTGTTAGAACATTTCCGGTACACACAACGGCTAAACGGTAAAACTTTCTATTACTGACTTGCTTTAATTAAACCAAAATATACAATGCATTTAAAAAATACGCCACACATTTTTATATAAAAGGCGTACTAAAATTACCATTTTAAACAATTTTTATGTTAGACTCTAGCTGCTAGAGTCTAACATGAATTAAAAATTTCAATATATAAACAAAAATTAATAATAAATTATTATTTAATTGAAAATTAAAAAAAAATACTTTCAATTATTTTTTTCTTAATTTTGTATGGGTATTGCCAGTTCAGATTACTTTCAATACATGGCGTACACCTATTATCTGACAGCTGCGTTATACATAACTGTTATTCATTCCGTGAAGTTGTATGAAGTCTATAAAGTAATCGTTTTTGTTTTGACGTGAACGCGGAAAGAGTCGTGTCCGGCGAATGAAAATACATAGAAGAATTCCTAGCGCTTGAAAATGACCCAACGCCGATTACGCTTCGGTGGGTGGGGCTTACAAATTACGCCCCGAGCAAATCTAGTATGCACTAGCCGGCAATATGGCGTCAGTCAGCTAAAATAAAGTGACTTTAGGTATTAAAAAATGCCTTCTTGTGTTGTGAAATGGTGTGTAAATCAATCACATGTCCACAAAAAGGATATGGGAATAAGTTTTCATGTATAAGTACATCGCTAGGCTATTATTTTGATAATTGTTTATTAAAATTAAATCAAAATATTTTTTTTCTATGAGGATGGTATTATGCCAAACATTGCCAACCAACAACAAAATTTTATATATAGTAAAAAAATATGTCGAACAATTAAATTCTTTGATCGAATATATGGTCCTTTATGTCAAAAGTGGTGTCATGGGGCTTTTGGCCTTTTGATGTGCTCTGTGTGTGTACGTGAAGAATTTATTGCAAATTGGGCCTCTTCAGCCTCCTTGTTTTTTTTTAATACAAATTGCTCCCGATTGGGTCAAGAAAAAGTACACGTAAAAATTTAAAAATACGTAAGTTAAGGAACGTAAAATAAAATACACACCCAAAGACAGCAAAAGCTTTGAACTTATAACATCCCTCCTTTTGCTATGGGTGGTAATAAAATACACTAGGTAAAAGTAGTAATTCGCCCTGGACTAAGACCTCGTTATCTACTATTTTTTCTCAGATTTTGGCTGATAACTTCAAAAATATGAGGTCTAAAATTAAACAAAAATTGTTTTAGAATTCTCATACAAAACCCTTTCATAACCCCGCTTGACCAAATAAGCGCATTTTGAAAATTTCAACCCCCTTAAATACACAGCTCACTCAACAAATCCCGGCCCGATTTCTCTCACTTACGAACACAAAAAAAAAATTTACCGCATACTATGTCTCTACCAAATTTCATAAACATTAGTTAGTTCATTCGACTGTTATCATCTAACAAATATACAAATGTACAAATGCCGAATTAAAACTAAGACATTCGATTCGCTCGGTCGATAATATTTTAAATGTCCGACTCACGATGATGTTATTCTGATAAAATGAATATAATAATTAGTCAAAAGAATGTTGAACACCTATATAATATACTGACTAATTATTTACATTGCACCTTATAGAATAAAACATCCCGAGTGTCGCGATGACAGCGAGTGACAGACACGTGAAGTGTAACGAAAAATAATAATCACACGGCTAATTCAGCCCAACCGCATGTATAATAAGGTCGATTGTTATTTGATAGACATTATTAGCGCAATCAGAGGCCGATGTCAGAGTACTTCCGAGTGGTTCCGACGATGCGCGAGTCTGTTCGGAACTTTGAGCCAAGCTAAACGAACAATTCACTTGATGGAATACTTCTATATATTTTCATTCGCCGGTCGTGTCGCCCCATTGTATTTTTCCAAAACTAGTATTTTTTCGAGACTTTGTGTATAGAAATAGTAGTGTTTTATTCATAAAGTGCCGAATTATAAGCAAGATTGTAGGAAAGTAATATAATATAATGTCGTGAAACATGACTTTTTGTGTTGCTTCCAAAACTCCATCGAAGCTTATAGTACCTAAAGTCGCCACTACTTTAAAGCATGACTGGATTTGACCGGCAAGGACTTGACTTGACTAAGACTAGACTTTGACAATAAAGATAAAGAAGCCGAAAACTGAAGACTGCACACAAAATACAGAAACATTGAAACTGGCAGAATGCACAGAGTGCGATGCCAAGAAAAAAGAGAAAAAACCCCTAAACATTGTCAACCGAATCATATCGATCTGTAGATACATAGATTATTAAAACGGTGATGTTGTTGCTTACAAACTTTTTCTACTTAGATGTCGTACAACTTTGTGGCGCGTTCAATTTGGGCAAGTCTTAGCGAGCTACTTAAAAATTTAAAACTGTATCTTAAAGCGTCGCTCACGTACGGATGGAACCTCGTTATGCATACTCAGTAAACAGGATTACCGGAGCTATAATGCTTCTTTCAAAATTTCCAGCTACAGGAATTTTATGACAAGAATTTATTTATGTCTGGAGTGAATTATTTAGAAGGTTTATGACAAAAGAAAGTTTATAGATACTTATACTTAATAAGTAATTAAAAAATCTAATACGACATTTGCTATAGTTATATCTTTTATTTATTGAACATTTGCCGTGGACATTTTATATACTAGCAGAAAATTATTATTATATTATTGATTTTTATCGTTTTTATGAGAGAGTAAGCATTAGTCTCATCTCATGATAATCCGTTCAGTAGTTTTTAAGTTTACTGCGAACAGACAGACAGACGCGGCGGGCGATTTTGTTTTATAATATGTAGTTATATAAGTGAGTGATGAAGTGGCTGATATAGAAAACTATCAGTATAGAGAAGTGGAGTAATTTTTTAACTTTAAAACTTTCACGTTGAGGCGCTTATATGCGAGATTAAAATCAGGATATAAACAAAAAAAAAATAAGATCTGTAATCTGAATCTGTAAAGATTATATGTTTACATACAAATGTTTTTATGACTGTCAATCAAGATCTTTCGAAAACTATATCCATAAAGTCATATTCGTGTGAAACGTATGATAAAAAAAACCAGTTCCGGAATTCCAGACTCTTTCACTGAGTTTTAAACAACATGAAATATAAAATTTAATCAAATACAACAAAAACAGCCAAAACAAACAAACCAGTCGTTCAATTTTTACTCCATCTCTACATTTGGAAAACTCATCCGTTTCTGGATCACAACTTCATATTAATATGTAAAATTTTTAATTAATATTCCGCTCCAGATGAAAATTAAACCGGTGAGAGATGTGATGAATATTGACATTCACGATCGCAAGAATTGAATTCATGATAATATTTGATGTCATCGACGCGACGCAAGGGGGGGGTCATAAGAGGGAGGCACACTCCCTCCACCCGGATATTCACACTATCGCGGTCGGAATCCCACTGGCTATAAAAACTGATCAAAACGAATAGAGTAAACTCGTTTTTTTTTTAAATATTAACAGGTTATTGAAGAACATAGGCGGATATTATTTCATACATGCGAAGTGAAGTTTTTCAGTGTTGAATTATTTTTTTATAACGTTTAAATTTTAGTCTAATGAGGGTACGCTGCCGATTGGCATTTTTTCATCTCATTAGTGTGATTAAGGTCTAGAAATAAAATGCCAATCAGCAGCCGGTGAAGGAAAATATTGTCTGGAAACCATAGCATGGTAGGTATTTTCTATTACTCGTCTGGCTGCCATCAGCAAAATGAAAATCTGCCCAAGCGCTTAACGGTGTATTCCAGCAGGCCCACTTTACATGACTTCGTGTAGATGCTAGAGGGGGATATGCACAATACACTTCAAGGGAGACTACAGTCCCATCGCCATCATTCCGAATAAGAATAAATAATATGTATAAAACGAGGACTTAATGCTAAAGCATTTTCTGCCAGCCATCCCCACAGTGTATTCAACTTTTGATCCCGGAATATGTGATTAAAATCTCTCCAAGATCTCCAATGGATGATGACAGCTCTAACTCAAATATCCTAAGCCTATTTCACTTTTATAAAGATCCCAGTGCAGCCAAGAAATACTGGTGCCGTATTCTGTCAGTCGTAAATGTGTCAGATAATATTTTTTTGTTGCAGAGATAGTGATGATGTAGAAGCAATGCGAGCGCCGGCCACCGCGGCGCTTCTGCTGGCCGCACTCTCAGCACTGCCTTGTCGAGGTAAAAACACTTCAAGCATCACTTCTTTAGCGCTCATTACTTTGAGACTTTCGATGATTGGTTTCGACAGCCCTGTAATTTCGCTAGATGCAGTACCCGTCAAACCTGAACACAGTAATGTTTACACACTACGGCTTCATCACCCGTATGACAGCCACTTCTGGACATAGCCCTCCCCCATTGATTTCTATAAAGACCGGTTGGAAGCGGCTCGCATCTAGCGCGTTCCTGCGGTCTTTATTAGGTCGTCTGTCCACCTTGTGGGTGGACGTCCTACGCTGCGCTTGCCGGATGATTACACTACGGCTTGGCAGTATAATATTTGATACTTCGGTGGTACCAAACCATTTATTTGGTGGTGTTGCGGTGGTGGTGGTGTTAGTGGTGCGCTGGTGGTTTACTTGGTGATAGATCTCCTTTGCAAGTGGTCGTCTAGGCAGGTACCGCCACAGTACCTGATATTCTGCCGCCAAGCAGTAGTGTGTAAATATTGCTGTGTTCCGGTTTGAAGGGTACTACAGCTAGCGAAATTACTAGGCCGTTGAGACTAATCATCGAAAGTCTCAAAGTAATGAGCGCCAAAGCAGCGATGCCTTGGACTTACTTACTTAAATGTTCTGTGTATCGCTGCAATGGTGGTGGACAGGCGTTATCTCTTAGCATCAGGAGAGCGTATTTTTAGTCTATTACTATTACATAAAAAACCAATTTAGACAATTTTCTGCTAAGGTGATCTAACACCATGTAAAATTGTTATATCAGTATATCCCACTGCTGAATACGATTCCATTAATTTCGACTTTTATATTGATCTCCTCTTACCTACTTGACCTTTTCTAGGAGTCATAACGTCGTAATGATGATAGTTCAGCGGATACCGTAGTCGGATTGCACCCCCAAGGGCATGGGCTCATATTTCAAGATTGCATGGTAGTTGGCTACTTTCTAGTGCTCGGCTCAAAACCTGCTGCTAAGCACTTAACGGTGTGTTTCGGCAGCCACATTTGAGAGCCAGTTTATATTCCAGACTAGATGTGCTTATGTGTTTACCATCTACGACCACACTGTCATTTATCATTAGGTTAACTGTAGTCAAGCACTTAGCCTATCAACCAAAAAAAAATACGGCTATTCTTTGTTTCTTAACTTTGTTATTGCCAAAAAACATAATATCTTTGACGTGTTGTTGGGTTAGAACTGGCTCTCTAGTGAGACTGTCGAAACATACCGTAGGTGCTTGATGACAGATTTATCATTTTAAGGGTGGTAGCTAACCAGTTGAGTACTATGTCACGCTATGGTTTCCTCACGATGTTTTCTTTCACTGGTAGCTCTAGCTCATTGTTGACTTTGACGTGTATATTATTACCTCACATTTACAAAACCTGTAAGTGTCCTAGTTAAAAATAATATGTATTTTTTTCTAATAAGATAATGACGAAAGTTGATAAGAAGTTTTCTCTTTAGAAAAATAAATATCTCAAATCATGAATGGCGATCCAAGTAATTTTTTGCCGCTGTTATAAAGTCGTTCGATCAAGCTTTTGTTCTATGACGTCTTGTTTATTAATTTTCAAGTTTATTTAAATTTGTAATGAAGTTCAAATAAGGCTATTGTCATTTCAATTAATTCAAATTTTCTATTAAGCATTAATGCCATTTAAATTGTTTACGCTGAGTTTCAACCTTCGTACAAGCTATTATGAGTGAAGGGTTTGACAAACGACAGGTCATTTAAAATATTTTGTCACCGTTCCTACTAAATTAAATTTTAAAGTGCTGGGTTTCTGTCTTATTCTGCTTTAAACTTATCTCTCTGAAATCTGATATGAACAGTTATTCGCGTTATATATTCTAGCATATATTTTAATATCCTGTTTATAAAAACACGCAATCAATATTTGTTAGCAATGCAGTCAGCAAAGTGGGTAGTGGGTACCCAATTGATACATTTTGGCATTTGAACTGTCTCTAGACTTTCATCAATCTGCAAGTATAGTCAATTTGTTTTGTCAAGTACGTTAGATAAAGAACAAAATTAAATTGTACCTATATTATATTATCACTCGCCTCTTGTTTGCTACTCAAAATAATTGGCATGGATTATTCGACATGAAATATTTATATTTTATATTTATAGCCTATATTTTTCCTTTCGAACTAAATTACTCGCTTTCAATTGGACGTAAACAAAATATACAAAATATAAGCGCCCACGGCTCAAGTTGAAAAATAGCTTTAAAGGAAACATGTTTTTATGGTAAAGAAAAATATTTCAAAGAATCTCGAGAGGTAAGCTGTGTTCTGAGGAAGTTTGAGAGTGAAACTCGTTCGTGGCAGACATAACCTGATGAAAAAGTTTAAGTCTCTTCAAACAAAAAAGAAACAGTACAGGTACAGCTGTACTGCTTCCGTCACCGGATTTATCTTGTCAGATTTGAATCCTTACTTATTGGAAGGTAATATAAAATATTGCCGGATCCATGCATCATGCCTTGCTATTTTTCATAGCTTCTTTTTCTGTAATAAAAACATTAAACATTTCTCGATACGTACAGCCCATGAATGGAACTGGACGTTTTTAAGGCTAAGAGTGAATGGATTTCTTCTAGATCAGCGTGATCCATCCTCAGCTGCAGCGTCGCTTTCCATCAAGTTGGTGGTCAAACGTAGATCTACATATATAATAATAATAAAGAACAATTCTATACCTAAATTTGTTAAAATTATTTGACAATGATCCAACGCCGTTTAAATCAATGTTGGCGGTGTGCAAAGATCAAATAGGTATTTGACACTTCTCGAGGATAATGAAAGGAAAACGAAAACATCAGATGAGTTATGGTCAAACAACTTGCCTGCCAACCATAAAAAAATAGTATGTAGTAGTAGTGGGTACGGCAGTTGCCATATCACGGTGATAGATTTAGCTAGCCAGACGAGTAGGTACAAAAAAAAACACAAGTTATTCTGTAGTTTCTCGATTATAATATTAATATAAGTAGTTGTGATAGCAAATAATTTTTTTAATACGGTCGTCTCGTTGCATGATTTCATTCATACCTTTCCGAGGTGAAGTGAATAATATAGAACATAATATGGAAGTGAGGTAACGCTGAACTAATGCGAAGCTCTTTGTGTCGCAACCTTTATCTGCTTCCAAACATAAATACGAGTATAGGCTCTACGTGTCAATGCGATATATTCTCGATCCAGACACAAGGGTTTCCAGCAATCTAGATAAGCTTCGAAATCTTGATAGGCATTCGAAATCTAGACACGCTCTCTACGATTGTTGAATAACATTTCCTATTTCAGGTACGGATGCCGACGTTAGCTCGATGTGGGGCGAGCCTCAACACTCGACCGAATCCCAGCCTATATTGAACAAACTGTATCAAATCCTACACACTGGCAAGCTGAATACAACAGCGCTCTACAACTTTGATTACATAACTACAGATGGTTTTAACCTTTATGAGAATGTAGCGACTGATAACGCCTATATGAACTCCGTATATAGTACTCGAGAACTTAAAGTAAATAAAGACAGAAAGAGTAGAATGCGAAGGGTTGTGAGCGTAATACGCAGTGATACAGAGAGCAGTACAATAGCTTTAACAAGTCCACCTATGATCATGGAGAGGAGGAAGAAGCCAGGAGAGTCGGGGTCCAGTGCTCCATTACTCAACTACATTTTCGACACTTATTCCAATTCGCATCAGCATCGGAATGAAAAGTGAGTGCTATTTTGGAAGTCCAACGCTTATAACACCATAGTTGATATTTAGCCATCGCTATGTAGGTAAGTTTGCCGTGGTGGTGCCGGCGTAAGAATAGTACCCCACCCTCTCTACCCGTGGTTGCCGTAAGAGTCGGCTAAGGGATGTCATCCGGAAGATGGGCAGCAGCGTCTTCCTTGAACAATCACACCTAACTGCGCTCGCCAACCCGCCTGCCAAGCGTGGCGAGTATTGGCATAACCCCCCCAGGAGGAGGCCTAAGTCCAGCAGTGGATGTCCTATAGCTGATGATGATGATGTAGGTAAGTACGGAGCGCGCGACGGTTCTATAAACCAATCGAACCAACCAGCAGTGAAAAAATAACGTGGCGCCTTTCGGACCGGTCGGCTGTTGCGTCACTGACCCCATCGCATCGAGTGCCGATAGATAGCACTAGCCGAAACGACTTGAATACGACACATAAATCGATGCGTAACCCGTTAATTACCAGCTAGCCAAGCTTTCAGGACCGTTCGTGATGGTTTCGTATATTTAAATTGAGCCAAAACCGATTTAAGGTCAGCTCAGAAAGTCACTAGCTTATTTATACTAAATCTTAATTCTAAGCTTGTTCTAAAAGTAATTACGAGAGTGAGAGGTCAACAGATGGACTCGAGGGGGTCCCGATCCATCTGTTTAACTAACAAACTTAATTAAGAAAGTTAAGCAACTAATTATTGATTTTATTGTTTTTTTTTTTTTTTTATTTATAGCCAGTGTCACTTGGAATGATGTAATGTTGCTAACGATATCCTATACATCCAAATCTGTTAAGACATATAAAAGTTATGGTGGAATAAAGAAACTCACACAGATACATTCATGAAACCTGTAAATATTATACACCTTTTTTTAGGCAGTTGTGTAAAAATAGGCGCCGCGAATCTGTGTTAAACCTGTTTAGGTTGGTGACATAAATAACTAATTAGTTAGATGCAAAATCCATTGCTGTTTCAGCATTTCGGCAGAAATTAACGTTAATGGATGGCCTCTTATTATTTTTACGCGTTGTCGCCATAAAATTTTCTCGTAAACACCGCTTTTAACAACTTGACTATTTAGCTGACGAAGTTACACATAAAATATTTAATGGATCTTCAAAAAAGGCTAGCGAAAGTTGTTAAATCGAACAAAGAAAGCGATTTTCAATGAAAATTGTGTTTACAATGTTTGTTTTGCTTGGCTCGGGTATATATGTACACGACTCCCGTTCCTAATTATACAGCTTGGTCGCAGTATCAACGGTTTTTTTTTATAAAACGAGCTCCAGATTTGTATTAGCTTCTTTTGTATTAGTCTTGTACAGTGCCTTAAATAGAGGTGCGCCAACGGTGCCTAGACATAGGGCGTACATTCTGGAGGGGCACAGATATGCATGAATGTAGTATCAAATATGCATTTCATGGGCGTTGTTCTAGAAGTCGCATTTCTAAAAGTTTGCATCGAGTGCATAAACTGTTAATTACGGCACTGACCTCAAAAGAGTTATATTAAAGGGGAGGGGGAGGGGGGGATTGTTATGGGTTGTTTGGCGAAGCCAGTCGAGGCCGCACGCGCGTTGTACTTAGCTTTATCTCCATGATCAAGGCCACCGGATATGGCCGAAACTATAGTCAGAATTTTCGCCGCTTAAGTAAAACAAAAATAGCGCATTATCTTATTATAATGACTGCCTATGTGTATGATACATGTATATTCAAATACAAGCGAAATTAAATTAGTGATTTATATATATTTCAAAATATAAACTTAGGTATCTATTACATTTAGAGATGTGTGTATTTTGCTACAGACATGTTATAAGTTTTCAATCATATTTTTGAAAATCATTCACCATCAAAAGTTTTAAAGTCCCTTTTTATGTTCTCAAAACTCCGGTATATTAATTAGGCTCTTAGCAAGATGAAGTAGGAAGTTAAATTCTCATTAACTATACGGTTATTATCCTGTATTTAATGACCTGAGTTTATGTTTCTTATTTCTATACATTAAACAGCGAAAGGTGTACACGAGGTTTCCATATTTCGAAGATGTAATGGAATACACACTCAGACCAGAGGGCCTAGACAAATTAACATTAGCGATAAAACTAGTAAAAAAGCATGACAAGAAGGGGATTGACTTAAACAGCTGATAATTCGGCAGCTTAAGTCAATCCTGAACATTTTTGGCTTTTCTTCTAGTTTTATCGCTAATCGAATGTTAATTTGTCGAGGCACTCAGGAATATAATAAAATGTTACATTTAAAGATCAGCGGACCTGATTTGCGCAGAAGCACTAAAGTTTTATTTTCCAATTTTAAAAACGAGGAACGTTACGATCAATATTTATTTTATTATAAAACAATTGAACTGTCTATCTTAGTATTAGCCTGTATACAATCTATGTAGTACGTTAATGTTAATAGACCCACTGTTAGAAAAGTGACATTCTAGTTAATAAATGGCCGATAAAAATTGAGCTGTCAAACCTTCTAAACATTGGCAGGGACGGAGATTGTACCATTACGGTGTCCACGGTGAGACACGAAAGCTGGTGCGTTGCACATGTAGGCTAATACATGCTATAGATAATAGACTTCTGTTTTACTTATGCGGGATTACTCATGTTCAATTATATCGGATACTCCGACTATAGTTTCGGCCACATTCGGTGGCCTTCATCGTGAAGACAAAGCCGAGTACAACGCTGGTGCGGCCTCGTCTTGCTTCACGCGATGAAGGCCACCGGATGTGGCTGAAAGTATAGTCGGAGTATCCGATTCAATTAAAAGTGAGTTATCCCGCATAAGTAAAAGAAAAATGTGTCAAAACCACGGCAATTGCCATCAGTTCCCATATTTTCCATTATAAAAAATGCAAGAATACGTATAGCGGGGGCGGGCAGAGCTTTTACAACAAACCTTATACAAATACACAAAAACTGACAACTGACAGATCCGCGTCCGCACGAACTACGATTGGCCCACTCGCCTCACCGTGACTTCGTGAGGTAATGGCATTAGTTGCCGCCTGTCACTCGGCTCGCACGTTGCTGTATCTGATGCGGGTTTATTACAACCAAAATTACAAAACGACGTAATCGTATTAATTAGACAAGTGTTCGCAAAAATTATGTTAATTAAGTACAGACTTGATTTATTTTAGTATTACCAAAGGGCCTAGATAAAGTAACATTCGATAACGCTACTAGAAAAGTCCAAAAATGTGCGGGATTGACATAAGCTGCCCACGTGACATATCGACAGCTTATTTCAATCCCGTACATTTTTACATTTCTATTAGCGTTATCGCTAATTGAACGTTACTTTGTCTAGGCTCTCCGCGCCCCGCGATTCTACGATAAAAAATCACATATGTTAATCCAGATACTAGGAACTATATCTACTCCAGTTTCATCAATCAGCATGCAGAATTAACAAGCATACATACAAACACACAAACTTTCATTTTATAATATTACTGTTATTTATATCGATGAGTTGCAACTCTAATGTTCACGCAGCTATTGGTTTCAAATCAGCGATACACGACCGAATATGAACGCTCACACCACGCGATATGTTTTAATTTTGTGTGCAAACCCATGACGATTGTAAAAGTAGGTAAATTTTATATTTTATCTCGACTTTTATTCTAGTGTGATCCTTCTATGGTACTATTTATTATTTGACGCACCCATTAAAACTATGAGAAATTTTTACAGTGTATATTACCGTATTCGTTGTATTGCGTCAGTGTGCAGCAGATTTTTTCCATTGCACATTACTTTACATCGGTCTGTACGCGGCATAATATTGACAGCATTTTTATTTTCACAAATACATTTCTCAAAAACTTTCAGTATATCAGTAATATTTATTGGCCACAACAATAACGTTACAGGCAAGTCACTTGATTAAAAAAATCCTACAATTACACTAAGAATAAATTAAGCTATTTAATTACTTATTAAGTTAACAACAACTACTACTTACTTAAACTACCACACACGTACGTACGCATACTACGTACGTGTTTGCGAAAGGTACACTTTTACTTTTTTTTTTTAGGTACACGTAAGGTATACTTTTAATGATCTCTTTTTGCCTATCTGCAAAAATCGGGGCAAACCAAGTAACACATCACCTTCAATGCAGGGCTGGAACGGGCTCCGGTATCTACGCCGCGGCAGCGCCAGAGATCGAAGCTCTGGTGGGCTCCACGGCTCATCTGGACTGCAAGGTTGACGCCCTGCACGATAAACTGGTAATAAATATATTTTGTTATATTATTTTAATTGTTTGTTTTCCGTTCGACGCCGACGTCCTATTTATGTGAACTTTGCTTTCATTAAAGTAATATTAGACTGTTCTTTTTGACTTTTATGTAGCATTTTTTTACATGCTACATAATTATTATGGAATGCATTACCTGTTCATATTGGACGGACTCCATCGCACGCTATATTTAAAAAGATAAAGATAAATAATTTTATCCTTCGCAGCTTTCCATCTGGCTGGGGATCGAACTTAGTAAATCAAGCTCTTAAAGAAGATTAACTCATGAGTCAATGAGACCGTCTTTTGATTCGGATCTTTAATTTTTTGCAGGTTTCCTGGGTCCGACGGAAAAACGAAGACGACCCAATGGAACTGCTGTATACAGGCACTCAGCAGTACACAGCAGATGACAGGTAACTAACTATAAATTACAACCAACTTAACGAGTCAATGAATACAGGGTGTAGGTTTTAAGTTGAAAGACTCATCATTACGAACAACTTTTACTATGGACACAACGTTGACATCTCATAAAAAAAAATTACTGCCCAATGCATTTGTTTAACAAATATGGAATAGCCAAATTACATAATTATGAATACACAGCTTGACCGATTCTCACTAGCATATAAATAAAATGTAACCTATACCTACTCAAAAACATTAAATTATTCGCCCTATCAAAAAATAAAACTCAAAGGTTCGAGTTATCGTTTGTTACCAACAGTAAGTAATAAAAGAGGCTGTCGGATCGCCGACAGAAGTGACAACTTAAAACACGTGTGGTGTTAATATTAAAAGTTGTTTATAATGATTTTTACAATAACTTTATTTCGGGTAAGTTCGCCGTGAGTTTATGCCGTATGTAAATAAAATTAAAGTTCCTTTTTTTTTGTTTTACATAATTGTAGGAACATATTTTTTAACAAGATTTTTGTTCTTACTTGTTGGCTATCCGTGGAGTTGTATCAAATCGAATAGAGTACTCGGGGAGTAGAGACATTTTACAAAGTGATTTTTTCCATTTCATTAGTCACAGCTTTTCAGCAAGTTTGCTTACGAAGCGTGGCTTGGCCATCCCATCTAAAGCAAACTTGCTTGACTTTACTGACAGGTAAATCCTGCTGATGCGATAGGTAAATCCTTCCACCCGACGCGGACGCGTAGATTGCGAACCCGAAACTTAGAAAGTTGGAGGAATGCCGGCGGAAAACTAAGTTTTTTATCTCCGCTCGATACACCTGGGGATTGAACAAACATGTGTTCTTTTGTGGATGTAAAAATAGTTTTATTGAGAAAACGTACAATACTTAGGGACTCGCATTGTCTGCGCGTTCGTTGTTTGTATTTTATTTGTGGATTTCTATTTTATTGGATATCTTTATAATTTCTAAATTAGGACATAAGCTACTTAACTATGTGATATTTTTTTTAATTCTTCTTTTTTTACCTAATACTTTTTCGAATCAGCCCTGTTTTTATAAACTGTCCCACTGCTGGGCGTGGGCCTATTCTTATTGTAAGAAGGATAAGCTGTAGTCCACCATGCTGGCCAAGTTCGAGATGGCAGACTTTACGCACATTCGAGAACATATTTTTTTAAGAACTTTCTGACATGTAAAGTTTCCTCACGATGCTTTCCTTCACCGGTAGCTCAAGCTCATTGTTGGAGTTTGAACCCACACCCTCGGTAAGTGAACTGACCGTGCTAACCACTGAGCTCTGTAATCGCAACAAAGATAGTTATTTATGCAAATAAATTTCCTATTTAAAGTTGTTGCAATATTATAATATTATGCTTCTTTTTATATATCAGTACATGTTCTGATTAACTTGTTGTTTAGGTATTCATCTCGTTTCATCCCGCCTGATATCTGGCGGCTGGAAGTGAGAGAGGTGCGGTCTTCGGACGCGGCGCACTATGACTGCCAAATGCCCACTCACCCTCCAAGGACGGCAAGGCTTACTTTAAGGGTACCAGGTACGTGACACTCGAGTAACCTAGAATATTGGTTCCAAACGATCAGTGGATAATACTGACTGGACATGTAGTCATGTCCTGTCAATATTATTCAATGAAATCAATATAATAATAAATACAATGGAATCTGAGAATCATGGTCGACGTTCCAAAAACTCGATTTGATTCCACTTTCATTGTGCAGACCGCTAGACAGTGGAATGCGCTGCCTGAGTAAAGTGCCTGCTAGATATTTGTAATTTCAAATTAATTCAATTATACTTACATACAGGATTATAAAGCCGTGTATACACTATGAAGTATACATTAGCAATTGTAGATACGCGGAGCACAGCTTATGCGCGAACATAGTGTATACGCAGCTTAACCTTAGAGTGAAATTACCCGAAAACTTCATTATCAACAGCTTTTAATATTGGCACAACACTGAAATTTATATTTTACTATGGTATGTACGAACGATGATACGAAATATTATCACATAATAATTAACATATGATATTCAGTAATAAGGTTACGCAGTATTTAAAAGCTTTAAAGCTATTAACAAAATGAGACATGTTCATAAAATTAAAGGAGGCTTTTCGTCAAAATCTTCGTAACACAAGCTGTTATTCCAAATAAGAAACAGCCGTATACAAGGAGACTTTATGTTCTTAATGTGAGTAGCTCTTGTAACTTTGTAATAAGAAGTACTTACACACACATGCTTTCATTCTGACATACTCATTATAATTCTTAAAAATACTGAGCGTAATAACAATATTTTCATTTCATTTATTTAATAATAATATAACTATTTTTGTTCATACCAATTATAAACAATGTAAATACATTAATGGAACAATTGGCGGCCTTATCGCTAAGAGCGATCTCTTCCAGGCAACCTTAGTATGGATAGGATTCTAATGAGTGAAGGACGGAGTGTGCTGAAAAGAGGAAGAAAAAAATATTTTTAAAAATATTACATAGGTACTAGCAACTCGCTTAGTTGAATTCCGTAGTACATTAATTTGATCAATCTCGTAAGGTTTAGCCAGCGTTTGCAAAATATGCGCATGAAAACAAATGTTTTTTCGACATCACATCACAAATCTTTGAAATTCTCGAATTTTCTCTACTATAACATACATATTAACCTTCCTCTTGAATCACTCTGTCTATTGATAGAAACCGCATTAAAATCCGTAGCGTAGTTTAAAAGATTTAAGCGTATAGACGGCGGGAAGCGACTTTGTTTTACACTATTTAGAGAAAAGATATTTATAAGATACACATACATACCTAATACCTAGCTATATTATAAGATATCAATACTTAAATAAATAATTTATAAAATATATACTAATAACAAAATATAAAAAATTATCACAAACTTATAAAAATATTACCGGACGGACAAACGCGACCAAAGCGTTATCCGTACATGGTGGATATTCACTATTTGCGCTCTAGCAAGGCTTGGAACCGGTTTAAAATTAACCGAATTTAAAACGGCAAAAACCGGTTTCTTTGATTATTTCGTCCGGAGCGTAACCGTTAAAAGAGCGTTATTAAAACCTTTACTAACCGGTTTATTCTGCGAGACGCGGTACGTACCTACATTGCCATATGGACAGGGGGTACGGGAGGGCGGGTATGGATGCTGCAAAAGACGATTGCACATTTAAAGAAGGGGGTGCGCGGTGGCAAAAACTGTTATATGTATATCGGTTTATTCCACAAAACCTATATTACGAAATTGACTGAATTTAAGGGTTTATCCCTTAAATTTGGTTTAAAATAGAACAAAACCGAAAAATAAAGTAAGTCATCATGTACTTAGTTGACCGGTTCAAATTTTTAACCCGGTTTCCAAGCCCTGCGCACTAGGCACTTCGACTCCAGATTTTTTATTCGCAAAGCGAGGATATGATTTCTTTCCCAGAGTCTGTTTCCCTATAAGTACAAAACGGTCGTCTTCAAATCAAGACGTCACTTAACATCAAGCAGGATGTAGTCAAAAGCGAACCTATAATATATAAAAAAAGCTGTTACGTTCCACGTTTTATTACACATACAATGATATAAGTCAGAGGAGAAGAAATATTGTAGAATTTATTTTCTTCTGCAGAAGTGTCAGTTCGCATAGTGGACGGGGCGGGCGGAGCAGTGAGTGAACAAGTATGTGAATTGGGCAGTACGGTTGCGCTCCGGTGTGAAGTCCGCGGCCTGAAGATGGAAGGTGGGCCTTCATTGCTGTGGTACAGGAAGCAAGACCTTCTCAATGACGACACTACTAGAGGAGGGATCAGGTACATAACAAAAATAAAAAATAAAATAAGATCGGCGTCTGTTGTTTTGGAATATGAGGGAGTGAAAATAATGATATTCTCATTGTAACTTTTTTAACCGACTTCAAAAAAGGTGGTTGTTCTCAATTCGTCGGAATCTTTTTTTTTTGTTAAGTTGTGTTCACCGATTACTCGAAGACACTTGAACCTATTAGGAAAATTCTTTTTTTGTTTCAAAGGGAATATTTCCCAGGTGGTCTCATTAAAATTTTATTGAAATCGGTTTTTAAAATTTAAACACAAATCAAATATTGGATACATCGATGACATTTTCGTTTAATCCGAAACCTGTTTCATTGGAGCAGTGCGTTTAGTTGGCCTTCCCATATTATTATACCAAAACCAGCTAGGTTTTACGTATTGTTTGAATTTAAGGGCATGAAGTCGGTTTTTTTAATTGTAATATTTAATGAAGAAATACGCGTACGGAACAATTATCATAGGTACCCAGCAACATCTATCCGACACCATGCCTTTAGAATATGTACTAATCTAATTCGTCATAGAAACTTTGATTGCGCGATGCAGACTCTCGACGCTGATAGGTTAACTCGAGTTAAGTTGACGAGCGTTATCATATATGTAGAGTCGGCTTAGCGAAGCTACTGGACTGCCTATCTTGAAACTTAACTCTAATCGTTCTAAACAGATTACGAGTCTCAAATATCAATTGTTTTATTTGCAGTGTCCGAACAGAGTTCGGTCCAAACGGCGCTAATTCCGTGTTGCGAGTGGCGCGTGTCCGCGGTGACGACGCCGGTCGGTACACGTGTACTGTCGCACGCGCACTACCACCCTCCCCGCCGCCCGCGCATGTTATACTGCATGTTATAAAAGGTACGCCTTAAACACCGTGAACGTTTGAACATTAGCAATATTGTTCAGTACTCGATTATCATTCCAAATAATAAAAAAGAGTTGGTTAATATTTGACCTAATTATCCTGAGCAAACACCAAAATACGGACACTCAATCACGCGCACCGAAAATTACATGGTAGTCGCGCGCTGTCCCAGGTTAGATAACAGTTACTGCGCAGTCTATGGTAGTTATGTCTTGCTCTAGCTCGGTGCGTATGGCTGCGCGCTGTAAAATATATAACCATAAATTCTGTAGTCTTGGGAAAACTTTAAGGTTTTTTTTTTTGTATTTGTTTCGATTTTATTTCTTTATACGTTTCATATGACCACTAACTAACATGTCTTTGAATATTGCTAATGCTTAAACTGTCAGCCCGTATATTTAGACTATAAATTGGGTAGTCCTAAAAAGTGATGAATAAACGGTATGAACACAATCCATTAGAGAAATGCCGAGCATATGTCGCTGAGCGACATTGAACTTGTGAACTGCTCCGACTGTGAACGTCCACGTTTTAGCTCCGTAGGTCATAACAGGTAGAACGCACTGATTGAAGAATATTGTTTTAAGACTTTTCGAGATGGATGACGAAGAGACGTGGCGGAGTTTTCCGAAAGCTGACCAGCTGTCCTCACTTGCAAAACTATATTTTGGAACCAAGTAATTCGCCAGGAATCCAAAGTCCAACTAGCCCAACGTAGCGTGGCAGTGGTCTGGACATATATGCCACAAAACCAACCAAACCAAAGACAACCGAGGTAGTCGTGTTCTAGAGTGGAGACCACGAATTGACAAACATAGTATAGGATGAATTTAGACTTGACGCTGGAAATGAAAACCCTGAGATTAGTAGGCTAAGCGGTGTGTCTTGTGAGAGGCCTGAATCTAACAGTAGATTATGGTAGGCTGATTGTAATGATGAAACAATAAAAAAACATGTGAAAAAAGAGATGATGTTGAAGTACTGTAACTTCCAATTTTCTAGGTATATTTGAGACAGTTTTCTGTAAAATCAAAATCAAAATCAAAAGTCATTTATTCAGTTTAGGCCCTGGTAAGGCACTTATGAACGTTAAGTTACATGTTTGAATCTACCACCGGCTCGTAATTACACTTCAACTGAGAAGACTCCGGCAAGAAACTCAGCAAGGCATTTTTTTTGTGGATCTTTCTTTTCATATTAGGTTACAATTTACAGTAATAAATATTAATACATACATTATGCTTACTACAATTGTCACTTAGCCAGGGGGATGCAAGTGCAGAGAGAAGCTACAACAACCATATATTCCTGTCTTCCACGTAATGAGCCACCTTATAGTAGGCTTTGTCAATTAACCTCTGCTTTATAAAATCTTTGAATTTATTATAGGACATTTTAGTTACCTCAAGTGGGATTTTATTATAGAATCTAACGCAATTCCCGAGAAAAGACTTATTAGCTTTAGATAACCTGAATCTAGGTGTCACAATTTTATCTTTATTTCTTGTATTTAAGTTATGGCGACTACTATTAATTTCAAATGAATTTAAATTTTTCCGGACAAACATAATGTTTTCATAAATGTACTGTGACGGTAACGTTAATATCTTAAAATCTTTAAATCGATTTCGTAGTGATTCGCGAGGACCCAAACAATAGATTGCGCGAATTGCACTTTTTTGCAGAATAAAAATAGTTTCAAAGTCTGCAGCTGAGCCCCACAGCAGTAGACTGTAGGACATTAAACTATGGAAATAAGCAAAGTAAACCAACCTGGCTGTAGCCACATCTGTTATTTGTCTAATTTTTCTAATCGCGAAGGCAGCGGAACTCAATTTACTAGCTAACTTTTCTATATGAGGACCCCATTGTATTTTACTATCTAATGTTACGCCGAGAAAGACTGTTTTATCCACCAGATCAAGTCTTTTACCATCGACTAAGATATGAGTGTCCCTCTTAGCAACATTGGGGAGAGAAAACCTTATACATTTTGTTTTACATGAATTAAGCATAAGATTATTGGCGGCAAACCATTTTGATACAGCTGATAAGGTGTTATTGAGCTGTGTAAGGTCTGTATCTTTTCTATTGACTTTAAAAATTAACGAGGTGTCATCAGCAAATAAAACTATATCGGACAATTCATTTACCATATAGGGCAAATCATTAATATATGCCAAGAACAAGAAAGGGCCTAAGATTGATCCTTGAGGTACGCCCGTTTTTACTAAGGACCCTAGGGACGTAATACCGCTAATACCTACTTTTTGTTGGCGACTCGATAGATAAGATGATATAAGATCAAGTGCCACTCCACGAACTCCATAGTGTACTCAGTAAATACGTCGGAACTTGATCGTTATTGCCTCCTTGCGTTTGTTTATTTGTCAATTTGCGTAGAAGCACTTCAGTCGTGTGGATAAAAGTCGATAGGGTGGTCGCTGAAACGTAGTGATATAGTTACTTAGTGTACTCTATTCTTTTGATTCGTCAGTGACTTTATGAGATTCCGCCATGAGAAAACTTTGTGAACGTAATGAATTTACACGGCTAATGAGACTCGCTACCCAAAAATATCTCATAGTAATGAGCGGCAAAGCAACGGTAACTCAGAGCTTGATTTGTTACTCAAAGTCTTAAGGTACTCTTAGTAATATTCATTGGTAGACAATATTTCATATAATCTTATCATTATAGGTAGTAGACGTAGTACACGTCTCAAAAGATTTTGCCATATAAAAACGAGCGTAGCGAACGGTTGAAATCGGTATACGATCTGTTTTATAACTAATTTAAACGTAATCTAATGAAATGTTTAGAGGAGGCTTCTGGTGACCAGAATGCTGGCATCCACTTTGGTCAAAAGTGTAACCATCCAGGGTGGTAATATATATATATGTATATATCGTATTTCGTAGGACATTACACACAGCGCCATCTGACCTCAAACTAAGCAAAGCTTGTACTATGGATGTCAAATAACTGATAGAAAACATATTTATATACTAATATAATGCATACAAAACACCAAGACACAACAAACATTTGTTATACTACAAAATGTTTGTCCTGAGTGGGAATCGAACCCACGCCCTACAGCTCCTAAAGTAGATATACGTACTACCAATGACCCAACGGGGTTGTCAGATTGCAATGCTGCCAGCATTCTAGCCACACCTCCGTCCTCTGATAGACTCTTAGGTTAGGTTGTTTTATAAATTTGTAAATAGTGTAAGTAGTATTAATTCTAAGTTATTTTTTAAGTTCTTACTTTATGTTACAATTTTAAATAGTATTTATAAATAAAAAATTTGGTGCAATGTTAATTACACTATTGTGTAATTGCCTATATTAAGGTAGACAATTATTACAAGTAGACACAGAAATACTTATCTGAACACTATGTACAAATAGAACAAAGTAATGTAATGATTTTAAACACTAAAGATTATTTCTGTCCCCCAGGTGAGAGCCTAGCAGAGCTGCACCAGGGCGGAGCTCCATCCAAGTCAACGCACGTGTTGACTCTGGCGCTAAGCGTCGTTTTACACACATACCTTATATTGTATTATATTAATGATTTTTAAATAAACTGTTCATATAATATGTTTGAAACTTTCATTAAATCCTTCAAATTAATACTTATAAGACTTTTCCATATAAAACGTGTCATAGTGTTGAAATTATCACAAAGGTTAAGACTTTTTGTATACCTGATGAATATGGCTTATTGACTTTTTTTTTAAGTAAAAGTAGTAAAACGAACGAGACTCTCTCGTGATGGTAAGAGATAACGCCTGTCCATGACCATTGCAGCGATACATAGAAATTTGAATGACAAAACAAGGTCTAGAGCATCGCTGCTTTGGCACTTATTACTTTGAGACATTAGATGGTTAGTCTCAACAGCCCTGTAATTTCTCTAGCTGCAGTACCCTTCAAACTAGAACAGTATTGGTACACACTTCTGCTCGTTGGCAGAACATCTGGCACAGCGGTGGTACCTACCTAGACGAACTCCTTCTAAAGAGATCTACCACCGAGTAAACTACTTCTTACTCACGTCTTTATAAGCAGTTACTACGTAATTCTGACATGTAACAAAGAGAGCTGCATAATGTCAGCGTTTTTTGACATAATTAACTTTTTAATGGAGAACAGGCTAGATGTTTGACTACAACGCTCACCTGATATTCAGTAACAAAGTGGATGGTAAACACATCTAGCCTTCTGGAATGGGAACTGACTCCCAAGTAAGGCTGCCGAGGCAAAAATGTTTTTATTTTGTTTTCGCCCCATAAAATGTAAAAACTTTTATTATTGGTGTTTATATCGCTTTAAAAGATAACAAATTAGTTTTTTTTTTTTTTGTTATTTTTATAAGCTAAATTTTACGTCGACTAAGTATGTTTTCAATGCAAGCAATCGTTATCTGATGTAATATTCACAAAGGTAATAATATATTTAAAAAAAAGTGAGTCTAATCTTTTATTGAAAGGAACACATTAGGTAATGCAAATCCTTCAAAATATGATCACAGTAAGTAAGTAAGTAGGACTGTCTTGTAAGCTCATTTGGTGCTAGCTCTGCTTCTTGAGTTGTAGAGCGTAGGTTCGATTCCCACGCGGGACAAATATTTTGTGATAGATTTATGTCCTGTGTCCGGATTATAAAATGATAATTTTTTAACTAAAAGTCATGAGACGAAATTTAGAGTCAATGAGACTTGTGGAAGATCCATTCATCGAGCTGATAAAATTATCTGAATAGTTAAGAACACTCGATCAAGTCACCTTTCAAACAAGAAATAAACTAAAACATAATAGATTGAGCCATTTGGGAGCTACGATGCCACTACAGACACACATCACATCATCAGCAATAGGACATCCACTGCTGGACATAGGCCTCATCCTAAGGGGGTTTTGCCAATACTCGCCACGCTTGGCAGGCGGGTTGGCGAGCGTAGTTAGGTATGATTGTTCAAGGAAGACGCTGCTGCCCATCTTCCGTGTTACATTCCTTAGTCGACTCTTACGGCAACCACGGGTAGAGAGGGTGGGGTACTATTCTTACGCCGACACCACCACGGCAAACAGACACACATATATTAAGTTAAACTTATAAAACCCTGTAACTTTTAAAGTTTCGCGAATTGAACATTTTATTACCGGAACCTAGACGCGTACAAAATACTATAAAAATACATATTATACTATATTTATCGAGGCATTCATCATGAAATAGCCGTGGTCTGATTCTTGTTAAAAATATAATACGTTTACTAAAGTTTATACATATTTTTGTTTATTGATCAAAATTAATTTGAATGTGTCATATATAATATAATATTAATTTTCATTTATTTAGTGTTGGATGGGTGTTTTGCTCACAAAACCATAATGTTTTCATTGTTGTATGTTTACAACCAAACCAGGACCAAATTCACATTGATAGATTTTTTTCAACTGAATAGCCGTGGTCTCGAGCTGGCACCCTAATTTTTGCGTCGGAGGCTAACAAGTAAAAATTATTATTTTTTTCTAAAAGTTTGAATTAATTGAAAAAGTCATAGCGCAGCGACGTTTAAAAACAACCAATTAATTTTCACAGTTTTCTTAGTTCGTCTATCGACGACAGACTGGGGCCACAGTTATAAGTTATACCCTCTTAGATTATGAGATTATTACCCATTATTATGTCAGGAACTTTATTCTTTAGACGCGTACTTCTAACTTCGCATAACCGCACAAACAAGTCGCAAGATAACTATCGACGTTTTTATTATATTTTGACTATCTACTTTAGCAAATTAGTTTATGCTCGTTTTGACCTAAACAGTAAAAATAATGTACACACTTGTGCTGGAATATTACAAATACAAATACAAATATTTTATTGATAACACCAATGTCAATTCCGTAATATTATTACATTATATCATTTAAGAGTTTTAGAACACCGATTACATGTCAATGAAATAAAAACAAAATGTCAAAGAATACAAATATGTCAATATAATAATATTGTCAATATAAAAATACTGCCAATATAAAATATGTCAATATAAAATACTGCCGATATAAAATATGTCAATAAATAATAATACTGCCAATATAAAAAACTGCCAATATAAAAATATATTCAATATAAAAAATTACAGTATAAAAATGAGTCAATAATAAAAAATAAACTGGCTGTAGAGGAGAATTCCGGTGAGGAAAGGCTCCGGAGCGCATCGGCACATTCCGGCATTCTACTCGTTCCCACTCCCGCGTATCAATCGTTGTGTTCACGTGCAAGGCGCGCAGCAGCCTGCGGTGCGAAGAAAGAAGAGGCCGCGCGCGTGTTGTTCTCTGCTTTATCTCCATGAAGAAGGCCACCAGTTGTGGCCGAAACTATAGCAGGAGCATCCGACATAATAAATGTGAGTAATCCCACATAAGGAAGAAAAATAGTGTAAAAGGAATAATTAAAACTAAAATAAAATAATGTAGACATAAACGTTTTATGAAAATATTTGGTATGTATGTATGTATGTACGTATTTATGTATGTATGAATGTATGTATTTATGTATATATGTATGTACGTATGTACGAGTATGTAAGTATGTACGTATGTATGTATGTAAGAGTATGTATGTATGTACGTATGTCAGTTTCTTTTTTTCTCCATAACTTTTAAATTCCTAAACAGGTTTAGATGTATGGGGTATCGTGTGAATCCTTACATCACTACATATTATAAAACAAAGTCGTTTCCGCCGCGTCTGTCTGTCTGTTCGCGATAAACTTAAAAACTACTAAAGGGATTATCATGCGAGTTTCACCAATAGATAGAGTGATTCACTGAGTGAATGGTAAAAAGGTGGTGTAGACCTACAAATTTAATTCAACAGACGAAAAGAGGTTCGTATCAAAACTTAGTTTCAATATAAGAGACTATTATAGACTAAACTAATGCAAATGATTCGCGTAATATAATTAAGAGACCTATCCTAAACTAACTTTACTGTCCGTAGAACAATGAACATGGGTTGTGATGATGGATGATATAAATTCTACACAGCGAGCCTGTGTTTGACTTTGTTTGCAAGTTCTAAAATGACAAATGTGGACCAACAGGCGAAGCGGTAAAGCAGTTATCCCTTCTACCATTACAATAATAAACCCGCCCAAGGCATGCCCCAGGTTATATTACCCCTGCTAATTGCTACTAGCTCTAGGAAAGTGTAATTTGTAGCGACGATAGCTCAGTGGGTAACGCGTTTGGACAGCACGCCGAGGTGTGTGGGTTCAAATCCCACCAATAAGCTTGAGCTGCCGGTGAAGGAAAACATCGTTAGCATCGTGGTATTTATTTAATTCGGTTATTAAGTATTAGTTGTTATAGCGGCAACATAAATACATCATCTGTGAAAATTGTTCATGAAATACAGTCTGGTGACAGACGGACGGACAGCGAAGTCTTGGTAATAGGATCCGTTGCGGTCAAGGTGCAAAACATGTTGCCTTCAATTTTTCTTGTTGGTGTATTTACGTTCTAAAAAACATAACAGTGATCATTTTATGTCTATCTTACTTGTCTAGTTCTCTATCCCCTCATACTCCGTCTTTTTAGGGTTCCGTACCCAAAGGGTAAAACGGGACCCTATTACTAAGACTTCGCTGTCTGTCTGTCCGTCCGTCTGTCTGTCACCAGGCTGTATCTCAAGAACCGCGATAGCTAGACAAAAAAAGTTGAAATTATTATAAATTATGTATTTCTGTTGCCGCTATAACAACAAATACTAAAGACAAAATATACATCAACATCCCATACAACAAATGCGATTTGTTTGCCTTTTTCATAGATATAATGGTACGGAACCCTTCGTGCGCGAGTCCGACTCGCACTTGGCCGGTTTTTATTATATTTTCATTTTAAATCTATTAACATTATTACATTCTTTCTTATAGTTAAGCTTATTATAAAATATTGGTGCCATATTTGCGAACGAGACAGCTATAGTATTATAAAGTCCCCCCAGTTAGTTGAGAACGAAGTCAACGCACATTTGGGTAATTCAGTTTAAGGGCGGACCTATCGCCGTGTAAAATCTTTGCTGAATTTCAAAACCAACCTGGTCATTGTCGATTGGAATTCAGAGAGCCACAATTGAATGCTAATTTATGGAAACCACTAATACATGAGATACAATAATGGTAACTCGACCTCCAGGGCGGCCGATCGGTTACCACCCATCTCATAAATATGGAAATCGAAGATTTCATCTATTATTCTAACGTCATTCTAGTGTGAAATTTAGCGAATTTTCTCTATGGAGTTTGACGGCAGATTAATGGTAGCTACTGTTGCGGAAATTTGAATATGGGTTATCATAACTCATGCATATTCCTCAGTAAGGGTTTAGTTGTAAAGTTTTAAATCATTGTAAACTCGGAGCTTGCAATAACATGAATTTTATGGCACGTAAACACAGAGGGAATGTTCAATTTGTATACTCACAAATACCTACCTTTACAAATATACGGAAAACGAAGGCAGGTGTATACCGTGGTGGTGCCGGCTTAAGAATAGTACCCCACCCTCTCTACCCGTGGTTGCCGTAAGAGTCGGCTAAGGGATGCCATCCGGAAGATGGGCAGCAGCGTCTTCCTTGAACAATCACACCGCTCAATCACTGGCGCTCGCTAACGCGCATGCTAGGCGTGGCGAGTATTGGCAAAACCCCCCAGGAGGAGGCCTGTGTCTAGCAGTGGACGATCTATGGCTGATGATGTGTGTGATGTGTGAAGGCAGGTGATAGTAGTAGGCCATTACTGATAAAATAAGATCATTTTTGATTGATTCAGGCATTACTTTGCGGAAGTTTTTTTTAGTATTTCCGCTTACGGCTGAACGGATCCGGATAAAATTTTGCATGTAGATACTTTAGGCCCTGGAATAAAATATAGGGTACTTTTCATCATCATCATCATCAATCACCACACGGGTAAAACCGCGGGGCGTAGCTAGTATTATAATATTAGAAAGCTTGTGAGTGTGTTTGTATGTTTGTTACTTCTTCACGCTCAAACGGCTGGACCAACCCGCCTGCCAAGCGTGGCGAGTATTGGAGGAGGAGGAGGCCTATGTCCAGCAGTGGACAACCTATGGCTGATGATGTGATGTGAATCCGAAATATTCCGTATAATAAAAAAGGAGGATTACTCATTTACATGATGTTACGCTGTCAAACAGTCGGTAATATTGTTGACTGTCATATTAGCTCATTTGGTACAATATCTTCTTTAAGAGTTCAGAGTGTAGGTTGATTCCCACCAGAACAAACATTTATGTGACGATAAATGTTTGTTCTGTGTCTGGGTGTTCTATACGTATTTACAAAAATAGTATTTAAGTATTCTATCAGGTATTCTTTATACGTACAGTGAGGATGTGGAACTCTCTGCTGGCTTCTGTTTTCCCCCCGAAGTACAATTTCAGTGTCTTCAAATCCAGAGTAAACAGGCTATTTACTTAATAAGCGTGCTTAGACGGCATGGCAGGGCAGTGTTCAAACGCAAACCTATTTAGTACTTAAAACGTTGCTTAATTTAGAACTAGATAGCGCTGTATGAAATGTCATGAAAAAAAAAAACAGAAAAAGGCCGCCTTTTGTGCTTATCTGTATTATTTTTTCATTTATCATGTAGGTACTTAAGGCCCTGAAATAAGACTTAGGATACTTTTCATCATCATCCATCACCACGCCGGTAAAACCGCGAGGCGTAGCTAGTAAAAAATAAATAGTAATAAAGTGTTGTATTGTACTGTGTAATCTTTATCTAACTTCAGGAACTAAAATGTAAGTAATAACTCTATTCCTCTCATTAGCAGCTCTATTCTCCCGATAGCTCGCAGCTGAGTGACCTCGTAATGCCGCTGTATTAAGTAATATTGCCGGCGTGGTTGCCAAATTATCTATGTTATTAGTGGCCCTTTAAGTAGGCCGTATTGGATCGTATATCAGAGCGACTGGATGCAATACAGCCCGTAATTCTGCCATAAGAGTTAGTCAAAATGTCACTTAGTAAAAAAAAATTTTTTTTTTTATAAGCATTCAATGTAGAATTTTTGTTTTATTTATGCGGGATTACTCACGTATAATTTTATCGGAAACTCCGACTATAATTTCGGAAATCTAAGAAACTATAGTCGGAGTTTCCGATAAAATTATACGTGAGTAATCCCGCATAAATAAAACAAAAATGTGTCAAGACCACGTCAGTTTCCATAATAAAATTCAATGTAGAAGTTTCGACAGCCTAGTTGGGAGACCGTCTGGCTTTCTCGAGGTCTTGGGTTCAAAACCCACAGCACGCACCTCTGTCTTTTCTTAGTTATGTGTGTATTGCCACGGTGAAGGAAAACATCGTGAGGGAAATCTACATGTCCAAGAATCGTAAAAAAAGTTTCGAAGATGTGTAAAGTCTGCCAATCCACACTTTGCCAGCGTGGTGAACTATGGCCTTACTCTTCTCAAAACGAGAAGAAGTCCGCGCCTACCAGAGCGACAGCTTATAAAAAACAGGGTTGATTCGTATTCGGGATTTTCTATTCACCAAAGTCGGTAATGTTGATGTTTTCTGAAAGAAATCGCTCTTAGTGATAAGGCGGCTAATTGTTCGACTAATATCAAGTATTCAATATTTGTATGTAGTTGAACAATAAAGAGTTTTCTTACTTATAATGAATGTAACGTGTGGCACAGGTAAGTTGAAAATGTTAATCTCTGCTTAACTTTCAAATTGCTGTAATAGTAATAGCCTTTTTTTATGGTTTACAGGCTAGGTTTTTAACCACAGCGCATCCGATGTTAAGTGAAAGTGTGGTCAAAGATGGGAAATATATCTAGCCTGGAATAGAACAGGCACCCAAGTGAGTATGAACACATCGTTATAGATGCTTGGCGGCAGATTTTTAACCTGCGTGGTGAAAGCGAGCCAGTAGAGTACTAGAAAGTACCATCATGCTATAGTTTCCTCATGATGTTTTCCTTCAACGGCAGCTCAACTCCAACGCGCGGTGGCCTTCTTCATGGATACAAAGCTCAGTACAACGCGCGCGCGGCCTCGGCAGCGTACGATGTGGCCGAAACTCCAGTTGGAGTCGAACAAAAATGTATTAAAACCACGTCAGTTTCCATACACCTAATTTTGTCTCCACATAAAACAATAGTGAAAATCATACTCCAAATATCTGTAACTCGTTTTTGCTTAAAACTGAATAACAATAAAAATTATCATAACTTTCTAAAGGACGCTAACCACCTATCATCCATTAAAAACCTACAATTATGTGAAGTCTAAGTTGAGCTTGAAATCACTTTGGGATGTAGAGCACAACGGAACTAATCTAACTTTTGTTAGCAAGTAACTGCGCCATGGAATTCTACCCAAATGGAATTGCATGCCAAGAAAAAAACTTGCCGACTACATAATATTGAATACCTTTTTAAGTAGCCACAAAACACACACACTAGTAATAGCATTTCAACCTACTAATATAGTGTATGTTTGGATATTTGTTACTCAGTCACGCAAAAACGGCTGAACGGATTTGGATAAAATTTTATTACCTAGATTAACATATAGAATATTTTTCATACCTGAAAAAGTTAAGTAAAAGGTATTTGTTTCCGAAGAATACAGAATTATTAACTTCTCGAAAATTCTGTGAAGTAGACAAACCGCATTTATCGGTGTGTTTGGCGCTTCCAGATCTTAAAACCAGTGACAGTGTTGTCAGCTAAAACATACAGGAGTTTCTAAAAAAATACAGCAGATTTTAAAATCGATTACTGTAAAATTACAGTTATGTTGGTTAAATATAGAGAGAAAAAAAGTTATAATGAAGTCACAATAATTTGTATTTACAAATAATTCCAAAATAATTTCCTCGTGTTTTTCATCATCTTTTTATCATATTTTTGCCATCATCCTCGAAATCCTTTCTTTAGTTTGATTAAATTTGTAGCAGTTTCCGGAATTTCAAATTTCAATTCAATTTTGCAGTAGCTTCATCGGGGAATTCCCTGCAAGTAAACGATCTACGACAAAGCTACTCTATAATATTGTCTATTGATAAAGTTCATTATTAAAGTATATTATTATTATTATTAATTTTTGTAAATGTATAGTTTTTTTAATTTTTATAAGTGTAATAAGTTATAAGTGTAATTGAGTCTAAAGTTACTTGGAAATGAATAAATAAATTAAATTAAAATTAGGTTAGCTACGTTTCGTTTTACATATTAGATTTAAATGTTGATAAATTAATATGAATGGAAATGAAATACAGAATATTCATACACTGTATTTTATCATTACAGAATACAGTAAAAATTAGAGTAAATCTACTGTAATTACAGTAAAACTGGAGGCACTGGGGCGGCCTGACTTGAGAGTAGATTTCTATTCCAGACTAAATATGTTTACCATTTTCGACCATTACCATCAATTACCATCACGTGAGTTGTAATCAAATACATAGTCTGCCAACCATTAAAAAAAACTTTATAACAATTTCTTTTAAATAATGTTTTCAATATTCATCCTAGCACTATGATATGTACTCCTAAATTACTTTGCACTTTCTTTAAGAAGACTTTGATCCGGTTTATGTATAGTTCCATGGGCTCTGTAAACCGAAGACGCATTTATAAAGAAAATTCAATTAACTAGACGACAGATGGCGACGCTGCTTAGCTATACGTATAGCTTCGGGTCTACTTTTCGCAGTAATAAATTCTCACTTCCTTTAATAATATTTGTGAATATGCCTTGTTTATTCATTGCTGTTTCGTGAAGAAAATACAAAAAGGAAGGAAGTAATGAAACCCTAGTCTAAACAAATGTAGGTCTAATTGTTTTGGCGGACATGATCAATATAAAAAATACTTGTACATTGACATAGTTTAACAAAAACATTTTTTCACATTAAGGTATTCACACGACTGAGAATCGAGTAAAAAATAAATATAAATGTACTATAGGAACTGACGTGGCCTTGACACATTTTTGATTAATTTATGCGGGATTACTCACGTTAAATTATTTCTGAAACTCCGACTATGGTTTCGGCCACATCCGGTGGCCTTCATCATGGAGACAAAGCTGACAACGCGCGCGCGGCCTCGTCTTGCTTCGCACTGCGGGCCGCCGCGCGTCTCGCACGAGAAGATATCGGTTGAGGCACGGGCGCGCGTAACTACTTTATTGAAATAAAAATGACAAAGTCATTCAGATTTCCAAAACAGCCCTATTTTTTTAAACTGTCCCACTGTTGGGCATGGACCTCTTCTCATTGTGAAAATGATAAAGCCATAGTCCACCACGCTGGCCCTTGTGCGAGTTGGCAGACTTCACACATTTTCGAAAACATCTTTTTTTAAAGCAATGCGCACATGACCTAGGAAAGACAGAGGTGCGTGTCAAAGGATTCGAACCCAGGACCTCCAGATTGAAGTTCAGACGGTGTCCCAATTAGGTTTCAGAACATTTTGATTTAAATTATACTAATTACATTACAAAGAATACATTTTATTAGTAAAATGAAAAATAGTTTTTAAAAAACAGGGTTTGCCTGTGTGCGTTAATATAGCTATAGATTAGACAGTGGAATGCGCTGCCCGAGTGGGCGTTCCCCGATAGATATAGTCTGGGTGTCTTCAAGTCGAGAGTGAATCGGTATCTTCTAGGTAAGCGTGCTCCATCTTAGACCGCATCATCACTTAACATCAGGTGAGATGGCGGTCAAACGTAAGCCTATCTATAATAAAAATATAAAAAAAAGATTGTAAAGCACACCTAGCTAGTTAATATTTTAGAACGCTTAAAAACCTTCAAGTTTTCCTGTTTCTTCACTCAACGTGATTAATTCTTTGATCCTTTATCTATCAAGTGGTGTAATTAAATTTTAGATATAGATCAGAGATATGTAGTTGTCTAAAGACGCAAATTTAGAGATGTCGAAAAACAATAACAATTAAATGTCGGTGGACATTTTACAGAGCGACATCCAGCTTCAAAGTAAGTAAATAAAAATTAAAATAAAATAACAAACAAATAAAAAATACATTTAAAACAAAACCTGCATGATGAAAAAATATTATTTGTTCCAAAAAAATATTTATATGCCATAAATTAATTATTATGATTATAAATTGCATGGTGGTGGTGGTGGTAGCTACCACCCTAAAGTTGCAAATGTGTGGCTAAGCGATAGTGTGGTCCGGCTGCCCCACTCGAGAGCTAGTTCCATTCTAGCTTAGGTGTGTGTACCATCTTCGACCACACCGTTACTTAACATAAGGTGAGCTATAGTTAAACACCTAATCTATCAACCATAATAAATCGTTCAATTTAATGTGTATTAATTAAATTCATATGAAAAGCAAAACTTATAATTCGTTTTTCTTTCTTTATTATAGACTACATTTATAAAAAAAAATAGAATTATCAATCATCTTGTCACGACTCATATTATCATACTAACTATAGCTTAATATTGAGTAGAACTTTTTATATGACTAAGCATTCAACTCAGAACCACCCCTTGCATTCATTAAGGAAGCATCTTGCACTTCAAACTTACATCATCCCACCAACTAAGCTCACAAAGTTGTGTAAAGTTGACGCATCTCCCCCTTCTCCCCCTTCTTCCTTATTCCACATACGTCACCGCTTGATTAAAACTAACGATCAAAGTTAAACAGTGGACGTGTAAATGAAATAACCAAACTTTGAGACCCAAGTTCATTTTCAGGTTTGGGTTCTAATAAAACTTTCATAGTTGACGGGTAGATTGAAGTATGCGGTCGATTATTATAATTATTATTTTGCTTTAATCTAGATTAGCAAAGAAGATTAACATAGTTCAAACTTGAAACATTTTTTATATATATTTAAACTAGCGACCCGCCCCCGCTTCAAACGGGTGCAATGGAGATATTAATGTGGTGCATATGTATGTATTACACATATAAACCTTCCTCTTCAATCACTCTATCTATTTAAAAAAACCGCATCAAAATCCGTTGCGTTGTTTTAAAGATATAAGCATACATAGGGATATAGGGACAGAGAAAGCGACTTTGTTTTATACTATGTAGTGGTTGATAGTGATAGTGATGATTAGAAAAATATTTTTTATTTTGATTTTTAGTTTGCAGTTTTTTAAATCTTTTTTTTAATGGTCGACTAGCTAGGTGCTTGACCACACCTTACCTGATGTTAGTTGATGGTGTGGTCGAAGATGGTAAAGCACACCTAGATTGGAATGAAACTTACTATTAAGTGCGGTTGCCGGAATACACCGATAGGTGCTTGGTGGCCGATTTCCAACTTGAGAGTGGTAGCTAGCCAGCCGAGTACTAGAAGATTCCCCACCACCATGTTATGGTTTCCTCACGATGTTTTTCCTACATTGGCAGCTCAAGCTCATTGTTAGGATTTAAACCCACGCCCTTCGGCGTGTGAGCCGACCGCGCTAACCACTGACCTATCATCGCTACTAAGATCTCCTTAGCAGGAGGTAGGGATATAGACGCCAAGCAGTAGTGTGTAGAGATAACTGTGTTCCGGTTTGAAGGGTACTGCTGCTAGATGAATCACAGGGCTGTTGAGACTAACCATCGGCAGTCTTAAAGTAATGAGCGCCGAAGCAGCATAGCCCTGGACTTTGTTTTGTTACTTAAAGTTCTGTGTATCGCTGCAATGGTTATGGGCAGCTGTTATCTCTTACCATCAGGTCTTATTTCTTTTACAAAAACATATCACTATTGTTGCTCTATGGGATATAGCATATCTTTTTTTTCGAACAAACGGGAGCGTTGTTGTACAAATAGCTATCGAAGTCAGCACAAGTTTAATTGCACTGATGTTCTAAGACGTCGTGTTCATACACGTAGATAGACTGATCTTATGTCACTTTCTAACAGAAGCGACGTTTAATGAAATTGTGTGCTGACAATGTAGGAGCATAGTACAAGAACGGAAAGATATAAAATGGCAAAAAATCGGCACTAGAATTTTAAGAGTTTGATATGTCGTGGCCCAGCAACCCTACTCTTAGCTATTAGTATGGCTAGACGTCTCACTATAACGTCGTACTCAATTAATCAAGTTTTCGCTGAACGTGATAATACGTTGTGCCCAACGCGTCTGCAAAAAAATGACGTACATACCTATACGTTGTTACAAGCTTTTAACTTGCAATGTATGCATGTAACTATGTTTGTTTGGATGGAATCTTGCTAGTTAAATTTGAGCTACTTTCCGATGTCCGATTGGACTCAAAATTGGTATACTTATGTATCGTCGGTGATAATACAATAATATAGTACCATGGAGCTGGTTTGATGACGGTGACGGAAGATAACCTTAGGAACTTCTGAACTAAACAAGATAATCGATTATGGGCTCGATTGATTCGTCTTGAGGAGCAATCTCTAAAATACTTATCGATTATAAAGGAAAAAATTAATTAAAAGTAAAAAAAAAATTTTTAATAGCAACAAATCCGACACGCTAAACAGTATTTGGCGTGTAGGTACTTATGTATATACTTAAAAGCTTGAGGCGCTACCCGTTTCAGGTTAGCTACTTACGATACGTCTGTGCCTCAAGCTTTTAAGCATATAGGTATGTTCCTAGACGTCAAATACATACATTTTTTTTTTTAATTTTAGTTCATTGTCCTTTATAAAAGCTTGTTTTTAAAAATATTTTTGTGTAATAGAGTGATAAATAAGTAGTCCACTACTGGAACATATGTATGTAACATGTAACTATATTAATTTTGTGTTTACTATAAAAATATTTTGCTAGCGACTTTCAGACACGTTATTTTCTCATTATAAAAGCAAATATTTCAGTAAAATAAATAGTCTACTATTTGCTTCTGGATTAATTTTCTGACAAATTTCTACATTATTGAAGTACGTATATAAGAAGTCTGAAGCCCGTCAAGTAAGTTCATAAATTAGTTTCCAAGAATCCATTCGCTTCTCCATTTCACTAAATAGGCATCTACATTCAAGGTTAGGGTGAGTTTGGCCCACAACACACTCAAAATCAGTATACGAGGTTGTGCGGAAAGTAATTATTTACTTGGTGGTAAATCTTCTTAGCAGGAGGTCATCTAGGTACTTCCACAGTACCAGAAATTCTGCCGCCAAGCAGTAGTGTGTAAAGATTACGATCCATTTTGAAGGGTACTGCAGCTAGGGAAATTACAGGGCTGTTGAGACTAACCATCGAGGCTCAATGTAATGAGCGCCAAAGCAGCGATGCCCTGAACTTTGTTTTGCTACTCAAAGTTCTGTGTATCGCTGAGAGCGTCTCTTGCATCTTTTATATTAAAAAAACTTGTGGAACTCTCCAACGGAGTCTGTATTCCCTGTCAGGTACAATATCTTGTAGGTGTCATCAAATCCAAAGTAAACATTTTCCTTCAAGGTACGCGAGCTCCGCCTTAAATCGCACTACTGTTTATCATCAAATGCAAACCTATTCAAAGTAAAAAAAAACCTTTTAATATTGAATGAATCTCGTAAAGGTAAAAAATATTAACCGTTCCATTCATTTCATACATTTGTGTCATCTGTTCTGTCCATTTAAAGGTTGTCTGGAAGAAATTACTCTAGGCGATAAGGTCACCGTTGTACTCGCGCAAATTAATCTTGATGCTGTTTTCTTTCTTATCTTTTTTAAGGTATGTATGTTATAATATGTTGATTGTTGGTGCACAATAAAGTTCTGTTCTGGTTCTGACTCTGGCTCTGGCTTTGGTTCTGGTTCTGGTCTGGTCTGTTCTGTTCTATTTTATTCTATTGTGTTCAACTCTATTTTATAAATTTTCTATTTATTTCTTTCGATAATTTTATAAAGATCTCAAGCTTCCACTTTTAACATATCGCGTAAATATATAAATATAGTTCAATAACTGAGTAATGTGATAGTGCATCGTTAACGTAGGTCATGTACCTACTAAACCTAACTACCTTGGTCACTTGATTAAATATTTGCGTGTCTCCGTTAACTTGATTAGAAAGGACATTCATCTACTTTGGCTTAATTGGTAGCCTATTTCTAAGACCACTTTGTTTACAAGCGTTTCTTGTAATTTACTATCTAGGAAGTTTTTTTGTATGGGCAACGAGCTAGGTGTTAAAGTACTGATTATCTGATTTCTAATTAACCTGTACTGTAGAATAAGATGAACATACATCTCACTTGTAATGTTCTTTATTGGTGAGCTTCAAAATACTTTGCATTAACAAAATGTTTCTTTTATTTATTTATTTTCAAAGTTCGCAAAGCAAAATACGAGTAGTATAACCCAATTTTGCGGCCCTGTTACTTCATTTGGTAGTAGATCTTCTTCTAATCTGGTAATCTTTATCTAATCTTGATTAGGTCTTTGGCGACAGATTTTTAACTTTAGAGTACCAAATCCAATCGAGGGCTACGACTTCCCCATGCTATGGTATCCTGACAATGTTTTCTTTTACCGGCAGTTCAAGCTCGTTGTTGGGATCTTAACCGAGTCCCTTCAGCGTGCGGTCTGACCACATTAACCACTGAGCCATCATCGCTACGAATGTGAGCTGGTTGTAAAGTAAGGTGGGACAGATTTGCCACTTTAATTACAGTAATACAGGCAGCGTATATGGTGGACATTCTTCTTAGCGATTTGACTCCAATCCACGCGGTTCCCACCAATAGACAGAGTTTATATGTATGATACATGCATATGCGCCGCATTAGTATCTACATTGTACCTGTGGGTAGGTCGTTAGTGTCAATTAAATTGACAGTAAATTTAAAATAAAATTGAAAACGTGAGAGAAATATTGTTGAAGCCGATAGCCGAACATTAATGTTGGTCTTTAATCTACATCAGTTCGACCAACATAATTACTACAGTAAACCTTAACCCGCATGCGTTATAAATATTCAGCATTAGCCAGGACTTCTCACATTCAAGAGCCATTTACTCAGGAGAGTACTTCAACACCTTCACAGCTAATAATTTATTTACTTATTGAAAATTCCCCGAAACTGAAGTTTTGTTTACTTTCTTCCCGAAGGAACACTCAGTTAATATTACTCGCGCGTGAGATGCTTACAAATAATGTTATTTGAAAGGGATGTTCTACTGTTTGTTATTTGTACAGAAATTACAAGAATTGGTGAAGAAAATATCGGTTAATTGTAGCTTGTTAATTGTAATTGTTAATTGTTGTTATAAGTTAGAATTTTTAATAAGTAAGAAAAATATAGTGTCTCGCACGATTGTATTTCATGGACCAGTTATTTCGATAGACATCAATATGGGGTTCCTACCAAGACGACCTCTTGCTAAGGCGATCTACCACCAAGTGAAGTAAGTAAGCACTAAGGTTGTTCTTGCCAAGCCGATAATATTAGCCGATAGATCTTAATAAATTTTAAAATATTTAGATCTTAATAATTTGTTGGTAATCTCCTCATTCGTTCCCCAATTTGTACTCAAATGATTTCATGACTTATTTTCATTCTTCTTAGGATTTCTATGAAGAAAAATTTTGAACTTTATTAATCAGTACTTTTCCTTAAAGGAAAACATCGTGGCAAGAGCTGCATACATTTAGGAAAGACATTGGATTAACATGATATGTGTAATTTAGCTCAATCAGCTTTTGAAGATAATTCTAAAGCAGTTGAAAAGAAAAGGCTGTTGTAGTCTGTTGTTAAACCGACCACCGAGTATCTCCCTTGCTCTTTCTCTCTATTCTCGTACTCTTCAGATACGGTAGTAAATACACAAGAATGAGTGTTTGCCACTCTCTATTGCAGTCTATGGATACGCTGTCCTATGCATTAGGAAGAGCATGTATTTTACATTAGGTTCGGGAGTAGAAAGCACGGTAGAGGCCATCGGGTGCAAAGTCTGAAAAGCTGTATTAAAACCGTAGATATACATACAAATGGATGTTGTCTGGCATAAACGCTACTAGAAACATCTTCCCGCCTATTTACACGCATTATTATAAACGTACATTTACTATGCTAAGCACTGAATGACTTTGATGTGATTTCGACTGTAACTAAGACTTTATAAAAAAAATGACTTCATGTTATTCAGGTTTTGAAGTGTTTAATTAACGATTTTATATTTATTTAAGAAAGAGCAACAAATAAGACATACACTATGAAAAGAATACCTTCTCCATTTTGCGCAGTCGGGTGTAAAAGTTGTGTAAAATTTTTGCACAAAATTGTAAAATTTCGCATGTCAGTTGTTTTGTCAGATAGGGTGTCCTTTGTTGCTTGGGATGTTAATAAATTGAATAAAATTATGTGAAGAAATTTGGAATTTACAGATAGTTTATAGCGTAAATTGATATACAGGCTACATTTTATCCCAAAAGACGCTAGTGTAACAGAATGCCAAGGTTTGATTACATCAGATTTGTTAAAGACATATATTTATTTGTATTCATAAACTAAAAAAGCGCTGATAATCTAGAAATGACCGAATAGATTTTTTAAACATTGCCATAGACAGACACTTTAAAACTTATAATGCTACTCTTTTTGCGTGCGGGGTTAAAAATTCCAACCAAACCAGCAAACAATCAACCAAACCGGATAACAACAATGGTTTGGTTGACAATTATTTAAATAATTATCTTTAATTTATCTTCCAATCAGGTTTTAGCCAACCGATGGTTTAATTTCAGTCCAGTTCAGCGGTGCATGGTATTGTTCATCCAGTGAAGCCTACGAGAGGAGGCTTGGCTTTGACACCTAGAGAGCTCTAGAACACCTCTTCACTTTGACGTAGGCACTACTATAGGAGTTCTGAAATTAAATTTTATGATAACGTTGAATACTCGTAAGTAAGAGTACTTATTTATTTTTATTGCGAAACTTTAAAGAACTTTTGGAGTTGGTGTATAAACGTATTTTTTTAATTATGATCAAAATTGACCTGTGACTAGTGATGTAGTCTAACAATAACCTAATTAGAAATTATGTAATCTCATCATCATCATCATCAGCCGCATGACGTCCACTGCTGGACATAAGCCTCCCCCATTGACTTCCATAAAGACCGGTTGGAAGCGGCTTGCATCCAGCGCGTTCCTGCGGTCTTTAGTAGGTCGTCTGTCCACCTTATGGGTGGACGTCCTACGCTGCGCTTGCTATGTAATCTAAAACTAACCTAATTAGCAGTGATGTAATCTAAAACTGACCTAATCAGCAGTGATGTACTCTAAAATTGACCTAATTAGCAATGACGTGGTCTAAAATTGACATAATTACTGATATGGTGTAGTAAGATCTCAGGTAGTTATGCGGTCTGTGGTGAACTTCACTACTATTCGGTATGATGTGGTCAAATTACGAAGGCCATTTATTTTTAAAACCAATTAAATTTACCAGACTTCCCTTTTTCAAAGTTGAACGTCTTTGGATTCAAAATGTAATATTGAACTCAAGGCTGATAATTCTGGCACGAAATTCCGGAAAGTCAAATATATACTTATTAAACTTATAAAGCGTTCCAGCTACTTTATTGAAACGAAACACAATTCGAGGGAATTTAAGAAGTTCGAAATACCTGCCTTTGTACTCCTAGGTTACAATTCAAGGTGCCCTTACAGGTACGATACGATATTATGTATTTCGTTGTTAAGAACTCACTGGAATTTTAGTTCACGGGCCGTTTTCTCAATTATTAACTTAGGTTTCATAACAAAAATGGCAGAAAAATTTACGAGCGGTAATCCCGTACAAAGAATTTATAAGTTACCTTTAAAATACTTGACAGTGGCAAAATGCAAAAAAGTGCGATGCCATTAACATAAAAAACTAACTTTTTAACCGACTTCAGTAAATCTATGTTCGTCTGTATGTTTTTTTTTTTGTATGTTACATGTAAAATTAATGCTGTGGAAATGAGAGGTCTAAGAAGTACCTGCACATACACCGGGGTCCGTGATCTTTGTCAACTTGGTATTTTTTAAACAAACTTAAACAACACGCTATACTCGGTAATTAAGTAATCTATTACTAGTTTGCGTTTATACGGCGAGCAGACCAGCGACCCGCAAGCAGCACCCGATCACGAGTATGACGCATGTGCCAGCCATCGCCCTCCTCAACCATATCGATATTGATATTTTGTAGCGATGATGGCTCAGTGGTTAGCGCGGTAGGTTCGCATGCCGAAGGGCGTGGATTCAAACCCCAGCTGATTTTTTTTAGTCATAGCTAAGAACACTCTCAATAAAGACACATTTCAAATAAATAAATAAAACTATATAAAAACATTACAGTCACAAACACACGTGAACTTATAAAACCACTCTGTTTGTGTACAGGTTTAAAAAGACGTGCAATATAATAACTTCAACGATAAATAATCGCTCGTTATGAATAAAACTGCTAGAGATAAATTAGATATAGATATACATTCTGTTGGTAACGCGGCCAAATAAGAAAAGTTGTTTAATCGTGCCCCAAGGGCTACATTCGATTTAAACAAATTATTTACAAAGTTAATAAAGGCTAACGCGGCCGCGGGAGCGCTAGAAAACCGCCATTTGCACTGCTATAACTAGTTCAAACTGATTTATTTGCTATTAATATTATTAAAAATAATAAAATATTAATTTAAATAGCAAAAAATTACCCCAACAATGAGCTTTAGCTGTCGGTGAAGAAAAACATTGTGAGGAAACCATAGCAATTATTTTTAATACTCGGCTGGCTACCATCATGTTAAAAATCTGCCGCCAAATACTTGAGAGCCAGTTCCATTCCAGGCTAGGCGTGCTTTATCATCTTCGACCACACCGTCACTTAACATCAGGTGAACTGTGGTCAAACAACTAGCATGTCAAACATAAAAAAAAATTGAAAAAAAAAATCTACGCAGATAATGTTTAACCATCCAAACTGGTATATTTTATTATTAACTGGGAGTTATTGTAATATTTTTCATATTACAATAGCTCTCTGTACGTCGAAACATAATAAACAACTTAATCATTATATGCATGAAAGAAAATGAAACAACCCGGATCAGACGTGAAGTAAAATTTCAGCAAGGATATTAAAATACATACAACAAATATCAACATGTGGTAGATTAGCATTTTACAATAATGTTATTAATTATATATGGAACGATCTAATCTAAAGAAATGTATAGTTAAACTTAAAATAGCAATGCCTACTTATATATAAATAAAGACAAACTAAGTCTTTTGTAATTAAATAGTACTCAATTTTATTTGTATTTACCTATTTAATATTTCCTTTTCTAGATTTTTCAGCAACATTTTATTTAAAGTCTGTTTTGTTGTTTTGTCTTTCATTAGAAATTCTATTTTATTCTACTGATGTATCTTATCCTTATCCTACTTTGCATGTTTGGATGTTTGTTACTCAATGAAATTTAGCACACATATAAATAGTATATTGCCTGGATTCACTTTTATGGAGGAAAATATTAGGTCACTGTGGGACTGTCAAAAAACTAACTACAAGATGTACCCACTTGAAATTTGGTATAGAGATGTCTTACAAGACATTATTCCGGAATAAAAGGTATCCTTTATAATCTAGTTAATCTGGGTCAGGGTTTCTCAAACTTTTGGCTCCACGAACCCCTGTTAAAGTTCCAAGATGACAGCGAACCCCTTAAATAACTAATTAAATACCAAAAAGAAAATAATAAAATTGGCTGTTTATTTCAGTAAATAAAAGGTAACAAATACTGTGCCAAATGAAATATCTTCATCCAGTTTCATTCAGTCGTGGGCGCGCCACCATGTTTGCCGCATGTATCTGTCAGTCATCAACCGTTACGTAATTCTTGTCGCAAACCTTGTCGAATGGCGACCTAGGTACGTGTGTACGCGTACTCTACTTTGAGAATCCCTGATCTAAGTAATTAAGTAGCGCAAGTTTCATGATGGATAAAACTATTGCTCTTTTGTTACTTACACATATTTAATTTCTCTCTGAACCCAATTCCTAACTGAACACGGATGAAGTCGCGAGTACAAGCTTGTGATATATATTTCTTAGTCAAAGTTTAATATATATTTTTTCGCACAAATAAATTGCATAGTTTATGAATGTTTGTAGCAAATAATGAGATAAACACGCAGTACCTACTTTATTATTGGTATACCGTGTAGGCGTTCATTACTTTGAACATACAATTATAATAAGCCTCAATATTTCGTTTTATACTTACAAAAATTTTAACAGTAATAATCCTACTATTATAAATGTGAAAGTTTGGATTTTTGCACGTTTGTATGTTTGTTACTTAATCGCAAAAAAACAGCTGAATAGATTTGGCTCAAATTTGTCACCCAGATGTGAAAAATTTATAAATTTATAAAAAAAAAAACCAGTACTAACATATTGGACAAAATGTAATTTTCATTTTAAAAAAATTTTGTTTTCTGTGGGATTATTACAGAACGTATTTACTTAAAATTTGGTTTAGATAAATATTATATAACATTATTCGTTTTGTGGGAATGTTTGTTACTCAATCACGCAAAAACGGCTGAACAGATTTGGATGAAATTTGGCATACATATAGTTTATAATCTGGATTAAGATACAAAATACTATTTATACTGCAAACTGAACAAACTTTGTGTTAAATTCGCGGACGAAGTCGCGGGTAACAACTAGTCTAGTTAATAAAATAGTTCTTAGTTTCATGACAGATCAAACTATTCCTTTTTTGTTAGTTACACAATCATGATTATTTTTTTTGTGAGCCCAATTCTAAAGTAACGCGAAGTAGCGAGTGCAAGCTAGTATATCATAAGCTAATTATCCAAGCATAAAAATGTTAGGCATTTTCTTTTCAATTTCTTATAAAACCCGGAACGTTTTACCTACATGAACTTTTCTATATTGAAATTCATCCCTAGAGCTTTACGAAAGATGGCTCCACAATCTTGAATCCGCTGGGAGATTCCCGGCCTTTGTGGTTTTTAGGTTTTATTTATACGACGTGCTTGTTTTAGCAACTATTCTGTAATGTTCAGCGATACCTACACCTACAAGCTCTGTATCCAAATTATACCTTTTGAAATGTAATCGACCAATTGCGAGTTGGAAATACTTACTAGAAAAGATAAAACCGAAATTATAAATTTACTTGATATTGACAAGAGTTTTAGGCGGGAACGTGGATAGGACATGTTGCTGTTTTTTTTTTTTCTAACACCTCCGTTTTGTTTTTGCGTGTTTATGTTTCACAAGTATTGTGTTATTACGTGTGGAACAAGCTGAAGAGTTTACAAAATCTATAACCCTTCTGCGAATAAAATAACTATAATTAATGGGAAACACTTTTTAAACCAATTTATTATTCCTAATTAAATTTAAACTTACAATTTATATATATATTTGTAATCCCCTTTTAATTTCCTTTATTTTGATACCCTACTCGATAGATTTGGTTATTTAAAAAAAAAAAAAATTTCGCGCCAAAAATCCATCATGTGATCGTGATCTTTTTTAAATTTGGTTTTTAATGTGTTTTAAGGACACTTGGGTTATTGAGGCGAATCTAATGTTACCTTAATAAAATTGTCGTAATCCATTCTGCCGTTTGGAAAATACGAGGTTATAAAGAAATTTGCAAGATACACGTGAAAAACATAACCCGTTCTTGGCAGTCGGGTAAAAATGATATCATGTAGTGAAACACGACTTTTCGTGTTGCTTCCATAATACCTTCTTAGTTTGTAGTAAAGTCGCCAGTGCTTTACCGGAACCCTTGAAACTGGCAAATGCGCAAAGTGTAACGCCAAAAACAATGAAGAAGAAGACACTGGCAAAGTAAAATGGAAGCTATGCCAAAAAAAAGAAGAAGAAAAAAAAATTTACGTTATTTTGATTATTATCAGACCTGTACTAACAACGAAATAATTATTTGCGTTACGACTAAGGGCACTTTAAAAACTTAACATGCAAGTGGAAATGTGCACAGTCTGTTTGAGCTTCAGTGCTTCAGAAAGTGCAGAAGTCAAATAATAATAGTAGTAATAATAATAATCAGCCCCACAACAATTTATTATTCTCCCGAATCAGCCCTATTTTTATTAACTGTCCCACTACCACGTGAGCCTTGCGGGTTGGTAACTTTAAAACTTCTTCGAAAACTTTTTAAGACCTCTCAGACCTGTAGTTTTCCGTAAAAACAGATTCGCAGCAATGATAGCTCAGTGGTTAGCGCGGTCGGTTTGCATGCCGAAGGACGTGGGTTCAAACCCCAGCAATAAGCTTGAGCTGCCGGTGAAGAAAATATCGTGAGGAAACCATAGCATGGTGGTAGGATACTTTCTAGTACTCGGCTGGCCAGCTACAACCCTCAAGTTAAAAATCTGCCGCTAAGCATCTATCGGTGTGTTCCGGTAGCCTCACTTGAGAGCCAGTTCCATTCCAAGCTAGGTGTGCTTTACTATCTTCGACCACACCGTCACTTAACATCAGGTGAGTTGTAGTCGAACAACTAATCTGTCAGCTATAAAAAAAAGTGTGCTGCTGAATTCGAACCCAGGTCCTCCAGATTAGAAGACAGGCGGTCTTCCAACTAGGCTGCCGGAACGTTAAACTTACATCCACTAATATTTCTTTAAATACAATCCAAGTAACTTAATTTTAGAGAGGAGCTCCTACCCTAGCAATTTTGTTACCCATTCCGCCCATATACAACATAATATAGAGAATTAAAACGGCGTCTCAACCACAAACAATTCATCTTGCTGAAACCAATCCATCCAACGTATTGTTTTGCGGGGACCTCGGCGATATTTTACGCGAAACATTTTCCTTAAAGCGATCAAGTCAACGCGTTGTAAAATTTTTGTCGCCAGGCAATTTTGCGAGTGCGTGTACCTTCTCGATCCCCTGGTGGAAATAAAGAAATGTTTTTCGTTGGAAAATCTTGGGAAGTTGTTCAACGTGGATAAAGAGATGCAATAACACAAAATATACGTAACGGTATTTAATCATTAAAACTCTTTTTATTTAAAAGTTACTTGCACCTTTAGGATGGGTCCACCAAGTAACCGTTACAGTTGAGGCGTTGGTCTCTATTAAGAAGCGTGCTAGGATGCCCATTTGTAACGACTACATTTCTGAAGCTAAAATACATTGCCTTAAACACCGCCGCAAAGTTGCTAGTTTATCGGTTTTTTATCGAATTCATTTCTTAGAATATGCTTCAAATCTTCATGGTCTAATTCCTTCATGTCCATTCTTCTATCGGACAGTTGAGTCAGAAAGCGATGGCGTGTATGTATAGAATTACAAATTTTTTTTTATACGGATAAATCCGTTTTTAACCACCTACTCGCCTGATGGAAAGCGATGATGTGGCCGAAGATGAAGCACGCAGACTTAAATAATAAAACCGAAGTCACGAGAACAGCGCGATAACCTATTCCGAATCAGCCCTGTTTTTTTTATAAATTGTCCCACTGCTGGGTGCGTGTCTCTTCTCATTGTGAGAAGGGTAAGGTCCACCACGCTGGCCAAGTCCGGGTTGACAGACTTCACACATCTTCGAGAACTTTTTTAAGAACTCTCTGACATGTAGTTTTCTTCACGGTCTTTTCCTTCACCGTTTGAAGTCATCTGCAATACACACATAACTTGAAAAAGACAGTGGTGCGTGCCGTGGGATTCGAACCCAGTATCACCTATTATGATTATAAAAAAACCTAATCTAAAAGCCCAAAAAGAATATCGCTTTTAATATTTTTGTGTTATCGTAGGACACGGGCCCGACATTAAGTACTCTGCAGGTGGGCCGAGCGGGAGCGGGTCCTCAAAATCCAGCTTTTACGGCTATAATCCATTACTCGAACAAAAGCTTAGCTTGTTTTTAAGATTTCTATGACAACGGGAACTGTTTGCTCCCATTGAGGCGATACGCGGTGGTGACGCTCAAACTTTGCTTCAAATTTTAAATCTTTACGGGAACAATATAATAATATTTTTTATATGTAATTCTATGAGGCAAACGATACGCTCTTCTGATGGTAAGAGTCTTGTCCAAAACCATAGCAACGGTACCCAGAATTTTGGGTACTAAAAAAGTCCAGGGATTTGTTGCTTTGGCGCTCATTAGTTTGATAGTCTTAATAAGTTCTAGAATTTTGTCAGCTGTAGTACCTACTCTTCAAATCGGAACATAGTAATGTTTACACAATTCTGCTTAGGTGCAAAATATATAAATATCGTAAGATAGCGTCAATACCCAAACTAAGCAAAGCTTATCTATGGGAGGCAGATAATAGATACAATACTTTTAGAGGAGGACAATTTTGAAGATTTTAGTTGACAGACTTAAAATTAATAAAAATATTGCAGTCATTGTCTAATAGATTGAAATGAAAAATACATCGACCTTAATGTCTAATTTAAAAACTTTATATTTTAAAAAATCACTACATATTATAGAACAAAGTTCTCCGCTGTGTCTGTCTGTTCGCGATAAACTTAAAAACTACTGAACGGATTATCTTACCACCAATAGATATATAACAGATATAATTTGTCAAGGTTTTGTGTAACTTGGTTGAAATATGATGATAATTGTTGGAAGTATCAGAAAAAGTCAAGCCATCTGGGAGCTTTCATCGAAAACGCTGCCTAATCCCATTGAGATATAACAAAACAATGCATATTGGGATATTCTTCTTTTATATATCTACATTTAGCGGTGGGATATATCTACCTTTTAAGGATAACTTTTTTTTTCTTTTTTTTGCCTGTCTAGTTGTTTGACCACAGTGACGATGCGGTCAAATATGGTAAAGTACACCTAACCTGGAATGGTACTGGCTCTCAAGTGAGGCTGCCGAAACACAACGTTAGATGCTTGGCGGCAGATTTTCAACTTGATGGTGGTAGCTAACCAGCCGAGTACTAGAAAGTACCCTACCACCTCGCTATGTTTTCCTTCACCGGCAGCTCAAGCTCATTGTTGGGGTTTGAACCCACGCCCTTCGGCTTGCAAACCGACCGCACTAACCACTGAGCTATTATCGCTACAAGCTTACTATAGATATTCTTACTACCCGTGCGATGCCGTCACTGCATCGTCACTGCCGTCGTCGATGCGTGGTGGGTCACTAGTAAATTATAATTTTGACTTTGACACACGTACTGTTTTCTATCGATCATAACATTTTCTTGGTGAAGATCTATATAGATAACCCTTAATGTTAGTGAATAGGAGAGAGACGAATATTAATTTGAGTAAACAAATTGTTAGCAATACAATTTAATTGATGATTTAGAGGGACTTCTCAAATGGAGGATATTCAAATTTCTCTTCACTGAAACGCGGGGCGAAATTTCCATCTATTTCTTAGTAGATTTCCTATTATACAATGTTATGCATATCGTAGAGTAGGAAATCTAACTTAAGTTAAAAAACAAACATAAATAAATATGTCCTGTCTAATATTTATTTCTTTCTTATTTGATAAAGAAAAAGTTTGTCATGTTAATATTTTGTATAATTTGTAGAAACAGATATATATCCATGTTGAGTATACTTTACAATAAGAAGCAATGTTAAAAAAATTTGCTCGGAAACTAGAAAGTTTCTTTTAGTTTGATTTAAACTTGCTTCAAGTAATTTGCCATGGTAAATTTGGCACAAACCTCCACTTTTGGCGGCAGATTTTCAACTTGGTGGTAGCTACCTAGCCGAGTAATAGAAAATACCTTACCACCATGCTATGATTTTCTCACGATGTTTTCTTTCACCGGCAGCTCGAGTTCATTGTTGTGATTTGAACCCATGCCCTTCAGCGTGTTATCCGACCACGCTAACCACTAAGCTGTAGCCACTAAAGTATCTTAAACAAAAACTAAAAATATAACACGAACTTATTATTGCACATTTTAATGATCGAAATAATAAATATCGTAGAACATTTCACACAGCGCCATCTAGCCCCAAACAAAGCAAAGCTTGTACTATGGGAACTATATAACTGATAGAATACTTTTTTGTAAATACATATATACTATACACAAAGAACACTCAGACAGAACAAACATTTATCGTCACATAAATGTTTATCCTGGTGGGAATCGACCCCACGCTCTACATCTCTAAAAGCAGGGCGAAAATAAAAAGTTAGACGTAGGATAATTTTTTTTTCGTTTCAAAGGTTTACGTCTGGAGTAGGTATATAAATAGAAGATATAATTGCAAGAACTTACTTTTTAATTAAAACTAAAAGCAGGTAAGGTTGGTCCTGAACTTTTAAATACTCAAAATACTGTTAAGGGTAGGTTTATTAAAATCTACCGGCCCGACCGGCACCCGCGGGCAATTTTTTTAAGACGTTACATTACCCTAACAGACTTTAGTGCCAATTATGTTTAAGGTTCACTTAACATTTGAAGGCTGAAGGGTCTCTCTCTCCTGAATTACAAGGAATAGCTATTACAGATTTTCATGAATTGTTACAGAAGACGTGTCTTGATTATAAATATCTTGTGGATGAGGGGCGCCAGTTACGGTACCATTTTAATTTCATAGCGGTAACAAGCTTCATAATATTTTAGGTTATTAATAGATTAAATAAATATCGGAAACATTTACTTGTTGGTAGATTTTTATAATAGGAGTGTCGTCTAGATATGTACCACCGCAGTACCAGATATTCTGGCGCTAAGCAGTAGTGTGTAAACAGTACTGTGTTCCGGTTTGAAGGGTGCTGCAGTAAGCGAAATTACAGGGCTGTTGAGACTAACCATGTAATGTATATTATTTATTTCGCTTCCAGCTACCTACTATTCTACGATCAATACTAGTCACTTCAACGAGTCTCAGGGTGTCCACTACGTTTGCCGATTCAAACTCGATCTCTCTTAAGCTCGATCACGAACACGGTCTTCAATGATATTCTAGTTAAAATTAAAATTTAATAATTTCCTTGAATGGTTTTAAAATAACCTACTAACCTAAGCTACACAATAAAATATGTTATGTTTACAGGAAATATTTATCTATGGGCATAGTCATTTAGGTATTTTAATGATATATGCAATAATGTTTTAATTAAGACACAATTATATTATCCTTAAACGAGACTGAAAAATTAATAATAAGTAAACAAAAACAACAATGTATATGTCTTAATCTGTTTTTTATAAAGTAGGTATGCTTCTGCTGGGTGCTGTAGTCATTATAAGAAAAACATAGTCCACGCTAGCTAAGTGCCGGTTGGCAGATTTCACATATCTTAAAGGACGAATAAGACGTTCTCCTGATGGTAAGAGATAACGCCTGTCCATGATCGATGCAGCGATACACAGAACTTTGAGTAGCAAAACAAAGTTTTTTAAAATGTAATAGTAATGAGACGAACGATACGCTCTCCTGATGGTAAGAGATAACTCCTGTCCATGACTATTGCAGCGATACACAGAACTTTGAGTAGCAAAACAAAGTCTAGGACATCGCCGCTTTGGCGCTCATTACTTTGAGACTTTCGATGGTTAATCTCAACAGTTCTGTAATTCAAGCTGCAGTATCTTTTAAACCGGAACACAGTAAAAAGAAAAATCACAAAAAAAATTAAATAAAAATTATTTAGTATTCGAAATCTCCGCGAATCCTATGCAGGTTTCCTCACGATGTTTTCCTTCCCCGTTTAAAGCTAGGACATTCGTATTGACGCATAACTCAACTAATACATTCTGTGATATACTAATAAATAATTACTTTAAAACAAAGACGCCGTCGAGATCGCTGCCGTGCGGTAGGGCTGTATTACCATGCTCAACTTTTGGCATGGGTAGGTCCTAGCTCTGGGGTCAGCCGCTTTGAAAGGTCTTTAATAAAAATGTTTTAATCGGGTTATCGCATAAATTGGAAAACAAAGACAGACGGTATATAGGTATAAGTAATAACTAGGCTGCCGTAGCTTCTTAATATAATATGCCTTAAAATCTTTGAATCAGAAATATGATATTCGTCACGTACCTTTTAAACGCGCTAACTTGCTATAATCCCCAAAATGGTGAACTGCCAAAGTTTCGGTCGCCTGAAGTTGAAACACAGATGAAAAGAAAATAGACATCTTTAGAACGTGGTAATAAAAAACCGGCTAAGTGCGAGTCGAACTCGCACACGAAGGGTTCCATACCATTATTTATAAAAATGGCAAAAAAATCTTGTCTGTTGTATGGGAGCTTTAATTTTTAAAGTGCGTGGGTTCAAACCTCCACAATGAGCTTGAGCTGCAGGTGAAGAAAAACATTGTAAGGAAACTAGATCAATTTTACTTAGTGGTAGATTTCCTTAGCAGGAGGTCGTTTAGGTAGGTAACACCGCAGTACCAGATATTCTACCGCCAAGCAGTGATGTGTACACATTACTATGTTCCGGTTTGAAGGGTACTGTGGCTAGCAGCCAAATTACAAGGCTGTCAAGACTAACCATCGAAAGTCTCAAAGTAATGAGTATCAAAGCATCGATGCCCTGGACTTTGTTTTGCTAATCAACTTTCTATGTATCGCTGCTATGGTCATGGACAGGCGTTATCTTTTACCTTCAGGTGAGCGCCTCGTTCGACTCATTACATTTTACATATAAAAAAATCCAGGCTAGTGTTTACCATCTTCGACTACACCATCACTTAACATCAGATGAGCTGCGGTCAAACACCAAGCTTGTAAACAAAAAAACTGCCAAGTGCGAATTGGACTCGGGCACCGAGTGTTCCGTACAAACCTGTAGGTATATAAGTAAAAGTTATGGTTTTTTTATGGTAATTTATGCTTTTCGCAATTTTTCCTTTATCTGTGTTATAAGACGTTGCTTCGTACCAAATTTCAAGATTCTGAGTTCATGGAAAGTACCCTGTAGGTTTTGATTCCCTTGCGAGTGTTGAAAATTTGCAGCATAAACGGCTATATTATATTATGATTGCGTTGTCTTAGAAGTTTAATTTTTTTCACAGCTCTAAGGGACAGTAGACCTGAGTATTTGATATGAATTACAGCTTGATATCTCCACGGGCTCCTGAGAAAAAGGGTCTTGACAGACAGACAGACGGACAACAAAGTGATCCTATAAGAGTTCCGTTTTTTCCTTTTGAGGTACGGAACCCTAAAAATAGTTGATAATTTAACAGCTTATGCTATTAGACTACAGAAATAAAGAGAGTCAATGGCGCATTTATACATATACTATTCGATGTGACGTCTATTGATAATAGTCCTTGTGAAAACAATCTCGAGAGATGAGACCGTTTCAGTTTGGAAAATCTTTTCATTTGTATATCAAATGATTAAATGAGAGACATGAGTTTCTGAATTCATTATAGAGAATTGAAATTCAAATGAGAACTTTTAAAAGCTTTTCCACTTTGTTCTTTGTATACTTTTGTAAGAGTACATTTTATATTTCGTAGTTGGAATAAATCTTAACGAACCTATCGTGAAAGGAGATTTTAATAATATTTAAATTTTGTATCATAATATTTGATAGCTCGTTTTCTAGAAAACGTAGTTACTCTAAGCAAATGGGTGAGAAACTGAAAAGAAAATAATTAGTGTTACAAGGTTGAATTCGCAGAATACCTGTACGTAAAATGCCGACCGTCTAAAAGTTTAAACATGAACAATTAACCTAAGAGTCAAACTGTTAATAAATAAATAAATATTTGAGGGCTTTTTATCCGCCATCTAAATAAACCTAACACGTACTATAGCAAACAAATAACTAATAGAGTACTTGAATACTTTTTTGCATATTTATAACACAGTACCTGGATGACCGAGCTTTGCTCGGGTGAAAACACGGTAAAAACGACGTTTTCTAAAAATGAAACCTAGCTAGATCGTTTTATCGCCCCCGAAACCCGCTGCATACTAAATTTCATGAAAATCGTTGGAGCCGTTTCCGAGATCCAGAATATATATATATACAAGAATTGCTTGTTTAAAGATATAGATAGATATCTAGATAGATAGATACGAAACAAACATAGAATTTAACATCTACAACAAAATATTTGTCCTGGGTGAGAATTAAACCAGCACCCCAAAGCTTGGGAAGTAGAAAAACATAAATGAATGATCAAAATCAAATTATTAATATAATAAATATTATAAATAAATATTGTAGGACACATTACACACAGCGCCATCTGACCCCAAACTAAGCAGAGCTTGTGTGATGGAAGTCAGATAACTGATAGAATATATAAATACTTTTTTTTTTTTTTTTTTTTTTTAAATATTATTGCCTAGGATATAATATTATTATTATATTACCTAGGAATTGATGAGGGCGGCAAAAATGTAACAGCCTATATTTGGGAAATGTGTAAATTCGCCACTAGCCACTATATCACTGTCACCTATCAACATATCACGTCGATCTACCACTACAAAGGCTTATAGCTGGCACCAATTTGATATTTATTTATTATTAACCGACTTCAAAAAATGAGGAGGTACTCAATTCAACTGTTTTTAAATGTATGTTACCTCAGAACTTTCGACTGGGTAAACCGATTTTGATGATTCTTTTTTTATTTGAAAGCTGGTGCTTTTCGTGTGGTCCCATTTCAATTTGGTCCAGTTCTGACAATGGTATCCATGAGAAAACCATATCACGCCGGTTTTTAGGGTTCCGTACCCAAAGGGTAAAAACGGGAACTTCGCTGTCTGTCTGTCCGTCCGTCTGTCTGTCGCCAGGCCGCATCTTAAGAACCGCGATAGCTAGACAGTTGACATTTTTACAAATTATGTATTTCTGTTGCCGCTATAACAACAAATACTAAAAACAAAATATTTAAGGGGGGGGGGGGGGGGGGGGCTCCCATACAAGAAACGCGTTTTTTTAAATGTTTTTATAGATAATGGTACGGAACCCTTCATGCGCGAGTCCGACTCGCACTTGACCGCTTTTTTTATTAATATTTCTATGGAGTACTGAACACCGTGTATACAATGCACTGCAGTTAAGCTGAACGAAACCAATAATCGGATCTCATCATCTAGTACGTAGTACATTTATATCTCTGTGCAAAACCAAGTATTTTAAATACAATAGTTATAGCGCCCGCAGTGGAGCTTCGCACATACTCGAGATAAAACAATTCAACGTGCGAGCGTTAACCTAGGCAAGCACTTACTTATCTGCTGAATACACTCATTGAATATTAATCGCGAAGATTAATTGCCATGTGGTTGTAGTTGGCGATGCTTGTCATAAAATTATGTCAATTTTTAGATAATTTATTGATTTAGGCATTACTTTGCGGACTTTCGTTTTTTCGTATTCTGGAGTTATCTAGTCATTATGTGAGAGTTAGGACGGACAAGAAGGCCAAACACTATACTTATATAATTTCTTTTGACCTAACAAGGTGACTGTCTTGTTAGGTCATTTAGTATTATTGAAAGAGGTTATTGTTTCAAAAGAAAATATTTTTTGATGAACTATTTTCTAATTTTGAACCGGCAAGACAACTCCATTAATACTTTTCCACACAATAATATTCTAAAATGTATAATATTTAATATATCTATCTATCTAATAACTTTAAACGAGCAATTATTTTATATATGTATATTCAATATATACATAAATATCTATATCTTCAAACGAGCAATTCTTGTATATATATATATATATATATATATATTCTGAATCTCGGAAACGGCTCCAACGATTTTCATGAAATTTTGTATCCAGGAGGTTTCGGGGGCGAAAAATCGATCTAGCTAGGTTTCATTTTCAGAAAACGTCGTTTTATCCATGTTTTCAGCCGAGCAATGCTCGGTCAACCAGGTACTATAATCTGAAGCTCGCAAACGGCTACAACGCTTTTCATGAAATTTAGTATTCAGAGGGTTTCGGGGGCGATAAATCGATCTAGCTAGGTTTCATTTTCAGAAAACGTCCCTTTTTAAATTTTTACAGCCGAGCAAAGCTCGGTCATCCAGGTACTAATACTAATACTAAGTACTAATACTAAGTACTAATACTAAGTACTAATACTAAGTACTAATACTAAGTACTAATACTAAGTACTAATACTAAGTACTAATACTAATACCAGGTACTTAATATATATGTATAAAATGAATTTCGGAAACGGTTCCAACGATTTTCATGAAATTTAGTATGCAGGGGATTTCGGGGGCGATAAGGTCTATTACCAAAAAAAAAAATGCAAATTGGTCATCCAAGGACTTATTGTATAAACAAACAAAATCAGTACTTTTACCTTAAATATAAATAGAACTTGTTATCTCTCAGTAATAGGTACTGCAAGATAAATAGATGTAACATGAGGGTATTCTATCACTTGTCTAAGTGGAACGGTACAATGACTTACTTGAGGTACTGTTTTGTGATTACTTGTGTTTTACACTTTTCAAGCACTATTCCTATAAGTGATTATAAGTCGTATAAAGGTTATAAATTGTATGAAATTTCTGGCGAGAAGAATGTATTGAAGAAAGTAATTAATTACGTCACCAAAAATTTTGTAAGTACGACTTTACAAGGTAGGTATTTAAAAAATTACTCATCACATATCGAATTCAACCATCATCGTCGAACTGTGGTTTTGGTGGTAACGCGGAAACAATCACGATGACCCATGGGTTTTTTTTCTAAGCATTGTTATATAGAGTAGATACTTTTGTATAAAAAATAGTGACGACTTTACTAAAAGTTTCGATGGAGTCATGTTTTACCACATTATATTACTTTCACACAAACGCAAGTAATTTGGAATTTTATAAATAAAACACGATTTTTTTTTTGTGTTTTTTAACACAAGGAAAAAAATATACTCAATGCGGCGACGCGATCTGTCCGTGTTCCCGCCAAAAAACCCATTTATATTTTTTTTTCTCTTTCTTCTGGGCATCGCTCTCTGTACATTCAGCCAGTTTCAATGTTTCTGTATTTTGTGTGCAGTTTTCAGCTTCTTTATCTTTATAGGCAAAGTGCACTCTTAGTCAATTCCAGTCCATGCCAGTCAAATCTAGCCATGCTTTAGTAAAGTAGTGGCGACTATAGTAGCTTCGATGGAGTTTTGGAAGCAACACGAAAAGTTATGTTTTACCACATTATAACACTTTCCCACACTTGCGCTTGTAATTCGGCACTTTATGAATGAAACACCACTATTATTTAGTAGTGATTATAATAGTAGTACCTACTGTTTTTTCAAATAATTAATATAAGAAATAAATAACTAAGAATAATTAATGGCTTTTCAGGATATACCTTTTCACGAGCATATGAGTTCCAAGGCACACATTCTTCTGCCCCCAAATGTAGCGGACACTTTCGAACACTTATCCGACATCGCACAACTGAAAACTAAACTCATTATCGAAGATTATTCTGAGTAAGTAACCGGAGGAAGCGAAGAAAATCCCTGGTAAAAAACGTGAACTAACATTAACCTATATGAACTACTAATTGAATGCGTGAATAGTTTCACACGCGTGTTTTGGGATAAAAAGTAGTATATGTATTAATCCAAGGTATGCACTCTATCTGCACTCCACATTTCATCCAAATACGTGTAGCCGTTACGCAAGACGCAAACTTTTAACACATATAATTTCACATTTAATTATTGAAAAGAGAGATGAGATATTTTTTTTCTTTGACATTATAATAAATGTTCACCTTTAAATCAGCCCTGTTTTTACATATTGTCCCACTGCTGGGAGCTGGCCTCACTGTGTGATGAAATAAAATATTGAGTGTTGAGTATATTCCAGATCTTTTTTAATAACCCTTGGATATGTAGATTTCCTCGTGATGTTTTCCTTAACCGTTTAAGTCAGCGACAATAGGCATATAACTTAGAGAAGACAGAGGTCCGTTCCGTGGGATTCAAACCCGTTTTAATCTGCAAATAGAGGAAAATACTCATTTTATTTTGGTTAAGTCCATTTTGAAAATATTTACGTGAAATTGCTTACTTTAGGGAGTGTCATTGTCGCGTGATAGTCGTGTATAATTTTCTGTGTACAGGATCATCCGTGCGGAAAATATATCCCCACGTGGCAATCAGTTTTCCTGGACCTCCTACTATGATGTCGACGACGTAAGTAACATTCTAAAGAAAAAATATCTAGTACATTATAAATAAAAATATCTAGTACATTATAAAGAAAAATATCTAGCAAATTCTAAAGAAAAATGTCTAGTACACGATCTAAATTGGTTTATCACTAATGCTGGTCTACAATTTATATCTAAGACCAGAATGTACTTCTTGAATCCATTTCAATAGAAATCAAGACTGGAAAAGTACCAGAGAAGATGGCTGGAGAAATTATTTTGATTCTAGGCATCGTCGTCTAGGTAGGTACTACCGCAGTACCAGATATTCTGCCGCCAAGCAGTAGTGTGTAAACATTACTGAATCCGGTTTGAAGGGTACTGCAGCTAGCGAAGTTACAGAGCTGTTGAGACTTACCATTGAAAGTCTCAAAGTAATGAGCGTCAAAGCAGCGATACCCTGGACTAGTTGTTATTGAAACTTATTTGTATCGCTGCAATGGTTATGGACCATGCGTCTCATCTCTTACCATCAGGAGAGCATCTCGTATGTTGTAAGGGTAGTAGGTTAGCGAATGAAAACACGGTCAAAAAAGACAACAAGATAACTTTGGTAAACTAAAACCTACGAGCTTCCTTTCGCCACGCTAAAGCTATACATTTCATTTTAAATTTAGAATGTGCGCATTATCTCCGTTTGATACTATATATGGTATGATTCCTTAAAAAAAATAAGTTGTGTTGCAATTTTAGGTTATAAAATCCGTGAAATTGGACTAGTTTGGACGTCACATACTCTGCGATACACGCGTATTGATGCTTCGATAGTCATCTCATTTGACAAAATATGATTATTACTTTAAGAGATACGAGAGAATAATTGAATCCTTATAACTGCTAAATTAAGAACCCTCCATTTTGCGTAGTTAGTCTGGTGAAAATAATGCTTTTATCGGCAGATATACAATTATTTACGTAACACAAGCGCTGCGTACGCGGACTCGACCGAAGTGATCGTGGGAGGGGAGAGTTACGAGGGACGGCAAATACTAGGTCTCAGGATAAACACGCAGAAGGACCGCGATGACAAACCCGTTATGTTCATTGAATCGGGTACGTGTTTGACAAACACTAGCCCTTGGGCCTTTTTCCCACGAAGCTATTGACAAGCGACTCGTGCTTTGGACTTATATCCTTCTTACTTACTTACTGTAGCTATCATTTAATTTAAATATGTACGTAAACACCGATAAAAGTTGACAACGCGCTTGCCAAGTTTTTGGCGACAACGCAAAAAGAGTCGTGGTCGCCCAGTGTATTTTTTCTGTTGTTTTATTCATAAAGTGCTGAATTACAAGCGTGAGCGTGGTTCCAAAACTCCGTTGAAGCTTATAGTAAAATACTGGACTTGACCAAGACTGGTCTTTGACTATAAAGATAAAGTAGCTGAAAACTGAAGACTGCACACAAAATACAGAAACACTGAAACTGACAGAATACACAGACACACACTTTGTGAATACTGCCAGAGCTAAGTTTTTGATATTTTAAGGGTCAAGTTAAAATGAAGCAAATAAATATTAGTCACAGTCAAAATCACATTTATTAATTTATTTTATTTAACAAAACAATAGTCATAGCCTTGGTAAAGGAAACCAGCGTACTTCTGAAATAGTGCTTATTACCAAAGTGCCGTACACATTAACATAAACGCAAATTTGGAAAAATATGTTTTATTAATTTATAAATAAGGTAGAAAATAGAAAATTACAAAGGGCAAACGGGAACATTAGATTTTGCACTAGGAAAACCTGTGTCGCACAATCCAGTGTCTTCAGTATTACATTTTTACATACAAGTAGGCTAGTATATTTTTGTATATATATGTAGTAGGTTATTATTGCAGCGATTTAATTTTTCTAGCATTCTAGCAAAACTTATCATGCTAGATGCGTGCTTCACGAGACTTAAGTATAGTATGAGAATAAAGTATCTCAATGGTTTTAGAAAGAATAAACAAATGTATTCGAATTGAGATACATCGTGTGCGAAAACTGAATTGATAGAGTTGATCATTAGTTTTAATATAACCGCTTTGCTTGTGAATATTTTATCTCTCGTTTTTATTTGTAGCAAAACCTATCTAATCTTTATTAATTTGATTTTAGGGATTCATGCTAGAGAATGGATAACTCCCGCTACCACAACCTACTTTATAAACCAGCTGTTGACGAGTGACAACCCTAATATTACCACTATGAGAGATCAATTCGACTGGCGAATCTTTCCGACGGTGAACCCTGATGGATATCACTATACTTTTACGAGGGTTAGTGTAATGCCGAATTAAAAACTTAGCTACTTTAAATTTGAATACAACAAGCCTTTATTGGTTAAGGGCTAGATGGTGCAGTGTAAAAAGATGTCCTACAATTACGTTTGTATTAACTTTATTCAGGATCGAATGTGGAGGAAAACTCGGTCACGGTCAACATGGAGATGCTACGGAGCGGATCCCAACCGCAACTGGGATTACGACTGGGGCAGTAAGTTTACCTTTCACACAGTCGAAGAGATACACTCGGCAAGGGACAAATTACGATTTTTTTTAATGTAAAAGTAATGAGACAAACGTGTCGCTCTCCGGATGGGATGAGATAACATTTGTCCATAACCATTGGAGCAATACACAGAACTTTGAGTAACATTAAAAAACGCCCGACACAAAATCCAACATAGCTAAGAACACTCCCGACTAATTCACCTTTCAAACAAAAAATTTAAATCAAAATCGGTTCATCCGGTTGGGAGCTACAATTTCACAGACAGATACATACACACACAGACACGTCAAACTTATAACACCCCGTCGTCTTTGCGTCGGGGGTTAAAAACAAAGACCAGGGCATCACTGGTTTGGCGCTCATTACTTCGAGACTTTCGATGGTTAGTCTCAACAGCCCTGTAATTTTGCTAGCTGCAGTACCGTTCAAACCGGAACACAGTAATGTTTGCACACCACTGCTTGGCAGCAGAATATCTGGTACTGCGGTGGTACCTATCTCGATGACCTTCTGCTAAGGAGACCACCACCAAGTGAATTGAATAGATTTTAAAGATCAAATCAAAAGTACGACAGCCGACGAACATGAATAAAAACGCTAAATAAAGTCAAAATCATAGCACAACCAAAAATACCGATATCATAAGTATAAGAAAAAGAGAGTCTGAAGTAAAAATACGACTTATGTTAACAAAAAAAAAAACAACTGAAAAAAAAAACGCATTTCTTTTGGTCTGGTTGAGCTGTTTAATATATATTTTACCTAATGGACTCGAGTTGTTTTACCTTGCATAGACAGATAACGTTATATACTTCCTTTTTTTGTGTTTTCGAGTAACAAGATTCACGCTGGAGCACCTAAAGAAAAATAAATGCAGTGTTCGTTTAGGCCTTTTTAGCTTTTCTAAATTATAAACACGAGTAAATTCTATTGTTAAATTTATTAAAACATATTGTATTTTTGTTCTGTCTTGCCTAGACTATAGTTCTTCCAGCGATCCATGTGACTATCAAGTATACGCAGGGTCGCAGCCATTCTCAGAGGTGGAAACCAGGACTCTTTCTCAGTACATCTCTGGTATTGAGAACCTTCTGGGCTACGTGGCCTTCCATTCATATGCGCAGACGCTGCTGTTGCCTTATTCTGACTCCATAGAACACGTGGATAATTATGACGACTTGGTAAGACTATTGTTAACGAATTGGAAAATATATGGGATATCTCGTTCCAACTTTTTAAGTCTGCATTTTTGTGTTCGTTTAACAAAACTGCACCTGTACAGACAACTATGGATAAAAATTAAATATAAAGATAAATGATGATGATGATGATGATGATGAATTTCACAGTAAGGAGTACAATATAGAGAGAAAATAATACATTGAACTTAATTAATACTAGAGGTGACATGACAATTCAGAGTATTAACAGGTAAACATTGGACCCCAAACTAAACACGAGGCTTGCGTCTTGGGGACCGAGTGCATTTTTTTTTTTCAGAATATTCTGTGACTTTAATCAAAAATACTTAAAATGGCATAAAAGTAAGCACTTAAAGTGTAGTGTATTACAAATATTACTAAACACTGTACAAACTAAGAATAAGACTTTCAGTCTCGTTGTAGCTTAACGTAACTGGCCATTCTCTGACGTTTCTCCTAAAGACGAAATTAATGAGATATGGGTTTTGGGAAATGTTCTTATTGCAAAGTTATCACAAGCGTTGCAAAGTTAAGACTTGAACAGTATAAGTGAAGTACAAGACATAATACAAGTCATATTTATAAGTCCAAAAAAATCATTAAAAATGTCAAGATATTAAAACACGTCAATATAAAAATATGTTAAACGTAACATATTTTACAACGTATGTTATATATGATATGGCGATTAATGTCATTTTTTTTTTTTTACTTTTTTGTTTTTAGGTGACAATCGGTAAATTGTCTCTAGAATACGGTAAGATGGTGAATGGAGAGAAATACGAAGGTCCTGGCACCGCGGCTGAAATTTTGTGTAAGTACTAAAAACCTGCACATATGAGAGTTCTTATAGTTCTTAAATATATAAATAATCAGCCGATCCGCACGTAGTTAGCATAGAGGACTAAAGCCTTACCCTTCTTACAAGAAGAGACTGCTGTGGGACAGTTTATAAAAACAGGACAGAAATCTTTGTAGAAATCTAGAATATTCCGTTTCATGGTAGATATTCCAAAAACTAAGCTAAGATACTAAGCGGCTCGGTTCCACCTTCACAAAACATACCGCTGAATTTGCTGCCCGAGTGGGTGTTACCCGTCAGATATAATCTGGGTGCCTTCTAGTCACGAGTGAATCGGATTCTTCTAGCAATCATACAAAATCGTGGTTAATCTCAAGCCTATTTGTCATCAAGTCAAATCACTATATATTAGAAAATATGGATCTTATATTTTATCGTTTGCAGATAGAGCTTCAGGCGGCAGCATGGACTGGGTCAGGCATGCCCTAGGAACCCCTCTCGTGTACACTTACGAACTGCGAGGGCTGTACTTCCACTGGCCAGCCAGCAGGATCCCAGAGCAAGGGGAGGAGGTTACTCAGATGATGCTGGGTCTCGTGGATGGCGCCAGGGATCTAGGTTACTTTTAGACCCTACAGTGATTTCTAGAAATAGTAAGCAGCTTCTTATACTTCTAAAAAAGGTCTTTATAGAACCGGTATTTGTAGAATAGAATTTTAGTATTTGTAAAATGCAAAACTTAAGCAGACCTCTGCGGGGTTAAATAGTGTTTAAATCCTAATTAATGTAAACTATCAAATTTGTAATGTGTGAATAAATTTACAATATTTTTTATAGTTTAAGCTGCATTCGTATACTTTTAGAAGGTTTACTAAAATGAATGAAACAGTTTTTAATTGTTTGTGTCAGCAATATTTCTAAGGACGATAAACAATGCTGTGTGAATCATCCCTAAATAGCCCTAGTACATACACGAAATAAATATGGTAATATTAATCTAAAAATTATATACATATCTTTTATCCAAAGCCACCTTAATTACTGTTGTCTTTCTAAAGTTTCCAAGGCAAAGTATGAATGAGAAATGTTTCTTTTTAATATACCCAAATACTTCAACGAGCTGGGTTGGCACGGTTAGATGCTGGTAGGGGGAAATGCACAATATCCCCCAAGCGGGACGTCATTGCAGGACTTATCACCTCCATTTCGAACAAGAATACTCCAAAATCAGTTTAAGAAGTTTATTTTTAATTAGGCCTAAATAATAACACATGAAATACTTAACAATACTAACTCGCTAAACTAGTTAGGTAAATAAATAAATAAACAAGTTTGTAGACAAATGCACTTTTTACATTATTATAGGTAATTACTGGCCTGCTGGCCAACCTGCACTTGGCCAGCATGGTAAACTATGACCTACGCTAATACGTAGTATATAAATACAGGACTGATCTGGATATTTATATGGTATAAAAAAAAGTTCTAAAAGATTATATCAGTTATCTTTCCTATAGTGCCTCATATTATCGCTTACCATCAGGCGAGTTGGAGGTTTAACGCGGAGTTATACTTTTTTTTTTAATTTTCTAATAAAATGATGTTATGTGAAATTACTATTTTTTTATTTCTATAATAAACGACAAATATTTATCTATCGTAGCTATGGAACCCTACTATAAACACATAATTCAAAAAATTCAACATAATTGAATATAAAAACCAACTATTTATGTTCCTGTTTTAGAACTTTGAAATATCATGCTTATCTGTATCCCCCTTCTTTCCTTTCTTTGCACTTTCTCCGTGGATGTCAGCCTTCGCCTCTATTAGCACTGCGTCATCTTTAGAGCTGATCGGGATGTCTTCGAACGGACTATCACTAATTACTTCAATGTCTATCTGAAATATAGTAATACGTATATATGTATATATCGCAAGATCAAAACTCAAGTCCACGCAAACAAAACCACGGGCACTGGCTATTAAAAATAAAACATGCTAGGTTTTTTAAAATATTTTTTTTTATCTATATTAATTATGTATATTTAGTTTATTCTAAATATTTTTTATTTAGTTTAAACTAGCGACCCGCCACGGCTGCGCTCGTGTTTACACGGGGCGTTTGATCTATCTCAAAGGCAGTGTCAATGAAAGCTCCCAGGTGGCTTGACTTTTTCCGACACTTCCAACAATTATCATCATATATATCTTGACAAATTATACACCTAAACTTTCCACATGGATCACTCTATCTATTGGAGAAACTCGCAAGATAATCCGTTCAGTAGTTTTTAAGTTTATCAGTTTGACAGACATTTATTTTTAGACATTTATCAATAAAAAAAATAAAATTTAAACATCATTGTGCTGTCAACGTCAAGTGTGACTTCTCGCTGTCAAAATCACAAGCGGAGCGACGAGCGTAAAAAAGCACTTTGCACCGAGAAGGCGCCCGCGCACCATGTCTGCGACGAATGTCTCGTTCTCGCTATCTTGTGCTGATCTTTGACGTCATGTCATCATAAATCTCGATGAAGGCCCTGCTGCGCTTTAAAATATATTTTATTGTGTAATGCATCAAGGTTTATGTTTGTTTTTATTTGTTGAGGTCGGAGAAAACAATTCTGGAATAATTTTGTCCTTACCGAATATCGAACGAAATCGCGGGCACAGTATAGTAATAAGTATTTACATAGGTATATATCGCAAGGAATATTGAAAACTAATACAGCAGATTTTTTTTTTACGCCCCCCTTTCCAAACATTTTTCGTTCGGAAATCCGCTATATTAAATCAAACGCACGATTCCGGAATTGAGCTACAGAGTAACACTTTAAAACTAAAAAGGCGACATCAAAAAACATGTTGTGGGAAATAAAGCTCGGAAGAAGAATAAGAAGAGAGATAAGTTGTAGTCGCGTCGTCTACTTACCCCATTAATATTGTCATCATCCACGCAAGAATGAGATTTATGGCTATACCTACTGCTTTTTTCTGACGCGAGCCTCTGTAAAAAAAAATATGTATTATAAATTGTACGCATTTTTTCCAAATGTAACTAAATCATTTTTTTGTAATTATTTATCTATCCGTAGCAATGATAGCTCAGTGGTAAGTGCGGTCGGTTCACACACTGGAAAGCGTGGGTTCAAAGCCCGACAATGAACTTTGAGCTGCCGGTGAAGAAAAATATCGTAAGGAAACCATAGAATCGCGATAGGGTACTTTCTAGTTCCTACTGGGCTGGACAGTTTTCAACTTGAACTTGAACCTTCAGGTTGAAAACCTGCCGCCAAGGAATTTTTGGTTGTGTAAATTTTATAATAAACAAAAAAAATAGTATACTCACAATACTTCGCCTTCTTACAGACTCTCTGAGAACATTCAACTTTTTCTTCTCCTCCCTTTTAAAGAACCCGTGCTGAAACATTAAAATTACATGTTTATATAATTATAACTAAAGTATATTAATTAAATAAGTGTAGATATCGTTAGTGTGTTGCGTGTGGATGTTAGGAGTATTGGAGAGAGTGCTTTGTCCTCTGTATCAAAGGTGTTTCGTATAAAACAACACATCCTAACCTAAATCGCTCGCCGTGGTTTGACGATGCGGGTTGAATTTTTTTTTTTTTTTTTTTTTATCGAAATAAAATTGACAAAGTCGCCTACATTTATATCACATTAAATAACATACTATAGATTTTTTTAGTAAGTTTGAAACATAACCGAACCCTCTGTAAATTTAAGTTTAAATTTATTTTGGGTGTAATATTAGAACAGTATATGTCTATTCCGTGGTGGTGCCGGCGTAAGAATAGTACCCACCCTCTCTACCCGTGGTTGCCGTAAGAGTCGGCTAAGGGATGTAATCCGGAAGATGGGCAGCAGCGTCTTCCTTGAACAATCTTACCTAACTGCGCTTGCCAAACCGCCTGCCAAGCGTGGCGAGTATTAGCAAAACCTCCCCAGGAGGAGGCCTATGTCCAGCAGTCGACGATCTATGGCTGATGATATGTCTATGTATTTGTTAAATATATAGTTTTGTATCGATTTATCTGCACACCACCATCTTTATGTGATTATGGTCTCCACATAACAATTCTAGTGTGGAGACCACTGGTTTAAACAAAAAAATAATATTAATGTACTAAGATGTCTTATCCCATTTTTAGTTAGTGTATAAGTTGGGTAAGTTTATTGTTATGAAGCATATCTTGTACAAATATTTTAAAAAAATATCTAAGCAAATAAGTACATACTTTTTGTTAGCTAATATGATCCAAGTACGTACCTTACACAAACAGTAGGTAACCAGAGCCAACAAGAGAAGAGCTAAAACGGCGGCAGCCAGCCCTATCAACATCTGATTGTTTTTGAACGACATATCTTTGTTTATTTTGATGTCACTTACGAGGCTGAAAATGTAGATAACTACATTAAAATAAAGACATCGCAGCGGGTCGAAGTCTGAATAGCTGAGCATTTGCTCGAGGCGGAATCCGATCATTGGATTGAACTCCACGATCCTGTAGTCCTCCCACTAAGCCACATTACTATTCAAGAATGGTTCGTGAAGCGATTGAAATAAGAAAACATCGCAATTTTAGCCGACAAGATAGATTTAAGTTATCGGCGTCGTGGAATTCAGTCATGAGCAAATGCTCATATTGGTGTAATTGAAGATAATTTGCTGATATAGTTATGTTTTATGCCGCGTTGACAACTTACGTTTATATTAGACCAAAAATTGGATCACTTTACCCACACTTTTCACCGACACGACCCGCATTCTCCAGTCAGCTTGTGAACGCTGATTTTGCAACAAGATCGAAACGTTGCGAGACGTAAATACGAGGTAAATAAATAACTGGTTTATATTAATTTGTGTGCGATTAAGTACCGGTGATAAACATAGTTTTGTGTACTAAATGTAAAAAAAAAAAAACTAAAAAGAAAAAAACGGAAACGAATATCCTTCAACATATAAGATTTAAGTCGTCAAAAAAATATTTTCAACTTTACTTAAAGGAATTTTTAGTAATTTTTTTCGTGCTAGCAATCTGTGAAGTCTGGGTTAGAAAAAGAGAAGAGCCGACGACTTTAAAACAAAATTGTATTAACAAACGATATATTTTGATTATTTATTTATCGGTCAGGTAACAAAAAATAGTTATAGTAGAAAATACAATTATTACAAACATATATTAGTTTAAGGACTCTTTTTTTTCTATTAGATCAATATCTGCTTTCTTAAAATCCGTATAAAATAAAAATATACACACCTTTCTTGAATATACTCTGCCCCATCTAATCTAGAATCCATGTACAGCTTTATTTGAGATGTCACGTTTATTTTTCGTCCTCCTTTTAAACTCTCAACTGATGAGAAATGAAACAATTTACCGAAATTAGTAAGAATTAATGTTCGTAGATTAACATGTTATAATATTTAAGTAAGTGTGATCAAGCTTAGTCAACGTCATTGCGTAAAATTCGACAGGATATTATCACAAATCATAAACAAACTATTTATTTTAAGTGTAAATCGGACTCTATGCAACTGCACAATATATTATCGTATTAACACCTTACCAACTCCATTTCTTGCCATCTCCATCCACGCAATAACTGTCCTGGTGTTGTCACCCCCAAGAAAGACAGGACACGTAATATTATAATTATTTTCTCCCTTCGATACGCTACAATCTGTCGCGCCAACCTGAAAGAAGAACTTGCTATATTCCTGATTGCAATATAAAAAAATATTGTACTACGTTGACACATAGAGCCATCTAGACCCAAACTACGCAAATCTTTTAGTATAGGAATCAAATAATTATTTTCAGAATACTTGTATTTATATTTTTGTAAATACTTATTCATAATAAGTATGTACATACATATATACATTTAGAATGCACAGACAGAAAAAACTTCTAGATTCATCACCTAAATGTTTGTTCTGGATGAATGAACCACTTTCGTCAGCTCAAAAAGCTGCGCTACTTGTGCAAAATATCGAATTCTTGCTTTATTTTAATATAATCATGTTAATAACTCACCTTCGTAATAAAGGGTCTGTCTTCCACCTCAATAACGACAACGCTGCCCCACGACACAGAACCAATATTTATAATCTAAAAAAATAAAAAAATTACTGTGTCTTCGCAGCCAAAAACTGCAACATTCTCCATTGGATTGAACGGTGTATCTTGTGAGCGAGTATTAAACTGCAATATTCTTTAATCGAACTGCGAGCGAGTGAAAATAACATATATATCTACCGTAAAGAAAATATAAATATAGTAATTGCTTGGGTCACTTAATTTTACAAATACCAATATTTTATTATTAACACCAAAGTTACAGGTCATATGTCAATAAACTGAAAATGCCAATACAGCCAAAAAAAAAATACTTGCTAGTAATTCAATAATCTCTCATTTTTAAATAATTATCAAACTCATAAAACAAGGTCTCATGAAACCAAAAAAGCTTAACTTGCTTCTGAAGCACGCGATGGAAGGTGCATCCGAATTTATATTAAACTACCTGTATAGCTTTAGAGATAATCAAGAGATATCAGAACAATCGTGAGAAAAACAAATTTATAGCTTAGATTAAATTGCGTTTAAAAGCCTACATTTGACGTCAAATTAACCGGACTATATACCTGACAACACACAGATAGTAGACAAAGTTTCCAGCTTTTACTGACCTTGTAATATTGTTTAATTGTATAAGTATTTTATATTATCACTTGCCATGTATGTTATATTTGTGCTAGAAATATAATATATCTAAGTAGGTACTTTATATAATGATTTTTCGACAAGCCAACTTCTTATTCTTAATTCTTACCTTGTATTGTTGTTCAATTTTATAAGGTTCTTGTTTATTTATTTCTTTGTCTTCTGTTATCTCTATATCTGAGATTGAAAGGTCTTGTTTGGTTCTAAAATAAATATAATAATTAAAATTTCGATATATGTTTTATACAGGCTTACAAGCTTGGGGCGTTCTAAGCTAAAAAGAAGTTATTGTAATCACCGTTATGAACAATAATTACTATGAACAAAATTCTGAAAACATATAAATAAAATTTGCTACTTCCATAGATCTTAGAAACTGAAGGGAGATGTGAAAAGGGGGCGGGCCGAAGTCACAGCAATATGTGCAAAAAAGGAACACATTGTTCGCGGTATAATAGTTGCGACTGTAATGGTACTACGTACATTATTTGCTACCTGGGTGCTTTGTATGCATGGCATGCACAACGCGACGTATTGTTTTTATTTTGTTTACTTATGTGTGTGTAAGTTTCTAATGCGACACCAGGTTTCTAACTCAGCTCACGGGATTGGCAACTCTCTAAGTATCTATGGCTACTTCATACAAGGGTCAACGATCTCTTTCTATAGAACAACAACTTTTTTTCTATGGAAACTGACGTGATTTTAACACATTTTTGTTTTATTCGTGCGGGATTACTCATGTTTAATTTTATAAGAAACTCCGACTATAGTTCCTATAGGCCGAATTTCCGATAAAATTAAAGTCGGAGTTTAATTTTATTTTTATAATATAATATAATTTTTATAGTTACTGTAGATAATATAGTCCAACTATAGTTACTATAGGTAATAGAGTCCGACTATAGTTACTATAGGTAATATAGTCCGACTATTGTTACTATAGGTAGTATAGACTAACTATAGTCAGAGTTTTCGATAAAATTAAAAGTGAGTTAACCCGCATAAGTAAAATAAAAACAGCTTTTTTTTTCAAGATTTCATAATTGTGATCATAATAAAAGTCGTTAATAATGATTACAATTACCACCTTCGGTTTAGTACACCCAAAGCTTATAGCCTTGTAATACCGCCACTTCTTCAGCGAGCCACTGTTTCCTTACCCTTCCACTAGTACTTTTTTCCAAGCTTCTTTAAACTGATAATTTATAGTTAGATTTCCTCCACGACTGTAATTGCTAACTTTTTGGAAGCAATTCTCGTAAGGCTGGGCCGTTACTACTAATGCTTGGTCCTTGTTTGAAAGACGTGACATATTTAGGAATATGTCGAATGTTATCTGAAATTAGTAAAGAGAAAATAAACATACATTTTTTGATTGTCTATTTTTAGCTCGTCATAAGACATAAAAGTTTCCAAATTATGGCTTATTTACAATATCATGGAAAACCATGCTTAATCGCCACGTTAAGCAAACGCGGCCGCGTTACGTGTTATGTACAGATAGAGTATAAGGCCCCACAATACGAACCGAACAACCGTATAGAATACATATACATACATACATTTAAAACACCCAAACATAAAACAAACATACATATTTGACACAAATATGTTTGTAGTTGGTGAGAATTGAACCCACGCCCTTCAGCTTATAAAGCAGAAATACTGCAAAATGGCACTAACACGGTAATTACTTAGCTTATTTTTTAGATCTAATTTTCTATGTGGAATTAAAAACTGTATTAACCTTGTGCCGTGCCGTGGTGGTGCCGGCGTAAGAACTGTACCCCACCTTCTCTACCGCGGTTGCCGTAAGAGTCGGCTAAGGGATGTAATCCGGAAGATGGGCAGCAGCGTCTTCCTTGAACAATCACACCTAACTGCGCTCGCTAACCCGCCCGCCAGGCGTGGCGAGTATTGGCAAAACCCCTCCCCAGGAGGAGGCCTATGTCCAGCAGTAGTAGTGTGTAGTAGACTTCCTATGGCTGATGATGATGTACTAACCTTATCATTTCGCCTGAATGATATTGGCAACGCACATTCATAGCCTTTGGGGTTTTCGGAGGGGTGTGGATAACATTTGCCGGGCTTGTACACCGGCGCTCCTGTAATTTCCACCCATACACATGCCTCAGAAGCTTCATACCCTTTGTTCTCCACTACGATAGATACCGTCTCTTTTTCCGAAGATTCAACTTCATACCATAAGCTGGAAAACACAAAAAGTTTTTTGTTAGTGTTTTTTTTATGATTTAGTCTAGGTGTTTGACCACAGCTCACCTGATGTTAAGTGACGGTGTGGTAGAAGATAGTAAACACACCTAGCTTGAAATGGAACTGGCTCTCAAATGAGGCTGCCAGAACACACCGTTAGATGCTTGGCGGCAGATTTTCACCTTAAGGATAGTAGCTAGCCAGCCGAGTACTAGAAAGTACCTTACCACCATGCTGTGGTTTCCTCATGATGTTTTCCTTCACCGACAGCGTGTAGATCGACATATTACTTTCACATTTAAAAAAAATATGTTATGTGTTATGCTTTATGCGTTATTATTTACAAAAACTCTCCGCTCCGCTTCTATCCAGAAACAAGGTCTTCTAGAAAGTGTTTCAACAGGAGTATAGAAGCCGACATGAGATCCATAAATCAGCTATATGGTTCCTATAGTACAACTTTGCTTGATTTGGGGCGCTGTTTAAAATTTCCCAGGATATTCATATTTTTATAAAAGTATTGAGACAAACAAGATACTCTCCTGATGGCAAGAGATAACGCCTGGCGATTATCATTGCAGCGATACACAGAACTTTGAGTGACAAAACAAGGTCTAGGGAATCGCTGCTTTCACGCTCTTTACTTTGAGACATTAGATGGTTAGCCCTGTAATTTCGCTAGCTGCAGTACCTTTCAAACTGAAACACAGTAATGTTTAGACAATATTGATTGGTAGCAGAATATCCTGGTACTGCGCTGGTACCTACTTAGACGACCTCCTGTTAAGGAGATGTGCCACCGATTTTGCTTTAGGCTCGCTAATATAATTCGACTAAATACAACCTTTTAGGCTTGTCTTTAGTTTTTCCTTTCGCTTCATAGAGATCAAGAGATGTTTTATCACTCCACTCGATGTCAAGAGATAGTTGTGGATTGCAGTTGTCGCCACTACAGCGCCTCAAAATCGTCAAATTGCTTTCCGTCTTGCTGTAAATACTCAATTGTACCCAGGAACTGTCAAAATCTGTACACAAAAGAAGATTCGAAAATGAAAGTTTGAAACGACGCAAACAGAGGAGTTATGTTTCTGTGTGGCTGTATGTTGAATTGTAGCTTCCAAACGGCTAAACTGATTTTGATTAAGTGTATTTTTACCCGACTGCCTAGGAAGGGTTATGTTTTTCGCGCGTATCTTGTATATATGTAATTTGCTTTATTACCTCGTATCTTTCAAACGGCCAAATGGACTACGACAATTAAGGTATCGTTCGATTCGTTTTGATCCGTTAGATTGAATTTGATATTCACTGATGTCGGGTCTTAATTTTTAGGGTTCCGGACCCAAAGGGTAAAATGGGACAGATGATGTATTTCTGTTACCGCTATAACAACAAATACTAAAAAATAACATAAAATAAATATTTAAGGGGGCTCCCATACAACAGACATAATTTTTTTTGCCGTTTTTACACATAATGGTACGGGCCCTTCGTGCGCGAGTCCGACTCGCACTTGACCGGTTTTTAATATATAATACTCTTAATCTAGCTTTAGTTCATACCCGGTGCGGTAGCGCTCGGCTTTTAGCCTTGCACCCGTATAAGCTTCATCTAAGTATCACGAACATTAAAAAAAACGACTTAATCTTTTCAACCATTTGCGTTCAAAATTATGCGCATATCAACGAACATCATTATTTGATTTGATTTGATTTGGAACTGGTTCTCAAATGAGGCTGCCGGAACACACTGTTAGATGCTTAGCGGCAGATTTTCAACTTGAGGGTGGTAGCTAGCCAGCCTTGCACTAGAAAATAATTTATCACCGTGCTATGGCTTCTTCGCAATATTTTCCTTCACTGGCTGCTCAAGCTTTTTGTTGGGGTTTGAACCCACGCCCTTCGAAATGTGAACCGACCACGCCAACCACTGATCTATCATCTCTATGAAATACTCAGCAATAGTTTGAAAATGTTTAATATAAATGATGTTTGTGAAAGATGGAGTTTCTGAAAAATATGCATCATAATATCAAATTGATGTAGTTTCGGTAAAAATTGCTTGTTAACTTACCATTCGGCGCCGATTTTTTGTTATTTTCCAGCTGCAATTCCGTTCTCATTGCGTAATCGTACATTTCATGCTGTAACTGCAATTAACCAACCAACCCTTAACAAACGAACATTGAAACATGTGAAGTAGCTATTTTATTATAATTAAATTATTATGCCAGTCCAGGCTACATGTATATCTCTATTAGACGCTCACGAAAAAAAAGCTATGTAATCACATACTGTATACCTACGTGATAAGGTTCGCAGTAATTCAATGATAAATAAATAATTCATTGACTCAGGCGTTATTTTGCGGAAGTTCATTTTGGGTGTTCAATACAATAGAACTTTATTATACACCAAACAGGCAAACATATTATAACATACAAATAAACAAGGGCGGCCTTATCGCCTAAAGCGATTTCTTCCAGACAACCTTAGGATGGAAAGTAACAAAACAGATATTAAAGTTGGTGTAAAAAAAATATATAATTATATAAAATGACAGAAAAAAAGGTGAATAAAAATATTTATATACCTATACAAACAGAAAAACATACTATAAATTAAAAATACATACAATAAATATATATCCATAGAAATATATACATATAAAATACATATATATATTAGCATGCAGATAAATAATGGTATTAAGAGAATTTGCTTGTCTGATACTGGAAGAAAGTGAGTGCATTCCAAAGCAAGTCAGCTTCAACAGTAAAAGAAGTACTATTGGAATGAGGAATTTTGAGTTGGAAGGATCGAGAGGAACGCAAGGAACCAGAATGAAGTTGAATGAATTCAAAGCGTTACTTTTAAATAATGGGGAAAAGTGGGAATAAAAAGGAATTTATAGAGAAAGGAAAGTATATGAGAGTTACGGCGAAGACGAATAGGTAACCATTTGAGCTTTTGACGAAATTCAGAAATGTGACCATATTTACAATTTAAAAAACTTATGAGAAACTTAAATAATCAAGTTCATTGTTGTCAAGTTAGTTAAATTTAAATCCTCATCACTGTTGTAACTTAAACGATTGGGAATTAAACTAAAATACATCGAACACTCAAAATGAACTTCCGCAAAGTAACGCCTGAATCAATGAATTATTTATATATATATGTGCTCATATTATAGACATACACATATTAAGTATATTTAATTTTGAAATGTTTAATGTGCTGTGGCTGCCCAACTCGTCTGCCCCATCATAGCGCATTCCGCGAAACTACTCTATGTAAAAATTGTAAAAGTTATGAGACGAACGAGACGCTCTCCTGATGATAAGAGATAACGCCTGCCCATGACAGTTACAGCGATACAAAGGACTTTGTGTAGTAAAAAAAGTTCAGTTCTTCCCTTTTTTGGCGCTCTACTTTGAGACTTTCAATGGTTAGTTTCAACAGCTCTGTAATTATGCTAGCTATATACAGTTCCCTTCAAACCGGAACACAGTATTTTTTAGACACTACTGCTTGGCAGCAGAGTATCTAAATCACATGTGCTACGACACTTAATATTATATTAATGACAATTTTTTTTTTTGTCCTTTTTTCGCGGCACTAAATTGTGTTTTTTTAATTAATATATTTTGTTTATTTTGAATTTGAATGTTTGTATTTAGCTTTATAACCTGAAAGAAATGTGTATTATTATTAAAATTGTACATAATAATACTTACGAGATTTACAACAAGTTCTTCACAATGTTTCTCCTTTTTTTCCGATAAATTCAATTTGAAACTCGGTTTCATAAATTCAGCTTTCCCGTCGATATAATTGTTAACAATAATAACTGAAAAAAAATAAAAAAAAATACTGTAGTTAATTTACTGTCTTAAACGTAACTAAGATTTTATAAAATACTTACATCCAGTAATATTGGTCGCATTTTTGCTGTAGCCGATTTCGAGGCAAACTTTTACTGTAAAGCTTTTGTCCTTTTCCCTCACACTCTGAGAACAAATAAATTTTAGTTTCAATCCAGTCATTTGTTTTTTGTAGAAACGTCTTTTAAATACCCCGAGACATACGGATACCAGAGGGGCGTAATAGCAATTTCCAAAAATGTACGGGATTTTACAAAAGCGGTCAATATGTCAATGACGTAAGCTGACGCGAACAGCTTATAACGCAAAACTATTTGTATTAAAAAAAACTGACCAATCCCATAAGCTCTGAAGTAACGGTGGCATTGATCGTCTGGAGACATCTGAACAGAAGCGCCGAAGCTGAAGCAGGAGCCCCAATTGCTAGTTCTAAAAAAATACTGGTAATTAATAATTATTAATTTCCCACAGGATCACGCTAATATTCATAGGCCTTTAAATCTCTGTACAAAAGTTACAAGAAATATTTCCATTCATAATAATAATAAATATCGTAGCACATTTTACACAGCGTCATCTGACCCCAAACTAAGCAAAACTTGTACTATGAAAGCGAAATTACTTTAAATTTTATAAAAAATATATATAAATATAATACATAGCTCTAGCTTATTGTTGGAATATGAACGTGGCGTGTGAACCAACCATGCTAACTACTGATCTATCATATCTACAAATTCGTTTCAATTGTTCGTAGTAGAGGTACCGACGTAAAGTCGCTGGTTTGTCTGTCTTCAATCGATTACATTTCGGAGAGTGTGCCTGTTATGTTTTTATTACCGGACGGCTAGGCAGACACGGCCAAAGCGCCATCCGTACATGGTGGATATTCCCCACGTACTGACTAAACGCGTCGATTCCACACGCTTAATACGTACAGCGAGAATGTGGAATTCTCTGCCGGCGACTGTTTTTCCTGCGAAGTACAACTTGGGTGTCTTTAAATCCAGAGTAAACAGGTTTTTTTTAGGTAAGCGTACTTCATCGTAGACTGCATCCTGCTTAACATCAGGCAGGGCGTGGTCAAACGCAAACGTATTTAGAATAAAAAACGATTTTACCGTATTCTAAAATAAAGTGATTTAATTTTTTATGATCATACCGTTGCACCCGTTGCCGTCCACGTCTGGCACCGTAAGCAGACTGAATCCGAACCAAGCCAGCTCTTTGCGGACCACTTTCTGCGAGTTTTGTAGCTTGGACACCGGAATTGACCGAGGGCTGGAGTCTCTTAACAACTCAACGTTCAACTCGTATCCACCTAGGATATATACGACTCCAGTGTCTTCGAACGGGGCACTCACGAACACTTCTGTAAAGTTAAACGATAACAAATGTTCTTTGCTCTAAAAGATAAAAAGTTGGCTTTACCGTACCGATTATAGCAGATAACACCTACCCATGACTGTCTCAGCAGTAATCACAACTTTGAGCAACAATAAAATAAGGCCCAAGGAAGTTACCGTGGTGGTGCCGGCGTAAGAATAGTACCTCACCCTCTCTACCCATGGTTGCCGTAAGAGTCGGCTAAGGGATGTTATCCGGAAGATGGGCAGCAGCGTCTTCCTTGAACAATCACACCTAACTGCGCTCGCCAACCCGCCTGCCAAGCGTGGCGAGTATTGGCAAAACCCCCCCAGGAGGAGGCCTATGTCCAGCAGTGGACGTCGTATGGCTGATGATGTGTGATGTGACATATTTTTTAAATCATGTCAATAATAAATATATAAATACTTTCAATTAACGCATACATGTTGGAAAAACTAAAAACAAACTCACTCGCGCTACGCACACACACGCCCAAAAGTTCACGGTTAAAATAATAATTATTATTTTTACATACTATATGTAATATATTTTTTTCTAACTTATTGGTGTTACTAAATCTCTCTTCTGTTCTTAATTTGGATTGTATTTTCTATTCTTAGTTGCCTGGAAGAGATCTCTCTTAGCGATGAGGCCGCCACTTGTGACACTAGCTAATAAGATTCTTTTGTTTCCCATTTTATATTTTTGGTGTGCACAATAAAGAGTTTCTAACTATCTAATATTTATTACAATACGATACAATATTTTATTAACTACTTCCAAGTTACCTACAAGTCAAAAATATACAATATAATACCTGAAATACTATCTCCATCTATGTCACTTGCAGCTATTGTAGTCCCAAATCTACCCATACTTTTTGCGCCGAATATAGTACGAATTCTACTTGCAGCATTCAAAGTAATCTAAAATGAAAAGATATAATAAATCGATGGTCGTTATATTTACTCAATTTCCACATACATATATGTGTAGGTAATACTCGTTCAAATCTTTTAAGGTTTTTCTGTTTTGTAGACGTATTTAAATTGTTTTAGTACACCAAAAAAGTAAACTTATTACAAACTACACTACTAATAGCTACACTAGAACTTAACAAACTTAAACTACTTATGATATTATTAAATCTTGGTACTTTTTATATAAGAAGGCGTGTACAATTGTACATATTTGATTTCACTCCTCTAGTTCATATTGCACGTACATAGAATCGTCAACTTAATTTGATATAAGTTATAATTGTAAATATAATAAAAACTGTACTAGCACATCCTTATTTAGTCGAAAGGCTAGATGTTTCACCATAACTCACTTAATGTTACTAAAAAGTAGGTAGCGACCACCATTTTATGTTTTACAACACCGGCACCTCAAGTTTGTGGTCGGGATTTGTATCCACACCCTTCGTCGCGTGAACCATTCACGATAACCACTAAGCTATCATCGCAACTAAATCCGACAACTTGCGGGTCAGCCAAACATTAGCATATTTCAAAAAACAATACATCGTGTATTTGACCGATTTTTGATAAACTTACTATATCCCCCCCTAAATAAATATGCATGGCACCAAATTCCACGTCGTTACTATCTTCAGACTGCAGTGGCGCCCCCACCAATAGTTCTGACAAGCCGTCCCCTGTTAGGTCTGCGGCAGCCAAGGCGTACCCAAACATAGCTCCCAGCACGTCGTGCTCTATTTTATCGTCCATCAGTTCCAAACTCTTATACTCATCGCTTCCATCGGCCTTTAAAAACATAATCTGTAATATAAAAATAATGATTATATTAACTTCAAACATTGATTTTTTTACTACAGAAAGTTGGCAAAGAGATTGCTAACAAAAAACACAAATAAAATCTTAAACCAAATATTAGGGCTTGACTTATAAACGTTACTTAAATTCGGTATATACTTAAAGTAGCCTGTCTTGTATTCATGCGTGGCATATCACTCTTTGTCTCTTACCATCAGGAAAATGTTTCGTTCGGCTTATTGGTTTCATATTCACATCATCATCGGTCGTCCACTGCTGGACATAGGCCTCCTCCCCTTGGGGGTTTTCCAATACTCGCCACGCTTGGCAGGCTGGTTGGCGAGCGCAGTTAGGTGTAATAGTTCAAGGAAGACGCTGCTGCCCATCTTCCGTATTACATCCCTTAGCCGACTCTTACGGCAACCACGGGTAGAGAGGGTGGAGTACTATTCTTACGCCGGCACCACCACGGCAATTTAATTATTATTAATTAATTTTAATTCGGTTTCATATTAATTATTATTAATTAATTCACATTAATTATAAAAAATCAGGGTTGTAGTAGTGTGTACGTGAATACGTGAACGTAACGGGTGATATTTTCTTTGAGCGTATTATATTAATTTCAAAATCATTTTTAACACTAATAACTCTTTCAGTTTTAAGTAATGATTTTTTAAAGCTAAAATATTTTTGAGTTAATTTTATTAATATTGATTGTATTGGTAATATACATACGTAAATGTTGTATAAATTAATGGAATACATATTTATTCGTTAAGAATATAAATGATTAGTTTTAAATAACTACACAATGATTTACATGTAACTAGGTTGTTATTAATAAATTATGACCTGTGACCATCGCAGCGGTACACAAAACTTTTAACAAAACAAAGTCCAGGGAATCGCTGCTTTGGCGCGCCCTTCTTTGAGACTAGTAAACTGGAACACAGTAATGTTTACACACTACTACTTGGCTGCAGAATATCTGGTACTGCGATGACACCTAATTAGACAAACACCAGCTAAGGTAATCTACCACCAAATGTTTTAGTCCTTATTCAACGTAATGAATTAACCATCGAGTGGTGTAAGTTAAATTTTCTGAATGGCCTTCCACTATAAAAGTAAATTTAAAGATGTATTCACGTCAAAAAATTATGTTGTGCCTTAACGGCAGTGACGCAGAACTTGCCATGTTATGCAGGCTGCTATTATAGCCGTTGTCCATTGTTCTTACCTGTCCAGTCATCGCTTTACTTTGCTTGCTTACAGCATACACGGGACCTCTTTCATTTGAAAAAAAATTACCTGTTGTGATGCCATACCCTGAAACATACAAATTATTTATTGTCATCGATTATTCATGTACGCGTACACAAAACATTTCTGATCGCCCTTGAAGACGAAAATATAATTTTTTTATAATTTCGCGCTTTACTCTTTAGACCACTTGTAACGTGCTAAACTATGAATATTAAGTTACCAGACTCGATAAAAAAGTTTTTAAGAAAACTTATAGAGCTCCTAATAAAACATGACCATTAACAAATAAAAAAATGGTGTGTGCTTAAGACCATACGATAGAAGTGAAAACTGTCATGTAACGAACACCGAGTGAGTAGCAGTGACGCGTTGGAGATTTAGCTCTCTCGCTCTCTTAATCGACGAGAGCCGACTTTACTCGAACGAGCGTTACATAACCGAGCGTGACGGCTCAGTGTTATTCAATACCCACAAAACAAAGTAACGGTGCGCCTAAAATGTCGCTGTGACGCAAAATGTGTTTGGCCTCCGATACTATAAAGCGTCCATTCTCGATCTTGCACCACTTCATGCGTATAACATAATTAAGTATTGACATCCAGCTCTTTGAGATCTTTAGCTACTTCAACTTTCTATCTACACTTGGGACAGCCAATGGTCAGTGCTTAGTTTTTTTGGTAAACGCTACTCAAATAAAAATGAGCAAGAAATTTGGATTGCCAGTGTATAATGATCGACTTTTGCATATAAAATTGTTACCTTTGGATACTGGACGTGTAGACGTAGCTAATTACTTTGACAATTATTTTCATAATAAAACACGGGTACATTGATTCCCCGTCTCTTATTTCTTATACTTTCTTTATTAACTCCTGAATCTACCGGAATGTGCGCCAATACAATGAAACTTTATCTCATCACAAAAATAAAGTCGATATTTTTACTAATAATTAACTTTAATTCAAAAAGGCATTTTTGACCATACTTTTTCTAAGAAAATATTCTCAGACTGATTGCTTTGTAACTTTCAAATAATAAAACTTGCTTAGCTTCAACGGTTGTCCTGAGTAGGAAGCGAACTCACACCCAATAGCTCAGAAAGTAGAGCTACTACTAAATAAGCTAGTAGTTTAGTACTAGTAGCTTTTACAAATTGTTATTTTATTTCTTACCAACATCTAAAACATCGTCTCCTAGGTTTTCCATTTCGTCATTTGTAAGTATTTCTGGAATATCTGTAGGATTGTCAATGTTCAGATAAACAATATCTCCGTAAACAGATGTTTTAGCAACTAGCAGGAGACCATTTTCTTCGTCAGCAAAAGTCGTCCAGCCTGTGCCTCCTTCAATCCGCTCTGAAAGCGCAATATGTGTTTTTTAGGATTTTATTAAAAGGGTGTCCATTGGGACTTTGTTACAGATATTAAAATTTGCTTGCCTACATCGTCATAAAATGAATGCAAGGATACCAATTATAAGACAATAAGGAAAATCGACTTAAATTATACTTATAAGTGCAAAAAATGGTGTAAATATTTAGATGTGTAATCCCAATTACCAAAATTATGGCATCTTCCCTGCTTAAAGCTTGAACTTTGTAAAATTGCCGTAGAACGTCCACTAGGGCCAACCCCCGTACTCTGAGCTACTTATTGCGGTTCCTGTTAGGCACTCAGAAAAACGTGATCTACGTGATCATATATCGTATGCTTCCGCAATAAGGTTCACAGTCACATAACTTTTTCGTTAGCGCCTAACAGAAGAAGTAGTGCCTTGACAACTCTCATATTGACATGGTCTTATAGGCTCTTATTTCTTTCTTTCTTTGGCTTTTATTGACAAAGCCTACTATAAGGTGGCTCATTACGTGGAAGACAAGAATATATGGTTGTTGTAGCTTCTCTCTGCACTTGCATCCCCCTGGCTAAGTGACAATTGTAGTAAGCATAATGTATGTATTAATATTTATAACTGTAAACTGTAACCTAATATGAAAAGAAAGATCCACAAAAAATGCCTTGCTGAGTTTCTTGCCGGAGTCTTTTTAGTTGAAGTGTAATTACGAGCCGGTGGTAGATTCAAACATGTAACTTAACGTTCATAAGTGTCTAAAATAATCTCTGTAAATAATATCTATTGTCACCGCGCAATAGATATCAAATAAAATACGTTTATGCATAGATGAGGAGCCTTTTTAGATAAAAAGACTTAATTTTTTTATGGTTTGGATGGTTGAGTACATATATACTAGAGAGAGCCAGTTCCATTCCAGGCTAGGTGTGCTTTACCATCTTCGACCACACCATCACTTAACATCAGGTGAGCTGTGGTCAAAAAACAGCCAGTCAACCGTCAAAAAAAATGTTGATTTAGTATATACTTCCTTTCATTCGCATGTCTAAATTTTATTTGAAGATTTTATAAAGTTGCATGGCTTACCTGCTGTGCTTTCACTTCTTGTATATTTAGCTTCCGGGCCCTCGTACTCGATCGAAGTATTATTTGAGTAAATGAAGCAAGATCCAATCGCATCTTCCGTGAATTTTTCATCACTAAATGTGATATTTTTTGTAACTAATGGCGCGCAAGTCTAAATCAGAAATTGTAAAAATCAAACATTGTAAATATCATACATTTCTCACAGCGCCATTTAGCATCAAACTAAGCAAAGCTTGTAGTATGACAACCAGATAACTAATAGGATATTATATAGATATAGATACCTTTTTTGTACAAACATACTTATATATAATATATACAGAACAACCACACACAAAACAAATATTTATCGTCATAATTTTTTTTGATGGGAATCAATCCTACGCAGCTCTTGAAGCAGATATTCTACAAATTGAGCTAACAGGATAATAGCAACTAGATTGTAAGGATCCGTACCCTAAGTATTCAACGGGACATTATTTACTATGGAAGTGTGTTCGCCTGTCTGTCCGACCTATTTTGACCTGTATCTCCCTAACTGTAAAACGTGGCCTGTTAAAATTTTCACACACTTTACTGCGGTGGATTATCGCACAAATAATAAAATCACATTAAAAGACTTCGTAGCATCCGATGCTACCGACGTGCGGGTACAGGATCCACCGCGTTCCAGGAAAAGGAACTCGAACAGTGTCTACGACTTGTTACCGAGATGTAGGTTTAAGGGACCCCTTAAAATACGCATCAACGCTCACCTCCACTGCCCGTGTTATTTCTAATCAAATTTAGCGATAGCTCAGTGGTTAGCACGGTCCGTTCGCATGGCGAAGGGCGTGGGTTCGAACCCCAACAATGATCTTGAGCTGCCGGTGAAGGAAAACATCGTGAGGAAACCATAGCACGGTGGCATGGTACTTTCTAGCACTCAGCTGGCTAGCTACCACGCTCAAGTTGACAATCTGGCGCCAATCATCTAACGACGTGTTCCGGCTGCCTCATTTGAGAGCCAATACCATTCCAGGCTAGGTGTGCCTTACCATCTTCGACTACACCGTTACTTAACATCAGGTGAGCTGTGATCAAACAGCTAGTATGTCAACCATAAAAATAAAATTGAAATGATTCTACCAACGCTCCTATTGGTACTATTTCCAGCAATTAATTCATAGTTTTTTTTTTTATGTGTGTTCTTTATATATACGTTTCCTATGGTGCAGTAAGCTCTAAAATTGCTACGCGTTGGAGTTTTCTTCAACAAAGGTAAATGTCTGGCCTGGATGACGAACGAGCCAAGCCCGTTGAGATTTTATAATATTTCTCACACGCATCCATCATAAGAGTCCAGTCGCGCGCAATATTGTAGAATTGAGTAGGGCTTGTTATTAGGATTTGCTATTAGATATGTGTTTTGCTTGTGGTTAATTATTTTTGTTTGCTACCGAAAGACTAATGAGAATATAATAAGAGTGAATGTTTGTCACTTTTTACGTAGTAGTGCAGTTGAATTTGGGTTAAATTTGAAATAGAGATAGATTGTTTTTAGTCACATTCATTTCAAACATTTTACAGACAGGAAAAATGAAAATTACAGCTTAACATTATAGATGTAGGTACTTAATATTTGGTTAATTATCTACAAAAAAGTAAATACAAGATTTTTTTAAATTCTTATACTTTTTCAATTGTATAAATACATGGTGGTAGATCTCCACGGCAAGAGGTCGCCAAGGTAGGTACCACTGCAGTACGAGATATTCTGCCGCCAAGCAGTAGTGTGTAAGCATTACTGTATTCCGGTTTGAAGGATACTGCAGCTAGCGAAATTACAGAGCTATTGAGACTATCCATCTAATGTCTCAAAGTAATGAGCGCCAAAGCAGCGATACCCTAGACTTTGTTTTGTTACTCAAAGTTCTGTGTATCGCTGCAATGGTCATAGACAGGCGTTATCTCAGACCATCAGGAGAGCGTGCCGTTCGTCTCATTACTTTCACATAAAAAAAATCTATTTATAATTATTATTTAGGGGTATTGAGACAAGCCATCTAATGTCTCAAAGTCATGAGCGCCAAAGCAGCGATGACCTAGACTTTGTTCTGTTATACAAAGTTCTGTATATCGTTGTAATGGTCATGGACAGGCGTTATCTCTTACCATTAGGAGAGCGTAACGTTCGTCTCATTACTTTCACATTTAAAAAAAATCTCTTTATAATTCTAATAACTCTATATCTATTTTTAAAATTTCTTTATCTTCGATAATAAGGTAAATTCTAAATCTACATAAATAAATTTCAAGGCACATCAATGATTTCTCGGGAAAAAAGTAAACTAAAAATCATGTACTTACAAAAAGATAATCCTTTGTTGTAGCAATAGAAGCTCCCAGGTAATAATTTTGGTTTGGATTTATATCTAAAAAAAAACAACAACATTATTAGTATATTTTTATTAGAAAGATAAAATGAACTAGTTTCAGCGAATATGATATTTTCTGTGGTTATGATACTGGTTTTTTTCATATTTTTTATTAGTTTTTTTACTAAATAGAATATGTCATAGATACATACTAGAGATTTATAATTTGAATTAAACAAACTAATCTAAAAGGTCGCTATCATTGAGAATAGTTCCCAAAACGCCGCTCCATTGTCGCGTAGTATGGCCATACTCAACAGTTGTGAAGAATAGACGCTAACGTTTAATGATGACATATTAAATAAAAATAGATATATTTTTGAATAATAAATAAAGTGCAATACATACATACTTTTATCCCAAATAAAACGTAGCGGGGCGCAGTACGATATAAATATGATGGTACAGGAAAATGTAAAATTTTATTGCAAGTGCGTTCGGAAGAAAAACAGTCAGAGCGCATGATAATCGGATTGTATAATAAGTCAGAATTTAGACTGCTTGCAAACTAGAGACAAATGAATAATGTATAATTGAACTTACCCCTTAAATATGTGGTAGAATTAAACAAATCTAGATCACTGCAGCTTAGACTATTGCTTGGTATACCATCTATTGGACAACTGTATACTTTTCCAATCAAGTCATAAGTTGGTGCACTTACAACTGCAAAAAATAAACCATATTTCTCTGAAAATCTCACGGTGGTCAACAAAAAATTAAGAAAACAATTCGTTTTAGAGTTCTATACTCGAAGGGCGTCCAGTTGGACTATATTATAATATACGGTGTCTAATAATTATGTTCATCACTGGGATTTAATCGCGGACAAAATACTATATCTGTAAATAATTAATTGATTGATTCAGGCGTTACTTAGCGGAAATTAATTTTGAGTGTTCAAGGTATATATTTAGTTTATTTCCGCTTAAAATTTGGTTCGGTTTCAACAGTGATGAAGATTTAAATTAAAAATGACGACAATTTTAAATATCTATCCGAAATATTTTATAATATCTAAAATTCGCATTAACATAAAATCTAAAATAAATTAAAACAAAAAACTAATTTAAGCACAAGTCTTTATATCCTCTTCTCGCTGCAATAACCACTTGCCAACACGTGTTTCGCTTCTACACGAGGCATCCTCAAGACGTGTTGACTCTCCGAGCGCGTGGCGAAGACGTGGTTGTAAAAAACATAATCAAGTGTTCAAATCGTGAAAGTTTAAAAATTACACCTACGGTGTCTATCCGTCTGTCCACTCTATTTTGACCTCATATTCCGAACCATTAACAATATAAAATTACCTGACAAACAGTAACATATTTTTAAAAATATTCAAGGGAAATAATCTCTTTCTTTGTCCTGTTGTCAAACGGCAAAACGTTCCGCAAAAATATTTTGTAGTGTTTTATCCGTAATATTATTTTAGTATTTCCTCCTGGTATGGCTGTATGGATGATTACAATATGGTATCTAAAGCTATGTTTTTGCAAAAATCATCATCATTATTAATTTTAATGAAAAGGAAGTAACAGTGCTTATTTACTTAAGCTTTTGTTCCAGAATCCCATGGCGAATCCGAAACTTGAGTCCGGGATTGTTGTTCCATCGAGCTTCACCAGAATAGCTGAAGATTCGTGGAAAAATACGTGACCGCATGATGCTGCGTGTAAAGTCACAGATATAACCAAAAGATGCATTGCCAGCTTATCTACAATACAAAAAGAAAACAAAAGACAATTGAAGACAAACAGATCGTTAGATTCGATGACATGGTGAAATTGAAGATCGTGTTTTTTTTTAATTTAACTTGTAACTATTTTTTATCAATAAAGACTATGAATTTTATATTAAAAAAGTAAAAACATATTAATCAGGACTTATCTGTTACTATCAGGAGAGCATTCCATTTGTCTAATTAATTTAACATAATAGCGTATTAATAAGATGAGCATTAAACAAGTATCTAAGTGATTATTAACACAATAAATAAATAACTTACCACCCATTTTAATGCTAATCTTGTAGCTCAAAAAAACAATTAACACACTTGGAAAAATATTTTTTTACAATCATAACTCACGGTAAACCATGTTTGTATAATAAATCACAAATAAATGATTTTTGATCAGGGAAAACCAAGAATTAGTAACATACGAGTAGGTGACGGTCAGCCAATGGACGACTCTTTCCTTGTTGGTTGAAAGGCGATACAAACTGGATCATGTACCACCAGGAAGGTAATTTATGTCACTATAGGTAATATTAATTGAATTGCAATCGAATAGTAAAATCGCCCGAGAAACGAAAATAAAACAATTTAAAAACAGTATTTTAATTTTTGTTACAAAAAACGGTAGCATTTAGTAACCTTCAACATTTACCAAGCAGGCATAAGCAAACAATATAGGGTATATTGTAATGAGGTACATACGCTTATATATAGTAACAATATAGGGTATATAATAATGTTCCGTAAGACCCATCATTGAAAAAAATCAAGTGGATACGTCCTTTAGTTAGTTTTTTGATAGTCCCACCGGAACCTAAAAATTTTCCGAGATAAAAAGTATCTTATATGTTTATTCTAGTAATAAACTATATGTTTACCAAATTTCTTCCAAATCCGTTCAGCTGTTTTGGCGTGATTAAGTAACAAACATCCAAACATGCAATCATACAAACATCCAAACATACAAACTTTCAAGTTTATATACGTTTCAGGAATGCAACCCTAAAAAATAAAAAATATTATTGTTTTTAATTATTAAATTTAATATTGGTGCAGTTAAGTAGATAAATTTTTTCTAAAGATATATTTACTGTTATTGCACGATTTATGATCATTTTCCTTCCCAATTAAGTCACAGGAAAATTATAGCAATATTATAATAATAGACGTTTAAAATATAGCGTCATGTAATTATTCATCTCTTATGCCGTTTATTTCGCGGGTATCGTAGCAAAAGGGTGTATCGACATAATTCGTAATTTTAAAAACTTAATAGCTTTTGTCTTTCACCAAGGCTACTATCAACAATACTATAGTTTCCTCGTGATGTTTTCCTTTACCAGCCGCTCAAGCTCGTTGTTGGGGTTTGTACCCACGCTCTTCGGCTTGTGAACCGACCGCACTAACCACTGAGCTATCACCGCCACACGGTACCCAACATTACTACCAAACAGTAATGTTTTCACGGCAGATTTGATAGGACCATCTTGTTGGCATATGGCCATAGACTTACATCTATGATATCATTTTTTATTTATTTTATATTGATTATAATTGGACAACTGCCTGATATTAAGTATTAGTGCGGTTTAAGATGGAGCACGCTTACCTAGAAGAAACTTATTTACTCTAGATTTATATTGTACCTAACGGGGAACACATACTCAGGCAGAGAGTTCCACAACCTCGCTGTGCAAATAAAAATGTGGATTCAAAACGCTTTGAGCGTTTGTCATGGCATGGTGGAACATCCACCATGTACGGATGACGTTTTGGTCACGTTTGTCTGGCCGCAAAAATTCATATACATACATACAAATATTATTTCAACTCAAACAAAAATCATATTTTCACATTACGACCTTATTACACAAGATGCGGACATGTATCTGACTTATAGGGTTGTCATTAAAATGGGCAGTGTTATTATTGGTGTTAGAGGATCGTCATGATTTGTGAGTACTTATTTTTATATTTTAGTGTCTTTTAATCAAAATTAATTATTCGATTAGAAATTGACGAGAAGTACTGGTATATTATATACTTTAATGTTTCATCATGAAGTTTAGTGAGCGTTTTTGTCGACTAAGTGAAACGTGTTAATATAGTCTATTTTTGTTTTACTTATGCGGGATTACTCACGCTTAATTATATCAGATACTCAGTAAAAATCTGAATAGTAAAAACCAAACGGTCACGTTTGTTCTCTTAATTAAACGTGAGTAATCAATAGACAATAGACAATAGATAACACTTTATTTGTGACATAAAACAAAACAAAAAATCCTGCATAAGTAAAACAAAAACGTGTCAAAGCCACGTCAGTTTCCATAGTAGCATGTAGTGTATGTTTTTAACACCTTAGAAAACTTCTTACTGATAACATATTCAAAACTGAGGTATGGCTTGTTTTCGAAGCTTACTATTAAATCAATTTTAAATCATATTACTTAAATAACTATGATGTTATTATTAGGTAATATGTATAGAACATAACACATACATATGAAACAGCGGTGCACTGGACTTTGTTTCGTTACTCAAAGCTCTGGGTACTACTGCAATAGTCATGAACATGCGTTATCTCTTATCATCAGGTGAGCGTTTTGTTCATCTCAACAATTTGATAAAAACTTTAATATCATTTAGTCCTTAACCTCAAATTTTGTATATTTTATGTTATCGTACGCTGGCAAAGAGCAAACACTTTAATACGATATGTGTGTCTTAAAATTCAGAGAAAAAGGTTCTTCCTAGGTAAGCGTCCTTCATCCTAGCTCGCATCGTTGCTTACCACCAGGCAGAATATGGTCAAACACGAGCCTATTACGAATTTAAAAAAAAGTAATCGGATTTTAATTACCCATTCTAGCAATGTAATCATTTTAGTATAAAACCTTAGACAAATTATGATTATATGCACGGGTCCCCTTTTGTATAATTGTAAATCCGTTCCTGGCTAGGAAGAGAATAATCAAAACAGCGTTGGTAGGACCAAATCAAATTTCGTTTGGCAGGGATGGGAAACGGACAATGAGACCTCATATATACATAATTAACACGATTACAAGTCCTAGGTGTTATGCGGGTTCCTGTCCCTGCAATGCGTTAGATCTGTCACGCGCATGGTAATACCGTTGAATGCCGTCTCTATACATTTTTAGGTAGCAGTAATTAGGTATCATTCAATAGAATTTACCTCATAAATTGTTTGTACCACCACACCTAAGCCAGCAACTGCGAAGTTACATCTAAATATTACTGTTTACTCTTATCTAGTACATATACATATTTAACAACCTACTACGTTGCCGAATGACAAACAAGGAAAAGTCAAAATCAAAATCAAAATCAAAAGTCATCTATTCAGTTTAGGCCCTGGTAAGGCACTTATGAACGTTAAGTTACATGTTTGAATCTACCACCGGCTCGTAATTACACTTCTACTGAGAAGACTCCGGCAAGAAACTCAGCAAGGCATTTTTTTGTGGATCTTTCTTTTCATAGTTACAGTTTACAGTTATAAATATTAATACATACATTATGCTTACTACAATTGTCACTTAGCCAGGGGGATGCAAGTGCAGAAAGAAGCTACAACAACCATATATTCCTGTCCTCCACGTAATGAGCCACCTTATAGTAGGCTTTGTCAATTAACCTCTGCTTTATAAAATCTTTGAATTTATTATAGGACATTTTAGTTACCTCAAGTGGGATTTTATTATATAATCTAACGTAATTCCCGAGAAAAGACTTATTAGCTTTAGATAACCTGAATCAAGGTGTCACAATTTTATCTTTATTTCTTGTATTTATGTTATGGCGGCTACTATTAATTTCAAATGATTTAAAATTTTTCCGGACAAACATAATGTTTTCGTAAATGTACTGTGACGGTAACGTTAATATCTTAAAATCTTTAAATCGATTTCGTAGTGATTCGCGAGGACCCAAACAATAGATTGCGCGAATTGCACTTTTTTGCAGAATAAAAATAGTTTCAAATTCTGCAGCTGAGCCCCACAGCAATAGACTGTAGGACATTGAACTATGGAAATAAGCAAAGTAAACCAACCTGGCTGTAGCCACATCTGTTATTGGTCTAATTTTTCTAATCGCGAAGGCAGCGGAACCTTATTTACTAGCTAACTTTTCTATATGAGGACCCCATTGTATTTTACTATCTAATGTTACGCCGAGAAAGAATTTCTTATCCACTAGATCAAGTCTTTTACCATCGACTAAGATATGAGTGTCCCTCTTAGCAACATTGGGGAGAGAAAACCTTATACATTTAGTTTTACATGAATTAAGCATAAGATTATTGGCGGCAAACCATTTTGATACAGCTGATAAGGTGTTATTGAGCTGAGTAAGGTCTGTATCTTTTCTATTGACTTTGAAAATTAACGAGGTGTCATCAGCAAATAAAACTATATCGGACAATTCATTTACCATATAGGGCAAATCATTAATATATGCCAAGAACAAAAATGGGCCTAAGATTGATGTAAAAAAATACGAAAAAATAAATGAAACTCAAAATAGATATATATTTTTCTTAATTTTCATGGCTGCTGTCACTTGGGATGAGGCTTGTAACGATACCCCATACATCCAAATTTGTTTCGGCATTTAGAAGTTATGTTTGAATAAAGAAACTCAAATACATAGATACATGATTGGGCAGCCGTGTAAAAAGAATTGTTTTTTTTTTTCTCTATACAGCGTAATGTAATTCCAATAAAATTACATTACAAATATATGCAACAGTTAGCACAGCATCTTAAAGTGCCGTGCAAGGTTTGGATTCTGAAAGTTCTGTTACACAAAGCTATTTTTAAACTAACGTGATTTGAACACACTATTATGTTTATCACTGGAAATTAATCGCGCACAAGATAATATGAAATTAGTTTGATTTTATAAACATTTCACTAGTGTAGTGGGGGTGACAACCTTACGTTTTTACAAGACCTAAATGAGGGTAGGAGATTACAACACACTAATTATATTATTCACCGAGACGATCCGCAGATAGATATTTTATGGAGTTGCAATAATCATAAGTGACAGAGTGCGAGTTTTTTTTTAAATGCTTGGCGAGCTAAGTGTTTTCACTTCAGCTCACCTGATTTTGAATGACGGTGTGGTTGAAGATGGTAAAGCACACCTAGCCTGGAATACGTACCAGGTGCGGTAGAGCTCCAGGTTCGTGCCAATTCTATGCCAATTACCGAGAATTCAGTTAATAATATAATTGAAAAAAATCGACGAGAATCTCGTGAAGGCTGAAAAGGACAAGCTCAGCAAGACTTAGCTCATGAGATAACCGCCATGTGGGATGTTGATTCGATTAAGAGACTCCAGGGGGTTGTGTCAAGAGTCAGATCCAAAAGGCAACCATTGACATGGCGCGCATTGTCAGAAGTTTCCACATTCTAGAGCTCTAACCACCAACAGCTTTAGCTTTGTTATTTTATCATCATCATCATCATTGCAGCCGTAAGACGTCCACTGCTGGACATTGACTGACATTGACTTCCATAAAGACCGGTTGGAAGCGGCTCGCATCCAGTGTGTTCCTGCGGGCTTTATGAGGTCGTCTGTCCACCTTGTGGGTGGACGTCCTACGCTGCGCTTGCCGGTCCCACTCTTTGCAGCCCCATCGGCCATCAGTTCTGCGTGCTATGTGCCCTGCCCACTGCCACTTCAGCTTGCTAATCCGCTGGGCTATATCGGCTACTTTAGTTCGTCTACGGATCTCCTCATTTCTGATTCGATCTCGTAGGGAAACTCCGAGCATAGCCCTCTCCATAGATCGTTGTGCGATTTTGAGCTTATCAAGAAGCTTGTTATTTATTGTTTTATATTTCTATTCTAAAAACTTAAATCGAGAGAATCGAAAACATAACTATGATGTTAATGTTTCAGGGAGAGTGTTGCTGTTGAATTACCTGTTAGTTCCGACCCAGGCCAAGCAAGACGTGTATCATGAGTCTTCCGAGTCGTGGTTTCATATTACCTTCAATCATTCTGATGCTTACTTTGGATACAGCATCACTTATGAACCCAGCAGCAAAAGGTTTGTTGTGTATTATTCTTTGACTCCAATAAAGCTAAAATGTGGTTTACACATTTTGTATATATTAACACATATATACATACAGTATACCTACGTATTAATGTGGCTATGGTTAGGCTAACAAGAAATATGCACTGTTTATTTATTTTTCAAATATTTTGACTGGCTAGGTGTTTCACCACAGCTCACCTGATGTTAAGTAAGTATGATCGAAAATGGTAAACATATGAAACTGACTGGCTCTCTGAAACTGTCGGACCACACTATATTAGGTGCTTGGCGACAGATTTCCAATTTGAGAGTTACCAGTTACCAAACTAGCCAGCCGAGTACCTACTAGAAAGTACTTTACCATGACGCTACGGTTTCCTCGCGATTTTTTCTATCACCGGCAACTTCAAGTACTTCGGCTCAAGTTCAGTATGTCAATTTTTCTTTCGCTAAAAATCATCCTTTGCATTCAGGTTTGAATCGTGGTGACTGCGCGCGCGCGTTTTAACTGTCCACTTCAGACTTGTCCTAATAATAAATGGTTTAGACTTGGTCGTTTCCTAAATCTTACTTGGTAGATCTCCTTAGCATCAGATAGTATCTGCCGCAATGTAAACATTCCTGTGTGAAGGATACAGCAGCTAGCGAAATTACAGGGCTGTTGAGACCATCGAATGTCTCAAAGTAATGAGCGCCAAAGCAATGATGCCCTGAACATTGTTTTGTTACTCAAAGTTCTGTGTATCACTGCAATGGTCATTAACAGACATTATCTCTTATCATCAGATAAGCGCCTCGTTCGGCTTATTTTTTTTTTATGTCTCAAAGTAATGATTACCAAAGCAGCGATACCCTGGACTATGTTTTGTTTGTTTGACAAAGTTCTGGGTATCGATGCAATGGTCATTAACAAACGTTATCTTTTACCATCAAGAGAGCACCTCGTTCGTCTCATTACATTTACATGAAAAAAATCACATCCAGACATATTGTAAGCAAGCGGAACATTTTTCCTTTTTCAGATTGGTTGTGAGTGCACCTCAGGGTGACAATATTGGAGATATCTACTCCTGTGACTTGACTACAGGCAATAATACATGTGAAAGTTTACCGAAAGATACATGGAGAAGTAAGGATTCCTTTTTGTATTTAAAATAGGAAGATTATGACACACAGAAACTTAGTCAAAAAGAATATAGAGATTTAAATTGTATCTCTTAAAAACATAATAATTGTAGTACCCCTTTTCAATTAAAAAAATGTTAATATTGTTTTTTCTTCTTATATCCCCGGATATCCTATTAAATATTATTATATACTTATTATAGGGCCATGCAAAACACACTTTTACCTAAGAACGTAGTTCTAGATGTCAATCTTTAATCTATTGATCACAAATGGTATTTTTTCTTATAGTGGATCCTTCATATAAACATAACTACTGGCTAGGAGCTACCGTAAAGGCGGGGCCGTCGTACTTTGTGGTAAGAATAGACTTAAGGTAAAACTTTTCGGTGATTACTTTACTACCTAGAAACTTAGAATCAGAATATTCTTAAAGTTAAAGTTCAACTAAGTTAAACAAATCAATTGTAGTAATAAATTAGGTTTATATTTACCTATTTTCAGTGTCTACGACATATTTTTACAAATTTTATCCGAGCTAAAAAACATTAATACACACTATTACAATATTTGTTTTTATAGATAATTATTTTAAATTAACATAATCACGACAAAATAATTACAACAGTAAAATAATTGGACAGAGATTTTGCAAACAATAAATTTTCACGGTAACGGTTGACGAGAATTGAGTCACGCTGTTTGTTTAGTGACTCTTGCTGTTGGTCTTTGATGACCTCTTCAGTGTCACCGGACTTTTTGGTAAGCGCAGATGGCGCTAGGCCTGTGAAGTTTATTGGAGACTAGCGTAAGGGCATCTAAGATGGCACGAAACTCGGCTTGGACCTTCGCTTGTCGCCATGATCAGACATGACCTGGCAACCCGGAAACAGGTGCCCTGGGGCTCTAGTAGGTTAATCTAGTCGACTGTTTGGAGATAATCTAACCGACCTCACCGGCGAGGTCGGTATGTCATGGTGTGCCTTTGATAACCGGTGCCTATATCAAAAACGGAGAACTTTCTGTTGCTGAGAGTGGTCGGGTCGGTCAACACCAGCGCCGCTAAAGTGATATGTACCAGAAAAAAAGCTACTTGCTATCTTTCAGGTTTTCTTGATGCCAATAAACCGTATGATATTTTAACTGCAGGATATTGGGTTATTCACTGGATTTTTGCAACAACTCAATTGTTTTATTTTTCAGACATGCTCACCTTTATTTGTTCAACGCCGGACGCTCAATTTACATACACGTGGATCAAAAAGTAGTGAGTATATACCTTAACAAAGGGATGCTTCTACGCTAAACCTTGTAAATACTGTTATGACTGTCAAAAGGATAGACTCATTAAAGATTTGTATGTTGTTTTTTTTTTTTTGTATTTGATTTGTGCGTTCGGTATCAGATATTCTGCTGCAAAGCAGTTTATAATCAATGCTGTATTCCCGTTTGAAGGGCACTGAAGTTAATAAATTACAGGGCTAAAATTTGATTAAACATTGAACGCCTCAAAGTAATGAGCGTAAAGCGGTGATGCCCTGGACATTGTTATTTTATCTAATCTAATACCTTTAAACGAGCTATTCTTGTATATATGTATATATATAATCTGAATCTCGGAAACGGCTCCAACGATTTTCATGAAATTTAGTATGCAGGGGGTTTCGGGGGCGATAAATCAATCTAGCTAGGTTTCATTTTTAGAAAACGTCGTTTTATCCGTGTTTTCAGCCGAGCAAAGCTCGGTCATCCAGGTACTTCGAATTATCCATGATCATTGCAACGGTACGCATAACTAAACTTCTATATATGTAGGTAACGCTATCTCTAAACAACAGGAGAACGTTTTGTTTGTCTAAAAGCTTTTACATTAATATGTAATTATCTAATTATCTAAGCAAGAGGATTTATCGAATAGCCAACATTCTCTCACAAAACTTTCATACTCATTTCTTTTTCTTTTGTGTTAATAAATATTTATTATATTGTAGGTATAACTTAGAAACCGGCTGTCGGATTCCAACTCTATATATACCTATAACGTTTTAACAAAAATATTTAATTTTATTATTAAGACAAAATAACTAAATATTTTTTTTGTATGGCTTACAGGCTAGGTGTTTGACCACAACTCACTTGATGTTAAGTGACGGTGTGGTCGAAGATGCTATAGCACACCTAGCCTGGAATAGAACTGGCTCTCAAGTGAGGCTGCCGGAACACACCGTTATATGCTTGGCGGCAGATTTTCAACTTGAGGGTGGTAGCTAGCCAGCCGAGTACTAGAACGTACCCTACCACCACGATATGGTTTCCTCACGATGTTTTTCTTCACCGGCAGCTCAAGCTCATTGTTGGGGTTTGAACCCACGCCCTTCGGCAAACTAAATATTAGAAATTATAAAACTACAGTGATTAATTAGTACCTAAATAATGTAGGTAAATAAAATTACCCCTAAATGTCATACGATATTTAATTTAAAATTATATTTAATTTGCAGAATCCAGACCCTACACTAATGTTGGAACGTTCAGTCGTTGTTATAAATATACAGATCTATCCAAAAAACCTAACTTTTCAAATTTGAAGTCTCTCTCGCCTGAGGATAGAACCAAGCACGCGTCTCTTTTTGGTAAGATCTTGTTTAGCAATTTCTAAACTCTCCATGTTTCTTGCAGCGAGTGAGAAAATTTTTCATACGTTATTGCATCACACTTCGTGTATTCTGTCACTTTTCACGTTCCCGCCAAAACGCCAGGCGGTGACGTTTTTTTTTATGTTTTTGGCAACGCACTTCGTGCAGTATCCTAATATTTTGATATATTTCAAGTGTTTTAATACAAATGAAGTGAAATATGTCTTAGTCCAAGTCATACAAAGTCATCAATGAATCAACTCTAGTCATGTGTTTCGCGATTTTTTTGTTTTTGCAAAACAGTTTGTTTTGTAGTTAGTGGTTTTTATTTTATTTTATTTCGTTAAAGTATATTTGGGATCTTACATTTTTATTTTAACACATTTATAATATTATAAGTGTAATTTTTAGAACACGCGATGGATTCCTTTGGTTGGAGCATAGATGTCGACGGAGATGACATCATTATTGGAGGTCCAGCTATGTTCACAGGTAAATTACAACATACAATCATATTGATTAATTCATTCACGCACATAACTGTGTGTTCCGACAGCCTCACTTGAGAGCCAGTTCCATTCCAGGCTAAGTGTGTTTACCATTTTTGACTACACCGTCACTTTACATTAGGTAAGCTGTGGTCAAACACCTAGCCTGTCAACCATAAAAAAATGCAGCTTTTCTACTCCATACTATACTTATTTGAAAATTATATTATAGGACCAACCGCGAAATCGTAAAAAAATCCAAAGACATAAGATATCGCGTCAAACTTCTCTTAAATTTAAACAAAAAAAAACGATATTCTTTGAAATCATCAGGCATTGTCATATCATAAATCTCTATGCACAATAAAAACATATGTCGTATTAGCATGCTGGGTTAAGGAGAGATAAATAAAGAACACGCTTCAAATAACTCGTAACTCAATCAAATTACAGTGAGACTGAATAATAACTAGTTAAGGTGTGTGCGCGGTGAGGCGAGCGTGGGGTAACTGACGTGCTCTGCTCCTAATTGCAAACGTTTGCGAAACGTCAGTTACGCCTACAAATGCCATCTATTGAAAATAATCGGAACATGCAATACGATTTTTTTTTCGTTGTCCCGTTGCATTTTTCCCAATTTATTCTTAGGGTTCCGTACCTTAAAATAAAAAAACAGAACCCTTATAGGATCACTTTGTTGTCCGTCTGTCTGTCTGTCAAGACCCTTTTTCTTAGGAACGCGTGGAAGCAACAAACTGAAATTCATATCAAATACTCAGGTTTACTGTCCCTTAAAGCTGTAAAAAAAAACTTCTAAGCCAACGTAATCAATAGATACAGCCGTTTATGCTGCAAATATTCGACACTCGCAAGGGAATCAAAACCTACAGGGTACTTCCCGTGAACTCAGAATCTTGAAAGGTACGAAGCAACGTATTATAGCACAAATAAAGGAAAAATTGCGAAAAGCATAAACCTACACCTATAATAAATATACCTACACGTTTGTACGGAACCCTCGGTGCGCGAGTCCGACTCGCACTTGGCCGGTTTTTTCTCAAACCACCATAGTAGTATTTAGAAAAAATAGGTGAAGCATTTTCAAGTTTTTGTGAGACAAACGTACCTACTGCGATTGATTTGTGTATATGTGTGTATAAATCATAATATAATTATGTATTTATAAGTTAAGCATGTTTTTGTTACTTTTTGAGATAAAATTTATTATTTTAACTAGGGCGTGTGATCAAATATGACCGCCGACTCGATCCAGTTGGTCTAAAAGGATTCATGTACGAGAACAATGAGGAAAACTTCCTCCGAAGGGTAGACTACAACTTTGGTAAGTAGAAAAGTAAAATTCTTAGCATTACTTCAAAATAATATAAAAATAAAACTAACTTTGCTGGCGCAGCGACTCAAAAACGCCTCGTTGCTCGCACACCATAAAATAAAATATAATCTATCCAATTCATTCTAATTCGTTTCGTTCGTTCGTAAATTTATTTAAATCTGTCAAGGCTACTTCTGTAGCTTTGACAGATTATCGAAAATCGGGAGATTAAAGAGCTGGACTCAATATTATTGGTGAGACAAAGGGCTCCGCTGGCTTGGGCAGTGGGACTAGAGAAAGATTGCGCCGATAAAAGAGCGTATATCCGATCTCTCGATATCTGTAACTTTGACAGACACACATTTGGCGGTAAAGTCTATGTATCGCTGCTGTGGTCATGGAGAGACGTCATGTCTTCAGGACCATCAGGACTCATTACTTTTACATAAATACATACAAATTTTAATTACAATATTAGTGTCATTGTGTTTAAGAAAAGAAAGAAAACCTGTAATAATATACCTGTCCTTTTATAAGTTGTATGTCCTAAGAACAAAACTACAAAAGCTAACAAATACCCTGGATTTTTCACTAGGAAAACCTGTGGCATTTACATAATTTGTTTTTCAGGTTACAGTGTTGCAGTGGGATATTTTACAACAGAAAAAAAGGGTAAATCATACGCAATAGGCTCGCCGTATGGGAAAATGGGATTTGGCAAGGTATACATATCGTAGTCAATTAGTCTTATCATGTACCTATCCTCGACAAAATATGGACAATCATCCCTTTACGCCTCCATCATTAAATACAATGTTCCACTTCCTACCGATATGTGTATTTTCGATATAAAAATATTTTCCGAATAAAAAATCATTTATTAGCTAATATAATATATATCATTAATTCAAATAATATTTAGCTTTAGTAGTCTTTATTAACCAATATTATTTAATATTATCAATAATTACTTCCAATAAACCTGGAACAATTTTGGCATCAACAGTAGATGCCAATTTCGGCTCTAACTTCAAACAAAATATTATCCTATACCCCTATGACCCTGTGTATCGCTTGCTGATCTGGATTATTTTTTGCAGATTGTGTTCTACGCGTTTGTAAGAGGCGTAGCATATTCAAAGGCTGCAGAAGATTTGCAAACGGATGATGAATTTGCGGTGGGGTCTATGTTTGGAGCAGTTCTGTGCGCCGCGCGGCTAACCAGTGACAAAACCGCCACCACTCTGCTGGTAGGCGCTCCCACGTACGCTGCCAAACAGAAATACAACCAAGGTGCTGTATATTTCTACGCACCGTCTGTCAAGCTGCCGGTAAGATCCAGTTACATAAATAACACGGATTATACTCGCTCACCGATGAAAAATAGTAGCATAAAGGTCCTTTTTTCTTTGTAACTAAATCAAAAACCCCGCAAATACATTCAAATTTCCCGCCCTAAATTCGCTTCACAGCGCGTTGTGTGACGTGAATTGACGCGACGTTATTGCAGTTCAGTCAGTGCCGGATTAACATATTTGCCGCCAGTAAGCTATTCATTTTTTGCCGCCTCTACTAACCACTGCAATTTAATATCCTACTAACAAATTAATTACATTTTGCTTGTCAAAAAGTAGGTCAAAATTACTAAATTTACATTGTAATATTGAATTGGAATATTTTAAAAATGAATATCTACAAAAGTAACACATACATACACAGCGTTTAGTAATTTTTCATGTACAGACGTTGGAATATTCGGTTTACTGTATAGCACTAAAATATTGTAATTTTGTAAAAATTTCGAGACTTCTTTTCTCCGTGTATATAATAATGTTTTTTTTTTTTAATTTTTGTAATACAGAATATAATTTTGAGCCAAATTTGCCGCCCCCTAAAAATTATTTAACTAGAGTACAAAGACTAAAAAATTACTAAATATTGATATTTGTATTTATAATTTTTAATCGACATTTATTTATTCCATAACAAAAAATATTTATTTAAATTCCGAAAAAAGTATAACCTTTGCGAGATCCCGTTGGATTGAAGTCAATCCAGCAAAAATCCCGCTGGATTGAATGCAGTGCTGGATTGTAATCCCTGCAATCAACGACAGAAGCCTGTATCGCGCAAATTGTTATTATTTTCTACGATTGATCTTGACCGATGTACATTTTGGATAACAATAAATGAATTATTCTAATAATTATTTCAGCTCAAGAAACATTACAGAAAAATCGTTGGTAAAAACGATGGTGCATTTTTCGGAAGCGCTATTATTCAACTAGGCGATTACAACGGTGATGGATTAGATGGTAATAACAATTAAATTGCAATTTATCATACACTGGCTCTACGTATAAATCTTTTAATTTAATGTTTATCTATCTAGCAATCTAAAAACGCTCTTATCATTGAGTTTCCAACTTGCCTTATAATGGCGACAATGCAATAATACATCTTTGAAATATATATAACTCAAAGGTGACTGACTGACATAGTGATCTATCAACGCACAGCCCAAACCACTCGACGGATCGGACTGAAATTTGGCATGCAGGTAGATGTTATGACATAGGCTTCCGCTAAGAAAGGATTTTGATTAATTCTACCCCCAAGGGGATAAAATAGGGGATGAAAGTTTGTGTGAAACTTTGTCAATTTTAAACCGATTGGGCTGAGACTTTGCATGCATAAAGTTACTATGACGTAGGCATCCCCTAAGAAAGGATTTTGAGATGCAGGCTATATAAGGATAATAACTTTTCATCATCATCATCCATCACCACGCGGCTAAAACCGCGGGGCGCAGCTAGTAGAATATATGCTCTAATTTTTCGCAATTTTTTATAGTTTACAAGCTTTTGACCACAGGTCATCTAATGTTAAGTGACGGTGTCGAAGATAGTAAAGCACACCTAGCTTGGAATGGAACTGGCTCTCAAGTGAGAATTTAACGGTATTCCGGCAGCCTCACTTCAGAGCCAGATCCCGCTCTCGGCTATATGTATTTATTTACCTTAAAATTACCGTTCCTCAAGAAAATGAATTTAAAAAAAATATATATTTTGTCATGCTTAGTGTTTGACCAGTTCATTTGATATTAAGAACCTGGAACACACGCCATTTAGATGCTTGGCGGTAAATTTTCAACTAGCCAGCCGAGTACTAGAGTACATACCTATCCTAGAATATACTTTCACCACAGACACACATATGTACAGATTACGTTTCATATACGTCATATTTTTCACAGAAATTGCAATAGCTGCACCATATGATGACGCCGGTGCTGGAGCCGTCTACATTTACTCCAGCGTAGACACGAACACTGCTAACCCGAACGTGGAAATCAACTACATGCAGCGGATTAGCCCATCACCGTCAGCAGGAATCGTGCGATCATTCGGACTCAGTCTCACTGCAGTCCAAGACTTTGATGAGAATGGCTGCAATGGTTGGTGATGCAAATATATTTATTTGCATATTGTTTACAATAGAATTATAAGACGAGCTCTTACCATATCTTAATTGAAATCATCATCAATCATTTTCTGCTTCTGCTCAACTTAGATCTGTTTACATTACGCACGCACACACCCAACACACACATGCGCACACACCCATACACACACACACATACACAAACACACACTAACACACACATATTGCCATAATTATTAGCTTAAATGTAGATACTGCGTAAGAAATGGATCTCTGAAGGACTCCAGAACCCTATGATACAAGCACTGCTTAGTGTAGGTTTTGTGTACCAACAATAATTGTTACTAAGCAAAGACTAATGTAAATGGTATATATATATTGGTTTTAGCACGCCATCTTTCCTGATCTTATTTCTATCAAATTCTGAGGAAAAAATTTCTTCTATCATATTTTGACAAATCTTCAATACAATGCTTTTTTTTTACAATGACTGACAGGCTAGGTTTTTGACCACAAGTCATCTGATGTTAAGTGACGATGTGGTCTAAGATGGTACAGCACACCTAGCCTGGAATGGAGCTGGCTCTCAATTGAGGCTGCCGGAACCCTCCGTTAGATGCTTGGCGACAGATTATCAACTTGAGGGTGGTAGCTAGCCAGCCAAATCCTAGAAAGTACCCTACCACCACGCTATAGTTTCTTCACGATGTTTTCCATTTCAAAATAAGTACCTATTGATATTATACCAAACTTAATCTTGAGTCCAGTCATGGCATGCTACTTGTAGACAACGGAGTTTTGGAAGTAACAAGGAAGGAAAGTTATGTTTCACCATATAATATGACCTTTTCATACTTACGCATGTAATTCAAAACTTTATGGAAAACCTCCATTTTAACACTCGATAATTTTTTGGAAAATATTGCAAAACAGCTGTATGATATTTTCACGTTTTACTGGCAAAAATGCGGAAACTAGAAACTCTCTAATGTACTCTTTCTTTTACCATCAGAATTGGCAATCGGTGCCCCTGAAGCAGACAGAGTGATGTTGTTGAAGTGCATTGCATCAGTGACCGTCAAACTTCGTGCAGACATTCCCAAAGACCTAAGTGTAAGTTACACATTGCATTATAGTAACCACATACAATATACATTTTATATTTGTATTTCACATATTATAAATGTAAATAAACATAACGCTTTGTAAACCTCTCAGAAATTATTTTGGTAAAATTGATGTTATAAGAATAAGTTATTAAAAATATAATTATGTGTGCTCAGTTAAATTTAAATCCTCATCAATGTCGTAACTGAAACGACTGCTAAGCGGAAATAAACTAAATATATACCTTGAACACTCAAAATGAACTTTCGCAAAGAAACGCCTGAATCAATCAAATATAATTATGTGGATCTTATCACGCATATTGTTATGCTTATTGTAATCTATAACACGCATATTGTTACGCTTATTGTAATCTATAACACGCACATTGTTACGCTTATTGTAATCTATAACACGCGTATTGCTAAAAATCGTTGATTCGTCTCGTTATCCAAAAATATCTTGAATACGAGGAAACAAAATAATATACTGCTAAAACCAAAACCCTGTTTTTTATGTTTATAAAGTATTAATAAGTTCATGCAAAAGAAAAGGTGCGTTTTTATAAACTTGCGATGGTAGGACTCGATTACGTTTCGTGAAGCGTGTTAAATCTTTGGATCGCTATACGAGTTATTTCAGCTGATTTCTTTACCCTTCTACGTGTTTTACAGTTACGTAAAGGCAATCCATTCAGAACAGAGGATCACTTTATTTTCAAGTCATGTTTAGATGTGGAATTTCCCAAGAAACCTGAAGTATTCTATGCACGTAAGTAAAATTATGTAATTATTATACTTAGATACATTCTCGTCTACTGTTTTTTTATGGAAACATTGTAAATGCAAATGTACTCTATTATTACTTAAAATTTTACTAATCACGATTCAATTTCATACGGCTCCCAGTCTACACTTTTTACCTAATTGCCTCCTGGTTCTATAAAGAGGCCTTCAACAGAACAGCTGACTGAATTCGAACAAAATCAGTGCAGTGCGCATTAATTTGTACTCTCAAAGATATCCTCATATCGAAAGTTATATCTTGGAAGAATCTTTTAAGCTCGATTCGCTCAGGGCGCCTAATTCAAAATTTCTTGTTTTTTTAAATTGGTTATTGTAGGTTGTATGAAAATAAATTTTGTGGGAGTAAATAGGTTCAAAATCAAAATCAAAAGTCATTTATTCAGTTTAGGCCCTGTTAAGGCACTTATGAACGTTAAGTTACATGTTTGAATCTACCACCGGCTCGTAATTACACTTCAACTGAGAAGACTCCGGCAAGAAACTCAGCATGGCATTTTTTTGTGGATCTTTCTTTTCATATCAGGTTACAGTTTACAGTTATAAATATTAATACATACATTATGCTTTCTACAATTGTTACTTAGTCAGGGGCATGCAAGTGTTGTTTAACTTTTAAGGGGGTTGTATTAACAACTCACGAACCTCCTTAATGATAAAAAAAAATACTTCACACTGCTTTGTTTTATTATTATATACCCTTACAAGGTTGTTTTGGAGTACCTATAATTAACAATACTTGATTAGACATTAATACAGTTGCAGTGAAATATTGAGTATTGAGCATTACGAGATTTGACATAGCATTCATTTTTCCTGGAAATATAAGAGCTCAAGTAATTTATTCAAGCAAAGCTGAAAGTAAATATAATATTAGTGCGCAACCTTCAATAGTATTAACTCTCGACAAATACCATTTTAATAGATAAACCTTTCAAAAATATGGTGGCCTAAGCAATTTTTATCAAGCATTGCCTAATAAACGGTACTTTAGTTGTACAGGTACAAAATGGATTAACGAAATCATGTCCTTTGACAATGGAACTTGGACTAGATCAGCACAGGTTAAGACAGATAGCCTAACAAGGAAGGCGGCAAATTCCGTCTGTGAACAGGTTATGCTCCAGAAAAAAAAACGGCGAAGCGCCAACAAGAGACCCCTGGACCTCCCGATACGTCCCCGGAGAGCCAGACGTAGGAGGAGGATAAACGCCCTCCTCCAACCCCCGTAACAGGGGCCTTGGGCGGCGGACTCGGGGAGTCTGTCACCCGACAAGATTAGGATGGAGGCTCACCAGCTCCGTTCGTAACAGGGAAGGATACCAGGGGACCAGCGCCGTCAGGGCCACGGACGTGTGCGAAAGCGTTCTTGTTTTCCCTGCACATAGCCATTAAGCAGAAGCACCCCAGGGTTTTGAGTGGGTATGCCGCCACTTTGGTGGAGTCCCACATAACCATCGCGCTTCCTCTGGAGCGGTGGAATCCATTAAGGAATTTTCTAGGCAATAAGATAAATCTAACAAAAGATTTCAATGTAGATTAAGGGCTGTGTACTGTAACGAATATCAAATTAAATATATTTCAGATGTCAATGTTAGTGTGCAGCTTGACAATCATCCCAGTGTAAAGCTAATGTCAGAGTCTGATAAAACTTATGAACTTACCATTACCAGGAAGGATAAGCTTGTATGCAAAGATATTAGGGTGATAGCACCGAAGGTAATTTTTTCAACTATTAGACAGATTGAGGTACGTGCCGTGGTATTCAAACCGAGACCTCCAGATCGGAAGTCAAGACGGTTTACCACCTATATTGCTGTTATTTATGTTTGCGGGATTTGAACACTTATTCATGTTTCCACCCGGCCTATTCTACTATCGGACAAAAACTCGAACTTAACAATTCGACTCCATCTTCATCGTACGAATGAAATTTTAATCTGAGTGCCATTAAGTCGCGAGTGGTCGGTTTCTTCTAGGTAAGCGTGCTCCATTTTGCTTTGCTTAACATGGCGGTCAAACGCAAGATATTTAGTAAAAAAATACGTGGTTAATCCCGCAGTCTAATTATTTTCAGCATAAACATATAATGTCTTTTTAGAGATATTGTAAAATTCGTGTGTAAATTTGAGTACCATGTTGGTTTAAATGTCGGTTGAAACCCAAAGCTCTAGGGAAGAAAATCTTTTTTTTTTATTTGTATTAAAAAAAATATTTATCAGCTGGACTTGATCGCCCTCAAAGTATTTTAATTTATTTACCCAGTCTGCCTATGATACAATTGCTGTGCTGCTCATGAATGAATTATGAATGTTTCCTGTTCTTTTTCCTAAACACTGTATTTTTGTAACAAATATTTAACAAAAAATATTTTTACAGAACGGCAACTACCAGATTCCTATCGGATACACAATAACTGCCACACAAATTATAGATAAATTCTCTACATCGGATTTCAACGCATCTCACGTCATACTAAGTGACCGCAGCACGTTGACAACGTCGGGCTCTATCTGGCTCATCGAATGTGAAGACGTCAATTATTGCAAGCCTGATGTAAAATTGTCCAAAAGTATATCTGCAACACCGTAAGTGACCTACCTATATACTTTTTGTATGACGCTTGGGCATTTAATATATTAGCCTCCGTCTCATCTCCAGGTCCACGCCATACGTCTTGGGATCTCCAGAGAAAGTAAAGCTGTCAATGTCTGTGAGCAACGATGGTGAGGCTTCGTACGCGGCGTGCGTGCGTGTGTTTACGATGTCAGGCGTGGACATAGCGGGTGTGCCACACGGCTGTGAGAGACCGAACGGACGTGTTGACGCTCTCATCTGCAAACCACCCGGCGCACTGCGCAAGGCTGACAAGCCCTGGGTCAGTATCTTCCTGAGCAACGAAAGCAGGTTTGCATACGTGTCTTGACTATTCCAGATGTGAACCTATTGAGTGTGCCACACGGCTGCGAGAGGCTGAATGGGCATATTCACGCTCTTGTCTGCAACATGCTCAACAAGCTACGTAAGGCGTATAATCCTTCGTAAATCGCTAGATAAATCTCGGTTTACCACAGCCCCAGTGTACCACGCTTCTGAAATTCCACTAAAAATTCGTTTTACAAAATCCGATTTTTTCAATTCTTCAGCTCTTGCTTCTTTCAACTTTTATTGTTTCTAGTGTGCACAATAAAGATTTTCTAACTTAATTCCACAAACTTTTTCAACCTTATTAAAACTAAAAATATGTTTATAAATTCGATGATAATATGATAAAACACTGTTTTACTAACTTTAAAAAAATAAAGTTAAGTCCAAAAACATGTTTTGTTATGTGTAGATATTTTAACTAACTACAACACAAAACGTTGTGTGGACATTTCAATAAAATTTATTTGTACACATCACACACACACATCATCAGCCATAGGTCGTCCACTGCTGGACATAGGCCTCCTCCTGGGGGGGTTTTGCCAATACTCGCCACGCTTGGCAGGCGGGTTGACAAGCGCAGTTAGGTGTGATTGTTCAAGGAAGACGCTGCTGCCCATCTTCCGGATTACATCCCTTAGCCGACTCTTACGGCAACCACGGGCAGAACGGGTGGGGTACTATTCTTACAAATGCCGGCACTACCACGGCAAATTTGTGTCTAGATGGTGGAAACTTTAATTTATTGAGTAGTGTCAAAGTAGGATACTCAGACAGGTCAACAAAAAATTCTATATATTTACAGCAAATTGTGTTTCTCCATAGGAAATACCAGAAATGTTGTTTGATTTGAGTCAATTGACCAGTGAATATGAAAACACCACTATTTCTATTGCCGTGTACAATGACTGCAGTAGAGAGCCTCAGAAGCAATACATATCAGTGCCACTGAAGCCTGATCTCAGCAAGATTTCGATAACAGGGTAAGAATATAGTCTATAAATCTTTGTAGATATAAAGGGAGTGTCATATCTTTCATCTCGGTTGATCCTGCTTGTCTACTGTCCAAACTTGATACTGCGAATATTTCAAGTTTTTATGATGATGTTGTTAATAAAACGTCTTAGAAAACCATCATTCCTATTTTTTATCAATTCACTTCATTTGTAGGGTTCCATACGCAACGGGTAAAACGGGACCCTATTACTACGACTCCGCTGTCCATCCGTCTGTCTGTCTGTCCGTCTGTCACCAGGCTGTATCTCATAAACTGTGATAGTTACACAGTTGAAATTTTCACAGATTATGTATTGCTGTTGCCGCTATAACAAAAAATACTAAAAATCAGAATAAAATAAATATTTAAGGGGTCTCCCATACAACAGACATAATTTTTTGCCGTTTTTATATATAATGATACGGAACCCTTCGTGCGCGAGTCCGACTCGCACTTGATCGGTTTTTTATTTGTACTATGTACAGAGTTATTGATAATATCGCTAATGTTATAAAATAAATGTGAAAGTCTGTTACATGTGACTTTTTGTTACTTATTCAAGTTGTAACTGGCAAACGGGTTTGGGTGAAATATGGAACAGAGATAATTTATTCCTTGGATTCATCCCGGCAAACGCGGATTACAAATCATTGGTAATTAAATACATCCTTTCTTATGGTTGACAGGCTAGGGGTAGCCAGAGTTCACCTGACGTTAATTGACGTTGTGGTTTAGTCCCAAGTGAGGCTGCCGGAACGCACCGGTAGGTGTTTAGCGATTTACAAATTGTTAGGCAATCGAGTACCAGAAAGTACCCGACCACCATGCTTGGTTTCATGATGATGTTTTCCTTTACCGGCAAGCTCATTGTTGGAGTTTGAACATCCTTTGGCGTGTGAACCGACCACACGCTAACCACTGAGCTATCATTGTTACGATCCTTTTTAGAGATTCTTCTAGTACATCATAATAAGCAGCTTTAGTTCAATATGTTTTTTATTTGATACACAAACAACAATAACTAACATTGCGGTCAACGCTCCGCAGTTTTTCCCCCAGTCCCAAGGATCTGTCAATGTTTACTATACAAAACGACTTACTAAAACTCATCGCAATAACTACAAATACAAGAACTAATAATTAAGCTACAAAAACTACAAGTTTTTATGGCTTAAAAGAACTTACATCAAAGGGCAAATGACAGACACACTTATAAAATTTTGCATTTATAATATTACAATAATATACTACATAACAAAATTAATTTCAGAATAACCGATGCAGGGGTTTCTAACGCAGTTAATATGTCGAAAGATGACGTCGACGGCAAAATTTTCGAGCACAGTTACATGGTAAGTTTTATTTTGACGTCTTTTGATATAACTTTGACAATAATTACTGCTAAGTATTATATTTAATGTACCTAAAAAAGTTCGCTTTATTCAAGTTAAAATTTTGTTGTACTTATAATATAACCATAAGACTTTATGTAACCACAATTTAACGCGATTAAATGGCTATAAATGTAAAATAGCTATAACAAGAAGGGAAGCAAAGGCGAAGAAGCAAGGTAGAAAGGCATGTATTTGTCTATGCACGCGATTTTTCAAGATATTTTGCTATTGCATTTTGTGTTTTCTAGCAGTGGCTAGCATTTTGGTATTTTAATTATTTGATGCCGTTTAATAGAATAATGACTATAAATGGAGTTAAGTAAGTCTTAGTCACAGTCAAAATAAGTCACAGTCCGGACTGGTGATACTTATACTGGTGATATCTTATGCCGGCGTCACGGTTTCATCCCCGCACTAGCCGCCATCGTTTAAAAGCTCATCCACATATCATCGATTCATGGAAATCGCACACTGTGCGATTCACGCGATCCTTTTTGCCATACACTTGCAAATTGTGGAATGATCTTCCTTCTTCCGTATTCCCGCGGAGTTACAACATTGGGCTCTTCAAAAGGCGTGTAAATAGAATCTTAAAAGGTCGGCAACGTATTTGTAGTGTCCCTGGTATTGCAGGTATCCATAGGCGACGGTGATTGCTTACCATCAGGCAACCCGTCAGCTTGATTGCCACCTATGGCATAAAAAAAAAAAAAAAAAAAAAAAACTCTAGTTTTTTTTGTTTTGGAAACTGGACGAAAATACCACCAATTTATAACAGTTTCACCACATTATAACAATCATCTACAGTTATGTATGACCACACATGACTACATTTAGGATTTAGATTTTGTTTACAACGAAAAACGGTTGGAACAATTTGATTCCACTTTCATCGGACAATATTCTGAACAAGGGAATTTGCTTCTCTAGTCGTGGTTCCCCGATAAATACAATTTGGGTGCCTTCAAGTTACAAGCGTGCTCCATCGTAGACCACATCTGCACTAAACATCAGATGAGAATTTAATATTATTTATTAATAAATGAAAGTCGAGTCTGACTTGTTTTTACAAATCTTAGAAAAAACATATTAGTTTTTTTTAATGTAATAATAACTTGACAAATGATACACTCTCCTGATGGTAAGAGTCAATGCATGTCCATACCATTGTAGCAATATCTAAAAAGACGAAAGTTCTGAGGTAACACACATTAAAAAAAATACCAGTCCAATTGAGAACCACCTCCTTTTTTGAAGTCGGTTAATAAGTCCAAGGCAGCGTTGCTTTGGCGACAATTACTTCGAGAGTTTTGCGACATTCGATAGTTAGTCTCAATAGCCCTATAAATTCCCTGCATTACACTACAAACCAATATTTACACACTACTGATTATTAGAATAAGTAGAATATTTGATACTGTAGTGCCACCAAAATTCGTTACGGCGATCTATCATTAAGCCATAACTCATGTCGCATAAAAGGTTGTTTTTTTTTTATGGTTGACAGACTAGGTGTTCGACCACATCTCACCTGATGTCCTCACCTGATAAGCCACAACTAACTCGCGTTTTTTATTTTCCTAATTTTATTTACTGATTTTATACCTACGCCATTTCAGATAACTAATGGTGGGCTGACAAACTGGGTTAACTTGGAGGTGACTGTTGTCAGACAGAATCGATCCTTCATCGAATACGGCCCGATTTATGTGAGTAATCAATAAACAACAAAAACAATCTTATGAAACAATTTTAAGTAAAAAATTTACCCTACACATAAATAAATAAAATAAATAAATAAATATCATAGGACACACAGCGCCATCTGACCCTAAACTAAGCAGAGCTTGTGTGATGGAATGGAAGTCAGATAACTGATAGAATACATAAATACTTTTTTTTTTTGTAAATACATCCTTATAATAAATATAGAACACCCAGATACAGAACAAACATTTGTTTATAACATAAAATGTTTGTCCTAGAGTTGTCTCTAAATTGGGAATCGAACCCACGCCCTACAGCTCCGGCAGACATACTACCAATGAGCCAACAGGGCTGTCATCATCATAAATCATCATCATCATCATCTATACTTAAAAGTTGGTGTTGATTTTATGTTATAAGATGATCACCAACAAAATTATTGAAAACGTCAAAAAATTTAAAAAAAAAACCGCTTAAATTACCCTCATGTTTGTAATCTCATTTATCTTAATAAAAACGACAGAATATTTTTTTCTCTGAAGAGCAAGCAGCCTTCCTCAAATAAATCACACAATCGCTCCGCCCATAGCATACGCTATTTCTTCATCATAAAACAATAAAGATGAAAATAGAATCTTAAAACCGTATTGTTGCTCGGAAGAAGGCAAACGTAGCTTGCAAATCTAATTAAATTTATTAAGAAATGTTAGTAGTTATATAGTAAATGGTTTTTTTTTTTTTTTTTTCTTAAAAGCAGGTAATGATTGTTTCATTAGGTTTTTTACCCGACTTCCAAGGAAGGGTTATGTTTTTCACGCGTATCTTGTATGTATGTAAATTTCTTTATTACCTCGTATCTTCCAAACGGCCGAATGGAATACGACAATTAAGGTATCGTTAGATTCGTCTCAATAAACTAAAGTGTCTTTAGAGGGCGGTTAGTAGTAGGTTTATAGTAGTAGGCGGTTATATATAAAATATTAAATATAAAATTAGAATCGAGGTAAAACTAAAACATATTTTCTATATTAAGCTATAAAAATAGCTTAATATAGAAAATATGTTTTAGTTTTACCTCGATTCTAATTTTATGGTTTATTTAGGTACAGTATCTTGGCAAGAATCGTGTTTAATCGCTCAGCCTCCTTTTAATATATATCATCATCATCTTCAGCCGTAGTACGTCCACTGCTGGGCATACGCCTCCCCCATTGATTTCCATAAAGACCGGTTGGAAGCGGCTCGCATCCAGCACGTTCCTGCGGTCTTTATTAGGTCGTTCTTTAATTTTTCAGATGTCTTCAGGTAATTCTCAAGACAGTCAATGCTCAACAGAAACTAGTAATGATACTATTTCTACCTGCGTGATAACTATAAGCGAACTGAACAGTAAACAGCCGGCGAAGGTCACGGTGCCGATGAAAATCATCAATCCTGAAATGCTGGGTGAGTTTTAAGACAACACTCTAAGAGACTCAATTTTTACTAGGTTTTTGATGGGAGTACCAAGAAGAATCTAACATTTCATTAGGATGAGAAATATTTAAGGTAAAATTATTATCTGTGTGCCAAATTTCATCAAATTCCGTTCAGTTTTTACGTACTTGAGTTTTTATTACTGTTGATAGGTGTTTGACCACAGCTCACCTTACGTTAAGTAACGATGTGATGGAAGATGTTAAATACACCTAAATTGGAATATAACTGGCTCTCAAACGACCACACCGTTAAGCAGTAGTGTGTAAACATTAATGCAGCTAGCGAAATTATAGGACTATTGAGACTAACCATCGAAAGTTTTAAAGTAATAAACGCTAAAGTAGCGATAACCTGGACTTTGTTTTACTCCTCAAAATACTGTGTATCACTGCAATGGTCATGGACAGGTGTTATCTCTTACCATCAGGAGAGCGTCTCGTTCGTCTCAGTACTTTTACATTAAAAAAAGTGCTTGGCGGTAAATTTTCATTTTGGGAGTGGTATCTAGTCAGCCGAATATTAGGAAATACCCTACCTCCATGCTATAGTTTACTTACGATGTTTTCCTTCACCGGAAGCTCAAGCTCAAGCACCACACACAATCACAGATCAACCCCAACACCCCCAAGCCCCACCCCCCCCTCTTTCGCGTGAACCGACCGCGTTTATCATTGAGCTATCATAACTACAAATTATAGGTACCTACTTTGGTTTAACCAATGCCTACTAAGCATAAGTATTTCGGTTTATTTTTGCTTATAAAATTATTATTGATTTCAGAAAACGCAATAAACGCGAAAGAAAACACACAGTTTACATCTCTTACATTCCGTTTGAACAAAGAAGAGACCAGACAATTCAGGTAATTATCTCACTGTATTTACATACGTCGTCGTTCCACAGTGCCTAAAGACTCGCCTTTACAATGAATGTGTACTGCCCACCATTACATATGGTGCCGAGACATGGACGCTTACACATTAGGTTGTAAACAAAATACAAGTTGCACAGAGCGCCATGCTCAGCAACAAACTACAAAATCGAGTTAGAAATGTAGAGTTCCGACGTCGCACCAAGGTGCATGACGTCGGATCAACAATCATGAAACTGAAATGGAGTTGGGCAGGACATGTTGCCAGGCAGAGTGATGGTGGCCGCGAACTGGGAAACGAAGCGTCAGAGGAACCAGCTCAGCTTATCAGCACCAAGATACCTTCATCATCATCATGATGATGAAAGTAGGCTTCTAGGACTGCGTACTTCATTTTCGACCACATCGTCGCTTACCATCAACGGAGTTGGTGGTCAAATGCGGACTTATCCGTATTTAAAAAAAAAAATTCACAGTATTTAACCGACTTCAAAAAAGGAGGAGATTCTATGTTCGGCTGTGCGGTGGTACACCTACCAAGACGACCTTTTGCTAACGAGGCCTATACACCGTGACAGTTTGAACATCAGCAATATTGATACAGGGGGTTAAGTACTCGATTGTCGTTGCAAAAAATAATAAAAAATAGGTGGTTAATATTTGACCAATTATCCTGAGCAAACGCAAAAATACGGACACTCAAATCACGCGCACCGAAAATGGCATGGTCTTCACGCGCGGTCCCAGATTAGATAACAGTTACTACGAAGTCTACGTATGGTAGCTGTCTTGCGCCAGCTCGGTGCGTAAAGCTGCGCGCTGTCCATAAGTTCTGGAGTCATGAGAATAATTTTAACCAAAGATTTCTTAGTTGTTTTTTGTATTTGTTTCGATTTTATTTCTTTATACGTTTCATATGACCATTGAGTAACATGCCTTTGAATATTGCCAGCCCGTATATTCTGTAAGATAACAAAAGCGAAAACAATAATTATTTTTTAATCAACAGTGTAACCAGTCCGTTATATTTGTGTGGTAAAATAAAGATTTGGATTATTGTCGTTGCTTCATTGGTGGCTCTACTCATCTTACTAATGATGTTCTTCGCACTCAGAAGGGTAAGTTCATTTTACATTATATTTCATGATCAGCCCAGTTTCTTGTATACTGACCTTCTGCTAGGTGCGGTTCAATTCTTTTTTTTTTGTTTAAAGAGCAGTGCCGACATCCTCAACTCTGGCCAAATATAGGTGCGCTGATATCACTGTCTATGAAAATGTCAAGAACTATTAGACATGTCGGTTACAGCACGATATCTTCCTTTACCGTTTGAAACTAATGGCGATTAAAATTACGCACAAAACTTAGAAAACACAAAAGTACGCGCGCCTAGGGAGATTCGAACCAAGGAGTTCCAGATTGTAAATCTATAATTTGGCTGCCATTACATTTATTATAATATTTACCTAGTTTTGACTGATTATCTTTTCACAAGCGAGTGTATTGGGTTTATTTAAAGTGTAAACTTTAGCTGCGTTGAGTGATTTTTGGTAGGGGCAAAACTTATGGATTCGCGTCACCGACATGCTAACGTGACGTGTTTTAAGTTTTCACTACTGTCGGCAGTCCCTATGATTGCATACTACATTTTTTTAAAGAGAACTATTAAATAAAACACTTTATTAAATACCTTTTTTGCAGTGTGGATTCTTTAAAAGACAAAAGAAAACAAAACTGGAGAATGTGCGGCAGAGTGTAAAAAGACAAACAATAATGGTAAGTATAGGTTTATAGCAAATAACGATAAACGTATCGTAATAATTACTTATAATAAACACACTCGATCCATTCGGTAACATTCAAGAGCAGCGCAGTTAAAAGAAGACTTGAATCACAATCATAAGGCAAAGTAATTAAAATATCTATGAGTAGAACACCTCGCGATAAATAGGCGACACAAATAGGAAGAGGCGGTGCGGTGGGGGCAGAGGACGCTTGCCGGCGACCACAACGTGATTGCCGGCCGAGCAGTCGGGATTAGCACGTCAATGTCATTGTTTTCTATTGTGTAGAAATGTAAAAGTAGGTTAATGTTAAAATTGAATAGTTTAGAGAATTTTTAATAAAAATGTATTAAAAAGTCGCAGAAGTTTACGTGTCTTATAGAGTTGATGTTAGCGAAGCTACAAACAAAAAAGATAGATCGAAGATTTGTTCGTAGATGCGATGTCGACATCCCTACACGCGCCTCGCGCTAAACCTGCGTGAATCAACGTTAGTAGGGAAGATTTTCTACTTACTCGGGGCCGCGCGCACCAAGTACTTTGCATAAGGTATTCACAATAATATGGGATTCGAGATCGACCAATTAGATCTTCAACATTTGCATATTAATTTTAAAACTCACACTAACGGCTTTATGATAAAAACATCGCGAAGAAACTTATACAACCAGAGAAAAATTTAATACCATATGTGAATCCGCCAATCCGTGCTGGGCTATTGTGGTAAAAAAGGTCCAATCACTCTTTGAGGCCTTTTGATACTTTGAAGCCCATATAGTCAACAGTATAATATTAGAAGTAATTAGATAGTTGAGTTGTTTATTGCCTTAGTATCCACTTCAATATCAGACTCATCGAGTCTAAGTATGTGATATGGCCTTAAAAGATACCATTTACTTTGCGTAAAGTTGGGATCGGTTTCATGATTTTACGTACTTTATACGTAAGTATGTTATTAGTATTTACTGTATCATTGTTTCAGCGAAAGACGATGGTGGAGGGTGTGCGGCTTCCGCCGGGTGCGGACAAGCAGTCACTGCTGGCTTCTGTGTCACAAGAAACAGCAGACCAAGCCGCCGCGCGCGATAAACGCGTGCGCCTCGACTCTAACGCAACCAAGAACAAAATGAACTAAATAGTGCGCGATAACATCACTATTTCACGTATTTTTAAGAAAAGTAACTAGGATCTTTATAACTGCTCTCCTTTCGCTACTTCACGACTTTTTAGTCAAACAACTGTGATTCTTATCGCTGCACTCTTTCCGCTATTTCACGCTTTTTTTTAGTCAAGTAACTACATCATTGTATGTCTATTGCTCGTTCACGTCTATTTAGTCCATCAACTGTGATCCTTGTTGCACTTTTTTCGCTATTTCATCTTTTTTAGTCAAATGACTAGTATTTCTATCATTGCACTCTTATTACTATTTCACGTCTATTTTGCTAAGTACCGCACTTCTGTCCTTTTGCTATTTCACGTCTTTTTAGTCAAAAGTTTATCTTCTTGATACTTCACTTCTATGTAGCCAAACAAATGTGATATATATCACTGTGTTCCGATAACTATTTTACTTTTATTTAGTCTAGCAATTCTTTTATTGTATTTCTTTTGCTATTTAGACAAAGAAATGAAAATCGCTAACAATATAGTCCTAGTTATTTCGCAACTGAGATCGCTGCACTCATTTCGCTATTTCATATTTATTTAGTCAAGCAACTCGATCATTGTGTTTATTTTACTACACTTCAAAAGCTATACCTATACGCTTTCTGTGTAATTACGAGGTATATTATTATGTATCATTCACTAAAATAAAATAAGTTTGATATTTAAATTATGTTTTAACCGGATTAGCATATAATTTATTTCATGTAAATAAAAATAACAGTAGTTAAATACTATGATATAAACATTTTTAAAATAATTTCTTAGACAGATAAGTATTTCCTATTTTATTGTGCCTGCGTTTGGACCTCCTTTTCGCAAATGTAGGCGTATTCATCTTCACAGTTCACATCGTTTAAAAGTCCGTCGTTCTTGAACAGTGTACCGCAGTCTTCATTGTTGAGAGAGTTGTTGGGTTCGCCAGGGGACCACACAGCGAATCCCGCCTCAGAGAGAGTCTCATCTGAAATGTACGCCAAATATGACATGTTTCTGCTATGTAGACGCTGGTCGCACCTATTGACATAACTCACGTAATATACAATACAATACAACTTTATTATACACGAAACATATTATGACATACAAAAATTAGAATCATTAAAAAAAGAGAAAGAAAGTGACAAAACAAAAATACAACATAGAAATAACAAATAAATGGTGTACAAGGGTGGCCTTATCGCCTAGAGCGATTTCTTCCAGACAACCTAAGTATAATAATATCAATAAAGTAACACTATGACGCGTTTGTTGCTAGGCCTACCTACATGGCGAACGTTGCAAAAGTATATATATATATATATATATATATATATATATATATATATATATATATATATATATCAGTTTCCAGAGTTAAATATTAACTGCATAATATGAATATAACAATATGTCAGTATAAAGTATGTTAATAAGAATTAATAATTACTTGCTAGTAAAATAATCTAATAGTTTTAAATAATATCATCAAAGTCGTAAAACCAGTAGGGGAGGGGTAACTCAAGCCCTTAGGAACGGATCCAATGCAACTGTTCTATTACATAAGTAAGCATATTTCAGATATTCTTGTATTCTCAAAACACATTTCATATACCAAATATTAAGGGATATGTCACTTACTAAATATAGTTTTGAAAATCGAAGTCTCGTTCCCAACTGGCTTGTTTGCTCTGAATCCAGCGTAAAAGAACCACCAAGTTTGAGCACCTTCCTCCTTGGGGGCCTCCTGCATGAGAGCGTGCACCACGTCCTTCTCAGTCTCCGAGTTCAGGACTACCAGGTGGGCGCCTTGCGCGCGGCACTGCGCGTACGCCTCGTTCCAGGACGCATGTCCGCGAGGTATGCTGTAACAACTGCTCACTGTAGCGTTGTAGTGGTAATCTGAAATATTACGTCACATACAATGTAATACTAATACAGAAACAAACGGTACTACACTAGGTCGGCCTATTTTCTAGTGTCTATCTGGACTAGATGGCGCCACACTCGACACGTGTTTCGTGCAACTTTGGCTCTAAGTTGACCACTTTGTAATAGTTAAACGTCAAATAGTATATATTGTTACTCGTATTTTTATTTTTTTTATTTTGTAGCGATGGTAGTTCGGTCGTGGAATTTTAACAATAAGACCTACAATTTAAGCCAATATTCTTACAAATAAACTGTTTTTTTTTTGTCGTTAGCGCGGTCGATTCGCGTGCTGAAGGTCGTGGGCTTAAACCCCAACAATGAACTTGACCTGCCGGTGAAGGAACACATCGTAAGGAAGCCATAGCATGGTGGTAGGGTACTTTCTAGTACTCGGCTGGCAAGCTACAACCCTCAAGTTGAAAATTTGCCTCTAAGCATCTAATGATGTGTTCCGGCCTCACTTGAGAGCCAGTTCCATTTCAGGCTAGGTGTGTTTACCATCTTCGACCACATATGGTTAAACACCTAAACAGTCACCCAAAACAAAAGTGTAGTTATTTTATAGCGGAAAAGACGAGACTTTTCTGGTTAAAAACTTTTTGTAAAAACTTTAACTTTTGGTTGAAACTTTAGGGCCGTGGGGGGCAGCCGCTCACGATCTATATCGGGACCTGGCCAAACGTTTAGAGGAGGCTTCAGGTGACCAGAATGCTGGCATCTACTTTGGTCAAAAGCTTAGCATTGCCATCCAACGTGGCAATGCTGCCAGCATTCTGGCCACATATCCCTCATCTGACGGCCTTTTTGACTAAGTTATTTTTATAAGTTTGTAAATAGTATTAATTTATATTTTGTTTTAAGTTTTTAATTAGGTATAGATTTTTTATATGATATGTACATATAGTTATTGTATGATAAAAAAAGCTTACTGTTGGCTAGGACGTCACAGTGAGGGTCGTAAGGCGCTTTCTTTGCGTCCACTTTGCAGACGAATGGCAGCTGCTTGTAGCATTGGTAGCCTTCTATATCTCCGCTGCGAGTCAGCACGTCGCAGCCCTTTGATCCATATCGACTGTGCTGCCAACTCTCGTCATCTTCATCGGGATCCGTTACTGTAATTAATTTGTATACACTTACTATCACGCACTTTGAAGCTTAGAGTTACTGTGTAGGAATATCTGGAGATGCCACATTTCAAAAATGTGTATTAAGATACGTATTTTGGAACAACAAACCCTGTAGGTACGCCTAAGTACTCAATACGAGACTATGACTCGACTATGGCCTACAATTACAAAAATATGGTTAGTTATCGATTTCTGAAACATTGTTTTTATGCTATATTTTAATGACTACATAGATCGACATGTTTTTTTTTTAGTTATTCATTTTGTGCATTCTACTAATTGCAAAAAATTCCACTTTTTAAGTTTCTAATGATTAAATCAAGCAAAATAACTCTTATCAAAGTCACATTCAAGTCCTTTCTATGCCCTATTAAATAAGATTTCTAAATGTCGTTCTAAATTTTCGTGGTGGTAGGGTACTTTCTAGTACTCGGCTGGCTAGATACCACCCTCAAGTTGAAAATCTGCCACCAAGCATCTAACGGTGTGTTCCGGCAGCCTCACTTGAGAGCCAGTTCTATTCCAAGCTAGGTGTGCTTTACCATCTTCGACCACACCGTCACTTAACATCAAGTGAGTTGTGGTCAAACACCTAGCCTGTCAGAGTTAAAAAAAAAAAAAATGTCACCCACACTTGTGTCCAAAATAATTACTTACGGTTTATAATTGCCTGTTCTTCTGCGGACTCGTGGGCGCGTCCGTCTGATGAAATCCACAGATATTTTCCTAGGTCAGGGTACCGTTTGAACATGCCGTGGGCCTGGGCTATATCGTCGGGGGTTGCAGGTGCCAGGAGAGATGCTCCTTCCATCTCACACACCTAGAGCGTCGAGGCAACTATTAGACACTTGGACTACATAAACAAAATATAATATTTTAAAAATTTTAGGATTGTTTTGACCTGACATGTACGGATATTTGCGTTCGGTAAGTTCAACAGAAGGTCCCAGCATAATTTGTGATAATACTTTCGTCTGGTATTTAATACAAAAGTATTTTAAGTATCTGTCTATGATTGTTAGGCACGGATTCAATGTTCATACCCTTTGTATGTACAAAAATTTTTGTTTTCGTCTAAAGTTACTTTTGACAAAAATACTAACTCTTTCTTCATTATTTCACTTTGTATTAGATTTCCTTAGAAGAAGGTCTACTACAAAGTTTTAGGTACCACCGCAGTACCTACCAAATATTCTGCCGCCAAGCTATACCTAGTGTAAAAAAAAATAGGAATGTCGGAAATTTTACTCAGCGCTATCTGGTCCCAAACTAAGCAAAGGTTGTACTATAGGAACCAGATAACTGATAGAATACACACAAACATTACTGTGATCCGGTTTCACTACACTACCCTTCAAGGTAATGTAGTTAGCAAAATTATAAAGTGACTAAAACCATTGTCACTTTCCGTCGAATATCTCAAGGTAGTAAGCATCAAAACAGCGATTTTTTTTTCTTAAACCCTGACTGGCTGGTTGTTTGACCACAACTCACCTGATGTTAAGTGTCGGTGTGGTCGAAGATAGTAAAGCACACCTAGCCTGGAATAGAACTGGCTCTCAAGTGAGGCTGCCGGAACACACCGTTAGATGCTTGGCGGCAGATTTTCAACTTGAGGGTGGAAGCTAGCCAGCCGAGTACTAGAAAGTACCCTACCACCACGCTATGGTTTCCTCACGATGTTTTCCTTCACCGGCAGCTCAAGCTCATTGTTGGGGTTTGAACCCACGCCCTTCGACATGCGAACCGACCGCGCTAACCACTTAGCTATCATCGCTACAATACGAAAGCGATGCCTTAATATCAAAAAAAAAACGTGTATAGGAATCTCCTAGGCAAACGTGCTCCATCTTCGGCCACATCGTCGGTTTCCATCAGGTGATATCGTGGTCAAACGCATGCTAAGTGCGTTGTAAAAAAAAAAATAGTATTAAATATTTAGTAACAAAGTACGTTGTAAGTAGGTACACGAGAACTCGAAGCTGACCTCTTGATAAACGGTCATTGTCGTCATGGGCAAGTTTAAGATTTATTGTGGTACCTACTGATCAGTATATCGCTCTGGCTGGAAATAATAGTACTACGGCACCTACCTCTGGGACTACAAAAAGCTCTAAAAAGATTCACCGTTACATTAACGATGTTCCAAAACTTCGAACAAAACGGTTCGATTCCACGTATAAACAATCCTATTTACACTTTGGACATCCCATCCTCGGCGCGACTCGATGTGCAGTTTGTAGAAGGCGTCCGTGCGCTCGTTGTACTGGTAGTCGGAGCGGTAGCGCTTGCTCACGCTGGGCGGAGCGCACAGGGTACTGACTGCAAGCATACAGCACGCTGTATTTTCCCTCACCAACTAAGAAATTTCAAAATGTTTTCGTATTGATTGCATCTGAAAGAAAACGCTTCCCACCCACACAACAGTCTGTTTCGCAGACTACTAGAAAAATGAGTCGATGATAAAATATACATCGTAAAATAATTAATAAGGAATGGAGTGGTGATTTCTGCTTTGGCTCATATCTATGGGGCCAGTGAAATGCACACGCGCACCAGGTACTGTCAGGTTTCATAGATATTTTTGTTGACTTTAATATTATTTTTATTTTATTATAACTCTTAGGCGCCGCCCGAGGTCCGCGAGAAACTTCTTCGCCTCAGAAGCTCACGGACCTGCCGTCTCGACAGCGAAAGGGACGAACTCGTACGCTGACTCAAGTGTCGCATATTTCAGGTGCTTGCCTTTTGCAGCTGTTTCTGCGCCTGAACCAGCGACCCGCTGGAGGTGACAGGATGCGTACGTACTGACGCACGTAGCATCCCATATAAGGCAACGACCTCTTTGCCATGGAATCAGCGTGAGTCCGTCGGGCCGCTTACCATCCGAGCGCGACAAGCCGGGGGGGCTCCAACGCGCAGTGGATATCAGCCTTCACGAGCGCCCTCCTAATGACCTCGTTAATTGCGTGTTAATTAGTTATTTTCGTTAATTCTATTTAATTTTTTTATAATCTTAATATCTGACATTTTTAGAATTTAATGTACTATTATTATTTTTTACATTCAAATTATATTAAATTGTATGACACGTAATTACGGAGTTATCAATAAATTATTATATTGTAATGCGAAAATGAGTTATCTTTTATTGTTGTGTACACACACTAGTTATTTTGCTAAATCAAAACTCTTACCTATCAATATAGTGAAACCAAAAACTAAGTAATACACCATGTTGAATAAAAAACTCGCTGCACTCTACACAATCTTAAACTGTACTTATGAACAGTCGAGTAACTTAATATTAACTGCTCAATAATGAGACCCTGACTATTAAATGATAAGGAGGTGTATGTATAATTAATAACAAATATATTGATAACTAAACGAAAACAATCGTAGGTTTATCCCACAATAAAATTACGGTTTTGCGGACAATATGCATATCGTTAAATATGATATCATCGTATTTCTTGTAAATGTTTTTAGTTTGCACTAGTTATTTTGGACATGATAGACGGAGGCACACTGGCGTTTCCATGTTTTTATTGCAATTGCATAATGTGTTTTAGGCTATAAATAGCCTAAAACAGTCAAACTATTATACAATAGACTAATCAACGTACATTTTTAATTAAATTATTAACATACATCGGATACATAGTTTTAGGAATATATATTTCACTTTATAACTGATGCATTCCGCACACCCTAATCTCTAGTCCCCTAAACACATTTGTCATATTTACCCTCATACACATTACACATACACACACACACACACACACACACATACACTCAATCAAACAAGCGCGCGCGCACTCGTACACACATATTAACACGCAAATTGTTTTTTATTTTGATATTTTATATAAATTTATTTAAAAATTATTATGTAAACGACTTCGCGACACAGGTTTTTCTAGTGCGAAGTCTGGGGTACTTACCCAACTACGTAATGCAAAAAGTCATGCTTCAAATACTAAGATAAGATAATGTACAATAGGTTATTAGGATTTATTTTCAATAAATTGTGCAATAAAATTAAAAAAAATAGTTTGAAATTGTGTTTGTACAGAATACTTGTATTATATAGCGTAAAATTTGATTCAGTTGTAAAAATAAAACAGAACCCCAAAATACGAATGTGCCCAACGGGTTTCCCAAGCATAGCATACGAAATAGCTGAGTATACTTAAAATTATATTTGTTTATGATAAAGCTAGATTTAAAGTTTTAACTAAGTTACGTGCGGGTTTTCCCATTTTTTTTCGGAGCGATGATAGCTCAGTCGTTAGCGCGTTCGGTTCAAACGCCGAAGAACGTTGTTTCAAATCCCAACAGTGAACTTGAGCTGTCGGTACAGGAAAAACAACGGGGGCAAACCATAGCATGGTGGTAGGGTACTTTACAGTACTCGGCTACCACCCTCAAGTTGAAATACTGCCGCCAATCACTTAAGGGAGTGTTTCGGCATCCTCACTTAAGATCCAGTTTCATTCCGGGCTAAGTGTGTACCATCTTCGACCACATCGTCATTAAACATCAAATGTACTATGGTCAAACAACTAGCCAGTCAAGCAAATAAAAGGATAACCAAAACATCATTTTTGCTTGATATTTATATAAAATTAGATAAAATTCGAGATAAGTTTCAGCAGCTTTGTTGAGAGACCATCTGGCTTCCAATCTGGAGGTCCTGGGTTCGAATCTCATGGCACGCACCTCTGTCTTTTCTTAGTACTTAGTACGCACTCTGTATTGCTGATGACTTCAAACGGTAAAGAAAAACATCGTGAGAAAAGTTACATGTCTGTAAGTTTATAAAAAAAACTGCCGACCTGCACTTGGCTAGCGTTGTGGACTTTCCCTTTTCACAATGAGAAAATGTCCGCGCTCAGCAATAGGACAGTTAATAATATTTTTTGTTTAGTTACAGGGCAGATTCGGAGATAAAATTTCTGCAAGTTAAAGAGGAAAAGGAAGTAATGAGTCATGATAAGACGCTGTCATTTCCGGCACGGAGTCTTGTGTGTTAGAGTCTTCAGAAGAGAGTTTCGTGCGTCTCGCTACAACTTAAAAAAATATTTAAATGATTGTTTTTCGTGCCATAGTTACGTGGAAACTAAAAGAATTAATCGTACTTATCATCGTGTACAACTTTTACTATGAATCCAACTCAAATCGCAAACAAAAACCAACTGTCCCATATATGTATAAACAAGTACCTATATCATCGGGGCGAATTATATCTATCCAGCAGATGGTTTATTTCTTTGATGGTTTAGCAGTTTTCTACATAATCTCCAGTCTTTCTCTAGTAAAGGGTTGGCTCGTTTGCACAATGCGCTTGTATTTTATCATACAGACTTTAGAACGGTAACTTACTTGTAAAGTCGTCACTGTGGCCAATGAATAAATAATAATACAAATTTGATTTCAAAATATCATCATTTTATATATTTTACATAATTCTCACAATTTATAAGGTTCACCAATACTATTTTTCAAACTTTCGCACTGCCTTACTATAGCAGTTTTCTACATAATCTCCAGTCTTTCTCTAGTAAAGGGTTGGCTCGTTTGCACAATGCGCTTGTATTTTATCATACAGACTTTAGAACGGTAACTTACTTGTAAAGTCGTCACTGTGGCCAATGAATAAATAATAATACAAATTTGATTTCAAAATATCATCATTTTATATATTTTACATAATTCTCACAATTTATAAGGTTCACCAATACTATTTTTCAAACTTTCGCACTGCCTTACTAATAACCGTTGCTGAAAGGTAATGAATACTTAAAATGCTCTGTCAATTTCACGCCGACAAACGTAAATTGTCTCGCATGGATATAAAATAGGTTACTTTAAATATATTTAGGCAATGTTCATAAGGAAATTCCTCTATGCTTGTGGTTGGATTTCCTTTTCACATATGAAAGCGTACAGGTGATGACAGTTGGCATCGTTTAACATGCCGTCCGAAGAAAGCAACGTGCCGCAGTATTCGCCTTTCAAATTGTTGGGCTCGCCAGGAGACCAGCCGGCGTACCCTGCCTCCGAGAGCGTTTCGTCTGCAAAGCACGTAATCACCATTATACTGGTCGTCCGCTTTACTGAGCAGTGCTGCAGGGCTGTAACAGCTATAGGGAGTAACAAAACTGCCACGCTATACGTATAATGAATAGAAATAAAATTCCACATCAATTGTAATGAAAATACACCCCTCCTCACCCCGCACTTATCCTCTATCCTCACTTATCCTAAAACCTGCGGAGGTACCGTGAGCTCCAAGAAGATCGCAGTCGCTTAACTTTTTTAGAATCAGTCTTTTTACTTACTTATTAAGAGCTTACAGTACCCCACTGTAAGCGTCGTGACGGAAGCAGTATTCATTCACACTAACGCTGCCGCAAATCGTACTCGCGTCTGACAGGATTCACTGTTTATTGCTGCGTCTACAAGTCAACGCCGCAACCACAAGCAGCGACAGTTTCAGTAGCTGCGAGTTTAGCCGGTACATAGAGTACATACTGTAGTCTGTGGGCCGGCCGCATGTCGGATTGCTGTCGTAGTGTTACAAACAGCAGTGCCCCGCTCCTTCATCCGATAGCTCACAAGAATCGCATATTTTCTCGGAATGAAAAAAGTTCAATCTACTTTATAATTATGAACCGCTATCTTCACGTGCGAGGCGCGCGGCGGCCCGCAGTGCGAAGCAAGATGAGGCCGCGCGCGCGTTGTCTCAGCTTTGTCCCCATGATGAAGGCCACCGGATGTGGCCGAAACTATAGTCGGAGTTTCGGATAAAATTGAACGTGAGTAATCCCGCATAAGTAAAATAAAAAAGTGTCAAAACCACGTTAGTTTCCTTAGTAAGTATTATAATTATGCTATCTTTGTACCAAATATCAATGAAATCCGTGGTCGTTACTATCGAGTACCGTTGAGACAATCTCGATAAGTTAAATAAAAGAAAGCGAGAGAATCATTGATATTTTTCGCACATCCATATTTTTTCTTCATTCAAGTTACTCACTAAATATAGTTCTGTAGACTACAGCCTCATTTCCGACCGGCTCGTTGGCTCTGAAACCCGCAAAGTAGTACCACGGGTTCCGAGCGCCATGTACGAGAGGAGTGGCTTGCAAGAGGGTGCGCACCACAACCATCTCGGCCTCCGAGTTGAGGACCACTAGATGGGCGCCTTCGTCGCGGCACTCCGCGTACGCCTTGTTCCAGGTGGCAACCCAGCGACGGATACCGTAGCAGCTGCCCACTGTAGCGTCGTAATGGTAACCTGCGGCGGTAATTTAAGTCATAGTTATTTCTATCTACTTTCCTAATAGTGACACCAGCGGCAGAAATTAAACATCAACATCAAATCATAGTGGATCAAACAGTTGGAGGATACTATGTGTTTGGTCTATACCAATTTGAAACCTCGTAAAAAGTAAGGTAATGCGATCCTGTCTGCTTAAGGTTGATTTACATGAGCAAAAAAAAGCTATTTTCAGAACATAATTGGGTGAAAACCGTAAAGTATAATAATTGAAAAATAAAATCTTTTTACTTTCTCGAAATAATGATGTTTTTCAAAGGGACTGAAACGTATACAAAATAGTATAAATTAGTTTTCATATTTAATTTTATAACATTACTATGATAAATAGAATCAACGTAAGTACCTGTCAATGTTCAATAAGTAACACAGATATTTTAGTTTTAAAAGTGTTTTAAGGAACAATTTTTTTTTTATCAACTTTACTTAATATGACACTACAGCTTTTCGCCGTCTGTACGATCTTTTAAACTACCGAACGGATTTTAATGCGGTTTCCATCAATAGACAGAGTGATTCAAGAGGAAGATTTATGTGTATAATACATGCACATGCACCACACACATTATTGCATTACATTATTTACATTATTGCTACATTGCACTCGTGCGATGTCGGGGAGGATCGCTTGTTCTTAATAATCTCGAAGATGTGTGAGGTTTATCAATCTGCACTTGGCCACCGTGGCGATCCGATCTTAGGCTAACAAAGACCCGTGACCTGGTAGAACAGCTTATAAAAAGATGCTCTTTCGGATTTACTTTTTGTCGCTGTCTTAAACCGTAAGGGGGCCAGAAAATTGTTTATAGGAAGTCTATTTGACTTGTTGTATCAAAATTTTACAAGGGATGGCTTACCATTAGCTGAGACGTCGCAGTGACGGTCGTAAGGTGCGTCCTTGGCGTCCACTTTGCAGACAAACGGTAGCTTCCGGTTGCACGAGAATTCTTCTATCTCTCCGCTGCGGGTTATCACATTGCACTTCTGTACTGCTCTCATTGCATAGTTGTGTATTTCTTCGTAATTGTCGTTAAAGTTATAAAGATCATCGATTGACTTTATTTCGTCACTATCCGGTACTACAAACAAACAGAAACAGAATAAAACTCATAGTGAAGAAAACCAGTGATTATTTATTAAGTACCGCTAAGATCGTATCGTTAAGGTTATTTTAAAAAGGCTGTTTATTTCCTAATTTAATCTCTAGCACATGCTGAAAAACATAATATTTATATAATTGTTTAAAAAATATAGATATATAGATAGAATAGAAAAAAAGTACAGAAAACAAAAGAATCTTATGAGTGCCACAAGTGGTGGCCTTATCGCTAATAGCGATCTCTTCCAAGCAGCCAAGAATAGAAAAACACGATACACATTAAGAACAGACGGGAGATGTTGTAACGCTAATAAGCAAAAAATAAATAAATAAAAATTAAACTAATAAAAATAATATATATAGTAAGTATGTAAAATAATAATAATGTATTTAAATAAAACGAAATATATAAATATAGTGTAACTGTGTCACTTACAATTAATAATTGCCTTCTCTTCTGCAGACTCGTGGGCTCGTCCGTCCGATGCAACCCAAAGGTATTTGCCTAAGTCAGGGTACTGTTTGAACATGCCGTGGACTTGGACTATATCCTCGTGAGTCGCAACTGCCATAAGAGAAGCGCCTTCTTCTTCGCACGCCTAGAATATTTAGTTAGAATATTTCATAACAATACCTAAACATAAATATCCAAGAAAATCTAATTTTGTTTTAATTGATGTTTAATCTCTTTAGCAGGAGGTCGTCTAAGTAGGTACCACCGTAGTACCAAATATTCTGCCGCCAAGCAATGCCATCGCCGTGGTGGTGCTGGCGTAAGAATAGTACCCCACCCTCTCTACCCGTGGTTGCCGTAAGAGTCGGCCAAGGGATGTAATCCGGAAGATGGGCAGCAGCGTCTTCCTTGAACAATCACACTTAACTGCGCTCGCCAACCCGCCTGCCAAGCGTGGCGAGTATTGGCAAAACCCCCAGAAGTAGGCCTATGTCCAGCAGTGGACGTTCTATGGCTGATGATGTGTGATGTGAAGCAATGCCGTGGTGGTGCCGGCGTAAGAATAGTACCCCACCCTCTGTACCCGTGGTTGTCGTAAGAGTCGGCTACGGGATGTAATCCGGAAGATGGGCAGCAGCGTCTTCTTTGAACAATCTAACCTAACTGCGCTCGCCAACCCGCCTGCCAAGCGTGGCGAGTATTGGCAAAACCCCCCAGGAGGAGGCCTATGTCCAGCAGTGGACGACTGAGTGGCTGATGATGTGTGTTCTGGTTTGAAGAGTAGGTACTGCATCTAGCGAAATTACAGAGCTGTTGAGATCTTCCATCAAAAGTTTCAAAGCAATAAGAACCAATGCAATGATGTCCTCAACTTTGTTTTGCTACTCTTTATGTCTATCGCTGCAATGATTATGGACATGCGTTACATTTTACCATCACGAGAACGTCTCGTTCGTCTCATTACTTTTATATTGGACTTGGACTGGCGTTATTTCTCTTTCTCTTACGATCAGGAAAACGATGCAATCGTCTCATTACTTCTTACCATAAAAAACCGTACCATGATTGATTTATTTGACATAGATACCTACCAATTTTATTACCCTAAAAAATAACTATTTGCGAAAGCTTTTTTTATGTAAAAGTAATGAGACGATCGAGACGCTCTCCTGATGGTAAGAGACAACGCCTGACCATGACCATTGCAGTAATACGCAGAGTATTGAATAACAAAAAGTTCTGGGCATTGCATGATTTGGCGCCCATTACGTTGAAAGTTTCGATGGTTAGTCTCAACACCAAATTAATTGTTGAATTGTTGCTGAATTAATCAGTATAGTAATAAACATATAGGTGAGTAAAAATGGCTGGGTTACCTACTTGTTAAGCACACTAAGTACCTACCCATCTAAATAAAATATTCCTACTAATTCTTTCTTAAGTATGGCATACAAACAACAGCTTCCCTAGGTAGGTATATAATAAACGGTAAGGTCGAAGAGTCAAAACGGTGCATCGAAGTACCTACCTAATATTAAGTAGATACTCCTTCTGTGATCAAAATGTAAAACTACAAGAGGCACGGAAAAGATTTTTTCCGAGTTTCTTTATTAGATTATAAATGTTGTATTCCTGTATTTATTACAACTGAGCAAAGATCAGTTCAACCCATGTAATATTTACAATATGACCAAGGTTTAAAGTTGATAAATCTAAAGTTATTAAGAATGTTGATGACCTTTTTCACTGCACAATGAAAAAGACACGAACATTTCCAATAAAAGATCTGTAAACAAGCCTTTAGAATTGTACTTTTTGTACCATGTCGTACCTACTATGATGTAGATGTATGTCGGTCGAGTTTTACAATTTTCTTCGCATCGTTGACCGAAAGTACTTAGATTCATACTCGTGACAACTGCTAGTTAGAATGTGCCGATTTAAAACACAGTTTGTCCTCTTTGACCCCGTGAACGTTTGCCCCTTACGCTCTTGACGTTCCATTCTCGGCGCGACTCGATGTGCAGTTTGTAGAAGGCGTCCGTGCGCTCGTTGTACTGGTAGTCGGAGCGGTAGCGCTTGCTCACGCTGGGCGGAGCGCACAGGGTACTGACTGCAAGCATAGCATGGTCTAGCTGTATTGCAAAATCTAAATATGGTATTATTCCGGTTTAAAGGGCATACTATAAAAGTAGTGATGACCTGGATTTTTGTTACTTAATAAATATTTTGAGTAACGCGATAGTGGCCGCTATAGCTTCACTCAGGCGTTACATAAGTGTTTCATTTCATTAGGTACATTTTAAGTTTTTATTTGTTTTATTATAGTTAGTTTCAGTCTGGGTGCCTTCTAATCTTGAGTGAAACGGTTTCTTCTAGGCAAGCGTGCTCTGTGGTAGAGCAAATCTTCGCTTAACATCAGGCGAGATGGAAAATAAAGCACGCAAGTAAATTTTAAAAATAACAGTAGTCTCAAACTTTTCTCTTTGTTCTAGATACATACTAGGTACGAAAAATATTAATTAATTGACTAGATAGGTGCCTAATAAATAGTGACTTACCGAATAAAAAAAATAACAAAAAGGCAACGCACTTTCCCATATTTGGTGATTAACATTTAACACTAAATATTTATTGAACACTGGTCTTGTAATATACCTACGCGTATCAGTTAAACCCTGACCACCGAATGATAACACAACTAATTATTATTAACAATAACAGACGATAATAAACTAAAAACAGAGTAGGTACTACCACAAGTTTAATAGACCTATCCATATGAATAATTTTCTTCTCTCTGACACCTGACCTGATCAAAGGAGAAATTGTAATTTTTTTTTATACATGGCGCATTTCCTCATACTGCAACCTAGGTTGTCCTCGCACACTTTCTAGCTATAGTATAACAGAAGAATATATAATTATTTAATATTTTACCTATAACTAGTACAGATGCTATAGAAAAAGACTAGTAGTTTTGTAGCGATGATACCTGAGGTTAGCGCGGTCGGTTCACACGACGGTGGGTGTGGGATCAAACCCCAACAATGAAGGAAGAAGTTTCCCTTCATCGGAAGGAAAACTTCTTCTTCTTTATTTTGGGAAAACATCGTAAAGAAACTATAGCAGAACTTACTAGTAGAAGAAACATAACAGCCGAGTAGGTACTAGAAACTACCCGGTAAGGTAGTTTCTGGCAGGTACTCGGCTGGCTAGCTACCACCCTCAAGTTGAAAATCCGTTGCCAAGCACCTAACAGTGTGTTCCGGCAGCCTCACTTAAGAGCCAATTCCATTCCAGGTTGTGTTTATCATCTTCGACCACACCGTCACTTACAGGTCAGCAGTGGGCAAACTAAGTCAATCATAAAAAAAATCTTGGACGATTCTGATCTATTAATAACTTAATTACGTAAGTAAAAGAACAAACAACGTAATTTCCATTTTATTTGAATGATTTACCCAAGAAGATAAAAAATTCAATTAAATTAATTCAAATTAAATTTATTCAAGAAGATAAAATAAATAAATATAAGGCCAAGAGACGGAAAATAATCGGATCAAAGCAGTAAATAAGATAAAGCGTGTGTACTACGTAAAGCCCCAAGAAAATTACTAACGACGATGAATAAGCACAGGAATAATAAGTTTATCTCCATTTCCAGCTCTTTTGGCACATTGGGAGTATATCTGCCTGAGCTGCAGGGCGATTCCCGCCAAGGACAAACATTTTATGGTATAAACAAAATGTTTGTTCTGTGTCTGGGTGTTCTGTATGTATTATAAGTATGTATTTACAAAAAAAAAAAGTATTTATGTATGCTATCAGTTATCTGACTTTCATAACACAAGCTTTGCTTAGTTTCGGGTCAGCAATGTGATATTGCATATATTGTGGTATATTAACAATATCACATTACTTATTTCTTTAGAAAAATCGATCTAACTAGGTCTCTAACAGGTCTAAAACAAAATATCCAGGTACTGTATTATTAATTAGTATAAGGAGGTAGATTGTTGGTAATATAAATAAAAACACCAAGTCGTAATTATGCAGTAGTTTATTGTTACAAGTGACACGAGCGCAGGCCCACACTCGACGCCCGGCGCTCGCCCTACACACATACTCGGACACACATACAAGCTCAGAGATCACCCTTATATTTACAGTAAGTATTTTTTCAATAAGATCAATAGTGACAAGACAAAAAAAACTCTTAAACAAAATATCAAGAAAATCTAAACAAAATTTTCAATAATCTTATTCTAGATCGTAGAAATGATTTTAGTACATATATTTGTAAAGTACTTAAAAGTTTTATGAAACTGGCTTTGAAGTCTCAAGTACTTATAAATGTGCCCGCGTATGCAGCTACAAAATTATTACAATAGTTTTGGCAGTTTGCAACAATATGGTAAAATGCATCTAAGTAACTCCGTACACGACAGAAACACGTATCAATTTATATATTTACATTTTAGTTTCTGGGTCGCAGTTCATAACATCGAATTATAACGAAATACACATCACAATCCTAAAATAATCCGTTTGTGAGAATTAACTAAAACCATGTCTGCCTTTTCAACAATACACATAGTACCTATGGGCGGATAGGAAGAACTGTTGTGTCCAAACATAATTAGAATATTATTACTAGAAACGCGTTGCTTTGCAAAAAAAATTGTATCTGTTATAAACATTACAGTTTATTTTAGGCAATTCCGGATTTTAATAATTGCTAGGTGCCATATACACTTCTCGTATTATCTTCAATCATGTGAAATGTGCCAACAAAATAACTTCTAAGAAGGTTTTAAGCTTTCCGCTAATCTAGATTAAAAAGAACAACTTTACAATATCACGCCCATACTGTATGCACGGTTCTGTTTATACATTGGGACATGTTGAAAATTTTCCCATCGATCGCAAACTGAACATTCTGCGAACGTTGTCTTAGGCGTTACGATGAAGAAAATGACAGCCATTTGATATTACATCTAATTTTAATAGTAACTTAAAGACGACTATCAGTGCACAAAATACCTACTATTTACATTTAAAATGGTAATACACAAACACTAAATTAATAATCGTATTTATAGACACGAAGAGTACAAATTATTTTGTATTTTTTTTTTTTAATTTTTGTATCATTTAAATGAATACGACAGTAATGTGGCATTACTGGCTCAGAACTAATCGCAAAGGCATCTAAATATCGAAACCTAAATCTTATAATGATAATACATATTTACACGCGTAATAAAATGAAATAAACGATGCGTCTCGGCATTCGAGTGTGTGGTTACTTAAAGTGTAAAAAAGCGTCGACTAACTGGCCTTAAGACTAACGCAGAGTACAAACTCGGTGTACCTAACAACTAAACATCACTTGTGTGTATAAAATGAACAGTCGTGTACTTAAAACTTAAAATAATCATACGAGATCTCTGAAAGTCTGGAAACGCAATACGTACAGTTATATAAAGTAAGAAGCGTGTAAACATCCTCCATTGAAATGCTATCAGTTTCCTTCGGTTGCACTGCGAAATTGTCCTTTTAGATAATATTCATCTGTCATATTTACAATCACCGTAACAATGGAGAAGTCGCGACTACAAAGTGAATCTAACTAGAAATCAGGACATTGATTACTATAAATCGATCCTATGAATAACACACGCCCGGATCGGACGTCACCAAACTAATGAAAGAGAAATATATATTTTCTCCTTTTCTCTCCCGTTAGTCAGACGACGCTTACGGTATCTGTTAATACTATATAACTATGTACACGTCACACGCAGCGACTTGGTGTATACAGGATGCAACGGAACTCCACAGAAGTAACCAAACTGGAGACTTTTCAACTGACTTTGACAGACAGCTAGAATATATAAAAAAATTGTTAGTCTGCTAAGCGATTATATACCATAACCTATGGTATATTTATTTGGCTGTCCATTAGTCAAAGGCTACGTTTTTGTAGCGTTTCTCTTCGCGTTAATTCAAGTATTAATAGGGCAATTTCGTCATACTACAGCCTCTTTGTTGGCTGGTCTTCGGGAGTCCCTTAGTCTTTAATTACGCCTAACGGATCACAGTAACAGTTATTTGAGATAAGGCAAGGTGGGTCTGTCGCGGTCGCGTCCGGGTGTCTACAACTTGAAGTCAAAAGAAATAAGGTTACTAAGATATGTAACGGAAAACCTTTAAGCCTGTACAGTGTAACACTCTACATAAGATTTCAAAAGTTGCATACAACCTGACACGATGTCGCCTTCTTTGTATTGTACCTTCAAACCTGTTTGATTTGCGTGATTTTGTTGGAATTTTGAGCGGCCATTTTGTGACAAGAATGAAACAAAATGGCGGATTGAATGAAACATAATAAAATTTTAGAAAATCTTCTCGATGTATTTGCATAATTGAAATAAAGAAAACGATCAAAATCACGCACCATCATTAAAAAGGTCTACATTCTGTAGTTTGCTACATCGTACTTCCCATACCACAACTATGTCCTAACATTTATACTATACGCGTTTTGTTTATATACAGTTTGATAACCTTTATATCAATTACAATAGTTTTGAACTAGTTTTAAGGCTACGACGTCGCTTGTCACTCACACAAAGTAAATCTAACTTAATTTACATGTTAGCAGCGTGATGATACTACACAACTAAACACCAATTTTGGAATTAACACAGATCCTGCGACACATTGCAAGCATACGAAGTAAAAAAATCCACCAATAGCAACACTTGATTCACGTCACGGAAATGAGGAGATTCTATTGGTCGATTTTAGTTAAACGGTATAGAACTTTTTAACGTTCCGTAAGGAGCGAGAGACACACTTTCTCTGCTCTTTGACCATGATACAATATGTCTCAGGAGCTGTCGTGAAATGTATATGACAATGACGAATATTCACGCACACTAACACATACCAGTAATATAATCAAACCTCTAATAAACTATTAAATGCTTGAGTTTACACTTTAAACATATTAGGTATATCGCTATACATTATTCTCTCACTACTGCAACTATTTGAGAATAGTAATTACAATTACTTTTTTTGTTGTTTTTAGTTTACAAATCATTTCAATATTATATTTCTAATAACTATTCTATCCTAACTACGTACAAATGTCAGTCGATGTTACATACAAATGGTGTTTATAAGGGATAAGCTTATATAGTTATTTTATGTTACAAGTATGTAAGGTCGTATACAGACGGTCGCTTCGAAATGAAATTGATTAAGTATAAAACGGCCGTCTGTACTCAATCTTAACTGGAGATTAATAGGGGAACACAATTCGTTTAAAATAAGTCAGATTATATAAAATAAATTGTAATTAATGTCAATTGATAATATATTGCAATGTTTATTGCTGCAACTTTCATACAAAACAATCGGACACACACGTAAACCTACACGAACACAATATTAAAACACACAGACATGAAATACCTTTTAATCAATTTTAATCGTGTGCTATAACGTAAGTCGACACATGTCGTGACTTTGTCGCTTTTAGTCATGTACTCAGTGGTAAACAAATCGCGCGCGAACTCACTTTACAGTTACAGCGATACGTCACCCGATTTCGCGATACTTATCAAATGTTTGACGACGTTGCGCGACTTGTGATTCGAAAAACTTGGATGAAAAGTTTAGAAGAAAAAAAGTTAAACAAAATGTTTTATCATGTCGGGCGACGTCGGATACGAAACTCGCGACATTTTGTCACCTTTAAATACATAGAGTTTTAAACTTTTGTTAACTTCATATCATGTCATTTGACAATAAATTCTTATTTTAAAACTTATCAATAAGTCCTTCACGCAAGCTTTCTGTCTATGTGTTTTAACATTTACTGGAGTCGATTTGTACCATTTCCTGAAACCACTATCGGACAGATCTGTTTCTTTTCATTCCAATAACTTCAATTCAATTTAAGACTTGCCAACAGTAGTTCAATTACGAAATGGTACAACAGACACTAATCTAATGTAATATACTTAATGGAATTGTAATACAAATGAAATATATCTATTCTAATACATAAAGCATTTTTTTTTTTTTAAATAAACACACTTGTCGTGTGTATTATTTTTAACCTTTATTTCTTGTCTTCCAAACCGCAATACCGACCTATTTTATCTTTACTTTTAAAAGCATTTAAAGAACTTTACTTTCGTTGTATTTGGCCGCTCGATTTGCCCGATGTGAATATTTTTTCAGTATTTCTTAATGATTAACGTTTAAAAAATCGAACTACACACAACTACACATGTAAACTACACGCTACTTTACATTAACAATAAACGTATAGGAAATTTTATTTTTTGGTAAAAGATTAATGAGCTGAAATATTTCGCTTGCTAACACCGAAAACGAAAGCTATAAATTTTTTAAATTAACGTCGAATTACATTTTACAATTGAAACTAAATACCCGTTTGAAAATGGTCAGTACAGCCATTCTACCGAGTGTTGCTTTTGTTTTTCTGTATTTTCTAAGCAAACATCGGTAGATAATTTAAATAACGTATACATGTACTGATTTGAGCATCGTGAGGCTGTCAATTTTATCGCAACAAGTATTCAACAATACAACTTCTTTTTTTTTCTGACAAATTGACTAAGCGCGACTAAATTTGAAGCCATCATGTCTCCCCGTGCCTCCTCGCAGGTCATTTTCATTTATCTAGTTTTCATTAATTTACATTAATGTATTTCCTAACTTTCACGAGATTATACATTTACAGACACGTTACCGTAATGAGATCATTAACAGCAGCAAGAATTTAGCGTTGTCATTTCGTATTGCAATATTACATCTAACGTAAAGCATGAGAATAGGCTAAAAAGACCCCGCTGTCGCAATTACGCCCGCACAACCCATATGAAGACGCATAAAACACCCTCGCAAAAAACGACCTTAAATAGTTTACCTAACAACCATTGACGCGCAACACAGAATCGACATAGTGTTGCTACAAATCATTGCATTAACAACGTGCGACAGTGCGTTCAAAATATGCATATAATACATATTTCAAAGCCACAAAGCCGTCTTTGCAGTTATCAGATTTGCTGCTAGTCTACAACCGGTCTAGCTCTTTACTGAACAGGTTCTTGTGGTAGACGAGGAGAGCGTGAGTGATGCCATATGACGTAACAAATTTCTATCCCTATTCATATACAAAGCTGATATACTACCGTGAGGTCATACACATATAACTGAGCACTTGAGACATCTACATATATTATGTCCACTTGAATCGTTAGATATAGCCGTAAAGTCTTAACAGTCGTGATTTGTTTGCGGTTCACGAGTGAACAGAAAAGTTAAAGCTTTTAATATTAATCAATTTACAAAGACATGATGTAGTTGTCCCATGTGCACGATTGTACAGTATTCAGCTTATACAGTATATCATCTTACACGTGATGAATAGAAATTCAGTTACATCAATGGACGTAACAAAAATACATCTCGCATTATTCCACTAGAGCAGGAACCTACGTATCTACTCAGTTAAGCGCTAGAATACAATCGATTTGTTGGTAAACGCGACATGTTGCAGTTGTCGCGCCACTGTCGAGGGTTATATCTTGTTGCATGCGTTGGTGATATCGCGGCGCGAGGTCGCGCGTCATTCCCATTGGTGCGGCGACGGCGGCAGTTCTGACGGGTGCGCGACAGTCGAGCTGTAAACGGAAACAGGTGTCGCATCGCGGTTAGTCAAGTCATCGACTTGTTAATGCCCACACCCACGCCACGTTGCTTACTTGCTGGATTACATATTGTTTAAAATCATATCATTTATATTACAGGTGGTAACTAAGTGACAACGCCATAAGATCAACCTCAGCCCACCTCAGCACGCAAGCCGTCATAAAAATCCGCTCGCGAAAACGAGACAGATGTACCCATATCCACGGCGTGTGCTAGGGGAACCGCACAGAATATTTCATCAGTTTTGTTATATGGCTATTTATGTCAAAATGCATGGACCAGCTGTTTTTTTCTTACATATTAAAATAGCCTTAGAACTGAATTTGTTGTAATTGGTCTCTACATGTTAGTTACCAATGGCCCTGTACGACATTTCCTCAATAAATGTTTCCTTCTCATTGAAAAGAAATTGTAAATGATCACATCATTTGTTTTTTATTTGACTATTTCCAAACTGTTAGTAACTTATTTTTGTAATCCAACAAGCAAGAGTCATGCAAAGATTTCGAAATTTTTTGTTTTTCTATAATTCAAAAATTGAACTGTAATTACGATAATAAAAGAGAACTTTTTATAGCAAAACTGCATCACAATGTCTACTGTTTAACTACATTTTTTTCACCACAACCGTGTGCATGGCACTGTGCTTCCAATGTCTACGCATGCAGTAATGAGCCAACCTGCTCTAACAACTAGAATATAAGTCAACATTTTAACACCTTTTAGGTAACAATTGAATATTTTTTCCAAATTACTTTTTCTCGGATCTATGTTCTCTCACCTTATGGTAATCATTAATTTCAAGCTCTGTAAGGTATGTTAAAAAATACATTAAATTTAAAATTCTTTTTAAGCAGGTAAGGTGTTAAAATGTAATTATAAGTAGCTGAAACATTCCAAAACTATAATGATAGGATAACGATACGACCCACTACAATCCTATACTTGAATGTTGTCAAATCAACCTTTTGCCTTCGTAATTGAACTTAATTTTGATCTTCTTGGTTGAGCAAGCTAGCTGTAGTATAATTAATCCTTTAATTTTTGTTACAATTACTGTTTATTGTTTTCCCGCACCCTCGCATTTATATGATCGCAAAAAAATTAAATTCTTATAACAATATTGCATACATAACTCCGAAATCTTAAGTTTTCAAAGAAATTATTTTCACAGGTAATAGTGACAGTATTTTTTTTTATTTTTTTTTGAGATACGTCAATATAAAATTTCCCAATATATGAAGCCATGCAAATTGCAATAGCCAGCTAACTTTTCTCAACCAGGAAGTTTCTAAAACTCGCAAATCGCATGCATAGCAACCGAACCGTAGCAAGAAGAGGCGAAACGATAACTAACGATCAACCCTTTTGAAATAATCAAACGATCGTCGCACGGAGAGACAACTGTGGATTCTAGAACGATAGACATTGTTTCTGTCCTCTTCACAAACATGTTCATAGCCATGAGAGTGACAGAAGACTGAAAAAATATCGATAGATATTTATGTTATGTAAATCTAGTTTCGGTAAATTAGTAGAAGTTACTTTTGTAGTAAAGCGGGGTGTCAATACTGACTTCTACACAAAAAAAATCCTAATTTCAATATAATTATCTAAGTATCTGTTCAAAAAAAAACTGTCAATTATTTGTAAAAAAAGACGTTATCTCAATGTGCGATCGTCCGCGGTCTAAGATTGGATATATTATTCTTTTAAACGTTGTTTACAACACGTTCAAAGTTTGTGTCTTCGTATCTTATCATCATGATAATGATAGAATGGAAATCTAAACAAGTTGTGGAGAGCGATGTATTGAAATATGTAAGTGGAAACAACGTCTAAAAGCGCGTTACGATGCCGAGTGGACAACACAGGTATAGAGCGTGCTAAGGGCGCTTACTGGGACGGACTCGTCGCTCTAGGCGGCGCACAGAAATATCACGGGCGATAGCAGTAGTATTTTAGCCGCAGTCTTGAAAGGGGAACAGACTTTTGCTTTCGCACCCGTCCTAGAGCTGTCGCAAAACACACAGAAAAGCAGAATGTTATTACCACTACACGACTCGTTGACTACGTGAAGTGAAAGCGTGACACACCACCATTTCAAGAGGGTTGATTTTGCCTCGAAAACGATCGCGTGATACGCACAGAGAACTATCGCTGGGAAGCGCGGAAGTGAAACGATAATTTAAAAAAAAAAAAACCCATGCATAATTCGGGCTGTAGCAAAATCGACCCGTACTGTGAGTGTTATCGTACAAAAGAAGGCGCAAAGTACTGTTACCTACGCTGCAAAACAACTACTGGCGGGGAGGGGTGTCGGGGGGAGAGGGGGGAAGGGAGGCGACATAGGCTCTTTACTTGTGCGACCACCTGAGTGCTAACTCGCTCGCCGTCCGCCAGAGGCGGCACTAACGGAACGCACCGTGCCACACCTACTTGTGGTGACCGTTTGCTTTGTCTAATTTATTATCTTACGCATGGAGACAACACTGGAACGGCAATCAAAACTAAAATCTATCGTTCCGAATATTCGTGGAAGCTGAAAAGTAAATAGATGCAAACGGTTCAGACGTTTCTGAAATATTGTTTACGCAAAAATATTATACAGGATTATTCTAAAAAGTTGTGTTGTGTCGATATGGACTCGTGACACTCAGCATTAAGAACGAGTTTTACTACAGGCCCGACTCAGAAATCGAAAAAAAGTTTTCCATACAAAAAGGTTATTTAAACTCAATTTAATAGAACGGCAACGATTTATACGATTTCAGCAGTGATGGTCTCTAGTAAATGTTATTCATGATGAGTGTTAAGATCATATTCGGCTTAGCATATCCTCTAAGATTAGCCCTGTATAAGGCAGTGTTGTCTGCACGCTAGGGCTGGGCAGTGGCCGTCGGGTGCGGGTGGTCGCTAAGCGTGGTAAGTCGGCCACTCACATACGTATTCTAATGTTAATATTATGATAATTTTAAAAGAACGCGCTATCGAAGTGTCAGTATCAGAGTTAGTTCAACTGGTATCAAATTTGTAGGTACAAAAGAAAATTAGAAAATACATTCAGGGTTACAAGCTTGGATTCTAAACCGAAAGGAGGTTATTGTATGTTATGAACAACTTTTTACTATAAATAAGAACCACGGAAAAAATCAACTGCTACATACATTTTGTCAAGGCTCGACGACCTTTCTTATATTGACCAGCTTTTTTACTCGTTATCAATGTTGTTGCCGTAGTTGTTCAAACGATTAGATAACACCCGTTCGCCTTAGCAGACTCAAGCTTACCTATACTCATATTTATTTTTGTATTAATTGAATAAAACTTCTGTAATTGAACTAACTCTGGCACAAATGAAATGTAAACGATAATTTCGATGACAAAACAGACTTAAGGAAATTTTTGTGTCATCGTGTTTTAAGACTTGTGAGAGCAAGGTGTAGTGCGTATGTGGGTGGCCGGTAGATAGGTTACGTATCGCAAAGAAATCACCTAGTGTCGGTTGGTTGGTGTTGGTCGGTTGTTGTTGCGGCGCCTTACCTTGCGAAGGACTTGAACGCCGCGGATTGAGGGTTAATGCAGAGCGGCACACGCGACGTCTGAAGCTGCTCCGCTATAAATTTGTGGATCTCTTCTGGAATCACATACAGACAACACACTTCAGTATGCCTTACGATAACAATTATATCTACTGTCATACGCACTATGCGTATACCATATTCACGACAAACATAAACTTGTACAGCACAAGAGCGAGCAATCCGCTCATGAACCAAAGTAAAAAATCTATAAGTAGAACATCTTCGAGATAATAGACGACACAAGTGGGAAGAGGCGGCGCGGTGGGGGCAGAGGACGCTTGCCGGCGATCACTACGTGAGTGCCGGCAATGGAGTCGGGCTTAGCTTATATTAATTTATTACAAAAACATTATTGTCAAATAGGTAAGTCAAATGTCAAATTTATTTTTAAATGTCATTGTTAGGTAGGTGTTCATGTTAAAATTTAATAGGTTAGTGACTTTTTAGTAAATATGTATTAAAAAGTCACATAAGTTTAAGTGTTTTTGATATCAACGAACCTACGAACAAAAAAGATCGATCGAAGATATTTTGTTCGTAGATGCGATGTCGACATCCCGACACCAACCATTAAACAAATCAACTAATCTTTTTTATAATAGATAGGCTTACGTTTGACCGCCATCTTACCTGATGTTAAGTGATGACGCCTTCTACGATGGGGCACGCTTGCATAGAAGATACCGATTCACATTCGAGTTGAAGACACCCAGATTGTATCCATCGGAGACCCACTCACGCAGCGCATTCCGCAGTCTAGCGGTCCGCACAATGAACGTGGAATCGTTTTGTTCCGAGTTTTTGGAACGTCGTCGTTTTTTTATCTACAATGCATATGCTGAAGTTCTGTTGTGTAAATGTTAATATCTTTTATTTCAATTGTAACGGTGATCGTTGAAATATTTACTTTTCTGAAATTCCTACTGACAATAAACCCGGCTCAGGTAAATGTTTCGAAAACTTCATGGAAAATTATTTCAAAAGAAGCCACATTTCTACTCAACGCTGGTACACACTCTCAACAAGTAAGATGTTTTACGCTGACGCAGACTAAGCGCTAGTTTACCTTTGACTTGGTGCACCGAGTTGAGCTTCCTCTCCCAGCCGTCGTGGAAGGCGTGCGGCGCCTGGGGCTCCAGGTCGGGCGAGTAGTGTCGCGCGGCGGGCGGCGCGCTGTAACAGCACTTGCACATGCACGAGTGGTAGCGCAGCCGGCCCTCCTCCAGGTACGGGTGCGCCAGCGCGTCCACCACAGAGATACGCTTCGCGGGATCGAAAACTAGCATCTGTAAACGAAGCAGTAAACATGTCTTACAATTAGCTAACTTACTCGTAATATTGCCTTTTAGCTCATTTGGTCCATAGGCCGCTGATTCACATCCGGTTCGAAGGACCATTATGTTTCGATCCTAGCTTGCTGGACTGAAGATAATGAAATGTGAGTGGACTGTAACACTGGTTTATTGGTATTAATGAGAATAAAGAGACGTGCGATGCCCGTGCGTTCGAGGCACTCGGTATATGTTGAGTGGTAGGAGCGGGCGCGACCCTCTCTTTCTTTGTCTGGTGCCGGCGAAGCGTCGGTGTTCCAACAAAGGGCGTGTGACGATGTGACGATAAATGTTTGTTCTGTATCTGGATGTTCTATATTATTATGTATTATAAGTATGAATTTACAACTAAAGCACCTATATAAGTATTATAATAGATATCTGTTTTCCATAGTTTTCGTACAAGCTGTTTAGTTTGGAGCTAGATGGCGCTCTGTAATATGTCCTACGATATTTACGATGTCCTACGATTTAATATTAAGATGATTACCAATAGTAGTAACTGAAAACTACTTCTACTGTAAACAATTAGCCCAAGAAAAGTTATTCTAGTTTTTGACTAGTTTGAGTTCCACCGAAAACTAAGTTTCTGATCATACATCTTACTGATAGGTATCTTGTGTACAAGATAGGTATCTTGTGTACTATTATATTATTAATGTGAAAGTTTGTATTGTTTGTTTTGATTGTTTGTACGTCTATTGCTGGACATAGGCCTCCCCCATTGGCTTCCATGAAGACCGGTTGGAAGCAGCTCGCATGCAACGCGTTCCTGTGGTCTTTATTAACTCGTCTGTCCACCTTGTGGACCTACGCTGCGGTTGCCGATCCGTGGTCTCTACTTCAGAACTTTGCAGCCCCATGGGCCATCACTCCTGCGTGTTATATGCCCTGCCCATTGCCACTGCTTCTATAGAATATGTAAGTACATATATTATTATATATATTTTATTTAATAGTAGTTTTTTTTTCTCTTATAATTTTATTTACTTGTTTAATTGTATTTGACAACATACGTATATATGTGACAGCGAGGGCTCGCAAATTACAAGCAGGAATGTCAGGGCATAACATAACACTTTTCATACTATACGCCTCTCTTTGGAATACATATTTTAATCTTCAACGATGACTCCTACAATGTTATGAATGTTGTTTTTTAAACTTTCGCGACTTGAACACATAATTATGTTTATCACCGGGTCTTAATCACGCCCAAAATACTATGAAATTAGTTCGTGGTCATATGTCTGTAATGGTGAGAATATTGTTTGTTTGTTGTGTGGCGACTGTGTGTTTAAGAGAGATTGAGACACACGTTTGTGTGCATGTCGGTTTTTCTACCGAGTTTTGATCTACCCCACTTCAAGCAAAGGGTAAATAAGGTCCTTAAACGTAGGCAACGCACTGATAATTTCCGGGTATTGTAGGTGTCCATAAGCGGCGGTGACCACTTGCCATCCGAGGCATGTTTATGTTTATAGCGATGATAGCTCAATGGTTAACGTGGTCGGTTCGCATGCCAAAGGGCGTGGGTTCAAACCCCAACAATGAGCTTGAGCTGTCGGTGAAGGAAAACATCGTGAGGAAACCATAGCGTGGTGGTAGAGTACTTTCTAGTACTCGGGTGGCTAGCTACCACCCTCAAGTTGAAAATCTGCCGCAAGGCATCTAACGGTGTTCCGGCAGCCTTACTTGAGAGCCAGTTCCATTCCAGGCTAGGTGTGCTTTACCATCTTCGACCACACCGTCACTTAATATCAGGTGAGTTGTGGTAAAACACCAAGCATGTCAGCTATAAAAAAAAAATGTTTCACACTTTTTCACATAAAAAAAACCGTTACCTGAGCGAGAAGATGCACAGCCTCGTGCGTGGCTTGCACGGAGAGCGTGTAGAGCGCGGCGAGAGCGGGCGGGCGCGGCGCGCGCCTCATCATATGCGCGCGCGCGCCGGGGCATGCAAACCGCATGTCCTCCATCGACGGCGTGCCCAGCAGCTCCGTTATTAGTTCCAGCTGGAATCACACGTCATACACCATTCATTTTTTTTAAGGTGACTCGCGTTCTTAGGCCAGTACGAACGACCATTTGCGATAAAACTATCATCAAATTTTCAATACCAAAATATATGAAAAACTACTACTTCGCATTATTCTCAGTTTCCGTTTACGCTCGCTGATCCAATTTGTTGCACATTTTAGATTCGACGAGTTTTTCGCAAATTATTGGACCCTCCGAGTCGGGGGACACATCGAGGGATTTCTAAACTATATGCCAGGATGGATATTTCTCATCCGTACTTAACATGGTGAACTAAATTTTATAAAGCAGAGGTTAATTGACAAAGCATCATTACGTGGAAGACAGGAATATATGGTTGTAGAAGCTTCTCTCTGCACTTGCATCCCCCTGGCTAAGTGACAATTGTAGTAAGCATAATGTATTGATAACTGTAAACTATATAATCTGTAACCTAATATGAAAAGAAAGATCCACAAAAAAATGCCTTGCTTAGTTTCTTGCCGGAGTCTTCTGAGTTGAAGTGTAATTACGAGCCGGTGGTAGATTCATAAATGTAACTTAACGTTCATAAGTGCCTTACCAGGGCCTAAGCTGAATAAATGACTTTTTGATTTTGATTTTGAATGATTGACTTAACCACTTGTACCTACTTAGGCCAAAATGTTCTGTGTTCTTAGTTGGAAATACCATCCGCAAATGACACGATGGTTATTCCCCCCATAAGCACAAAGCGTGCAATATAAACGCCTTTAAATACAAAGTAAGTAGATTTGCGTTAGCGCCGAGTTCCTTTCTAGCTATACTGTTTATTAATATCAGACAGGATGTGGTCAAACGCAAACCGATTCTGTATATTGTTAGCATTTAATATAGTAGTTATAACTAGTTATTTCAGGAAATTTCCTGAAATCTAACCTCGCAACCTCTCAATTCCTAATTGATCTCGCTTATAAAGATATCACCAAGACCGGGTTAATGTTTTACAAATTAACTGTTAAACAAAATATAAACATACCTACGCCGATCTATTTGCACATAATTTAGTATAACGCTGTTCAGAATGTAAAATGTATGTACTGAACGTGCAAAGAATCACAAACGAATACAAAAAAAAAATACAAACTTATCGCATTTTCCTTATGATTATGTACCATAGCGAATATATTATTATACAATCCGTTTTTATATAAAAATAATGAGACGAACGAAACGCTCTCCTGATGGTAAAAGATAACGCATGTCCATGACCATTGCAGCGATAAACAGAAATTTGAGTACCAATACAAAGCCCTCGCTTTACGCTCGCTGCAAAACCCAGTAATGTTTACATACTAATGCTTGGCGGCAGAATATCCGCGTGTCTAGAAGGCGGTGAAAGTATAGAAAAATTCTTCATCAAATAAGCACCCATATTTTTTAGTCCTCTAAGTAACTAAGATTGTTATTTACTGGCAGTAATCAATCACCATAACAGCGCCTTCCGTTCCATCGTAACCTGTCATAAAGGAGCCTCTCAATCAATTCTAATCCAATCCATCTCTAAATATTTTCCCGGTCCTCAAGCACCACTACGTCATACTTGGAGTGATTGGACCTGATGAGCAAGATTGGCGCAAAACATGGATAATACGCGGAACAACGTTCATGCATGTGTCTGCAATGTGAGCCGAATACTTCCAAACAGTTGAAGGGTACAGGGAAAAAATTATAAATGTCAATTTTACCTTAATTCAACTTTTTGCTTCAGATCTACATGACTACTATCGAACAACCAGGAGCTCCAAGAAGCGACAACGCTTCATGGTCGGTATTCCAAAAACTCGAACTCTATAGCTCAAACAGCGCATACAGAGAGTAGCTTAATGCAATATTGCTTTTTTCAAAAGAGACATATTTCTTTTTCATTAAAATTGTAAAATGCGTTATTAGACTGACCTGTTGTACCGGACTCTGCGCCTGGAAGAGGATCCGCCTGCCGAGAAGCTCGCCGAATATGCAGCCCACCGACCAAACGTCCACAGCGGCCGTATAGTGATTTGCTCCCATCAAGATCTCAGGCGCTCTGAAAATGTACATAAATATATTCTTACTACTCGGCTCATTTGGAAGTAGCTCTACGTAAGAAGCGTAGGGCGTGGGTTCGATTTCTACACGTTACAAACATTTATGTGACCAACTGTAACAGTAGTTGCCGCGGCGTGCTAGGTTCTAGACTCAGTATTAAAATCTGAATCCAAGCATTTAAAGGTATTCTGGCATCTTCACTCGAGAGCCAGACCCCGTTCTGGGCTATGTGTATATGTTTACCTTAAAATTATCGTAGCACATGTAATTTTGACATTTTTTTTTGGTTCACATGCTAGTTGTTTGACCACAGTTCGCCTGATATTAAGTGACGAAGACGATAAACACATCTAGCCTGGAATGAAACTGGCTCTTAAGTGAGGCTGTCAAAGCACACGCTTGGCTACAGATTTTCAACTTGAGTGTGATAGATAGCCATCCGAATAGGTATTAGAAAGTACCCTGCCACCATGCTATGGTTTCATCACGTTTCCTTCACGCGCAGCTCAAGCTCATTGTTAGGGTTAGAACCCACGCTCTCCAGCGTTTGAACTGACCAAACTAACCACAAAGATTCGCAAAAAAAATTACTTTACTAAATAGACTTTAACAGGGCACAACTTAACTGTAAAAGGGCACAATATAATATACATAATATAATAATGATTATGCAATGGTACGTGTATTCGTGTAAGTACAAATACGGATCACAAAGCAATTATTAAATCTTTAAATCATCGATGGCAGTATCGTAACATATTTCATGAAACACGGAGAAGTATATCATCATCATTATTTATCGTCACGAGTTATTTATTGTAAATAATCCTTGCTCATAAATATTTGACATTATGTGTGATGGACTGATTTGTTCACGCCACGTATAAAGGATTAATCAATCGCGGAAATGAAACGGGCCTCCATGATTCCGGGTCGTCCAATTAATTCATACAAAACCGTTTTCGATACAATATCAAATGTATTAAAACGGAGCTAATTCTTCGAGTTCAGTAAAGCGGCAGTATCACTTCCACACAAATTCAATTATGTTGACACAATTTTACATTGTATCGCTTTATTTACATTTACAAAATGTAAATAATTTTGCGTTGGCAGTATACTGGACATGTTAGTTAAAATGTATAAATAAAGAACTCAAGCGAAAGACGGGTAAGGCAATTTGAAAAATACTCGTATATCGATATCCCATTCACGAAGTTACGACAGTAGTTCCTAGTTCCTACCATAACCGTCTTTTTTTTATTACAAACTAGCTGCGCCGTGCGGTTTTACTCGCGTAGTGATGGATGATGATGATGAAAAGTATCCTATGTTTTATTCCAGGGCCTAGCAAAATTTCATCCAGATCCGTTCAGCCGTTCTGGCGTGAATGAGTAACAAACATCCATTTAAACTTTCACATTTATAATATTAGTGGGATAGTCTTGCGTTTAACTGTCATCTTGCCCGATGTTAAGCAAAGATGCGATTTATAATGGAGCACGCTTGCCTAGAAGAAACCGATTCAGTCGCGACTTGAAGGCAACCGGAACGGTCTGGTTTCCACTCTGGAGGTATTTTATTTTTATGTAAATGTTATGAGACGAACGAGACGATGTCCTGATGGTAAGAGATAACGCCTGTCCATGACCATTGCAGCGATATACTGAACTTTGAGTAGTAAAACAAAGTCCTGCGCATCGCTGCTTTGGCGCTCATTACTTTGAGACTTTTGATGGTTAGTCTCAATAGTCCTGCAATTTACTGTAATTTGTAGGTACTGGGCTCAAAATCAAATGGGCCACATCCGAATATGGATTTCCGTAAGTGAGGTGTACACAGAATACAAGTGACAGCATTGTTACTCCGAACAAACACGCCCAGAATTTACAAGTACGTAATTGGACAGCCTACAATAAAAAGTCAACAAAGAAACTCAAAGCTTAACACAAAGTTAACATTTTGATAAATTTACAATTTAAAAAAAAAACCGATTCCATGGTAAGCTCGAACACGGCTAGGTTTTAGGTATGTATTATGGTGTAAAAATCAAACTACTCAACCAATTTTTCGTGTTATTTCTATGTGAGAAATCTGAAAGTATATCCTATAAAATAAAAATATATAGTCCTTATACATTTTAAGAGGTTGCCTTCGATTATTCTAGTATCCTATCATCAGATCCTGACTTGGTGCCAATGGGACTACCTGGGAAGTATACCCTTTTAACAAAAAAATAATTTCTCGAATCGGTCCAGTCGTCTTCGGGGAACGTGCATAAAAAAATCCAACGAATTGAGAACCCCTTTTTAAAAGTCGATTTAAAAGTCGGTATTTTTACTTACCTACGCGAAACTAAGTATGCGAATTAGAATAATTGATTGAATTCTTCTGAATCTTCTTATACTTAACCTTTAAAACCAACAAAAAAACTTGCAGGAATACCATAAAAAGGCACAGACATATTGTTTAAAAAAAAAAAAATTAATTACCAAAATAATATAATTTGGTAGCTATAGTTCAAGAATAATGATTATGTCAATATGATTAAACATAACATTTGAAAAACAATCTACATGTTGCCTAAAGATAGAATCTATTCAGGTGGGACAAAAACAGGAAAACTTTAAGGATGGCAACGACACAAATTGAATAAATATGATACTTGTTTATATCTGCAGAGGAAACGAGAGAAACAGAGCTATTCCATTTTATGGCTTAGATTTATACGCATTCAATATCAGAGATTGTGAGAGAACATGAATTTAAAATTGAATACGCAGCGGCGCGCTTGCATTACGCGTATAAACAGAACAACCGAAAGGTCATGGACTCATTTACACGGAGAAGTTAATAGAATACAATGCGCCTATTTCGGTAAATATATTTTGACTATAGTCTTTTACGGTTCCGTAACTTAGTCTAACTTAGTTTCATCATATGAGTTGTTGTCATGTACTGCCCTGTTACTTTATTTGGTAGTAGCACTGCTTTCTGAGCTGTGGGACGTTGTTTCGATTCCCACTCAGGACAAACATTTGTGTGACGAACATTGATGTTTGTTCATGTCTGGGTGGTTATTTATGTATATCTTATAAGAATGTATTTACAAAAAAAAGTACCTATACATATATAGTAGACCCCCATTAAGATATCTCACATGCATAACAACGAAATCTTAACACGAGTGAGTCTTAATAAATACCTAAAGTTTTTTTTATTTTAGTTTAATTTAACTGCAAAATACTTTTGAGGCACAAAAAGTAAGAAATACGCTCAAAAAGAATTAAGGGAATGGATATAGACGCTTCACCCACGGTATACCTTAATGACAAATGAAAATCGTTCCCTGACTCACGCGTTGGGCTTGCAAATTTTGTGGATTTAAGGACAACACGATTTGTGTTTTGAAGCAAACGCGTGAAGCGCGATCTGTGGCCTACTTTCAAATCTGCGGTCAGCGGAGCAAAGGTCACCCATTCATTCAGTTTTTACTCATTCAACACCCACGAAGCACTCGCCGCTTACCCGCACTCAATTCACATGAATGCTAGAAATATAAATAGTAAAGGCGAAGATTACGGCGAGCGCTCTAACCGGATCTAATGTGGATTAATGAGCGGTCTGAACACGTTAAACGTTTGCCGAAAGAGTTCATTATCTACTCGAGATAAGACGCCAGTAATGAACCAACGCTGGTATTAGTTACGTTCCTCGCGCATGCAAATTGTTTGTTTGTAGTGTATTAGAGAAAAAGTTTATTTTTTTCTGAGGAAAATTGTAAAAATATTTTTATACTTACATTATCTATTCCACCCAGAAACCCTGAAGATACGTCCTCGCCCAAATAGCCCATGGTCGGGCGAGACCGAACTGTGCTAATGATTGACATTTTACCTGGCCCCGAGGAAAAAACGGTTGCGCTTATGATAGCACAGAGAATTGTCTACATACTTTTGTGCATTCAAAATAGCTCTGGGCCGTTTAAATATTTAATGAGCGGCATGAGGCACGTACCCTAGACATAGAGACAGACCATTCGTGGTCCGCATATACAATGATACGGGAGACAGATACACGCCCGAGCGTTATAAATGGAGCGCCCACTATCATCCCATTTTCCTTGTAAGACAGCGATAATAGTGAACTAAATCTTGGTAATCAGAATTTATTTTATAAGATAAATATGTATAGGGCATGACGAGACACTTGCGCTCCTTAAGCGGCTTAGTAGAGTTTTAGCAAGATTTATATAAATAAAAAACTGATTTTACTGTTCTGTATAAATATGCTAAGAGTCATCTCTTTCTGATTTGATTATCTCTAAATCTTATACTTATGTTGAATGTTCTCACCTGTAATACTGCGTGACGACCTCTTGCGTCATATTCTTGCTAGCGTCAGGTTCCTCAACCCTGGCGAGGCCGAAGTCACAAATCTTGAGGACACAGTTGCTGTTAACCAGGAGGTTTCCAGGTTTGATGTCTCGGTGGAGGATGCGCGCTGAATGAAGGTATTTCAACCCTGGAAATTAAAGTTATACTTATTAAAAATAAATTTCAATTTACCATGTCTTTCTGTGAACATACATCCTTAGCTAACCGTTGAGCCAGAACAACCCATTATCATATTGATTAAACAACATTGCTAATTGTGTGAAACCTGAGTAAAGTCTATTAATTCGTTAAGCGGTATGCGTTCAATTATAAATAGACCATTAAGACAAACATAAATAGCAAACATCATTCACAGTGGATATTCCACCGATGCATCAATGATTTTTTGTGACTGAGCTATTGACGCGATCAGCTCTCAAGGTGATGGAATAGTAACCGAAGCGAACCACTTCTAGTCAGATTCGGGTTGGATATAATAAGTACTGTTTTGTCAATGGTAGTTTATGAATCCAGTTCATTCTAGCGCCTCATTGAATTTACTGGACTATTAGTACTTATATATATATATCCAGAAATGCTATTTAAAGACGTTAAATTGCTGGCGTTAGTTGTTATAATTTACGATATGGAACTCTGGGCATATCAGAAATTAGAAATGACGACTGCTATTCTGGGTCTTTGTCCGAAGCAGAACAAAATTTCTCAAAGGACCGCTTCCTTTGTTAGAGCCACTTCCCCTGTTATTAAAACAAATAACGTCGTTAAAGTCGCACACATTAGCCATATTTATAGTTTTAATGTTGAGAAACATAGAGATATATGAGTGTACGAAATATACGAGTGTACCGTATTGCACTGGGAGGTCGGAATTGAAATAAAATTTGTAGTAAAGCTGGCCTCGATCGGCACCGCACTATGTCCATTTCATCATAAAAGCGGAGGCTCAATCTCGCAAGGCCTTGGCGGCCTGCAGAGTGCGGTGGGCGGGATTCTAGTGAGAGCCAGATTTTTGCGATATAAATAATAGATGGCTACCGACAGTGTGCCTCATTAGTCGACGCGAGCGTGACGCTTTTACCCTTTGCTAGTAGAAACGGAATGCAAATAAAAAAAAAACTACAAAACTGCCATGTTTTTAAGATATGTAGTAGAAGCCAGAAAATTTTCGACAAATCTATGCAAAATTATTCATATTTTTCTTCCCCTAAAACAGCGTGCTAGAAGACAGTTAATGGCTTACAATCGACAAAGATACAATGAATAATTAAGATGAAACAAACGAAAGATGTCCAAAATATAAACATTTTTATGTTTACATATTATTTCTATTGACGATTATTTTTTAAAGAAAACAGTAAAATGTATGTGATATAATTATAATTAGAATAACAAGTATTGCTTAATCGACATTGTTTTACTTAATTTAGCTTGGATAATATACCTATTTTTATTTAATATTTTATTGCACAATGTAATAAATTTAATAATTTTATATCTTACTTATAAATTTTGCACACCATAATGGTGAAGACTTGGCGATCTAACCTTATACCAAACACATTGTCGCAATGAAAATTGCAACCCATGTTTTGTAAAATGTTTGAATTTGAACGACTACCACAGACCAACAAGTGATTACAAACAGACTTACTCCCCTGATGGTTAACCGATATCCCGCCATGGTCAATTCAAGAGCGTACTATTTGACAGATTTAAATAGATCTATGTTTCGCCACCAACGCGCCTGAAGGAAAGCGACCGACGGTGCGCCCGAGGATGGACCACGCCGATTTAGAAGAAATGTATTCACTCTAGCTTAAAAAATGACCAAACTGTAGGTTACAGGAAACAAAGAAACTGGAAATGAGTTCAAATTCATGAGTATTTTTTATATATGTACATATGTATACAAAAAATGGACAAATAAGTGACGTGCCACTTGATGGTCAGTGGTCACCCCCGCCTATGGACACCTAAAATACCCGGGGCATTGCCTGCGCGTTGTTTACCCTTCAGGTATTTTTAACTTGGTTTGAAACGATGCAGATTATAACTCGGTGGAAAACCGAAGGTGGTAAACCATTCCATAGAAAACAGGTGGAAAAAACAATCGATTAAATCGAACGGTACGAGACTTCCACGCATCTTTGATATGTTTTTGTAGACGGTACTTCTGGCGCTGGCGGCCGGTTCGATAGTGAAGCTACGAGCTATGAAGTTCATAAGTACATTTCACATAATAATATTTTTAGAACAAACCTAGGTAAATAAAATGTAAAATTCGACTAATCTTTAATGCGGAAGTCGTGTTTATTCTGTACAATGCCATCATGCCGTAAATAAGGTTCAGTATTAACGAAACAGTACAGCAATATATTTTATACTATACATGATCGTATGAGCCGTAGGTATATTCGTAGTTTCCGAGAGCACGACAACTGTTGGGAAAGCCACATTAGACGGCGACAATTTCACTGGGAATTTGAAACGCGTCAGATACTCGAGTCGAGCATTACAAAGTATAGCTAGCACCGCCTCCTGGCGCCGTCTGTGTTGCCAAAACAAATTAACGACACCGTCAGACGTAGCTACGAGTTTAATTTCCCAAAGGGTGTACCGCAGTTTTCACGTGCGCCCTGTTTTATGATAAAACCTCCGTATAACGCTACCACCTGAAGGTGAAAGGTTAAATGAACTATAACAAAGTTTGCGAAGTGCCGTTTCAATTACTAGTATTAGGTTAATATCTGGCATATTGCGAACAATATCGCAACGCACGATGCGCGCTATGCTCAAAAGTCTTAAACACCGTATTAAAAATAATAATAGTCAAAAATTAATACAAGAGAAGTAACTAACCAATCTCCTACACCAGGGATGGCAAACATTAAAAAGTTAAAAAGCCATTTTCTAAAAAAAAAATTGTCTTGCTATCAAAGCCATTAAAATAATCATTATCAAAATTTAGTGATTAAATAAAATAAGAAAATAATAATATAAAAACAAAAACAAAAAAAAAAACTAGATGCTATTAACTAAAAACTGTGTGCCCGTAACATGTACAGTAATTTTACTGTTTTGTCTCAATTTGAATAGAAAGAAGGTTAATTTTGTTGAAGGGTAATGTAATTGTTCATATTCCAAATTATCTAAAAGGTTAGTGTATTTTATATTACGTTTTAAAGTGCATGCATGATGTCAAATAGTCAAAAAAAATCGATGCCGTATTTAAATAGACTTGTGGCGTGTTACAATTATTTTGTCGCGTGCCACTATGGGAGTGCCAAAGGTTTGTCATTCCTGTTGTAGGACATTGTTTTTGTTGCTCCTAAAATTACTGCGGGTTAGTAGCAAAGTAACAGAAGCGTGAACAGACGCTCTCCTGATGGTAAGAGATGACGCATGTCCATGACCATTGCAGCGATACACAATAAATTTGAGTAGCGAAACAAAGTCCAAAACATCGCTGCTTTGGCGCTCTTTACTTTGAGACTTTCGGTGGTTAGTTTCAACAACCCTGTAATTTAGCTAGCTGTAGTACTCTTCAATCCGCAACACAGTAATGGTAATACACTATTGCTTGGCGGCAGAGTATCTGGTACTGCGGTAATAACGTATACGAAAGTTCAGATATACTTACTGTATAGTGTATACCTTTTATACAATATAACCACGGCTAAACTGGGGAGTGTCATTAGAAAAATGAAAACAGCTACACAATTGATTAACCAATACCTACAACTTTTTGACCACGGTTACAATAGAGCGACAACGAGCGTTTTCACTTCACATAGCGGGTCGTCGTCCGTAGCACGCGCAGCCGACCGCGACCGTCGGCCGACAGAAGTCCTACCAACCCGAGGACAATGCTCCTCGCGAACCACCAACACTATTGATAGTGACGTACTAAGTAATAAGTTAGATGTGCATTGCGAAATAAAACAACCATCGAGGAGTTGAAACTAGTTCTTGATACTACATTCCTTCCTGGTCATTAATAACCTCTTCTTTTCTCGGTATAGTACCAGTGGGCCGTATTGGTCGGAAGATAAACATTAACAGACGCCGATGCAAATCTTTGGACAAGTGTGAAGACAGAGCGAAGCAAGTTTGTGTTAGAATGTTGACGCGTTCACAGTATTGTGTTGGTAGAGGCATAATGGTAACAGTAAAGAGGCTGGAAGCGTGATGTTTGGCCACGGCGCGGCTGGACAAACAGCGCGGCGGGCGGTGCGCGTGCTCACCTCTCCCACGATCGCACTATCACGGACCGGCTCTTACAATTAGCGTCACTGCAACTAAAATAAAACGAAAATGCCTCCAGACATGTTTTTGGTAGAAAAAAAACTTTTAAGCCTTGAACACCGCCGGAAAGTAGCAAGTCTGTAAATTTTCTACAGGATTCATTTCGGAGAATGTGCTACTGAGCTGTACGACCTACCCATACATAGTGGAATTTCCTTGGGTACGTATCAAACGTTTTGACTCTACGTTTCTCATCCGTACGGCCAAGGAATGAAGCATTTCTTGTTTCCTGAGAGATATAATCTACATCTCTTTAAGGACAGAGTGAATAGGTATATTTTAAGTCTGCGTGCTTTATCTTCGACCACACCATCACTTACCATCAGGCGATTTGATGGAAAAACGCGACTTATACGTATTTAAAAAAAACTGTCTATCTCGAAAGTTAGTTTTCAACCATTCTCGAATATTTATGTGCAACTAAAACTTTGACTCCTAAACGAAAGTTGTTGAAAGAAACTTGAATGACGCACCATAAAACTTCTCGAAAAAAAAAGAATAAGCTGTAAGTAGGTACAATTAAAAATGTGTTGTTATGACGACCAAATCACTTGTGATCGCATTAAACGAATTAACGTAACCGACGCCATTATGATATTTTCGAGATTCTATAAATTAAACATTAGTACGACGAACGGTTATCTTTCAGTGTTGGAGATAAAAAGACCATCCTGAGAACGCAATACGGAGAATATGATCGAATAAATCACGGTATAGGCGCATCTCGCGTTAGATAAACAAACAGCTGCAGCGGTCGATAGCCATAGTCGTGTATCCGATACCAAGAAGAGATTACTGTCCGCCGCGGCAACTGGTAATGCGACCAAACATGAGGCGATTTCTCTGGTCAACGGCGAATTATGCGGATCACGGCCCTGACAATGTTACGGCTTGACGCGGATTGAGTGTTACACGCGCTCGGAGATTACACGTGTCATGTAACTGACTACACAAGTCACAAGTGTCATTTTCAACTGAGATGGGAAAATCAACTCACGACTTTCCATTTAACAAGGGATATTTTCCAGCTTCGTTTAATCACTGAGGACGCTCGTGGAAATACGAACATATATATAATAAGTATTATTTTTAGGGTTCCGTATCAAAAGGGTAAAAACGGGACCCTATTAAGCCATTACTAAGACTTCGCTGTCTGTCTGTCCATCCGTCTGTCTGTCACCAGGCTGTAGTCTCATGAACCGCGATAGCTAGACAGTTGAAATTTTCACAAATTATGTATTTCTGTTGCCGCTATAACAACAAATACTAAAAACAAAATAAAATAAATATTTAAGGGGGGCTCCCATACAACAAACGCGATTTTTTGCCTTTTTTAGAGATAATGGTACGGAATCCTTCGCGCGCGAGTCCGACTCGCACTTGGCCGGTTTTTTCCAGTATCCAGTGTTTTTAAACAACAAAACCGGAATAAGATGTGGCAATTTCGCAAATGAATTAGGTACACAAATAAACGTGTAGAATTGTAGCTAGTATTTTTCGCAAAGCGGCACTACGTCCCGAAGCAAATTCCATTAGTACGAGCGAAGGAGAGAGACACCAGCAGGCCTTTCCACTTAGTGGTTTTTCCGTCGACCGGCGCCGATCCTCCCGTCCCCCCTTGTCTATGTCCTGTCGATACACTTTCCTGTCTCTGGAGGCGCAATTATTTTCAGAAAATTATTTCTTTGCCATTAAAAACGCTTCACTGGAGATGCAGGTGAGCAGTTTCTTTATTTGACGCGTAAATGTTAGTGAAGGTAACACTAACCTGTGGTGTGGTGGTGTTATTTATCAAAGCAGATTCCGAGTAGGCACATTACGGGTGTGCGTGATTTCCTAAACGAAAAAGCCCTCGCATAAATAATATTCCAGCCGAGGAGACAGCCGCCTCGGAGCACCGCATTTCCATAATTCTGCTCGTTACTGCCGCTACCGCTGCGAATCCTTGCTCGCTAGCATCAGATGCTATCTCTGCGCTTCCTTTGCTAAATAAATACAATTAATTAAAGCTCTGGTTTATTTAACTATGCTCGATTTTTCACAGTATTACTCTCTGATAACTCGGAACCTTTGAACAGTCACTGATCGGCATTATTGAAGTAAACAGTCTAAGAGGGAGGTGTCAATTTGTCAAAACCGTTAACGAGTCGCCCGCTCATGTATCCTTGTCAACCTTCCTACGTACGCGGAGTTCCATTTGTCATTGAAACGACCGAAGAAAAACTATTTTCCGAGAACAAATCGCAATCCTATTATGTAGATATTTTATGGACAGGTGTTTCTGTAATGAATACAAATGGCGCAGGTAGAGGGATCGGACGAGAGGCTCGCCGCGCTGGGTACATTATATTCGATTAAACTTTGATGATTCGTAATCTGACTGTGAAACATTGGCAAAGGAAATCGACCGGAGTCTAGGAGGAGATGATACGAGTATGTATGGATTATGAACAGGTGCGTACTCGATAGCCGGGCTCGGTCGCGCTCCGTTGCACCACGCTCCATACATTATTAATAAGGATCGTATAGGACGGGCCGGACGAGCGCACCGAGCATTAGCATACCTGGCCAGCGGGCAGCGGGCATACCTGCCGGGTAGCGCGACAATACGCCTCGTGCCAGTCACCGTTGTTAGTGGCGCGCGAAGCACGCTCGTCAACTAGCACAAAGCTGCGACGGTTAGTAGCGACATTCCCGGCAATCCATTTGCCTTTTTGTCGGAGACGTGAATAGCTACGCATCTGTTTAAATTACGTTTCCTGCACCGGTTACGTCATGCATCACTAATCGCCTGGTCTTAAAGGTTATCGCAACAAGTTGGATTTTTCACAAGGTAGTTTATTTGTGCTGGTTCATTCGTATTTGTGTATTTCCCTTTACGTTATTCGTGTTGTTTAAATAAGCCGTTACCCTTGACTTTGTTTTGGTGGATTTTTAAAAGTAGCCCTTCCTTATATTCATTATATCCTTAAGTTTCACAAGTCAGCTGATTTATTAAAATATATGTATGTGATACCTACATTTATATACTATATTTTAAACAAACTATAGGAACCAGATAACTGATAGAATAATTACAATACTTTTTAACTAAATAAATAAGAAATAATTGAATCACACGTATACAGATAAATAATTCGCGAGGAATATTTCACTAAGCAGCTTTTACTAACTGCGTCAAAGTTCTACAATATCGCATGCACAAAGAACACGATTACCAGCGATCGCTTTATGATTCAACGAGATTATGTCACGTAATCGCAGAATATCTAAACATGTTTACAAGTAAATCAGCATTCTCATGGAACTGCGTAGACTATAAGGAATCATTTAATTGTCTGTGCGATTTGAACCTCAATGCCGGGACCCTGACTCATCAAGCACAGTAAAGTTTTAATTAAACGAGCAAAGCGAAGCGGTGGAGCTTAACGACCGCATTTTTCTAGATTCCCTTCGCGCGTACCACTCTCGGGAAATCTCTCGCCACTGTACGAATAATTGCACTAATTAATAATGCGAAATCGGGAGACAGGACGTCGGCTGCGACGGTCCTCTTTTCATCTGCGAGAGTGGATTACATTTGCATAGTACGTCGGTTGGAAGCGAGCCGGTGTTTAGTTATCATCGTTATGTCGTCAGCGTATTTTAAGCGTACAGCCGGCCGGAGTGGTTACGCGCTAGTTTTTGAGGCACACTTGAAAGCACTAGGAAATTGTTATTGATTTACGCCAGGTGGGTATGTTCAGGAACTGTGAACGAGCAAAGTGCGGGCGGAGCTAGACGAGGCGCAACAAAAGTTAGAAAAGTTCAAAAATGTACGGGTTGGTTTGACATATCATCAGCATGTCAATCATGTACCTACATTTTTGCTTTTCTATGAGCGTTATCGCTAATCCAATGTTACTTTGTCTACGCTACTAGGCTTGGAAGCGGCCGGCGGCGGCGACGCGTATTGTCTCTACTCTGAGTGGATCGTCCTCTGAGGAACTCAGCTAGTTTCAAACTTAGATTTATCTGGTGAGTTACGTCCGAACACGACCGCGGGAAACCTCTTTACAAACTTTAGTAGAAAACAATCAAACTATCAGGTCGCCTTAGTAAAACAAGTCCAAAATAAACTAGCTCTGTCTCTTTTATCTGGATTAAAGTTTCAGGGACATTGGATAACTATTAAGTATAATATAGCTTTATTAATGGTTTCCTTTTCTCCAGTAGTGGTGGTGCTGGGGATGTATTACATTATTAAGTATAACTTTTGATAATTTTCCCTTAAAATTTGAGTTGATGACACGTTTGTGCGTAACTTTTTATTCGATTAATGAAGAGTTCGTTCAAACGTAGCAGTGAAATAGAACGGCAACGAAACTATTCCATAATCAGCGTATGTTATAATGGCAAACTTATATACAAGCAAAGGAAGGAGGATATTAAATTTTTAATGATTTTTTTAACCCCCGACGCAAAAAGGGGGTTGTTATAAGTTTGACGTGTCTGTCTGTGTCTGTGGCGTCGTAGCTCCCTAAACGAATGGACCTATTTTGTTGCGGTTTTTTTTTTTTGTTTGAAGCTGACTTGATCGAGATCAAAAAAAAATCAAAATCATTTATTCAGTTTAGGCCCTGGTAAGGCACTTATGAACGTTAAGTTACATGTTTGAATCTACCACCGGCTCGTAATTACACTTCAACTGAGAAGACTCCGGCAAGAAACTCAGAATCAGATGGTTCTTAGCTATAATTTATGAAGATCTGTTAAGGCGTTTAATGATCATCAGCTCCTTTCCTACTAGACAAAAGAGTGCTACAAACTTTCACAAAACCGGCTGATTTGAAATTTGGTGTACTGTTACTTCGGTGGTATGCATATTTCGAGATATTTATTTTGTATATAACCCGGTTTCCAGTTATTAAGATACCAATATTGTTTTTTTTTTTTTAATTCTCAATTTATACTTGTTAATCTGTGAGAAACACATTCTTCTCAAAAGATGAAGACAAAAGAATGTTGAACCACAATAAAGGCGAGCTGCAATCGATGACTTTCCCAAGATATGAATCAGCTGCTAAGCTACCGTCAAGTGATATAACTTGTTCTTACACTAACAAAGTTCGATACAAGTTAGACTCGAAATAAAGGGCACTGTGCAATAACGTTATTTATTACTAATTAAAATGCCTTCTTATATATCCAGTACAGGCTCTATTTCCCAACTACTCGACCAAAAGGAGGGCTATGTGTTTACCATTCTATATATTTACGAATGTATGTACGTTTGTTCCTTTATAGTACTTTAGAGACCACACGAGTAGGCCAATTTTGTTTATGAGCATCCTTTAGCATAAACCAACATAGCACACATTGAGTGTGTTTTATACGCAATATAAAACTTAAAAAGTAGTTTCATAGAGCTAAATGATCGCACAGGGATCTTTAATGCTACAAGTAAGCCTTCACCAACTGCGTTTCTGTATATATATTAAGCAGCATTTTTTAAATTGAATATTAACATCAGCAAGATGGAATATTTTGTTCGTGTTAAGCATGTTCACGGCGAACCAAATTCTCACATCATTGTTGTAACTATTCTAATCCTAACTAATATTATAATTGCGAATGATTTTAATTTATGTTATTTTTTTTTTTAATTTTGATTTCAATTTTAATTTTGATTATTATTTTAATTTTGAATTTAATTTGTTTTAATTTTGGGTTTTTATTTAATTTTATTGAACATTAATTAAGTTTTAAATAACTAATTGATGTTTTCATTATTGTAGTAGTTATTGTGAAGCCTAATAATTAAAAATTAAAATATAATAAATGTGAGTTTGTTAGTTTGTTACGCCTTCACGCGTAAACTACTCAACGGATCTGGGTGAAATTTTGCATGTAGGTATAAAGCGAAAAAGGCCCTTGAATAATTTTCATAAAAATCGGACGAGCCGTTTCTGAGTGCGACCACAAATACCGTGACACGAGATATTTTATATATTTATATTATTATTTCACTTTTTAAAACTTTATTGGTACTGTAATTTTATTGTCCTTGTTTTGACAATAAAGTTATTTTTATATGTTTATTAAAAACTTTATTATCTTAATGTAAATCCATCACAACTGAATTAGTTTTAATGAAATTTTGTTTGTGTTTAATGAATATACGATACCAGGATTGATGCGTAGGCTGTTTTCATTTTAGAAAAATGTATTATAATTATGATCTCTATAAAGTAGTAAGTATAACAGGCGTTGGCACATATAGATATACTATTTATATATATGTAAATAATGGTGCTAGTATGACATCCAAATGGACTCCTGTAATTGTAGCGATGATAACTCAGTTAGCGCGGTCGGTTCGCACAAGGGTGTGGTTCAAACCCCAACAATGAGCTTCAACTGCCGGTGAAGGAAAACATCGTGAGGAAACCGTAAAATGGTGATAGGATGCTTTCTAGTACTCGGCTAGATAGCTACCACCCTCAATATGAAAATCTGCCGCTAAGCATGTAACGGTGTATTCCGGCAGACTCACTTGCGAGCCAGTTCCTTTACAGGCTATGTGTGCTTGGCCATCTTCGACCACACGCCACTTCACATAAGGTGAGTCATACACCTAGCCTTTCAATCATTAAAAAAACTCAACCAGTTACATGATCGTCCCTATTGGTCGATCTAATTAACTATGATAGGCAGAATAATATGTTGAAACTCACCTCTTAGTATTTGGTAGAGGAAGACTTTAATGTGGTCCGCGGATAGGTGCTGTGGCGACACGATGATCTTATGCAGGTCACTCTGGAGGAGCTCGGTTATCACATAACTGTTATACACTGTAGTTCAGGAAATTGGACATTCAGACTGCAAGAGGTACTATGGTAAACATGTTAAAATTAGACAAATTAGAATAAATTAGACAGGACCATAATAGTAAGCAGAATTGTAGCGGTAAACTAGTAATCGAGAGAACTGTCAGCGTCGATAAACAAATAAATATAAATAAAAATATTACTGCCTGCCCTAGTCCCGGGGCGATTAGAATACGGCATCAGTACCCCCTGCCTACTTTAATGGGACCGTTTGATGGCGGGATAACCATCACAATTTACGTCGTAGCTAAATTCCAGACTGGTAACACGCATCAGTGTTACCAGTGCGAGAAGCTACGCCCCTGCGGTCGCCAAAACGCATGCCCAGCGTGGCGAATATGGGCACAATCCTCCTATGAGAAATTCTCTAAATGAACGGCCTCGAGTTCCCGGACGTTGCTATTCCTGACCAAGACGGCAGTCATGGTAACGGCAGGGCGAGGGGTGCGAATAATCCCCGGGTTACCGCAGTAGGCCGCCAAACCCACTGACACTGGCTACGTTTAATGGACGATATACGTAGGACAGCCGGCGGTGGATGGAAGCGAAAAGCCGAAGATCGGGCTAATTGGCGTGTCTTGGAAGAGGCCTATGTCCAGCAGTGGACTTCGATAGGCTGACAATGATAAAACAAAAATATTGTAGAATATTATCCACACCTACTCTTGAAGCAGATATCCTACCAAATGATCTATCAGGGCTATCACGTAACATAATTAATATTGACGTAATCCATCAAAATTGTTTGCAAAGTTTGCTATGATCAGTACAAAAGGAAAACAACAAGACAGATTAAAGTCCAAACAAACCATAAACAAATAAATATCGGAGAACATTTCCCACAGCGCCATCTAGCTGCAAACTAAGCAAAACTTTTACTTTAGGCACTAGATATGATAGTTATACAAAAATGTTATCTATATTTAACAATTTTTAAGATGCCCATTAATTATCTCGTTTTTGAATTCAATTTCTAACCGGAAAATCTTCCACTTAAAATGCCAAATCCCGATATAAGTAAACGAAAATATGCTACACAAAACACCGTGTTTACATAAACGTTCCCCGCGCACAATTTCGCTGGAGGCATAAAATAAAACCTTGCCGGGACCATAGCTAGGCTCCTGACAGACCGTAATTTCACACTGTAAAAATACAAACAGTATGCTCGTTTGAACAAAATTTGCAAAAATGCATAAGCTTTATAATTTAGATCAAATCCTTTTTGGCATTGTATGCTATTGTATATGATGCTGTTGTAAAAATTGTGTATCAAAATAAATAAATAATTGTTTATTTTTATGCAATAGTGTTGCCGTGGTGGTGCCGGCGTAAGAATAGTACCCCACCCTCTCTACCCGTGGTTGCCGTAAAAGTCGGCTAAGGGATGTAATCCGGAAGATGGGCAGCAGTGTCTTCCTTGAACAATCACACCTAACTGCGCTCGCCAACCCGCCTGCCAAGCGTGGCGAGTATTGGCAAAACCCCCCAGGAGGAGGCCTATGTTCAGCAGTGGACGTCCTATGGCTGGTAATGCGTAATAATGCAATAGTTAAAAATCGTGTGTGATGAACAGTAACGTTAGAAGTGTTTTCACAGAAGCAACCTTGCTAATCTATTAGCATATAAACAATGGAAGGTTAAATCTTAAGTCGTCTATTTTAACGAAAAATCAAGTGTAACATATTATACGACTGCCCAAAAAAATTGTGTAATATTTACAGAGTTTATGTATATTTGTATGTGAGTTTCTTTATTCCATCATAACTTTAAATTGCCTAAACAAGTTTGGCTGCATGGGGTATCGTTAGAATCCTTACATCATTCCGAGTGACACTAGGAATGACGTACGATCAATTTTTTCTAAAAAATTATAATTTTTTTGTGGGCATTCGTGTTTCGTATTCAATATAACCTAGTTTTACAAATTTATCAACTAGACAAGCGTGTGTCCATATTTGTGTTTTGTTGGCGACGAACCATTATATCCGATCACCCTGCATGCGGACGGTAAACGCACATGTAGTGGAATCTGCCAGAGATCGTGCAGAACTCATTTAACACCTAGAGCACAAATAAGAACTTGAATAACTGTTGGCATATTGTAGAGTTTCAGTCTCCTACGTGAAGGGTGGCTCCGGTTGCGCCCCCTGAAGCTGGAGGCCTGAAGGCCCAAGATTAGGGATAATGCTGCGTTCGGATACGACAATGACTTATTTTGCGCAAATAAACATGTTTGAAAAGGCTTGTTTTGCCACAATGTGGCATAAAAGCTGTCCCCGATAGTAAGATATATTGCGAAAGAACCGCCTAGAATTTAAGGACTAGGAATACCACATAATAAACTGAGAGCTTTCAAATATATGTATATACACTGTGAAAGTTTGAACATCAGCAAAATTGATACAGAGGGTTCAGTACTCGATTGTCGTTCCAAATAATAAATAGGTGGTTAATATTTGACCTTATTATCCTGAGCCAATACAAAAATACGGACACTCAAACCACGCGCACCGAAAATGACATTGTAGTGTCGCGCGCGGTCCCAGGTTAGATAACAGTTACTACGTTCTCGTTCGTTATCGTTTTTATAATAGGTGAATATTTTGATAGCATCAGTGGATTTTTTTCTTGATTTTAGGGTTAAGCAGTTAAAGGTTTCTTCATAACAACTATAATGAGCTTTTTTCGGCTGCGTAACTGCGTATACGTAAATTAGATTAATTCAGATACGAAAAAGTCCCGCATTCGGACTTTGGTGGGACGAATCCGGGATGTCTAATATCCCCAAGGTCTAACCCCAACGAGCGAGGAATACCGTTAGTTCCAGGGCCGCACACAGGACCGGCCCCGTTATCTCTGTTATCTGCAGCACGCGCGCCCCCCGCCGGCCATTATCGAAATTACAGGAGTCGTGAGCGAGCACTTGTTGCGAGCGTGCATTTATTACTCGAGCGGGCGCGTGTCGCGCGACTTGAATAACGATTAACGCTACTGCCGGCCATTCGTGTAATGTAAAAGCCTTTGTAATTTTATGAAATTATAAGCTTTTAATCTATCTTCAATATGTAAACCGATAACGATAAATATTACATTGCGTAGACAAGAATATTTCTTTCCATGCTCTGTAATCTAACTAAACGTTTACATCAAATTCATTCTATCCATAAATTTAAAGAAAATTACTTAATAGGCGAAAAGTGACGCTGATCTTTTGAGCGCCTAGCTCAAATAAAGTTGTTTAATAATAAAACTAGAACGCTTCACGCGATCTAAACAAGCTGTTATGTGCCTTCAAATATTATATTTATTATAATTAAATAGTATGTGTATTACAATTAAATTGTTACAAATAGCAAATAGGTTTATTAGCGGAACCGTGGAAAAATCATGCAGCTGAATTGTATTATTTATTTTCCACATTTTTATAGTGGTGTTTTAGGGTCCCGTACATCAAAAGGAAAAAACACCGAACCCTTATAGGATCGCTTTGTTGTCCGTCTGTCCGTCTATCAAGACCTACTATATCGGGAAAGCGTGGCGGTATCGATGTGAAATTAAAACCATATACGCAGATCTAAAGTCCTTAGTTAGTAGATCCTTTGTAGTTGTAAAAAAATCAAACTTCGTTATCGTAAAAGAATGTTAAAGCCATTTATGTGGCAAAAAACCGCACATTTCGACACTCACAAGGGAATCAAGACTTATAGGGTACTTCCCGTTGACCTAGAACTATGAAATTTGGCAAGAAACATTTTCTTAACGTACCGTTTTCGTACGAACATAAAGGAAACAAGTCTGACTCGTACTTGTCCAAGTTTTTTTTCATTAACGGCCGATTTACGTAAGTGAGTGTAGGGTATAATGTAGTAAAACATGACTTTTTATTCCTAACTACTTTACTAGGATATGACCAGACTTAACCTTAAATTACTTTGTGTGACTTTGATTATACACTGGCAATTGTACAAAGTACGATGTCAAAAAAATAAAGAAAAATAACAGCAAATATTTTCGTCATTATTCTTACAATCGTATCTAACTTTTAACTAAATAGTAGGCATTAAACTTGAAGCAATGTTAAGAGACAACAATAAACAAAACATGTGTATTTATTTACTTAGTCTATTAATAGAGATAATCGTACCTATTTACGAAGTTTTATCACATTACATTCCATACAACATTAAGAAAACATGATACAAGCTGAACAGTTTAAAAAATCTAAAACATAGCTATAATTAAAGAACAAAAACTTTTTAAACAAATTTATTATTACTAATTCATGGTAAACATATAACTTATATATATTTTTGTAATGCTCTTTAAATTGCCTTTATTTAGATACCCCACTTGATAGGTTTGGTTATTTTTTTTAATAACGTATTACTATTTCGCGCCAAAAGTCCACCATATAGATTTTTTTTTAAATCCACCCAGGACACTTGGGTTATTGAGACGAATCTAACGATACCTTAATTGTCGTAATCCATTCGGCCGTTTGAAAGATACGAGGTAATAAAGAAATTTACACACATATACAAGATATGCGCGAAAAACATAACCCTACCTTGGCAGTCGGGTCATAACTGAATATTAAAAAATATAAAATTGCTACTACAAAAATACAAATTAAGTTGACAAATCCACAGATGATAAAGTTGCGAAATTGTATTCACATGGATAAAATTATTAAGATAAAGCACGTTCTTCATACTAAGTAGCAATTTAAACTTTACACAAAATAGATAAAAATTGAAAAGAAATCATGTCAAGAAATCATCACGGCAAGGCATGTTTCAGTAACATTCACATTATCTAGGAGCCCGCATATGCCACTTAGAAGGGATACCCGTGATGATCAAAGGGAATATTTCCGAGATGGAGCAGTAATGCCAACTCTTGAGTCACGTAGAGGTCTGCGGTCAGTTGACTAATCTGGTTTGATTGGACGCGGTGCCGGCAAGAGTAGTAGCTAAGTGTCCTTGATCGATGGTTTCACATCTCACTGAACTACAGATTTGCAATTTATGATGATGAAATATTGATGAAGCCCAATGAATTAAAACGCTTACTCAATGTTGAAAAGTTAATTAAAGTTCCGATGGAAGACCACCAAGAGTAAAATAAGTTATTAAGAGATCATAAATACAATCGTTAAGCTGAAATAGTCAAGGCTTCTTCGTGCCAGCGTAATAAAAATATTTCAGTTGGTACGTAAGTTCACGGCTCGCAGATGAATAGACACGCCCCATTGTATTATATATTCAATCCTGTGCTTTTTAATAAATATTAGGGTAATTGAGTAGGTATGTATGTATTTATTTATAAAATAAGTCAAGACATCGCAGACATCTATAACACTTATCCGTTACTCAGTAAAAATGGTACTATGGAGCTGATCTGATAATAGAGACGGAAGATGGCAATAGGAACTTCTGAACTAAACAAGATAAACCCATCGAGTTTGGGTTCGATTGATTCGTCTTAAGGAGCATTTTATGCCTAAATGATATCCAAGGTCTGATGAAGAAGATGGCCACGGCATCTCTGTGATAAAACATAACCCCATCGAGTTTGGGCTCGATTAATACGTCTTGAGATGCAATCTCTAAAATACTTATCTACTAAAAAGTTAAAAATAAATTAAAGTTTTTTTTAAATTGTAGGTACAGTTATTTTATAATATATATTTTTTTAATTGCCGAAGCTATCGCCGTCAGTCAGGCGACAGTGTGACATTAAGGCTGCACCCTCTGCGCGTGGTAATTATTTGCAAGGGCTCGAGCTCCACCCACGACGATTCTCGCCCGGACTTGCACTATTATTTTTTTTGTGCCCTGTTCCCTATTGGTGCGACACTCCGCTTTGTGTTTCCAAATCACGAGAGCTTATCGAAACTTGTTTCATATTTTTGTTTTATTTATGGGATTACTCACGTTTAATTTTATCGGAAACTCCGACTATAGTTTCGACCACATCCGGTGGCCTTCATATTAAATGAGGAACCGGAATAATCGTCTATACTTACTAAATGACTTTCTTATTATTTCGTTTTATTTAGAGTAAAAACATTTAAGTGCGTCAGCCTTGGACCTTAATAACCTTCATAAAGTGTCGGAAGCCTAGTTGGGCGAACGTCTGGCTTCTAATATAGAGATACAGGGTTCGAATCCCGAAAACACACACCTATCTTTTTTACAAATTATAAAAAACCATAATTTTTTTTTTTTCATTTAATTGTGTTGTGACTTTTTTGTTTTTATTAAAACAGTTATTTAGATGTTTGCACGACCACAACGTCATTACTTGACATTTGTACGCCTAACCGGCACATGATTCAGTTACTTGAAAATACTACTAGAACATATTTTATGCACATGTATAAAAATCTCGTATTGTATACAAATAAATTATCTTTAAACACAAGGCCGGATCAGGAAAACCACATTCATATACCTACATAGAAATATAGTAAGCACGTTTAATTCGAAAACAGTTTGCATCTAAACGACCGAATATAGTAAACATTACAGTTGTTCATCATTTGTTATTCGTTTAAGCAAACAACCAGCTTGGAACTTTGTTAATTATAATTACTCTACCTTCCCGTCCTCCTTACGCGATATCTTTCAAAATATCTATACATAAACCGAGCGTATATAGGGAGTGAGTAAATAAAGTGAAAGAACACTTGTGTTTGCAGTCTCCATTCGTGTCTATATATAAAACGAATATAAGTACCTACATGTGTACTAACAGACAAAGCCCTGCTCTGCAGCTGTGAACCTTAACTCGCCGCACGGCAGGCTCGACGAAGCCTTAGCTCTATAGTTTCGTTGGACAAAAAACCTTACAAACGCTACAAACTCCACAGAAATAAGAACCCGAGTTATCTGGGTGACGATTAACCAAACAAGTTCGTAATCGACCATTTTTCACGACCGATAAATCATATGTCACACTTCGTATGTTATCAGCCCTATATTTTTAAGCCAGTTCATTAGCTTTAAGCGCTGCACAAATCGGAAGTTAAAGTTTAAGCCCGAGCAAGGTTTCCTTGAAACTCTTATATGTATAGCTGTTTGATACTCGAGTCTTTGTTCAAAACTTCTATGTTTTGCGCTACTTGCGCGCGCCATGCGTGAGGTTTTCTGAAGGTATTTGCGTAACTATTGTAACGAACATTAGCAAGTTCACACAGCATTCTTCGTATCGGACGACAAACAGACTCCAAACAATAAGCACACCTTTACCACGCTGCACTCACACTCACAATGATGTTAAGTCCCGTAAAACATTATTGTGAATATTCTCTTCAAAATTCGTGTTACCTGACAAGGCTATGAAATTAAGAATATTGTACAAATGGGGCAAAGCAATATAAATTAAGTCAAGTCGACGTTGAATTCTAATTTACGGTGTCCTCAAACAGCAATACTTGTAACTCGTTTTAAGGTTCAGCGATGGGGAAACTTAGCCGAATAAATTAGCGATTCAACTGGATATATTAAAAAGGTTTTAATGTCGCTTCATTTCCATGGCGCATGTATTTAAGGATGCAAAACAAGTTTAATATAATGAATTCTTTACGACGGTATTGCACTGTATTTGAATAGAAATGTAAAATAATTTAAAACTTGTTGATATTTCTTAGAGCATTGTCACGCTGTTCTTTACATTTCCAAAGGGATATGAGAAGGTGACATTGATGGATCATCGACACTTGTTCGTTTATTGAACAGAAGCGGTCGCGGCTAGTCGTTTGTCATATTTGCATATGTAGGCACTAACTTGAAATACGGAAAACGTCGCACTCGTGATCGGAATATGTTCACTATTAAAGTGTACAAACCACCAAAATATTCGAATTTCAAAAGGTCAATAACTGGTTTAAAATATAGTTATGCAAAAATATTAATACGCTTGGTATGTAAAGGTACTATTGCGGGTAACGGCTACCTTGTTAATTTCCTATGGATTTTGATAAAAGACCAAACGAGAAATATTCAGATGATAGAAGACATTTAGGAAAGCGAGCTGGTGTGAATGACCACTCCGAAAACGGTACGAAAGGGAGACGTTGATAAATGGTCCCTGACGACTGCGGTAGACAAACTGGTATAGCTCTAGTTTGACGCAAACACACATAGATATTAATATAGAAAATGAATCAGGGATCACAATGAAAGATTGTAGCAACATAAATAGATATGTACATATATGATAGGAAATGAATGGAACACGTCTACATTGTAAGTCAGCATGAGAACGATTAGGTAAATGTTTGATTGAATTTAATCGAATTATGCTTACTTCAAGCATGATTCGATTAAAAAAGTATAACCACGTCAGCTTCCATGGTAATTATCATTTGTTAAGCAAATTATTCAGTTTTGATTTCTGTAGATAGCATAACTAATTAAACTATCCAAAGAGCACATTGGAAACGATTGTTGATAATAATTTAAGACGGTAAGTTATAGACCGAAACATAACTTTATACAAAAATAAATGTATCAACTTCTTCGTCCCTTTCTATAGCATGTTGACTACCTATTGCTAGGCAAGCTACTTAACGTTAACGAGCATACATGCAAGTGGGATATAGTTACAAAACAAGGTAAAAAGGTTGACATACAAAACGTGCAGCATCTGTTGTCCCTATCTTTGTGGATCTGTCGTTCGTCGGTGCCTGTCCATCACACACGTACTGGGCATCGGATTCCGATACACGATGAGCCCATAATCCACGGCTTGAACATTCAATGTATACCAGACACAAATCGAAACGAAAGCTTAATAAGCTTCGGAGAATACACAGAATATTGTACCAATTGTAAAATTTACAATAATGACAATGGTCAGAAAGTCTAGTCGAAGTATAGATACTTTTTATTTCAAGGACCTGATTTCAATGTTTCGAGCATCCCTGTCACTTCAGTCAATCATCAGCCTTATGTTGCGTTAGATATAATCTCATATAACGGAGCAAAAATATGGCGGTTACGCAAGTTCCTACGTGTCGTGCTTTTATTTTAAAGTTTTTCTCTTATTTATTGAGAGTACAAAACTAAACAAGACGCTGATTTAGGAAATTCTTAAAATTTAAAAATACTTATCAGTTGCTATAACATGTTTTTACAATGGAATTTCTCGAACGTCTCGTTAAACATTTTATCAATGTCATCTTTGATTAATTTTTTTATCTACTCTATCTTTCTAAATTACGTCTCTACTTTGACGCGTTTCTTGAAATATGTAATAAATTTATTTCATTGAATAAGATAGGTATAATATTGTTATTTAAAAATTATGTAGGTATATTTTAGCAGATAAAAACGCAAACTAAAAGTCCTAAAACTCAAATATTCCCTCCTTAAAATACAAATTTTAATGAATGTTAATACGCGTTGAATAAGGTTAGGGTGCGTAGAGTAGAAAACAAGAAACGACGTTGATGAATAGGGATTACGATCCCTCGGATAAGTCTAAGCAGTGGAAAAGCGTGAGACACGCAAAGATCAGGGAAAGCGTGATATTATTTTCATTTCTGCACGTCTCATGTTTGGAGGAAGAAATCTTTTATTAAATGAAACCTATATAAACAACAACATTAAGCAAGTTTTACAACAAATGGATATTGGACGCGAAGGAAGAAAAAACTATAACAACACATTATAATACGAGAAAACAATATAATTAGAACGCAGTCGCTACAGGTTAGCATAAAAACTTTGTAATAGAATGGACAATAAGGAACAGTCATTAGATCCGAAACCTTCCGAGCAGCGAATTTCCGTCAACGCGCTTTCTTATTGTAACAGGTATTTTAAGCCCACACAACAAAAATAAACTCAAAAATAACGGCCATGTTTACGAATACTTACTCGTTTTATTTTTTATGTCACGTTTTAATTCGCAAACTTCTCAATGAAATGAAAAGTTGGTAGAACTTGACCTTTTCCCCTTTCCAGTGGAAAGTTTCCTGCGAATAACATTTCCTCTGTTAAATTGGTTAAAGTTCATGAACAAATTTCAACCGAATTTCGTATGATACTATATCATAAATTATAAGAAACAAACGCTATATGGTTTTAAAAATAACAAACGTTACTTTTTTTTTGTCATAATAGAGAAACATAGTGAAGTTAAATGGCCAAATTGGTAAATTGGGCGTGTCGTTGGCAAACTAGCTTAAATGTAGCGAGAGCACTGTCGAAGACACGAGTATGTCGGCAAAAGACATCATACCCGAACCGTGCCGACCGCAATCATGTTGAGTAACGAAGTCCGCTCCAGGCCGCTTCTGCAGGGTAAAGTATATCCCTCCACATTTCAAATTAAACTCAGGCAGCTTGCTATTTTGAAAAGCGAGGAATATACGTATTTTCATATGTACTTTAACAAAATGAGCTAAGGCAGGAGGAGATTCAATATGACGTGAGATCTTTTCATTACGACAGATTGAATATTTTTACATGTACAATGAGAACCGAAACGAGGGGCGTATTTATCGGTTAGAAACTGATGAAAACAAAAAGTGTAAAATAAGAACCGCAGTACGGTAAAGTTTATCTAAAGCCTATCGGGCAAGGTTCCAAGCCGTCATCGAGACGAGCGGCACACGAGGGGCTATGCCAGAGCTGAACTCTCGAGCTCCTAGCCAAGAAACCCCTCGGTCACCTCTGCCAAGTGCCTTCTACATTTACTTTAAGACAAAAAGGGTCGAGCGTTAAATTATTCCCGACTATACAAACACTATTTGGTCTTTAACTTAGACCTTAATTCATAAAGTCTGCTTATGTAGTTAATAGAATAACTATTCATTAGTTGTGTCACATTTTTTTTCATGCAAAAACTTGGTAGTTTTTAATATGCCTACAACTTGATTTATATAAATGGCTTCTGTCCGGTACAAAGTATAGGACTAGTTAAGACTGGGAAGAGTAATAATGCCTGGGATGATTAATCATATAGCATCCGACAGTTTGTGGTGTCGGACGGTACCTGATGAATCGGTTCCGAACAAATACTTATCAAATATACTGAAATTGCTTTATTATAAGGTTTAGCAGAAATTGATGCTGCTTTGAATTCAGTTTGTTTCGTATATTTTTTGAAAGAATATTAATTATTATTGTAGTTGAATATGCGATTTTTTTTGTTTTGTTGTAAAAGTAATGAGACGCTCGTCTGATGGTAATTATACATGTCCATGACCACTACAGCGATACACAGAACTTTGAGTAACAAACAAAGTCCAAGGGCGTCGCTGCTTAGGCGCTCATTACTTTAACGATTAAACATATTTAATTACTGTGTTTATTATACGTTTAGTCCACACTCTACTTTCATTTGAAACCTATATACCTATGTTTATGGCAGTGTATTCGTGGAATCTTATATTCAATCTTCGAATATAAGATTCCACGAATACACATATAGTTACAAGAACAGTTTATAGCTTACAAACTATTTGTACCTATGTAAGTTATGCAAATTCGATAAAATAATAAATGTTATTAATTTATGGACTGTATCAAATGCACTGCCTGAAACTGACCACTCTGCTTAAGCTCTGATTTTACGCTCAACCATTTTTGTGTTAAGCCCTTTTAAATTAAAATATAGCTGCCAAATTTTTCCAAGTTAGAGGTTAGATATCCTACGCCCCCAGGGCTCAAGAGCCCAGAGAAAGCGTCGCGTCGCGCCCCCATCCCTGGCAATCGCAAAATTGAATACATTAACGAAGGGGGCGCCTCACCGCCCTATCTCAACAGCCGCCCCAGAAGCCACGTCTCACTTCCAGATCGCAAATTAGGGAGCGTTACACAATTTTCTATGGTGCCCAATCTACGCGAACATTAACATTCATTTCGTGCAACTTCATACTTTGTAATATAATATTGTTGGTGGGCCGTAACATTTCAAGTTATATCATTTGAGAGACATAATGAAGTCGTGGAAATATCATAAAAGCGGGTTATTTACGATGAGATTCTTCTACCTTAAACGAGCGAAGCAGTAAATAAAGCCAAGGTTTAATGTTTCACGAAGCCCCGACGTTATGTTACACGCGTAATGCGATTTTTGCATGCCTCAGTCTCTTTGTATGCTCGGAAGCAGTTTATAAAGTTTGAATGTGCTACTCAAAATTAATATTGAACACTTTATACTTCGGATGGTTCGCGAGTTCCAGGGGAACATTGCAAACGAGCAGCTCTGGCTATTCGAAACGTCTAGATAAATCTTTCGAGTAATTTAACTGCGGTTATGAGGGCCTTAAACTTTTGTGAAATAAAAATTATACTGCCAAAGGAATACTTACTTATCTTGTACAAAAACTCCGGCAACAGATTTTACTGCGCGTCCTGCGAGTTTTACAGCATTTTTTACATCGAGACGGCATCCATTTTTTACGATATTCGTTGCGCTTAGGTTTCCGAGATATTTAAAGTCCGATCCTATATTTCGTTGACCTCAAAGAGTAACGGAAGATCATTTTAAATATATGGTAGGAATAGAAATAAAAGGGAGGAGTTATATAAATATACTGAAAGAGATCATAAACATAAAACGTGTTACCGTTCCCTTGACGGTCCAACTCGTGTGCCATACAAATACCGTTTCGGGGAACTAACTTTCCTTTTATATTGGTACTCGGAGGAATGCAAACATTTCGAAGCATTATATGATTAAGTGTGTACGTTGTCATCGCAACCCCATCACATAGTTTTGGGACGTCACGTCGTCTTTGAAATACGCTCTATTGAGAAACGGCGATCTTCGTTTAGGAAATCAAAGAGTTAAGAAAAAATAAACGTATATAGGTACATATATAGTCTTGTGGTTTGGTGGTCTATCTTTATATATAAAAATTTCGTGTGGCGTTGTTTGTCCGCGATGATCTCCTCAACTACTGAACCGATTTTAACAAAATCTTGCAAACTGTGTGCAGTTTGATGCGACTTGAGAGATAGGATAGTTTATATCTCAATTTATAATCGCAATGTTGCAAATTATTTATTATACGACAAAGAGGTATCTGTGAGTTCCATAAAGTTCTAATAGATGGTGGTGTAAAGTAATTTATTAACTGGATTGAGTAAGTATCCAATAGATGGCGCTACGCTAAAATTCCAAACGTTTCATATGCGCTAAAATTTATTTCACGTTACACGCGTGTGTTCAATTTGGCCACAGCAACGCGGGGCCGGGTCTGCTAGTAATATATATAGTTTTTTTTACGACTGACTAGCTAAGTGTTTTGACCACAGCTCACCTGATGTTACGTGACGAAGATGGAAAACACCTAGCATGGAATGGAGCTGTCACTCGAGTGAGACTACCAGAACGCACCGTTAGGTGCTTGGCGACAGATTTGCAACTTGAGGGTGGTAGCAAGCCAGTCGAGTACTAGAACGTTGCCCTACCACCACGCTATGGTTTCCTCAGGATGTTTTTTCTTCAAGCTCATTGTTGGGATTTGAATACTAATCCTTCGGCTTGCGAACCGAACGCGCTAACCACTAGGCTATCATCGCTACAAAATATACAATATTTTACATGAGAACATTTAAAAGAAAGTACATAACGGAGGCTGTCATTAATTCCGTTAAGTGCGAGATATATGTAAGTCAGATAGATACTATCTAAATCGAATCATGCCGAGTACTCGGGGAGTGTAGCCAAACGTAAATTACATTATGGGCCTTACCTGGTAGGTAAGAGTCTCTTATCTCCGCACTGGACTGACCAAGCAAGCAAAGGAGCAAATCTTATTACTGGCGAGCATAGCAATACTACTAACTAATATGCTTATTAATTCTGCAATTAAAATACTAGACCTAGGTCTAGGCCTTAATAGCTCCCTAGATTTGTTCATACCATATGGTATGAACAAAAGTATCACGTATGTGATACTTTGTACCATTCCTGATACCCACTCTGTCACATAAATAAATACTTTCCCATCCAGCACAACTTACAATTTTTCACAAACAAACACGCACGCGCGCACACACAAACACACACAAGCACACACACACACACACACATGCTTTTTAATTAATATATTTTCTCTGTAATTGTATTATGTGTAACAAACAATCTGTTCAGTAATAGTAACTGACAACAGTGTGAACTTGGGCCACCAAGATACAGGCTTCGCCTTCGCCCTATGTATTACGTTATACAAATAGTAACAACCGAAATTGTATGTCCTGTATAATATATACAACTTTTATTGTTTTAATTGTGTCTATTAAATTAATATTATCTTATCCATAAACAAGGTTGCCAGCCTGCGTCTATCTCGGGGTTCTACGTCACGGGCTAACTTATAGAGTGATTACACAAGCTCCAAAGGGTATTGAAGCGAGACTTATTCAACTTCATACGTTGATGACCTTAAGTGCAGGAGAATGCGTTTTTCTTTTTTAAGAAAATGGGATGGAAGGATCGCATTTTTTTCTCTCGGAACGCGACAATGACAGTAATTTACATCGGAGCGTGAGTAACGTCGAATAATAAGTTCTTACGAGATTTAGTTATTTGAATGTTGTTTTACCACTTTGACTTGACTTTTACTTTTAATTGAAACTAAGAAATTATTAAATTACGTACTATTCATCAATTAATTATTAATTTATATTGATATATTATAATACTGACATATTGACACGTAAGGAATATTTAGACATTATTAATGCTATTTTTGAAATTAATCATATTCCAGACCAGTGACTTTACAAAAAGTCACTGGTCTTATTCGAAAATAGGTTTTCGTTTGACCACACCCTACATGTTGCTAAGCAGGATGCGATCTAGATGGAAGACACATCACACATCATCAGCCATAGGACGTCCACTGCTGGACATAGGCCTCCTCCTGGTCCAGCAGGGTTTTACCAAAACTCGCCACGCTTGGCAGGCGGGTTGGCGAGCGCAGTTAAGTGTAAGTGTTCAAGGAAGGCGCTGCTGCCCATCTTACGAATTACATCCCTTAGCCGACTCTTACGGCAACAACGGGTAAAGAGGGTGGAGTACAACTCTTACGCCGGCACCACCACGGCAAGATGGAAGACACTTACCTAGAAACCTGTTTACTCTAGATTTGAAGACACCCACATTGTAATATTGTATTGTATTAAATGCGTTTTGAAAATTAAACAATCAATAGATTGTTTTGTTAATGTTCTTATCAGCAGTCCGCCTATGATTAGGTGTGTAATCCGAATGTTTATCAGTATCAGTATATTAATGTCGGTATGGGGTAATTATGAAGGACTGACCGTGCATAATGGCCATGGGGAAAAAAAAAATATTGTTGCGATGGTAGCTCATTGGTTAGCGCGCCCGGTTCGCACGCCGAAGGGCATAGATTCAAACCCCAACAATGAGCTTGAGCTGCTGGTAAAGGAAAACATCGCGAGAAAACCATAGCGTGGTGGTAGGGTATTTTCTAGTACTCGGCTGGCTACCACCCTCCAGTCGAAAATCTGCCGCCAAGCATCTAACGGTGTGTTCCGGCAGCCTCACTCGAGAGCCAGTTCCATTCCAGGCTAGGTGTGTTTATTATCTTCGACCACACCGTCACTTAACATCAGGTGACCTGTAGTCAAACACCTAGTCTGTCAGCCATAAAAAAAAATCCTCGTCAGTGTTGAAACCAAAACGAATTTTATGCGGAAATACACTATATATAATATATAGTGTATTTCCGCTTAAATAAAGCAAGAATAATGAAAATTAACTTAAATAATGCATAAATAAATAAATGCAATAATGCTTAAATTATGCTTAAATAATGTATATATATTATACATATCTTGAACACGCTTAATTAATTTACGCAAAGTAACGCCTGAATCAATCAATTTTAAAGTATCTTGTCTGCAATTAAATCACGGTGATAAACATAATTAAGTGTTCAAATAGCGAAATGTAAAAAAAAAAAGATTCAAATGAATTCATATACCTTTATTTTTGTACATGCAATCCTAAAATACATATTTAGATAATAGTAATATGACCGTAAGCATATCATATAAGCTTAGTAATCTCATCCAGCTCAAAACGAAATCTCAACCGCACGGTTCTCAATTTCCATTTTACGGTTACGCGGGCCAAGACGGATTCTGGAAAGATATACATGGCGGTCATGTAGAAGATACAATACAAAATATGAAGCATATAATATTTGGGGTGGACCTCACTCGACTTAAGGTCGTAGTGGAAGCTATTTACTTGGTACATATCGTGATCAACGACGGTCTGTGCGTTGCCAACTTCCTAGCTCGGATAAATCGGCTATAATATAATAATATAATCCTACGCAATCACATATTTTATGGGACGCAATCGCAATAAAGTGTGAGCTGAATTAATCGCCATATTGCTGGGCACTCATAGTGCATTTGATTTATTAGTGTTCAATTAGTCTTGACTAATTTCAAAATATAGAATCAATATTTTCTTGGCATACCAAACAACAACAGCGAAAAGTATAATATTATTAGTGAAATATTAATTAATATAACGGTTTTTTTAATTGTTTCATCGATGTCGGGGCGAGTCACTACGTCACTAGTCTATTATTCATAATAATAAGTTTGACATGTCTGTCTGTGTATTTGTGTATGTCTGTGGCGTCGTAGCTCCTAAATGAATGAACTGATTTAGATGCGGTTTTTTTTTCGTTTTAAACAGACTTGATCTAGATGGTTCTTAGCTATAATTTATGAAGATCTGTTAAGGCGTTTGATTATAATCAGCTCGTTTCCTACTAGACAAAAGAGTCTTACTAACTTTCACAAAACCGATTAATTTGAAATTTGGTATACTGTTACTTCGGTGGTATGTATATATATATCTCAAGATTTTTATATTGTATAAACTCTGGTCTCTCGTTATTAAGTTAATGGTGTTAGAGTTTTTTTTTTATTCTCTGTGTATACTTTCGTACTAAATAGAAAAGAGATATAAAAGAGAAGCTTATATGCCAGTAATATTTAAAACTATTTGGTCACTAATATCAAGTTGAGTTTACAAGTAACAAAAAATGCAAATAATAATTGCAAACGTGCCATAACAAATTAGATCCAATATTGACACAAGCTAATACAGCTAAATCTTGAAATCTGAATCTGAAATCTAGGTTCGGTGACACGAACACCTTGACGCTTTTTGACGTCATTTGTAGTTTCACGTTCCTTGAAAAAGAATGTACTTGTGAATGAATGTAATGTGGTTTGCGTTGAGATCAAGAGCCAAATGCACCGCTCGCGCTGTACACACCACATGATGAATCTACGAAAATTTAATAACGACTGAGGTGACAGCTCAAAAGAAACTGCGACGCAAATGAATGAAGTTGAAATAGGTGAAAGTTTGTATAGAATTTTTTTATATACACCACCGTTATAATAACGTGTATGCTATAAAGAACAATGACTTACATGTATTATATTACAAACACAATCATAGAGATATAATAATAATGAAAGAATTCTTAGTATAAAATATCTGGTTTAATATATTGAACTCGTAATTTTTAAGACATGCTGAAGAGTTTAATTAATCTATAACCCGATTATGATTAAAATAACTATAATAATCAAAGAAAAAAAAACTTTTTAAACGCATTCATTATTCCTAATTAAATTTAAATACGTATGTTTTTTAATACTCTTTTAACTACCTTTATTTAGATACCCTAATTGATAGGTTTTTTTTTACGCGCCAAAAACCTACTATCGTGTTTTTTTTTAAACTCTAAGGACACTTGGGTTATTAAGACGAATCTAACGATACCTTAATTGTCGTAATCCATTCGGCCGTTTGGAAAATACGAGGTAATAAAGAAATTTACATACATATATAAATACAAGATACGCGCGAAAAACATAACCGTTCCTTGGCAGTCGGGTAATTAAAAAGATATGATGTAAGTAAGTGAGTATGTATTTTCATTTCCCAGATTGCGAGATACATACACAAAGAAAATATCACTTTTATATAATTGAGGAATAATGTAGAACAAAGTGTAGTTACGAGCGTGCCCAGCTCGTTCGTATTTAGCCACGAGACGCGACGGTCAAGGTTGTGCATCTACAAAGCTAAAAGGACTTTCATATCTTTGTAAAGGTAAATATTTTTATATTACATAACATAGATTTTTTTTCTTACTCGTAAATATTGTAAGGGTATTCTAGACTGCCTGACTGGCGGTTTGGGTTCAAATCTCACCTGTCTTTAATAAGATATGTACGTATTTTTTTTTAACTAAGAAATTATTAAATTGATGTAATTATGATTTTTTTTTGTGACATTTTGTTTTCTTATTCTTTGACATGTAATCTGTGTTTTAAAACTATTTTAATGATATATTTGAAACGATATTACGGAATTTGACTTGTAACATTGGTATTTGGTGTTATCAATAAAATATTTGTACTTTGTATTTGCTTCAAACGGTGAAGGAAAATATCGTAAGAAAACCTACTTATCTAAGAGTTCTTACTGCGTTCAAGGATGTGTTGTCTGCCAACCCGATGGTCTCAGTGGTGGTGGTGAACTATGACCTTACCCTTCTCACAATGAGAAGAGGCCTGCGCTATTGGGACAGTTTATAAAAACAGGACTGATCTGTAAAGTCCTGTCCATTATGATATGATTAATGCTTGCAGCCTTCAGTCTCGCAGGTATATCCTCTATCCACTAGACGATGAATTTAGTACGTATTGTTCGAAAAAAAAAGTAAACTCTTTTTACCTAAATATAATACAGAATTTGGCTTAATCGCATACATAACTAAAGATAAAAAAAAGGAAAAGACTAAAAAAGATAACGCTATATTATTTATTTGTTGTTCTTGGAAACATTCATGGTACTTTTAAAATATTAGTTTCTTTTGATCTTTTTATTGTTCCAAGAATCTATTGTTGGCAAACACACTCTACAGGAATAGTCACGATCGCAAGCAAAAGGTTGCGGCCCTTAATTTAAACGTTCATAAGTGTCAGTACCGGAGCCTTAGGAACGCAAATCGCGTGACGGACGCGACCTATTGACTTCCAATCAATGTCTACTTCGCCCACGTCACATGGACTTCTAGGAAGACTTGCCGAATGCAAATCAAAGTCACGAGATTCAGCTGTGATGTAGTTATTATTTTACGAGCTAGAATCTGTTTTTTTTTTTTTTTCAATATGTAATATGTATTATAAGCGCTACAACCTCGCAAAGACAAGCTAAAGAAGATCACACAGTAAATTCCAACTAGATTTCGTAGTTGAAGAGGGTATAGTGTTGATTATAATTATACAAATATACATACATATGTATATACAGTTTTTCCTAGCACGATTTATTTTATTACAAGGTTTTGTTTGACTCGTACTTGTCTTCACTTTCTTCTGATTGTCTTTTTTCGTTACAATTTTACAGCGATGAGGTTTCCAGGTTCAGATCTAGAGATACCGCAAGGCGTGACGCGTCGCCTCGTCGAGGTTAAATCGGGCCAAGCGCGCTGCCCACGCAAAAGCACTAATTAGGAAGCGCGCACAAGGGCGCTGCACCGCACGATGCGCTTGCACACCGAACACAAAGACCAAAAGTAACAACTCCAAACAAAAGAAACGGCTCATGTAACAAAAGAAATGGCCACAGGGCAAAAACAATGGCGACCCGGCAAGGCGTGTCTTTTCGCTGACAAAGGGTTGGGCAAAATATGTTTTGTTGCGAATTGCGACGTGTCCGAGAGAAGTGCCAAGGATACTGCATTGTACCTATTCCGTGACGCGTGGAAGTTCAAGAGAATATTAAATGTTTCCGCGGAACTATTGTACACAAAGAAGTTATTTTTCATTGAGATTTATCGTCCTTTGTTTAGATAACTTCGAAAGATGACCGAGCTAAAGTCCGAGCCAATCAAATCTCAACAGAGCGGTAATACGATATATGCCAATCGTGGAGTCAACATTGAATATTTACATCAGTAAATTTTCCTTATTCTTTGTCACACGGGTGGCTGAATTTTCACAAAAAAAAGATGTGACGGAGGAATTCATTAGGTATTTTTCTTTAAATTGACATTTCGTTCAGCTGTCGTGTCGTATTGTTTGGCACGAATGTTTCTGCCTTGCTACTTTATTCATTGTTGAGGAATGCTCAGAAGTAAATTATGGAACGCGAAAAGAAAAAAGCGACCAATAACAGCTGTAACAAATCTTAGTGACATTTCTTTAACATAAACATGACTTAACTCACAATACTTAATCTCGTTGTATGGTGCCTCAACCTGATTACCCCTGATGTTTGTGCCATTTTGCCTCATCACCGCACAAGATACACGTCTACTTTGTAACATGTGGTCAATGTTTGCGTGGTGGTAGGGTACTTTCTTGTACTCGGCTGGCTAGCTACCACCCGCAAGTTGAAAATCTGCCGCCAAGCATCTAACGGTGTGTTCCGGCAGCCTCACTTGAGAGGCAGTTCCATTGCAGGCTAGATGTGCTTTACCATCTTCGACCACACCGTCACTTAACATCAGGTGAGCTGTGGACAAACAACTAACGTCAGCCATAAAAAAAAATGTCGTGGATATACAACATTAACATTACAAAATAATTGTGATAATTACCGCTGTATACTGATTTTTTATTCAAGTAAAATGGCCGAAATGTTTGTAGCACTACTTCTAGATTTGTCAATATTATAACCATATTAGCAAGTGAACGAATACTAAAGTGGCACAGACGCAGCTATTATCTATTCCCTACTAAAATTCCTCACTGTTTTACGCAACTTCAACAGTCATAGTTTAAATTAATCTAAAAATTTAAATACGTAAGTCGAACAGAAACAGTCGTCAAAATTAAAAACCCTCTCTAAACAAACTGTATTCTCATTTTGTATCGCGTTGCATTTTAGCGTGGATCATTCAACGTTTTTCATTTCCCCCGATTTCCCCTCAACACAGATATCGGGTGACAGTTCCCGCGTCGATTTATCGGATCCGAGCAAAAACGGTATTATTAAATGCCAGTTTGCTTCCCTGCGGCAAAACGCTCCGGATTAAACTATGTACGCGTTGTCATACTTCACTACATCATAAAACACATACTACTTACCTAATATAACGTCATAAAGTATGATACAGTTATTGGACTTTTTGTTTTACTTACTTATTTGCTTGTACGAAGCAAGACGAGGCCGCGCGCGCGTTTTACTCAACTTTGTCTCCGTGATGAAGGCCACCGGATATGGCCGAAACTATAGTCAGTTTCCAATAAAATTAAACGTGAAATGTGTCAAAACCACGTCAGTTTCCATAATATATAGTTATTTGACTGCAAAGTTTGTGGTAGCTCTGCTTTCTGAGCTGTAGGGTGTGGGTTCCATTCCCAGCCAGGGTAAACCTTTTTGTCGAAAATTGCCGTTTGTTGTATCTAGTTGTTTAAACATATTTAAAAAAAAAGTATCGAATTATTATATCAATTATTTGGTTTGCATAGTTATAAGCTTTGATTTGGAGTAGATGGCGCTTTGTGAAATGTCCTCTTAATTTTTTTTTTATTGTTTATTGTTTGATTTATTTATTGTAACCTTTCGGAATTTGAACGACATAATTATCTTTATTGCCGAAACTTAATGTCGCATAAAATACTTTTATTGATTTTTCGTTCCAGCCATGTTAGAAAAGCCGTGGACACGAGCTGACTCTGTTTTTTTAAAGGTACCTTTTTACCTCGAAACTATATTGATTTTCCCAACGATAATACCTTTAGAATAAAATATACTTTCTGTTACTGGACATTCCCGAACGTTGCGTGTATCAGTCGACTCATTTATGTGAACGCTTAGAAACGATTAATGTAGAGAGTACAGAGCAATTCAATTTATGTGGCGGAAGCACTTCAATCTCTATTTCTGTTATATAGCTCCGAATAGAGCCCGAACGGTTCACGCATACATAAACATCTCATCGCGATGCAGAAATTATTCTCGACTCTCATAATAAAACCTTGTGATATTTAATACTCTTAAGTCAGTTTCATTTTATTTTCTCAAAATTTTAAGTCCAGATGAAAAAGAAACACTTATTGAAACTGAAGACAATATTTTGAAAGAGATGAACGAGATGCTCTCCTAATGGTAAGAGATAACTATAACGCCTGCCCATGACCGTTGCAGCGATACACAGGACATTGAGTAGCAAAACAAAGTACACTGCTGCAAAGGACATTGCTGCTATGGCGCTTATCACTTTTGATACATGCGATGGTTATTCTAGACAGCCCTGTAATTTCGCTAGCTGTAGTACCCTCCAAACCGAAACACAGTAATGTTGATATACTACTGCTTGGCGGCAGAATATCTGGTACTGCCGTGGTACCTACCTAGACGACCTCATGGTAAGGAGATCTGCCACCAAGTCTACACAAAATATGACAAAATGACTCATCTTCAAAATAAGCACTATAATATTTTGAAACTATTTAATAAGAATAGAAGGAAAGACATTTAAATTGACGTAGATTTCTAGGTACGTAAATAGCAATATTTTCCGCATAAAGCCGTCCACCGCGATGTTTTCTTGATTTATTTCAAACAGAATCTCCCTCGTATTTGTCCAAGTTTGTTAATATAGCAAGTTCTGCCCCAATAAAAGTATTTACTTTAGTCAGAAATATATTAATAGCAAACGAATACCAAAGTTTCGATGAATTGATGGGAATTATGATAAAATTATAAAGAAAAAAAACATGCCTTTTATTTTGCAATATTTTATTGATCTTTTTGTAATACGAAGAATACAGTTGGGCTAGTCAGATTTCGGAAAACTACGTCGAGTCTTATCGTGACCCATCCCACGATGTCTCAAAACGAAAGTTTTTAATCAGTGCGTTCTACTTCTACCTGTCATGACCTACGGCGCCGAAACGTGGACACTCACAGCTGGAACGGATTATACATTTAAAGTCGCTCAACGAGCTATGTAAAGGACTATGCTCGATGTATCTCTCGATGTTGCCTGTATCCCGAACGAAGTAATTCACCAGGGAACTAATATCACCGACAAAGCTCAGAGTATTAGTAAGTTGAAGTGGCCTGATCATATTTGCCGCAGAACTGATGGGGAAGATATGTTCTATAGTTGAGACCGCGAATCGGCAAACGTAGTGTAAGACGCCATGAGATAATGTAGAGAGGCGATATATGTACGTAAGACAGCTGGCAGTGGTCGGTAGCGAAAAACCGAAGATCGGGCTAAGTAGTGTGTCTTGAAAGGGACCTGTATCCAGCAGTGATATGTGGATAGAATGATAATGTTTCTTTGGATAGAACTAAAGCAAAAACAATGAAAGAAAAAGGGTCACAATCGCACAATTAGCCCAATAAATTAGCTTATTATTTGTCATTGAATTTCGATAAAATTTTGGTGTGATACAAGTCTAGCAAAACTTCCAAGAATGCTAAAAATATGTCATCGAGTTTTAAAGCATTTATCAATGGATATCCAACACGTGTTTTGAAGTCGCAATTAGTTGAAATTAATCCAGAAGTACGTTTTTAATTAAACCTTCATTGTGCGGAAAAATAGCTACAGTTTCACTTGCTAGGTTTCTTTCTAACAACGTCAAGATAGAAAATGTTTACTTAAAGGAAGTTTTTGCTCGAAATATTTTATATTTAATTCCGTTTCATGTTTATTGGAGCGAAAATAGCCTTGAAGAGCCCTTGAACAGTATTTGGCACGTGAGTTTCGAATGCGAATGGATATATTTGTTCAAGTACGAATTTATGAAGTTTTTACGAACATGAAATTTGTCAACAGAGATCATAAGAAACTAATAAAGACTGTCTCTTGACGTCAAGCAAAATTAACATGAAATTGACATCAATAAAGTTTAATATGCGAGCTGTTTTTTCAATGTCTGCGTTATCTACACACTAAATTATATTCATAGACTCCCTCGACATTCGAGTCCCTGGATGATTAAAATTTGCCCTTCTCTACAAGGCCTCGAAATGTTTTCAGCTCGGAAAAGTTGGAGTGTTTTCTTTTTAGAGCGCTGGGTCTGGCTCTGTCCAGCGAGCGGAGAGGACGGAGCGACGAGTGCCATTCGAATTTCAATAAAACTTGAAAAGGAATAAATCGTGGCAGGGACTGAGGGCGTGCCGTTGAGCCTACAGCACTCAGCGGCTGCTTTACCACCGCCGACAGTCTCAGCTTTCCATTGAAATCTAGTCCGAAATATTTGAGTCAAACGTACTTTAAGACAATGACATACGAATCTTAAGGAGCTCAACAATTCAGAAAAATAATACAGCTTACTCCTATGAACCTATCTACTGTGCTATTGCCTTTTTTAACCGACTTCAAAATAGGAGGAGGTCTCAATTCGAATGATTTTTTTTCCGTCAATTATGAATCGATTTTGATGATTCTTATTTTATTTAGTAGATCATACTTCAGAGGTGGTCCCATATAAATCGAAATGGATCGAGTGGTTTTCAAAAAATCAATAAAAATCTAAAATTCGTATATAATCGTATACATTACATCGATGATTAGTATTAGTCCGAAACCTCGCTGGTTTTTTTAAATCGTAAAATATACTTTAAAAATTACTCAGTTAACGCACGCAGTTTCGTCCGCGTTGTGTTACAAATTATCCCTAATCACCTAGTGATATAAAATATACTTTACGACCTATTCTCATACGTACCAAATATACATAACTACATTAAAAAATTCATAAAAATCGGTCGAGCCGTTTTGGAGGAGTGCAACCACAAACACTGCGACACGAAATTATTTATATTATCATCATCATCATCAGCCATAGGACGTCCACTGTTGGACATAGGCCTCCTCCTGGTGGGTGTTTTGCCAATACTTGCCACGCTTGGCAGGCGGGTTGGCGAGCGCAGTTAGGTGTGATTGTTCAAGGACGACGCTGCTGCCCATCTTCCGGATTACATCCCTTAGCCGACTCTAACGGCAACCACGGGTATAGAGGGTGGGGTACTATTCTTACGCCGGCACCACCACAGCACATATAATTATATTATACACATATAGATATATCAGTTATTTGGGTCTCAAAGTATAACATCGGCTTAGTTGAGCCTAGACGGCGTGTTAATATTGTCCACTATTTATTTGGAACACGTCTGCCATCCACAAATTATTCAAAATAATTGATGCAAACTTTAATATGACGGCCATTATTATTAAATTACATTTGATTTATTAATAAAATCCGAGAAACATTATCGGTACATCAAATTCCCGGGGCAAACATGATCCGCAAAAGTGTGTATTACCTACTTATTTTAACAAAAATGTAACGCATCAAAATTACGTAAAAAGAATTTAGGGATAATTTTAACAATCTATAAAAATCATTGTCAGGAATTTATATTGAAGCAAGCCGTTTTACTTTCAAAAATTTTAGTTGCCTTCGCGGACATATATTAAGCAGCAAGGATCAGACTGAGTCATGAAAATCACAATAGGGCGTGCTCATAAAATATAAAAGCGTCGATCTTTCCAGCGGATGTTTTATACGCAAATTTTAAGGCGGCTATATAAATTGCGGTCATACTCGTATCCGAGCAATATCGGAGCTAGGGCCGCCGCATGGCCGACCTCCATTGCAGTAAGAAGTTGACACTGTGAAATTGAAAATCTCAAGGCCGTGAAAAATTCTATTACTATCGCAAACTTCAATATCACGAAACGGAAAGAAAATGACGCTTTCGATTTGTTCGACGAATCAATTTCGCAGAACTTTACTACCACAGCTTTGACATACATGATAATAAAGTGAAAATAAATACTGATAAATATCCAAGGTTCATAAACAGCCGTGACACGCTTACAATATTATCATGAAAGTACATAAACATAAGGACATAGGTAACGATATTCGCAATAAATAGAAGTAACGTTCCAACTATCAACACACTAGTCGATATAAATCGAACAAAGATAAAGTATCAAGTGATCAAAGCGGCGACAGTTCACCGGCAGAAACTCAATAACGCTGCAGCGGGAACAGAGTAGATATAAAGAAAACACTGAATTGAGCCAACACCGTTCGCTGGCTCTAGCAGTTCCCTCGATTCTAAGTAGAAATGCAATCTTAGGACTCACGTGTGAGGTCAACGTGCCCGCTTCACCGTTAAACCGCCTAGGCGTCTACAACTACATACACACTTACCAAATGATTTATTTAAAAATTCTATGCAGAAGATAAAAAGGATACATTTCTTGGAAGAAGTCGAGGCTGGGCGGTTGCAGAATGTCGAGTGCTGATAGGACCTGCAAAGATTAGTCAACGTTAGAAATTTTGGAGACATCCCCGACTCTCGACATTTCGTGTAAAAAAAAAGCAGCGATGCCCTGGACTTTTGTACTTAAACTTCTGTGTATCGCTGCAACGGTTATAGACATGCGTAATCTCTTTCCATCAAGAGAGCGTGTCATTATCTCAATACTTTTACACAAAAATAATATATTAACATGTATTTCTAATATTATAAAAGCTACTACATATTTATATCATATCATTTTTGTATGTTTACCTATCATGATTTACCATGCATAATCATATGGCCCCGACCACCAATTCACGATTGCTATTCATTATAACGGTTGTCCAAAACTGTGTAGTTATTTCAGTACTTATGTCCTGGTTTGGTGAAATTGTTGTATTTCATCATTCAAATATAAATCAATGTTGTTGCGGCAGAACACACGCACAAACCGCAAACAATACACGTTGATCGATAAAACACAGTGAAAATGAATAAATTACGACGAGGACGCAAACCGCATTATAATTATTTCGTGATAATGTCCAATCCAAACCTTATTATCATAATAAAGAGGTTCGACACAGGTGGATTTATAGCGAAATCGAATTATTGCTGGTAAATTGTAAAATGTACCTATGTACCTCCGAATAGCGTAATTACTATGGCAGGTGTAAATGAAGAGACTTTAATTAACATTCATAAAGTTGAGCGCGACTGCAGGAGGCCTTCTAATTACGTAGGTAAAAACAAACGTGTATAGATAAGACTCCACTTCGGAGTTTTAGTTAATGGCCGTGAGAAAGGTTACTTACATTGGCTCGAGCGAAGCGAGATGGCGAGCTTAATTTGAATGTCAAAGCAGGAACAGTAATGTTGCAGATTTAAAATCTCTATTGAAAACAGACCGCTACGAGCATTCATTATACGCTGATTTATACATATTATTTTACAAATATTTAAAGTAAATCTATTTGAGGTAACATGATATGTATAAAGATAAAAAAATTAATTAATACTTTTATACACAACAATGAAATCTACAAAAGGTCATTATTATTTTCTTGAGATATTGTTTCTGATTTCTCTACGTTCCGTTTATAGTTTACTTTAAAATTGATTAATAATTGTACCTAACACTTTCCTTCATCCTAGTGTTTGCTGATGAACACCTGTTTTTTATATTCTAGACCAGGGTTTCTCAAATTGGGTTTACGCGTACCACTTGATGTACGCCCGTTGATCGTAAGGGGTACGCGACAAAAATTAAGTAAAGGCGGTGGATTAGCTGATTCAATAAAAACAAAATACAGGAATGGACTAAACGCTGAATGTGAATTAAAATTTAAATTGAGAATCGACTCCTACAGCGATAAAAAAAAAAAAACAAGATAATAAACAACAATCACATTAAATCAATACCACTAAGTCACGTTTTTAAGAGTACACCGTTGTCTTGAAAGTCTAATAGTATGCGCAGCTACAAGTTTGAGAAACCTTGTTCTAGACTGTTTCAACTGTAATCAGAAGTAATGTTTATGCAAATAAACTTATTATTTTACTGTAAATTATCACGCTACATCAGTCAACGTGTTTGACAAACATCTGGGTTGCGTAAAGTTCGGGAATCGGTTAATTATCGGGCCGTTGCGTTGGCGTAATGTTAGTGACCTTGACAAACCTCAAGTATTTTAGGGTTTCACTAGGTTGGGCTCTTGTAGCTACGTGAGGTTGGTAGATGACTCGCTGTTACCCGTCACAATCACCATTGCCAATCTTAGTAATGAGGTTAGTGAGCGAACAGCTAGCGGTAATTTAACGTCCTTGGCCCCAAAACGCTATCGTATTATTTCGTGAGAATGTTACAAATTCACCATCGTTAACTTGAAATTCATGAGAAAAGGAAATTCCTTGAAAGGTGACGTTTTTAATTTGCAGAATGTTAATGAAGCCCAGGGTACCGCGATAGTGAATGTTTATGGAGCATGACACATTGTACATGTAGGTACTTACTTATTTATTGGTAAATTTCCCTACGAAAATAAGACATACCTAGTAACAAAAAAAATTAAATGTGTCTTATGAACAACCGGTTGAAACGGAGTACCTACTTAATATTATTTTTTTAATTATATAGTATTTTTCTTATTCTTAAAATTGATTTCAATTTGTTTCGATTGAAAAAAAAAATGTTTCCTAGGTGAACGGAAGTGCCTCAACAATTATTGCAAAAAGATGTTGGTTTTTATTGTTACACATTTTGCGGTCTAGCCTCGCAACCCGCAAACAAATGAGAAAGATAACTTGCGATAAAGAGCTCCGTTCACAAAATTTTGGAAGATGGAAATACTAACATGGTTTGGTAACATTGGTTTTGTTTCAAGGTATACTTTTCAAAAACTCTAACGAAACGACTTGATTCCACTTGCATAGTGTGAAATTTCAGTGAAATGCGCCGCCTGAGTGAGTGACCCCCGATGGATACAATCTAGGTGTCTTCATTTTGAGTGTGAATCGGTATCTTCTAGGCAAGCGTGCTTCACTTTAAACCGCATCATCATTTAACATCAGGTGAAATGAAGGTCAAACTTAAGCCAATTTACTGATTTAAAAAAAACTAACGTTTTCGTGTTTGAAGAAGCACAGCATCTTGAGTTCTCGGAAGACGCGTTTGGAGGAGACGAGGGATTGGAAAACGTTTGGCAGCTTCTTGAGGGCGACGCGCCGGCCATCGCGGGGATCCGTGACTGCCCTGTGGACAAATACCAACACATATTAAATACACAAATCTAAAAAACACTTTTTTACTTGCAACGGGTATAAGTAAATCTTACGTAGGTTTTTTTTTTGTAAAGTAGTGAGACGAACGAGACGCTATCCTAATGGTAAGAGATAACGCATGTCCATGACCATTGCAGCGATACACATTGAATAGCAAAACAAAATCCAGAGCATCGCTTCTTTGGCGCTCATTACTTTGAGACTTTCAATACTTACTTAAATATCAAATACATTTGACAATTTAGATGTTTGATATTAAGTGACGGTACGGTCGAAGATGGTAAAGCACGCCTAGCCTGGAATGGAACTGGCTCTCAAGTGAGGCTGCCGAAATACACCGTTAGGTGCTTGGCAGATATAAAATTAGCTACGGAAACCTAAAGGCAATTTCATTATAAGAACCGGGAAAAGACAAATAATATAATATTAAAAAAGTTTTTATATTAAAAGAATTCGTAATCGTATGATACTGCCCTGGTAGCACATCGGCATACATATAGTAGCTCTTCTGAGTTCTAGGTAGGTGTGAGTTCAATTCTCACCCAGGATCAACATTTATGTTATAATATAGACGTTTATGTGTCCGGGTTGTTAAATGAATGTATTATAAATAATAGCAAAAAAAGAATATAAGTATTCTATCCGTTGTCTGGTTCCCATAGTGGGCTAATTTGCCAAGCATTGCTTAGTTTGGTGTTGAATGGTGCTGTGTGAAATGTTTTCCGATATTTAATTAACGCTGATAAGTTATTGTGAGAGCCCTGTTGGCTCATTGGTAGTACATACATATATCTGCTTAAAGAACTGTAGGGCGTGGGTTCAATTCTCAGGACAAACATTTTGTGGTATAAACAAACTGTTCTGTTCTGTCTTGGTGTTCTGTATGTATATACAACAAAAAAAAAAGTATTCTATCAGTTATCTGACTTCCATAGTACAAGCTTGCTTAGTTTGGGGTCAGATGGCGCTGTGTGTAATGTCCTATGATATTTTTAAAATTCATGTATTCAGAATGCATTGCTACTGGGAGTGGTCAGGTGTTCAGAATACGTCAACTGCTATGATATTTTATTTCCTCATCAGGAACATTAATAGAAAGGTTTACTGGATGTAGCATTAGTAGGGTCGGGCGCGACCCCGCAGGGCTGCGAGAGCAACGACCGAAGCCTCGCCGCCAGCCCTACTCGGAACCAGGGAACATTTGGGAGATTTCAAATAGGGGTTGTCATTGATTTATTATGGACGGCTTTGTGGAACTTAGCGACGAGGGCCGAGGATATGGAATGAAACAAATCACAATAAGGCGATTAATGACGCGATAGGCGCAACTGTTGCCACTTTGGTAATTTTAAACTCAAGCAGCGAACGTGATAACGCCTAGCCTTATCATTTTAACACAAATAAATTAAAAGTAAAATATAATTTTTAGGAAATAAAAACAACAAGGCTTATGGAGTAAGTATTTTAAACAAAATTAACAATTATATTTATCACCGGGTCTTAAACGCGCAAATAATACTATGAAATCAGTTTTGTGTTTTTTTTGTTTTGTAATTATGTCTTCATTATCGCGAATCTTAAACTTATGTTAATATATTTTTAACATGAGTAGAAATTAATACTATATACATACGTATCACTACATATTATAAAACAAAGTCATCCGCCACGTCTGTCTGTCTGTCTGTTCGCAATAAACTTAAAACTACTGAACGGATTATCATGCGAGTTTTAACAATAGATAGAGTGATTCACGAGGAAGGTTTAGGTGTAATCTCTTTGAGATATAACAAAACAATGCACGGTGGGATATTCCTCTTTTATAGATCTATACAAAAAGTCCGCGGTGGAATATATATCGACCGTAGCAATTAACATTGTCGGATCTACATTTTTGCTTTTTTCATTTCATTGCATTAAAGGTCTTAGAATATGTCTAAAAATGCCCCCGAAAATTATCAAATTCGATTAAAAGACTTAATTGTTTTACCATTAGGTTGATTTTAGAAATTTAATATTTTTCGGGGGCATTTTTAGACATATTCTAAGACCTTTAATGCAATGAAATGAAAAAAGCAAAAATGTAGATCCGACAATGTTAATTGCTACGGTCGATATCTTCTACCTTTTAAGGATAGCTTACTATGCCCATTCGCTTCGTTTCAATCAATAGACAGAGTGATTCAAGAGGAAGTTTTATATGTATAATACATGCGTTTGCACCACATTAGTATCTACATTGCACCCGTGCGAAGCCAGGGCGGGTCGCTAGTTTATATAATAAATTTCCTCTCGGGCCATGAACCTCATACTAAGGTAGGTATCAAATTGTAATTGTTTAAGAAACATAAACAAACAAGAACATGTGAATTTGATAAGCATCCATAGAATATTGGTTTCATCAGTTCTATTTAAAAAAATTGGTAATCTATAATGTTCCGCAAGATAAGTGAACGCGCAACTCCGCGCAAGTGAAATGATAAGCAAAACGAAGAAAATTACTATAGAAAAATGTTAAAATATTAAATGTAAATAATAAAAGACTTATAGTCCAGTGTAATCGATCGATTTCCATTAGATAATTCATTGCAGTAATGTGCAAATAAAAAAAAGCACGTTCATTTCGCTTCATTATTTTCATTATCACCTCATTTGCGTGTGCACATAGCTTACAGAATAGCCAGCTGAACTGGCAACACACATTCGAGCTAGTTTCGCAAATGGAAACATTACGGACATACGTGCACGGCAAATGAATAATTCGAATTTTAATGGGGAGCATAAAAGAACCATTATAATAACTGTTTATTAACGTTTTTCAATCGGCAAGCTGAATAAGCGATACACACAATGCCAGGAAGTATCTTTTAAAAGCGATTCGATCGTGAGGGGGTGTTACACTGCACGATTGAGGACTTTAGATGGGAACAACTTCACAAGATAGGTTAGCTTTTAGATTTAGATCGATTTATAGCCATGCTCCTACATCTTATACCAGCTCTCACTGGTGTTTTATCGGTTAGTTAACGTGCTTCTGAAAAATATTCACTGCATATTTTTGTTTTAGCGCTACATTCTTAAAATAAAAAATCTTGCATTCTAAATATTTTATTGTAGGATGTGTATTAAAAGTTTAAATAATAATAATGTTTAAATAATAATAGGTTAACAAACTGAAGAGTTTAAAAAATTTATAACCCGACTGCGATTAAAATAACTATTAGGTATATAGTTAAAGGAAGAACTCTTTTAAACAAATTTATTATTCCTATAAATATATAACTCATATATACATTTTTGAAATTCTCTTTTGATTTCCTTTATTTTGATACCCTACTCGATAGGTTTTAATTAACGTATTACTTCGCGCAAAAAATCCGCCATTTTTTTTTTTCAAGAACCTACTTAAGATCACTTAGGTTTTTAAGACGAATTGTCGAAATGCATCCAGCCGTTTAGAAGATACGAGGTAACAAAGAAATTTAGATACACACAAGATACACGCGAAAAACATAATCCTTCCTTGGCAGTCAGGTAAAAAGGTACACAAAAATCGTATGTTTCAAAGTTGACAATACATATTATACTAAGCTGGAGTGCGAGCTTAACTTTACGCGTAGGGAAGGCATATAAACATGCTAACGACCCCGTTTTATGTTGCTTAATTAAGCATTTTACTTAGAAAAGCTGCAATAAACCATATGAATCACACTGACTCAAGCAGAAACTAAGGATTGCCGCTTTTGATGTGTACAATTTCAAATTACTCTGAGTAATCCTTAGGTATACGGTGACCTTTACTGCGGTCGGATATTTGTATACCTATTAATTTTTTTTAATAAAAAAAATATAATTCACCTTTATGTCAGGTTACTAGGACTCATATGTAGCTAAACACAAAAAGTCTAGGTAAAATAAAAATTCGAGTAAAATATTCGCTAGTCTCCAGGTAGGTACTAAAATTATAGATCAGAACTCTATATTCACTACAACTGATGCATGGTGTACATACACACGTGTTAAAAATCGGGCATGTGCAAGTCTGACTTGCGCGCCTAGGGTTCTGCGCAAAATTGCATGTATTATATCTATATGAATGCTTCTAGTCGAACAATGTACATCAAACGAAGCCTAAATTGTAAAACTGTGACATTTCCGGGAAGCATTTAAATCTCCCCGCTCATTATCGCGAAGCCTTTCAACGAACTGATTACCCGAATCCTTTCACAAGTTCCACCGAGGGGAGCTTACAAATGTATAGTTACGAAAGACCAAATAGTAGGCTTCGACTTTCAGAAGGTTGGTTCAATGAGTGGAAAGAACCAATTGAAGGGACCGGCAACATTACGGTTGAAAAGTAACTTACAAGCAAATTCTTGAGCTGGAGATAACGAGCTTTTATTATAAAAGCATAGTAGGTACAAGTTGTTTGTAGGTACAAGTTGTTCGAAGATAGTTCAGTGGTTAGCGCGGTCGGTTCGCACGCTGAAGGGTGTATGTTCAAACCCTAACAATGAGCTTGAGCTGCCTATGAACGAAAACATCGTGAGGAAACCATAGCATGGTGGTACTAATACACTTTCAAGTACTCGGCTGGCTAGCTTTCACCCTAAAGTTGAAAATCTGCCGCCAAGCATCTAGCGGTGTTCCGGCAGCCTCACTTGAGAGCCAGTTCCATTCCAGGCTAGGTGTGTTTACCATCTTCAAACACACCGTCATTTAACATCAGATGAGCCGTGGTCAAACAACTATCCTGTTAACTATACAAAAAAAAGTTAACATAAGTTTTGCTTAGTTTTGGGGCTAGATGGCGCTGTGTGTAATATTCACGAATACATATTTATCATTCATAACACTTGCCACGTAATACGGTTATCTCACAGGGCATAATTATGGTATTCACTACTCATTCAGCTTATTAATACGGTTCGCGTAGCAATAAAACATACCGTATAGGCCGTAGGCAGGTCGTTCACATAGGACAGATTACTACACCAGTTATAGAGACTAATGTGGAGGCGTTACGAGTTATGGAACAAGAAGTTTGCCATTGTAATGGACCGTAATTACCAAACGGTAGCAAAGCCGATACGGTTACGCGAATTTTTAACCGTTATTGTAGAAGTAATAAGTTGCGAAATGTTTTTGGTAATGTAGTTGACATTGTTAATCGTCATAAACTAAATGATCATGGTAAACATGTCATTGGACTTTTGAGTTCTTTAAAGAATTAATTTATGTCGTATTATACTCAAAAAGAAAGGGACGGCAAACGAAACGTTGGGAAGATGACATAAAAAGAGTAGCCGGAGCCAGAGTGGATCCGAATAGCATAAGATAACGACGCAAGGAAATCATTAGAGGAGGCATTTGACGAAACACAAGCTGTTTAAAGGACTAGTACCTGGATGACCGAGCTTAGCTCGGCTGAAAACACGAGTGAGTTCTAAATAGAATTAAATCAAAATCCATTTATTAGCAGACACAAAGATTCATACTACACGTACACGACTACTAAAGATCTTTTTTAAATGTAAATGTAATAAGACGAACGAGGCATCTTTTACCATCGGGAGATGGTAAAAGATAACGCCTGTCCAAGAAAATTGCGGAGATACATAGAAATTTGAGTAGCAAAACAAAGCCCAGTGCATCGCTGCCTTGGCGATCATTACTTTCGATGGTTAGTCTCAACAGCCCCGTAATATCCCTTCAGACCGGAACAGAATGTAATGTTTACACACTACTGTTGGCGGCGTAATATATCTGGTACTGCGGTGGTACCAGACGCCACTTGCTAAGGAGATTTACCACCAAATTTGAAACCATATACTTCATTTGGTAATAAGAAATTGGAAAACTAAAATTGTATTATATTGACAAATGAATGAATTCTTGCAATTAACTATATAACTATCTGATGTAGAGCGGAGTAGGATAGTCCAACTTATCAGTTACAGCTCTCAGAATGCTGTTACCACTTCAACACGTTCCAAATAACAGCGAGTCTATCTTTAAAAACAAACAATGAAGGGCGATCTAATAGCCACTAAGACTGGACTGACCCCACCACCACGCGAGATTACTGAAAAAGGGGCCGTGGTTAATCCAAAATACGGCCAAAACCGAACGAGAATTCGAGACCGTGAGAACTATCGGAAGATATCATATCGGATAATACCTACAAGTCCGTTATCAAACAGCTGGCTTGTGATAACAGAAATATGAATTGAAATAACTACCGCAGGCGCTAAATAAATATGTGAAGTGTTATAAGGCGAAATACCTACCATAGAGTGCACGTGGCGCCAGGTCCCCTAAACACGTCTTCAAATAAACGAGTAAGTTTCATATTCACAAGTACAGCAATATGGTAGCACCTGCTCTGTAGGGCTGCTAGAACATGTTTAGGAAAGAAACTGAAAATTAAGACGCTGTTGATACCCAAAATGCTTTTGCAATTATTATTTTTTTACTAAAAGGAAGCCAAATTAAATAGGTGTCTATTTTAGTCAGTAAAAGCCGTTTTGGTTACAACGGATTTCATTTAAAATTTGTCTAGCTTGATGAAACTTTTAAAATTAATTTTAAATGACGTCTTATTTTGTAGTTTGTAGTATTCTTTGGGTTTTTATTTGAGTATAATATATTTATATCTAATATAACTTGACACTTATTTGCTTATTGGTGGTATATTTGCTTTGAGAGCTGAAGGGCGTAGGTTCAAATCCCACCTAGGACAAACATTTTGTGGTATAAACAAATGTGTGTTCTGTGTCTAGATGGTATCCATATATTATAAGTATGTATTTACAAAAAAAAAGTATTCAAGTATTATATCATTTACTAGCGACCCGCCCCGGCTTCGCACGGGTAGTAAGAATGGGTGTAAAATGTACATATATGCCACCGCGGAGTTTTTTGTAGATCTATAATAGGAATAACCCACCATGTATTGTTTTGTTATATATCTCAAAGGGATTAGTTTTCGATGAAAGCTCCCAGGTGGCTTGACTTTTTCCGACAACAATTATCATCATATTTTAACTAATTTACACAAAACATTGACAAACTATGTATCTAATCCTTCCTCGTGAATTACTCTATCTATTGATGAAACTCGCATGATAATCCATTCAGTAGTATTTAAGTTAATCGCGAACAGACAGACGGGGCGGACGACTTTGTTTTATAATATGTAGTGATGAGATTCCCATAGTACCTACAAGCTTTGCTTAGTTTGGGATCAGATCGCGTTGTGTGTAATGTCCTACGATATTTAATTATTTAATTGTTTTGTTGTCTGTACATTTTCATTCATATTTATTCATATTCATAGTGTGCACAAAAAATACTTTTTATGTACCTAAAAGGCTTTTGTATGGCTGGCGAGCTTGGCTTACCTGACGTTGAAGGACGGTGCAGTAAAAAATGGCAAATATACTTCCTGGAATGGTAACCTGGTCTTAAGTGATACTGTCGGAGCATTACTTGTCTATCTTATAGTACGTCAGCCGTTCTAGTAATGAGTTATAGATTAAGGAAGCATTTCACATTTTTGTAATTCGAGGAATAGGTATTTTAGACGTATTTATACCTACAAAAAAAATTAAAAGACATTTACAGTTACACAGCGTAATATGTACGTCTTAATCAATTTAACGTCAGTGACTCCCATACAAAAGTCTACTTCTTTTTTAAGGTTCCGTACCCAAAGGGTAAAACGGGACCCTATTACTAAGACTCCGCTGTCCGTCCGTCTGTCTGTCTGTCCGTCTGTCACCAGGCTGTATCTCATGAACCGTGATAGTTAGACAGTTGAAATTTTCACAGATGTGTTTCTGTTGCCGCTATAACAACAAATATTAAAATACAGAATAAAATAAATATTTAAGGGAGCTCCCATACGAAAAACGTGATTTTTTTGCCGTTTTTATAGATAATAGTACGGAATCCTTCGGGCGCGAGTCCGACTCACACTTGTCCGGTTTTTAAATTACATTTTACAACCTTTATATAAATGAAACAATTATTATAAGACTAACTGCACCCCGCGGAGTTATCCATTTTTTTTTTTGAGATAAAAAGTAGCTAATCACCTAGCGGTATGAAATATATTTTACGACCTATTCTCATATATATAAAGAAGCAAGCAGTGACGCCCAGGACTTTTGTTTTGTTACTCAAAGTTCTGGTTGCCACTGCAATGATCATTGAATGGCGGTATTTTTCTACCAAAAAAATAATACGATAAAGTTCAACTAAAAGATCAATACAATTTTGTTGATATTATGATACTAAAAACTCAGCATTACAAAACTATAGAGATAGACATGCGTAGGTTTTAAGAGTAGACAACCCTATCAGCTCAATGATCATGAAGAATGCCCGACCGTAGGTGCCTTCGCCCTGAGATAAGGCAACTCGCACACACGTTATGAAAACAAAATTCGAGGGACAATGGGAATAAATTAACGTTATGGAACCGAGCGGTGTTTACAATGTTAAACACATTATCGTAAAGTGGCGCCTTACATGCCGCGTACAATACAGAATCACCCGGAGGTTAAAGCTGGTACTAAAATGTTAAGATGAATTAAGTCTCGACGGCTCGACACGACAGCGCGTGTAAAGAAGACAGTCTCCGTAAAAAACGTTTACTTAATACTTTGTGTTTTATGACTATAAGTAGCTGCACTATAAGTTAGTAAAATTATTATTATCGAGCAGAGGAAACAGTTACCATCTTAACTAATATCATCTTAACTTTAATAAGACATATATGATACTTTTATCATCATCAACATCAGCCATCACTACGCAGGTAAAGCCGCGGGATGCAGCTAGCAGATAAATCAATAAATATTGGAGGACATTTCACACAGCGCCTCTAGCCCCAATTTAGGCAGTTTGTACTATGAGTACCCGATAGCTGATAGAACACTTGTTTTTTCTGTAAATACCTACATTTAAAACACTCACACAAAACAAACATATGTTTTTCGTCACAAACATTTGTTCTGAGTGGGAATCTAATTCCACGCCTTTCAGCTCCCGAACTATTACAAAATGAGATGATAGAATAGTCAGATAAAGGCATAATCTGGATGTCTTCAAGTCGCGAGTGAATCGGTTTCTTCTAGGCAAGCGTGCTCCATCTTAGACCGCATCATCACTTAATATCAGGTGCGATGGCGACCAAACGTAAGCCTAAATCAAGTTAAAAAAAAATACAAACGGAAATATTGTAGCACTCACACCCACATACATTTTAAATAGAAATTACTTTATTCCTTATAAAATGTGCATTTTAGAATTTTACACGATCGAGATATTGGATCGTCGCAACAAATTATATTATTAGATAAGGATAGCATATAAGTAGTAAGTTAAGTGTATTTCTTCAAAATTCTACTAGTGTAAATAAATAAGCTCATTAAGTAATTTACTAAGCATTTTTCCCACCTTTGTGACCCTTATCGTCAACCCAACTCTATATCATCTTGAACCTATAAATAATGTGTCAATCCATCCCAGTTCAGTTCATCTCCGAATCTCACTGTTTCCTTTACCAATTCCAAAATATTGTATTATTTAAATAGCAATTATTTAATTAAAAAACGTATTATGACTTTCCGCCAAGTAATATGACAACCTGATAAGTTGCAATCATCAATTCGTTTATGCAGAAATATTTTTGGCTTTCCATAGTTTAACTTTAACGCATCAAACAGTCGTTGGTTAATCAGCTTCCACAGTAGAAGCCGGCGGTGATAAAGGTCCCAGACCACTAACTTTTCTCATTGAGAGAAATTGTTCAGAGGTCGCAAAGCACATAATACTGCGAGCATGTGGGAGTAACCGGAGAACTTCTGTGACTTTACAGAATGGATATAAGCACCGTGAATATTAAACCCCAACAATGAGCTTAAGCTGTCGGTGAAGGAAAACATCGTGAGGAAACCATAGCGTGGTGGTAGAGTACTTTCTAGTACTCGGCTGGCTAGCTACCACCCTCAAGTTGAAAATCTGTCGCCAAGCATCTAACGGTGTGTTCCGGCAGCCTCACTTGAGAGCCAGTTCCATTCCAGGCTAGGTGTGCTTTACCATCTTCGACCACACCGTCACTTAACATCAGGTGAGTTGTGGTCAAACACCAAGCCTGTCAGCTATAAAAAAAAAAAAAAAAAAAAAAAAAGCCAAAGCTGTGTTTATGAATATAATTATAGAGCCAATATCGGACACACATAGCCGAGCGAGCCGAACCGTGCTGATATTATTTATACTTTAATTCGGTAATACAAGACGATGTGGGACGGCCTGATATGATAAACGATTTCTTATTATGACTCTACTATTATAAAGAATCACGTTACAGTAAACAGAGTTATTGAGACTAACCATCGAAAGTAATGAGCACCAAAGCAGCGATGCCCTGGACTTCGTTTTGTCAAAGTTCTGGGTATAGCTGCAATGGACAGACGTAATCTCTTATCATCAGGGATAATTATGGTCTGTAACTTTGGTGTTATCAATTATATGTTTGTATTTGCTGCGTCTCATTACTCTTAGATTTCAAAAAAAAAGAGGCAGTCACGGGAACCCTTAACAGAAGTGATAACTTAAAACACGTCACATTAGTATCTCGGCGACGCGAGCCCGAAGTTTTTCCGCTACCAAAAATGAAACAACGCGGCTAAAGAAGTTTTCACTTCAAAAACTGTCGCTAATTTCAAACTAAGTATCATACATGATTTTTACATTTTGGGATTTTGGGATATATATAAATGGTAATATTGGTCGCAAACAGTTACTGGACAGGATAGGGTCTTACGTGTAATGATAACCAACAAGATTGTCGCCGATGTAGCAGAGCGTTGGATGTCCAAGACTCATCCAACAACGAGACGGTTCGACAATATTGTAAATTTTTTGGCGATTCGTCACCATTCCAGACTAGATGTATTTACCATCATCGACCACACCATCACTTAAAAATAGATGAGCTATGGTTCTAAAACCGGTCAAGTGCGAGTCTGACTCGCGCACGAAAGGTTCAGTACCATTATCTATAAAAACGGCAAAAAAATCACGTTTGTTGTATGGGAGCCCACTTAAATATTTATTTAATTCTGTTTTTTAGTATTTGTTGTTATAGCGGCAACAGAAATATATCACCTGTCAAAATTTCAAATGTCTAACTATCACGGTTCATGAGATACAGCCTGGTAACAGACGGACAGTGGAGTTTTAGTAATAGGGTTCCATTTTACCCTTTGGGTACGGAACCCTAAAAAACATCGAAGATGGAACCTCTTCAGTAACAATCTATGTATATTTTATTGAAATCGAACCTGGACTAGATTAGCACAGGATAGACGGCATAACGCGGATAACAAAGATAAATGAAATAAGAAATTCTGTGGATGATAGTAACTTCCACGTTCATTGTAAATGGTACCGATAGCGACTGAGGTTTTACTATTTCTCTGTTAAGCATATTCTAAGAATGTGTAGGTATTATTACCGCGTTACTAGGAGGGGGAGTTTTCTAACAGTAAGTCGACGGGCTCGGCGACGGCGGCGCCCAAAACTTTCGCTTCCGTTAGTGGCCTGACGCGTCACCACAGCCCGGGGCGTCCCATTCCCTCACCGGCACCCTCCGTTTACAACCAACATACTGGGTCTCTACAATCTTAATCTAATATATTATCGTGTTTTCTAATGACGTATGATTGTAAAAAGTATCGTTTGAAACATTAAAAGACGCCAATACGAAATTTGAATAGGTACATAAATATACATATTGATAGAGTTTATAACAGAAATTCTAAACAGTTTTACTGTTTGCTAAGTTCACATCACAATTCCAATAATCTTCCACATAATTTGAAACAAATTATTCTACAAAGTTCATTGTGAAAATATAACAGAAACAGAATGGAAAACTTGAAGAAAGAGTATTCAAGACAAGATTTCGTTTTCATTTCTAAAATTGGTTTGCCGTTCGGGGCCCACTTGTCACTTTAATTCATCCATCGTTTCGAGTTTCCAATGAAATGTTCCAAAGAGTGCCTCGAAACCTTTTCAAATGTTAATATTTCTCAATCACGCGGGAAACGAAAAAGGAAAGAGTTGAGGATGAATAAAAGTCAATCGAGGATAATAATAAAAGACCAGAAATGCAAATCCTTCGGTATCCAACTTCAGCGGGACTTCCGTTTTACCTTTAAATATTGAAAATATCGACATATTTTCTTTGACATCTCCAGTTATTTTACGTTTATTGTAAAGGAAAACCGGTTTGCGAAGCGACAATAAGAAGCAACATCAAATCTTTTATCTCTGGGTATCTCTGAGTAACGGCTGTTGTTCAGATAAAAGATGAGAGGATTCATGTTCGAATATTCGTCAGTAAAATATTCGTCACTTATTCTGGTCTTCAAATTCCGGTTCTTATTTTCTTAAGTGGAAGGAAACTCTTCGTACGGTGAAATAGGGTGATACAGCTTCGGAATAATGCTCCGGCGCGCGTGAACAGGGCGGGGAGGGGCCAATTTCCCGTGGGTGGCGGTTTGACGATCAAGTTGCAATATTTATAGCATCGGCTCGACAGTATCGGGCCAGTCCACTTCATAAAACTCTTATACACACGCGACCTACCGCTTATCGCACGATAAAGCATTTTTGCCTTTTAAATGTCAAAACCTAATTAAAGTAGGTCGAGCGAAGAAAAGCGCCAAAGTAGGTATTTAACAAAAGTTTAACCATAAATCTGTAAGCGGTATAGTAAAGTTTATTCAAGTAAAATGTGAAACCAATCGACCTAAAGTTATACATATTCGTTTATCGAAAAACCCATGAAACGCCAGACACGTTAATAAAGTGTGTGGTGAAAAAAAGCTAGAAACAAAGAATGTGAATAAAATTGAAAATTCCATAAAACAACGCTGAAAAGCGGCTCCAGAGCAAACCGAGCTGAAAACAAGAAGCAAAAAAGCAATGTGACAAAAACAAATGGAGTTCCGAGTGGGCAGGAAGTCCACGCGGGGAACTGTGTCAATGTCAGCGTGTATCGGGCTTTTTACACCGGTTGCGTGAATTATTGTAGGACAAGCCTGAGGCGATGATCCACACGTCCGGGGAGACTGATGCTAAATCTGCGGCTGTACTGACTAACAAAGTTACTATTGCTTAAACTGTTGTTGTGCTTGTCTTGTAGTGGCAACACAAAAAGTTTTTTTTAACAGCGTATAACATAAGCAACATGAAACATGACATGACATTCTTGATCTTGTGGCACAAGCTCATAAGATTCTTTGTTACTGTACAATTTTCTATTTCTGGTGTGTTCAATAAAAATGCTTTTTATCTATATATATCTGTGAATATGGCACCCAATGTTGACAGCAGTGAATGATGGCAATCTTTTTACTAATTTTTATGCTCTTTTCATAATACAGGATTGTAAGCGGTGTAAGCCGAAATGGGTCATCATTATTCTGGACAATCGGTTTTTTTCTCTATTTCTGGATTGGTTCCATGCTTCCATGGTAACAGTATTTCATAACGATGGGTACAATAAAACTCTTACGGCTTAGTACAAGCTTATAACCCTGTATAAGATACTGACTTATAAAGTGACAGAGAAGACGGGGCACTTTGCAAACTTCTAACTTACTACAAATAATTAAAAAAATATCTATGGTCGCCTAATTCCTTTTAACTAACAATGGTTGTGAGATACACGACATTTGTAAAAGGGGGATTATATTGCTCTTTTAGCCCGACTACGGCAAATCAAAAGGGATATACATAATTATGTATATGTATTTCCAGAAGTTTATATAGTTATGCATGTGTTCCACCGTAGCGCCGAAACTACTCTTGCGATTTTGATAAATGAGCTATCTATCGATTCGTTATTATGCTCCGAGACACTTAGGCTACATTTGACCTTTGATTATACAAAGTTATATTTTCCGTAGTCAGTTTATAGGTTTTTAAACTTTATAACTTGTTGTGCATTAGAAATATTAGTGGTGTTGTATGTAATTTTTAAAGTGTCGCGACTTGAACACATAATTATGTTTATAACAGGGGGTCTTAGTCACGGGTCACGATATGAGGTTATTACATACATGCATTACATACCTACAAGATACGCGCGAAAAAAACATAGGCAGTCTACCTTGGCAGTCGGGTAAAAAAAAGAAAACGTTTGTACAGTTCAAGAACAAGAAACTTAATTATAACACGTTATTCAAGCAGTGATAAATATCTCCAACTTCGTTAAATTCGCAGGACGCCTGAGAAAAACAGGAAAATTGGCCTATTATTAGATGGTGGAAAATTCGAATATCGCTTAATAATATCCAAGGATCTCAACGGAGCTGGGCAATTTGATTCAGATTCAGATTCAGATTCAGAAATATTTATTGCATACTGATACATTGTAATATTATGCTAGGTGTTCTTGCAGAAATTGTGGTATCAGTATACCCTTATCGGGCATTCAATAATTAAATTATACATATGTCATACTGATTTTAAAAAATAACATTAATAATAAACAATTTCAAAATATACTGTCAAGTGATACCATTAATTACATGTCAATTTGAAACAAATTATATTTATTCTAATTTAATGTCAAAAATATTATGTCAATGTCAATAAGTATTAATAATAATTAAGTAATAGTCAAATTTAAAATTGCTTATTTAACAATGTCATCTCGCCGGACATATCCCTATTTGCAAATTCTTTTAAATTGTAAAACACATTATCTATTAGCCACTTTTTCAGTTTTCTCCCAAACTGGGCATTGTTGGGAATGTCAGTTGGGATGTTGATGTTGATGGGAAGTAATATTTAGTGTGTCGTATATGTTGTGTCGTAGTAAGATGTCTTTTGACGTTTAAAGTTCCCCATGACCTAATGATGATATTTAATGGCAAATGGAAACTGCTAAACACAATTTAAAAAGTGTTCCCATGGTCTGCTTTGCCTACACCGGCCTGTTTTTTGAGAACACGTGACTGTACTATTATAGATAGTAACTAGTTGATATTTAGGTCAGTGTGAACCTGCTTTGGTGCGTTAGAGGTAGGAATCGAGCTCGAACCGGCCGGAAGTCGTTACCGGCCTTCGACCTAATTATGCACGAATTAATTACTTGAAAACAATGAACCAGTTAGTCTACGATCAAAATTTAAATCAAAGATGACACTCAAAATGTTTTTTTTTATACTTACTAGAAAATTCTAATGTAAAAACATGTGAACGTTTTATATTTTAAAATTCCAATGTAAAAACATGTGAACGTTTTATATTTTAAAATTCCAATGTAAAAACATGTTAACATTTTATATTTTAAAATTCCAATGTAAAATCATGTTAACGTTTTATATTTTAAAATTCCAATGTAAAAACATGTGAACGTTTTATATTTCAAAATTCCAATGTAAAAACATGTGAACGTTTTATATTTTAAAATTCCAATATAAAAACATGTTAACGTTTTATATTTTAAAATTCCAATGTAAAAACATGTTAACGTTTTATATTTTAAAATTCCAATGTAAAAACATGTGAACGTTTTATATTTTAAAATTCCAATGTAAAAACCTGTGAACGTTTTATATTTTTTAGAACTTAATACAGAACTAGATTTACTCACTAACCTGTAACCTGTTTAGTGACCTGTGTCATTTGGTAGTAGTTCTGCTTTGAGAGCAGAATAAAGATTGTGGATTCGATTCCCACTTAAGACTGACATTGGTGTGATGAACATAGAAGTTTTACTATGGAAACTGATGTGGTTTTGACACATCTTTCGTGTTACTTATATGCATGATTACTCACGTTTAATTATGTGGCCAAAACTATAGTCGGAATATCCGACATAATTTAACGTGAGTAATCCCGCATAAGTAAAACATATATAACTCATAATATACTTTCGCAAAGATCAATCAATTATCCGAAAAACGTAGAAGTTTGTTCTGTTACTAGGTGCTTTGTTTGTATAGAAAAAAGTATACCTACAAGTATTCTATGAGCTATTTAGTACCTATAGTACAAGCTTTAACAGATATCATAATACTTACTTTTTGACTGATCTGTTAGCTCATTTGGTTAAGTTCGGCTTCGAGAGCTGAAGGGCGTGGGTTCGACTCCCGTTTAGGACTAACATTTGTGTAACTAACATGTTTGTTCAAAATGTATTATAAGTATGTAGTTTAATACTTATAATACATACGGAACACTCAGAGAAAACAAACATTTATGTTCGTCACACAAATGTTCGTCCTGGGTAGGAATCGAACCCACGTAGATTAAGAAACATGCTCGAAGGGTCGGACTATCAAGCTTTAAGATATTACTTTTTGCTAGCCTAACTTTATAGGGAATCGAATACGGAATTGTTTGTTCATTGGTTTGATTTACACAGGTGCCGTGCGCGCTAGAAATTAATGTTGCAGTAAAAATAACGACCCGATGAAGTAATGTGATTGTCTTTGAGTTCCCGACTTTTCCAATTAAAATAACTCGGCGTAACGAATGGCTTTGTTATTTCCTCCATGAGTTTTAGAACATCGTACGAACATTTATACCTACTCGATTTTAATTTGAGACTATTCTTATTCAAAGTGGGGGTGATAAGTCCTGCACTGACGTCCCGCTTGGGGTGTTTTGTGCATTTCCCCCTACCAGCATCTATGGAATTTTCGCCGCCAAGCATCTAACGGTGTGTTCCAGCAGCCTCACTTGAGAGCCAGTTCCATTCCAGGCTAGGTATGTTTACCATCTTCGATCACACCGTCATTTAACATCAGGTGAGCTGTGGTCAAACAACTAGCTTGTCAATCATAAAAAAAAACTTTGAGTACAGCTGTCTTCTTCCACGAAACTACCTACTTACTCCGAATGAATGGAATATTTTTAATTAAACTGAAATTATGATTAAAATGAAGGAAATGCATAGAAATTCCCTTTCATTTCTATGAGTAATTTTAAGATTATATAAAAAGAATAGAAGGAATAATCTAAATAGGTGAGGGGACTGAAAAGCCTCATTCCGCCACTACGTGGGGCCTTCACCAAACGGAATGTACCAAATACAGAGAGATTAATATATAAATAGTGTATAAATATAATAGAAATATTATTTGTATATAAATATTTCCGTTGCGAAAGCTAAATGTCTCGGATTTTGAAATGTTTGTTATCTTGGCTTATTATTACAACACAAACACAGACACCTGAGGTATAAAAGAAGTAAATGACGAGTCATTTATTCCAAAGCATGCGATACTGTTTCACAATTACATCAACCTAAACGAGAATGATTGGATACAAAAGTAACGTCACAGGTTCTGGAATTATGCCTCATAGATCAACAAGTTACTTATGACGTCAATTCAACTTATTGAGAAAGATTTTTTTATGTTCGACAAGCTAGGTGTTTAACCACAGCTCACCTGATGTTAAGTGACGGTATGGTCGAAGATGGTTATAGCACACCCAGCCTGGAATGGAACTGGCTATCAAGCGAAACTGCCGGAAATCACCGTTAGATGCTTGGCGGCTGATTTTCAATTTGACTGTGGTTACTACCCTACCACTATACTATGGTTTCTTCACGATATTTTCCTTCACCGACAGATCAAGCTCATTATTGAAGTTTGAACCCACGCCCTTTGTCGTGTGAACCGACCACGCTAACAACTGAGCTATCATCGCTACAAAACAGCCATTCCACTGAACGAACTATTTCCATCCAAGGTGTTTCCCCAAATCCCATTTCCCCGTTACATAGGGCTTCGCACATACACATATACGAGTAACTATAAGTACGTCTGCCAGCACCATTAAATCAGGCTCATAACACGTGTAGATAGACGGACACTCGTACGAAGAGAATCCGATACCAAAGTTACCCAGCAAAGCTTACACGCGTAAATATACCACGCGGGACGAAATGTTATTCGCATCTATCTCGCGCAGTTTACCTTGACAACTGCCAAAGTCAATTTAAAAATTTTAATGAAACTTCACGGGCAAGATGTAAAGCAAATTTACCGCGCTGCCGTGAGCTCCATCAAATGGGAAATGAAGATCCCAATTCATGGAACTACCGCAACAATTAACTTCTCAAACAGAATACCAAGCCACAGTAAATTTATGTATGTAATCTCAGATTCTTGGAAACCGTTATAGGAGATTCTCTCGAGATTTCTAAGGATAGACGAGTCGGGTTGGTAAGTTATCTCGTTACAGGTAGCCAGCTTGTAAGATATTACCGAGGGTAATCTTTCTTCACAGTTCGTGGTCCAGTCCAAGAGCCAGTTGGAACCCGACACTCGTGGTGCGGTCGCAGCTGCCTCGCTACTCTATAAATCAACATACATTAAAGCTATCGTATAGCCACCAACTGTTTACTATTCTATGATAGCTTTACCGCTCCACTGAAACTGACATTCAGAGGTTGTATTCAATTCAAGGTGTTTAATAATACTGAAGGAAACACACGTTATGTAGGTTGGAGTCTTGGTATACCCATTTCAAAATTAATTTCTCTAAGCTACTACTAGAGCATACTTTGTTGACTTACAGAAACAGTTTATATTGTACAATGATGATGACATTGTCTTACTTTAGGCGCTCCTAGTAGGCAATATAAGCGTGTGTTGATAACTTAATTGATTACCAAACTTATTACCCAATACACAGTGTCGCATTTAGCGGAGCAAAAATATGGGAGTTACGCGTCCAAGTTGTGACTCGTATTCAATTTAAACTGTTGTGTAATTTAAAAAAAGAGACAACAGTGCCGTTAAATAAAGTATTATGCGTAACCTTGAATAATTTAATCAATGTGTCTTGCTATAAAATTTACGCATAAAACATACTTTAGTATTCTTTTAGAGGATACTTATTGATTTTCTTTCAATCGAGAAAATTTATCAAAACATGTGTCAGATATATAATCGAGATTAATGATTTTTTTAGCTACTTTATATTGTATACATCTGTTTTTTTTTTACTGCGGAACTAATTTGATTACGGCGTCTTAAATGAAATTCTTATTATACAAATTAGATAACCCGGTCTTACTCTTTAGGAACATTATAACTTACATTCACATTCACACAATTTTTTTTGAAATTGAACAATTCTGTCAATAAATAAAGCTGTTACGATGATTGTACAGAATACTTTTTAATCTGTAGAGATCTCAAAATTGGCAAAACACGTTTGTAAGGTAAGTATTTTCATTGTCGTTTCTTTTCCAAAAACCGTCACATTGTAATTACAAATCATCACAGGCTATTAAGCAATTACAATAACATAATGGCTATATCATAAGTACACGATCATAAACCCACGCTGACAGAATACTGTAAAAACAATCATTCCAGTCGCGAATTGAGATTGACAATAATAATTGCGGCAATCGAGTGCCGCGCGGAGGCAAGCGTCGCGTACGACGTCACGCATGACGCGCGCGCAGTCCGCCCGTCGCGTCGCGTCACTCGCACAGCTGATCGCGCCAGCCACTCGACCGGTGTAAACAAATCATAGTAACACACGGCTCGCGACTCGACTATCACGATATGAACCGCCCACTCAGATTAGAGCGCATTAACATTTTCCGTCGCGTAAATCAGGATTTGCGATCTACGTACGTACCTATTTTATTAAGAGTATCTATAAAGTCGACGGGGGCAAACTGCCGTGATCCTTTTTAGAACGACCGATATAACGTTTAAATTTGATGGCATATGACTGCATTCATTGTCGACTAACCGACGTAATTCGGTTAAAGTTATTAATTAAATTGGCGTTTGGAACCGGTCGGCGTCGGTTTAATTAGGTCCCGGTAAAAACTGCGTCGTTTAGTCGTTATATCGGGGTCAAACGGCAGGGGCCGCCTTTGAACGACCGGTGGTAGGGTGACTGTATGGCTAGTCTAGATAATCTACCTACACGCCATTAGAGCTAGGTTATGAGAACGAACATTTGAACAGAACCTTGAGGCACAAGCACACAAAAGTTTTCCAAAATTACCATTTGCATATCCGATTTGCCTTGTGAGTCTTTCGATTCTTTTGTTGAAGTCCGGTTCTGATTTCGTGGACTAAGTAATCTGCCTCAATCTGATACTAAGTAAGTTTTTTTAATGGTTGACGAGCTAAATTTTTGACCACAGCTCAGCTGATCTTAGGTGACGGTGTATGAGGGACTTTTGACGCAACGCAAAATAAGCAATTTATTTATGCAGGATTTCAGAATCAGACCTGATTTTATAAACTGTCCCACAGCAAGGCGTGAGGTAGACCAGTATGTTGGCCAAGTGCGAATTAGCACATTTCACACATCTTCGACTTTAAGAACTCTCAGACATTTATGTTTCCTCACGATGTTTTCCTTCACCGTTTGTAGTCATCAATACGTTCATAACTTGAAAAGACAGAGGTAGGTGCTGCGGGATTCGAATCCAGGACCTCCAGATTGGAAGCTAGACGCTAGGCCGTCAAAACTTTGCGGGATTACTCACTCACGTTTAATTACGTCAGATACTCATAATAGAAGCGACCACATCCGGTGGCCTTCTTTAAGGAGTCAAAGTACGCGCACGTTAGTTACCATAGCAAGCTGCTATTATTATTACAATATTGACTCTTTGTGTACTTTGGTGTACTCTGTAGGCAGAGGGAGTATCTGATACAAAATAAATCATTTTTTTTCTACTGGCAACTAGCTTGTACATACATACATATATATCTAAATGATAATAAAACAAAGTCGCTGTACGCGTCTGTTTGTATGACCGTACCTATACTTTTTCAAAATCACGTAAATGATTTTGGTATACTGAAGTTCTTTGGGCATATCTCCAGAAATGAGGACTCAATCGAGAGACTTGTTGTGCAAGGCCGCATTGAAGGAAGGAGATATCGTGGTCGGTCTCCGAATCATTGGATTGACCTTATTAAAAAGACTACACAGTCCACCGCAGTACAGTGTGCTCGCAATGCGGAAAGTCGGCACAAGTGGAGGGAAATCGCGCGACGTGCAGCAGCCCTAGGGAACAACGGTGACGACGGGAAGCAATGTTCATCTACAGCCACGACCACTCTGCCAAGAGTGTCCGACTAAGAAGAGATTTTGGTATGGTTTTCACTGTCATTTAGATATTTTTTTCCAGAAGGTTTGTGTAGAAAATGTATTCTAGTAAACGTTTTTATAAATAGGTAAATTCAATATTTTGTGATGAAGTCAAAACAAATTGCTCCCGTGCGAAGCGCTAAGCAGCTTATATTCTATTTCTGTACTATTAGAACCATTTCAATGATACCGTTCAAGGTATATTTCGGTATATGGGTTTAGTGCCACCAAATATATTCGGGTTACACAGATGTATTCCATACGGCGGATGACACATAAAGTCGCCGCTGCGTTCGAGGAATGGCAAGATTGGATTAGAAATGGAATTGTAAAGAATAAAATATCATTAGAAGTAGTTTACTTGCTTATAGTAAATGGTAGATACACTAAGAAGTAATTTTTAAGCGTAGCGATGATAGTTTAGCGCGGTCAGTGCTCACGGCAAAGGGCGTGGGTTCAAACCCAAACAATGAGCTTGAGCTGCCGGTGAAGAAAAACATCGTGGGGAAATCATAGCATGGTGGTAGGGTACTTTCTAGTAGGTACTCAGCTGGCTAGCTACCACCCTCAAGTTGGTTTTTGTTCCCGCAGCCTCACTTGAGAGCCAGTTCTACTTCAGGCTAGATGTGTTTACCATCTTCGACGACACCGCCACTTAAAATCAGGCGAGTTGTGGCTATTATAGTAATCATAAACCACCTTTGCTATGGGTCCAACGCTGAAATAGGGAAAAGAACAGTCGTACTGTACTGAACATTCAGCGAGAGTCAATGACACACGTCTATAGATTGCAATTTTTTTTTTTATAATATTTAACTGCAAGTTATTGTACAAAGACGTTAGTTAAAAAAAATTAAGCTTCTGTGATTGTTAATCGAAATAGTTTTATTGTGACCAATTCAACGAAATTGAAAGCAAACAGAGCAAAAAATGGCCGCCACCGCTGCTCAATGGCTCGTCAAGGAAGACACCTGCCGTTCTGGTCGACACTCGCACACCTGCGTTCATTACACGAATCAAGACATATTACTACGCTGGCTAGTTGATAAAGAATGAGTTATCATTGTTGCAATGCCAGATGCATGATGATTACGCAAAATGCAAACAAAACAGAACGTGACAAATCGCGAAAAACTTACAGGGAGGCTTAGGATATCTCACAAGAGCCAATCTGGAGAGTTCCACCTCTATATTTCATAATCTAAATCGTATTTGAGCGGAGGAAGCGGCGGCGGTCGGGTGAGGGAATGCTACGAGCCGGCCCGGAGAACGGGTGGCGACACCACACGCCTTTTGAAAGAAATATCAGTACTAAGAAGGCGGGAAGACGTAACCGAGATATCTGGCCATCTCCGGGCCGAGCCTTGTGCGGTTTATCGGCAAGCCGCGCCAGCGCAGCGAACCTCTTTAGATAATTACGTACAAACAAACAGAGAAACTGCACGATAAGACCGAAACGTATCGTCGTTAGAGCAACGCTGCTGTGATTATCAGACAAACGTGAAACTCACTGAGGCATCCCTCCATCCTCAACTCAGAGTCAATAAACATCGACGTTATACAACCCTACTGTAAACAAAGAACATGTTGATTGAAACAAATACGCGGTTACGAAAAATAAAACGTGAATAGAATTGTTTACATGAGCCGAATTACAGCTCAGACAAAACCGGGCGATTGTGTGCGCTTAGACTCTGTATAATCTGTGTAACTTAGTCTACATGTTCGACTACATATTCCCGTAACGATATGGATGGATAATGGATATGTAACTCTAAAATATATTAACTTCCGCAAAGTAACGCCTGAATCAATCAGTTACTAGTTTTGAGACCAAATAACTCATATCCATACATTCGACACCAACACAGTAGTGTAATTCAAAAAGATTCACGGTTAATAAGTAATGCGTGAGGGTGGAGTCGAAGTGGGGCCGAAGTTTGATAATCCGCAAGCCGCTGCCCGTCAGAGATAGGGCAGTTTCAACGAGGGTCGGCGGGGCCGAGCGGATGCTTTTGCCTTCCGATGGCGCGGAGGGCTTAGGTTTCGTTGGCACAAAAGAATGGCCATGGGTATTCAGTGAAACGGGCTGAAAATTAAATCGTGGAACGAGGGGCATGCGCGGCCGCGGTCATTCGATAAACGCCAGTCCACTAGCCGGTGCGCTACTAATAAGCACAACACTAATATTTCATGGTACGCACGCAAACGTGCCCGCGCCGCCATTGTGTGTAAATCCCAGCAAGCACGTCGACCTAAACATATTAATTTGAAACGTGCCATAACGACGACCAGCTACTCACATGCAAATACGTTTGTAAATTATAGATAGTGAACAAAGAAAAGAAATAATAATGAGTAGGTAAGTTTCGCCCGGGAAAAGGCAGTCGGGTGAATCCTCTTGGGGTGGGAATTCTCAAGAGCCTAAGCGCGATGTCTTTCACACACGCCCTCGGAAAATATCATGTGCCAGGAATTTTGGGGGCTTTGAGTGACACGACCGCTTCGCTAGAAGGCTTTTAAGGCGACTCGCACCGCAGTCTCATACGTAATAGGTACGCATACAGTGGTTCGGATATGCTTTTCTGTGTTTCGATAGAATTACTATGCAACAAGAATACGGAGACATAAAAGGAAATTTGCCTAACCTAACAAAGTTTTATCGAGACGTTATTGACCATAAAATTATTGGGAAAATCCTAGAGATTGTTGACTTACACAGGAACTTAAAATATGAGTAAGTGTTGATACTCAATGTAATCAGAGACATCATAGCTGTCAAATCGCTTTCGCATGTATTGAGATACGAATATCTCACAAGCCGAGTCAATTTATCAAAAGTGAAAAGCAAGAACACACAACGATCGACAGGCCTACGAAGGGAGGTGGGGTTAGAGGGGGGATTGGCGGTACACTCAGTGACGTGACATTTTCGCAAACAAGCGAAGAGCCCTGGCACCGTAAAATTTGCAACCGAGGCGCCAGCCGCCTGTCCTAATAGAAGAAATCGATAAATTAATTCATCGATCCGAATTTTCTATGCTCATCGCGTAGGAGTTTGTTGATTAAAAGAGAATATATTGAGATTTGCTTCCACGATAACAAATTAAGGGAAAATGTACCAAAATATGAAGCAACCAATTATCGTTCTCTTCCGTTTTCCTTAGCATCATACTCGTGATCGTTGCGTTTTCCTTAGTCAAGAGAAGCTTTATCTTTATGACATGATGTTTCTCCTGGGAATGACTGAACTATGTCAAACGACAGTTTAGAAGCTACAGATTCGTCCGATTTTGTGAATTTTACTGAAGAGTCGAAGTATAGTCACGGAAAGTTGCACCAACAGTTTTTGCAACGCGTCCTAGTTTTTTTGTTGAAACAAGCTTACGAATTCCAAGTCAAGTTTGAGTATTCTCTTTGAGATACGAATAGTTTTGTTCAGATATGTTCATCTTTATTAGCAACTTTGCTCTATAAAACCTGTATCTGTATATGCTACTTTTACAGTCTTTGTGTCTCTTATACTACTAATTGCATTTAAATAAATAAGGTATCTATTGCCGCGGCTTATTAATACGGGTATATGTCATAGTAAATCCAATAAATCGGGTCGTAAAACCTGAATATGCATCACAAACAAAAAAAATTAGACTACCATATTGTGTTTTTATGAAATGAAAAAATTTAATGTAGTAGATTCCAAAAATATTTAGCTAATCTCTACCTAGTATAAAACAAAGTCGTTTCCCGCCGTCTGTAGGCTTAGATCTTTTAAGATCGGTTTCCATCAATAGACAGAGTGATTCAAGAGGAAGGTTTATATGTATAATACATGCATAAGCACCACATTAGTATCTACATTGCACCCGAGCGAAGCCGGGGCGGATCGCTAGTTAATTGATACAACGTGGCGCGGCGTAAGGAAGTAAGAAGACGGGTTTATATTCCTAACCCACAGCTTGTTAAAAATACTAAGCAAGTCCATATAGCTTTTTTTTTTAAATTAGGTCATAGGTCTTCTAAATACTCATGCATATAAATTAGCACGCTTTTAGATATAATAATGTCAGGGTGAACAATAATATCCGTAAAAAGCCATGAGGATGCCAAGGGGCCAAGGTGACCGAAAAAGCTGAGCAGGCGGGAAAACAATTACCGAAAGATCAAGGAACTTAGTCTTTCTAAAGTAACGCAATAATGGAGAATTTTTATTTGTTTACAAGAACAGGAAACATAAGTATCGCACGAATTCACTATTGTTCTCTTATAGCGAGTCTCCCGAAATACAAATGACACTATTTGAGATACCCCGAAATAGAATGACCAAAATAAGGAAACTATTTTAGACCATTTAATTATAATTACTAGATAAAATTGTAACAACGTTAAAAATGACTAAAAATTGCAATCTTTGAAAAACGGCACAGAAATTACTTATCGAAAAGGAGATCAAAGTCCGAGGTAATTATTTATCAGACGTTGGTATTTAATTGAAGTTTCCTCATTTAATACACCCGGGAAATCAATACGTTATACTTCCATTAATTGAGTTAGGAAATTAATAAAGCGCTGTCTATACATATGTATATCCAGATTTTCTACTAACGATCCAGTAATAAAATGAGAATCTTTTTGTGCAGGAACAGTAATCTAAGCCGTTTGTAAACAGGCCCCATCGTGGAAATTACGAGAAGGACAAAGCAAATATTTGACCGAAATAAGCACCTCCTTATATCACAATATTGAATGGCTGGTGTGCGTACGATATTTTCTGCGTCACATTTCTTACACAAAATAGAGGAAAATAACGATGGAAAAGCATTTGTGGGTACGCTGATGATGCTAAATTTGACACGTCGTTTATTTTCACACGAGAAAATCCATGTACTTTTTACGTGTCTGTAAAATATACACGTCGTATGTTCAAAAAACAAATAATTCCCTAGTCTTTTGTGAGGGTTGTCTATATTGTCAAACTATAGGTTGATTCAAGATTAAAGATGTTTATTGCTTCCATAGGTACAGTACAAGATGTTATAAATACAAAGTAGTATATGGTACACTGGTTGGTTGTGGTTAGATCATTTGTCTACGCCTTACAGCTCTGCTTGATGAGCTGTAAAGCGTAGGTTCTAGGTAGGTACTTACGACAAAAAAGTACACATAATAGTTATCTAGTCCCATATTATAAACTTTGCTTAATTTGATGCTTAATAACGCTGTGTTAAATTTTCTCCGATATTTATTTGATTAATGATATAATATGATTGAAGGAAAGATGTACATATCATCTGCTAAAAAGTAACAGCAAAAGACGCTAAAGTTTATTCATGATAACTAAATAGTTATCTAAAGCTAGCATTCCCCGAACAGATAAATGTGATATCAATGTTCATCGCTAAAGTTTACTAACTTGGCTGGCTGTGTCTAAGCGAGCGAAGTTGCGGCTTCGATTACTCGGCCTTAACAATTTAAATGCCAATATTCCCATAAATAAGCCTAGGCATAGAGAAGACCTCACACACAGTGTCTATTATCAAGTTATGTTCGTAAAACCGATATGGCAGCTTTACATAACGGGATTGAGCCGTGTATGCGGAGAGGGGCTGAGCTTCAACCGCCCGCAAGCTTATTAGTTACATTCGAACTATTGGTTTTTTTAAATCTGCAAGTATAAATGCCGGGCCTTGTTATTATGTAGGAAAGCCTTTCTTGAGGTTTACGTTACAAGTAAAGGATTTAGTAAGATACCTAGTTATATCTGCGCCCATGTTCTTAATTCGTCACAACTTAATCTGGTACTTCATCGGCTGCCTTTTTTTCATTGCTGAGTTTAGGCCGATATGTCTCAGACCCAAACAAAACTGTTTGATTCCACTATTTGTGCGAACCGCTGAATAGTGAAAATTCCTGCTAAGTCAGTGTTCCCCGATAGATACTGTGCCTAGGTACCTTACGAATCTATTTCTAGGTAAGCATGATCCATCGTAGACCTCATCTTCCCAACAACAGGTGAGGTGACGGTCAAACACATGTCTTAAAAAAAAAAAAAAGCAAATAAGCTCGAAGATTATTTTTATGTCATGCAGTTTTACTTACATTATAATATCTAGTTTTATCTCTTTTCTATCCGCTTCAAAAAAATTGAACATAGCCCAATTTCAAGCCCAAGTCCAATTTTTACTCCAGATAAATCTGCCTTCTATGTTCGTCTATCACTCTGACGTATTTAAATCGATACATAACAACAACAATAGAATACAGTTAACATTTACTAATGACAATTTACGGATACAACCACGACGCCATTATGTAAAATATTATTAATGGTAATTTTGTTTTAAAAAACGAGCTTTTAGTATAAAAATACGTGAGCACCACAAGTAAAAAAAAAAATTTGCTATCAGAGTTCTAATCTCTACATCTCGACTTCATCATTAGATCAGCTCGATATTGCCCTAACATTACATTGTCAACGAAGTTACATAATTATACCAAATTTCAAATCAATCTGATACCAGCAAGTACCTAGTTGAAAAAAAAAATGCGAGTTTTGAAACGGACAACTTACACACAAACATAGCTACATACAAACATTGCCAGTTAAATAAAAACTTATAAAAATAAAGAAATTATACACAAAAATCATATATCAAAATAGTAAAAAAAAAACAAAGTCATTGTCCGCGTCTATAGTTTCTCCGCTTATTTCTAAACCACGCAACGGAATTTGACTGTCACTGTCATTTAGATATTTTTTTACAGAAAGCTTGAGTATAATATACTCTTACAACCAAAAACCAAATTTTGAAATTAAGTAGTCAAAATATATTACACCCGTGCAAATTAATTGCCGTGCTTATTAATTTGTCATGAAACCGTTCCCAACTCAGCGTTATGCTGGTTGTGCTAATATAATTATTTCGTGAAAAAATGTACGACTACATGTTATGTAACTTTTATAAATAATGTTAATGCTAAGTACGAAAATACAAAAAAAAAACTTTACAAGTACCCAAGGTACTTGTAAAGTTTTTCAATTTCAACAACCAGTTTCAAACAAACTTTTGTCGCAAAATGCAATACAATGAATACAATGCTTCTTTTGTTTTATTTGTAGAAAGAAGTGCACGAGTCGGTCTTTTTAAAATTTCATTGACAATGATTCAGTAGTTTTTAAACAAACTCCAATAATATGAATAACTCATGCACCTACTGTCTGGAAATTGATGTTTAAGAAGATACGCATGAAGCTAATATTATTGTCAACAAAAGAGCGAATAGCTAATGACTCAGAGTGGGACTTAACTTTGAAGCTTTAAAATGAGTCACCTCGGCAGAGTAAACGTGCCTTTAGCGACACGGCAACGAAATGTAACTGCAACTCATGGTAGACTTAAAGGAATAAAATCAATGCAACATCTGACTACATGTCATTGTCATAAAGCTTGCCGCTTTGCCTCTGTTGTAGAGATCTTGATTCATCATTATCTAACCTTTTTAGGGTTCCGTACCCAAAAGGTAAAACGAGACCCTATTACTAAGACTCCGCTGTCCGTCCTTCTGTGTGTCTGTCCGTCTGTCACCAGGCTGTTTACACAGTTGAAATTTTCACAGATGACGTATTCCTGTTGCCGCTATAACAACAAATACTAAAAAACAGAATAAAATAAATATTTAAAGAAGCTCCCATACAACAAGCGTGTTTTATTTTTGTTGCTCAGTATTGATATTATATAATTAAATATTCACAGAATATTTAGTTATATATTAACTTTAAAAATAAATAATTAAATTAAAATAAAACAAATATTTAAGAGGGACTCTCATACAACAGGCATGATTTTTTACCGTTTTTATATATGGTACGGAATCCTTCGTGCGCGAGTCCGACTCGCACTTGGCCGGTGTTTTTGTAAATGTAATGAGACGAACGAGACGCTCTTCTGATGTTAAAATAACGCGTATTCATGACCATTGCAGCGATACACAGAACTTTGAGTAGCAAAACAAAGTCCAGGGCATCGCTGCTTTGGCATTCATTACTTTGAGACTTTCAATGGTTAGTTTCAACAGCCCAGTAATTTCGCTAGCTGCAGTGCCGTTCAAACCGGAACACATTATTGTTTACACACTACTGCTTGGCGGCAGAAAGTCTGGTATTGCGGTGGTACCTACATAGACGACCACCAAGGAGATCTACCACCAAGTAGGTATAAATTGTTTAGGATATTGTGATTTTGTTGTGTTTATACGTAGTTGTTGTTGTATATGGTTTTACGTCTCTGTTGCTCTCGTGTACTATTCAAGCGTCTAGTGAATCATCGTGGAACCATGTCTGGTATACCTATATCGTGTTGGTGCCTGGAGCGCCATGGCACGGGCATCGCCGATTGCAACTCATGGCGTTTCGAAAATAATCAATGAGGGCTACAATACACATTTACTCATTTTCCTATGCCATATGAGCTAAAGGCTTTTAACTTGGTGGTAGATTCAAATTATTTATTGACATACAAACGGGTAATCAATTATATTTATGTCACAGAATTACACGTTAATTAATGAGAAAACAGAATAACATGTCAAACTAAAATACAAAGTCTATAAATACATACAATCTTGATACAATTTCAAATTAAAATATTCTAATAAGTAGAATAAGTCATAGGTCAGTAAGAACATCGCCAAGACCAAGTTGTCGTGCCTCTTGCACCTGTCCCACTGATCAGTCAGATTTTAATAATACAATAAAAAATACGCTAACACAGTTCTCCAAGCTCCTAGACTCCTTGGCAGAAGGTCACTTAGGTAGGTACAACAGCAGTACCAGATACTTTATCGCCTTTGTTCAAAGTGTTCCGGTTTGAATGTTTTTTTTTTTTTTTACACATTACACACAGCGACATCTAACCCCAAACTAAGCAGAGCTTGTGTGATGGTAGTCAGATAACTGATAGAATACATTACAGACACAGAACAAACATTTGTTTATACCAAACAAACATTTGTCCTTGGCGGGAATCGAACCCACGGCCTACAGCTCAGGCAGACATACTCCCAATAAGCCAACAGGGCTGTCAAATTTATAATATTTATAATTTATTGCAGCTAACGAAATTACACGGCTGTTGAGACTAACCAACGAATGTCTCAAAGTTATGACCATCATCACAGCGATGCCCTGGACTTCGTTTTCGTTTTTCAATGGTACGCGTTATCTCTTACCATCAGGAAAGTGCCTCATTCGTCTAATTACTTTTACATTAAAAAAAAGACAGCACATATTACACTGTTAAATGTAAGTGGCGACGCGATTTAAAGACAGCTCACACAACAATGAGACAGTCATTTTATGTAAAGTTATCTTAACTGGGATTAAGACAATGGACCTGTAACGCCTTACGAGGACAAAAGAAAACAAATGGAACAAGTCAAAGCCAGAACACCAGTTGCGTAAGAGATTACCTTGAGAACAAAGTACGTAAAAAGTATTTTTCACGATTATTCAACCGCAGTAACAAAGTATTCCGAGGGCTCTCGAGTTTTAATAGAGAACGCTTCGAATGCGATGCTAAACTCCAGGCGAGTGCAAAAGAATGTAAAACTGCCACGGACTGCAGTTTTTCTGTAGATTATTGCAGCATAGTTTTTACGAGCTAAGAAACCGCGGCTTAACTGACGGATTTTACTGCTGAAGATAGCCTTTATATCCGGGGGTTAAGCTTACTGCCATGTGCAATATATGTAGAAACGTAAGCAGGTGCATACCGCAGCACATGCACCAGATGTCGGCATGGAAATGGAATGGACACCACCTGTGCTTGTTTGCCAGCAAAGTTTATTAAGATCGAGAAAAAGATGCGCTTTATACCTTGTTACATCCTGCGTTAATAGAAAGATTCAGTTTTATATAATATTAATTACAATCTTTAAAAGACTGTATCCGAATCCGAATCAGCGTTGTTTTTTTTAAATAACGTATAGGCTGGCGTTTGACCGCCAACTCGCGTGATGTTAAGCGAAGATGCGGTCTACGGTGGAGCACGCTCGCCTAGAAGAAATCGATTCAGTGGCGACTTGAAGGCACCCAGATTGTATCTATCAGGGAACACCTATTAGGCAACTAATTCCATTGTTTCGCGGTTCGTACAATAAAGGTAGATTCGAACCGTTTAGTTCGAGTTATTGAAATATTGGCCATGAATCGATGTCGCTTCTTAGGGATCCTGGCTATCCGATAGTAAAAGGGACAGATTTTCTATACAATATCTAATTCATGTATAGCTCATGTAGATCTGAAGCGCATATTTTTATACACTGTCCCACAGCTGGGTGCAGGGCTCTTCTTATTGTGTGAAGGGTAAAGGCTGGCTAAGTGCGGGTTGGCTCTCGGACATGTAGGTTTTCTCAAGATATTTGAAGTCAGCGGCATGACGCACATAACTTAGAAAAGATAGATGCGTGCCATAGGGTTCGAACCCAGAACCTTCAGACTGGAAGCCTGACGGTCTCTTAACAAGGCTGAAAAGACTGTATACGCATTTGTTATTATAGAACAGCTAGCAAAATTACTTAGCTGTTGAGACTAACCATCTATTGTCTCAAAGTAATGAGTGCCGAAGCAGCGATGCCCTGGACTATGTTTTACTCCTCATAGTTCTGTGTATCGATGCAATGGTCATGGACAGGCGTTATCTCTTACCATCAGGAAAGCGTCTCGTTAGTCTAATTACATCACATTTAAATTTAAAAAAAATAACATCGTGATTGTTTTAAAAAGTAACTCACAAATACGTAGACAATAGAAATTACCTGAAACACAAAAAAAATATAATTAAGAGATGCCGATTTTAATAATAACAAGAAACTTTATGTTAACTGGTATCAAACATTATTGGAAAAAAAAAACAAGATAAAATTATTTAAGCTAAAAATACAATACAGGTAGCAAATACGCACTTTGGAAGAAAACGAGGTCAAGGTATTTCCGACACTCTCTACTTTATCATTCCGGTGCGGTTCGACTGAGATTTGTTTGTCACACCCCAATACTATTCCAGACTTTAGGAGAGACTTTACTTCTTATGTCTGTCTAAATCACTACATAGTATAAAACAAAGTCGCTTTCTCTGTCCCTATATCCCTATGTATACTTAAATCTTTAAACTACGCCACGGATTTTGATGCGGTCTTTTTTAATAGATAGAGTGATTCAAAAGGAAGGTTTATATGTATAATAACATCCATTAAATAGTGGAGAAATACTGTTATTTCTGAGGTTTATACCCGTGCGAAGCCGGGGCGGGCCGCTAGTCACATATAAGAAAGGTATAGAAATGGGGAAACTTTATAAGTAGGTTATATCGTATATATATACATATATAATCCATTACACACCGGGTCATCTGACCCCAAACTAAGTCAAGCTTGTATGATGGAGGTCAGATAACTGCTAGAATACTTAAATACTTCTTTTTTTTAATACATACAGGACATCCAGACACAGAACAAACATTTTGTTTATACCACAAAATGTTTGTCCTGGGTGAGAAACGAACCACGCCCCACAGCTCTTAAAGTAGATATACTACCAATACACCAACAGGGTTGTCAAAGGTTACACATAATAGTAAGACTTACACGTGTGTATAATATATGTATATACACATAACATGTTTTATACAAACTTTTGATAGAATTTGTTTTAAAAGCCAAGATAATAAAGCTAAAAACGTTCACAGAATTCCTAAAAGTAGAAAAGTTTTATTAAATGGTGATTGATTAGATAAATGTTTAGAATATAAATAAAATTATTTTCAAAAACAAATTTCTTTTCGGTATTGTAATTTTTGTTTATGGTTAACAGGCTTGGTGTTTGACTAGAGCTCAACTGACAGTTCACAGCTGACTGACAGCTCAGTGACGGTGTGGTCGAAGATGGTATACCACACCTAGCCTGGAATAGAACTGACTCTCAAGTGAGGCTGCCGGAACACACTGTTAGGCACTTGGCGGTAAATTTTCGCGTGAGTAGCTAGCCAGACGAGTTTTAGAAAGTACCCTACCACTATGCTCTGGTTTGCTCACGATGTTTTCCTTCACCGGCAGCTCAATCTCATTGCTGGGTCTTTGGGTGTGTGATCCGACCGCGCAAACCGCTGAGCTACATATCATCGCTAAATGTGATAAAATTAAATATTGGACATTGGTTTAAAAAAGAAACTAAGTTACTATATAAGTTTTAAGGTAAGCCAGGGAAAAGGGTCTAATACGTTTATTTTATTTATTTTAAAGCGTATCCCACAACTGGGCAAAGGCCTCTCTTCCCTCTATCCAGAGTGCCCGGTCTTTGGCTTTGGTTATCCAGTGACTTTCGTGACGATATAGTTCGTCACACCACCTTTGTCTGGGTCAACCTGGTCCAAATATTGGGGTCCAAACTGTGGTTACCTTTGCTCAGCAGTCTTTGTCGCATGCCTCATACATACAACATAGAAATTAAAATAAGAAAAAAATATGAAATAACCAGTACATTCGTACTTATAAGACAATTGTCAAAGGAAACTAGTGAAATCATTATTGCTAACGATGTGATAGCGAGTAGCAGGTGCACTCAACTGGCACATGGGCGGAAGTGCGTCCCGTCTGCCCCAAAACGACACCAAATTGCTTTTACAGAGCAATAACACAAACTAGCTTAACGAGAGACTATAAACATGTGCCACAGACAACGTTTTTCAGAGTTTTCACAATGTTTGGTACGAGATGAAAAAATTCCAAAACTAAATAGGTATATAACACAAAACATAGACAAGGCTTTTAATGAATATTTTTATAATAAATCTAAAGAAAGAAATAAAGAAAAAAAAATATTTTGTCACACACAACACTATATATACCTAAATAATAAAAAGACGACATGAATAATAACAATAATAATAAAAAGTTGTAGCTGTAGTGTCCAGTGCGACAAAAACGTTAGTTCTCAGCATTAATGCTGCCGATTTCTCAGCAGCGCTGGTTTTCAGAACTAACTTTTTGGGACGCACGAGACTGAATAAAATAAGATATATACGCGAATATATAATAGAATAAAAAGCAAACAATCTTTATTTTACAAACACATATTTCTTCTTTAGTCGTAGATAAAATGTCAGTTAAACGCTGAGAAGCACTGGCATCAAGCACAAACACTGAGGAATTCCGACCATTAAGGAATACCACCCATTGTTATTAAAAACTGTATGATCCAAGCCATTGAAGATATCGATTGGTTGCATGTGCATTCCGTTTTTTTTATAATTGACAGGCTAGGTGTTTGACCACAGCACACCTGATGATAAGTGACGCCGCGATTGAAGTTAATAAACACACTTAGTCTGAATGGAACTGGCCCTCAAGCATGGCTTTGCAGCTTTGAGGGTGGTAGAAAGACAGCCAAACATTAGAAATTACCACCATGTTATGGTTTGATTCAAACATTGCAATGACATTTTGTTTTACATGCGTTCAATCATAATAATGAGTATACATCTCACTGTTTCCTCCTTTAGAGACGAACGAACTCTCGTGATGGTAAGAGACGACACATGTAATTGACCATTAAGGCGGTACCCAGAATTTTGAGGGACAAAATAAAGACACAGGCAGGACACTGCTGCTTTAGCGCTCATTACTTTGATACAATAATAGTACCTAACTTAATTACATGTTACCAAATAATAAATTTTATGCAGAGTTGAAGTGGTTGGCGTCGTTAAATATCAAAGGCTAATGCTATATGCTTTTCAAAATTGACTCTCATATTATACACAATTATACATTTTGACATCTGTTTATTAATTACTTGACTAAGAATTAATTTAATTGACGTAAAATATTTTTTATAAATGTACCTATATCGAATATCCATGTATTTTTATTCCATTGACATGTAATCAGTGTTCTAAATCTCAATGTAATGATATTACGGAATTGACTTGTAACATTGGTGTTATCAATAAAATATTTGTATTTGTATTTGTATCTCAAAGTAATAAGCGCCAAAGCAGCGATGACTGGACTTTGTTTTACTACTCAAAATTCTTTGAATCACTGCAATGGTTAAGAATATATATGCGTCTTACCATCAGGAGAGACATAACATAAAAAAGTAATCAATAACTTTCTAGCCGGGCAATAAAAAAAAATCTCTACGTAGTATACGAAGTCGCTTCCCGCCGTTTGTACGCTTAGAACTTTTTTACACAACTGATTTTAAGTCGGTTTTCATTAATAGACAGAGTGATTCAAGAGGAAGGTGTACATATGTGTTTAATATATGCATATGCACCACATTACAGCCGTCATTGCACTACACTACATTATACATTGCAGCCGTGCGAAGCCGGGGCGGGTCGCAAGTTTTATTTTATTTTATGGAAGTCATCGACATACAAGTACAGACATATTGTTTGTGATGGAACCATTCAATTGAAATATTGAGATATCAAGAGTATATGATACGTAATTATGTAAGTGGCATATAATCAAACAAGTGTAAGTGAATCAAGCGAGTAGAATTACTATAATTAAACTTCATGCCAGCCACTGCATAGCTGGACGATTAACCCACATGGTCTTTTGCGTGTGCAATCAGCTGAGCGCTCTCGTTACTCAGGGTTCAACAATCAGAGGTCAATAGTAAAGGGAATCGAGATCGGGTGATGTATCATGACCCCTTTACTCAGTGTTTCTTTCGTTATATCTACAATGTATACATATAAAAAGTTTGTTCTCACTTCTCCCTTTACTTTTGATTCTACAGTACAGGGTAGTAAGAAGAGGGATGGAAGGAAGAAATGAAGGAGGGGTTTGTTTGTCCAGAATAAGTCCACTCGTGAAGAATATGTCCACATTCTTTTGAGACTGATTAAGAAAAGAACGACAAATAAATGATACTGAGATGATGATGATGATGATGACATGATTGATGATGATGAGATTGCAGTTCAGATGTATAAGCAAAATGTAAATAACTTTTGTGCGATTTTTAAACCTATAGAAGTGTTGTTTAGATCCTAAACGATAGAAAAGATAATCAGCCTTTTAGTACTTAATTATTTTGATGGATCTTCTTCACACAGCTACGCACATCGTCGTCGTGTTGTTGCAAGGCGAGATGATGGTACCGAAGTAATATGTATGCTGCAACCTTTAATAAGTTTTAGAATTTAGAAGTGAAGCCGGCTTCACAATAAATTAGAGCGACTTTAAGTAAGATAAATCTATCAAATAGCATTAATAGTTCATTAATGTATCAATATAAAACAAGCGACAATGAATTCGAGCTATCAAAGGTCAACTGCTGTCGAGGAAACCATAGCGTGATAGTGGGGTATTTTTAGTACTCGACTGGCTAGCTACTACCTTCAAGTTGAAAATCTGCCGCCAAGCACCGTGTGCACACACCATAACGGTGTGTTTCGGCACCCTCAGTTGAGAGCCAATTCCATTCCAGGCTAGGTGTGCTTTACCATCTTCAACCAAACCGTCACTAAACATCAGGTGAGCTGTGGTCAAACCATAAAATAAGAAATCAAGATTAATGAAAAGTTAAAATATAAGGAGTCTATTTAATTAAAGGAGTGCAAACAGTGCAGTAGAGTAGTGCAAGGAGTATAATTAAGCGCTAATGGTGAACGATTAACCCAGAGACCTTTGTGTGCAGTATCGCGATCAGCTGAGAGCTCTTGGCGACCGCGTCCAGGCTAGTTGCTACCGCTGAATTTGCTCGCGACCTATTTCACGAACCGGACCGCGGTGTCAACGCTTGTGTTCAGATTGAAACGACAGATCGAATCGACCGAAGTTCCTGATAGTATTTTTATTTAAGTATATTCTAGAAGTATATTTAAGTATATTTGCCGTGGTGGTGCCAACGTAAGAATAGTACCCCACCCTCTCTACCCGTGGTTGCTACAAGAGTCGGCTAAGGGATGTAATCCGGAAGATGGGCAGCAGCGTCTTCCTTGAACAATCACACCTAATAGCGCTCGCCAACCCGCCTGCCAAGCGTGGCGAGTATTGGCAAAACCCCCCCAGGAGGAGGAGCAGTGGACGATCTATGACTGACGATGTGTGATATTCTAGAACTGTTCATTCCATATACCTAGAGGGTAATTTTTCGCGATTCCAGAGTTTTTTCTTTTTCTGGATTCTGAACTTGAGGTGTTAGTACCTACAGAAATTCAGAACCCTGTATTACAATAGACTTGTGGATTTGATTCTCGTCAAAAAGACCATACCGTCATTCAACTAATAAGAAAAAGCGAAAAACAATTTTTTCTTCTCTTTTGCACTAGTTGATCCACTGTGGTCGGTTTCGCGCGCCATTCAATACTGCTTCGCGGTTAAAATGAAATATATTGTCAAAGTTTGTCAAATTACATCACCAAGCAAATAAATAAGTAAGCAAAGCATTGGAAACGGTTAATAAACACAAAATTAAACTGCAAGGCAAAAAATTCTCCGAGTTATACCGGTCACAAAGATGTTATTTCTATACTTGACCGAGTGACACATCGCAAGTCTCCAGCAATGGAGGATGTTATAAACAACAACGGATCTCGTATTTCAAGCAACTTAACCCATTTCGAGCAGAAACAGTAGGAAAGTAAAACCTGAGATACTTGTTCGAAAATTCTAACTGGAGATGTGCACGAGAAGTCTTTGTAAGAATTTGTAAAACGACTACAGCCAAACGTGTAGACTTTGAAAGGGTAAAGATATGTTTTGTCTTGTACTTAGACATTTCTGTTTGCTATGAATTTTACTATAAAAATAAGAAGCGTTATTTGGTGTTTATATCATAATATTATTATGTAGCGATGGTAGCCCAGTGGTCGAAGACCGGGGGTTCAAACCCCAACAATCAGCTTGAGTTGCTGGTGAAGGAAACCATATAGTGGTGATAGGATACTTTCTATTACTCGACGGGCTAGCTACCACCGTCAATTTGGAAATATTTCGCCAACCACCTAACGGTGTGTTCCGGCAGCCTCACTTGAGAGCGAGTTCCATTTCAGGCTAGGTGTTTACTAACTTGGACCACACCGTAACTAAACATCAGGTGAGCTGTGGTCAAACACTTAGCCTGTCAACCATTAAACAAGCTGAAGAGTTAAAAAAATCTACAACTCGACTGCGGTTAAATAAAAACTATAATTAAAGGAAAAAAACTTTTTACACAAATTTATTATTTCTAATTAAATATATATATTTTTGTATTATTCTTTTAATTGCCTTTATTTAGATATCCTACTTGATAAGTTTGGTATTTTTTAAATTAACGTATTGCTATATCGCGCCAAAAATCCACCATCTTATTATTATTTTTTCAACCACTTGGGTTATTGTGACGAATCTAAGAATACCTTAATTGTCGTAATCCATTCGACCGTTTAGAAAATACGAGGTAATAAAGGAATTTACATACATACAAGATACACGCGAAAAACATAACCCTTCCTTGGCAGTTGGGTAAAAAATTCATAGTAACGCCATGGGTTATGTGGACTTTTCAAGCTCCAAGATAAAGTTTATGTCAGAAAAGTTAAATCACACTTCTGAGACAGTATTTGAGCTAAATAATTAACAAAATGTCCAAAACATTGAGCACAAGGCATAACGACAAGTGTTAAGCAAACGGATGACATTGTAAGTTAGGTACGTACTCGCAAATGTGAGTCGCCGCGCTATTAACCTACATTAAAGTTTGCCAACTGCTAGCGGAAGTCATCGATTGATTTTATTATTTGTAAGACATTTAATAACATTATTTTCTAAATAACACACACACTCATACACATGACAAGCCTGCGATGAGTAAGAAGCTTTATTGTAAGTTTTGCCAAACTACCAAAATCGCCCGAAGTTACCAAACAAGGCCTCTGGTTAGCAACTAGTTACCAAGACGATATTAGTTACAATATAACTTGTAACCAACATATGAAGGCGGCTAATCAAGTGTTGACATCTATTTTTTTAACCTATTAGCATTAGGTATATTATTATATTATATGTAGCAGTATAGCAGGTTGTCTGGAAGAAATCGCTCTAGGTGATAGGCCGCCACAAGTCGATGTTGAATTGTTCTTTATCTCTATTTTAAGTTTTATGTTATAACTAGCTGCACCCCGCGGTGTTACCCGCTGATCCCACGTAAACACAATTTTTTTTGGGATAAGACAGGCTGTGTGTTAATCCAGAGTGTCAGCTACCTCTATACCAAATTTTATCAAAATTGGTCCAGCCGTTTGAGCGTAAAGAAGTAACAAACACAGTCACAAACTTACGCCTTTATAATATTAGTGTGATGTGTCGATTGTTGGTGTGCAATAAAGTTGTATTCCGTAAAGTTATATTCTATAAATAAATTGTAGCTAAAGATAACAAGCTTGAGCATCGCTTCTGGATATTTGGCCATGTAGATCAGACCTGTAGTGTCTTTATAAATTTCGTGTCACTTCGTGTCCTTCTCAGAGCAATGAACTCCTTGTCTGGTGGTCTGCTTTTAAAGTAGAAAAAAAAAACAAATGCGCGACGGACTCGCGCCTTAAGGGTTCCATACCATTATCTATAAAAACGACAAATAAAAATCATGTCTGTTGTATAGGAGCCCCTTTAAATATTTATTTTATTCTGTTTTTTAGTATTTGTTGTTATAGCGGCAACAGAAATACATCATCTGTAAAAAAAAAACAACTGTCTAACTATCACGGTTTATGATATACAACCTGGTGACAAACAGACAGACAGACAGCGGATTCTTAGTAATAGGGTCCCGTTTTACCCTTTAGGTACGGAACCCTAACAAACGAATGAAAATAGGTAGTATAAGGATACTATTCACTAGCCATCACAATATTACATAGCTAACAAATCATTATCATGGAGAACACAAAATAGTTTAATGAACAATGCTACTTCAAAGACCTCCAACGTCTACTCGCATTTAGAAATACATTACCGTATCATAGATACTCGTAGGTATAATTGAGATTTGATTGAAATGCCAGTACAAATTGGCCAGGCAATTTACGAGAAGCTAGAAACTTGCGCTGCTTAAATAGATTAACAGACTTGTCCTGTGTCAGCCTACCGGAATTAGTGCGACAACGTCGTTCAAACTTTGAACGGTGCTCGTAGATTCAGTGTCGAAATATTAACGTGTCGGCAACAAATGTATTCGGGTTAAAGTGACTCACGTTAAATGTATTTTGATAGCTATGAAACCACAACCGGTCTTGGGCATATTGGGATAATGACTAAGGGAGTTAATAGTAATAAACAGAAATATCCTTTTTACTAGCTTTTATTTAACTTGCAATGTATGTATGTACTTGGATCAAAACTTGCTAGTTAAATTTGACCCATTTCCCGATGTCCAATTGGACTCAAATTTAGTGTACTTACGTATCTTTGATGACAATACAATAATATGGTCCATGGAGCTGGTCTGATGATGAATGAACTAAACGAGATAAATCTATTGAGTTTGGGCTCGATTGATTCGTCTTGAGAAGTACTTTATGCCTAGACGATATCCAGGGTCTGATGATAAAGCTAGAAGGTGGCCACGGCATCTCTGTGATAAAACTACATAACCAAGTTTGGGCTTAATTCGTCTTGACGAGCTATCTCTAAAATACTTATCTACTTAAAAGTTAAAAATAAATTAGGATTTTTTTTAAACAAGCTTTTATCTGGGACATTTAACTATAAATTTACAGGCACTACCCGTTACAGGTTAGGTACTTACTATACTTTTGTGCCTCAAGCTTTCAAGAATATAGGTAGGTACGTACACATCAAATAGTTTTAGTTCTTTGTCCCAAATAAAAGCTTGTTTTAAAAAATATTATTTTACTTTTAATTCTTCTAATGATTTAAAAATGAATATTCCTTGTTAGCTATGTGATTATACCAGTTATATCGCACGCACAAACGAGCTATTATTAAATAACTTTCTCTTAACGAGCAAACAAGTGTTAGAATTCACACCCACACGTTTTCACAACGAGGTATTAAAAAAATGAATAATATAATTGCATGATACATGCGCTGTTATAAAACCATACCCAAATCGAATCAGAATCAAGTGAAGAAACAATGGGCTCGTCTGACGACGTACATTTCTCGGTCTACGTAAGGAGAATCGATTATTTCCCCTCAATTAGACAGTCCACTCTTACTGCTCCTCAGACCGTTAAAAATTGAAAGTCGTAAAACATAATAATGTGCTATAATTCAATATCATTTCGGTGACGCTGAATGTCGCGCCACGCTAATGTCAACCAACAAAGCACGATTAACCATTGATCATCGTTCATCATCAATTCAAACGAAATCGTTTGCAAGCATTCTATAGGTCGTTGATCGAAATATATCGTATTGGCAAATAGCGTTGCATAGCAAAATGGAATCCGCTAGTTCATTGCCCAATTTGCACATTAAAAAAATCATCATCATCATCATAAACGGTTTATTTATCGCACTGTCACATATACACTGTTATCGGTTTCATATTTTTTTTCTAATCAAGTGTTGACATCCCTATTTTTTAGTCTATTTAATTTCTTGTGGCTGTATAATAGTTTGTCTGGAAGAAAGCGCTCTAGGCGATAAGACCGCCTTTGTGCTACCACAAACAAATTACCCCTTTTTTCTAAGTTTTTATATATTATGTTTCAATTGTTAGTTTACAATAAAATTGTATTCTATTCTACATATAATCATCCCAAACGCTTTATTTATGGCACTGTTGGATTTTTTACTACACGACCGATAATTACCCATGTTCTGTTCCTTTTAGATGTTCTTCAAACATGTATTCCGCCATTCTTAGCTAAAGGTCGCGAATCTGAAGGGCGCAGGCAGTTGAATGAAGAGGCGATAAGGCCCGGGCGGGGGGTCCGCGGGGCGGGGGGACCGCGGGGCGGTGGGCAGCATACACTCACTCCCCACTTCGCAGATCAACAACCCCGAACCTTAATCAAGATAAGCTGAGCTGACGGTTTTCCAGAGCACGATTTTAATTAAGTAGTCAAATGTGTCTGTGAAACATTCCACTTTTCAGCCATACGCCATTTGCATAAACCCGGCCTCGCCAGCAGCACGATGGATCTCGGATCCATTCTTGAAATAAAGTTACTGCGTCGCATGTGTACCTATATTAATAACGGAGACTATTGGCCGAATAAAACAACCGGACGCGTCTCGGTTCGTCATCGCATCGTTCCGAGTTAATTTATTCTAAAACGCGCTTTTCGCAGAGGTGCATGGGCAGGACGGGCGACCGAGGTCCTCGACCGAGGAGCAACAACCAAGTTCTACTTAACAGTCGAGGTTCATTAGGTCGGTTTACCTGATGCGGTTTCCGGTGGGCATTCCGCTTGGATCACTCGTGGGGAACGATCCTGTGTGGCACGTTGTTGCTGGCTAATTAACGCGTGATTACCGCGATACTTTTTCCCGTAAGGATAAACCCAAAACTTATTAAATAAATGTTCTTATAGATTAATTTTGGAAATATATACATGCATGAAAAAGCTTTTAATTTATGTTTTGTTGACGTGAGTACGTTATTTCCCACTGTCTGTGGCCCTTATTATTTCGTAGTTAATTCCTGTTCATGGATAAATGATGTCAAATGTTTATTCCATTACTGGACTAGAAAAGATAAGCGACAAACAAACGGAGCATACAATCCTTCAAGTATGTAATTTGTTCCTGAGTTTCAGTCATGAAAGGCTGTTCACGGAGAATCTATGAGAAGCCGTTTACGAGCGGGCGTGAAAGAAAGTTATTAAAACAAACATAACCTTTGAAGACTATATGGCCAGGGTTTATGATTTACGGCTTAGTTATTGGAAAATAACCTTTTATAATACCGTAACATTTCAAAATTAGACCCTTTCCAAGTTACCTACATCTTTGAAGTGGCAATTTCTGTTCTGTTTAGTCCGAGTTCCAAGCTGAATAGAATTCAATTGTAAAATGTATTCACAATAGCTGACCTGGACTCCGTTATACTTCTACTTTTTTAAATTTTCCTATATTTAAGTAGAAAAAAAAAAAAAACATTTTTATATCCAAATATGTATCGTCAAGAACGAGTCGCATACGTAATCATTGGGCGAGTGAAACAGATCACATATATGTACATATTTTTATTGTACTAAGTAACAAGTTTAAACGTCTACCTACGTTAGTTTCCTAAAAATTTCAATCGTCTTTGTTCGGTCGACGCACGGCCGGAATGCGATCCGCCTTTGTCAAAACCTTTCCTACGGTGCCGAAATGCGGCTCGGAGCTTTGTCTACGTATAATTTTTAGCCGCTTACCTGTATCAAACCAGTTCTAGAGACCGACCGTTCGAAGAAGTACCCTCGCCGTCCTTTTATCTCGCGTCTCCACATCCCCGTCGACGCCTAATGAATGGCCCAGTTGGCGAAATTAACGACGACAACGTTAATCCGGTTAAATTAAACACGAAAGCGGTTACACCTCCGCCCGGTCGGCTATCGACGAGCGATGAGTAAGCGCTTCTGGGAACCGTTTTCGTGGCATGATCGATAGAAATATCGAAAGGAAACTCATTGCACGGTCCGTGGCGTGACGGAACGCACTTAGACAACGAACCGTAACCACAACTCGATCGAGAATGATGGAGGCTGCGTATCGCTCCTGCACGTGGGAAAACACAAGTGTGAACCGCTTCCCAGCGCCCACTTAGCTCGCGACGGAAATATTCATTCGTTCTCAATTGTTTTGGTTAACTTTATTACACGCGAAGCTATTGAGCACCAAGGCCATAACCGAGCGCCATCTATGGCGATTCAATTAGATAAGAGTCACAAGGAGAGAATGTACCAAAAAATCAACCGAAACCATCCAAAGGGTGTTTGTGCCGAGTTGGCCTGGGGCCGGGCATCGATCGCGTGGCTGCGGTGAACGCACCCCAAACTCCGAGCACCGCGCCCGCCAACCGACAAAACTAAGGGGCACGTCCCGCGCGTCCTCCGTATCGCAAAAACCCTTACAAAAATAGCGTGTCCAAATTCCAAACGCGCCTATGGTAAACTATAAACTAACCAGAATACTTTTGACCTTTACACATAAAGAAAGCAACCAGTCATAAAAGTAGAAACGGACAGACACACAGGCCTGCGTGCATGGTTAATGGCCGTGCGACAGACAAAGTCCCTGTCTCGTGGAACTAATGACCACTCGAAACGAGAAAATTACGCCACCAAGTGTCTCGCCGACCGCATAGACCAGACGAGTCACGAACCGCCCGGTCCCCGAAAACACGGCACAGGAAACATTTTGACTTTTTAATTCGTTACAGATGCGTGCCAGTGTCATGTTGAAAGCACCCGTTGAATATTAAATTCGGCGTCTAATGGTAATGAAATGAATTTTCTAAATATTCTAGTCGGGAAAAGCGGAACATATAAGTAAGGATTGCGCAAATTTCACGGCATCCTGCTAGTCTGGGATTTGGGAGCACAAAAAAGCAAACTGGAATAATATCCAGCTGTGGCGTGCCGGGCGGTGACCTCCGGAGCATCTGCCGCTCGCTGCTTGGCTTCACTTCACACGTAAACACCACAAATCCACTAACATGAATTTTTGTTTTAACCATTATAAGTTCTAATCCGTCGAGTATTTGGAGCGTTATTGGCGGATCAAAATAAATAAACAATTTAAATCGTCACGTTTCGTGCAAATTGTAAATAAACAGACTGAAACATGTGTTCTAGTATCGTAATTAATATGGGAATCATTTTAGAAGGGTTCAAGTTGTTTGCACGGTTCGACGATTGTTTGCCTAGAAGTTGTAGAGGCACTTGAGAAGAGCTTGACGTTTCATCCCGGAGTACACGAACAGAGTGATTCCACATATACATCGATCAATCATAATGCATGCGTGGTCTCGGGTCAAATCTATGTTATTTTCATAATAAATGACTGCTAGGGTAGGATTCGCTTTGTAACTTTAACATACTGGGTTTTATTGAAATTTTAATGTTGATAGTGTATATCATAAATCACAATTCCGAAGTTAATCTATGATATTATGAACAGAATTCAAAAGAAAACAAACACTATACCATTTATCACGAAATGACCAACACAGAATATACAGATATGTTTTTTTTTATATTAAATAGATCTACGTTTGGCCACCGACTCGCCCTATGGAAAGCGACGGTGCGGCCGAGGAAGGAGCACGCCAATCAATAAGAAATCTATTCACTCTAGCCTTCTTACCTTTAAATAAGACTGATATTTTTTAAAAGAATACATATTCAAATGCATGATTTAGATAGTTTGCATATTTTTTATGGTTGACAGGCTGGGTATTTGACTACAGCTCATGTTGACTGATGGTGTGGTTAAAAATGTTAAAAACGTCTAACCTGGTATGGAACTGATTTTCAAATCAGGCTGTCGATGGTAGCAGGTGATGGACACACCGTAAGGTCCTTGGCGGTAGTTTTACAACTTAAGAGTGGTAGCTAGTCAGTCGAGTACTAGAAAATACCCTACCACCATGCTATGGTTTCCTCACAATGTTTTCCTTCACTAGCAAGTTGGGTTTTGAACCCATACCTACATATGAACCGACCGCGCTAACCACTGAGCTACCATCACTACAGTGGGTAACCAGTAGAGCGAGAATGTGAAAGATATTGTGACAGGAGCGAGTTTCCTTTGTGGGTGGAGGCGTCGCATAGTCGCCGAAACCTTACACCCCTCGTAATTAGATAGCATGCCCAGATCCGGAATTGATAAGCCTGTTCCCTACGACCGGGTGGAGTAGGGACCTGTTCTATAGAAACTGTGTATTACGTTGCGTGAATTATGAACTAACTTAGCTATTTGGAATATTTGTGTCAATATATATACATACATATACATATACTTGAAATAATCAAAAGTACAGAACAGAATAATGTAACTCTTTTTAACAGACTTCAAAAAAGGAGGAGGTTCTCAAATCGACTGTTTTTTTTGTATGTATGTTACGCGATCATTCGTCGCCATGTTACGCCAATTATGAATCGATTTTGATGATTCTTTTTTTGTTTGGTAGATCATACTTCAGAGGTGGTCCCATATACAATTTATCGAAATTGATTTAGCGCTTTTTCGTTTACTATGAAACCTCGCTGTTTCATTGGAGCAGTGCGTTTAGTTGGCCCAAGGGTCATGGAGTCGGTTTATAAATTGTTTTATGTCGTTCAAATTATTATTGTACCTATATACAGAAACAAACATATCTTAAAAAAGAAAAGAAAACACTCAATGCAATGATAAATTAGTGGTAGTACAACGGTGGCCTTATCGCCCATAGCAATTTCTACTATCACTTACTAGCTGCGCACCGCGGTGTTCCCCGCCGTTCCCACGTGAACACTACATATTTTTCGGGATAACAGTAGCATATGTGTCAATTCAGGGTATCAGCTACCCCATACCAAATTTAATCAAATTTAGTCCAGCCGTCTGAGCGTAAAGAAGTGACAAACATACATACACGCTTACAAACTTTCGCCTTTATAATATTAGTGTGATAGGATACTTAAGACTTTCTGTTTTTAGGCTTGCTCTCTAATCTACAAATAAACAATCGCATTGGGGTTCAATGAAATTACTATTCTTAACACCTCTAAAACTGTCACCTTCTTTTACATTAGCACAAACAGTGAAGCTTCTATACTGCAAAACTAAAGCAGAGGAACGATAGTTAGTATGCATAAAAATGGGAAATTTTAAGAGCACTATTTCCCGCTGACTGCAAGTATCCTAGATTATACATACATGCACAAGACCTTTGATACCTTATTTAAGAGAATGTGGACGTAACGAAGCACCTGCTCATAATCAAATTAATAGAGTTTCTCAACGCTCTAGGAGTAATTAAAACGTACCAAGTAATTATTCAAGTGCAAGCTGCTCCAAAGGATTCATTCAAATTGACGTTAGTCACTTTATGTCTAATAAAGATTTATAACTGTCTATTGAGCAATAGTTTGTTAATTAGGACGCTCATTAGAATTAAACGAGCTTATATGTTGAACGTGATAACTTTGTTAGTAAAACAGTAAACTGATTTAGTGTGTGAAGATGATGATGATGTAGTGTGGGTAGGCTTTACTCACCAATGTACTTTTTGGTCATAATAGTGGTGCATGATTCTTACCTGAAACAGAAAAATAACATTGGTAACAGGTAAATTATATCAAAAATCACAATAAGTAATGACTAAAAAAAACCTAATAACGTAACTGGAAAGCACGGGAGAAACGTGTGGGATTTGAATAGCATAGCACTCATTTGACGTCAAAGTAGTAATTATGAGCGTTTTACCCTGACTTTGTAGTAATTACAATATGAGATATGAATCATGAGGTGATAGATTAGAATTTATAGGTTTCTAACTTTTAAATGATGATCTGAAGTCTAGATCATTTTTTTAAATGAGAACATCAAAGAATTTTTGATAGCAATACGAACTCAACCATGGTCCGAAATTACTACTTATGTTGGGTTTAAGTCGTATCGTGAACGACGCCAAGTGAGCATAAATTTGTTCGTTTTTTGTGCCGTGTTACGCTCTGTTGGATTTCATAGAAAAGTAACAAGTTCGCAACAAGTGAAAAGTTCTCATTTTGCGTCGTGTGGCATAACCCAGACTTTTGTTTGACATCGAATCTGAGTTCGATGTCAAACAAAAGTCTGGGTTACGACGCGACGCCAAAATCGCTAAGCGTAACCAACAATTTTGCGTCCCGGCCTTACGGGCAGTCCTTGAAATTCAAAATTATTTTATGTGACATAAACGATACAACACAGCAACAACAACAAACACAAAAAAAAAGAACCTCCTTGTTTGAAAAGAACGGTAGGTGTGCGAGAACAGCACGACCTTTCATGCCATCGCCATTTTAATATATACCTACGACAAGATGCTCAACGAAAAGCCCCCATTAATAAATAATAGATGAGTGACGAGCGAACGGCGTGCTACAACCGTGCTATAAACTATAAGTAAAGAATCGTCGCACCGGGGTTGTAATAAAACTTAATGATAATATAACTCTTTATTGTTCACACCATTTACAAACAATTATGTCAATTTAAATACGTAACACTAGTGAAACAATTGGACCTTATCGCTAAGAGCAATCCCTTCCAAGCAATCTCAATATGGAGAAGATTCTAATGAGTTAATAACGGGGTGTGCTGACAAGAGAAAGACAAAACATTTTAAACATAATTAAATACCTTATAGAATATAGATATACTTATAGACATACACATTATACCTATATAGATATACATACATTTACATACGTTACTGTTCGTAAACATTTAAGAAATAGCGATTGACGAATTGCGAAGTTTTTTAGGAAGTGCAGCTTAAGTCTGCTCTTAAAAACCTTGTGTTTATTCAAAATTATTACTTGTCAAGTAAGTTAACTCCAACTTCGTTCACACCGTCATTCATCAGGTTTCAGAGATCACGGCAAAAAGCATGTTTCTAGTCTGTTGTAAAAAAAAACCTACTAGTGTTGACGTAGCTGGTTGCCGAGACGTGGCATTAATCTAAAGCGCAGAGAAGGTGCGAATGCAATCACAGGCGGGAAGCTGATCGCGGCGCATCTCCGGCCGGCATCGGGAGCGGTTCAATTAGGGATTCCGACGGCGACGTGCCGGGTCATAGGCGCAGGAACGCGCAATACATGGCGCACGGATATTAAAGCCCTGATGATCGATTTCTCATTTGCAATCTACTTATTTTACTAAATTTCAATATCATCTTCGACGGTTCACATAATAACTATAAGGAAATTAATAATGCAATGTGGTTGTTATTGATTAGTTTTGTTCTGTAATCTAAATACAACTAAAACTACCCTTATAAACCCCTTCCCCTTCAGTGTTAGTATTGTAAATATTTAATCATTTTGTACCTATATACTTTCAGTAATAGGTATCTACCTATTTAGATATTTTAAACATTTAATTAAAATTAGCTCGTTTAGACGAATATTGTTACACAATTCAGTGCCGTTTACACAGGAATAACTAACTAGGGAACTAAGTTTTATTAAGTACCAAAATATCAGATTTCGTTTCTAGGACTAATTGCAATTGTTCGTTGGAATGTCAAAAGCGGTTATAAAATGCATACAAAACCTTGTTTGCAGACCGCTTCCACATCACAGAAACAAAAAAAAAATGTCGCTAGTGGAATTTTCAACGCGAGATGAATAGACGCCACAAGTGCGAATAAATTAATCACATTGCTGAAGTTTGAATTAATATAATGCAAAAAAAATTGACCGAATGTAATTTTAACTTGGCTTAATTATTTGATAGATGTACGCCCATACTATTTAGTTTATATTATGAAGATAGTCTTCACGGAGTTATTTTACCTTTACCTTCACTCGGTAGATCTGTCGGTAGTAGCAGAATACAGAATTACCAGGTCAATAATATTGGGAATAATTTCTTTAGAAATAGGTACCTTTTATCCTTGGAAACCAGTAACATATTCCGATCAGCTGGAAACGGCGTCCTCGAGAGTAAACCGACTTCACTTAATACGAAGGATATTGAATTAATCCGCTACGCCAGCGCGCTTATATTACGTTAAGGGTGTTATTACTTAGTTATGAGTCCTTTTCCCGGCGACGCCAACGGCGACAATAAGGTTTATTTGTTCGAGACAAAAGTTTCTAAGTTAGTGGAATAAAAATGTTTATACCGCTAATTGAGAGATGATGTGTTTATAAAAACTGTTGACTTATGTAGTGTTACCTCGGTTAATTTGTTTAAAAACTTACTCATACATTACGCGATAGAAACCGCAGGTCGAGGACGTAGAATGTCTTTAGAAGAATCTAATAACTATAGTCATACAAACGCCTACAAACAAACTATAGTTCTCAGGGAACAAGGCAGATAGTTCCTGTATTGGGTATCAGTACGAACTTCTGATGGTAAGAGATAACGCCTGGTCATGATCATTGCAGCGATACACATAACCTTGGGTACCAAAACAAAGTCCAGGGCATCGCTGCTTTGGCGCTCATTACTTTGAGACTTTCGATGGTTAGTCTCAACAGCCTTGTAATTACGCTAGCTGTACTACCCTTTAAGCCGGAACACAGTAATGTTCACACACTACTGCTTAGCGGGAGAATATCTGGTACTGCGGAGGTACCTATCTAGATGACCTCTTGCTAAAGAGATCTACCATCAAGTAAATAAAGTACCTAATTGAGACAAATATTTGCGTACGGATTTTAGAGAAGAAATTTAAGAAATAAAATAAATAAATTTCGTAGATCATTTCACACAGCACTAACTCCAAACTAAGCAAAGCTTGTACTATAAGGAAGCAGATAACTGACAGAATACTTATTTTTTGTAAATACATATATGTATGTAGGTACTTATAATGGTGTTCCTGATAGATACAATCTGGGTGTCTTCAAGTCGAGAGTGAATCGGTATCTTCTAGGCGAGCGTGCTCCATCGTAGATCGCGTCTTCACTTAACATCAGGTGAGATGGCGATCAAACGCAAGCATATTCATCATTAAAAAAAAACGTATTACAGATCACCCAAACACAGAACAAACATTTATCGCCACAAACGTTTGTCGTGGTGGGAATCGAACCCACTCCATACACCTACAGCTCTTAAAGCAGATATTCTACAACATAAGCTAACATGGTAATCGAGTAGTACATAATATATATATAGGTATAGTATTAGGTAATAGGTATGGTATTACAATAACATTCTTCCTCAAATTCTACATTATTAATATGCCGAGAGCAAAAGAATCGTCGACAATGGCCGAGCCGACCCCGCAGGAAGGCCGTATTTTGCAACGAGCCAGGTTAGCAATTTGACATTGTGTGAACGTTTACACATGGGGGCCGAAAACGGAAACCTGGGCCACACCACTTGCATACAAAACATCTTGTTACAGATCAGACGCCCATAAAGATCTTTTTAGTTTATATGTAGAGCCTCTTCAACGATCCGTGACAGTAAACGCTAACTGCAATTTCACTATTTTGTTTCTATGGCAGCCAACCAATTATAACAATGTTCTTTTTATTCAAATCGCTATACGAATATAAGATCAAACGATTTCAAAGGCATGCTTATACGTATAACATTATAGGAAGTTCCGCTTTACGATCACTAAGCATTACTTGCGGTGTGGAGGCACAAACGAACATAAGACTCAGCCTTTCTAGGTACCTATCATCACACGTCACTTTCTTTCGAGATAATAATCGAAACCGCATAATAATCAAATAACATGGGTTTTTGCAAATGATCATTGCGTGCATTAGAGTCACGATGAAAATTACAAAATAGCACTTTTTTTTTAATATATTAGAACATTACGCAAGCGACTCCAAACTAAGCTGAGCTTGTGTGATGGAAGTCAGATAACTGATACAATACATTTTTTTTTTTTTTATAAATACATACAGAACACCCAGACACAGAACAAACATTTGTTTATACCATAAAACGATTGTCCTGGGCGGGAATCGAACCCACGCCCTACGGCTCTTAAGGCAGACATATTAGCAATAAGCCAACAGGGCTGTCTATGTGTCTATTTATATTCTTGTACGTATGTATAATTAAAGATATGTTTATCTAGGTTAGTAAGACAACAATGATTAAACCAATTTGTATTGTTATAATGTCCATCGTTTAGTCAAATGTCATTATCAGTTTGGTTTATCTCGTAAGTTGTAGTACAAGGCACGTTTGGATGAGTAGGACGTGGTAGCTTCGATAAATTACTGGATGCGATGTACAAATGTTAATAAATTCGATTAGAACATGATTGATGAATCGGAGGACGCGTCAAGACTCGGGCCAGTCGATTTCTTTTCCCTAGGGCGGTGTTCGCTTTATAGAGCACCATGGCACGCCCAAAGCCAGTGTTTACATTTCGGCTTATCATAGTTCGCAAGTAGGGCACGTCAAATTTAATTTTGATGTTCTGAAGTTTACTGTCTGTTACCATGGTGATGTTTGAGATGGGAACTCGCCCTAGGCACTTAAAGTCTCGTGGTGAAGATGGCCTTAAATTGTTTATCTTTCTATAAAGTCTAGTGAAGTCGGCCAAAATGTTTAGGGTTAATCATTGAGTGTCATAGCCCTATACTACGGTGTAGAAGAGGGCCGGGGAAGTCGCGTCGTGTGTGGTCCCACTCTCACACTCCCAACTCTGACGCATGACGCACAATATCCAGCCCCGGAGGGTCTCAAGCAACGTGCCCGCGCGACACGTGATCGATAGCAAATATTTTATTCAAACTATGTATGTACTGAAGGTATAACCCCTGGTATTGACAGGATATCATTTCTGCCATTTACATCTTAATACAAGAGATTTAAAAATATCTACCAAGGTAATACAACGCCTACAGAATAAAGAACAGAAATGGAAAGCAACACAGCTCAATGACGAAAATGTTAATAAGTATTTTTTTTACTAATGGACCATTATAGGGATCGCTTCACAATTTTATTATTCTTTTATTAGCTTCACTTGTTAATCACTTCTAATTGTCGTGTCGTATTGTGTCGTTTTACTTGGTGGTAGATTTCCTTAGCAGGTGGTTGTCTAGGAAGGTACCACCGCAGTACCAGATATTCTGACGCTAAGCAGTAGTGTGTAAACACTATTGTGTTCCGGTTTGAAGGGTACTGCAGATAGCGAAATTACAGAGGTGTTGAGACTAACCATCGAAAGTCTCAAAGTAATGATCGCCAAAGCAGCGATGCCCTGGACTTTGGTTTGCTACTCAAAGTTTTGTGTATCGCTGCGATGGTCATGAACTTACATAATCTTTTACCATCTGGAGAGCGTCTCATTCCCTCTCATTATTACATAAAATAAAATAAATAACATTATATAATTACGTATGCCTACATACGTATATATATATATATGTATAAGTATAATATGTAGTTTGGATGACAATACTATAATTTCGTATCTTGGAGCTGATCTGATCTTCTTTCAGGCTTATATGATTCGTTTTGACGAGCCCAACATATTGCCCTTCATGTCGAGGGTCTAATGTTGAAGCTAGGAGGTGGAAAGTGGAACTTATTCTGAACTTGGTTTGATTGATTTTAACAATGACGATTTGGAGAGCTTTTACTAATTCATTAATATTAAAACTACTTTCGTAAAATTATTTTGGATAGGTCTACCTAGTTGCTCCTAGACGTATGGCTTAAAAATTCCATCTAGAGGAAAAAAAAAATTTTTTTTTTAAGAAAACTTCGAATTAACCCTCTTTCAATTGAGTTTCCTCAAAATCTACGAATTAAAAAATTCAAATCCTAGCAATAACATTGATATTACTTTATATTTTATTTACAGCAGCAACAAAACACAGCCTTCCGTCGAACCACCCCAAGGACTAGCGAGAACCGAAATTATAGGACATTTCCTTCACCCTCCGTCGCCTATTTGCAAGGGAGAGGAAGACAATGCTATGAAAAGTCACGCTTTCTGATTTTAATTTGATAAATACATCAGGGAACTTACAATGTGACCGAGGTTTAGTATGTTTTTTATGGTTGTCAAGCTAGGAGTTCGACTTTAGCTCACATTATAGTGACTGTGTGGTCGAAGATAGTTAAAAAAACACCTATGATTATACCCATAACATTGACGTATGTCAAAGAAAGAAAAAAGAAAAGTCAAAGAATATAATATACGTTGTATTTTTTGACTGCAAAAGCTAAAAATCTATCGACGTAAAAATTTACATTGTAACGTGTTGCATCTGTCGTAGGTATTTTTCATGACCCATATCAACGGTCCGACCGTATATACATACCTACACACAGGCAAAAGTTTAGCCTCAAAACATCTGTGGATTTGTGTCAACAGCCTTTATCGAAAACCAAACAGTAAAATAGAGATTGTATTTCGATAGCGAAGTCACAAACGGGCACAACGCGGACGCATTAAAATTTTAACGTCTATTTCAGCCATTTACAGCTTTGAGAATTTAATGACGTACCAACATTAAAGACGTGAACTAAAACAGATGACGCTGATGATATTGGATGATTTTATCTTTTGACGATGCCGTGCGGACTACGGTGCCAAAACTTTAATAAATGAGTTAAGTACCTACTTAGTGCTATCGACTTCTTGGCGGAGATATTAGCGGTAAGATTACATTTTTAACTCATTCTAAAACACAACACGAGCAGTCAGACACAGTTGTAGCTATAGGACAATCTGTGGCATCTGATTATGAAAAGATCGGCGGTAAAACCGAGTTTCATAATGCGAAGCAATATTTAGCGGGCGCTATTTCGATCGCGGTTGCAAATTCGAATGTCAATGGCACGTTAGACGAGTTCACGCGAAGATAAACAAATTTGTAAAGTTGATTGAACCCGGGACGCGAAACACGGGAAACCTGGGACCACTCATTATTTTGCATAACAGGGCCTCATTTAATGTACCTATTATCTTCACTTATAGTCCAGTCATATATGGGATCTCACCTCGGAATGAGAGATAATAACCTTTATTTTGGCATTCTAAAAGTTGTCTCAAAAGTCGTATAAAATTTCGTGTCTGCATCTTAAGTTATTCAAGATGAAAGGTCACAACAATCTTTTTTTTTTTGCATATATATTTTGATTTTTATAGCTCCAATGATGTTGACAATTTTAACAAAAATTAATTTTAGATTAATTAAAGATTACGATAACTAAGGTATATCGTTAGATTCGTCTCAATAACCCAAGTTTAATCTTCGTCTTTAAATTTCCAGCCACTACCAAATTATGTTATATCGCCACTTCGTCGAATCCCAGGTTGTCTTACACAACATATGCCGACTGGTCACCACTCTAGAACAGGTCTACCCCAATGGTAATCGGTTCTGCGACAGATAAGTCCAGGCCACCGCCACTACATCTTGCCAATACGCTGAGCTATGTCAGCGACTTGAAATTTTCTGGCGAATCACTTCGTTACAGATACGATCCCTTAAAGAAATGCAAAGGATAGCTCGCCAAGCATCTATAAACTTTAAAAATAAAGGGTTTTTTTTTAAATTATAGTTAATATAAAAATAAAAAAAAATCTAACGCACGTACAGCTTTCGCATAAACATCGCTAATCTAATCGTAGTACTTCAGGTACTTCAGAGGTGAGCAACCATAGAAAAATACGTCACTTATACCATCTCTGTATGTGCTCGGAATAATGAGAATAATAACTATTTTATAATTTCAGTACAAGTCTAAAGCTTAATCTCACTCGTTTCAAAATTACCTATTCGAATTTACCTACTTAGTTTCATAAATTAACTCATCAGCTGATAACCCTGGCACTACGCAGTTCAAAATCCATTTTGACATGGAGCCAATCTCGCAGACATTGTTTTAATTCAACAAACCCGCGCTTTGACTGAATAAATCTCACGCTTCGCGAAATTTTAGGCATCTGTAGGTTAAAGAAAATCTTTGCGTTTTTTTTTTCTTGCAGACAACGTGGAGTGTTTATTAAACTGAATGCACGTACTTCTAATCTAATAAATGTATTTAAAAGCGCGTAGTCACTTCGTTATTTGATTTTATGCTAAAATGGGAGATTGATAAGACAATGTTATACCTACTTAGGTAACAATAAGTCTACATTTTTAAACATTTATGTAACTTTTATTTCTTTTCTAATTGATACAGATCAATTTAGACAATATTGTTGAACTTTTTTTTTCTAGGGATGCATATTTATTTTCATCCGCGGGACTGGCTAGAAATCATACCTACTAGTGGTTAAATTATGCTACCTGCGCCAGAACCTTCAGTTATGTACCACAGCTGTCCAAAGCACGGTCCGCAAACACGATGCAGCCCGTGGCTTGTTTATTTTTTGCGGCGTATTATTGATTTACCGCAGATAATATGAAAATTTTACATTTACAATTCCTTTAAAGTACACCATTATTATATTTTTTAATTATTGCTATTATAAGAATAAATAATTAAATATAGAAAAAGAACTTGGTAATGAAGAATTATTAATAAAATTAAATATAACAATGGTATCTTACTATTGATGTGGTTTTGACACAGTTTAAACACATATTTGTGGGTTTGGCTATGGCTCTTTAAAAATCAGTTCAGTTCAAAAACAACAGTACAAACACAAATCTTGCCTACGTTATTGAGAAAGCAGTTTGGACATATTGTTATTATCCTAGAGATTGTTTAATGACATGACGTAGAGTTCTTTGTTCCTCGGCAGGTCCTCAGATCTGTGATCTATTATTAGACGCGCTAATATTCCTTTGTGACCTTTGTTCGCTGCATGACGGGCAAGCAATGCAAAGGACGTACGACCTCTCAAATAAACATTAATCGAATAACAGTCAATCACGGCTAATTCTCACGACACCAATTCGTCGGGCTGTGGTGATGAAGCAAAAACAGCTTAATGGCTGACTTTGCACTAATAAGTCTGTTTACAGCATTGCAATCAATCAACCTCAGTTGTAAATTAGACTACCTACACAAAATATTCAGGATTTAATCACCACGAGGGACATAAAATCTAATTATACGAAGTAGACAATCTAGCCACTTACGGATTAACATATTGAATTACTAATTCTGGTTACATGCATTTACTGAGAAAATACACAATATTCTTAATAGTTAAATTCTGAACATAAATATATTATAGTTAAAAGTAAGGTTTTAATAAACAGTCAAAAATTTATAGTAATTAAACTAAACTACGAAAGTAATTAGATACAACATTTGATTGGTTACTTATTTTATAAATTACTAGATAGCGGCCACGACTTCGCCCGCGTGGAATTAAGAATCGGCTCCAGAGAAAAATGAGACATGTGTAAGTGACAAAAGAGCGATAGTTTTATCTCTCATGAAACTTGCGCTATTTAATTACCTAGATTATATGAAGGATACCGTTTATTCCGAAATAATGTTCCATAAAACACATCTGTTCATATTATGAATAAAAAAAATAAAAAATAAAGTTCGTTTTTTTTATAATCCCAGAGGAACCTAACATTTTTACTAATATAAAAAGTATCGTAGGTATATGATAATTCAGGTAATAAACTATTTGTGTGCCAAATGTCATCCAAATCTTTTAAGCCGATTTTGCTTGATTGAGTAACAAACATCTAAACATACAAACTCTAAAATTTATAATATTAGTAGGGTTAATTTCTAAACCACATTGAATTTTTGGGCTAAATTTTATATGTGTAAGTACAAAGCTTCCGCTGTTATCAGACTAGTCTTAGATTTAACTAGGTATATATCTACGTAACAATTCGTTACGTGAAAAATTATTGTGATTCTTATTCTTAATCTCATTGCTGCTAAGCTTTAGCCGATAGAAAAAGGATTTCACTTCTCTAACAATAGGTACAAGTAAAGGAAACGGCCTTCAAGATTAGGCAATGAACAATGGCAGTATGATTACAACGTGTTAAAGCGAACGAAAATAGGACGAAAATGAATACTTAAAAACAATAGTTCGTAAATCAAGATTTTATCTACCATGGAACTACATCCAAATACGAATCTACGCTATCAAGTACCTATACATATATTATAATAAAAAGACAATTCCTGATAGTAAAATGTTGTCTTAAATTTACAATAAAATATCAAATAATTCTGCGTTGATTAATATCAAATTATTAGCTCAACGCGAGTTCCGTTAGAAATAAGAAACAGATTTAGGCAAAACGAATTTTGTTAGACATAAGATCATAATAGAGCAGTAGACACTCATGTCAACATTCCGATGCCATCAGGTTCTTATAATACTGGTTCCGCCCGACTGGCTAGTGAGCGCATTATCTAACCTAGAAATCGAACAATTAAATTATGTCAACGCACATAATATACGACGTACGCACGATAAGCGGCGAGCAATAGGCCAGCATCTCTTATACGTGCATCACGACCTGCTTATAACGGTAACCAGGCAAGCTGCACTGCCTTAGAGCTCTTAGTTTTGACAAGTCAAAAATAAAATTTAAGTAGATATACCTACTTACAATTTAATATGAAAACTGGCGTGGTTTTTACACATTTTTGTTTTACTAATACGGGATTACCCATGTTAGATTAGGTCGAATACTTCCAACTATAGTTTTACTATCTCATCCGATGTCCTTTTTCGAGGAGTCAAAGCAGAAACACGCGACTGCACCACACACGACTAAATACTCTTACTTCAGCGACAATTTTGTTCTATTTTTAACCGACTTCAAAAAGGAGGAGGTTTTCAACTTGATTGGTATTTTTTTTTTTATAATTACGACGACTTCATGTTTGCTCCAGATCAAAGTCTGTACTGTACTTTGTGATCGTGATTAAATATGCCGAATCTGGATTTGCGAGGTCACATTTTATGCTTACATATTGGTGTTGAGACAACTTTGAACTGTATTTTTTTTTTTCTTATGATTGGCAGGCTAGGTGTTTGACCACAGATCGCCTGATGTTAAATGACGATGTTGTCGAAGATAGTCAGCACACCTAGCCTGCCATGGAACTGGCTCTAAAGTGTTAAAAACACACCGTTAGGTGCTTGGCGAGTTTTTCAACTCGGCTGGCTAGTTACTGCCCAGCTAGCCAGCCAAGTACTAGGGAGTACCCTACCGCCACGCCATAGTTTTCTCACGATGTTTTTCTTCATCGGCAGCTCAAGCTCATTGTTGGGGTTTGGACCCATTTCCTTTGGCGTGTGAACTGACCGCGCTAGCCACTGAGCTAATTTGATCTGTTCATAAGTAAAAACCCGTTTTTGCGCGATTAAAAATAAGTAGGTAATAGATAGTGCAAGAAATAACTCGCCAAATCAGGTGTTTTCATAAACGGTGATATGGTTTACATTTTGTAATCTGCCTCCAGGTACATGAAAATAAAAACCTATAGAGTTTACCTAATTCCAGATTTTTGGAAAGTTAACGTTTTCGTAAGTAGGTATACCTATTGTCCTGAGATTTTGATACATTAATAAAGAACTGAAATGAGTACCTCGCTGCTATTTTCTAAAAGTAATTGATCAACGTTGACCAACGTGCTTCATACTGATTGATCATAAGTTTTCAACAAACGGTCGAGATCGAAGCGAAGGAGCGAGCCATCCGCGCCCACAAGGTCGTCGGTGATCGAACTGTACTCTCCGTTCGCCGTTATCTCTGACGACCGGCCTGTCTACAACCTTGCGCTACACCAAAACTAGATTATTGTAACCTATCACCTTAATAGAATCAGACGATTCGGCTGATACGACTGAGTCCTTCGCACTCATCAGGAATCTCAAATATGCAAGACACGTAGTACATACATCGTAGTTTACGCTGCCGACGTTTGTATTCAAACAATTACAGTTTGCTTGCAACACCTCGTAACCAGAGTGAATAAATATATATACCTACATAATTATATTGGAGGATATTTTACACAATGCCATATAGCCCCAAACTAAACAAAGCCTGAACAAGATAAGTGATATAAGAATAACAATTTATGTATGTGTATACTTAGTTGTTTTTTTCTTAATTCATCTACATAATGTTCGTCATATAAGTCTTTGTCCTGGGTGGGAATTCGGATGTCGGGAATAAAACATGTGAACAAAAACTGTCGTAATTGTCCGACGGACGCAATTGTCGGCCCCCAGCAGGTTACTGGTTGACTTTGGTCAAGCTTTCTTGACCTAGGTAAGTGTTCAATGCTAGTAGATAAGCGCGAATGAATTGCGTCAGTCCTGGACTATACAACAAAGCTGATAAAACAAAGTCACTAAACCGGCGTTGATAAAAATGTAACAGCTGTAAAGAATAATAAGCATGCGTGTAAAAGAAAAACATGATAACAAATCTCGATTGGGCAGGTAACGAGATATTTTGAAACCAAACGGCACGGTTCCGTCAGGTAGATGTCGGGATGGAAATATTACGGCCCGAAGCACGACGGGGGCTGCAGCAATTATTATGAGAACATGCAAGCAAGACAGGTAAATTTAGTGAAAGCAACGCGGAGAAGGAATCAAGTTGTGTACCGTTAACAAAAATTGCGTTTTTTTTTGTGGGTTATATCCTTTTTTCAGACTATAGCGATTCTTTTACTACACAATAGGCACTATTTTTTTTTTTTTATTTAAATATCGGGAACGTAGCCCCGTACTGATGGATCCAGTTTTTTAACAAGAGCCGGCGCAAATTAGACACGGCCAGCAGGGTGGAGACTGGGCGCGCAGCCCGGCCCAGCCTCGATCAATGGGCCCACACCCTTGTAATTAAATTACTTAGTGTACAGCTCCGTCATTACTAGTTTGTTTAAATGCTGCACGTCGTATTACTACCGGCCTGTCGATGTTGTTATTATAAGAAGGCAGGTGATAAATCGAGATCATTTAAAACGGCATTTCGTTGAGTGTTTGCAGTAGTTTGCAGTGCACTTTCGCTGAGAACTGAAGTGAGAATAACCTCATAACGGTATCCTTATCGATTCGGAGAAATCGGATCGTAGTCAGCCAACAACTTTTATAAAGTTAACGATCGCAAATTTCAACTGCTACAGGATTACCTACTACTGCAAAATGTTTTTGGGTTTTCACATCAGCAATTTAATTTTTTGTTCAATGATTTATCATTTGAGTCTAATTAATTCATACAGTGAAGGCATTTACTTGCCGAAATACAACATACGTATAATTTCGTTGTTCTACTTGGAAGATACCTACAGTTTGTGTATGTCAATGATATACCTACAATCTACATATAAATAAACGATTACAATTGTTTATCTGCCACATTTGAGACTCTTAGTCACAATTTATTGCTTAGAACAAAATAGGTACAAGATAAGTTAAAAGTTTATTCATTTCAAATGTAGGCACTAAAAATGTGATTAAAACGTTTGCTTCCATTTTAATACCTAAATCGGAGTCAAGTGTTTATTCTATGGGCTAAACGATAGATTTGTTAAGCATAAATGTCAAATCGAAACTTAAATGTAACGTTAGCGTATCAGAATGAAGATAGTACGCATTGTAAAGCGTAAGTGCTTATGGTTTCACAGCTTTCTACGTCGCAGGTTATTCTTAGCATAAAGATTATGACAATGGCCGCACTCGTCATCAGGGTATGATGAAAGTCATTTCATGCGAGATGAACAACCGCAGTGAAATCGCATTGTCTGAGAGTATTCTAGTCTTTGTCGAGTTAAAATACGAATACAAACAAAGGAATTCAAAATTTTAAGAAGCCAAGCTCGAAATAAATTAAAGCGCCAGGAGTATCTTCGTAAAATGTTCATGTTCAGATGTCCTTATTTACATTCAACGGACGAGTATAGTAGGAAGGAGGGCCGACGGGAGCAGGCAGACTACGGACCGGGTAGGGTTCTCGAGCGGCGATCGGCGCGGTCTCGGAATAATCAGGCGCTCCCCTCGTCGCGGTCGTTCACACACAATCGACACAGCGCCATGCATGAGGGCCCTACCTACGCACGACTCTGCACAAAGCATCCACCCATACTCAACCGCTACCCTCGCTGCACAAGCGTTGCACTACTTTAAAACTACGGCAGTATCTCCGTCCCAAACTAACTCTTAACTCCCACTTTTAGAGCTCACTGTCCCAAACCACGAATGATAAGCGCACGTTGCATTCATTTTTATAGCAGAAAGCCGACCGGTCGTGTCAAAGGGAGGGCAAAGCCGATGTAATAAAGCTGAAAATGGTTTGCTTTAGTGCTGCGATCGACGGACGCATGTGCATTCGATCGCGGGGCGTATGAATAATGAAAAGCACTCTTATGCCAAACGCTGTGGACTGAATCGACTTCGGCAGGGTGTCAACGCCACGTGTTTAGAGAAAACAACTGGCGCAGATTAGATCGGCGAACTGGCCAACTTTAGCGCACATGTGAACTTTTCCAAAGCTACCCGTTATTTCGCTATTCTAAAAGAGTAAAACGTTTGGGGACTCGGTTATAAAAGAGGGAGCGCGTCATTGCAATAAAACCGATAGAAACCGTTAAAAATTAAGTAAAAGAGACGTTGTAATGGTATCGGCCTTTCGCTTGACTTAACGAGATCGTGTTCAGAGGCTGTAAAACTGAGCATTCGGAGCGTCGTGTCGCATGGAGTCTGACAATAATTGCTTGGTGCTTTACTTATCGCGGAGCTCTTAGGTGTCGATTGCTAACTATCCAGAATAACGTCCAGTTACCTCATGTATTGCCAACTGCGAGCACTTTACTTTAGGATATTATTCAAATGGCTATTACAGTTTCAATTGTTCAGAGTGAAAAATATGGATGGAATGTTATGTTGGTAGTGTAGATAGTACAACCGTTACTCGTAATCCAAAATTTAACTAAGTTACTTAGGTACTTATAAATAAAATCCTTAGCCTTCCTTAATACCTACTGATGTAAGTTTTATGTTTAGTTTTTTTTTTTCTATCTGTATTGTGTCGAGTAAATGTGTGTAAAAGCTGAGCTACCTTAAATATGTCCATATGTTTAAAGTATGATTAGCTTTCGATACCATTCAATACAACATTACTCAATAAGTCAGTACAAATAAAATATGAGACTTCAAATACATGAGCATCAAACTTATGTCTTTAAAATCTTATAAATCAAGGTATAATGCAGTAGGCTATAAAAAGCTCAGGAGCTATTGTTTTGTGAAATATGATTGTTCACAAAGCTGGTAGTTCACGGAAGTCCTGGTAACAATGAGCCACTTCTAGTTTTCATAAAGGAACAAAGATCAGTGGATTTAGGTACATAGTTCTAGCTACCACAATTTAAAAATATAACGCTGAGTTAGCAATGAGGTTTTACCTATAGTACATTGTTGCGAGTTGTATTTATGTCACCAAAGGAATCCATTTCGTTATTGCTTATTACCTTTGCATTGGTCTAAAAATTTACTAATAGTGTTAGTTTAAAATGGTCATTCATTGTTTTGGTGTTAACTTGTAGAAATTTTTATCAATAAGTTGGGCTAAAATATTCTTCATCGTCATCTTTTTTAGCCATGCATTGCTCACTGCTGCTCGCTTTTTGTACGCCACTCATCCCAGTCCTGCACTAATCTTATCCAGGTTCGACCTCCAATAAAATAATTACAAATATATGATTCACTTACAAGTAGAGTGACAACATAAACCTTGTAGGGCTTCATATGCTTATTTAGGTATTTAATAATAAAAAATTTTTTTTTTTATAGGTAGGTACTTATTTGACATAGCTAATGAGACCATAGCTAGTCTTTTTAGTGTAGAAAAGAATGTAGCTGCTAATATATACAAGTATACTATGATAATAACTAAAAAGAAAGAAATATTAAGTACTTACAAAATGTCATCTATCGTTTGCCTCAACAATTACAGCTGTCAGAGTGCAAATGATGTCCATTGGTAAGCATATAACTTGAGAATGGCTAACAGATTTAGTTGTTTTTTTAATTTAATGGTTGTGATGCTTCTAATGATGTTTATATACATGTAAGAGTAAAGGCTAAGCTGTTCCGCACAGATAACAAAGTATCAGACATTTAGTTAATAAAAAATATAATGATGAAAACTTTTTAGCTTTAAATAGTATCACTGTGCGAATGCCAAGTCCATCGCATTACAGGGCACAAAGGAAATACATATTCCTAATAATGAATACATGTAATAGTGTGTACAGGCACTAAGTTTGACATTTTTGGGTCCTAATCAGGCTTCTACTTATGCTACACAAGACCAAAACTTGCATGATGGCAACCCACATTTTTATAAAACCGAAAAGGAAGTAAGTTGATTGTATACCTATTTAACAAAAAATATTGTATTCGATACAGATACCCCTAAATTTTATAATCAATATAATTTTTATCCTCTAAAATAAAATTCACATTCTGAATTGCAATTGTAATAGGTAACTAACATACAGATCTCTTTTAACAAAAACTTTTGTTTAAGCAAAGTGGTTTTAGAGACTTGAAAAAAACGGTTTTTAATCTTTTTTGGCTTTGGATATACCTAATTCTGTTTGACAATAACTTCCAAGCATATCTAACTATCACTATAACTATCATTGTTTTTTTTTGTGAAGTTTTGTAATTGTTTGCAGTGCTAACAAAACTGGATGCTCGGACATGAGAATTGTTTAATGGATTGTGTAGAATTGTAGATAATGGTTCCGGATTTCTGTTCAGTATCATGGACAATTACTATAAACATATCCTTAACAACAAATATGTTTTTTGTTTGTAGGTACTTTAATAAAAAGCAAAAAATAATTGAATATTATTTTTGGTACTTTTCAAGGGCTTAGTAGGCACACCCAGTTATTTCTCTGCTATTATTACAGTCATTAATTTTAAGTAAAACAGTGATGCATTAGTCTTTAGAAGTTTAACAAATATCTACCCTTTTGAACCACTTTCAAAATTAAAAAGACGGGTATTTGCCAAGAATTGGTTGCTATGGTAAACTACCTACATAGCTAAATGAAAGGTGGGCATGGATGTCAAAAAGCTACAATGATCTTCATTTTAGAATGTTTATATCCAGTTGTAGGTTAGGAGGAGTATTTACAAAAATGAGTACTCACCAGACAACACCGAAGGCGCCGTAGCCGATGGGGCGGTCAGGCTGCACGTCGGTGGGGATGGCCGGCGCTTGGTAGTAGGGCGCCGCCGCCGCCAGGATGGCTCCCTGGGGCGCGCTCTGCGTACCCTGCATCAGCGACATCGACACACTCATGGAGACGCGAGAGTGCCGCGCGGGGCCGCTTACAGCCGCCATCCAACCGCTCGCCGGCGAGTCGTCACCGCAGACTCGACGGCATCACACTCCGCCGATAGCCTCCACTCCTCCACTCCTCGATCACCACTCTCCCGATGGGCACACGACAATATCACCGGTTACTTCTTTATTATTCATGCTCGAACGACTATGCGGGGATCACTGAACAACACTAGGAACGCCGGGATACCAATCATCGATTGTACAGGTTACTTTGTTTATAGTTTACGACTTTGGAACCGAACTGTTTGCGTGTTATTTTCTTTGGTCTCCGTTTCTTCCTGGACAAAGGATAAGACCGTAAATTCGCGACAGCAAAACACGCAAACATCCACTCGTAACAAAAATCGAGCGACACTGGCGGGTAGCGGGCGGCGGGCAGGTCGCGGGCAGCGGCAGGGGGCCGGGGCCAGGGAGGCAGGGCAAGCGAACAAGTGCTGCCAGCTCTAGTTTAATATTATTAGCCAAGGTGGCTCTTTTTCATAAAAGATAAGCTAAGCTAAAACATTATAATATAGTACTTAGTGATAATTATATTTTCTGCTAATCATGTTACGTCTAAATATTTTTTTGTTGGTGCTAAATTTTCCCGAGTGTTATAGTAAATAATGAAACGGAACGCTCACCTGATGGTAAGAGACAACGTATGACTATTACAGAACTTAAAATCTAGGGCATCAATGCTTTGGTGCTCATTTCTTTCTAACATTCTATGATTAATCTCAGTGGCCCTATAATTTCGACCTTATAAACCGGAACACTGTATCGTCCATTCAGTATTAACATTTTATTAATTTGCACATGATCAGTATATTCTTTAATGTCTTGACTTGTCAACGTTGCTAGAGTATACTACCGGAAATGTTGACAACCAAATACATAAAAATTACAAATTCACTTTGATAATAACCTGCGTTATTTAATTAACCTACAATAATAAGTTTGTAAGAAGTTGATCAGTGTTCGAAACGGCAGTAAGGTAACCATAGAAAGGTACAAACATGTTATTAGAATTTTAAATCTCAAATAGCCAGATGTAACTTATCAGTAGTAGCTCTGGCAACTCCGGGAACTTTGAGATGCGGAGTAATTTTTTTAAACTTTGGCTTCACGTTCTCAACTCTACTGTATTTTGCTTTTAATCTTTTTAGACATTATTTTATAATCTGAATAATATAATTATAACAATTTAGACTTTGCTTTCAGGTGCCAGGTTAGGTGCTTGACTACAGCTCATCTGATGTTAAGTGACGTTGTGGTTGAAAATAACAAACCCGTGAGGCTTCAAGAACACACCAGTAGGTCCTTGGCAGCTAATTATTAAAAATAGGCAGTAGCTGGCCCAGTCCTGTATTGGAAAGTACATACCCTACTACCAGTTCCCTCAGAGTGTTTTCCTTTTCCGGCTGCAAATGAAGCTTATTGCTGGGATTTCAACCCACGCCTTCCGGTGCGTGATCCGATCGTGCTAAACGCTGAGCTACCACTGCTACAAAATTCCCATTATTGCTATTACACTGTTATAATGTGAAAATATCAACTATCCTAAGTTTGCCTATCGGTATGGCATACCAACGCTCGACGATGCTAAGGTTACCAAAGACTTACGCTAGCAACAACAAGCTGCTGCCCTTTCTTAGGGCAGTACCGGATTTTTTGTATATCCACCTAATTATGAGTAAGTAACTGCACCGTAATCAGTTGATCACGGTTATAAGACCACAATGATCTTTAGGCACTACCACACAAAGCTTAAAATTATGAGTAACTGCACCGTGATCGGTTGATCACGCACAAGAGGCAGTTCAAGTTCTGGAGGCATCAGCTACCACACAAATAATTCTCTTAATTACGAGTAGGTTACTGCAATTTGCCGTGGTGGTACCGGCGTAAGAATTGTACCCCACCCTCTCTACCCGTGGTTGCCGTAGGAGTCGGCTAAGGGATGTAATCCGGAAGATGGGCAGCAGCGTCTTCCTTGAACAATCACACGCAACTGCGCTCGCCAACCCGCCTGCCAAGCGTGCCGAGTATTGGCAAAACCCCCTCCAGGGGGAGGCCTATGTCCAGCAGTGGACGTCCTATGGCTGATGATGTGATGTGATGTGAACTGCACTGCGATCAGTTGATCACGCACAAGAGGTGGTTCAAAGATTTGGTGAACATATGTAAGGAAATGGCTTCTTTTTCTAATTTTCTTTAACTTTTTTCGCTCTTTATCTAATCTAATACCTTTAAACGAGCAATTCTTGTATATAAGTATATAATATAACTCAAAACTGATGGTTCTGGAATAAATTTCTAGGAAAGCCCCTACATGCACTAAACTATTGTATATTTAGCTTTATATGTAGGACTGTAGGTATACACATACATATTGGAATGAAGAGTAAATCATCACTTGAATTTGATTTGGCCTACTTTTCTTATACATACACTACTAAATAAAGTTGATATCGTTAACAAAATTAGCCTATTTGCTGCACCAGACTTTGCGGGATGGGTGACAAGATGACTTGGTCGAATTTTCCAAAAGCTACCCAGCCCACGATGACACAGAACAAAGTGTCGGACGCCCTGAGACTGGACGGAGTGACAATATACATAGGACAGCCGACAGTGGCTGGAATGGCCATGTCCACCAATTACTATTGAAATAAGTACCATCGAATGTCTCAAGTTATAAGTGCGAAAGCTGCGATACCTTAGACTATTTTGCTACTTAGTTTTCGGTACTGCTGTACCTAATGGTCATGGATATGAGACGTCTCTTACCATCAGGTGAATAGAATCATTACGGTAGAAAAAAAAAAAATTACGCGCTCGTATGATATCAGCCAAAATTGAATTTTTACGGTATACAAAAATGTACCGACTACTGCATACAGTCGACTCATGCGCCTCTCTACAGAATATCATATTTGTGGCTAATATTTATTTGACACTATACTTACATACCTACCTATGTAGATTATTTTTATGTCAGACAGGCTAGGTATTTGGCCACAACTCACCTGATGTTAAAAGATTCGTCGTCTCATGTATTCTCCAAGATACAATCCAAGTTCCCTGGGAGATGTAAAAACTTCAATTTGCCGACCTACTCAAATTAGTTTTATGGTTGACACGCTACATGTTTGACCACAGCTCACCTGATATTAAGTCACCATGTGATTAAAGATGATTAACACACCTAGCCTAAAATGGGAATACGCTATCAAGTGAGGCTTCCGGAACACGCCGTTAGGTGCTTGACTGCAAGTTTACAATTGGAAGACAGACTTGAACACTAGAAAGTACACTACCATCATGATAGGGGTTCCTCACGATGTTTTTCTTCACCGGCAGCTCAAGCTCAATGTTGGCATTTGAACCCACGTCCTTCGGCATGTAAACCGACCGCGCTAACCACAAAGCTATCATCGCTACATAAAAATAAAACTCCGATATTTTACAATATCAATTATATTTATCACAGAGAATCACATTGTGTTAAACAACATTACGTGGCTAGTACAAAATATTACTTCTTACAATGATGATGTATATTGCGTACATATAAAAACTTTAAGGAAAAAATAAATTAGTAAATATACGTTTAAACTACTAACGATAAACATTCAGTCCTAAATATAGGGCGCAACAAAATATGATTAAGAACTTGAAAAAGACTTGCAAAACATATTATATAGCCCGATATAAATTGTACTAAAATAACAAAAAAAATAATCTATAATAGAATATTGTACACAATAAACGATTGACAATATTAATACAACACGGAGCGACGCCCTTCAAATACTTACGATTGATTTCGTAATAATGAAAACATTAATTTTTCACGTTATTACTATATTGAAATCACTCTGAAGAATAAGGTACAAACACTTATAGCAAAACTAACCTAACAGAGAAGATTAATGTTTGATTTTACTTTACGTACCCTTAATTTTAATTAAATACAACAAATAATCCTACAGACATGACTTTAAAATTTATACGTCGATAAAAAACGATGTAATACAATATTTCGAGTAGTAATATATAAAATCATAACGCTACTCACAAATAACCAGCAACATCCAGACTACGTAAAATACGCAATAAGTTAAAGCTTCTGATCAAAGTTTACGTAACAGGCTCTATTTTCGTTTTATTTATGCGGGTTTACTCACTTTTATTCCAGTGGCCTTCTTCAAGGAGTTAAAGTAGAGAACAACACGCGGGCCTCGTCTTGCTTCGCACTACCAAAAACATGACGAAACGAGTTAAGATGAGGCCGATCGAAACTATAGTCGTTATATGCGTCGTATTAAAACGTGGCTAATCCCACTATTATTAAAACTAAAATTTGTTAAACAACAGTTTTCGTAGTAAAACAGTTAATACTAGATTTACAATATTTTTTCTTCAATCTCAACCCAACCGAGTAATCTAAATTCGTAATCACCAAGGATTAGGTTGTTGCATCGATTGTGAGCATTCATGCTCATAAATAATTGAAGGCTTCTTGCGGCGGCGTCGTGTGTAGGGGCGCTCTCTTCCCTCAGTTATGGTTGAGGAGGGCGATGGCTGGCACATGCGTCATACTCGTGATCGGGTGCTGTTATATATAAGCTTGCAGGTATACACACAAACCAGTACTTTAACCTTCGATTAAACTACTATTATTTATTATTTATTAGAGTGGAGACCACGGACCGGCAAGCGCAGCGTAGGACGTCCACCCACAAGGTGGACAGACGACCTAATAAAGACCGCAGGAACGCGCTGGATGCGAGCCGCTTCCAACCGGTCTTTATGGAAGTCAATGGGGGAGGCCTATGTCCAGCAGTACACGTCATGCGGCTGATGATGATGATGATGAGATTAAACTAGCTTTCCTCTACCCGGATTGTTTCAGGTAAAAAAACATTGTGTAGTTATTAAGTTGACAAAGGACACGGACCCCAGAGTATGGGAAGAAGAAATAAATTTAAAAAATCGATATTTATGAAGTGACATCCGATTGATTTCACTTTCTACGTATGAATCACTAACCAATGGAATTTGCTTGCTGTCCGAGTGGGTCTTTTTATTTTTTCCATATGTTACAGGCTAGGTGTTTGACCACTTCTCATCCGATGTTAAGTGACGGTTTTGTCGAAGACGGTAAGCCATCCAGACTGGAATGAAACTGGCTCTAAAGTAAGGTTAAGAGCGCTCGTAGATAATGTATAGTTTTATAATCTACCGCATTATTGTCTATATACACATACTTATTTTGGACAGGTTTACAATATTTTTGATTATAATTATGTATATTCATAAACACACATCTACACGTTATGTATAATTCGTATCAATTTAGGCTTTTTTAGTAATACAAATACACCAATTCATACTAAGATAGTCTTAATGAAGTTGTATGCCGGGTGTGGGGCGTCTTCGTGAATCAAAATATATTATATTTTCACTAAATATACAGTAACGCACGCCAGTCTGTTAAGACAACTCGAGATCGTGTAATTTAAATAAACACAATTTTGGAAAAATTGAAAATAATATATACACATTTGATAAGCGAATGTATAAAAATAAAATACCAATAACAATCTTTGTTCTCGTTTATGAGAGCATCTTAAGTGTACTTTTAAATTCTGATCTTTGGAGCTCTAGACGAATTGTTTTTTCTCGTAACTATCGAGTATTTTCATTTTGCTCTAATATTCTTTGGGACGTATTTCAAAATCTCAGGGAAACATGTTCAATCGACTGTCAGTCTTGGCATTATATTTCATTAAGTTAACAATGCCATTTTATTACTTTTTTTTTGTAATGCCTGACAGGCTAGTTGTTTGACCACAGCTCACCTGATATTAAGTGGCGATGTGGTCGAAGATAGTAAACACACCTAGCCTGGAATGGAACTGGCTCTCAAGCAACGCTAACCACACCGTTAGGTGTTTGGCGGCAGACTTTCAATTTTAGGATGGTAGCTAGCCAGCCAAGTACTTACTAGAAAGTAAATTCCATGCTATTTTTGGTATCATACTTTGTGCCACCATCCAGTGTCGAGTATTTCGATATTTTCTCCTGTCTCACGATAATACCAAGTCTTTATACGGAAGTCATAGTTAAAAGTCTTAAAAAGTCCAGGTGATGCTCCAGTATAAAGTAACTTTCCTAAAATGTTCTACGGAGTGTTGGAAACGATACAAAAATACATGTTTTACCACACTGTACCATTACCCATAAATATGCGTAGAATTCGGCACGTTATGATTAAAACAGCGCCATTCTTAAACGTAAACGCTCGAAAAACACAAGTTTAAGTATTAGTATATAATACAAAGCAGCGACATGATTTTTCCGCGTTCCCGCTTAAATTTAACAATACCTTTTAAGATTATTTTCTTTTTTTTCTTGGCATCGCACTCTAAAGGTCGAGTCGCCGCATTAAAATTATTTTCCAAAAACTTGTGTCTTCTCCGAGTGTTTATGTATAAAAAATAGTGGTGTTTATAAGCGACAAGAGAAAGTGGTATTATGTTGTTTTTAAATTTGTGTCGCTTCCGAAACTCATTTGAAACTTGTAGTAAAGTCGCCATGCTAGGGCATAACCAACCTTAATTTATGTGACGTAGATTTATTTTACTAGTATTATCATTAAAACACGTACATGACACTGGCAAATGCACAAAGTGCGACGCCAAAAATAAAGAAGAAATATGGCTCAATAAGAACCTTTTACTGAACATATTTAGTCAGAGGAACATTTCCGATGGTAGAGACGGCGCTGACGATCAGTACTGACTGACGCATTGGTTTTCGTTCTGTTTACTTAAATCACAAAATAAAATTAATTGAATTCCTATTACATACCACGGTATTAAGCCTGACCCCTGAATTAGGGAAGTGTAATAAGTTTCATTACACCTAGGTAGGTACTTTTAATTAACACAGGGTTATAAGTTTAGGGAATATACTAAACCGAAAGGACGTCATTATCAACAACTATAAGCACAATTTGGTAATCACACAAAAACAAATTTGCTGTTATTATATTTAGTTAAGAATCAGTAAACTTTTCAGAGGCCCATAGTGAACTTTCATAACGACGAGTACAATGACCCCCTTCTGGCTTAATACACCAGCTTAAAGCCCTGTATGTTCTATTCCAGGCTAGGAGTGCTTTACCATCTTCGACCACACCATCACTTAACATCAGATGAGTTGTGGTCAAACACCTAGCCTGTCAGAAAAAAAAAAAAAAAAAAAAAAAAAAAAAAAAAAAAAAAAAAAATTAGAAAGTGACTAAGCCCATCCTGAATACAACCGCTTTACGCGAACTCGTAAGACGTGGTTTCGCTTTAACGCTATTTTAAAATTTCACGTTAAAATACTTACGCGGAAGTACTTCAGTACCATGCATGTATATTGTTTTAGTCAATTAAAGAATTGATTTGTATTTATTATTGACTTTTTAAACGCAAAACCCTATTGCAGAGTAAATATTCTCCATCGCGTAAAGCAAAATATTACTGACCTATGCTCCAAATAAGCGTAGCAGGGATTACGAAATTAATTTAAATAGACAATTACTCGTGACCGTCAGCGCCTGTTGAATACTAACCGCATAGCGTCTGAACGCTTAAGAAAGTTCAAAGCCGGTGTTACTGTTGACGGCGTACCGCAGCTTGTCGCGGAGCGTGCTGCGTTTCTGGTAATTCGGCAGCTTCAATAAGTTAAAGCAAGTCGAAGATGTTGGCAGTCTGTTGAGTGGATCCTTCTTTCGTATTGTGAAGAAGCCTCGAATCACGCTTCCTGTAATATAATTAATATTCAATAAGTTTTTTTTTGTTACACAAACAAAAATGGATACGGACTGATTTCGACATTGTAGTGCCTTGTATAAAAAAGACTGCTACCGCCACAGAAATCTGCGTACTTTTATAACTTATATCAAAAAAATTCGTTAAATGGTTCTAGGAGTACCCTTGTACTATGACACCAGGCGCTATCCGAAACAAGATGATGGACACCATTGTAACATTAAATTATGATTTATAACTAAATATCATTTATAACTTATTTGAGTATATCTTTATTTGAGTAAAGTTAAGAAGACGTGAAGTTTCGAATTTATATCCATCGTATAAACTATACAATTTATCGTGCGACGTCATGATGAAACTTTAAATTCATTATTGACCATTACAAAATTTTAATCGTAACCAAATTCAGGTAAGAAACAGATAACACACAAAACTGAAACTAAAAAAAAAAACATTCTAGAAATATGACTCACATCACATATCACATCATCAGCCACAGTCCACTGCTGGACATCGGCCTCCTCCCTTGGGTTTGCCAATACTCGCCACGCTTGGCAGGCGGGTTGGCGAGGGCAGTTAATTGTGATTGTCAAGAAAGACGCTGCTGCCCATCTTCCGGATTACATCCCTTAGCCGACTCTTACAGCAACCACAGGTAGAGAGGGTGGGGTACAATTCTTACGCCGGCACACCACGGCAAGAAATATGACAAAGAGTCCCGAAATTCAGTAATCAAGTCGCAGTTTATTGTTGAAAGTTAAAATCAAAAGACATAATTATATAGAAAAAAGGTATAATCATTAATTTTTAAGTACGTATCGGGGTCTTACCTATGGTATCCCCAGTGTCTTCGTCGTCGCCCACTTCCACGCAGCGTATCGAGAACGGCGGCTTCAGATGGGCGAATCCAAGCACAGGCGGCTTGGAGCACGACGTCACAAACTGAAATATCAATCATCATCGCTACAGTGCTAAATACCTTATACTTTAAACATTTCTCTTTCTATAACACATTGGCTTGGTGCTGATTAGCGAATTCACATACATATGCCATTACTTTATTTCAGATGAAATTAAGCGCACCCCGGAATGTGGTCAGCTAATCAGCTAACCTCCGGCTAGGACTGTTCCACATAAACAAAGTCTGCCATGGTGGCTCACTTCGTGGCCACTCCAGTGTAAAGCAGGCTTACGTAGAGGTGTCTTCTACTACCAGGCCGGGTACTAATAAGTATGTCACTACACTTATTAGTATAAAGATATTTTTTGTTTTATTAAAGATTTTTTTTCAATCTGATAAAATACTTTTTTTGTTTGTAAATACATACATACAGAACACCCAGACACAGATTGGTGGGAATCGAACCAACGCCCTACAGCTCTAAATGAGCTAACATGGCAATCAAAGTATAGTATATAATATATACTAGGTATAATATTTAGCTAATATACCTGTATATTATATAGTATTAGATAATAACAGGTACAGTATTACAATAACATTCGCCTTCAACCAGACATTTTACCAAATGAGGTAACAGAGCAGTTATATAAATGAAATGTCTATTATTAAGTGTAGTTTTGGAACTCGTCGGATATTCCGCATGCCGGCGCAGATCGCGCAGCTCCAGTGGCAAGATTTTGACATTTAGATTTTAGATAACTGATTATGACATCAAAATGCTTTTATTTGACAATTTGCTCTTGACATTTGTATAATTTTATTATTTTGACATTTAGAATTTTATTATTTTGACATTTAGAATTTTATTATTTTGACATTTAGATTTAACTTATATTGACACTTGTATAATTTCTTTTGACATTTGTATAACCTTTTTGACATTTGAAATCTGAAAGATTTATTAAATTGTGTAATAGATATAATTGATTAGAATAGTCATATTTATCTCAATAAATAAATTTAATTCAAAAAAATGGTCGTCGGTAACAGTACCTTGAGGAAGCAGGCGCGCTCCCGCTCGGAGAAGTCCCGCTGCAGCACGTCCCACAGCCAGCACACCACGCGGTGCGAGTCGTGGAACCCGCCGTAGTACTGCGTGTGCCGGCGCAGGTCGCGCAGGTCCAGCGGCACGTTGTCGCCGCTTATCAACCGTTGCAGCTGCGAGGAACGTTCCAAGATATTGAAGATTCAAATTTCGGATCAGCTGTTTTTATTAACTAGTACCTGAATGACCGAGCTTTGCTCGGCTGAAAACATGGATAAAATGAAGTTTTCTAAAAATGAAATAGATCTAGCTAGATCGATTTATCGCCTCCGAAACCCCCTGCATACTAAATTTCATGAAAATCGTTGGAGCAGTTTTCGAGATTTAAATTATATATACATATATACAAGAATTGCTCGTTTAAAGGTATTAGATAGATAGATTCCCCTGCTGGTTTTTATTAATTTTTAGTTAACAAGCTAGTGTTTGACCACAGCTCACCTGGTATGGTTTCCTTCACCAGCTTTTCAGGCATAAGGATACCATAGCATGGTGGTAGGGTATTTTCTAGTACTCAGCTGGCTAGCTACCACCCTTATGTTGAAGATCTGCCGCCAAGCACCTAACGGTGTTCCAGCAGCCTCACTTGAGAGCCAGTTCCATTCCAGGCTAGGTGTGTTTTACCATCTTCAGCCACACCGTCACTCCATCTGTGAGGTGAGATGTGGTCAACGACTTAGCCTATCCAATCATAAAAAAATAAGTTGCAACGTTGGACCTATTACTCTATTCAACATTAACAGCTAAAACTGGTAAACTGGTGGACAGATTTTGATTGAATTTCTAAGACAGTCATCATCATCATCAGCCATAAGACGCCCACTGTTGGACATAGGCATCCTCCTGGGGAGATTTTGCCAATACTCGCCACGCTTGGCAGGCGGGTCAGCGAGCACAGTTAAGTGTGATTGTTCAAGGGAGACGCTGCTGCTCATCTTCCGGATTACATCCCTTAGCCGACTCTTACGGCAACCACGGGTAGAGAGGGTGGGGTACAATTCTTACGCCGACACCACCACAGCAAGACAGTAGCAGCAGAATACCATTAACAGATTTTAGACTCAGTCCTACAAAAATAAAAATCAGTTTAATTCTACCTATCAGTTTCAGATTAAAATCCTCGTATTTTGGTAGTCAATACATCAATTACGCATTAGTGTGTTACCTCTGGCGTAGAAAATAAGGAGAGCCACTCTGGATTGATGATCGTTCTGAAGCCCTTGATGAAGGCGTTCGTCTGGTCTTTGATTTGCGTGTGCATTCTAAAATGTGCCATCAGGTGGATGTAGTTGATTCTGAAAATAATTTGCTAATTATTAAAGTCTTCTTCTATTTTGTTTTTGGCTTCGTACATTGTGCTTTTGATAGTGTTATATATTTTAAAATAAGTCACAAATATTAGTAGTAAGTCAATGTAAAGTCCGGTCATGCCCCAATAAAGCAGTGGCGACCCCCTACTAGACTCAAAGAAGTTGAAAGCAACACGAAAAGTCATATTTCAACACATTATTCGTATTTTTATTTTTTAATATACAATGATTTTGTTTTTGTAGCGATGATAGCCCAGTAGTTAGCGCGGTCGATTCGCATGCCGAAGAGCGTGGGTTCAAACCCCAACAATGAGCTTGAGCTGCCGGTGAAGGAAAACATCGTGAGAAAACCATAGCATGGTGGTAGGGTACTTTCTGGTACTCGGCTGGCTAGCTACCACCCTCAAGTTGAAAATCTGCCGCCAAGCATCTAACGGTGTGTTCCGGCAGCCTCACTTGAGAGCCAATTCCATTCCAGGCTAGGTGTGCTGTACCATCTTTGACCACACCGTCACTTAACATCAGGTGAGTTGTGGTCAAAAAACTAGCCTGTCAACAATAAAAAAAAAAAAAAGCTAATGCTGATTTATAGAACACAGAATTTACCATGCAACAGTTCCCAAGTTCGGAACTACCGACATTTTCAAGCATACAATTATCTAATAAATATAATAGCAGAGAGTCCCAAACTCAGCGAAGTCGTCTCTTGCCACCAAAAGAGAAAATATCAAACAAGTATGAAACGTAGTTTGTTGATATTTACTTGTTTTCGTTGTAGACGGGGATCGCTTTACCGCCGGGTATTAGCTCGTGCGTCACAATTTCTCCAAGTCTTTCTTCGTCTACAGTGAACGTGAGCTCTAACGTCGACACGTCACCCTGCAACACGGAACAAATTATTGTAACTAAGTTTTTTTTTTAATTTAAAATTACGCTCTACATGCAATGGTACACAATTGTAACTGCGTATTCAAAAGTTATCGGTTTTCCTATACTACATATGTATATTGTTTAAGAAAGGTATACTCCCATTGAGGTCCCCAGAAGTGGGGACGATGTCAATACACGATGAAATAATGGTTTTGTCTTTGTTTTTTTTTTTATTCTCATGGTCACTAGTTGACAACATACTCCATTCGTTTGCAGAATATTTCTTTCAAGTTCTGTGACTCCATCTTTGGCCTTATAGCCACTTACAATCACATTTTGGCAAGTGAAAGTACGTTGGTGAGTCACGAAACGTTAAAGCATTTCCAATAAGTTTCTAATGTCTATTTTTCTTACAAAAAACATACTTTTTTAAATTTGTAAAGGTTTTGCGTATTTTTTAATGATTAGCCTCATCATTTGACTACCCTTTTAGAATATTTGGTTGTAGATCTGAGGATTCTTGAGGATGAGGCGTGGGTTCGAGCAAACATTATAAGAACATCGACATTTGTTCTGTGTCTAAATGTATTTATTTAAAATAAAAAATATTTAAGTGTTCTTCATAGCTTTGTTTAGTTAGGGTCAGATGACGCTGTGTATCTTGAAACGTCGTCCAATATTTAATAATATTGTCAATTATTAACTATTCAACATTATCATGAGCATTTTAAAACCCAGTTTACCTGTTCAAAATGAGTGATTAAAATGTAGGTACTTATATTTTTTAATAAGGAAACAATCAAGATTTTTCAAAATGGGACAGTTAAGAAAAAACAGACTAGAAGGGATCTTGTATGAATAAGTTACCTGGAAATGTTTGATGTAGGTGAGACTCCGGTAGAGGTCACGGTCGAGCGAGGGCAGCTCGTCGATCCAACTGTACAGGGCTTGCTGCGTCTGCCCCAGCACTTGGCTCAGGAAGAACGACGCGAACGGAACGTCGACTACTATACCCTGGAAGGACAAAGTTTGCTTTAACACATACTGCCGATAGTAAAATGTTCGAATACTACCAAATGTAATTTTCAATCTTATCAAAGCGATGAAAACATGACGGATTTTTTTTTTCTTTATGGGTGAAGGTGTTTCACCACAGCTTACCTGATAATAACTGTCAATTTGATAGAGCACGGTAAACACATCTGCTCTAGAATGGGAACGCCTTCTCAAGCGAATCAGCTGGAATAAACCATTTTGTATGTGGCGGTAGATTGTTATATTTCAATCTGTATATTGTATGTTCTTTGTTAGGTTGCCTTGATACAGGCTTTGCCTAGTAAGGCAACCAATATATATTGTTGTTTCTTAACAAAGATATTGTCAATAAAGTTATTTTCATTATTATTTTACTTCATAATCATTCATCCTGTTTCCAGAGAACTACAATCTAGGGAGTTTTAAACAAATAGTTATTTTTTTCCTTGCAATGTGTTTCATCCTCGACCACGCCATCGGTTAACAAAGCAAGTGCCCTGTTGGCTCATTGGTAGTATGTCTGCTTCAAGAGTCGTAAGGCGTGGGTTCGATTCCCACTCAGGACAAGCATTTTGTCGTATAATAAATTTTTTGTTGTGTTCTGTATATATGTATTATAAGTATTTACAAAAAAAAAGTATCTAAGTATTTTATCAGCTATCTGACTCCCATAGTAGAAGCTTTGCTTAGTTCAAAGTTAGATGGCGCTGCGTGTAATGTCCTACGATTCTTATTCTTCTTTTAATTACACTTTAATATTGCGACAAGTAAATTTTGAAATCAATCACAGTGAGATTTGTTAATGATTTATTAAATAATGAGCGCTGTAGACCCTAGACTTTGATTCGTTTCTCAAAGTTCTGGGAGTCACTGCAATAGCCATGGGCAAGCGTTATCTGATCCCATCAGAAGAGCACTTCGTTTAATTACTTCTCAATATATAAAAATGCTCATAACATTCTGACCTCGTAAACGGCTTTCCCGAGCATCCTTCCGATGAACTCGAACAGCTGCAGGTGGTTCTCTTGAAGGCAGGACGTGGGCGACGGGTACAGGCGCTCCTCGCTCGTCGCGCGGAACAGGTTCAGAGACGGGTCGAACACGCGCTTTATCGTCTCCTCTAAGAACTCTGCAACCATTGTGTTGAAAGTTAAGACATGGCAACAAAATGTTTACTACGGAAGTTTATGATGAAAATGCGAAATACAGTGGTAGAATTAACTTGCCAGTCGAGTACAAAATACACTGTACCACCATTTTTGTAACGATAATGGCTCAGTGTTTAGCGCGGTAGGTTCGCATGCCGAAGGGCGTGGGTTCAATCCCCAACAATGAGCTTGAGCTGCCGGTGAAGGAAAACATCGTGAGGAAACCATAGCGTGGTGGTAGGGTACTTGCTAGTACTCGGCTGGCTCCTAATTAATGTTAGTGAGGTCACATCCGTTGGATCGTCAGCAACGCGGAGCGTGCGTTGTAAGGACGTGGACATTTTATTTTTTATGGCTGACGGGCTAGGTGTTTGACCACAGCTCACCTGATGTTAAGTGACGGTGTGGTCGAAGATGGTAAAGCACACCTAGCCTGGAATGGAATTGGCTCTCAAGTGAGGCTGCCGGAATACACCGTTAGATGCTTGGCGGTAGATTTTCAACTTGAAGGCTAGACAGCCGAGTACTAGGAAGTACCCTAACACCATGCTATGGTTTCCTCAGGATGTTTTCCTTCACCGGCAGCCCAAGCTCATTGTTGGGGTTTGAACCCACGCCCTGCGGCATGCGAACCTACCGCGCTAACCACTGAGCCATCATCGCTACAAAAGATATAACTTTAAAGATGAGATTGAGATTTGAAGACATACCTTTGAAGACACCGTCCTGGTCGATGCCGGCCTCGTCGAGTCCTTGCTCGTTGACGAACCGCACGCGCACAGTGCCCTTGAGCGCGCGCGGCGGCAGCGCGCCCAGCTGGCGGTAGCCGTCCTCCACGAGGCGCGCGCGCCGCACCGTCACCAGTGTCGAGCGCGCGCTGCCCGCGACGTTCCCGCACGCGCGCTCCGTCAGACCCAGCACCACCTGACCAAACAATATCAGTAGTAGAATTTGTAGCGATGATAGCTCGGTGGGTAGCGTCGTAGATTCACACGCCGAACGGCGTGGGTTCTTGTTCGAGTTGCCGGTGAAAAAAATCATAGCACGGTTTTTTAGGGTTCCATACCCAAAGGGTAAAACGGGACCCTATTACTAAGACGTAGCTGTCCGTCTGTCTGTCTGTCACCAAGCTGTATCACATGAACCGTGATAGTTAGACAGTTGAAATTTTCACAGATAATGTATTTCTGTTGCCGCTATAACAAATACTAAATATTTAAGCGGGCTCCCATACAACATACATGAAGTTTTTGCTGTTTTTATAGATAATGGTACGGAACCTTTCGTGCGCGAGTACGCCTCGCACTTGCCCGGTTTTTTAACGTAAAAGTGATGAGACGAATGAAACATTCTCCTAATGATGAGAGCGTTATCTCTCATCATTAGGTCCTGTTCATGGTCAATGTATCGAACCTTAAAGACACAGAACCTTAAGAGTAGCAAAACAAAGTCAAAGTCAATTACATTGGCGCTCAACACTTTGAAACTTTCGATGATGAGTCTCAACAGTCCTGTAACTTTGCACAGCAGCACCCTTCAAACTGGAACACATTAATGTATACACACTACTACTTGGCGGCAGAATGTCAGGTACTGCGGTGGTACCTCCGATACGACCTCTTGCTAAGGACATCTACCACCAAGTAAAAGTGGTACCCTTTCTCAAGTTGAAAATCTGTCGAGAAGCATCTGTTTAAAAAGAAAATTAAGCTAACGAAGGAATCGATTCTCTATTTATCTATTGACGTGAATATTTTTTTAAATTTACTTCCATTATGGGAAGCAGCAGTGCCTATTAAAGAGGCTACACAGAATACAGCCACACTCTGATTTATTAACGTTTTATCGACGGTAACGTTAGTGACGTCACTAACGATAAAAACATATCAAAATACCTTTTCATCGGCGACTGCTCGCCTGAAGAGTCTCACTCTCTCGCTGTGTGCGATCATATGAGGAGTCTTCTGTACGAGCACCTGCGAACAATACATACAGTTCAGTAGAGAGTAGTAGAGGACCTGGGATCGAATCCCACAGCACAGCACATCTGTCTTTCCTAAGTTATATCCGACTTCAAACGATGAATAACAAAAAAAACCGACTTCATATGGTTTTCTCATGGATACCATTGTCAGAACTGGACCAAATTTAAAAGGGAACAGACGGGAAGCACCAGCTTTCAAAAAAAAAAAGAAACATCAAAATCTATTCACCCAGTCGAAAGTTCTGAGGTAACAAACAAAAGAAATAAATTTTAAAAACCAGTCTAATTGAGTACCTCCTCTTTTTTTGATGTCGGTTAAAAAAAGATCGTCAGGAAACAAATCCAAGAGTTCATAAAAAAAGTTCTCGAAGTTTGCCAACGCACACTTAGCCAGCGTATGGCCTTACACTTCTCACAATGAGTAGAGGCGCGCGCCCAGCCCTTTATCTTTACAAAACTAACGTTAGTGTGGTTACCTGGTGCGGCTTCTTGCCCTTCTCGAGCTCGTGCAGGAAGTGCGAGTCGCGCATGTCGCGCGCCAGCCAGTGGCCGCGCCCCGTGTACCGCCGCCGGCAGTCGCGCCGGTACAGCACCAGCAGCAACGTGTGCAGCGAAACGAACAGTGTGTTCGACTGGAGCGTCTTCAGGTCTGCGACCATATTCCCATATAATTTTTACAGGATCACAAGATTCGCTAATAAACTTCTTTAATGGTTTTCTCTTTCTTTTAGACAGATATCTCTTTATTGTTTAACATTTAAATGAAGTTCAACAAACGGCGGCGTTATCGCTTAGAGCGATCTCTTAGAGGCAACCAATGCTAACTAGAGAAACATTTAATATTTACATAAATACCTATATTCATCATATCAAACTTAAATACTTATACACAATCTGAATAATACACTCACAAATATTAAACATAACCAATGAAATAAAAATAGCTTCTCAATATAGTAATGCCTGACGACCTTACACTTGAAAATATCCAGTGACGATGCCCTTTGGATTTCCTTTGGAAGCTCATTCCACAGTTTGATTACTTAGCAGTGAAATGACTACTTTTCAGTATTGTTATTCATTCATACACACAGCTAACCTACTGCAAAAACGAATGCACTGCACACGATGTTTCTGTTTATTAAGGAACGGCACTTACCGAGTAAAGATAGTATACAGGGTTATAATACCGTGCCGAAAGGTAATAATTGTACATAACATTAAGGACAAATTTTAACAACTTTAAATTTTATAAAAAAAAAAAAAAAGATATAGTAATGAAACAAACAAGACGCTCTCCTGATGGTAAGAGATAACGCCTGTCCATGACCATTGCAGCAATACACAGAACTTTGAGTAGTAAAAGCCATCTCCAAGCCATTGCTGCTTTAGCGCTCATTACTTTGAGACTTTCTATAGTTAGTCTCAACAGCCCTGTAATTTCGCTAGCAGTACCCTTCAAACCGGAACACAGTAATGTTACTAAACACAACTCTGAAATCTGAAATTCAAGATTCAACAACTTTTTTTCTAAAGAATGGTAACATTATGAGACAAACTTCTACGTTGATTTTAACAAATTTGCTATAAATATTTTTAGATTTATATATAATTATGTTGACTTATTCAATTCGCTTTGTTTTACTCACCAAACAGCTGCCCCATTATAGACCTGTAGACAAACATGTTGAGGAACAGCGACATGTTCACGAAGTCTTCCAACTTGAACGGGTTCTGTTGTTCGTACATTTCCATGTCGTCCAATATTCTGGAAATAATAGATAGCACATTACAAATTTAACTACACTTCCAACGTATTGCGCTGGCGATCCAGCGGGGGAATGACGCCAGTGTCAGGGGTACTTTTGGGGGCGAATTTTGAATTATGTTATTGACATGTTAGCGGCAGACGTGTGGACGGACGCCGTGCGCTCGCGCCAAAACCCCTTGTTGCGTTCCCAAAAAACCGACAACAAACGGATTGGAGACAGACGCATCTGCCGACGTCAAATACCTACCACAGACGAGCAATAACCCACATCTACACGTTGGCGGACGCATCCGCAGATGTCATCAGCTGACACGTCTGTCGACGTTTAGTACAGGCATTAGAAACGACATCAGTGACATGTGACAATAAGAAGAAAAAAACGATGTTAAGGGGGTGCTACAACTATCTTTATTCTTCGGACTGCCTTATTATTAAGATTGACTCAAAACAAAAAGGGTGCTAAAAATTATATTATGGGCAATACCACATTCAAAGAAATTTATGCAATTTAAGAAAAGTAAGGGCGAACGAGCTTGCTTGATGTATGAAAAATTTATAATTCACAAAATACACATTTTGCCAGAGATAAGACCTATCTAGATAGATTTTTCAACATCAAAAATCACAGTATAGCAATTTTTATCGATATCGTTAGTGCCGTCGCGACCTCAAAATATACGTGTTTATACGTATTCATATACAAATATTGCTCGTTTAATAATATTAGATAACATAAAAACAACTTAAATAAGTACTTACGTAACATAATGGGTCATGCAATCAGCGAACAGAATCAACATTTGAAATTCGGGCGCAGATGCCTTTGTGTTTACGGCTAGCAGGTCGAGGAAAGACTTCAGGCCACAGTTCGGTCCTAGTGTACACAGGAACTGCCATAGCGAGTATAGAATTTCATCTTGATTGCACAAACCTGAAAAATAATCATGGATTAAAAAATTGTATAATCGATTTTCACTTCTGCCTTCAAAGAAGCTGATATATAGAATATTGAAAAGAAAAAGAATCCAAAAGAAAAACATCTCAACTTTTTTTTTTAAAATAGTTTGTACTATGCTACGACACATATTGACTTGATGATTTTGAAGAATTACAACTTATTTAAACCTATAATTTTTTATCAAAAAAAAACCTTTTTACATCAATCTACATTTTTTATTTACCCCTTAAACCTGGGCCGCAAGTGCTAGGCACTGTATGGTAAGATTCCGTCGTGTGGTATTACTTACAACTAGAAAAATCATGTCTTCTCTAAAAAGTAGAAGAACAAAATCGCTGTCCGTGTCTGTCCGTTTCTTCGCTTACTTCTAAAACACGCATGGGATATTGTTACGGTTTTCACTGTTGGTCTTTTAGATGTGTTTTTACAGATGGTTTGTATATACAAATACATCACAATTAAACTTTGATATTAGTAGAAAAACTTAATGTTATGTTATAAATTGCACCTATGCAAAACCGGGGCTGGTCGCTTGTTATTCATATTCTATTCTGTAAATGTACTGACCCGTTAAAATGTCAAGTTTGACTTGAGTCAACGTTTGCAGCGCTGTGTAGTACATGGAACATATGAGCGCAATCTTTGTGCAATCCGGAGAACCTAACTTTCTGAAATTCTTGTATGCGTTTGCCCTGAAAGAAAAACAAATACATAACTATAAATAAATAACATTAAACGAGAGTGTTGGTTCAAATACCAGTGAGATTGATCTACCAGTGAAGGAAAACGTCGTGATGAAACCATAGTGTGGTGGTAGGGTACTTTCTGGTACTCAACTTGAATTTCTGTCGCTACGGTGTTATTCAGCAGCCTTACTTGAGAGCCAGCTCCTATACCAGGTATTTACCATTGTCACAACATCTGGTGAGCCATGGTCAACCACCTGTCACCCATATTAACATTCATTTATTACATAAATGTTATTCACATGTCAAATTTATTAAAATTAGATATGTATATCGGATAACGTTAAATTTATTGAGAATAATAATACATAAAACCTTTCTTCCGTTCTACCGCCAAGCATATAACAATGTGTTCCGGCAGCCTCACTTGAGAGCCAGTTCCATTCCAGGCTAAGTGTGTTTAACATCTTCGACCACACCTTTACTTAACATCAAGTGAGCTGTGGTCAAAAACATAACCAGTCAGCCATAAAAAAAAGTATTAAAAAAATATTGACAAAGATTTTTTTTAACCAATAGCACAAATACTACTTCTGAAATTTGTATAAATATCAATTATAACAACCAATTAATAGGTATAAAAGGAAATTTAAACCAGTTTAATTTTTTTCCTAATTAAGTTTAACTTATGTCAAAGTCAATATATCGTTTGTAAATTAATTAGAAGTATTTAAAGTCACATTGAGCCCTGGCTAAAAGTCCCAGGTATAAATATATTAAAGATCTGCGTATGGAAGCCTGTTTAAAAATGTTTTCACATTAAGAGAGTATACCTATTGGCTCTGGCCTCGATCGCTCTGCGTATGAAGGCGGCGGGGTTGTTGCTCTGCACCGGCGTGGAAGGCTGCGAGGGCCCCGCGCCTTCCTCCACCAACTCCTTGAGAGGCGCACCGAGAATCTTCTTCAGTAAGGGAGCGCCCCATAACAGAGACAATTGAGTGCGAAGATTGCCTGGGAACAAGTATCCATGTTACCTGAAGTCGCCGTAACTGTTTTTTTATAGTAAGCAATAAGACGAAAGAAGCGATCTCCTAATGGTAAGAGATAACACTTGCCCACGACTATCACACCTAAAACCACCTAGTTGAATTTTGACATATTTTTGATTGATTGATTGATTAACTCTTTATTGTACACAAAAAAAAAATACAATACAGAAGAAATAAAAAAAATAAAAGATAATAATAAATATTTCCTTTTTTACTTCCAACATACCAAGGTGCCCACATTCACTTACCCATAGAAGCCGGCAGATAAACGTCCAAGTGTTGCGAGAACCAGCCCAGGATTGGATGCCAGTTGCTGAGGTTTCCCTTCTTGCACACCACATACTGCTGGCACGAGTCCAGGAAACGGGTCACCACCATCTGATACAATGACAGTTTTAACCTTTTGAGAACTACAGCATAAATTTAATGTTTACATTTATTCCGCGGTACCACATTTATGATTGTGGTGTCGTGGCTTTTTTTGTGTGTGGTCGAAGATGGTATAGCACACCTAGCCTGGAATTTGTAAAATGGATTGCTTTCAAAGAAATTATTAATGGTATTTAAAATTCAATATGATTTAATATATTAATATAACCTAAGCAATTTATTACTTACTAGCTGCGCCTCGCGGTTATACCCGCGTGGTAATGGATGATGATGATGATGATGGAAAGTATCCTATGTCTTATTCCAGAGCCTAAAGTACCTACATACAAAATTTCACCCCGTTCCGTTGAGTAGTTTACGCGTGAAGGCGTAACAAACAAACAAACTCACATTCGCATTTATAATATTAGTACACGTTAAAATATCGAAATACTTGACACTAGTTATGAAATTGCGACACTATTTGACTACTAGTAAGTTACCACAAAGGTGGGATAGTATGTGTGCGCGCGGGCATGGTCCCGCTCTAGGTGCGCTAGCTGCGTCATGTTGGCGAGCAGGCAGAGCGCGTAGTTCCCTTCCAGCGTGTTGAACACAATGCGCATGTTCTGCTCCGCCGACAGAAACTCCACGCACTTGTCGAACATGCTCGACGACCGGTACACTCCTATAGACTGAAAAAAAAAAAACGGCTTTTTTTTATTGAAATTTATGATGCTTCATTATTAGTGTATTAAGGAGTAACAATGTGGTCAAAGATAGATAGTTTTTTTTTAAATGTAACATTAATGAGACGAACGAGACGCTCTCCTGATGTTAAGAGATAACGCCTGTCCATGACCATTGCAGCGATACACAGAACTTTGAGTAGTAAAACAAAGTCCAGGCCATCGCTGCCTTGGCGCTCATTACTTTGAGACTAGATGGTTAGTCTCAATAGCCCTGTAATTTCGCTAGCACCAGTACCCTTCAAACCGGAACACAGTAATGTTTACACACTACTGCTTGACAGCAGAATATCTGGTACTGCGGTGGTACCTACCTAGACAACCTCCTGCTAAGGAAATCTACCACCAAGTAAGTTCCACCAAGTAGGTTCCAAGAAGCGATCTCATATCCATTTTTGCTCTTTTTTTTTGGTGTTTTATCACAGCTCCACTCATGTTTAGTAACGGTGTGATCGAATATGGTAAACACAAATAGCCTGGAATGGGACCAGTACTCAAGTCTGGTCTTGTCAAGCCTTCAATTATTTTTTTTATCTAATTATAGCAAAAAGCTTTTCCATAACCGATCCAGATATATCAAGCCAAAAATGCAATCTATCCATTAGAGCATCAATCCACTTGACCACTTTTCGGATTGACCTCTGTATGAAAACAACTATTGTCAAAATCATTTTTTTTTCTTTTCTTTATGGCTGACAGGCTAGGTTTTTGACCACAGCTCACCTGATATTAAGTGTGATCGAAGATGGTAGAGCACGCCTAGCCTGGAAATGTATTGGTTCTCAAGTGAGGCTGCCGGAACACACCGTTAGATGCTTGTTGGAGGCAGATTTTCAACTTGAAGGTGGTAGCTTGCCAGCCGAGTACTAGAAAGTACCCTACCACCATCATTCTATCTTGGGTTGATCCGATCCACCGATTGAAAGATTTGATATTGGGACCGACCATTAGAAGTTAGCCTTTCTGATCTTGCAAGAATCTCGATGACTTGAAAAACAATGATTCCAACAGAGTGAGTAATTCCTTTGTTGTACATTGCCTATCTTATCTATAGGTACAAATCGACCATACTATCAGATATTTGTATATAATTTACATTGAATATAACTTTATAATCCTACTAATCCTACATTGTTAGTTGACCTTTTAGCTTGGAATGTTTGTATTATTGAATATTGTTCACATTCTTATCAAAATCGATTACAAATGACGACCTTTTGTTCACAGTGGGCTAATTAGTGCAGTTCCCATGGAAACAATATTGCCGTCGTACGACTGATTGGGATAATTAATCATATGGGACCATGACGTCATTGGACGAGACATAAATACTAATTAGTTAAGATCAGCATTTAGCGCTGGAGGATATCTAATCTACTGTATATTTAAGTCTGAGCACATTTTTCTAGACCTTCCAGATTATACTCTATAAAAGAATCTATTAAAATAAGTATTCATTAAAACTTCAACTTTTCAATGCTGGCTTCTGCGGTGTTGCCACAATTTCGCCAATGTCTGTACAATTAATTAAAACAGCAATATTTAAACAAATTGAAATGATTGACATTTTGTAACTTATGGCTGACAAGCTTTGTGGTTGACTACAACTCACCTGATGTTAAGTGACGATGTGGTCGAAGATGGTAAAGCACATCTAGCCTGGAATGGAACTGGCTCTCAAATGAGGCTGCCGGAACACCGTTAGATGCTTGGCGGTAGATTTTCAACTTCAGGGTGGTAGCTAGCCAGCCGAGTACTAGAAAGTACCCTACCACCACGCTATGGTTTCCTCATGATGTTTTCCTCACCGGCAGCTCAAGCTCATTGTTGGGGTTTGAACCCACGCCCTTCGGTATGCGAACCGACCGCGCTAACCACTGAGCTATCATCGATACAAAACATCGTGTAATTGACCTCATGACATAATTAGTTATTCTAAAATTGACATTATTTAATAAACAATTATATTTTATTCAGTTTTTGCACACCCAATTCTGGGTTAAGTATGGCGACATTTTAATTTATGTACTAACATTTTGACACCTGTACTTAGCAAATAAATACATTTTGATTTTGACATTTCATTTCTTTATTGTAAAAAGCAATTGACACCTATAATTACTTATTTTTCTCGTCAATGCTTACCTCTGGCGATATTTGCTGCATATGGTACACCAGCGTAGGTACTGATAGTATCTGGATGATGTACATGGTGAGCAGCTTTTCTGAGAACTGTGCAGAGACGAGGGGCCGGAGCGAGAGCGTCACTATCGCCGACAGAGATACGTTCTTCAAAAATACTTTCTCGCGACACAGGCCTCGCAGCAGGAGCGACTGGAAAATATTAAGTTATAATTGTAGCTGTAATATTCTAACAATTCTAGTATAACTATTGTTTCATTTAAGTTCCTGGAGGCTGTGTAAGTTTTAATTACTAATAATAATATACAGATGAGACAATGTTTCACAAGTTAGGTGTTTGACCACAGTTCACCTGGTTTCAAGTGACTGTCATCGAAGATGGTAAGCACGACAAGCCTAGAATGGAACTGGCTGTGGAGGGTGGTAGATAGCCAGCAGAGTAGGGTACCACCACGCTATGGTTTCCTCACCATCAGTTTAAACAGATTGTTGGGATTTAAACCCTTCTGCATGCTATCTGAATGTGCTAGCTACTGAGCTACCATCATTATATTTTATCTGACTTATCACTTGTACCGTGGTGGTGCCAGCGTAAGAATAGTACCCCACCCTCTCTACCCGTGGTTGCCGTAAGAGTCGGCTAAGGGATGTAATACGGAAGTTGGGCTGCAGCATCTTCCTTGAACAATCACACCTAACTGCGCACGCCAACCCGCCTGCCAAGCGTTGCTAGTATTAGCAAATTTCCAAACGGGGGGCCTATGTCCAACAGTGGACATTCTATGGCTGATGATGTGATGTGATTACTTGTATGATTATCTGACATATGACTTTTATCAACCAGCAATAAACTACATGACAAAGTTATTGTTACAGAAAATGCACCAACAAATTTGTTTTTGTGTTTTGGATGTGAAATGTGTTCCTTTCTGTTGTATTTCTGAGAAACTATCACATTACATGCATTAAATGTTCTTAAATGAAGTATTAAAAAATCTGCAACATGTTTGACCCGTCATGGCACTACAGATATCTTACAACAATGATGATATCATCCAACAATCCATCTGCTTATTCCTCACCTACAGGATTAAAAAATTAAAAATATCCACATATCCAATTTTTTACCTTTAGAGTTAAGTAGTATCCTTTATGAAAAAGCGAACCCATGATATTAGCGCACAGTTGTGTCATGCCTCCTCGCAGCTTCTCAAAGTTCTTCTGCCGAGTGATAGCCCAGGTGTTGGTGGCGGTGAACTCTATTAGAGTGTGGAGGTGGACCAGGATACTCTGCATGTCCACGGGGGACTCTGGCTTTAATTCTTCCAGATAGAGGCAGCATTTGTACAGAAGTTCCTTTATGTGGGCTATCCAGCGGAGACTAAAACAATGGCATGTAGTGTTTGAGAAATTAAAAAGTAATGCAAACATTCCTAGTTTAATTAAAAATAGTTACACTAGCAAGGAAGATCTGTTTGTATATTAATGGTTGACCATTGGACATTAGCTGATAGATCTTTTAAGTTGATAATAAATTTGAGTTTAGTGTTTTACTTCATGACTTGGTACTTCTTTCAGAGTAAGGGATTGAAAACTTTAAAGATTGTTAAATACTTTTTTTGGAAAGATATGAGTAATAGTGTGAGTGATATATACCTAATTGATTATACTAGCATGGAAAACATATGCCTTAAAAACTTAGTCATTAGAAACCTGTGATAACAAGGCAGTATTATCAATAAAGGCATATTTTGTTCAGTATTATATCAGTTCCTCTAATAAATGCTTGCATGCAACATCCTGTCATGATTAACATTTATCTAATGGGGAGATAAAGCTCTATTGTAGGGAAAATTATATCACAAATGAGGCATTGTTTGATAATTTCTCCATTATAGTTAATACATAACTTGTGGTTTGCCCCTGACTTACTGTTCTTGTTAGTCATCTGGTGGCCTACCCCACTGTTACAAAATGTTTTTCTAACATTGAACTTCAAATCAAGTGAGCCAGATAAAGTAGCCAAAATTATAAAATGTATTTGAGATTCTGGTATGGCTCCAGAATCATACTACTATATTTTTGAAGGGTTTAAAGTTTACTCTAAGTGATTGCAGAGTTTAGCAATCTTTCACTTATATTTTTTTCGAATATTATTTAGTTTAGTTAATCATTTTTTTATATTAGATAGGCTTGCATTTGACCTCTATCTTGCCTGATGGTAAGCGAAGATGCGGTATATTGTGGAGCACTCTCGCCTAGAAGAAACAGATTAATTTACTGACAAAACTGATTCGCGACTTGAAGGCACCCATATTGTATCTATCAGGGAACACCCACATAAACATAAGTATGTTTATAACTTGTTAAAATTTTGCCATGGATATATTTTTGTTTTATAAGGTAAGATGAAATGAGACAAATAATACAATCTTATGTTGGTAAGAGATAAGACCTACCCAATATTATTATAGCTGTAGGAAGAAAATTGGGTTATAAATGTCTGTCAGAAGTTTGATGCTCATTACTATAAGATATTATAAGTTTAACAAGTCCCATTAGCCCTGTATTTATAAATTGTCTCACTGCTGGATAGAGGCCCCATTTCATATTGATAAGGGTTAGGTAAGGGTAGTCCAGCATGCTTGCAAAGTGCAGGTTACCAGACTTTATATATAGTCCAGAATATTTTTTTAAGAACTCTTAGACATGTAGGTTTCCTCACAATGTCTTCCTTCACTGTTTGGAAGTCAGTGGTAATATGTATATAACTTAGAAAAGACATAGGTACATGCTATGGGATTAGAACCCAGGTCCTCCAGATAGGGTCTTCAATTAAGCAACCAAAACATTTGTTTATTCTCACCTATATTCTTTATTCAAGAAAACTCCCACATAAGACAGCTTCACAGATTCTGAATGAAGGCTTTGTACTATGTACTTGCATAGCATTTCAAATCTCTTTTTATCTCTTTGTTGCTTGAAGATGAGGAACAATCGACATGTCACTTTATACACCTCTAGAGCTGGCACTAGTTCAAATAATTGTGTAATCTCCTCTTGTGGGCTTTGGCTGTTTGCTTCTAGTATGAGGCTGTCAAAATCATTTCTGAAACATTTGGAATTTAAAATAATAAATTGTTACTTACATTCATAACTAGCTGAATGCCCGGCGCATAATACATCAACATGCTATGTGTAGTTCTCCTGGTGAAAGAGCGCTCTGCTTCACAGGTAGTAACAATGTTAAAAACATTTTAAGATAATTATAAGAAATTAAGGAAAACATCAACAAGTTTCTTTAAATAAATTTGCATGAAAATCTCACTGCATTTTGTTTTCAATGGGGGCTGGGGGCCCTTTATATCCGCGGGCCCTGGATTTCAGCTCAAAATATATCCGCCCCTGAATTCCAGTAGTTTTTAAATTTAATTATTTTTTAATTAATCGTAGGTATCACTATATCAATGCGTAACTGTCGTATTTTCGTATCCCTAAATGCGATATTATATGTATTACTGTATAAGTTTAGAAATCAACAGAGATACCAAACACACTAGCAATAACTACTGAGAGGGCCTTAATGAGCCATATTACGGGCGATTAGCTAAGAGTAAGTAAGATATTTGACTTACAAAATGCGAGTGATAAATTTCTGTCGGGCGATAAAGCGTCTAGCGGCTGCCTGTATTATAATAGCAGATTGTTCACGTTTCTTCTCGTGAGCACGCTCTTCTCGCGCTGCTTTCGTCTGCTCTAAAAACGTGTCCTTACTGGATTTAGCGAACATTTTCATCAACTAGTATCTCGCAACTAAAACGAACGCTTTGTTTTCCTTTTGCTTTTGATCTGACAGGACATAAGCCCCGATAGTTAGATCGTTAGCAAAGCTAAACTATCAACTGGATAGCATTGTTGGCTTGATAAACTGTGCAGCAAACTCAGAATCACATAAATCATGGTAATAATCAAATCGGTATCGTTTCTACGATAATTATAATTTCATTTCGAATAATTTGATCACTTGCAAAATAACAACTTCTTGACATTTATTAGGTTTTTTTGTAAGTGTTGCCAGTACCTGAGATAAGTAATTCTACCAATAGAAAGCTACTCCACTACCGGAGCCATTAAACAAAGTTTTTTTAAATTGCAGTTAAGCGTGAGTTTAACTGGAACTTAGACTTATTTTACTTTACTTATCATAAAATACTTAAAAATATTGCAATATTTGACTCTGGAAATGATAATTTACTAAGTGCGATGCAAAAAGGCAAAGAAGAAGGATCCCAATATTTTAAGGTTTTTTTAAGTGAGTAATCAAGATTATCGCACGGAGTTAGAATTAGGATCAAAATATTCTTTTGGGTACAAAGTAGTTACACTTCTTAAAAAACTCGACATTAAACTATACATTAGTAGTATTTTACAATACAGGCAACATTTTTATCTAAGGAATTTTTTTTTTCTGAATCGCGGAATAATCGATTTTTGTGACAAGTTTAAGTACCTATTAAGTAGTTGTATTTTGTTCATAAAATGCCGAATTACGTGCAATTGCTCACATTATTGTGTTGACAAGTCTTTTCCTGTTGCTTCCATGCATCCAACAAAGTTTTTAAAGCTATTAAAGTAACCACACCGCTTGGCCTGACTTGATCCTAACTTTTTTTTGCGTGACTCAGACTTATTTAATTTGATTTCTCGTTAACTATTTGGCTACATCGAAATGTAGTTTTTGATCTGAGATCGAAATACTTGACACTGGCAAAATGTTTAAAAAGCAATGTCAAAAATTAGGAAAAAAAGTCGCGTAGTTTTTATCCACGAGATCTCGACTATCATCCGAAAAATCGCTTATCGATTTGCAAAACTTAGGTGCGTAAGAACATAACTACGTAAACTATAGTACGTAAACGTAGTATTGTAGAGATTACTATCTACTTACTGCGGGTGCGAAGGTTGTCCGACGTCCGTGTCAGAATGTGTTCTATCTGTAGTATTCCTGAGTATACATAAAATATAATAAAACTGTAACGAGAAAGATGATTATTTGATCATTGTAGATAGGTATATAGTAATATTTTTTTGATGTTTGTCTGTCTGTTTGTTCGAGATAAATTAGAATACTGCGCTTCGGATTTACATGTAATTACGTCCTGAGCAACATTTAAGTAGTCTTAGTTTCATCAAAATCCGTGTAGGAATATTAGTATAAGGTATTACGATAATAAGAGAGAAAAAAACCACTATAAGTTGAGCCCCGCGATATAGGCATACCCATAGTGCACGAGAATCAGTTTACATTGGATTTTCTTTAATAAAGTTGAACAGTTTACAGGTATTGTACATGTACATCATATACATATATTTTTACGCTTTGATCATATTATACTTGTCCATAATCAAATGTATTTCGTTTAGATTACTTCCAGGCTAGGCGTGCTTTATCATCTTCGACCACATCGTCACTTAACATCAGGTGAACTGTGGACAAACAACTAACCTGTCACCTATTTAAAAAAACCCGTACTATAAATATAAGTTCATCTACCTACAAGTTACTTAAAAATAAGTCAAGTTCAATATGAGCTGTCACTCATTACTTATGCACTGTGAGGTCATCGTGCATTGTTCTATTATCAGTGCAAAGATTACATTTTTCGTACCTAGTTTACTATTTAATCTTTTGTCTTGCTTTAATCTGGACAATCGTTAGGTGTTTGGTATTCGCTTACTCATTCGCTAGTCACCGGAAACTAACTCGGCAGATTACATTACTCATAAGGTATAATAATATAATTAGTATCTACGTACCTATGTATTTAAAATATTTTTTTGGGCTCTAGACTTCGATGAATAGATTTTTCACAATATGGTAGCCTTATAATTATAATGAATTATAGTTTTAGGGCGTCTGATAATGGACAACGTGGTTTGTAATATTATTTTAAATAAAATAAATAAAAACTGAACTTTGTACTTTAATAAAATTGATGTTTTTATTTTTACATCTTTGCTAACTGCTACCTTTCAAAGCAACCGTGATCCAGACTTTATAGTCAGGAATCATTTATACCTATTATCATATAGTATACATAGAGGAACTTTCAGGTTTTATAAAGAAACGAAGGTCTGATCGTCGTGGCCTCTTGGACTATTAAGGTTTTTTTATACGAAAAACTTTGCTTAGGGCCTTAAGAAAGGTGAAATGTCTAAATTCTTGGATATATAATTTAAGTACTTATAGTAATTTAGTTCTGGGAAACGTGTGACAATTCACGTCAGCAAGAAGCTGCCAAAGTATTTTATACATTTTTAGTGATGCTTGTAATTCAAAATGTAGTTGAGTTTCTTACTAGTGTGTGTTGTTTATACTTTTGTTCGTAGTAGTGTCTAGTGATTCTTAAAGAAATGTTTGTCATTGTATACATTTAAGCGACGTTTAAAAAAAAAGATATAGGTATATTATACTTGAAGCGATGATAGCTCAGTGGTTAGCGCAGACGATTCGCTTGCCGAAGGGCGTGGGTTCAAACCCCAACAATGAGCTGCCGGTAAAGGAGAACATCGTGAGGAAATCATAGCGTGGTGATAAGTTTTTTTTCTAGTACTCAGCTAGCTAGCTACATCCTCAAGTTGAAAATCTACCGCCCAGCATCTAACGGTGTGTTCCGGTAGCCTCACTTGAGAGCCAGTACCATTCCAGGCTAGGTGTGCTTTACCATCTTCGACCATACCGTCACTTAACATCAGGTGAGCTGTGCTCAAACAAATAGCCTGTCAAGCATTAAAAAAAATTATGCGTTAAAATGGCGAATTACTTAACAAATAATAAGGAAAATTAAGTTGTCAAGTTAAAAAATCAAGGGTAGGAATACCAGAATCGATGTTGGATATTTTGTAAATAACAATGATAGCTATATGTGCGTAGGAACATCATACTTTAAATCCAATGTATAGTTTAACAAATAATGAATAGTACCTGATTGACCGAGCTTTGCTCGGCTGAAACACGGATAAAACGACGTTTTCTAAAAATGAAACCTAGCTAGATCGATTTATCGCCCCCGAAACCCCCTGTATACTAAATTTCATGAAAATCGTTGGAGCCGTTTCCGAGATTCAGAATATATATATATAAAAATACAAGAATTGCTCGTTTCAAGATATAGATAGACAGAATGCAATAAGTCGGTCTAAAGAACAAAATAAATTATTTATAAAGGTATAGGTGAATATTTGTATATACCTAGGTATAATTTAAATAAATTGCCTATCCTATTACTCTAAAACTCAGGTGCTTGTTGTTTTATAATTTAGTACAGCAGGTATTTTAAAATTAACAGTTTTACAAATAACGTGACAAAGCAGCTTAGGAATTGGCAAACACAGAAAAAGTAATAATAAGTAATAAAAATTGATACTCAATACTTTATTGCAGCATATGACCTAATACTTATAACCCCATAAAAATTCAAAATAAATTTATAATAAAAATATGACGCTTAAAAACAAATTTAAACTTTTAAAATAATGCTTTTAATCTTGCACCCGACAGAGTCCATATTTGACTGTGTACCATGTATTACTTTGTATTAATAACATCTTTTCCTGTATGAAAGCAATAAATATCTTGAATCTTAGGAAGCACAGAACGTTTTATTTCAAGATCATTAAATTCATCATCATCAGCCATAGGTCGTTCACTGCTGGACATAGGCCTCCTCTTGGGGGGATTTTGCCAATACTCGCCACGCTTGGCAGGCGGATTGGCGAGCGCAGTTAGGTGTGATTGTTCAAGGAAGACGCTGCTGCCCATCTTCCGGATTACATCCCTTAGCCGACTCTTACGGCAGCCACGGGTAGAGAGGGTGGGGTACTATTCTTACGCCGGCACCACCACGGCACATTAAATTAAACATTAAATTATAATTAATTAAATAAAATTAAAACTTTAAAATATTAATTAATTAGCAGATAAAATCATTAAAAAAAATCGTCAAGAGTTAACATTTGACTTCTAGAATAGATTTCAACCGATAAATAAAAGAATCTTCTTGTATGTCCTTAAGCAAGTTAAGCAGCTTGTTAATGATTTTTACAGCAATTGAGTTAGTGCTAGAACTATACATGGTAGGGTTAAACTTGGGCTCAATGAGCTTAAGCTTATATCGAGATCTCGAGTTAGGCTGTCGATCCGTAACTTTATTAAAGAAAGCGGGATACTTTTATAAAACTTACATATTTTTAATACATAAGTAAATGGAAATGAAAGACAATATTTTAAATTTGATAAAATAAAGTTTTTGATAGTGTTTTATTACCTACACTATTCCAGTATTACATTTAACATCATGGTCCCTTCATTTCTTCAGGGATATTCCTTGATGGATACATCTGGCCTGACCACTAAAAGCCCTGGAGTGCTCCACCTCGGCGCTTTTTGTTGACGAAAACGTGCCCCAGCCGGGCACGTTTTCGCAGAAAGCACAGGAACATATTTAGGTAAATAAGTAAAAATATAGATTTATTATTAAGATAAAGGATTAGTTCTAACATTACCACCACCTACCCACAAGTAGGAATTCTGGGGCCAATCACCTAACGGTGTGTTCCGACAGCGTCACTTGAGAGCCAGCTTCATTACAAGCTAGGTGTGCTTTACCATCTAAATCTACATATGATGTATCATGATCGATGATCATCAAGCATTTAATTTAAAAAAATGGTGCACTATAGGCACGTGAAATCTTTTTTTTTTTTTATTCGCTGAGGAATATGTTTTATTCCTTGATAATACTTTTAAATATGTTGTTAAAAGTTATATTTTAAGTATAAACATAAGTCGTATACACACATGCAGGTAGGTACCTACGTGTAAACGGACAGCAGACTTTGCTGTACATATCTGCATATCACTATGCAGATATGTGAAAAAAATTAAATGTTACGCCAAATAGATAAATAGGTACATACGAGTATACTAGGTAGGTACCAAAAGTTAAGTTAAAGAAACTTTTTTTTAAGTCACAGTAAATCATTGGATATTCAATACAATTTGTTGACCCTAGCTATAAAAGGTAGATCTAAATATTTTAAATTATTATAGCACCGCGTTGTAAAAGTTCTTTCTCTATTTTATTACATTACAAGATATTGCTTTATATTTATACGGTGTTCCATTCAATCCAACAATAGGCTCTCATCGATACATGCGCCTACGCACCGAATTCAAAATTCGAATATCAATCGTCATAACAATCGCGGCCGATTACCTGTATGCCGAGAAGGCGGGTGGAAAGCTCAGGGAAAGCACGCCGTCAAGCCTGCGAAGGCTTCACTGCGAGCTACCATTGGCCACCGTTCAACCAATAACAGCAAAGAGGCGTGTAAATGCGCACGCGCCGCCCGCGTTCCTAAATCGATTCAGTGTTAACGTATCTGTCGCACGGTTGACACGTATACTGTTTCCTTCTCACGTTTGCTTTTAATTATGAACTTTTTTGATCTCGTACAAAGTGTTCAACAATTTTGAACTTTCCGTGGACTGTATAAGCGTGACTTGTTCGAGGATTATGATGTTGTGACGTGACGCTGTCGTGACTGCTATCTTGTTTTATAGTTAGTGTTATTTGTTGATACACAATGATGATGGATCAGGCGCACTTCGGGGAGTATTTGCTGAGGCAGCAAATGTTACATGCTGCGTCTCTTAGCGGACTGCGTAAGTGGTCATTTAATTGTAAATGTATTGTTTCAACCAATGGCGCAGCTTGCCTTAAACGGACCCTGTATCAAAATTTGTCGTGGATGCCTTCTACCCGACTTTCATTTCATAGCTTTACTGGGGTAATCTTATTTCTTTCATTCATTTTTACGTGATGTTTATTATTGTCGCTGCCTAAGAGTTAAAGTGAGATTATAGCTCACATTTGACAAATTTTTTGCTTACACACATCGGGGCCTCTGTAGGCCGGGGGCCCGTATCACTGATATGTCGGTAACTACGCCCCTGGTTTCAACTAAATGTAAATACCTTTAAAATACATAAACTATATTACGTCACCAAGTTATTACTTCTCTTGTGTTTAACACTATTTAATCATACACGCGAAATCAAATCGATTACCGATATCATATAAGTCATGCCGATGTCAGTTGATAAATAATATACTGTAAAACGCAGATGTCAGCATTGAAAAAAAAAGCGCAAAAGCTATTGCTGTTTATATATAAATAAGTCAAAAGCTATCAAAAATGTATACATATATGTATTTTGCAAAAGTGATTTTTAAAGTATATTAATTACAACTAAGAAAAATGGTAAAATGATTATTTAGTTTACTATATAGATTTTTATTGTCGTTCACAAATCTACAGGTATAGATATATATTTTCAAGGGTGTATTTGATTTCATGCGAATGAATTTGGTACACCAATTTTTTTATTTATTATTTCATGTTTATCTATATCTACGCGCATCTTGATATCGTAAGATGTTCTTACTTATATAATGTTTAGATAGGCAGGTAGGTACATACATATACGTTATCATAAAAGAACATTTATTGCTCTGCAAATGAATAACCATTATAATAAGCCTACATTTAACTGGCTTAGCGACAAACACCACAATTTGATATGAATAGTTATATAAATAATGTTCTCATGGAATTTATGTGATGTCTTATATGAAAATAAATGTTTGTAAACCTGCAACACAATATAAATACAAATTATTTGATTAAAATATGTTATGTATATAATAGGTACTTAATTTATAATGAGTTTCCCCGGCCATCATGTAGAAGACAAATAAAAACGTGTTTCCGTAATAAAAAAAAAATATTCTTAGTTTAAAAATTTATTGTTGTGGAGCTTATCTCATATATTATTTTTAATGACTTAATTATGCTTAGGCCTAATTAAAAAAATCTAAATTATTTTCTTAATTGCCGTTGCAACAAATAATTCTAAACATGACTAATATGTATGATATGGAGATAAGAAACATTATAAAACCTCAAACTTATTAAAAATTTATGAAAACATTGTGAAACTATTTTTAATAAATGAGCGTTTTGAAATAATAAAAACATTTATTACAGGCACATAAACCCATAGAACAATAGTTTTCTAATTCAAAACTAAAATAATAAAATAAAAATTGAATATACGTCACAATACAAAAAATTATTTCTATGCCTCGTGTTATTTGCGATTTTTACTCAAAATCTATAAATAGGGATGTTTATATGTACAGACACTGCAGTATACTATTATTCGATCCCCTTATGTTAATTCTCCCATAAGAATGCTATATTTTGTAAATAACTACATACTATAAAACCAAGTAGTCCGCCGCACCTGTGTCTGTTTGCGATAAACTTAAAAACTACTAAACGGATTATCGTGCCAGATTTACCAATAGATAGAATGATTCGTGAGAAAGGTTTAGGTATATAATTTGTTAAGACAACGCGAAAAGTACCTAAAAATATACAAATCACAAACTTTCGTATTTATTTCATAGTGACAAGAAATGATTCTTTCTTTTTCAAAGTTAAAAAATAAACATTTTAGCGCGTTGAAGTCTTTTGTATGAAAATTTGACAAGAATATTATCAAGAGCTTCTGCGACTTTGCTTTTGCTAACAAGTAATTTGTCATAGTTAAAATACATTAATTGTCAATGGTCCCGAACTGTGAACCTCAGGACAGTGTTCTTATGTCTTATGAAGAAGACGTTAGCTATAATGCAATGGCGTCTCAACAAGCTGCTTCTAATATTTCCCCATCCATCGCGGATGGATAGTTAACTGTGAGGAAGATCCTCTAGTACTGTGAGGTAGGTGGATATAGTTTTTGTATATTATCGTTTTTTGTTTAGTATTTTATAGCTTAGAATTATTATAAGTATTAATATTTAGTACCTAGAGCTCTGCTCGGCTGAATACACGGATAAAACGAAGGTTTCTAAAAATGAAACCTAGCTTGATCAATTTATCGCCCCCGAAACCCCCTGCATACTAAATTTCATGAAAATCGTTGGAGCCGTTTCAGAGATTCAGATTATATATATATATACAAGAATTGCTCGCTTGAAGGTATTAGTAGTGTTCTTTTTATGTTGTTTTTTGTAGATAAAATATTTAAATAGGTATAACATCTTAGATAATAATTATTTGTAATGTTATACCTGTCATAATGAATAAATAATTTGAATTTGAATTAGACGAAGTCATTAGCTATAATTTAAAAAAAAGGATTGACATTTTAATATTTTAAACTACTTATAGATTATTTTAAAGCTTTAAATGTTTTACTTATATCTGATAAAAAATCATGTTAGATGGTCAAACGCCTTAATTATGTTACTATATAAAAACAACATAATAGAAACGCTTTTATTTGTCATAGTGAAGTTGACTAAGAAATAAATTATATATTAACAAATAAAATAAATGCAACTGTAATATATATTGCAGTATCTAACATTTAACTACGTTTGTAAAAATATAAAATGTCAAGACTAAAGCGGTTTGTTGTTCAAACTACACCGTTTAGCTTCACAAAATAAGCCATAAAAAGTAAATTTCTTAAAATAAGTAACAAAAAGCAAATTTTTCATTATAAACCCTTAAAAGCAGATTTCCCAAAATAGGCCACAAAACCAATTTCGCAAAATAAGCCACAAAAAGCAAATAATGATTGCCCTTTAACCCATTGATTTCGGAGAACTACGGTAATAAATATAAATAGGTAATATTACTTACATTGTACCTTTACAGCTTTTGTTCTACGTATTGAAAATTATAGAACTTGCAATTACAAAAAATATCAGCTGCAAAGTAAATGCTAATTAGCCACAACTATTTATACGTACATATAATAAGTATACGTATAAGCCTGAATATTTTCTTACTGTACTCGTAGTAGGCAAGTAAATGCTTAACAAGCCAAAAAAGCATGTAGGCGTATGCTATTTTTCCTAGAGCTGGAGTATTTTATATTTGCCCTTTTATCCATACATGTTCTTGGATTAAATGATGGATTCTTTTGCGAAGAAATGTATCTGAACAAAAAGTAGTAAATTCTGTTTCTTTGTAATTTATTCGTGATCTAAAAATATCATCCAATTGCAGCTTGTTTTATTTGATGTTTCAGTTTTTGTGTATTTTCCATGGTCATTAAAAGAATTTTATTCTACAAACGTTCATCGAATACTATTCAACTGTTATTTTTAAAATTATTGCTGAACACGCCCTTTTAAATAAAGTACAAAATAGAGACTTATTATTTTAAATACATTTTTGGTGGGATATGGGTGGAGTACGGATTCTGTTTTTCTTTCATGAGAAAAATTATTGACTGAAATAATTTTATACAAAAATCACATAAGTGTTTATTTTATATCTACAAAATTGCACAGCTTGCACTATTATGTCAGCTTTTAAGACCTCTCTACTGAGCATAGTCTTTGCATGCGGTGTGCTTGATTAGTGGTGGATTTTCTTCTTTGTACATATATGTCATTAAAAAAATCTATATGACTCTAAAGCTTGTTTCCTCACGGTGATTTACTTCACCTTGTTAGTGGTATGTTTACTAAAATCCGAAAATTTCAAAAATACTTTTCTAGAATTAAACCAAAAATTAATACCTCGCATTTGTGAACTGCGTGCATTTTCTGATCTGTGCTATTATAACATAGGTGACTAATTCATTCTTATAAGATGCAATTTATTCACCTAACGTAATGTTCACATCTGACTATGTGCCTTCTTGATAAGCTCAAAGTCGTACAACGAGCTATGGAGAGGGCTATGCTCGGAATTTCGCTACGGGATCGAATCAGAAATGAGGAGATCCGTAGACGAACTCAAGTAGCCGACATAGTCCAGCGGATTAACAAGTTGAAGTGGCAGTGGGCAGGGCACATAGAACGCAAAACTGATGGCCGATGGGCTGTAAAGTTCTTGAGTGGAGACCACGAACCGGCAAGCGCGGCGTAGGGCGTCCACCCACAAGGTGGACAGACGACGTCATAAAGACCGCAGGAACGCGCTGGATGCGAGCCGCTTCCAACCGGTCTTTATGGAAGTCAATGGGGGAGGCCTATATCCAGCAGTGGACGTCTTACGGCTGAAATGATGATGACGATGTTCACATATGTTTTTTTTTTTTTTTTTTGTTCATGCAATGTTGTATAATTTCTTTCTATTTACTAATTATAACAAGGATAATATGTTAAAGAAACTTACATGTGTAAAGAAGAAATTCAATAGCGTAAATGAATACGCCAGCCCCCACCAAAACGGCGTAGCGGAATTATGGTCCAAACATCTTTGACAATAAGCCTATGGAGTGGACTGATTAAGATGTATAATAGAAAGTACTTTTATTATAAGAACATTACTTACTAAACGACACTACAATAAGTTGCATTAATTGTTATATAAATATTAAATTTGTTTGAGTAGTAGGTACCTACATAAATATATTCGCAAGTTAAATATGCGCATGAAATTATATCTCAAAGAATTGTAATTTTATTAGTATTTCTCGTAAATGAAACGTAAGAGGAAAAATACTCAATTGACATACACAACCCTATAATAAATTCTTATTAGAAAATCCAGTCGTACTAAAAAATGTTTATGCAATATGCATCGGGCCGAATCATTATGTGGACATTAAAATTTGATTGACAATAAGTCTTCTCATTTGACGAACCCTTGCTGTTTGCCGCATCGCTCTGCGAGCCGGCGTGTTTGATCGCACCAGAATGTCCGTAACATATCATGGTCGAATCTTCGTCGTAAAGTACCAATATAAAAGTTGCCGGTTTAAGAAATTCACCTCATTTGCATGCACTTGAAAGGCGAGAAATTTTGCTAACGAGCTTTAATTTATACTGAGTTATCGTTATTATTTAATTGTAACTGTATTTACTTATCGTAGATAGTTTTATTTTGTAACAAAACTATTAGTTCTTTTTATTTTTATAAATGTTATGTTATTTAAATCCCTGATGATTTCTCATTTGTATAATACTAGATTAGATTTATTTTAATGAGAGTTCTAGGTATTAATATCTATAACTGTAAACATTCAAATATTTCAATACAATATTTTTAGACAAAAAGGCCGTCAGATGAGGGATATGTGGCCAGAATGCTGGCAGCATTGAGAGCATTCTCAATGCTGCCAGCATTGTGGTAGGGTACTTTCTAGTACTCGGCTGGCTAGCTACCACCCTCAAGTTGAAAATCTGCCGCCAAACATCTAACGGTGTGTTCCGGCATCCTCACTTGAGAGCCAGTTTCATTCAGGCTAGGTGTGCTTTACCATCTTCGACCACACCGTCACTTAGTCAGCTATAAAAAAAAAAGCATTGCCACGTTGGATGGCTAAGCTTTGACCATAGTAGATGCCAGCATTCTGGTCACCTGAAGCCTCCTCTAAACAAGCGATAAGTGTTAAGCGGAAATAAACAAAATATATACCTAGAACTCTCAAAATGGACTTCCGCAAAGTAACGCCTGATTCAATCAATTATTTTAATGAGTAAATATATTTAAGAATGAACGAATATGTTAATTTTTTCTAATATATAATACTAGGATTTCGCAGCGGATTCACCCGTTATTTACAGGGACCGTATAGGAACACAAATTTAGCCATATATAAGTAAACAAATAAATATAAAATATTGGGAACATTTTACACAACGTCATCTATAGCCCAACACTAAATAAAGCTTATACAATAGGAATAGGGATAGAATACTTTTATAATTTTCTTGTAGCTTTAGTTCTTTTTATTAGTATCTTAAATCTTCTGTACGTGTGTTTGTCACCTAATTCCTCCTAAACGGCTGGACTGATTTAGATGAAATTTTATGTGTATATCTCAATGGGTTCCTAGATGGTTTGAAAACACAACTGGACCCAGTAGGTGGCGTAGCTGTCAGTATGTCTGTTCATTATTAGACGATACGAGGTTCGCCGGGACATCTAGTAGTTTATACATTTGGAACACCTAGACAGAACAAACATTTATGCTTGTCCTAGGTGGAAATTAACTAACAAAGTGCTACTACCAAATGAGGGTAGTCTGAACTCTGATATTTTCATGTATAGTCGTATTTCGTTATTTTGCATCATGATTGAGCTACAACTAAAATGTACATATAGTAAACTGTTAAATGCATAGAATGGAGCTCGATGGCGTTTATACATATTACAATTAGTTCTGTGTTTCAGAGCATCGCATGGGCGCAGACGCAGAGCCTCCCGCGTGCGACGCACGCCTGCTCAACGGAGACCTGTGGCAGCGGTTCCACGATATCGGCACAGAGATGATCATCACTAAAGGCGGACGGTGAGTTAACACAACGGATCTATACTACTTAGAAATAGACTGCGTCTTCACTTAACATCACGCGAGAAGGCGCCGCGGTCAAAGACTAACTTTTTGAGTAACACTTGTCCCATGACTATGGGTTGCAGCGGTACCCAGAGCTTTGAGTAACAAAACAAAGTCATCGCTGCTGTGGCATTCATTTCTTTGAGACATTCAATTTTCAGTCTCAACTTACGTTTTTTTTTATAGCTGACAGGCTAGGTGTTTGACCACAGCTCACCTGATGTTAAGTGACGGTGTGGTCGTAGATGGTAAAGCACACCTAACCTGGAATGGAACTGGCTCTCAAGTGAGGCTGCCGGAACACACCGTTAGATGCTTGGCGGCAGATTTTCAACTGGAGGGTGGTAGCTAGCCAGCCGAGTACTAGAAAGTACCCTACCACCACGCTATGGTTTCCTCACGATGTTTTCCTTCACCGGCAGCTCAAGCTCATTGTTAGGATTTGAACCCACGCCCTTCGGCATGCGAACCTACCGCACTAACCACTGAGCCATCATCGCTACAAAAACTTAACTAACTGGAGTATACTATTATCTAGAACATGATACCTAATGTTCACACACTAACCATAAGCGGCAGACGCGAACATAATAAACAGCAGTGCCTGGCGATCGAGGTTTGTGTAAGCAATATTTAATAAAACTCTGGAAAACATGTTTTTCCTGAGATTAAATCTAGCTAGATCGAATTTCCGGCCGCAAAATCCTCCGTGTTGCAATTTTCATCGAAATCGTTAAGACCGTTTTTGAGATATCGAAAAAAAGTGACATCGGTTTCGTTTACTTCTGCAGCCTCACTTGAAAGCCAGTTCAATTCAGGCTAGGTGTGTTTACCATCTTCGACCACACGTCACTTAACAGAAAGTGAGCTGTGGTCAAAACACCTAGCCTTAAAAAAATATACTTCAATATAATGATATGTCAATAAGGGTTAGTAATTACTTACTAGTAAATTCATAATCTATTACTTTTAAATATAAGGTTATTTATATTCTAGAACCGAGTATTCCTCTGCAAGTTATCATAGTAAAAGAGTTTATTTTAACCGCATACTTATGCAATTAATTTTTTACTTAAGTCATGAGTAATTAGAGTTGAGGTCAGTTATCCTCTTTTGTCAGTAATTAATCGATAAGTATTTACACTTAATTTTACGATTGTGTAGGTAATTTGTAACCTTAAGTGCTTATGAGTGTTTATTATACACGCTATTTAACAATGCACCTAAAATTATTATGAATGTTTATTTTATTTTTATTTAAGTTTAGGTTTGGTTTTTCTCAGCAAAAAATTGCAGCTATGTATGACATATATGTATAAATATATATATATGTAAAAAAAAAAAATATTATATACAGCATTATACAGCATAGCTGATCTATATATTTTTTTTACATAAAAAAGATCTACGTGTGGCCTTCAAATCGCCAGATGGGAATATAATTTTAGCTAAAAAAGTACATTATATGTTTTTAAGATTTTTATGAAGTTTATTAATTCACATTTTAAAAAAAATGAGACGAAAATAGGTAAATGATTGAACATTTATTTCAAGTTTCAGAGATTCGATCCTCATCAAATTATTCAATTCAATTTTTTACTCGATTTAAACCTTTTAACTACTAGTACTACATTTATTGAAGGTATGTTTTATTTTATTATAGTATGTGTTCGTATAGATATATTTTATTATTTTATTCACCTTTGTTTCTGTATTTGTTTACACCGTCAACCTTAATATCTGTGTTATAATTTCTGTCCATCCAAAGGTTGTCTGGATGAAATCGCTCTGGGTGATAAGGCCCCCGAATACTACCACAATTTAGCAATAATATTTATAATGTTGTTTTGTTTTCTTTTTCTTTATCTCTTTTTTTTATTTTTATGTTATAATAATATCGATTGGTGTACAATAAAGTTGTATTCTATTCTATTCTACCCAGCCAATGTCAAGTCGATATGCAAGCGTACTGCAAAATATATGCATTTGATGCGCAATTAAATTATGATTTCCTCGTAAAGCGATCACCTGTACTAGATAATTAAACATTCTTCATGGAAGCTCGAGTGTGCTGTGTCGAAGGCGAGCTTTATCATAATCTACGGAAAACAGATCATAAATGCTTGCTAACTATTACAATTATCTCTATAAAACACCGTCGCAATTAAGCGACGCAGCTGTCGAATCCGAGAATCGAATTTACGAAAAAACATTACTCCCAATAAATTACAAAATAATAACAAAAACTTAACGAAAACCCATTAGGGCTGCCGAATCTGACGCGGGGCTTGTTAACGGATAATTTGGGCCCGGACGGACCTCCGTCATAGACAAAACAAACAGCTGCCTCAATAGCAATTTGTGCATTTCTCTAAATGGCCGAGCACAAATTACAGCTTATTATAAGCTTGTTTGCTTTACGATCGTACCCCTTCAATTATTTTTTTTCCCAAATCAGTAATGTGGGTCGAGCAGTGAAGAAATTATACAGTCGTCGCGATATCGGCGCCTCCGCCCTTCTCGGAGCGACCACCGCGCGAGTGACCCTCTTCCTCAGTCATTATGCCGTCTCGTTACCGGCAATGGCAGGCGGTAGCCCCGCGGCAGTTCCTAACAGACTCGAGTCGGCGACGCTCTCTCCAATCACCTTTTCGAGACAGCGCTTAACCTGGAAGACACTCTGACATAGTCGCGTGACGACGGACATGTCGGATTGCGCGTTGATCCTTATCATCGCAGAGTCGTATTGATCGTTATCAGTGCCGTTTTCTCTGTAGCGCTGTCAGTAGAGATTCCGAAGCCGCGAATTAGGAGCTTGTGTGAGGCCGCCGCCCTGTCGCATCGCAACCGCCGATCAATAATGAACATCACGTCCGTACGAATTCTGACGAAATTAAAACAAAAATATGTCGTAATTAATGGTTTGTAATTAGCGTTCGGCTTCGGAGGCCGCTCAGGGTGCCGGTTCGTCGTCTTATTATAACGATCGGCAAAAAGTATTGCGATGGTTTTCCGAAACGAATAGCTGTCATGCGCGCGGCCTGTACCGGCGCGCTCATGGCCGCGCTTTTTGCGCGCCCGGTAATTAAGCAGGTTTGTTCGTGCTCCTGTCATCTCTTACACGTTTTTTCGGTTCTATAAGTCTGCAGCGCAGACCACCGCGCGGCCGCCCCCGCTTTACCAACATTCCGATAAATTTACCGCTTCATCCGACATTCGGTGAATCTCGTTAGCTTAGCCCGCTCCGGGTTCCGTCTAGAGGTCACTCTTGTTTGTTTTGTATTAACGATGCCGCGCGAGCCGGGGGCGCGCCGGCGCCGGCCGCGGCCCTGGCGCCATACGAAATGGGTCAAAAATATTTGATGCATTTCTCGTATTGAGTCCTAGCGTGCGTGTGCCGGGTAATTGAGTTATTCTATACGAGCTGAGCTGGCGTACTGCACGCAGCTAATGGCTCTAATTGGTGAGTGTAACTGAATGCTTTTAGTCGTTGTTCAAACAGAGTTAAAAGCGGTTCTCGTATAATTCTTGATCCCGGTGAGTTCGTGGAGAGGGCAAGGTTTGAAGAATTGTTTGAGCAAACATGGATTTGGGCGGTTCCTTTGAGGGCAGGCAGGGGAGCGCGGAGTTAACACCTGCGACGGCCATGCTCGCGCTATGTGCCACACTGCCGGCTGTTGGCTGTGGTAACAGCATCGTTTTACCACCTGTTTATGTAGCTGTATACTGTTAGTTATATAACAAACGCCTGCGTTGACTTTTTTTTTGGAGTAATTATACGAACAAAATGCTTTGCTGTCTGTCTGACGCCTGTCCATAATCATAAGCACAGCGGTATTCAGAAATAGGTATAGCATAAAAAAGTAGCAAGCATCGCTGCTTCATCGCTCATTACTTTGATACATGAACGTCTTATAAGATACATCGAATAACGCATCAAAACATTCCTAATGTTGCAGATGTCCTTAGGCGAAGGTAAGCTTACATCAGACGAACTGTCGGCCTATTCACTGCTCTTCCATAAAAATACATTCGACGGTTAGTCTCAATAGCCTTGTTTGCTATGCCCTGGAGCAGTGTCAAAATCGATTGCTTATCTATTATAGTACAGTCAAATTTAGTTTAAAATATTAGAGCCATAACTCTAAAAAAACACGTGTATTATTTTATTGTTTGAACGCAGTCCTCTGAAGCTCTTATAAGCAAAACTATAAAAGTTAAATTGTCCCAGTCCAACCCCAAAACGTCGACATGTTCCATCTGTCCCGACTTCATGTTCCGAGATAATACTTAACCCTCAATAATCGTCCTACAAACAAACATCGGTCGGAATAGAGGAGGTTATTTATTTTTTCTCCAAACTGAAATATGACAAATGGGCGCGGCGCGCCGACGGCCGGGCCGCGCGGCGGCCGGGGCCGCCGGACGGGCCGCTCGCGTGTCGTCGCACGGACCTCCCGCCATTTTAAAAACAAACACACACCACAAAAACTCTTTATTTATTCTTATGTTATTCGACGGAAGGGCGCGACCAAATTCACTAGAAAAAATCGTAAGTTATAATTAAAAGAGTCTGCGATCGCGAATGTAGGTAACCTCGCGACGTACTTTGTACCAACATTGCGACGATTGCTTCCAGAATAAAATACAGCATGTACTTAGTCGTAATACTAATTAGGAAGTGCCGTCTCTGAAAACGTAGTGTTTATATCCTCTTTGGTAGAGTACGCCGTATGTCGCAGCATGGAGGCTGTCGTTCGGTCGCCGGCGACCATAAAATATCTACTTCTGTTTAATTTTATTGATGTTCCCGACCAAGCTACGCGATAAGGAACGCAATCACATCACAGATCTGAGAAGTCCACGAAATCGTATCTAACGAGCGAGCGTAAGCTCATTCGGCGCTTGTTTTAACAGAAATACCGATTAATTGATTCGATCTGTGGCGTAATTAAAATGGGTGATTAGGGCGCGGGGACCGGCGCCGGCGCCTCAAAGCGTCGCCGGCAACATTCCTTTTGTTTTACCACGGGTCGTTTGTCGCCTGCGTGGTGCGGCGCGTTCCGTCCCGCTCGAAGGCACGCGGCCGGCGGCGCGAGCGAGCGAGAGGCACGCGGGCGCCGACCGCCCGCCGCGCGCCGGCCGCCCGCCGCGTCTCCGCCCCAACCACCAGTAATCAGATTATGACAGCCGGGTCTGGCTCGGCTCCACTCGTCACTCTTCACTGTCTTGTGAAAATATGACGTTAGAATTTCACCTCGGCCTGATCTAGCCTGATATCGATTGGAACCGCGCGGGCTCCGTACTTGATCAGAGCTGACATAATGCTCTTTGTTTTAAACGCCGATAACGGCAGGTGGTAGTCGGCTGAAGTTGAAAATTGATAGAGGTTCGAAACGGAAATGGGCAACAATATTATAACATACTTAATACATTTTATTACCGTGCATGTGTTTGTATTATATATGCATGTGTAAAGAGACTAATCATCAGCACTGAAAATAATTAAATAATATCTCCACCAATAATTTTTTTCGTCTCCAAAAGAGCTTTGTTTTTCCAAGTGTCAATTTGTACAAAATAGAAACTTTCAAACTTATTTTAAGTTATATTTGTTGGCTGTGTTTGTACAATTTAACGCGATATAAAACGTTTAAAGTAATGAAGGCCCAGATGAAATTGTTAGTAATGTTGAGTTGTGGCTTAAAACGAAATGTCATCGATTGTAATGGGTAATTCCGACTCGAACGGCGGCATCCGAAGCACGCGCCACGCAGTCGCCTTCCAGTGATCATATCGCAATATCTCCCTGGACGACATCCTTCTAAACCCTCTATAAATATTTGTCACGAATAATATGCAGAAAAAGTGTTCCATTGCGTCGCTATCATTAAAAATGCTTACATTGCATTTTCATATCCATAGATAGCCGTCAATGTAAGTCAGCCTCCGAGAAGGGATTGTGACGTTAACCATCAATCTTGGGGTTTGATCGAAAAGAAATGCACAGTCATCGCCGACTCCCGCGACCGTCTCGTCATAAGCTAAAACAATCGACGAATGGTAAAAAAGAACAAAACGATTATTCGAATTTGTAATGTAAAAAATCATGAGTCCGAGCATCATCTCTGAAGGGAGATCGGACGTTTTTTGCCGCGCGACAGCGGTCCGGCTGATGATAATTTCTCATTAGGTTATAACATTTTAGTCGGGGGAAACGTCGTAAAATCCACGAATAATTTAGTGAAGAAAGTGGTCGTGTTGAAGATGTTTTGTTTTTATGGCGCCAGCAGCGCGGGTTAGATCGGTATCTTCCGATACAAGCGTTTAACCCGTGTTACTCAGAAACCGGGAATTATTCTCACGGCCCGGGCGCGCTCCGCTACCTAACAAATTGTAATGTGAACAGACGAGGCGGCTCACATTCTTTCCGATGTCTCTTTTACGCAAAAAGTTATCACGTGCATTTCTGGTGCAAGAGCCGGTGTCAATATTTTCTCCATGCGCTTGGTGAAAAGATTTGAACATGCTAGAAGCAAGTAATAATCAAAAAATTGGGCGCGTTGTTGTTTGGTTATCTTATGGTGCGGAAGCAACATATTAACATATAACACAAATCGACCGTAGCAATTAACATTGTCGGATCTACATTTTTGCTATTTTCATTTTATTGCATTAAAGGTCTTAGAATAAGTCTAAAATTGCCCCCGCAAATTATTAAATTCCTAAAATCAACCTATCTTTATTTTTCCAAGTGGAAAAAGTTGTATGTGTTCAGTGCGCACGATTAATATTGTCGTATAGTAAGTTGAGACGGTAACTGCGCGGCGCAGGAGCAGAGAAGACGCGCGGATCTGCCACTTCGGACAATGTTAGCGGGAGGAGCGCACTCGTTGGTTTTGTTGATGTGCACTTCTACGTAACTCAACATTGTATAACCTAAGTGCCCGAAATAATTTAAGCATAAAACAATTACATCTTACGGCCAATAACGTATTAAGTGGTACATCCAACACAAAAAGAATTCAAAGTCCAGGGAATACTGTGGGTTGTACCAAATCCGACCAAATTCAGAAATTGTTCGGCTAATAATAATGATGGATCTGCCATTTCCGACAAAAAAATTGCATGATTTAGCGGTTAACAATGTTGCATGTGCAGTTTCTCATATTTTCGATACATTTTTAATAAATTTGCATATACTAATATATCAAGTATTTAATATTTATATGACATACCAAATTTGGTTACGGTACATTGACTATTGTTCAGTTTATAAACATTTGAAACTTTGAACGGCCGTACCCTAAAGTAGCGATTTTTCACATACGACTATGTTAATTGCTACGGTCGAAATCCTAGCATATAGATTTGCGAAAAATATATACGTATAATAGGATCGTGAGGAAACCTACACGAACGAGAATTAAAAAAAAAAAGTTAGGTATGAGAAGCCTATCAACCCGCAGCCAGCGTGGAACACGGCCTTACTCTTCTCACACTGAAAAGAGGCCCGCGCCCAGCTGTGGGACAATTTGTAAAAACGACTGATTCGGATTTATACCTACATTTAAAAAAAAAGTAATGAACACTACTTTTTTAATATATTATTTTATTATCTGTGCACTAGGTCTATTTGTCTCTCTATCTAGGCTCTCTGTCTATTTGAGTGTCAATAGCGAAACCTCACGACATACCTGTGCTACTACAAGTAATTGCATAATATTCAATAGTATGACGTGTGAAGAATTTAATTTCGTCGGCAATTATCGTCGGTGTAACCCGATGCCGGCTACCACCTACGGCTCTCATGCTAGCGATCATTAGGCACTCCGTGCGTATGCGCACCGAGATCTCATCTCGTGACTGGAGACACGAATCGTGTCCACGTACGTGTTTACATTCGAGGGCGACGTGTCCATAATGCGTCTCCTAGAAGCGCGGTGATTACGGGCGGCTGCGCGGGCGCAGGGTGCCTCGTTAATCATAAAGATCGTAAAAACACGGCGCACGTACACTAGCATTCAGCTATAGAGTAAAAACACTAGTTTATTATGTGGATTTGTTACATTTCACGCAAGGATTGTCACTAACGAGGCGAATAGACTTTTTATTGGCATCGTAACGAAGTTCCAGTTAACATTGGTTTTATTGGATATTTCGGTGAGCATTAAATTTCTGTTTTTTTTTTTTCTTATGATAAATGGCTAAGCTTTATTTTTAATTGCAATTTGTTCCAAAAAGTAGCAGCGAATTTTTTTCTTTGGCAATGGTGTCTAACAATCAAATGGGATGCTTAATGCAAAAATATATTCCTATGACTATCTATAGCATATTAATTTGCGAGAATTACGTACCTAAGCACGGAAACGATAGTCTAAAAGTATAAACAATTTGTATTTACTCCCGCCAGAGGCGCTGATCTACTTTCTATACATTTTTCTATCGTTTACATACCCAGTAGGTACATATCGCAAATAGTTAATTATCGCAACTACTCAAAGTCCTGGACTATGTTTTACTACTCAAAGTCCTGGACTTTGTTTTACTAAAGTCTTGGACTTTGTATTACTACTCAAAGTCCTGGACTTTGTTTTACTACTCAAAGTCCTGGACTTTGTTTTACTACTCAAAGTTCTGTGTATCGCTGCAATGGTTATGGACAGGCGTTATCTCTTACCATCAGAGAAGCGTCTCGTTCGTCTTATTACTATTACATTTTTTAAAAACTAGTAAAGTGCTAGACCATCGCATTAATTGTAAGTGCCATTTTAATTATTTTTTTCTTATTTTCAAGCACGCATATGAGTCGAATATTCAGCGGAAATTTTCCTGTAGACTCGCAAAAATCAACCGTAAATGAGGTTATTATCTAAGAAAACCATAAACAAGCTAAAAGGAGTTTCAACTGCCAAATAATATAGGGATGTTATGAACGTGGGCCAGTTATTTTTTTATCTATTGAGTGAGTGGAGGGCCGGGCGGGCAGCACTCGTGTCCCGATAGGATCAGCTGTGGCTGCGGACGCCCGCGCCGCCCATCGCGACATCACGCGCCGATGCTATCTGCTGACCGGCGGCGGCGCTCCGACTCCGGGGTAACTGCTACTGACAGTACTGAGCTCTGCCTTGCCATAGACACAGGCTAATACAGGATGTAACTCCGCCCGATTCGGATTGTTGACTGCCCTGTTAGCTAATTTGGTAGAATATCTGCTTGAAGAGATTATGTGTTAGGTATAACTGCTTGTAGAGCTTAAGTGTGAAGGGTTTATGTAACGATAAATGGATGGATGTTTGTTACTTAATCACGCCAGAACGGCTGAATGGATCTAGATGAAATTTTGCATGTTTGCTTTAGGCCCTGGAATAAAACATAGGATACTTTCATCATCATCATCCATCACCACGCGGGTAAAACCGCGGGGCGCAGCTAGTCCTAACTAATATTATAAATGTGAGTGTGAGTTTGATCGTTTGTTACGCCTTTGCGCGTAAACTACTCAACAGATCTGGGTGAAATTTTGCATGTAGGTACTTTAGGCCCTGGTATAAGGCATAAGATACTTTTCATCATCATCATCCATCACCACGTGGGGAAAACCGCGAGGCGCAGCTAGTTTGGCAGTAATGGGGCAAACATATTTTCGTAAATATTCTGACGCTAAGCTGTAGTGTAGAAACATTACTGTGTACTGATCTGAAGGTACTGCAACTAGCAATAGATCCTAGGCCTATTGAGATTAACTATCAACTGTCTCAAATATATGAGCGCTAAATCTATGATAGCTTTTGTTTTACAACTTCATACTCTAGATTTTGCAGCATTGCAGCGATGCAATGGTCATTACCTTGAGTTATTTATTACTATCAAGAGAAAGAGTTCCGAAGAGTTCTCATTGGTTAAAAAAGATATTTAATACTTTGATTTGCTGTGTTTTCACGTAACCTTTTAAAAAAAAATGATATTAGAAGTGTATGTTGGAATGTCTTTTTTTATTGTTGATAAGCTAAGTGTTTGACCATAGCTCACCTGATGTTAAGTGACGGTGTAGTTAAAGATGGTAAAGCACACCTAGCCTGGGATGGAACTGGCTCTCAAGTGACTCTGCCGGAACACACCAGATGTGACCTTTTCAACTTAAGGATGGTAGCTAGCCAGCGAGTACTAGAAAATACCCTACCACCATGCTACGGTTTCCTCACGATGTTTTCCTACAGCTTACAGGGTTTGAACCTAATCAAATTTCATAGGAAATACTTTTTACTCGGGCATATTATATATTTATGTATCCTTTCAACTTTTTTTAAAGATCGTACACTTTCTGATACACCCTGTATAGCAGTTACTCTGTAGCTCCCTGGGTGCAGGATAATATCACAAACGGCCACGATTCTCACATAAAAATGTGTCTCTGCGACACAGCGTCATTGTTGCATAACAACACAGCATCGTGCCTTGTCCTTCGCCCGCCCGCGATCTGAGAAACTGTTTTTGGATGTAACAGATATTTTTCTAAAGTAGTGGTTTTACTGGTAGGTATGAAGCAGATAACGTCGTGACTCTGTCTTACACCACTGTCCAAGAAGGAGGTGTATACTTTTATGGGTGACAAGACTGGTTTTTTATGTAACAGTAATGAGACGAACGAGACGCTCTCCTGATGTTAAGAGATAACGCCTGTCCATGACCATTGCAGCGATACACAGAACTTTGAGTTGTAAAACAAAGTCCAGGGTATCGCTGCCTTGGCGCACATTGCTTTGAGACTAGATGGTTAGTCTCAACAGCCCAGTAATTTCGCTAGCTGCAGTACCCTTCAAACCGGACCACAGTAATGTTTACACACTACTGCTTAGCGGCAGAATATCTGGTATTGCGGTAGTACCTATCTAGACGACCTCCTGCTAAGGAAATCTACCACCAAGTAAAATGCATATATTCTATTGATAACCCTACAAGTCAAATTAAGTAACGTCATTTCAAATGCATTATTAATAATATGAAATACATTGCAATAATACAATGTAATAAAATGTCAAAAAAAATACAATTGCCTAACAAAAATTTAATACTAAATCTTTTAGTTTAAAAAAATTGTCAAAGTTGCAAAATTTACCATATATGTATGTATGTATGTATGTGCCAAAGTTACAATGTTGTTTATTATCCAACAATTATTTTACAAGCATAATGCAAGTGTTTTAAAGTATTTAAAGTCCGGTTCAAATGCTATCAAAAGTAAAAATGCAACAAGCACAAACTGAAATGCAGTTAAAGAGTGTGTTTGCAATCAGCCAGTTGTTCCGTCGTGAACGTGCGAGATTAAAGCGCGCACTAATTGCCCGCGACGTTTCCATGTAGCGACGACATCAAAACACACTTCTGTGAAATATGTAACAACAGTTCAATGTCAATAGGAGACGGAGATGTGTCGCAACGCCCAGTAATTGCGCGGTGACGCGTCCAAAGGCGGCGCGTTTGAACTCGACACATTAGAGCTAGCCTTGACGCGATTCCCGGGACTCGGCCGGGGTGGGAAGCACTGGCGAACGCGGACTGCACCGTTAAACCTGCAACTAAACATACAATCGTTTAACGAAGACTGAATAGGTTTCATCTGGCCTACTAAGTATGCTCCATCTTAGACCTCGTCTACTTCAGTGAAGGAAGGTTAAACGTAAAGCCAAATAAAGAAACTTTATTCACTTACTTATACCTGGACACATTTTTGATATAAAACATTTTTATGATGAATATTGATGTTTTGAAGCATTTTGGTTTTGTTTATACGATATTTCTTCCGTTACATCACCTTGTCGTGATCTTTCTCAAGGAGTAAAAACAGGGCAGTGTGTAGGTTGTCAAATTTGTTTGACATATTTTTTTTGCATAATGTATAGATTTTAAAACAGCGAAAGAAATAGGTATGTAATAATGATATTTGATGATGCCATTGTTTTTCTATAAATATTCAAAAAACAATTGATTTTCTCGATAGTTTTTTTTTATCAAAGCGTTTTCTATTTTAATTTAATATCAATACCTTATTTAATTAAACTTATATTTGCTTTTTTTAATAACGCTATAATATGCTAAATCTTCCGCTAAATGAAAATATTATAAAATTATTTTTATAGAACACTTATTATTAATTTTGTACAGATGCAACACATTTTTAGGGTACCGCACCTCAAAATGAGCTCTACTACAGGATACTTCCCTCATACTTATAGGATCACTTCGCTGTCTGTCTGTCAAAACCATTTTTCTTAGGAATGCGTAGAAGTATCAAATTGAAATAATTACTCAGTTCTGCAATCTTTCGAAATTGAGAAAAATGTAAACAACGCAATTAAAGGATGTGGCCGTTCATACCGCCTAATTTGGCATTTTGAAAAGGGAATCAAAACCTATAGGGTAGTTTCCGTTAACCTAGAATCATGAAATTAGCAAGAAGGTCTTATAGCAAATAAAGGATCAAAGGTATAAAATACGAAAATCGTAAATTTGTAGTTACATCACAAACAATTGCGATTATAAACTTATATGCAGTTGGTACACTGATCGCGACCAAAATTTATATATGGGGACGATAATGTTTTAAATTTTACGAAATCCTCGGTGCGCGAGTCCGACTCGCACTAGGCTGGTTTTTTTCACACTAAAAAAACATACAAATTTGTGACCGCAACAGCTGTGGCACGGCTATATGCCCGTAATAACCTTATTGTAACATACTTTAAATAAAAAAATTAGAAGTTCACACACTCCTACTGCAAATAGTGGACACGTCAAAAGCGATAAGATGACATCATTCATGGTAATCATTGATCACACTTGTAAAATAAACAAACGGGATTCGAATGTAAATGAAACCTGATGATGCGGAAACAATTTGATCTCCAATAATTTTACTGACAGAGAGCGAGTCGTGATATCATTCTAATGAAATCATGGCCAGGAATCCCGTTTTGCCATAAAATGTAGAAACGAGTGAGCGGTGATATCCATACTAGGGGCTACATTTTTGAAATGTAAGTCCAATTTTTCTACAAAAAAAAACTGACTTTGAACCAACTCGTTTGACATCACCGTTTCATTGTTGATATGTCAAATACTCGAACTAAACAGTTCGACTGTGTTTTCATCGTACGAACCGCTAAAATTGCTACCCGAACGGGTGTTCCCCGATAGTTATATTCTGGGTGCCTTCAAGCCGCGAGTAAATCGCTTACTTCTGGGTAAGCGTGCTCCGTCGTAGACCGCTGCTTTGCTTAACATCTGGCAAATTGGTGATCAAATGCAAGCCTATTTAGTAATAAAAAAACTCATTCGAATGAAACAAAAAGTAGGCTTCAGAATTGCCGCCGCAACGGCCGAATAACCAAGATCACCAAGTAAATTAGACTTGTAAGAACGCCAAATATATTGATTACGAATATATGTAAATGCTGTGATGGTTCTAACAGTACAAGGCAGTGGAATCCACGAGTCTATCTCGGTATCGCTAGCGGCTGTGGGTTTACGCCACGCACTCTGAATTAATATCAATTAACACACACTGGCTTAATTGTGAATCGGGCGCGGCTCGCGTGCGGCGGTTCCTTTGTCGGCGTCCCAGTGAAGCTGCTCGCGCAAGCTTTAATTCACAGCAAGAGCACTGCGCTGCTATTGACCGGAATTCCGTGATCCGTCGATGCCACCGCCCGCATTCGTAGAACCGGCCGCGGCGCGTGCGAATATCTCCGAACGCATCCGCGTCAGCCTGCGTCTACCCTTTCGCTTCCTCGAAAAGCGTCCTAAAATACAATCACCGTGCTAACCGCGGGATAGTGAGATCTAATGCGGCGATATACGTCCGCTATTAGCTTTTACATGGACTAATGGTTTCTAAGTAGTAACGGTACGGCGAGCGCAAATCCTGTGCCTGATTGATCGTTCGTTCGACTCTAGCAAGCTGTGTCTTGGCTACCGCGCAATGTACGCAGATAAATGATTATTGCTATCTCTGCCGCGATAAATTACAAAACAGTCGGCATCTTTGGAGAAATCAACGTAATCAAAGCACAAAGAGGACCGCGAAAAACTAACATGATTTATTTATTTCCATTCTGATGCCTATCTTATAAACTTATTTCATTAACATGATGTTTGTTAGTATTTGAGCTGACGCCGCCATAACGTATTCAGTCCCAAACAAATAAAAATATGTCATATTAAGTTTCGAGTGCTCGCTACTATCACTCCCAATCTCCGCTCGATCGCTATTATCTTAGATAAAATCACCGCTTTCAGGCGATCATCAATTCATTCGTTATATCGGGGCTTTGACAGGATTATAATTAGAAACTGTCCGTCCTTATGGGATGTCGTTTTTAATGTCGCTAGTCTGGTCTCATACTGCGCTCGCATTTCATTAACTCCAATGTTAAAAAATTGTGAGTTCTCATAAAACGGTGTGATTTATACAGGGTCGGGAGCTAACGAGCGATCGCCACTGTCTGCGGTCGACCTCGCCTTTATCCGCCAACATCACCTGTAATTACCCCTTAATAAGGTTCAAAGTCCCGTACACAATCAACAGCTGTTGACCGAAAAATCAAGTACAGGCAATACGTTGCAATAAAATTAATCGCTATTTCATTTGACTTTGTTCCGTCTTTTTGTTTAAGGCACGACCTGCTTTATTTTGATTAATCCTTATCAAGGGCACCATACAAACATCAACTTTTCTAAACAAAGCTATATGTAGCTTATGGGTGAATATATTATTTAAAACAATAAATCTAAGCGATTTAGCGGTGATAGCTCAGTGGTTAAAGACCTGTAACTTTGGTGTTATCAATAAAATATTTATATTAGTTATCGCGGTCGGTTCACTCGCCGACGGGCGTGAGTTCAAACACTAACAATGAGCTTAAACTGCCGGCAAAGGAAAACATCGTGAGAAAACCATAGCGTGGTGGTAGGGTACTTGACTGGCTATAGCTACCACCCTCGAGTAGAAAATCTGCCGCCAAGCATTTAACGGTGTTTTGCGTGTGTTCTTCTAAATAAGCACGTTCCATTTTATACCGCACTACTGCTTTACATCATGCCGGATGTGGTTAATCGCGAACCAATTTAGAATAAAAAAAAAAGATTTAAATGTCATTTGAAGTACCAATCTTTTCTCTGTGCGGTCCGGTGCGCTCGCGCCGTGTTCGGCGACAAACTTCTAATAGTTAGTAGATGTGCCGATAGATAAGGTTTTTCTGTGGGCCGGCGGCGGTCCTGTCAACTAAATTACTGCGCCGTTTGTCGGGCCTTCTTTGCAATTTACGAGCACCGAGCCGCATGCGCGCGTCGCCGGCGCCTAAAAAGGTGCCAAATTTATTCCGTACTTTCACCGACCCCTTCGCATCCATATTCATTAGAATTTGTAACTTTTTACCTAATACATACCGCGAGACGACAACAATGAAGTGGTTTACGCTTTTTGTCGACTTTTACGTACGGATTACATTACTAACATAACGACATCTCGCCTTTACAACACTTCAAAATTAAATCACCCGGTCGTTTCGAGAAACCGACTCGAGCGTTTTGCGGTCTGATACATACTCAATCTTTGTCTGATGGCGAGATAACGATTATAATAACGTAAGAACAGGCGGTGTCAGCCGGTGTCAAAACGTCTGTCGAATTAAAAAAATCGTCCTTCAAACCAATGAAGGAGTCAAAGCCTCAAAGTAATGAGCGCCAACGCAGCGATGCCCTAAACTTTATTTGCTCCTCAAAGTTCTGTGTATCGCTGATGTCCATGACTATTGGGTAATAGACTTACTAATAAAAAAGCATTCTTGTTCGTTTCATTACATTTAAATTAAAAAAAAGCCTAAGTCTAACTGCTTTAAATTTCAAAGCCATAAATTAAAAAAATATTACGTGTTACCATTTTTCTAGTTACAACCTTCTATTTTCTGACTAGCTAATATCAAATTGTATCTTTTGCACTCGACGCATTGATACAATTGATCTGTTGGCTCTGTCTGTTCTTTTAGCAATTAAATTCATTGTAATTTTAATTGCTACCTTACATTTACAATGTATACGCATATAGCGCTTCCGAGCTAATGTAACTAATCAGTACTCAGGGATATCAGAAATTAATCGAGGCGGTGGCCTTTAAGGTCGCTTACAATCTGCGAAGTTAAGCGTAAATGGGCGCAATTGGGACGCTGCGTTTAATGTGCAAAAGGACGCCGACTGGTGATTAAAAATTTCCAATTTCCGCAAGAGCCTGGGAGGCTGCGTCTGGGACCCTAGGGCCGACGTCGATGGTTGTAAATTTGGCGAACAAGGCATAAACATGTCGCAGGTGGGTGCGCGCTGCGGGCGAGCTTTGTGCCAACCCGCCTTTGCACTGTTGTGATGGTCGCGACTTTAACTTGGTGAAAGGTACTTGTAAATACTCTCAGAAAATATAGTAATTAAACTAATTTAGAAAAATTTGTCTCTTAATTTTTTTACCCCTGTAATAATTACAGAAATACCTTAGACTCTGAACTTAATTTTGCTTTACTTAAAGTTCATTATAGATGTGTCAAGCTAAAAACCTTATAATTTAAAAAACGCAGATATACCTCCTTATTTCAAAATTTTATGTAGTGTTTGTATAACAGTTCATCGATTGTTAATCAATTTCATGTGACCGTTTTGTTTTTGCGCCCCTTGTTGGAAACCGATCCTCTATAGCCTTTTTTGTTGCCACCTGCAGTGGCATTCGGCAAAAACTGGCCAATGGAGTAAAGTTTTTATCGCAATCATTATGATTGAAGGTGCTGTCGCTGATTTTAAACAAAGCGGGACAGATAGTCTCCATCAATATGGTAATGCGAGTATGAGAGCATCTCGAGACGATTCGGGTTTTTTGTGCTCAAATTGGTTTATTTGTTTTGTTACAAGCGTATTTCTTTATGTGTAGTTTGTTTGGTTTGCGGAGAGCTCGCTGCTCGGGACATATGGAAGGATGCTTTTTTATAAATGCGAGGTTTGGTTTGTAGACGTAATAAACATCGTAATCGTTTTGTCATTGTTGAGTCGCTTGGTACCTTCCGGTGCGTATTGATTTATCGGTGTCCTGATCCGCCTCTAATGTGTATCAACTCCGAAGTGGGTAGTAAGCGATATTGATTTCGTGTTTTCATCCCACCTGACGAGTCAACAATGGTGAAGATGTGGATTGGTTCGCTTTCACTGGCGACAATTTTATCGTCGCATATCGCATATGTGACCAATCATAAGAGCGACTTACAATGTCCATATAAATATGAATTACGCATATTTTCTTTTAAAAAAGTTCACCTGTTTTACGGATGCAAAATAAAACAATTTTTTGTTCACAAAACCATTAAAATAATGGCAAAACTTGTCTACACGTCTAATTGTCTATTATTTAATATACTTGTTTTTGTATAACTTTTAATTAACTTTACGCTGCTAATGTACCTACTCCAAACTTCGGATCCGACATTATTACAGCATTCTAAACAAATATTGATCCGCGTCGACACACAAAGTCTCCGCGATTCTCACGGGCCGCTCTCACAGTCCGAGTGAACAATTTGACACTTCCAGGTGTATGATTTTTTATCCTCGCACACAATGGCGGAGGTGTTTACCAAGGGCCACATCTGGGCGGACGAAAAAACCTGCCGGACCTCTCGTATGAACGCTAATGAGTGCCCCAACCCTGGATATAAGCCTCGTACAAGCATTCTTGTATTTCGGCCCTCGACTTTGTTTATCATGTAAGTTAAATGTTTGTGTAAACCAACAGATGTCCGAGACAAGAGCCAGTCTGTTCTTAACGACTGTCTCCTAGTCTTTAACATTGAACTTGAGCGATTAAAAACCAATAAAATTAGCAGTAAAGATAACTGTCGTTCAAGAGGGGTAGGTTATGGCTGCGTGTGACGAAAACATTAACAGGAGGTACTCGTAGCAACAGTCCTTCATTGAGTTGTTACGATGTCGTGTGTAAAGGCGATTGGTAAAACTATTGACGCTTTCAGCATGTTACTTGACGGCATAAAACCCTGATTACCCTCGTAGCCGATTGTAGAAGGACGTTGTAAGGTTTCGCAAGAAATCCAACCATTTCAACATTTCGAGTGCGGATGCTAGAGCGGATATGACAGTTTCTTTGGCGGCTGTTAGCGCCTCCGTGCGGCAATTGGCAAGTTGTTACCGATTTACGACCCACTCTAAACTTCATTCGATGCGATTTTGGTGGTCCCATTGTGTTCTTTAAGCCCCTTCTCACCGGCGGGCTAAAGCCTGCAGCTTAGCGCGCCTTCGAGAGCTTTTATGGCCTCTTCTTTTTATGGTATCTTTATTTCATTAACTATATCGTAAACAGAATTCCAATGGGTCGATTTAAAATTCCGAAAGTTAAACGTTTGACATAACTCTTCGCTTAAATTTTAATCGGTGCTATCGCACTGGCCGGCTTTGTTTTAAGAGGCGGTCGATCGTCCGACTGGACGTATGAAAATCTAAAAAGCGCTGCGGGTTTGCGCTGTGGATGTAGGCACTATATTTGCGCGTGGCTTGTCACCTCTTTGTCGGCGCGGGCGCAGCTTTCAAGCGGTCGATAAGTGGACGGCCGGTGATAAGAGCTTCTTGCCGGAACGGTAGCCGAGTGAAGGGATTTGTCAATGTACGGTCAACAAGCGACGCTTCGATCCGGACGTACGCACACTATTCTAAGCACATATTTATGTTTGAATCGAGCGTGTTTGTTTGGATGGGACACAAAACATGTCATGTATGAAGTGAAGAGGGATTAGCTGGTAGAACAACACGATGTTTTATTCGACGAAAAGTAGCTGCTGTTCGAATAATGTTGTATTTTTAATGAACAATATTAAACTTTTTAAAATTAGATTTAGCACACATTAAGGATTTATTGTGAAAAAGCGATAAAATTTATTTATTTTAAAAATCATTAGATATTAAAACAAAACTGCAAACAATACACAAGCATGTAAGGGGCATAAATTTACTACTATTATTCTACTTTTTTTAATGTAAAAGTAATGAGATGAACGAGAAGCTCTCCTGATAGTGCAGATGATGGGTAAAAGGCATGTCTATGACCATACACAGAACCAACGATACACAGAACTTTGAATAACAAAACAAAGTCCAGGGAATCACTTTTTTGGCGCTCATTACTTTGAGTTATTCGGTGGCTAGTCTCAACAGTCCTGTAATTACCACTTTAATCCTATTTTGAAACATTCTATAATTTACTCGGAATGAGCCTTCGTACATAGCTACCTTTATAAGTCACGAAGATAATTTATCTGCTATAAATTACATTAAAAATAATTATGAATGAGTGTTTAGTTCTAGGTAGGTACCTACATGCATCAGTTGCAGACCGCGAGTTAGTGATCAGGTAAATTACCTGCCTATTAGTGGAAGCAAGTAATTTTCTGTCCGTACCGTGTCGCAGCCACGTAAGGCGGTAGCGGTCATCGTAAAGTTTAAATGGAGGCTAATTTAGTTTGTTGTTAATTGAGCTTCTGTCGGCGAGGCTTATCGGCGCGTTGCATTAGCGGCGGCGAAGAGCGCGCGGGCGGCCCCCGCTCGCTGATAAGGGATGTTATGACTGATGGACCTTTATAGCCAGGACAGATAGCCAGCGAATGCTGCACCTTCAAACTTAGAGAAGTGCCGCGGCAACCTCTACGCCTTGAATGTGAAAATGTGACGGCCTAAATAGTACATCCTACGAGTATCCCATATAATATTATGTCTTATAAAATTACGTAGGTACACTTATTTATGGAGCATTTATTGTAGTAGTAATATTAATAATATTAAGTTTTATTATAGCATATAATTTTATTTTAAAATTAGAATCTTTTCAAAGAATATTTTGTTTGTCTAACTGTACATTTTGGCAGCGAAAATGGAAAATAAAAAAGGATTTTTGGAGCGCCGTCAAATTAAAAATAATCAGTACAATAATTTCTTTGAAATGTTTTTATAAGGGTGCTTGCATACAATGATCCAGTTTTAGAGGCTTCTTTCATCGCAATCTTGACAAAGACTACAACTTTTTTATTAAATTTAGATCTATCAACTAAAAAAGCTTTTAAAATCTACCTAATTTGTTTATGTTTGATTAGTGTTTAAGCTTAGAGCTGAAGTCAACCTCAGTTCACCTAATGCCAACTCAACCTTAGTTTCAAGTGACGGTGTGGTTGAAGATGGTAAACACAGCCTGGATTGAACCAGCTCGCAAGTGAGGCTATCGGAACACACATACATAAACTTTTTGAAAACTCACATGTTATAAAAATATGCAAATATGCAAGAGATGGCTAATACCCTTAAACGCCAATGCAGTGTACACATGTGTTTACCTCGGTGGCACATACCGTAGCCTTTTCTCGAGATAAGCCGGTGGCGCCAGGAGTATCTCCGCTTTACAACCGTGAAGATGCACCGGGTGCCAAAAGCCCCTCGTTGGTCGACACATCACTATCACATGCCTTTATAATCACGATAATGCGTTGGAATAGTCAGAAGCCAAAAGAAATCTCCAATGTGGTCGGCGCGGTCTCAAGGAGCAGTAATTTCATTATCGCCTTCTTTGTTTCAATAAAGCGCATTTGGTTTTAAAAGGATTGAGTGAATAGATAGTAGGGTTTGTTTGGAATGTTTAGTTCGAGAATCCCAAGGGACAGCGGCGCTCAAGTTGACTTATTTTGTTGTAGAGGTGACATTCATCATGGAGAATCTTTTTAACTCGTATTATTGTTTCTGCTGTTGTTTAATCACGTGGTTAAACTTTTTACATAAATCTTTGGTACATTTTTAATGTTTGTTAACATGGAGTCAAATATAATGAGGAATTAATTATTTAATCTCACATTTTAATGGTAAACAAATACGTTCGCACAAAAGTATATTTGCCTAGTTAGTAAGTAATTTGTATTTGCCAATTATTTATAAATTTCACTAGACCACGTAGGTACGTATGGAAAATATTCTTAGCTTAAAAACATGACTTAAAAACTTAAATATTAATCCTAAAATAATCTATTACCACTAGTATGTTTATACAGTAGAGAAGAGAGAGAGAGATAAAAGAGAGTTCCAGTAGAGTGAGTAGCTACAGTTACAAACAACAACATGCTACAATTATTGAATATAGTATGTTTAAACAAATAAATTCCTGTATTGATTCCCTATTTTTCATACAAAGCATCTATTTGACTTGTTAGGTAAAATATGTCTGTGTTTGTGCATCCGTATAATTTTTATAATTTCTTGTCTCTATCCTTGAAGAATACATATAAACAAGTATATATACTGTGCTTTCTGCAATGTTACCGCATAAAGGCACTGAAAATATTTACTTGTTTTTTTTTTTTTCGTCCGCGTTAACTTTAGGATTAGGTTCAGAGAGAAATGAAACATATATTAAGTAACAAATAAGTAATAGTCCTGAAACTTGCGCTATAATATAAAGGATACCTTTTATCCCTAAATAATGCTCCATAAGACGCAGCTATACCATATTTCAAGTGGATAGGTACGTCTAGTTGTTTGTTTTTTGATGATCCCACAGAAATTAGAAAGATATGCTGATATAAAAAGTATTCTATCCATCCATGTAATAAACCATATGTATGCCAAAACTAATCCAAATTTGTTCCGCCGTTTTTGCGTGATTGAGAGATAATTATAAACTTTTACATTTATAATATAAGTAGGATAAAAGCAATGAGAAAAATTAAAGGCTCTCTTTGATGCTAAGACATAACTAAGCTAAGAAGATCTATCACCAAGTAAAATATGTAGAAATATATTTTGCATCCAGTAATTGTTTTGGTAAACAAAGGTTACTCTGTTGTTTCAGACGCATGTTCCCATCCCTCCGAGTATCGTTATCGGGACTGGACCCTCGCGAGGAGTACTGTGTGCTGCTGGAGCTGGCGCTTGTGGGGCGGCGTCGCTGGCGCTGGGCTGGCGGAGCGTGGGCGGCGGCGGGCGGCGCCGAGCCGCAGTCCCCGCGCCGGCTGATGCTGCACCCGGACTCGCCCGCGCCCGGACACCACTGGACCGCCAACCCTGTCTCCTTCAGCAAACTCAAGCTTACCAACAATACTATGGACTCACAGGGGCATGTAAGTCTATTTCTGCGTCATTGAAGCATAACGAGATTCCACTAGATGTGTTGGTTGCCATTTGTTATTTTAAGCCACATTAAAGTTTTAGCAAAATGTAAAGCGAACATGGTATAACTAACAAACTTAAAAAACTTTGAAATGTTAACATAAAATTACGCTCGTTTGACCCTAACCTTAGCGTATTCTCAACTAGCACTTGCACTTTGAGCGTAAACTAGAATATTTAATTTGGTGTTACTGCAAAGTCTCAAAGCAATGAGCGCCAAAGCAGCGAAGCCGTGGACTTTGTTTTGCTACTCAAAGTTCTGTGTATCGCTGCAATGGTCATGGACAGGCGTTATCTTTTACCATGAGAGAGAGACTCGTTTGCTTCATTACTTTTACGTATAAAAAAAATAACAGCACTGACGTTACAAGTAAATACAGAATTTGAGCGTTCATTTTTAGGGTTCCGTACCCAAAGGGTAAAAATAGGACCCTATTGCTAAGACTTCACTGTCTGTCTGTCCTTCCGTCTGTCTGTCACCAGGCTGTATTACAAGAACCGCGATAGCTAGACAGTTGAAATTTTTACAAATTATGTATTTCTGTTGCCGCTATAACAACAAATACTAAAAACAAAATAAAATAAATATTTAAGGGGGCTCCCATACAACAAACGCGATGTTTTTGAATTTTTCTTAGATAATGGTTCTGAACCCTTCGTGCGTGAGTCCGACTCGCACTTGGCCGGTTTTTGTATAACTTCGCTTAAATTTTAGTGAAGAGAATATATTTTCTGAATCTCTTTGTAAATATTTTCTCAATGTTTATAATTTATTCCGGAAAAGTTAAAACCTTCAATGAAAAACAAAAAAAATCTTAACCTAATGCTAATGTCCGTTACGTTACAAGCTCGACAATTATCAGCACATTGTATTCGATTTTCTTCTTTGAAGTTTTTCACCGAGGTAGTTTCAATACAACAATGAATTGTACTTATGCCTTTAGCGTCAATCAATGCAATTAGAATCGATCGATTGAGCGATTCCGATGAACTCATTAACCACCCAGCTATAGTAATTAAAATAGCAATAGTTATATGTTACAAAAACTTAGTCATTAAAGTCTAAACGAACTACGTTTATGCTTCATACAGAAACTAGATATACTTTTTTTTTCTGATCTGAACAATTGAGAAAAAAATAATACGCTTAAGGTTTTTTGGTTTAAAATTTTATATATACACATGTACCTATATTTTTAGAATGTATAAATTTTCATCATATATTGAATCGGCTTAAAACTAATAGTATTATTAACTAGACTGTGTATTTTTAGAATAAAAACTGTAAGTACTTTGTAAATAGATGTTAAGGTCTTTATAAAAATAACCGTGAACATAAAACTTAGGTCGAAAGTACATTGTTTCTAACACACTAAATTGTGAAGTTCAACACGACTCTATCCCTTGTAGATAACGTCCAATGATTTGCGACTTTGGCACGTCGGAATGTCAACTAATGGCGTTCCAGACAAACACACGTTTAAATGTTGAGTCATTTGCTTCAGGGCGAGAACTCACTAGAAAAAAGCATCAGTGTCGCGTTAAAAAGTCTTAGTTTCCTTATAAATTATATACTATAAAATAAATTAATTTGCAAGTTCGTCTTTTGAGCACACTAAACATAGAAAACAAAGAATCTTATGAGCTACATAGTGCCACTTATCGCTAAGAGCAATCTCTTCCAGGCAACTAAAAATGGAAAACGCGATAAAACTTAAGAACAGACGGGAGATGTTGTAACACTATTAAGTTAAAGACAAAAAAACCAATAAAAGTATTTCATATAGTAGGTAAGTGTGTGAAAATAATTAATAATATTATTAAATATTGCTGGACGATGTGTATTGCTGATTCTTTTTAAGTCAATTTTTTTTTTCTTTTCTATATAATATATTAGATATTAAACCGCGAACTATCGCTAGTGTAAGCAAATTTTTTATGAAATTAATTTCCTTTTTAGCCCAGCTATGCTCTGGTGAATAATCAGCCTTATGCAGAAGCATAAAATTGAAAGCGCATCACTTAAATATATTCTTGTAACGAACATTGTAAATTTTAAAGGTTTCATGTTACTAAATCTATAATTTGAAAATTAATGAGAAGCATAAAAGGAAAATCATATAATTTATATTGCTATTCCACTTTATAGCTCAATAAAATATAAACGACAAAGTATGATCTAACGTCCTTAAAAATACACATCGCAATCGATAAATGCTGTCGTAACTTATCTCTCTAGTTAATAAATAAAAGTACAGTTACAGTTTTATTGCAGAACCAACATTCATTTTCGATCCGAGACAATCGTGACTTTATCCATCGCCGTTTCACTACGTACCAGCAAGTACATTCGAGTTTCCAAGGAAACGCCTACCTCGCCTCGACGTTCCCATAACAAGTTAGCCGGCCAATAAATGCTTATTTTGAACTCTATCTATATCAATTTAAGAACCTGAATTGAGGCCATGCTTTAGCGTAGAATAATGAAGTAAAAAACGATGTAATTCTCGCATTCTCAAAGAAATGTAGAACTTAAAGCCTTGGTAAAAAAGGTGAGGTTACACTGCTATGTATCGACACTTTAAATGCGCCGCCGGGAGTCTTACCGCACAAAGGCGTCTATAAGCATTTCGTCACTCGAACAAATACGCTGAAAGCCATTGTATGGAGGCTTTGTAGCGTTTAGTAACTGTACTCCTTTCTTGGGGCGGCCTGTTTGCACAGCGCCAACATGCGTACGCATACCCTAGTCTTTACATGCTTTACATTTTATGAGCCCCCTATGTAGGCTTATAGTCGTTGAATTTTCATATTTTGGGAATCTTTCCATATTCATATTTCGTGAATTAAGTATGGATTGCAAATATATGCGCATATACTTAACATGCATTTTTAAACTACTTGGTCAAATATCAGAGTGAACATTAATAGTTATACAAAACTTTAAGTTAAACAGCAACAGTTAACATCGTTAAGACCTACCTACCACCATGTTATGGTTATAGCGTGGTGGTAGGGTATTTTCTAGTACCTACTCAGCTGGCTACTAAGTTGAAAATCGGACGACAAACACCTAACGGTGTGTACCGTCAGCCTCACTTGAGAACCAGTTACAATTCAGACAGAAGTGCTTTACCATCTTCGACTACGCCGTCATTTAACATCAGGTTGTGATTGAGCTATGGTCAAACACCTAACCTATGAGAACAAAACTTTTTCTTTTGAATCTAAAAACTGTTAAAAGCTAATATACAACGTTACGTACCTACGTAGCATAAGCTTGCTGAGGCCGGGTTGTAAAAAATATGTCATTTTTACCACGTACTCATTGTAAAACTTTCGAACATACCTACTTAATCGTACCCACCTATTACATTAATTGACGCTCTTAGATACACATGAAATACATTAACAACCACCATGTTTATCCGAACGATTATAAACATAGTTCGTCCATCAAAACAAACGTCTCGTTTACGCCGTCACGCACGTTATAAAACGTCATAACACGTATTATTATGACAGGTAAGGACGGAAAAAACTGTTCGCTCTCGCGCTTGGCTGCGTCGAGATAGGGGGCGAGGCTGAGGTAGCGCGGCGAGCGGCGTCTTTGTGTACTAGCCTTACAATACCTTCGCTACCGAGATACCGGGAGCCTCAATTCGCATGGAAAATCGCGCTTCGCTTGCTGTACACTTGAGTACTTACCACCTGTTACAAAAAGGTCTATTCTTCCTATTGTTCACCCTTTTTGTTAAACTTTTCAACTCAACATCAAAGGATGCAACGTTAGAAACAAGTTCAAGTGTTATTACTTTTTTACAAATGCGGAAAATACATAAAGAATGAACTGTGAGAAAGATAGATTATAGTCGGTAGCGTCTGGAATCTATACATAAATGAAAAGTAATTAACTGTCGAAAGATTAAGATAATTCTTTGCATTGAACGTGAGAATTTGCAGGTTAAAGTTGCTAAGTTAATTGTCTGAAGGGTTTTAAAACGATTAAGACATTGTTGCGATGGTAGTTCAGTGGTTAGCGCGATTAAGTTAAGCATGAAGTGAAAAATGGTCAAAGTTATCTAGATTATTTTGATTTCACAATAAAAAAATTAACATTTATGGGCAGCTGAACTATTAAAAAAAAAAAAAATTTGAGAATCGGTCCACAAATGGGGAAGAAATCGAACATAGAACCTCCTCCTTTTTTGAATTCAGTTAAAAAAACAATTGCGGTTAAATAACACGATGAAAGATCTTCTATTTCTTTAATAGCCTGTGGGCAATAAAATATGTCAGTACACATTTTAGTAGCGAGCAAAAAAAGTTACAAAAAATCATGTAAGATGTTACTTTACGACACATTTAGGAGTGATACACATCTAACAATGCCCGAGTATCTTGATTGTTTTTTTTTTATTCGCAAGATACTTTTTAAATATGCTTCCATATGGGGAGGCAATTCAGAATACTGCTGATAACAAAATGGGGGATACAGTTTGGTGTTGTATCTACATTCAAATTTTAATTACACCACTCGATAGCTAAGGTTCAAGGAATTTGCTATTTTAAATGACGATTAGTAACATGGAAATCAGAAGGACTTCTTAGTGTTCAAGATGTACACGTATTCATGTACATACGCCGTATCGACGACACTAACACACCCCGATATTTTCAGAGTAGGTTTTTACCTACGTACTCAAATGGTTTTTTAATAATAGGTACTTATATCTATTCTAAGATCTGTTTTAAGCGACTGTAATTTAATGTTTCTTTCTAATAGAACAGTGATATAAAAATAGGAGCGCGTTGAAGTCTTTGGTACGTGTGATAGTAAAATGAGTACTTAAGCGTCATCTAGCACTTAACTAAGCAAAGTTTGTACCTATTATACTACTGTTAAAATACTTATATACTTTGTCTATAGAAATGTAAAAAATGAATGAACCTCTTGTTAATAATAAGTTGGATATATATTATTAGGTTAATAAAGCGGTATTTTCTGGCTTTTAGCAATTTAAGCTTGCGTTTTATGTACTGCAATACAATTTTTGAATGAAAATATATAATTTTATTATAATTTATCATATATTGAAGAACTTTTTAAAAGGACAAACAATTTAGAATAATTGACCCGATAGAAATTTAAATGTATTTATTTTTAATAATGATTTCCCATTAAGTCTCATGTTGGATGCTTTATATTTCCACTACTAGGGAAAAAAAAACAATTTTTACGAGATAGTAATTAATTAGCTCTTTAATTGTGTTACTGTATGGAATAATTACGTTGTGTAACTATACGGAATAATTACTTTTATCTAAACAAACACAATTACACACTCTCAGTCCTTTGAACAAACAAAACACCTTGCACATAAATCAAGTTGTATTGCTAGGCGTGGCTTCTGTCAATAAATTTATAAAGCAGAGTGTACACGGGGTTGGCTGCCGTCGTCGGCCGCGGAGCGATAATCTCATGCAACCTGCAATTAGCTAATGTCTAGACAACTTTATCGACCACCCGCATTGCCAACGGTGCAATTAGAGAGCAAGTGCATTTAGAATTTAAAACCTTTCGCGTCATCGATATATTATAACACGGATTATTATGAGTCGCTTGCCATATTTTCTTGAATAAAGTTTGTAATTCAATTTTGTTGATTTGATACAAAAACAAACTTGAAAGCTCAGATTACGTTTTCAATATATTCTCGACTGCCCTGACTGTTAGCCTTTTAGGTGGAATATCTGCTTCTAGATGTAGGGCGTGGGTTCGATTCCCGCCAGAACAAACATTACGCGTCGATAAATGTTTGTTCTGTTTTGTGTGTGTATTTACAAAAAACAAGTAAATTCTATCAGACATCTGATTCCCAAAGTACCTACAAGCTTTGCTTAGTTTGGGGCTAGATGGCGCTGTGTGAAATTTCCTACGATTTATTTATTTATTACTCTTGACATTTGAAGTCTCAAAAACGGTAAAACAATGAGTCAAGCCCCGTTTGCTGTTGAAGAGGGCGCACTCGGCGGCGCCCGGGCAGGTAGCGCATTCGCGTCAAGTGCCGCAGATAAGAGCCTCTTGTACAGAACAGAGGCTGACTGCCGCCCCTGCGACGCGACGGCTCTGACGTCAGTGTCACTAATCTGCATGACGTTTTAGTAAGGAGGTGCAGATTTCCTTAGCATTTAAAACTGTAGAATATTAAAAAAAAAACTCTATTGACATTTTGACTAAGGCTTTTATTTTGTTTTTAATTTTTTCAATATAATAATTAGTTCATAGTTTAAATTTATTATTATTATTAATGACATTGGTGTAATTAGCTTTTTATGCGGTACTAATTGAAATAAATCTAATAAATACATAAATGGAGAAATGAAACTCACATAACTTGTACATACTAACTGAAAAATGCCGCATGTCCATGCCTATTGCAGCGATACATAGAGCGTTGGTGTAGTAAAACAAAGTCCAGGGCACCGCTACTTTGGCGCTCATTACTTCAAGGCTTTTGATGATTAGTCACAATAGCCCCGTAATTTCGCTAGCTGCAGTACCCTATAAATATTGTGTAAATATTGTTTGGCGGCAGAATATCTGGTACTTCAGGGGTACTCAGGCCCGGTTTTAGAAATCCAGGCACTTGATATTTGGGGCCCCTAGGCACTCGACATTTGGGGCCCCTAGGCACTTGACATTTGGGGCTCCTCATCCCGAACCCATTTTGTAAATTTAGCAAATAAAATGTACTAGTAGAGGTACAGAAAATATAATTTTAACAGACTAATTATTATAAATAAACATAAAAAATAAACATAAAAAGTAATGCATGCTTTGTGTCTGTGTGTCACTTATCACTATATTTACGTCAACGATCGTCATACGCGGCGTATAATATGCTCTTATAATATGTTTTTTTTTCCTTTTCTATAATCTTATTTACGCTTGCCGTCAGAGATGGTCGGAATAGCTGGATAGGTGGGGCTCCAAGGCCGGGGCCTTGTAGGCTTAGGTGGAAACAAGGGTTGGCGGCACCAACCTAGACGATCTCTTGCTAAAGCGATCTACCTCCAAATAAAAGTGCAATACAGCGTTTTCTTATAACAATCACGGCCTTTATGGCTTCTTACGTGTATTACACGGTATCGTTGTGTTGTTCGCAGATGGTGCTGACGTCGATGCACAAGTATCGGCCGCGAGTCCTGGTGGTGCGGGCGCGCGACGCGGCTGCGCTGGCGTGGGGCGCGCCTCACGCCGCCTTCGCCTTCCCCGAGACGGAGTTCATAGCTGTCACTGCTTATCAGGTACTGCGAAAGTTCATTATATGAAACGTTAAATAGTCTTATATTGTCAAAACGCTTTCCTATCGTGATTTAAAAAAAAAACAACTTTCCAGAGATGGATTTCATAGCCGTCACCATGGAGGATATCACCTTTTAATAAATTTTTGAGGATATTTCCCACTACGAGCGCCTTAGTCCCAAACCAAGCTTATCATGGAATCCAGAAAACTGAGATAATGCTTTTTTGGATATTCATAATTATAATACCTATATACATTTAAAACACCGAACATTCTTCACATAAATGCGTGTCCTGGTTGGAAATCGAACCCATGCCCTCTAGCTAGTGAAGTGACATACTACCGAATGAGCTAACGGGGCACTCTAATTAAAAAGCTACGTAAATAAAGTTTCTATAAAAGTTGTCCTAATACACGCTTTCTATCAAATAAACCTCTGATTGTGACAAAAATTAACCAATGCAAATAATGCTCTGTCTACTTCTCGCCTACATAAAAGGTTACGCATGAAAATGAGACAGACTACTTTAAGCATCGATTAACTTTAAGCAATGTTTATAGGTAAAGAAGCCTCATTCATTAAGAAATAATAATAACGGGTTTGTAAATTGTTTTTAAATCAATAACTCTTTATTGTTGAAAGTAAAATAAATATTACCTACAATCATTAGGTGCATTGCGCTGTTAATTACTCTTTGATGTCTTACTGAGTATAGATCTTCAAATTAGTCTCTATTAATGTAAATTATTTTTTTCGTTTTTATTTAAATTAAAACAAATTAAATTAACAACGATTTATCCGATGTTGGCCAGGGAAATTCTATACACAATTGAATGTCTTCTGAAATTCATCTAGTTTTCCTCGCAAAATCTTTCCTTCATAGAAAACCAAGTGCTCTTAACTTATATCTTCACTTAAATTTCTGGTGAGTTTTTGGTACGGACATATGAACGAGAGATTCAGTTTAGAAAGTGCACTAATATAATGCATAAACGCAATGACCAATCATCTACTTAGTGTACATAGATAATTTATGTAACATATGATAATCAAAGTATATAAATATGTACTGTCATTATACTCCACATTATTCTAGACAGCAAAGACTATCGGGTCTTTAATTTTCAAATCGCATTCTGAAATAGTTGGTTATAATTTGTTCCTTTTGTAGAATTTTAGATTAGTAAAGCAAAAACGATCTGCTGGCTTATTGGTAGTATGTCTACTTTGAGAGCTATAGGGCGTGGGTTCGATTCCCATCCAGGACAATCATTCATAAACAAATCTTTGTTCTGTGTCTGGGTATTCTATATGTATTATAAGTATGTATGTATTTAAAAAAAAAAAGTATTCTGTCAGTTATCTGAATTCCATATTACAAGCTTTGCTTAGTTTGGGGTCAGATGGCGCTGTGTGTAATGTGTCCTACAAATTTTATTTACATTTATTTAGTTTGTAAGACAGATAATATAATTATTCCTATTACAAAAGAATACTATATTAAGAGTCGCCATCGAATGTCTCATAGTAATGAGCGCTAATGCACTAATGCCCTGATATCACTTCAATAGCTATGACCGACTTGCATTTACGAAAACTTTAACATTATTTGTCATATACTTTCATGAAAAAAGAGTTAATTATATGACTTTTACCAAACTTATTATTTGAAATTTGATTTAACTAGGAAACACTAGGATATTCCTAATCGATACTATCACACCTCACAGGGTTCTCAGAAAGCGTAGTACGTTTCTAAGAACATGCGGTGATTCGCTCTTATGACGGTGACGACCATATTTTTTCGTACTAGCGAAGGCGCCAAAGCTTTTACGAAGCGTGCGTACCGGAGCCGATTACAAATACAGAAAAAATGCGCCAGAGATTGCGACCGGGCGGCGATGCAACCTCATTGTGTGTGCGCTCTTAGCGAAACAATGCCAACTAATTTGAGAGTTTTCTTCAGAGCGTTTCGTTTATTCAATTACTGTTCAAGCGAGTCTTACGTTGCGGCGGCATTTGGGAGCTCAAGGAACTGTGAATTTGTACCGTTAGTTTTGAATACCGTATCTATTTTCAAATTGAAGCATTTCTTTTGTATTCGAGTTTGAAGATAAGAAGACTGCAGTAGTAATTGGACTTTATTAGTCAGGTATCAACTTTCTTGTTATACCCGACTGCTCAGTCAAGATGATGATATTTTTCGAGTCCGTGGTCATTGGTTGCGATAGAAAATTTAAATATAAACTTTTGTGTGGACATCAGAAATTTAAATGACCATTCAAAGTAGTGTTCGACCGAAACATGATTTTGTGCCGAAACCGAAACTTCAGCCTTTAAGACCGAAACTTATTAAAACGTATTAAATTGATAATATTTGTATAACAGGTTAAAATTCGGTGTATTTTAATTTTACAACATAATTTTATTTAAAAATACATACAAGCAATGAACTCAAATAAACCGAAAGACGCGCGTCAATTCAAGAATACCAAGTTGCGGCGGGGCCGAGATTTCGGCCTATAAATTGGCCAAAACCGAATTTCTTATTTAAATTTCATTCTTGTTTTGGAGATTTAATATTACAGCATTCTAGGTATATATCCTACACAAAAAATATTCAGAGAATAATTAAGAAGACCTATCAAAACATTGACGCAATACGAAATTGATTTAGTCAAAATTATATTTTCCGATCACTAAAAATGTCTGTAAATGTGTCTTCAGAACAACCACGCAGGCTGATTGGGATTTTACACACACTGAAATATTGTAATATGTAGTACTAGCGACCCGCTCCCGCTTCGCATGGGTGCAATGTAGATTTTAATGTGGTGCATACGCATGTATTATACATATAAACCTTCCTCTTCAATCACTCTATCTATTAAAAAAAACCGCATCAAAATCCGTTGACTAGTTTTAATGATTTAAGCATACATAGGGATATAGGGACATAGAAAGCGACTTTGTTTTTACTGTGTAGTGATAGTAATAATCTTATGTAGAAAGTAATAAGTAAGTAATTATGTAAAATCTACATAATTATATAGAATTCGTTGCACAACATAGATACTCTATTACCTACATACTTTGGTATGCTGAAATTTCTAATCAAAGGGTGCGAGGCTTTCAACCGCAACAAGATGCTTAAACAACTGGAGCGAAGGAAAATATCGTTAGAAAATCTAACATGGTTTACCTATCCGACTTTAATTTCTCAGCTGGCTGATTCTTATTCTACATTGCATGTTAAATACCAAACCGTCGCGTAGTGTAAAATCAAGTTTGCAATAGTTAAAACGCATATACAATTTAAACATTAATTATGTCTACTTATGAATACATTTTTAGGGACTCTCTATAATCAGTAGTTAATTTTTATTGAATTAAATCGTTACACTCGTACCGGCTATAATCTGATCTTGGTTAATACTACCTACTTATTAAAGATATCCCATGGTAAAATAGAAACACTATTATAGCCGCAGTGCACAGATGAGATCCCCTGCTGTTTGTTTTCCGACATTAAAGAGCATCCCTTTGAGTTTCGGCGCAGCGTGATGTTTCCTTGCATAATCCGTCTCTCCGTAATGAGCTAGGAGCGGCTTCTTTCTTCCCGCATCTCTGTCTGTGTCGCCAGCAGTGAAGCGCGAAAGTTTTCTCGCGTCCATTCCATCGGTAGCTTTGAAGGATTATCCGGATATTGTGCGGCTAACGGGACCGGGGCCGGACAATGGGCACCGGCACGTATCGTTGCGCCTTATTCCCGGACAGGCGACCGCTCGCAAACTGCCATTGTTACAAATTACCGACGAATTATAAATCGCTTTTATAAAAGCCGACGCGCTATTCGAGAGCGTAACTAGGTGGCACCGAGCCGCCGGTTCAATTACAACACCACAAAAACCTTCGCCAAAGATACAACATTCTATAGCTTATCTTATTCCAATTCTACGCATTCAACGCAATCATTATAATTTTTTCAAAAATGTGGTTGTAACATTTTACTGTCATCGCATTTCTTCGTCTCCGTTCGATAATTTTGGGTTATCCGCTAGATAAATAAAACAAATTTGCCGGGACCCTAATTACACATTTCTAAAAAACTGGCGACAGTCGCCAATATGTGAAATAGTCATGCAAAAAAGGCAGCGACGGTCGGCGCGCTTGCGGCGTGACGTCACGGGCGACAGGGCGGGCCGGGGGCGGCGCCTGCGCCGGAGTCTCGCTCGCAAAGTGCATTTGGCTCCACATCAGCAGGCTTTTAGCACTCCGCGCTATCTGCCCGTAGGTGGTTATCTAGCGGCGGCACCCGCCGGCGCCGCCTTATCGCCGCATGTAAACACACTTTTACAAGTTACTTGACGTATCGCGACGGCAATATTTGCACTAGGGATTTCGCTAGATAAGCGGGAGGCTCGAGACCTTCACTCGCAAACACGGTCGGGATGAGACGCTGAAAAAACGGTGCCAGCTAACGTTGCCCAGAACTGTCGTTGTCACTTACGCAAACTGTTTTTGTATCGGATTTCATGGATTGGAGTTCGCTAGTGGTAACAGTAAGTAGTCAGCGCAAGGCGCCGGCGGCGGCGTGGCGCTCCAGGCGGGCGTCGCGCGCCGCACCAGCGAGCTCCTCCTAATTGGCCTGTCGCCAGACATGTCACGCCACATGTGCGACAATTATCCCTTACAAGCTATTAGCCACGCCGGAGATCTATGCGGAAACGGATGTTTAAATTGCATTCCCAAAACAAGATAACGAAGTTCCGTGCGCGCCCGCACCTTTTTACAAAAAGATTTTAATGTTTCCAGAGAATCTCTGAAAAAATTTAAACTGATTACACTTAATAATATGATAACGTAACTATATTATTTATAGTACCTATCTCAAAAATGTTCCGATTATGACATTAGCTTGTAAGTCCTTTCTCTCAAGTCTCAAGCCTCGGAGTGAGAGGAACGTTGAAATAAGTAGGTACATATATATTCAACATCACGGTAGACCCCGCTAGGTGCTACGCAAACAATTCTACCTACAGTAGGTAGGTAAAACGTAGAAACTAATAAGAGTAGCATACCTACTCGTCAATCCTTCCTTATTTGAGTTTTTTTTATTTACAGAATGACAGAATAACCAAACTGAAGATAGACAACAACCCGTTCGCGAAAGGTTTCCGCGCATGCGGCCAGTCTAAGTGCAAGCGGAAGAGCGGAGAGCCTGCGGATGGGAACGCAGAGCCCCCTGGTGGCGAATCGAGTGAACCCAAGCGGCCGTGCTCGGACGCCGCATCGTCCTGCTCGGAAGAGGGTAGCCTACGGTCGTCGTCGCCGCGGTCGCCCCCGCTGGTCGACTCCCCCACACCGATAGTCCCGCCACCCGACAGAACACCCCCTCAATTCTACCCCCCCGAGCTTCCTTACATGCCTCTACACATGCCAATGCCGCTAGGGCTGTGGCCCGGCAGCCCGATGGCTGGGTTCTCGTGGGGCCCCGCGCTACCGCCACCTGCAGAAGTGGCTTCACCACCGGCGCCCGCTCCCGCACCTTGCAGACGCGTCAAAAGTTTTACGATAAGCGCTCTTTTAGGCGAAGGCTGATCTGAAGGGCTAGCATAAAAATAAATAAATAATAGAAAAATGTATGAACAGTATGAACAGCGCTCCTATCGGACATAAACGAAACCACTTTATTCATGCATTCTTCTATAGTTTCATTTGTATACTCGCCTGTCAGCTAAAGAATTTTTCGACAGAATGCTTGATATTTAAGCGTCTCAATTAGTTATTGTAGATTTTTAATGACAGAGTATGTATTATAAGCGGAAGGTATAATTCGCAATATTTACCTACTAATGTACAGAAAAGTTACACCCTAATAGTTAGTTTGATATCTACCTATGTATACGCACAGCCAAGTTGGCGCCTGATCTACCTCGAGTAAAGTTATGCAAAGGTGAATAGAATGTTGTTATTTGTGAATAATTGTGATAACTGTGCCTTAGTTACTGTAACATATACTTAAGCTTAGGTTTTAAATTTCTCAAAAATTATATCCTTAAGTTAATGTATTTAATTTCTATAATTTATTGTTGCACTTTATGATAATAATCTACGTTGATAAAATTATTTTCTCGCCCTTTAGTAGCATTTTTAGATTGGATTTCTTTTGTATCCCTGAGGGGGAACTAATGTATCAAATATTGTTATGTGTAAGCAAAACATTTTAGTTGGACTGCAGACGAATTTAAGTAATAATAATGTTGATCTATATTTAACAATATCATCTACCTTATTAGACAGTAATTTTTGTACATAAATGTATATATACCAGTCGAATTAAGTAAGTATATACGATAGATGATGACAGTTTATTCAATATAATAAATATTTTATACTTTTATTTGTGTTTTTATCACATTTACATTTTCTCTAAAATATATATTACCCTAGTCTGTAGTATTTTTATTGCCCCTGAGAAAATCCATAAAACTATTCATTTTCAACTGAATTTTACTTTTTAAGTTAGTCATAGTAACCCAAGAAAATGTTAGGATATTTTCAATTGTTCATTGGTGAAACTCTCACGCACTTCAAACTTGTAAAACACCACGTTGTCTATGTCATTTGAGAAAAAAAAAGTAAAGCAAAAGGTATCTATAACAAAAATCATAACAATCATAGAAGATGTTGATAGATACATTATTTAATCTTACGAGATAGTTACAGAAAGACACATTACATTTTAAAGCATTGCCACAACATCGAGAGAACAATAACGAAGGTTCTACAGGTGCATTTTAATGTTAGTTTGATGATGCTTATCCAGCTATAAGGTTCTGAAGTTCATTACTGAGCTCTGCGGGGTCGATGTGGTTCACACTGTGGGTAGACTGAACGGGTACACTGGCTTCACGGTTACAAGCCTTCTTGTGAACAAACCAGTGCAGTCTCTGGCACTCACGATCACAATACTGCACAGATTTGCATTTAGAACATTTCTTAGCCGGTTTCTCCTCTCCGCATGTGCTGCAGTAAGGAATGGCATCAACAAAGCCTCTCTGCCCATTTATAGTGCAGTTGATAACAGACAATGCTGTTGGTGGATCTTTACTAGTCAAGGAGGACACCATCTGGTGGAATGTAGTGCATTCCCTAAATGGAAATTCTCTCACACAATCCTTTAGGAATGCATCCATCAAGTCTAGAGAGACACCATCCTTACCAGGCTTCAGTAGCTTTTTAGAGAATATCTCCACAATATCATGTTTCTTATCTTCTTTGTCTGCACTGGGTTTGTGCTTGTCTCTTATGTTATGAATTTCTTTAATGATGTAAGCCAGGTAGTGGTATTTGAAAGACATGACTTCATTGGTTTCATTACCTCTAGTCATTTCCTTTTTGCACAGCAATTCCAAAGTATTACTGACTTTCTCCGCTTCGTCTAATAGGCCTGTAGCATGCTGCAAATTAAGTGCTAACCTCACAGGGTGAATGTTCACACCTAAAATAAACTTGTGTAGTGGGTCCACAAGTATTGGAGGTAGGTAAGGTTCAGTTTGTTGTCCTTGTGGGACAGAGTAGTAAGCAATCTCAGTGCGAGGGACGAAGTTGTTAATGGTGGCAACAGTGTGGTGGTTACCAACAAATGCTGCCATCTGTGACGCGGAGCGTCCTACAGAGTTCTTGGCGGTCGGCTTAGCGCCCGCGTCCAGCAGCAGTTTACAAACTTCCGAGCTGCCAGATAACGCGCCAAAATGCAGAGCAGTATAGTTATACTCATGTTTACCGGAGTTAACGTCAGCACCCTGAAACAAATTAATAAAGCAATTTAATCTCAGGAGGCAAACTTAAGGAAAAAAAACAATAGCAGTTACATACCCTATCGAGAAGTAACTGCACCATATCTTTGTTCCCCTTATAAGCGGCGTGCTGGAGAGCAGTCATACCATTTTCATCGAATAAATTGACAGGCCCCTTGTGTTGAGCCAAGATGTTTTTGAATTCACCCAAGTCATTTTGAGCTATGGTATCAAAAATAGTTTTTTCTTTAGAAGGATTTTCTTCATTTTTTCCATCCATTGTCGAGTTTTCGAACCGAGCAAAATTTAATCTAATCTAATCGAAATTCCAGCGACAACCTACAAATTTATCCGTCAATCAAATATATTGAAATGAGTCACGATATGTCACATTAATGTTGTCAAAATGACTTTAACAATGACATACTTTTTTTTCTCTTTCTTCTTGACATCCCACTCTGTGTATTCTGCCAGTTTCAATGTTTCTTTATTTTTTGTACAGTCTTTAGTTTTCAGCTTCCTTATCTTTATAGTCAAACTTCAGTCTAGCTAGGTCAAATCCAATCTTGGTCAAGTCTAGTCCGTGCCAGTCAAACCTAGTCATGCTTTAGTAAATTAGTGGCGTCTTTACTATAGGCTTCAATGGAGTTTTGAAAACAACAGGAATAATCATATTTCACCACATTATATCAATTGCCCACACTTGGACTTGTAAATTTTTTGTGGCATTCACTGTGACTTAGACTTACTTGACATTGACTAACACATAAAGTACGATGTCAAAAATAAAGTTGGAATGTTTTAGCGGGAATGTGAAAATTTTTGCGATTTGTTTTATTTAGGAAATCTGTTTAAGTTTACAGAAATATTAAAAATTTAAAGGTAAGAGTAAATCCAGATCCAAATTAAAGTCAGCGTTAATACAAGAATGCTAGAAGCTTGTAAGAAATTGTGGAAACTGGATATTAAGAAAAAGAGTTACTCCACGTCTATAGTTATATTATATTAATTTAAATTTTCTAGACTCGTTAGCGTAATTCAGCATTTGTGAATACGCCATCTTTAAAAATATTCGTAGATGTTTATTTTAAAACATCCAACTACTTGGCATTGGCAGAATACACAATGAGTGTTGCTAAAAACGACAAAGAATAAAAAAGATTGTCAGCTATATCAGTTTTGGCGGGAACGTATTTGATTGTGCTTGTGCTTCTGATGGATTTTATTTTTATTTTATCTATTTCTGACAAAAACAACGTACATTATTTCACCATGTGACACAAAGAACCTTGTATTAACATTTATCAATTGAAATTATAATTTAATGTCGCTATTTTTGAACGCAAATTATTAATAACAAAAGACTCAACACTATACCTCTGTCTTAGTTATGTCTCTTTCTATGTTATATGCGTATTGTCGCTAGCATCAATCGGTAAAGGAAAATATTATGAGGAAACCGTGGCCTGCATGTCTCAGAGTTAATTGTCTCCAAGATGGGTGAAGTCTGCCGACCTGAACTTGGCCAGTATTGTGGACTATGTAGGCTAACGATAAAAAGAGGTATTTGCCCAGCAACGGGATAGTTTTAAAAGCAGCGCAGACCCGTAAATGTTTTAGGCCAATATACCTACTTAGTGTACATACAAGTATTGTTAATTAAAGCTTCTTAATCTTATTAATATGGACTTATCTATTAAGTTTAATAAAACACTGCTGTAGGTTATGTTAATACAAATTTATTTCAAAATAATCAAGAGTCATAATGGCTGCTATGACTTTTGATTTCGAAACAAAAACATTTATTAAATTTGAGACTTATTAATCCTAAGATAAACATGCTGATAAATATGCACCTACACGTCGCACCTATACCTACGTGTCTATACATTTTGCTATAACTGTTACAAACATCAAAATAGATATACCTACTTGAAAGAGGTACTTGTAGAACATAGTAATATCTCGGTAAGAGGGATAGATTATTATTTATTAATTAATCCTAATGACAAATAGAAGTTATTTAAAATTACACTTTATAAACGTGAATATAAGGAATATTAGGTATATTAATGTATAGGTAGCTATCTTATCTATTCAAAGAAGATAGAGTTCGTAAAACATGAAAAATACTCGGGACATAGATTAAATAGTAAGTTATACTACGATGATTAAATTCAGCCTACATAATTTATAAGCTGAGTGATTTAAGTAGGTAAGTACCTGCATAGACAAGCAGATTAGTTTTCGAAAGCTAATGACTATGAATTCACTAATTCCACTATACTACACAAACCAGACAGGTTCGCCCGTGGAGCTTTTCTTACACATATGTTTGATACCCATTTCTGCTTACCGATAAATGAAATATATCAAAAGTAACAAACAAATCATCAGTCCGCATTGCCCATGACGGAGTGATGAAATGTTATCTAAAACAAACATATTTATATTAAAAAACTTAATATAAAAAAAAAACATAACATGGAGCACCAAATTTTTTCTAAGCACATCATTAAAGATATTTATTTTTGACAAACAACTACAGACAAGCGAAATATTTTGTAATAGTGTTATGCAAATGTATTCATGAGTACATATCTTATTATAATATAATAAATACTAAATGCATGCAAAGTTATCAATAGTAATTTTAAGAGACGAAAGTTTTTTTTTAAATACTTACTTCAAATAATTACGCATCTATTTGCCTACCTTACAAAACATTTTCTTCATTCATAAGTATATAGATATAAATTTATGTGGGTATATGAACTTACAGTTCTGGTTAAATATTTCATACATACTACGTTTTCTATTATCTACACAGCATTTTGTGTTTTATTTTTCATAATTTTAAAATTTATTATCTAGAGACAAATTGTGATTAAAAAGGTCTATAAAGACCATAAAGGACTTAGGTTTGCATACCTATTAAAATGCAATATTAAGAAGTGTAATCATAATTAATTTCAATTAAAAGCTTATCATAATTATATAAATAGTTTTTTTTTATTTAATTAAACGTGATTAGCAATTATTATATGCCCTAAGAGATATATTTTTACTACTCTAATAATGCTATTTTACACGTTTCAAATGTACATTTCTCTCTTACATGTTAATTATAAATAAAATACATCATATAACAGGTATTTAGACAAATAATTCAATGCTTTACTATAATATAACTATAATATAACAATAACAGTACATTTAGTACAACAAAGTAAACAAAAAAGTGCATATCTAAAATCTTTGGCAGCCTTGCAAATGAACTATTTCATATAGAAAGTCAAGGTATAAAGAAAAGTTTTAAATGCAGGGTAGATGTAATAGGTATGTTATACATTGTTCCAGCGTCAACCGTAATGCTCTTTCCATTATCTACTAATATCCTACATATATTATTATGTTTTATAATCCTACAGCTATAACGTCGACGGTTTTCTGAATGCTTATTACATTTTATAATCATACTTCTAAATAGTTAAACCTATAGCATGCAACATACATTACTATGATTACATATTTGATTATTTAGTTACAATAATGACACCTACATATATTCAATCAGATTATTGTTAAACATTTCAAAAATAACGGTTGGTTTGCCTACCCCGCTATATCCGCTGGCATTGATAATAAGAGTCTGTTATAAACAGCCCATAAGTAAACCAATTTTTCACACTCTCATTCTCTTTCCAAACATCCGTTTATAAAAATCATCATAATTAAGACTTGAAAGTGATAACTATAGTCCAAATTTATTTAACAAGCAAAAAGTATTTCTTAGTCACCTTTTTAAATATAAACGTTTTAAAAAAGTCGTTCAATGTAAAATGAATTTATAGGTTACTAACATCCTAAAACTCACAATGTCCATAGATGCATCCACACTTGATATTACCAATAATTCGACGTCTACCGCAGCGATTCATGTAAATTTCTAAACTACTCACAGAGATTTTGCTAAACAGACTATGACATCCTTATAATTTTGGTCACTGTGTAGCTATGAGAAGTATTGATTGTTAATATTACACATAGTAGACGTCAAAGGAGAGCGATGCTCAGACGAGCGCAGGGGCGGACGCGAGTGCAGGCGCGGATGGGTTAGGGCTAGTTGGCGTGTGCGCCGCTGATGTGAGCCGCACACCCCCCGACTCCGACACTACCATACCGTTGTGAACTGTTCCGTTGCCTTCTGTATCCGCGTACGGGGTCGTCAAAATAGTGAGACGCTGGAATTTAAAGGAATATTGTACCTAATTAAAAACGAATTCGTAGCTCTTTTGTGCAAAATTATATTTTAGCAAATTGGAGAACAAAAGAGGAAAGACAGCAAAAAATCCATACCTCAAAGAAAGTGCCCTTAGTAGTCACAAGTTTATAGATAGCCACAGTCGGAATGCACATGACGCTGGATCCAGCTATAGCCCACCCCAGCGCATTTGCCCAGCCAGGGTACACGTAGTTCTCGTATTGCAGAGGCTCATAGTCCAGGAGGCCGTAAACAATAATGAATAGCAGAAATATAGGAGCAGCAAATCGCCAGCATACGCGCCAGTAAAGTCCGGGACGGAATCCGATCATATCGCGAATGTCTTCACAGAACCTCTCAGTACCTGAAAGATACCATTATATAATTACATAATAGAACTACTAAAAATGCAAGATGGATCTTCTTAGCAGGAGGATGTTTGGGTAGATACCACCGCAGTATAAGATATTTTACCGCTAAGCTTTAGTGTGTTAGCATTCCGGTTTACTGCAACTAGCAAAATTGCAGAGCTATTGAGACTAATCATCGAATGCCTCAAAGTTATGAAAGACAAAGCAACGGTGCCCTGGTCTTTGTTTTGTTACTCAAAGTTCAAAAATTTTGGGTAACGCCGTGAAGGTCATGTACAGTCATTACCATCACGAGATCGCTTTGTTCGTCTATTTAGTTTTACATAAAAAAATACTGAAAAAATAACACAATAATGATATAAATGTTACATTTTAATCAAAATAATGTTTATTTTCAGATTCTGCACCAGCTTACCGTAGATCCAAGAAACAGCAATTGCCTCGAAAAATACAGCCACCAGAATAGAATACCCTGCCGCGTATCTGTCTAGCAGTTGAAAGAAATAGAAACCACCCTGTGTACAAGATGCCAAGCCCACGAAGAAGTATAGCGTGAAGAGACAAGCCACGAAAATTTCGCGGTGACGTCCAATAGGGGGGAATTCATCGCTTAGAGCCGTAATGATAGCTTCGGAACCACCAAACTGAAACAAACCAACAAAAGTTTAATATTAGTCATAAAAATAGAAAAATTATTCAAAGTACTAGTATAAAACAACTCACCGAACTATCCAACCCCAGGGTCAATAGCATCATGAAGAAGATCAAAGCCCAGAAGGTGGATCCTGGCATGGTAGCGATAGCTGCTGGGTATACTACAAACACGAGGCCGGGGCCTTCCGTGGCCACATCTTGGACGTCTCTACCTGATGCGTGAGCCATGTAACCGAGTACACTGAAGATCACGAAGCCAGCGATGAACGAAGTGCAAGAGTTGATTACGCTGGTGAGGATAGCGTCCCTGTGGAAAATATAAATTAAAGCGACAAAAATATTAGAATAAGTATAAGAAACACTGTTTTTGTTTTATGTATAGGGTACTTTGTTTGCACTATTTCCGGGGCTGGTCAGCACGACATGAATTTGATTGAAAGTAAGTATAGTCGGAGTATCCGGGTGTCAGACCTAGGGGCTGAGAAAAATTGTCTCAGATCTGTATTGTCTTGTTCGTTTTTGCTTGTATGTTTTCTATATTTTAGTGGTTAGCGCGGTCTGATCATATGTTAGAGGGTCCAACAATGATCTAGAAATGCCGGAAAATTTCGTGAAAAAATCATAGCATGGTGATAGGGTAGATAATTTCTACTACTTGGCTGGCTAGCTACCACCCTAATATAAAAATCTGCTACGAAGCACCTACCCTTACTATCTTGTTTACTATGTTCAACCACACCATCACTTAACATCAGGTGAACTGTAGTCAAAAACCTAACCTCACACCAGTAAAAATAAGCATATATATTAAAAGTCACAACAATTTTATCCAGTATATGTCTACAAAAATATGAGTATTCTCAAACCCTGGAGAATAGGAGCTGCCACTATCAAGTGTCTGTGGCAATTCGAAAAGAAACGTTAAAGAAGTCGATTAAAATAAAAAACTTACTTGTAAACATTGTTGTGGTATTTATTGTATGAAGCATAAGCAAGTAGAACTCCAAATCCTGGGCCCAAAGAGAAGAAGACTTGAGTTGCCGCGTCCACCCAAACCTATTTAAACATAAGCTAAATAAGTATGTAGCAAAGGAAGCTAGATGAGCGATGCTCGATCAGTTGTTGACACTTTTACGTCAGTAGCATGCGTTTAATATTCAGACTTTCGTTAAAGGATCGACATACACCAAATGGTCACAGCGAGCCAATTTCCATTTTTGTCTGCCCTGTTAACTCATTTGGTATTAGTTCAATTTCGAGAGCTGAAGAACGTGAGTTCGTTTCCCACTCAGAACTAACATTTGTATGAAGACGATAGATGTTTGATTTATGCCTGGGTGCTCTGTATGTATTATGAGTATGTAGGTATTTAAAAAAGTATTTATAAACCTCATTCGAAGTATCACGATCATTAAAACGATTCAGCCGTTCTCAAGTTATGCGCTTACATACATTGAACAATTGATTTGTATTTATATAGATTCATACATTCTTTGAAAGCATTGTCACATAACGTAATGTCAGATGTTATGAAGGGCCTAGATTGACAATAAAACAATTACCTGCGGTTGTGTTATAGCTTCAAAGTTAGGGCTCAAATAGTACTGGATTCCGGTAGCAGAGCCTGGGAGAGTGATACCACGAACTAATAGTATCAAAAGTACAGCGTAAGGAAACAGGGCTGTGAACCAAACCACCTGAAACATACGCCGCCGAATAATACGTCATCAAATAATAATGCAGTGACAAATACTATGGAACACTGCCATAGCTAAGACGTTTATAATAGATATAGTTATTTATATACTAATAAAGATACATATTCGCAAACAAAAAACGGTAAGTCTAGCTATATTGTTGTGCGGCGAATGTTGTGTAGTATCGTGTGTGGTTCTAGGTGGCGGCACTTTCTGTGCTTGTTTCGGATTATACTGGTTTTACGTTCGCTACTACGTCGTAATGAAGCGTCAAGTCAATAGATGGCGCTGTCTTTTTATTTTATGCTTTTTTTTATATATTTTTCACCTTTATGATTGGCTGTCAAATAGTTTTAGACTATTGCAATTTGTCAGATAGTACAAGTTTGTATATAACCATTAGTCCGCTTTTTTTTTTTGTAAAAAACCGATTCTTGCATCAGTGAACCAAAAACTAAGTAGCTAAAATTTTAATATAAATCAACATCCGTAAATTATCATAAGAACTTTAGCAAAATAAAACATGTTCTTAGAACTCGTTTAAGAGCTTCTGTAAAATATTAGAAAATCGTTGTATACCTTTCCGGAAGTACTGATGCCTTTCCACAAGGAGAAATAGCAGATGATGTACACCGCGAACAGACATAGAGCCATGTCCCATTTGATAGCGCCCAAGTCATGAAGCCCTTCGCTTCCTTGAAGCTCTAAAATAGCACGGCTGTTGAAATAAAAAAATATATTTAAAAAAAAAATGTACAGGATGCACCTCGCAGTTTATTATTAAAGTTGTTTTTTTTTTCTTCTATTTAGTACAAAACAATTTATTATATTAGATTAATAAATAATATAAGTAATGATTAGTACAACGAACCACTTTCAGCTAGCTTATTTTAATTTAGTTGATATAAAGCCACGTTTTATTTTTTTTATTGTTAATAAGTTAAGTATTTAACCATGGCTCAGCTGATGCTAAGTGTGGTCGAAAATGGTAATGCACATCTAGCCTGGAATGGAACTGGCTCTCAAGCAAGACTGCTGGAACACACCGTTACGGTCTTGGCGGTCATAGATATAGCTAGACAGGAGAGTATTAGAAAATACCCTACCACCATGCTATGGTTTCCTCACGATGATTTTCTTCACTGGCAGCTCAAGATTATTGTTGGAGTCTGAACCCACGCTCTTCAGTGTGTGAACCAACCGCGCTATCCACTGAGCTATTATCACAGAAAAATGGAAGGATTAAGAATCAAAGAATACTCACTTGAAATATTCAGAAGCTGCAGAAGTGAATGGGGTTGTTTGCGGTGGACCAAGGGGAGATGAGTTATTGCGTGCGCGGGTTTTATTGCTAGCTGCTGCGTCCCAGACTGCTTCAAACTAAAACCACAATGATTTTAGAAATTATTATACCTACATATAGGTATAATTAGCATTATAACATGAGCTTTTTTTTTCTTCAGTTCTACGCAATTATTTTTAAATTAACATGTAACAAGAACAGGACAGAAGCCCGAGGTTGAGTGGTGGTAGCTGTAACCAGTTAACTTGTCCAGCGGCCAACGAGAGTCCAAATAGTTCTTTCATCTATATAGGCAGTTAGTAAACAATTTTTTTAATGTAAAAGTAATGAGACGAATGGGATGCTCTCCTTATGGTAAAAGATAACTCCTGTTTATGACCATTGCAGCGATACATAGAACTTTGAGTAGCAATATAAAGGCCAGGCCATCGCTGGCTTTGGCGCTCATTACTTGTAGACTTTCTATGGTTAGTCTCAATAGCCCAATTTAATTTAGCTAGCATTTACCCTTCATATTGCAATACAGTAATGTTTACACACTACTACTTGGCGGCGGAGTATCTAGTTCTGCGTTGGTACCTACCTAGACGACCTCCTGCTAAGATCTACCCACCAATTAAATAGGTAAGAATAAGCTGGTAATTATTTTTTAAACTTTACCTAAAACTATAAGTTTTATATTCAAATTCAATTTAATTCAAAATTATATAAATAATTCATATTCCTAAATTAAAAAAAATACACACTATATACATTTTTTGTTGTTTTTGACAAGCTAGTTGTTTGGCTATATCTCACGTGATGTTAAGTGACGGTGAGGTCAAAGATGGTAAATTAGCCAAGCCTTAAATGGAACAAGCTGGAAAAAAATGTACATGTATACTGACCGGGCGACAATAAGCCGTATTCCATTCGTTGTCGCAGTTCGTCCACGGCAGCATGGTAGTGAATGATGCAAAGAAGAACCGAAGAGCCCAAGCAATAATGACGTTATAGTAGAAATCCACGTAGAAAGCAATGAGTACCACCGCGTAACCAATACCTAGGAGACAAATAAAATTCATGATACTTTCTGCAATTTTATAAGTGTTGCAATTTCAATGTTCCCACCGTGTTTCTTTAGTAAGGTAGCCTGATAATATCCCACACAATCATAATCCCACTTTCGTCGTTTCACAATATTTCAGATAGCACAAAAGAAACCATACGGATGAATAAAATTTTATCGGTCAATTCCAGGGTCAAATCCATTTTAGTAAAAATGTGCTCTTGCCAAGTGAATTTCCCGCCACCTTTCCGCTCCATTACCAATTTTATATCTCGAAAATCATATCGTAGCGGCAGCCACTCAACGCGGAGCCGACGTGACAATCGGGTGAAATGAAATCACGGTATAAGCCTCACAAATCTACGAGGCGGGCTTTGAGAGGCTTGAGGCCCTCGCGGCTCGTGTGGAGCACTTAAGGGGAGCCCTGGAAATGGTGTCAATTATGGGAGTTAAGTGCGAGCGACACACCCTGTGTTTTGCATGAAAAGGTCTTGAGATAGGGACTGACCGGTTGAAGTATTTTATTTTTAGTCTTGCAAAACATTTTAAAATAAGTACTTGAAATAATGAAAAAAAAAGACATTTATCAAGGGATAAGTAAATCACTTAGCTAGAATTAGACTAAGGTATAATACTACGATACTAGCTTGCACCCGCGCCTTCATCCGCGTTGACTCAAGATGGGAGAAATGAAACATGTGTAAATAACAAAAAAAAATAGCTTTATCCGTCATGAAACTTGCGCTACTTAATTGCCCAGATAAATATAAAGGATACCTTTTATTCCGGAATAAATTTCCATAAGACACATCCATACCAAATTTCAAGTGAATACGTCCTGTAGTTAGTTTTTTTTTATAATCCCACCCCGAGATAAAAAGTATCCTATGTGTTAAACCAAGTAATAAACTATATGTGTGCCAAATTTCATCCATATCCGTTCAGCCGTTTTTGCATGATTGAGTAACAAACATACAAACTTATAAATTTACAATATTACTAGTTGCGCCCCGCGGTTTTACCCGCATGGTGATGGATGACGATGATGATGATGATGATGAAAAGTATCCTGTCTTATTCCAGGGCCAGAAGTACCTACATGCAAAATTTCACCCAGATCCGTTGAGTAGTTTACGCGTGAAGGCGTAACAAACAAACAAACTCACATTTGCATTTATAATGTAGGATAATAAAAAAATGAAAACTTTTGTTTTCCAAATAGGTGTTTAGATAGACTTATTAAAAAATGATAAATATAATAAAACACAAAGTACTTTCTTTCTGTTATGTTACATTAGAGTTAAATCTGCTTCCATACCATAATATTTAAAAAACAAAAGATTATTTTTTCATCAAGTTTATGGTTAAACTAGCTGAGCCCCGCGCTGTCACCCGCGCTAGGCGCCTACGTCATAGTAGCTTTATGCATGCAAAGTCTCAGCCCGATCGGTTTAAAATTGAAAAAGTTTCATACAAACTTTCATCCTCTATTTTATCCCCTTGGGAGTAGAATTGATCAAAATCCTTTCTTAGCGGAAGCCTACGTCATAACATCTACCTGCATGCTAAATTCCAGCCCGATGCGTCCAGTGGTTTGGGCTGTGCGTTGATAGATCACTATGTCAGTCAGTCACCTTTGAGTTTTATATATTTAAGATGGATTAGATAGATTTGATGAACCTTGTCTGCACAAGAAATTGACTGGCTCTACTTTCTTAGCTGAAACGACTGTCTCTCTGACTCGTAATTCCAATTAAATAAAGATAACTAAAGCAACCGCAAAGATCAAAATTCTGAATCATTTTTAAACTTGTCACATATAAAGAAAAATTACAAGCCCTGTTTTAAATTCAGGCCATGCGTTAGGAACAAAGTAACTGCAAAGTACCACTCAGCCAGACGGTGGCGGCAAATGGTAAGTGCAGCGCGGCAATAATTTCAGATTTGAGACACTTTACGCCTCCATCTCATGACATTAGCGCGACGTGACCAGTCGTCGCTCATAAATTTTAACGTCATTGTACTATAATAGTAGAAACAATGTTTACACATACACAAATATTACTTTTTCACTCAGATACGTTATTATGTGTATAGTACCTATTTATATACAACAAATAAACATACATATACTCGTATTGGTAAATATATACATACTTTTATATTTGTATTGTTGTATAATAAAAAGTTCTCGAAGATGTGTGAAGTATGCAAAGCCGCACTTGACCAGCGCGGTGGATTATAGCCACGGTGAATGGAAATGCATTGTTTTTGGACCGAAGTAGATGCTTGCATTCTGGCCACCTCACGCCTTCTCTAAACGTTTGACCAGGTTCCCTATATAGTTCGTGAGCAGCCGACTCCCACGGACCTAAATATTGAATTCCAATCGGCACAAATAAGTACATTTATGTTACCTTTTAAGAGCGGCACGAGTCGTCCCCAGCAAGTGATGGCGCCCTTGCGGTGGAACTGGCCCAAAGCCAGCTCCATGTAGAAGAGCGGGATGCCGCCCACCACCAGCATGATGCAGTATGGCACCAGGAAAGCACCTACACACACAACATGTTTCGAGTCGGGTATAATAGAGCTTTAAACGACACTCGCAGAGGACACGACGGAAACGTTTGTTTTTTCCTTTTCTTTTGTAATATTCCTTTGATAATAAATGGTTAGCATATGATAGTCTTTGAGCTATTTTGTTGCTGTCTGACAGGGCTCGATTAAACAACTAAACAATTTAACGTGCTTTTCAACTTAAGACAGTAATAAATAATAATAAATATCGTAGAATATTACACACAGTGCCATCTGACCCCAAACTAAGCAAAGCTTGTAAGGTGGAAATCAGATAACGATAGAATACCTCCTTTTTTGTTGTAAATTCATACTTATAATACATACAAAACACCCATGACAAAATAATAAGCGAAATCATTGCGTAAAGTCGATGTAATTCAATTTAGTATCTGTACAAAATAGATAAAAGTATTTAGTAACACTATCATCCTTCAAGGAATTAATCGAATTATTGAAATTATTATATACTAAATCCAGAGTTACAAGTATCCGACCATATTTACTTGCTGAAGTAGGTATAGTAATATCATGATTGAATTTAACTCGATAACTAAAGTATTATTGGTTCCAATCAACTCTACAGAGCAATCTATTAGCATGCTCTTTACAAGATATAAGTCCGGATTCCAGCCAATAATTTCATGACGTCGCAATCCCGGGAGGGCGCGAGAGGGCGAAGCAGATTGTTCTCTAATTGGCCTTTTAAGACGCTAGCACTCCTCAATACGCTTTTAAGGAGACGAAAGACAATTGAAACACTTTCGAAGAATAAATGCAATTCACAAAGAACAATTTATGGAGTTGAAATGAAATATTGGCCTTTTTGCCTTTTTAGGAATAATTTATTTTTCAATTGTAAACGACTGAACGTAATAATTAGTATTTAGGTATTTATTTGTTAATTGGTGGTAGATTTCTTTAGCACGAGATCGTCTAAGTAGGCACCTCCGCAGTACCAGATATTCTGATGTCAAGCAGTAGTGTATAAACGTTCCGATGTTTAGGGTACTGCAGCTAGTGAAATTACAGGGCTGTTGAGACTAACCATCTAATGTCTCAAAGTAATAAGTTCAAATCAGCGATGTCCTGAACTTTGTTTTAATACTCAAATTTCTTTGTCCCGGTGCAATAGTCATGGACAATTGGACATGCGTTATCTCTTACCATAAGGAGAGCGATTCGTTCAAAGGCATACTATTCTATCAACGACTACTTATATGATAAGAATAGTGTAAGTCGCTGTGATTAACTCAAGACAATGTTTGTGTTCTTTCTCCAGGATTAGCTCACCTACTGACAGGTTTATATCAGTTTATATAACTGTTTATTTTATTTGACTTTATAAGTCAATTTATTTTAGTTTTATTTTAATTTATTGTTGACATAATCTACTCATTACAATGCTTTTTATGAGTTGCATTGCAATATGTGATTAGCTAACGTCCTAGTTTATCATTTATAACTTCCTGTGACAGTTATATGAATATAGCTATGTGTAAGCGGGCACGCCCATAATGCCTGGAGGCTTTTATTTAGATATTGTTTACGTTTCGTTTTTATTCTGCCTGAGTATAGTTCTCGATGTTTTTGGTTGGTATATTGGCGTGTGCTAGCTGACATACGGCTAATAATTTAAATAATGTTTTGTGTCGCGTAATATTTTTTTTCTGTAACTGAACAGACAGCTGTGCTGCTGGGGAGTTTGTTGCGCCACTTCTTCTTCCCAGCTAAAGCACTAGGAAGTGGTGACGGGTGGGCGTTTTGGGGGACTGTCTTATGTAATTTCGACGTTCGAAAAGTGCTGATTCTCAGTCTAGTTTGAATAAATGGTTTTGAATTTTGAATTTTGAAAATTTTTTGAATTTTGTTCGTCTCATTACGTTTAAATAATAAAAAAACGAGTGTACTACTATAGTACTCATATACTACACGTCATATTAAATAAAAAAACAGTCTAGAAAAATTTGTAGCATCAACCGTTTCGTAGCGTAGCTTTCGTAGCAGAGCCTACGAAGTGTTTATAGTTACGAAAAAAATATTTTTAGTGTTTTTAAACTTACTTCTACACACAATCAAAACGCGGTATACTTAGTATCTTTACCCCACGTACAGTTAGTTTCGAAGTAATCCTGGTTAGCGACTAATCAGTCGAAGTACGCGGCCAATTGGTAAACGAGCTACTTCCGTCTTTAATTGTGTGTAAAGGAGTGTCACCCACGTAATAAGACGTGTTGACTAGAATCAAAGACTTTGCTGAATTTTGTACCTAATTGTACATAGGGAAAGTATTTGTAATAATATGTAATAGAGGTTTTAATTTGAAATTACCGTTTTAACGCACTGGTCACTTAAAATAAAAAATATATAAATCTAAACCTGCATGGTATCAGATTTTGAAGTGTATTTTATAAACATTAACATACTTAATGGAGGTTTAATGGTGTGTGTTTTATTATGAAAAATTGTAAAATATTATTAAATAAATAAAAAAAAAAAAAAAAAAAAAAAAAAAACAATTCTATACTTTACTGTTCGTATTTCAATTATCTTTACATTCAGCATTTAACTTCAAAATTAATACAACAAAAACTAAAGTAAATTTCGTTTTTATGTAAATGTAATGTGGCGAAAGAGACGTTCTCCTGATGGTAAGAGATAACGCCTGTCTGTGACCATTGCAGCGATACACAGAACTTTGAACAGTAAAACAAAGTCCAGGGCATCGCTGCTTTAGCGATCATTACTTTGAGGCTTTCGATGGTTAGTCTCAACAGTCCCGTAATTTCTCTAGCTGCAACACCCTACAAACCGTAACACAGTAATGTTAACATACTACTGGTTGGCGGCAGAATATCTGGTACAGCGGTGGTACCTACCAAGACGACCTCCTGCAAGGAGATCTACCACCAAGTAAAACAAGTGAGTTCCGCGGACGCGGAACTTTGACGACGACGGAGCCGTTGATGCGGCGGATGGCGCTCGTAATATCATTGCTTTGTTTGGAGTGGATAACTACGTCTAACGAACGCACTGTGCGTTTTTGGTTTAACCGCATTCACAGTAGAAGAATGAACTACGAAAGAAACTAGCCACTGAGGTAAATAACGAATTTATTGCAGTTGTCTATAGACTGATGTGATCTTTCACAAATAGGAAGAATCGAGAGTTCGTTTTAAAAATATACTCATAGCCAAATGTTCTATAAAATATATTTTGCTAGCTATCATCTCTATAGGAAACTGAAGGGGAGAAGATGGTTGGATAAATTCTATAACCGATGCAACAGGTCGCAAGGGGAGGTCTCAAGACGGATTTCATCGTCGACTCACTTAAAGTCCTCTTGTCGCTTAAGAGATCATAGAGTTTTGTGCGGCATGACTGTTATCTGGATTTATAGAGTGACCACATAGATGCCATTTTTTTTAAAATCACTTGTGTATTTTATTTTTTATTTTTTATGTAGATAGACTACGATGTTGGGGTAAAAAAAAAGATACGGTACGTTAGGCGACGATGCCCTAAGATCTTATGAAATGAAATAACTATATTCTAGACTTGCATGCAATCGAATTCCTGAGCTGTATGGCGTGGGTTCGACTCCTACTAAGGAAAAATATTTTATATAACGCATATGTTCGGCAGTATGTATTTATTAAAAATAAGTGTTTAAGTATTATCAATTATCTGTTTTTCATATTACAAGCCTTGCTTAGTTTAGAGCTAGATGGCGCTGTATGAAATGCCCTCATTTTTCTTTTATTGTGTGGTCAGGTTTTTTATATTGGTTTTTTTCTATTTCCAAAATAATGAAAGTACATAGTACCGTACAGTATCAATATAGTACCGTACCTACCTGGTATAGTATCGGAAAGTAATAAACACTTCTATTTAATTTACTACTGTGTGCCGCCTAAATAGCGAGACAGGCCAGCTAAGGTACGGCCTGATCGAATCGTTTCGAAACAAATCCTGTCCCAGCGGGCGCCGGATGATTGGGTATTACGAGATTACGCCAGAACGTTCCAGAACGGTATTAAATCATCGGCCCGATGCCGTCCGGCATTGTTTTGGAGGAAATGGTCGTGGAATAGTGGCTGACTTAATGGCGAGAGGGCATTATTCCACCCTAGAAGGCAGATGAACAGTTTATTTTACAATTCTCATAAAAATTTAAGTTGTGGCGCGTTCAAAAATAATAAATTTAACACAAAAGAATATTACCTACTCTTAATTTACAATACGATTGGTAATGCAACCGAATTACCAGGCGAAACATTTACATTAAGAAGCAGCAATTTTTTTAATTTAATTTTAATATTTCTTTGAGTACCACTATTGATCTCAAAACACGATTACGATATATTTTCTTGATAGAAAAATCTTATAATAACCTCTAAAATAATATTAAAGTTTTCTGAGTAAATTTTATACCAAGACACATTTATTAAACTATTGAAGGTTACGCACAATACTTTATTTAATTATTGGTACCTACTATTGTTTTTTCTATTTAACACATTTTTTTAAATTATGCATAGTCATTTTCGTTTATTTGAATCAAATTGAAGGCCACACCCAGTGGCCTTCTTCAAGGAGTTAAAGAAGAGTACGACGCGCACGCGGCTTCGTCTTGCTTCGCACTAGGGGCGGCTGCACGCCTCGCACGTGAAGACAGCGGTTGGTGAGCGGTAGTAATTCTGCACAAGTAAAACTAAAATGTGTCTAAACCATGTCAGTTTCCATAGTAAAATATAACAGAATAGTTAAAACCTAATTAATATACATATTTCATTTTAAGTTTATGGAATCGTACAAATCACAAAATGGATGCATAACTGGCATACGCTATTGCTAAATAGGCACGTTTGCTATCCCTCTGAAATACACGGTCACATTACTTACTAGGAGAGCCTTAACATGGTCTCATAAACAATAAAATACCTTGTCTTCTGGTTCTTGATAAAGACCTGACTTTATCATAAACTTGTGACATATAGGTACATAATATCTAGAATAAGTACCGAGATGAAAGGTTTCAAGCGTACAACCCTAAGCCTGACCGCGCGTCAGTTAAGTATGTCAGTGGTCATGATGGATGGCGGTCGCATGATGAAGTGGCGTCCAATCAATTAGCAACGGGAAATTGCCACCAGTCACCGCTCCGGCTCGATGGCGAGGGGTACTATAGAGCATTGTTTTATGTAAAAGCGTATATCCAAGTGGCGTTTTATAGAATACACGTTTAAGAATTATTGCTAAGTAAACATTTTGACTTACATCCCCCATCCTACGGGAACTGGAATTCCGGGATAAAATTATGTTTCTAAGAACCTACCTCATAGTATGTACCGCCAATTATATAAACATGCCAAGTTTCATTCAAATCCCTTAAGTATGTCACTTAAGTTAGGTATTAAATTAAAAATTAAATTGTATTTAATGAGATAAAAAAACGGTCAAGCCAATTACATTAGAATTTCACAAATGATTACATAAAAATCTAAATATAATAACAAAATTTAAAAAATGCTAAAACCAGCCAAGTGCGAGTCGGACGAAGGGTTCCGTGCATTTTTATTATATATCAAAAAGGCAAAAAAATCGCGTTTGTTGTATGGGATTACCCCCTTAAACATTTATTTTATTTTGTTTTTAGTATTTGTTGTTATAGCGACAACAGAAATACATAATTTATGAAAATTTCAACTGTCTAGCTATCGCGGTTCTTGAGATACAGCCTGGTGACAGACAGACGGACGGACAGATAGACAGCGAAGTCTTAGTAATAGGGTCCCGTTTTTACCCTTTGGGTACGGAACCCTAAAACATAAAAACAACAGAGAATAAAATAATTACTATATAAATCGTAACGTATGTAACTTCACCAGGGACTTAACAAAATCACACACAAATATTTCACTAAAAACCTTCAGACACTAAATAGATTCCCGTAAACAATTTCATCGCAGACGTTCAAAGACATGATCATACTTTCGACCGGACGAGAACACCCGAGAATTGCCGTTTCAAAATAATCGAATCATCGCACGATCGGTCTCTAGTTGCTCCCCGAATGACCTTCCACCCCCTCCATTACCTTATTACCCTCTCACATTATTGCGTTATTAATTTTCCTGCACATCGAGCAGCTAACTAAGTTTCTGTTGGCAAAGGGCACGCTTTGATTGTCAATTACTGCCTCTTGGACGGCAAAGGGTGACGCTCAAAGTCCAGGATGCAATTAGTGTGAAACTTTGCGTGTTACGTAAAAGTTTTACGTACACATGCCTTTAGCTCTGATCCGTGATAATGGTGATGTAGGATTTTATTTGATCTTCTATCTTAGGTACTTGTTATTTTTGCGAGTTTTATGTCACCAAGACTAAAACAATAGCAGTTGTTATAGAAACTTCTTAATCTCATTTCTTTTTTAAGCATTAATTTATAGCAGTGTATGTTTTTTATTTTATTTTAGACATGAGCTCAATCTGAAATGGTCAACGATGTAGAAATTCCACGATTTTTAAATTTAAAAATAATAAGTAATGCAATCAACAATCAATTTTGTCATAACTAAGTTCTATGATTCTTACTTATACAGAGCATAGCTCTTTCCATACCTTGCTGAGCGAGTTTATATTTGCGAATCGTTCCTGATGTGATTGTCAAGTCTTCAAGGGTGATAGGTAGGTGTTTTAACACTTTTTCGGTTAATTGACATTTTTGATAATAATTTTATTTCAATAATCATACAATTTATACAGCGTATTTTAATTTTGTACAATAAATCAAGACACATTAAAAATATTTATAAATATATCTAAGTTTAAACTTGTTAAATATAACTGATTATTTCTTAAAATATGAGTGTCAGTAAATATCTTTATGATTTAGAAATCTCTCGTCCTACACAATTTTGTGTTTCATCATATCATTATTATATCCAAACCAAAGATCAAGACTCATGACCACAGAAATGTCCTCATGATATAGGCCCAAAACTTTAATTTCAGCAAACACGAGACATGTCAGCAGCACTATTTTGTAAAACTTGTGCGGTTGAAAGGTCAAAGGATCTCATTATGGCTGAGATCCGGTCGCGCCCGCAAGTGGCATACGCCGACCGAGCTCGCGACGACACATTTCCCTCTTTGTAAACTAGGCACATTTCTTCACCGAAATAGAACATTTCTGAATTATATGTATGTACGTATTACGAAATATTGAAAGTAAAATTAGAGATAATGATACAATACAAATAGGTACAACAGTTGTAGTTGTATGTCATTGTAGTAACAATGGTGACAATACCGTCAGTATTCTTTTTAATATCTAGTACCTGGATGACGAGCTTTGCTTAGCTGAAAACACGGATAAAACGACGTTTTCTGAAAATGAAACCTAGCTAGATCGATTTATCGCCCCCGAAACCCCCTGCATACTAAATTTCATGAAAATCGTTGGAGCCGTATCCGAGATTCAGATTATTTATACATACATATATATAAATATCCCGTGGTGGTGCCGGCGTAAAAATAGTACCCCACCCTCTCTACCCGTGGTTGCCGTTAGAGTCGGCTGACGGATGCATTCCAGAAGACGGGCAGCAGCGTCTTCCTTGAACAAGCACACCTAACTGCGCTCGCCAACCCGCCTGTCAAGCGTGGCGAGTATTGGCAAAACCCCCCCAGGAGGACCAGCAGTGGACGTCCTATGGCTGATGATGATGATATATATATTATATATAAAGTACGATGGACTGCCATGTGGATGTCACAAAAGTCCCTTAACTAAATTGAAAAAAAAAAAAACGATAATTATGTTTATCACCGAGTCTTAATCGCGCACTTTGAAATTAGTTTCGTTTATTTACCTCGACGTTTCGGCCATATTGCAAAAGCCGTGATCACGAATTGAGTTGAGTTTTGCGCGCTATTAAGACCCGGTGATAAACGTAGTTAAACATATTATTTTTATTGAATAATAGCTACCTTTACAGTACCCATTATGTTACCTTATACTATACATTACTGCTGTAGTTGAGAAACTTGCTTCAATCATCTACAGATGTAACACAGGTGAAGCTCCAATTAACGAGGGTCTGTAAGGCAGGCGGCCCTCGAGCCGGTGCATGTAGATTGCTTACCGTCCATTGTATTTCAAGGACTCTACGGCTGAGCCCGGGCGCAATCAACGCTTGTTGTGGGTGTACTATTTAATGACATGCACTGTACGTGTTAGACGTTTTGAGGGAAAAGCAAGTTTCAAAGATTCGCACGAGGTAGTTGATGATCAACTTTTCACTGATATAGATATTTTAATATTCATTAGCTTTACTTGGTGGTAGATCTCCTTAGCAGGAGGTCATCTAAGTAGGTACCACCGCAGTACCAGATTTTATACCGCCAAGCAATAGTGTGTAAGCTTTACTGTGTTCCGATTTGAAGGGTGCTGCAGCTAGTGAAATTACAAGGTTATTGAGACTAGCCATCGAAAGTTAATTGAGGCAGCACTTAATTTTTGCCAACTTTGTATTTAATTTGTATCAACTGTGTTTTGTGTCAACAACAGAAGAATTCATTAATATAAAATATAAACGATTTTGTGGAGAGTTAAAGAAGTTGCTGAAAGAAGAGTGTGTTGTTTTTTGACTGCCCTATTAGCTCATTTAGTAATATATTTGAGTCATGAACTGTAGGGCGTGGCTTCGATTCCTACCCAGAACAAACATTTATATGACAATAAATGTTTGTTGTGTCTGGGTGTTCTGTATGCATTATTAGTAGGTACACAAAAAAAAAGTACACGTGGTAAGTGGTCACCAGTCACGGCTACTCACGGGGGGAGACCAATACAACCCTCCCCACATGCCTACCAATCGCTGTCCTAACGTGCAAGGCGCGCAGCGGCCTGGAGTGCGAAGCAAGATGAGGCTTTATTATTTCGATTTATTTTTTGTAATTTGTGACGATTAATTTAGATAAATATATATGAGATTCTTTTATTACATTTATAAAATGTGTTTTAGATACGTTTATCGATTCATATTTAGTTTGATGTGAAGGCAGCATTTCAGAGCCGAGTCACGTCTGTCAATTAGTGCGGCGCGTGGAACTAAGTGCTTTATTCACTGCATACACCTCTGAAGCTCTATCTAGACCACACCTCGGTTGCGGCAAGTTCTTCTAACTATACTTACTCCTTCGTGTCTGCAGAATGACTGTACATACTTATATACTTCTTTAGCTACTTCTTTTTTGAATTGGTTTTTGGCGTCGCATTTTGTGCATTTGCCTGTGTCAAATATTTCTGTATTATCAAGTATTTTATAAAAAAAAAAAAACGAGAAATCTAAGCCACAGTAAAAGTCACACAAAGTAAGCGTGATCAAGTCCAGTCATTGACAGTGACTTTACTACATGCTTCGACGGGATTTTGGAAGCAACACGAAATGCCATGTTTCACCACATTATATCACTTTTCTACACCCACCCCATAAAATTTAGTCAATGAACGAATAATTTCGTAACATAACACAATTACCTAATTATATCAAAAACATTTTTTCCATTCTAAAAAAAGTCTCGAATTACAAAACAACCACGCCGATTTAATTGGCCACGCTGGTTAGTCGTTTTACACACACTTTTTGTTTTGAAGTTTTCGTACAAGGTTTAGAGGTTAGAGGTTTGGATGTATTTTAACACTGCTTACCGCAAGTAGAAGTATAATTAGCCAAACACTTTAGTGTATAGTATAGGTCTATAGGTGCTACGGTGCTACGAATGCTACGAGATACGCACAAGTAGGTATATACGAACACGTCTGAAGAAAATTGTCAGAAGAAGTAAGCAAATAGGTATAGAGTACTCACCCCCTCCATTCTTGTAACAGAGGTAGGGGAAGCGCCATACGTTGGCGAGGTCAACCGCGAAGCCGATGACGGAGAGCAGGAAGTCCACCTTCTTGCCCCAGGTCTCGCGCTCGCCGGCCGCCGGCGTCGGCGTCTTCAGCGCCATCACTACTCGACCACACGAAGCCGCCACAATCTGACAACAATAGCTAAATAAATTAGCTATTAACACTCGACACGGTTGGTTTACTTTGCTTATTTCCATAGTTTAATGTCCTACAGTCTACTGCTGTGGGGCTCAGCTGCAGACTTGGAAACTATTTTTATTCTGCAAAAAAGTGCAATTCGCGCAATCTATTGTTTGGGTCCTCGCGAATCACTACGAAATCGATTTAAAGATTTTAAGATATTAACGTTACCGTCACAGTACATTTATGAAAACATTATGTTTGTCAGGAAAAATTTAAATTCATTTGAAATTAATAGTAGTCGCCATAACTTAAATACAAGAAATAAAGATAAAATTGTGACACCTAGATTCAGGTTATCTAAAGCTAATAAGTCTTTTCTCGGGAATTGCGTTAGATTCTATAATAAAATCCCACTTGAGGTAACTAAAATGTCCTATAATAAATTCAAAGATTTTATAAAGCAGAGGTTAATTGACAAAGCCTACTATAAGGTGGCTCATTACGTGGAAGACAGGAATATATGGTTGTTGTAGCTTCTCTCTGCACTTGCATCCCCCTGGCTAAGTGACAATTGTAGTAAGCATAATGTATGTATTAATATTTATTACTGTAAATTGTAACCTAAAGATCCACAAAAAAAATGCCTTGCTGAGTTTCTTGCCGGAGTCTTCTCAGTTGAAGTGTAATTACGAGCCGGTGGTAGATTCAAACATGTAACTTAACGTTCATAAGTGCCTTACCAGGGCCTAAACTGAATAAATGACTTTTGATTTTGATTTTGATTTTGACACCTGAACCCTTGAAGGGTGGTTTGATGATCTGCGAGTACCTCGATTGACCCATACTGGTTGGCGGATGAAAATACGCTTTTAAATTTCTTTTCCAAACTTTTTTTTTACATCTTTATTTAAAGTGCCTTTTCGCACAGCGAAAATGTCGCACTAGTTGACATACATTATTAAACACAAAAGTAATTAGGTAAATATTTACAGTTAAATTACATATAATTACAGTCAGGTAAACAAAACAAACCTCATCTGATATCAAATAAGACTTGTTCTGTTCGCCAAACCATTCCTGATTTCACCAAATTTATAACCTTCTTTGTGGTGTCTGTCATAGGCTGGGCCAAATATGAGTTACATATTTTCCAAACTTACGTAGGCTTTTACCATGCTTCTTCATTATCGATTTTTTTAAATATCTGCGTTAATAAAATAGTTACCAGAACTTTCTAGTGTAAAAAATTTTTTTTTTACATAAAAAATACTTTATTGCCAAAATGATCAATATGAATAGTGCGTGAATAATAAATAGTTATGTAATAAAAGAAGTAGAACTAGATATGTTTTGGGACTTCGGTGAGTGAACTGACCGCGCTAACCATCGAGCTATCATCGCTACAAAAGATAACAGAGAAAGTTATATGTCTTTACAGGGCTCGCAATTAACTGGAAAACAATACGGGCACTCGATGCGACACCATTCCGGACATGTAATGAAGTGAAGTGACAAATGTTATGCCGGCCGGTATAACATCGACGGAGGGCCGTCGAGTGGCAAGCTGACCGCGGCTAGGGCTGCTCCAAGTTCTCGGAGTTTTTAATGTATTTGTAATTTTTTGACGTGCGTCTTTAACAGTGGAAGGCAATTTAGAAAACTGATAATAACAAACTCAGGGGATATAATTTGATGTTGAAGCTACATATCTATCATCTACATCCAAAATATAATCACACCACTCGATAGCTGAAGGATCAAAGAATTCTGAAGATTTGGGACATGGAAATCCGAAAGACTTGTTAGTGTTCAAAGATATACACGTATTGACGTACACGCGGCCGTGTTCACGGCAACGTCCTGTTTTTTTTATTTTACTTGATGTTGAATCTAATAGATTAAGTAATAATTAAGTAATCTAATAAGTCAATGGTTATATTATATTTATTTTAGGTCGGCTCCAGGAAACATAATTCCTTGTCCGGAGTCCGACGGATTGTGTGTGTTTGTTTGTATTGTATAAAATTGTTTTGTTTGTAAATAAATTGAAATTAAATTTCGAAGTCAGGAGCGAGGTTTTGACTGACTTGTTGTTGGACTTATTGTGTATCTATGACATATTAATGTAAATTTATTATATTAGGAGATCCATATACTTAGATCGAACCGCCGGACGCCTGATGATGGTAACTAAAGGCACCGACTACGTAAATATACAAAACTATGCTATTCTTGATGAATTAACGAGATATTTGACAGCTTCATGCTGATGTAAAATAACTATGATAATTCTGAATACGTAAACATCACATCACTTTCGTTCTTAGGTAAACTAATTTATATTGATAGCAAGACCAAAGAATCATCGCTTGATGCAATAATCTCATCTGATCTCACCGATTTTGTTTATGAGAAAGTTTATGTGTAATACTAAATTTTTTGTTTATTCTACACTCTGCACGATCTCAGAAGCTTAGCGATTAAAATATAGTTATATAAGATTAAAATATAGTTATATAAGTTACGTTTTATACAAGAAAACGCATGTGAAACCCGCAGCACAGATGTAGTATCCAATACTCTTTAACCGACAGTTACGATTAAAGCCAATCAGTTTGTCACTAGCTTTTAAACGTATCGGGTTAAAAACGAATCTATAAAACAGTTTGTCAAAACCAGTCACGTAAAAGCGATAAATCATTGTAGTGGCAACCCTGACTCTGTGAGCTATTCCGGCCAGAGTGGCTGTCACGTCCAACGCACCACTGCTTGCGACTCGAAAAACCGCCGTCACTGGAGCACCTCGGGACAAATTGGATTCAGCAAACGCAACGATGATGAGATCGATCCCAGGATTGCATTCGATAAACTAGTTTTTAATATACTTATTCATGTGACATAAGTATATTACAGAACACAAAAACATTAAAAAAACAATAGATGAATCTTCAAAATGTGACACCAACCTGGAATAAATATAGGTAGCTGCGGATCATATTTTTAATATTTTTTAATATGACTAAAAACCAAGCAATGTACCGCGAAAAGAACGCATTTCTCATATTTCTGTTGTGTACATATTGCGATTTGGGAAAGTGATATAATGCAGTAAAACATGACTTTTCGTGTTGCTTCCAAAACTCCATTGAAGCTTACAGTAATGTCGCCACTAATTTACTTAAGCATGACTAGATTTTACTGGCACGGACTGGACTTGACCAAGACTGGATTTTGACTATAAAGATAAGAAACTGAAAAGTGAAGACTGCTGCACACAAAATACAGACATATTGAAACTGGCAGAATACAAAGAGTGGGATGCCACGAAGACGATAAAAAAAAATCAGATTCCTTTTCGAATACGAGTTCCATTGCAGGACTGACGCGGCAGAAACTGCTCCACGTCAATGCTGTGTTTGGAAAAGATACGGGAACGCACAACACCTTTTTGGTTTGAAACTTCGACTTAATAAATGAAGAAGACAATCTAGCCACTAAGTTAAATAACGATGAATTGAAGAAAAAATAAAAAAACACTTAAAAAATAAGTCACTTATGATTTGACTGATCTGCAGAGACTCAAGATTCACAACTGCTCCAGAAACAGTTTTAAAACTACAAGATTTGCTGTAAGAAACCATCCGTCATCCTACATTCTCGGCGAACCTCGTCCCAACCAACTTTAGTTTTTTCCGCGTTTTATTAGGATAAATTATTATTGCACAAAAAACTTTTTTTACTCAGGTAGCTGCACAAAATGCCTATACATAGTTGGTGGAGCCCAGATTCCCACAACTCTATCGCAATGAATTTAATGATCTTCCGATTCGATTATAGGAATGTATAGACAACGAGCGTAAATACTTCGATTAAAAATAAATAAAATATCCTACAATTTTTTTTTTTTTTTTAATTTTCAGCACAATACAGAAATTTTACCTTTTTACCTAGGGGCTAGCTATTTTTTCTGTTTTATGTGTAATGTTTTTTTTTTCCAAATATTACAATAATTTCTACAATCTTGCTGTATTTTCGTTACATTAAAGGACCTATTTATTGCTGCTGCATCCATATTTTTTCACAATAGAAAAAATTCATCGTAATCTTTGATGCACATTTCTATCGAACCAATTATTCTTTATAGAGCTTTTGCTTTAAAATTATGTAGATTCAAAATTTATACTTTAGCTAATAAACTAAAATTGCTAAAAGTCTGGCAATAATACCGCCTTAAGAGAAAAGCAAAATTCGCTCTCTCTCTGGTTAAGATTTTAAAATTCATATAACTTTCTTTATCATAGCTTGATTTACTAGAAAAGGTGGTGGAGGTTAATGGTATGGTAAGAAGAAAGTGTAAATATATCACTTTACTTTAAGAAAATTAGTCAGGACTATGAGAAACTGTTATTTTCAAAGAAAGATACTAAGATTTTCGTTTTACGACTTCTATTATTGAGTGAAGGTGTCAAATTTGGATATCCTCATTCATAAAGAATAAGTTATAGGTACCTACTAACTAGCTCGCTTCAATATAGAGTTTTATTTAAGAATGTCAATTTATCTGAAGAGTCTTTGTAAACAAAACTCCTTGAGATCAAACTTCTACTGTGCAATGTACGACCAGTTTCGACAGCCCAGTTGAGAGACCGCCTGGTTTCCAATCTGGAGGTCCTGGGTTCGAATCCTACGGCACACGCCTCTGTGTTTTCTAAGTTATATGCGTATTGCCGATAACTTCAAGCGGTTAAGGAAAACATCGTAAAGAAACCTTCTTGTCTAAGAGTTCTTAAAAAAAGTTTTCTAAGATGTGTGAAGTACCAACCCGCACTTGGCCAGCGTGGTGGACTATGGTCTTACTCTTCTCATTTGACAGTTTATAAAAACAGGGCTGATTCAGAGGTAAGTAGTATTAGAGCAAGCTAATAACTAGTATTTTTAGCACTAGACTTAAAAGCGAATTACTATACAGTTGGTATTTTTTGATATTGGTACCAAGCCTGCTAAAACAGTGACTGCTAGCAGTGCTGATTAGTGTTGCAACCTCCTGACAATGCGTGGCGTGTCTAATCTAATTGTGATCACAGCCTTAAGCCAACCGCCTAGCAAAATCTTTAGAGGTTCTTTGCCATAAATTATTAAATCTATTAAAATTATAGTCAAGATTTTATTTTATTTCTTTTCATGTAACGGTCAACGATATGATTATGAACGGCGGTGGTGGCAAAAATTAATATGTTTTATGTACTTACTTAAACGCAGTTTATTATTTTCTATTACCGTTGCGCGTAACACTATTTCTGTGACGATAACTTACGCACCGTTGATCGAATTTAAATTTCGTGATATACTGAAAGTAGCTCATGGGAATAACCTTTTTAAATTTAAGTGACTTTGTAAGCGTGATTACAATTCGGGACGACCGACTAGTTACAAATAGACTACTTTAAATTCGAATGCTCAAGTAATTTTGTACGCGAGGTCACAATTCGGGGCGGAGGACTAGTTAATAGTGGACTATTTAAAGTACAAACGCTCAAGGAATTTCCATAGCTGCTATTAACAAAAAATATTTTTGATGACGACAGTAACAAGTAAAAATACTCGTACGTAATAGTTGTACTTACGTGGGGCTCGGCGGGCGCAGCACTCGCGCCATGTCCGCGCAGCGCGGAGTCCTCGGTGGAGTGACGCCGTGGACGCCGTCGCAGGCTCGCAGGGCGGGCGGGATTCTGGCAGGCACGCCCCGCGGAACAGCGAAGCCATACTGCATCGGAGGAGGCTTACAGCCTGTGCTAGACGGTGAAATAACAGGCGTCTTCGCTGACGCGATCTTACTGTTTTTTTTTTTACCGAGTAGATACAATCTGTGTGTTTTCAAGTAGCAACTAAATCGGTTTCTTTGCTTCGACAAGACGGCGGTCAAACGCAAGCCTATTGAATAATATAAGTTAAAAACTCGACTGCTATGCTAAAAAAGAAAAGAAAAGAAAAAAAAATACATATTTAAAGCAGCCTTTGCTCGGTGGTATTTTGAAACAGACTTATCAGCGAGGTTTTGAGTATTTTATGTAAAAGTATTGAGACGGTCGAACCGCTTTCCTGGTGGTAGAAGGTAACGTCTGCTCATAACCAACAATAAATAGCAACATTTTGTAATTTATTTAGGGATAATAGCTAGCCTATTATTAGATTGAGAATAGCTAATGTAAAGTAGGTACATATGTATCTCTGACAGCGCACCATCCAACTGAAACTTTTTTAACGCGTATAATTCTGCGTTTGACCGCTAACTCTTTTGATAGTAAACCATGATGTGATCAAAAATGACGCATGCAGTCTTTTTTATTGACATTTTACACATCGCCACCTAGCATCAAGCTAAGCAAAATTTGTATAACGGGAACCAGATAACTGATAGAATATACTTATGTACTTTTTGTAAATTGATAATTTTATTGTATACACAAAGTACCCAAATATAGAACAAACATTTATGTTCGTCACATAAATGTAAATACATGTTGTTCTGGGTAGGAATCGAACACCCTCCACCTCTTAAAGTAGATATGCTACCAAGTGAGCTACAAGTTTTAGGACTTAAAATATACATATATATTCACTTCAACCTTGAAAAGATCCTGAATTTATAATTATTTATCTTTTCAGTTGATGCGTGAAATAAACCTATTACATAGGTCATTCTTTTTTTACGATAACAAGGTAAAGATAATATGAACAGGTATACCAAAATGACATCAAACAAAGGTCAAAAGTCAAAATAATTAATAAAATATCGGAAATTAATTGGATTTGTTGTGATAAAGGTCAATTAGCGAAGGGCGGGAGCTGGTGAGTCCCGCCCTACTTGTCACTGGGCGGGACGAATGTCACCACGCCCGCCCGCCTTTCGAGGCTCTGACGTAGCAACCTGCTAGTGATCCCGTAATAAAATTTCCTCAGTCTAGCCCTCTGAGGTCTAGCCTATATCATATAATTATTATTCATATCACAACAAATAATGTAATAGATTGAAAAGACTAATGTGTTTGTATATTACCATGGCTAAAATAGGTATTAATTTAATTTTTAAACAAAAAACTATACTTTTGAAAAAAAGTAAGTCATTTCTACCGGAAAAATGCAGATAGTTTAAAAATTTAAGGTTAGCATGCTTAAAAATCATGCAAATTCCACAATGTCAGAATGTTACAATATTCCTATAAGACGATTTGTTGTTCAAACTCGAACTATATATCGACCGTAGCAATTAACATAGTCGGATCTACATTTATGCTATTTTCATTTTACTGCATTAAAGGTCTTAGAATAAGTTTAAAAATGCCCCCGCAAATGATTAAATTCTTAAAATCAACCTAATGGTAAAAAAAATATTTTTTTTAATCGAATTTAATAATTTGTTGGGCATTTTTAGACATATTCTAAGACCTGCAATTCTAAGACCTACGGTCGATATATCGACCGTAGCAATTAACATTGTCGGATCTACATTTTTGCTTTTTTCATTTCACTGCATTAAAGGTCTTAGAATATGTCTAAAAATGCCCCCGAAAATTATCCGACAATGTTAATTGCTACGGTCGATATACTTATTATATGTAAAAAGACACTAGACTTACTTATATATTTTTATTGTGAAAACTGGGTACTGGGTGTCTTTATAAATTATTATATACTAGCGACCCGCTCCGCACATCACACACACATCATCATCAGCCATAGGGTGGATGTCCGCCTCCTCCTGGATAGGGATTTTGCCAATACTCGCCACGCTTGGCAGGCGGGTTGGCGATCGCAGTTAGGTGTGATTGTTCAAGGAAGACGCTGCTGCCCATCTTCCGGATTACATCCCTTAGCCTACTCTTACGGCAACCACGGGTAGAGAGGGTGGGGTACTATTCTTACGCCGGCACCACCACGGCAATGGAAACCGCATTAAAATCCGTTGCGTAGTTTTAAAAGATCTAAGCGTCCTGACGGCGGAAACTGACTGTTTTATACAATGTAGAGAATAAAAATAGTTTACCCATTGCGGGCGTGCAATATTTTTAGTATTTCAATAGGTAGGTCTTCAGATGGTACAAACACATAAGTATACCAGCACATTTAACACGTGTCAAATAATTTATTGTACCTTAATACTTTACAAATAAGAATAATAACATCTTTCCTAAGTAAACAGGTTCCTTGTAGGTAAGCGTGCTCCATTGCAGACCGCATGCATCAGGCAAATCTTAAGTCTTATCACGAAAGACCGAATTTTTTATTTTTTGTGCAATAAAATGGCAGCAAAAAACAAAATACTCGACACAAGTAGCGCTATAAAGATAACCCAAACGACCAAGAAAATAACCGGTTTTATCATACTACCTACCTACCCTTTTTGTATGGGATGATGTAACTGAATAATTTTATTAATAATAATATTATTTTTTTATTAATAATTTTATAAACGGCCAAGCCACATATTTTGTCTAAGGTGTACTTAGACTTTGTGAAGTTAGGGCTTGCAGAGTTAGGGCGAATAGAGTTAGAAGCTTGGCTCTACATGGGATAATATGATAACTTTTTGATAGTACGAGCCATAATAATATGGTCTCGTCTTGGCAACATTTTACATGAAAACGTTTTTGATGAGATAGTTATTTCCGCTTAAGTAGTAAATGTGTTTTAAAGTGTGTCATATTGAGTTTGTGATTAGAACCTGTACCGGTTTTTTAACTTAGTGGTAGGTCGCCTTAGCAGGAGGTTGTGTAGGTACCACAGCAGTACCAGATATTCTGCCGCCAAGCAGTAGTGTGTGAACATTACTGTATTCCGGTTTGGCGGATACTGCACCTAGCGAAATTACAGGACTGTTTTGTTTAGACTAACCATTGAAGGTATCAAAGTAATTAGTGCCAAAGCAGTGATGTCCTGTACTTTATTTTGCTACTCAAAATTGTGTATTATCGCAATTTTCATGGATATGCATTATCTTTTTCCATCAGGAGAGAGTCAAGTTTGCCTCATCTCCTTTCCATAAATAAATAATTAAATAAACCTTCGCGTGCTTTGATCCAACAGAGAAAATAATTCATTGATAAGTTCCATTGTTTCCAATCAGTCGATTTTATGGTATATATTATATCACTTCGGTATATATTATCATTTCGATATTATTAAAATTAGCCAGATACTCGTAAGGTAACTACAAAATCATCAATCTACTTAAAAAAATTCAATAAAAATTACCATTATAGTAGATATTTTTGTACTCTAGTAATATTATTCTTTGTACTCTGGCAGCCCTCGTCTGTTATTGGATAGAAATAACTATTTATCTTTTCATGTAGCACCAATCAGAGAGTTCCAAGCACGCAGTCAAAAATGTCGTCGCAAGTGTAGATAATTACTGCTCTTTTTGTTTTGTTTTAGCAAATCAATCGCAGGTGCAACAGCTTTTACAATCGTCCCAATCTTTCGTGTTTATACTTTCAACTTTTCTGTACAACCAACAGGTATGAGTACAAAATTAATCAATACTTTCCCTTCGTGTAAATAAGACAAATGATCCTTGACTAATGTTTTTCGTCTATGTATGTAAATAAAAACAATGAGATCTATGTGTTATTACAATAACTATATCCTTTGCTACACAAATATTAATATATTTTACGCATTGTTACTTCTAGGCAAGGATTTACCCGCAATGTAGTATAGAAATCGAAATCGTGTTCCAATTTTTGTTACGGCATGAGATGGAAAGTTTTAGTTTAACGAGACTAATTATTAGCGTCGTATGTTTGTTTCTTTGTGCAGTATGGGGGACGAGATCGACCCGTGTGAATGCGTGTGGAACCATGAGCTGGCGATGCGCCGCCTCATCTCACTGGTGAGCTCACTTATCTAACACGACCTTGTACCATAATGTGGTTCTAGTTTTCATGTCCACGTACACAGTACAGTATTGCAGCGACAATTTACAGCGGTAAGTACACTGAACCCTACATAGACACCAGAGTAGGCCATAAGTCGGCAGGATGCAGTACATTATTGCTGTCTTATCAGTAAGCCTATGATGTACTTAGTTTGATATCTTCAACAAAACTGTGTAATATTATGGTCTAATGGATACACATAACTTCCAATGATACTATTTTACTTATTTATTTATTTATTATTTTTTGTTGTGTAGCAACTTTCCCTCAAGTAGAACAAAAGTATACCTAACTAAATATTTTCTAGCATTCTTTTCATTGCTGAAATTTAATTTGTTTTTAAATTTCCTTTGTGAAGGAACTTAACACCACCACAAAGCAACTTTAGTAAATTGAGTGTAGCATTGCTTTCCTTACTGAGGTGAGAGTGTAATCTCTGTTTTATCCTGTTTCTGTGAGTCTAACACAAAAGCTGGCTCTAGACCGAGCAGCCAAGTTTCAAACCAATGTTCTGTCTCTAGACCTTGCTATTTAAAATGGCCAGATGTGAGGTGCAAGAAAGTTTGAGTGTTAAATTGCACAGCAGCAGCGAGGACTATGCAGGTTGCCAGAAAATAAATATTAAATGCTACTTAAAATTAAGGGACATTAGTATTTAATCTAATTTTGAAGACTACAAATATAAACTCATTAAAAAGTTTGTCTTTTCATTACAGGAACATACAATATTAAACAAGGATTGCAATATTTTTTTAAAGTTTAGCTCTGTCAACTAAAGCCTTCAAAAATGTCCCATTGTCCAGTATATTTTTGCATTTCACAAAACTTGAATATTTTTGTTAATTTTGCTTTTTGAATTCAAGTCAAACATAGAACTTATGAGGTACACTAGACTAGTCTCTACTTTAATATACTTATGATTTGTTTTACATTTATGTAAGCTTGAAGACTGTTGGAGTAACATGCCAATTTGTTATCGTTGATATGCCAATTATTCTGCCTCACTCAAAGTTATTGTTTATAGTTATCAAGCTATGTACCTACATTGTTAGCTTGTACTGATTACTTTAAGATTTGTGGGGTTTTTTTTTTGCTTGTTTACTGTTTTCTTTTACACTTGTTGTGAATGCTGTCATTTTAGTTAATATTTTTTGATGCCTATGTACACACTGTACACACCAATTGTGTTTTTAATGCTTCACTTCCAAATGGGAGTCTAGTTTACTAAAGCTAGTGTCAAACAAATCTCACATGCCCTCAACTCAACTCAAAATTCATCTCTACCCACTCAAATCTGTCCGAGTTTTTCCACTGTTCCGTTTTGTTCTGCCTATACTAAATATGTGTCACGATTACATAATCAGTAATCATTCAGTCATGTGCAGAATTTGCGTTATCTAGACTGTACAGTAGAATTTAATTTATGTAAATGCTCATAGATAGTTTGCACAAAAATTCAGGTCTGTTCTCGACAATATCTGAATATGTTAATAAAAATCCACCAAAGAATCAATGTGAAATTATACAATGACTTTGATAGAATTACTGGGATACTATCCAGTAACAGCATTTTAAACAGATGTGTTGCAATACATACACTGCATATGCGTACATGCTAACATCTGTTCTACATTAAAGCAGTGTACTTGTAATGCTACTAAAAGAATTTGTATAATAATGATTATGCCTATACTTATGAATTTGCACCAGGTTGCTGACAGTTGTGAATGATGCTGTCACATTTATATTTCATCAATTTAGAATAAATTATGTAAAATACTTCTATTACTATCCTTTTATCATAATAAGTTATTTTTCCATATTCATAATATGTACTTTTTATTCTTCTATGGTCTTTTTATCACAATGAAATATAAGGCTATTTGCGACACTGAGTTGTGCATGATAACGTGATTACCCTACTTTTCCTTTGCCCAATACAAAATGCAGACAACTCAATTCATATACATAATAACTTCAACTTGACATTACTCCATGACTTTATGGCGCGAAATACTGTCACATCTGTAATTTGATTACCCTCTCCCATGCTACTAAAAATATCTACATCTAAAAAAAATTACAGTAGGACCCTAATATAAGCCATAATTTGAATACATTTTTGCTGTCATTTTCTGTAACGGTGGGTGTATCATCTTATTGGGCTATTTGTGTCAGACCCATAATAAAACCGGCTTACAAGGTTGAAATAACTATGTATAACCTGACTATGGAATTAATATACCCAGTGACAATCTTGCAATATAGAATTTAACGACATATCATTCATCAAAATCGTATCAGCCCTTTCGTATTTCCGAGGGAAAATACAAACATACAGGTAAAACCAATAACCTTTGCCACAGTCACAGATTAAAAAAAGTAATGTCTTACACAGAATACATTAAGTGTTATATGACATATAATTTACTGCCCTGTTGTTCAGTTAGTGGTAGCTCTGCCTTGAGAGCTATATGTTGTGGGTTCAATCCCCACCCTGGATAAAGATTTACATAAATCAAAAAGTTTGTTTTGCCTATATGTGTACTAGATGGCGCTATGTGAAAATGTTATCCAATATTTATTTATCATTATGCTAGCTCCGACAAGGGCAGTCGTACTGCACGGACGGCGAGTGCCTGGAAGGGCTGAGCGGGCTCCCACAGCCGGAGTCTGCCGGCGGAAGCTTCCTCACGGTGTTCCTGGTGATGGCCCTCGCGGTCGCCATGTATGTGATGCGCCCACGTCCGCGCGCGCTCGAAGCTGACAAGCCACGCCCCCACAACTATCAGGTCCGCATAATAATGTAAATTATTTTATACCGGTCACGAAAGTACAGTCTTGCATGGCAATTTGCGAAAAAACTTACATCGAGTTCCATTATACATAATTATATAGTTATACATTTCGAAAATCGAATTATCGAAAATTTAATGAAGGTTTTTTTCGCAAATTAAGTATCCTGTCAGATCCTCTGTTTTTGTTTTACACCGAAACAGCGTAGTACTGACGAAAATTGTCACCAAGTCAGCCAATTCGTGAAGGCGTGGAATGAGATCGAGCAATCTGATCAATGCGCAAGAGAAACACTCCCGCCTCTAGTTATTTTGAGAGAGTGGACGACAAATCTCACGTCTTCTGTTGCGAGTACCGCACATCATCTGCATAAAGCGTATATTAAAGTAGCGAACAAAATCCCACTGTAGCAGTGAAATTTTTAACGTCCTTGCCGAAGTGACCTTTATTGTTTCTTAACGGCGGCATTGCAAACCATGGTAGCTAGTGAGAACAATTACTATCCCTGTTTACCTCTCTTGGCTGATTTAAATTTCCTATAAAGAAAAAGAATCATGCAGCAACTATGTTATACTAAATAACTATGTTGCGATCTTCAAAACTATGAACCTTATGTAGACTAGATTTATCTATTTAAATAGAAGATTATGAATGTAGGAATATTGGCCTAACAGTGATACAGGAAAAAAAGAGATAAACCACAGGAAAAAGATCAAATCATGAATCAAACAATCGATCAATGAGACATGTTCAAATAAACAATATTATGCTATCACTTAAAATGAATACATACTTCGCATAAATGGTCGGATGACATCAGTGATTCATGCACTCACGTTATATGTGATTTTATAAACATTTGCATAAGGAAACTAGTCTTGCTCTTTATAACCAAATAACAGTCGGAGAAGTTGATATACTTGTATGTATTTATGACGCAATTTTTATACCTGTTATTTAATAAATCAGTCGTTTTTAACCGGTTTTTTTTAATGTAACAGTAATGAGACGAACGGGACGCTCTCCTGATATTAAGAGATAACGCCTGTCCATGACCATTGCAGCGGTACACAGAACTTTGAGTAGTAAAACAAAGTCTAGTGCATCGCTGCCTTGGCGCTCATTACTTTGGGAGTAGATGGTTAGTCTCAATAGCCCTGTAATTTCGATAACTGCAGTACCCTTCAAACCGGAACACAGTAATGTTTACACACTTACACACTACTGCTTGGCGGTAGAATATGTGGTACTGCGGTGGTTCCTACCTAGACGGCCTCCTGCTAAGGAAATCTACCATCAAGTACGGTGATGATTTTATGGTGTGTATGTTTTTCAGTAATTTCTTCCCATCTTTGAAATGGCTATTCGAATGATGTTGCAAATAGTCATAAAAATACATTTATGAGAGCGGAGTTGCCAGATCTAAATATTACTTTTTGTTTTGTCGGAAATCAAGAAATTATTTTGATAAATCAGAAAAATTCTGGCGGATATCTGCTGTCTTGCAACCTTTTATTCAGTATAGCCAACCTACAGTTTTTGGCTGTGTCTAGTTTTAGATTTTTTCCTGTTTTACTATTTTTAGTCTTGTTTTTAACCTACTTCAAAAAAGGAAGAGGTTCTCAATTAGACTATGTTTTTTTCATAAACTGTCTCACTGTTGGACCTCTTCTCATTGTGAGAAGAGAAAGGGCATGTTTGGTGTGGAAATCCTACTAGAACCAATATTATGTCATATAGTCACAATTATCCGAAGCTTACAAGCTACGAGCACTGGTTTTTACAATCTTATCGTCAGAATTAATGATTTAAGTTCATCAAAATTATATTGGCGTGACGAAATCAGCAACACGTTAATAAGTAACCACTGCGTTGCGACGTTATCTGAGATGTGTTCCATCGCACACTTCACATTGTTATGAATTCAAATGTCGTTCGGTTTGTCGGTTCTATTGTCAGCCAATCGCACTGCTTTGAAATTGTACCTACGCCAACATTGTGGCTAAATCATGAAAGGCCGTGGCCAGTGACTTAAAATGGAAGTCTAAAGATCAACTTTTGAGTTAAGTCAGAGAGTAGGGCTCGACACAACACGTGCAGTCTTGACGACCTCTCAATCTGTCTAATGATGATGGCTAATGTATGAATTACCTCTATTGTATAACTCAAAGATCTCTCTGTATCGTGTTGTAGTGAATTTTATTGTTTATGCTAGAAATTGCATATACAACAAAGACCAGTGTTAAAAGCTATTTCTGATAAGTCTAACAGGATGAAACAGATAATTCATTTGCCATGCACGTCAATGTATAATCATCATAGAAACGGGCAATACATTTAATCTTTCGTCTGAGTATTCTTATTGATAGAAAAAATTTAGAACCGTTTTTGGCCATTGTTCGATTGCCTCTTGTCCACTGTCCTGATGTTCTCTTTTCTATATTCCAGGACCGCGATGGAGCGCCACCCACGCCGCCAAGAATTTAATCCAGACAATCGCGACATCGTCACGAGATACGCCAACTTGGATTCCAGTTATTGTATTATAAATAATTATTATTATAGTCGAGTGTGCCGTTGTCGCGACGCAGTAACGAAGTCTTAATGCGATTTAAGCTGCAATGACACCATAAATATGAGACTTTATTGGCACATATGTAAGCGAAACCACTTCTCATTCCAGAATTCAGAATACAGCCATGAACTGTGACCAGAGATGGTATTTGTTTTCAAGGCCAAAGATTCAGCACTTGATTGTATGCTCAGTGCAGTATTCGGTGCATTTTTAATCGGTAATGTATAATACAGACAATTCAACCCGAAGCTAAAAAAGTAGCATGGTGGTAGGGTACTCGGCTTGCTGGCTACCACTCTCCAGATGAAAATCTGCTGCCAAGCATCTAACGGTGTGTTCCGGCAGTCTCATTTGAGAGCCAGTACCATTCCAGGCTAGGTGTGCTTTACCATCATCGACCACACCGTCACTTTTGTTCACTGTGGTCAAACAACTAGCCTGTCAACTATTAAAAATAAAGTGTGTAAACGAACTGAAAAGAAAAAATCTTTTACTAAATATCTTTCGGTAGTTGTATATAGAAATAAATGGCTCAAGTATGTACATTACATACATACAAAATCGTTGGAGTTACATATAAAAGTTACTAGAATCAGGTTCGAGTCTTTGGTCATCTCTGAGGCTGTGATATATCGAACGATTAGTCCGTCAATAGTAAAATTCGGTCGATACTACGATTTGTGATCAATCAGCATATATTTCTTGGATCATTTCTCTTCTTTACAAAGATGATTAGTTCCTCCTACAGGTGTAAATGTGTTAGCGGAAATGCAGCTTGAACGCATTTAGACGAGTTATTCGGACTTGAAAGATAGACATGGCTTTTCGTGTAAGAATTGCCTGCCAACTTGGAACTTATCCCGGTTCAGCCCGGTGAAGGATCATGTGTATATGAGATAAAATATTTTAAGTAATAATTGAATATAAACCGTTACACTGGAATGTATGTATGTATCTGTATAGTAAGGACCGTGAGCGATGCGTTGCTGGAACTCCACTAACTCCTGCTGTTTTAGGATAATTTCTTTTGAGAATCTTAGATTCTGACGTCTGTGATGTTTTAACGAAGTTCGTAAGATTTAATAAGACGCGCGGATCCCAAATATTTGTACATATTTGGTGTATGTTCATTTTATTAATAAAAAAAAAAATATAATTACTCATATTGCTATTTAAAATGAAAAATTAAATATGTCGTATGGCCAAAAACGTGGAATCAATGGTAGTGCAATATTTATTTTTAAACTACTTAAATTGTTTATTTTTCAGATCTGATTTTTTACTGTATACTAAACCTAATAATATTTTTATTATCTGACAAAGAACTTTTAAGATGTGACTTTCTCGAATAGTTTATGTAATAAGATAAACTTGCCTAATTCAGGGTCAAAATTAGATTAATTACTATTACTTTCCTGCCTGCCACATAACTACTTTACAATTTAGCGACTAGTTTATGTTTTGTTATATTATTTTAAAGACTTGAAGCAGTTATATACACTATGGCTTTTTAGCTAATGGCTTCATACAGTATGCCGCAATCTAATAGTCTTTACCGCGGCAAGACGCACAGATGCGCACAGTTGGCCGCGGCAAATGCCGTGTAGTACTAGTACTGTCGAAGCGCCTTTATATGTGGCAAAATAATTTTTTGTAAGTTCAATTTTCGTGCAATTATATATTATTTTGCTTGTATTTAGTATTAAATTGTAGAGAATATGTAAATAAAACCTAATAAACTTCGTCATTATGTGGTTAGGACACATTATTTTGAACTTTCTCACAGTGGGTTTTAAATAATTATCACATTATTCCAATAGATATAAAATATACACGTTAGCCTTGGGTTGGGTTTACAATTTATTTATATGCTATAGTTATATTTATGCACTTTGTCATTGTATTTAAAAGACAAATGGAGATTGTATTTATTTTATGATTTTCATGTGAATAATATTACTATTAAAAAAAATAACATTTTGTTTTATTTTTACCGACTGCTCAAGAATGGTTTATATTTTTAACTTTTTGAACGTCAGTCGAAAAGCTTTTACAGTAGTTTAGTTGCTCCCCTGTAAAACCAAAGCAATCAAAACTTATCTATTGACTATTTCACGTTGAACTAGAATTCTATAATTTGACAAGAAGCGAGATTTTGTAACGTAAGGAAAATGATCTGATCATGTTTGTGACTAGACTGAAACTACAGACTAGATGTGAAACTGTCGATGTCTATATTTCCTGTTTGTACAATATGGGTGTCTTCATCTCACTTAACAGGTTTCTTCCTGGGAAGCGTGACCCATCCTAGTCCGCACCACAGCTCAACATCAGACAGAGTGTGGTCAAAAGCAAAACTATTTTTTAAAAATACTTTAGCGGTCGGAGAAATGACCGTGACGTATATCGATGTATACGTCACGTAGACAGATTCCTTTTTTTAAGCTACAACGTTAAGTTTGTTCTTCAATCTGACAATCATATTCGTTAGACCAATGTTCAGGTGCTTTCATAGCAAAAATCTTCGCGACTGATTCCCTATGGATGACTTGTCTATTACATATTCGGAATCCATGGCGCGCGAGTAAGACAAGCACTTCCTCCAAATAAAACTGCGAATTATATAAAGTTTGGTAATTTTATTTAAAGTAAATAAATGTATGTAAAAGTAATTGACTTTAGTGTTTACAAATAAAAAAGATTGAAACACCAAAAAATATAAACAAAATGCAATGTGCATGCAGGATGGAAACTTATTTTTTTTTTATAAGGTTTCGGGTTACGATTTATAGATGAACGCTTACCTATTAGCCTTTTTATTTCATGGTGAAAGCTTGCAGCTTAGTCACTAGTACTTTACTAAGGCATGACCGGACTGGACCATGACTTTGTACGACTTATTTCCCTTGATCTGTCATAAAATATTCGCAAATACCGAAATACTCGAAGCTGTACGAAGTGCAATGCAAAAAACAAAACTTCTTTATGAATCATGTGTAACGGCATAATGGTGCTTACCCTAAGCTGAACTGACGATAGACCAGAAAGGTGGGTCTTATTGGTAAATGGTAGAGATGACAGAACTAAATTTGTTTTTAAAGTAACATTTTTGATAATTTAATTTTTAAAAATCATTGTTTAATTATTGACGTTAGTTTTTTTTTGCACACGACACGAAGATAAATCCGCCAGAAAAAGTAGCGATAAATATAATAAATTACACGAAGATAATGTAAACGCTGCATGCAATGTTACACGACAAAATTGGTCCCAGAGACTGGATTTACACTTCAAGCCTCATAGACAGCTGAAAGTATGCGAGTTTCAGCACTATGCTAGGTAGTATGGGAAATGCCTAAAGGTTTTATTCGAAGATCTTTTTTTGATCAAACATCTATCGGCGTACTTTGGCAATAAAATCAATTCGCGTGCCGTGACGGAAAACGACGTGACGCTCTCTTATGCTCCGCCACTTTACTCGATTTCATGGCGTGTGCGCGCGCATATATGTACTTCATACACTTCACTGCTTCTCTATGTGAGCTGCGTACTGTTAAATCTTTCACATCTGCCGTCTCGTGATGGCCCACTTAAAAAAATAACTTAATAGGTTCACGTTTGACCACATCCTGCTTGATGTTAAAAAAAATTTTTTTTCTCTCGACGTAACAAAACCAAAATTAGGAGAAGTGTCACCTTTTCGCTAATGGTGGATACTTTTATCACGGCTCATATGCTAAGCGAACTGGTAATATTTCGTGTCGTGCTGAGCCATTTAACATCACGCCAAAGCTGGCGAATTATGTATACTTACTGCACTATTTTAACGGTCCTGATTGTAACTCGACCAATGTAATTCATAGCAAGGAACGAGTGCATAAACTAGAATGTTGCCATACAGGAGCTAGGCCGTGCAACGGGGAACCTCAGACCCTGACCACCAAACACGCGTTGCTATAATTTTTATTCCTTTTAAGATATCAATAAAACAGGTTGCAACACTACTATTATCATGGCAACTCAGTTAAATTCAATTCAAAATTTTACAGACTTCTACTAAATTCTTTCCGTTTGTATGGTGTTTTGCGAACTTTACTCATTGAAAAGTTATATTAGTAATGTAAATGTCGATAAAACCTAACCAGTTTAAATTATTTTGTTTATCATCGGGTCTCAAACGCGCACAAAATACTATGAAATTAGTTTTAAATAGTTTGATTATATGGATTAGGTTAAACATAATTAGGTATGTGTTAGAGTTGCGAAAGTTTAAAAATTATACTAACCAGTTTAGAGTAATATTTTTGCATCAGGTCCTTTGGATTCCTAGCTACGCCACAGTAGACGAGTAACGCGAGCTCGATTACAGCATACAAATATGTACATTAGAGCCTCGATAGTCCGTACCTCGGCTAATCAGAATGATCCCATCCGCAAGTACTTACCTGCCCCCGCTGTTTCTCACCGCGGCATCCTTGAAGCACATCTTTCCTGCAGTTACGAGAATTCTTACGTGTCCACGCTAAAAAAATATTACTTCTTTGTTGTTTAAAAATTTGTTGCTACGTAAATTGGGGCATAAACTTTATTTGTCAATAAGTAGAACCCGCGAGACTAAAATTTATCAATATATTATAACAAAATAATCATAAATAGTGGATTAAGATGTTCACAACAAAAAGTTTTTTTTGTAAATGATATACTAATAATCCGACCGCTCCGTGAGTCCCAACAGGAGTAGGATTTTCATGGATTAGAATATCGAGGCTATACTGTAAAATGTAAAAATATTTTTATCTCTTTTAGTACATTCCAATTCAAAATTATAGCAGCTGTGTATATAACGTCTAATATTTAGTTTATGTACAGCGCCTCGCTTACAACTTGCCAAACGCCATCAAGTTTAAGTCGTAACTAAAATCCGTGATCCGGTGGCGTCAGTACTGGCTCGGTGTGCAGTTGTAATGTCTTTAGTCATCGATCGCTACTAGTGATAAAAGACAATTTATTTCAGATATTTTCTCTACAATATTTGGAGGAGCTTTACGTGATTGTTGCTGAGCACCTTCGCAGTGACACGCACCACGCGTTGCAGTAAACGATCTTTAGCTGCTCAAACGGTAAACGTCACGATATTTCACATAACATAAAAAGTATTTCACTTCTAGTAGGTATTTATACACCGTGGAAGCATGAAGCCTGATTATTCATAGTTGACTTCCAAAAACTGGACAGTAACAACTCCATACAAAAATACTCTAACTTCTTAAAAGTACTTCTAAAATCTTATATTTACAATATCGTTCCGCTTCCAGCGAAGCGGGCCGTTATCATGATTCTTGTATCCTGTCCACCTCGCTTTTGACTTTCTTCAATAATGTACTTATTTTCTTGTACTTGCCTATAGAATTGGGTAAATTTTCAAAATTAATAACATCGCAGATGTCTTTAGCAAACTTGTTGTCGCTAGGTAGCATCATGTACGGAGATACGACGTTTATTACAGGCGTTCCGTATTCTGTACCTCTCACCAATCCCATAGTAGACATAGGCGTCTTAGACAGTTCTGTATCTATACTTTTGGATTTTTTTGCATTATCAGGGGTACTTACTAATGAGTTTGCCTCAACTGTTTGTTTGCTAGTTGATGCAACTTCTGGTTTGTCATTTGCATTAACGATATCATTTACTTTGTCAATACTGTTATTGGGGATTGATTTGTCACTTGAGTCATTTTTAACATTGTCATCTGCTGGTTTGTTATTTGAATTACCTTTAACTTTCTCATTTACCGATTTGTCGTTTGAGCCATCTTTGACTTCATCATCAACTTGTTTGTCGCCTGAGCCATCTTCAACTTTGTCATCTGGTTTACCACTTAAGTCGACAATTATTTCACTAACTATTTCTACGTCGCTCGATGTCTCAGCAGTCTGACTACTGTTTTCAGTTTCAGCGTCTGTTGTCATTTCAACAATTTCAGATATTACAATATTTTTTTCATTATCTTTGGTTTCTGTTCTATTTGCCGTTGGTTCCTCAGTACCGAGTGCGTCTAACAGTAGCCGTTTTTTTCGCTCGAGATAGTCCAGGCTTGGACTCTTACATCCGATTTCCGGTTCCGAAACATCCTGTAAACATTTTTTTCAATGACTCTCATTTAATTGTATTTTAAGTGATTTCGAACACATGACACTTAAAAAGAATACAAAGCAATGAATAAGAATAATAAAGTTATCCACAATCATAATTGATCTTACTTTTAAAGTATGCGGAAAGCGGCATTTAGATAAAAACTGTATTTAGACAATTGTTAAAGTTTTGCTCACACACTCAATAACTATTGATACTAAATAATAATAATAAACTAGATCAAATATGAACTAATAAACGAAAATTAGTTTCACTAGCGATGTTGCATATGAAAGAAGAACGAGAAAGTCAACAAACTCAACATTAATAATATAATTAAATAAGTAGTAACTACTTACACCATCCACGTCGATCGTGATCATATCCACGAACGGGACGGGGATGTCGCCCACTTTCATCACTTCCACCACTTCTATATCATCATCGCTTTCAATAGTTTCCGACTTCTTGGAGTCAGTTTGACTCGCTTGTTTGGAGTTCGGTTTTGAATGTTTTGTCGGTTCTTCAGAACGTTTTAAGAGCAACGGACTGTCAGTTGCAGGGGGAGATGGCGGATTGTTGGGGGGAAGAGGAGGGGGCGGATTGTCGGGGGGAGGAGGTGGTGGTGGATTGTCGGGCGGAGGAGGAGGGGTGTCAGGTGGCGGAGGAAGCGGCGGCGGCGCATCGTCAGGCAGCGGCGGCTGCGACGGGAACTCAACTGCCTCTGAAAATTTGTTGATAATTTTTAAAGAAAAATTAAAATAATATTTATTGGCAAAATAACTAATAATGTCACAGGCAATTCACTTGATTTTTTTTAAATTTTGTAGCCTTGTGTTTAATCCCATCTCTTCTAATATAAATATGCGGTTTACAACGGAGTATGCTTGCCTAGAAGTCTCACTCACGGCTTGAAGAACAAAAAAAAAACAATGAAATATTTGTATCTGTATCTTCTGTGGCAAATATGAGAGTCAGGTCTTGCACAGCAATGTTCATTGAATGAGCTTGCTTGTGGAGAGCATTGCGTATAATACCGTCTCCGCTGTCGATGTCCATGGCGGCAGCGGCTTGCGCGCTACCGCCCGCTGCCGCGGGGAACAGCGCCAGCTTCTTGCGCTTGTACGCCTGCATGGCGTTGGGGGCCAGCACCCCCAGCATGGCCAGCTTGCTGTCCGCCTCGGACATCGGCGGCAGGCCGAGCGCGTGCGCTTCCTGCATACACACGCACGTTAATTTCTCAATTACATTTGTTATAAGCTTGAGGTGTATTCAGCGAAAAGGTGAGGCGTATTCAGATTGTACGCTTCATTGTGAACTTCTTCGCGAAAAAAAAGTCTTGTACATTTTGTCGAGGATGATTGACATAGTAAAGGTTAAGAAACTCGTTATTGTTCACACCAGAAATAAAATATCAATAACAGAATCAGCCAGTATAACAAAAAGAAAGTAATTCATAATGATCATTATATCGGCCTAATATACGCGAAATTCATAACCCTGACAAATACAATAAACATTTATCTTTAAATAATATAAAACAAATATCGAGGTCCGCATCTGTCTATTTCTCCACTTGCTTCTTCTAAACTACGAAATGGATTTTGATACTGCTTTCATGAAATTTTTTCATTTCATTTGGGGGATTTTTATACATAGCTCATATAAGTATAACTCATAGCAAATGTTTTTACGTTTATGCTGAGATTATAAAGTATTTTATTATGCACTTGGGTGCATAGAGTAAGTATGAAATGCTACCTACCTGTACAACACATTTCTTTACGCATTGCATGTTATCGGGATGTAAGTTATAAATCAAGTTTATGTTAGAATTAACCCACATAACTCTGTTTAAAAACAAAGTATGGATTATAAAGTACATCAGGTGCATGTCATAAATGCTGCTGATTATTCCTGATGCGCTCCATACACAAAGTGCAACGCCAAAAACAAAGAAGAAAAAATAGCTAATATAGACACATATTATAGTTTTTTGGATTTATAATAAAAAGTATGATTTCTTAAAACACTTATTATAAAAGATTTATAAGTATAGTCTAAGTAAGGAGAAAGATTGCATAGTTAACTCATGTGGAAGATACAAATAACTCTGATTACTGACCTCTTTATAGCGTGAGCTGGCAGGCACATTGAACCCAGGGAAGTCGAGAATTTTCTTTATGTCATACTTGTCTTTGGATCCCGGCTCGCAAACCTCGCCCTCCTCGTCTTCAGGGTCTAAAGTTGCTTGACCCTGAAAGATTCAGATTAAGCTTGAGAAATATTTACTAAAATGTCATCATCAAATTCCATTTCACTTTCCTATTTATTACTTATTTCTGAATTTTTTAGGTTGCAAGTCTTAAGCACTACATGCCTGTTCCTGCAACATGATGGCCCTGGCACCACCACAGTGATACCATAGTGTGCTTTTACAAGCAACGTAGTCCGTTCAAAAACACTTGCATTGAAATATGCCGAAGTTTAATTGTAAATTGCCTTGTCACTATATAAAATGCCACAACATTTCAACAATTTGGACAAATCAAACGCTGTTTACAAAATGCTGCGGCCAATTGAAGTATTCCTCCTTATTGTTTATAAAAGTATTAACTACTGTTTTGTATGAAATGTCATCAGTGCAAATGTTGTTTTTGTTAAGTACTTTATTATTTTAAATACTTGAGAATGACTTAAGCATGTACTAATTTACTCTTAAGTCTTGATAGGTATCTAATTGCTAGAATAAAGTCTGTTCTGTGTTTTATGATAGTCATTCTACAATAACAAGCAATGTTGGAATCATAAGATTGAACAACTTGTCAATTTGCCTTCGGAATATTTCAAAACTGCGAGTGTTTTTAAACGGACAACGCTGTTTGATAAAAGCGGAATCATACAATTCGCCTGCAACATATATATGTACATGAAAAAGCAATCTCTCCTAACACAGGTTGTTAAAACTAAACAAGAGAGGCCAAACCTCTATAAATTGCGAACTAAGTAAACATTTTTTTCATTAAAATCAACATAAATTATACATACAGAAGAGTCAAATAAAGTGATTCCAGAGTGTGATATCCGGGCCTCTTCGAGCCAGCCAGGAGGGTAACCCAGGTGCCGCATTCGGTACACATGCAGGGGCAGCTCATTCCGCTTCAAACCCAGGGCATGCCGCAGCTGCCCTGATATTCTGCCTGGTATCAAATGGCCATATTTCTGTTCATCCTCTACATGGTAGCGTCTGAAATTTTATATTTGAAATTGCATTAAACTAATATTTAAACACAACACTTTTTAGTACAATAGAGATATTTGTATACGAGTGGTATCCCACATGTTCAGTTTTTTTTTTTTTTTATGGCTGACAGGCTAGTTGTTTGACCACAACTCACCTGATGTTAAGTGATGGTGTGGTCGAAGATGGTAAAGTATACCTAGCCTGGAATGAGACTGTTTGGCCTGTTTTCTGCGACATAAATAGTCTATGTCAATCCAGAGTGAAACAATTCCATATTTCATTCAAATCTTATAAGCAATTTGAGCTTAAATAAATAACAAACATACATACAAACTGTCGCATTTATAATATTAGTGTGACATCAAAATGAGCACTAAACTGAGGGCACTTTTGTAAAACATGGTCTATGTAAAAATGTTCAGAATACATAATGGTTATTAATGATACAAACCCTTTTCTCACTAATGCTTTCCTGTTTTCTGCAATGCGAACATTGTTCCAAGGCTCTTTGCATTCTCTCATGGTGTGGCTACCATTGCAGTTAAAGCATATTGGGCCTTTCCATTTCGCCATGGGTGGAGGCGAGCCCTCTTTGTCTGGTATGTTAGAAATCAAAAGAGTGTTCTGGAATACATAAAGTTAATTTCTGTATTATGGTCTACATGCAGATAATTGGTGAGGTTTAATATAGTTGATAATAAATTTAGATTTCTTAAAATTTCACATAGCAAAGTTGAAAAAAATTATGGAAAAGGTTACTTTCTAATCCAATTAGAATCTTATAATGCTTTCAAACAACAATTGAGCCATACTTAAAATTTTGCACAAAGTAAACGTGAATACATACAAAAAAATGCAGCATTTGCATTTTTGGCACACTTCATTTTCATATTTGATAGAAGTTAAATAAATGTTTGTTAATTAAAACAGTATTTTAAGTTGGGCCGCCATTATTCAACTATCTCACCTGAATGTAACGCGGAATCTCAACAGGCATGTCATCATTGGGGTCAGTATCAATGAAGAACAAGTTATCAGTTGATGTCTCAGGCTTTTCTTTAAAATCTTCTAAGTCTTCCGGCCAGATATCCAACTCCAAATCGGTATCATTATCTGATTCTTGATCATTACCATGAAGCTTTATAAGTTTTAGCATAAAAGCTTTTATCTGCTTCTTGTAATTCATCGCTAATTTATTGTCCTTAAATTTTACTGTCAATAATGGTGTTCTGTTTTCACAACCCACAACACCTGGGTCACTATTTGAGGCTGGTGAGTCAATTATTATGTCTTCATTAAAAATAGTATCTGCATTAAACTTTTTATTCCGGTCTATTTCTGGTGGAAGAGCCTTCGGGCTGCTAGCTTCCGACACTTCATCGATGATGATAAAGTCGGTTAGACTTTTCCCTCCATTCCTTACCACTTCGGGTGAACGAGTTTCGTCGAGTTTCTCTGTAGAACTATCAATGTCGATAACTTCTAAGCTGCTCTGAGTATTTGAATCACTTTGGATCGTATTAGGGCTGGTATTCTCCTCTATACGACTTATCTTAGGCTGTCTAACCTCTTCTTCGCTACTTAGCTCGCTATCATCATTGTCTAATTCATAAATGATATCATTGACACCGGATTTTCTTTTGGCCATTATAAAATAGATCTCACATTAACTCCTGGAACGTAGTAATCAAACAGTCAGGAAAGTCATATTTTTGTGCAAATCAAGTCCAAATAAACGAAAAGCGATTTAAGTTTTTGAGACAAGACAAGTGAACGCCTCCTTGTTTTGACAAAGACAAATTGACAATTGACATAGACAAAATATGACCAATGAATGAAAGAACAATTTCGACGTTATCATTTTATCAAACTACCATAGATAGTAAAATTATGTTCTCAAAAGAATGATTGATGTTGTGTAACTAACACTAAAAACCGAATAAATCCCATTTGTTTTTTTACAAACTAATAAAAAGCGTTATAGGACATCTCTAAAAAATCTTGACATTGACATAATTGAGGTTATATTATGGTATTTTGTGAATGTGGGGATTTAAGGATAACATAAATCCTAAAACGAATTATGTCGCTTTTATTTCGTAAAATAGGCCATACTAATGTTAGAAACATAATTACTAGACATAACGAAGCACAAATCATTGTACTATCCTATCGGAAGTTGAGTATAGTGCCATCCTTATACGGTATGTATTATATGAATAACACAATTTTTTGGTCACAAATAAAACTGAAATTTATTTGAGTACTGAAAAAAGCTCTAGACCAGCTAACGACGTATTTTTGACAGATGGAGATCAAGATCCAGCGTCTAAGTTTTTCTTACCAAATGTCCAAGTAATGCTGAAAAGGTTAACGCGACCAGACATCAATAAAGTGTTTCGCAAGAGAACAAACAGTGGCTGGCCTGTACTGAAAACTCCTACCTACAAGTTTTTAACTAATGAAGAATTAGAAGCAGAGATTGCTAAGGCTAACGAGAAAGCAGATAGACTGTTGCAAATGCCTCCAGCTATTCAGGTTTTTCAATTATTTATATTCGATGAAATAAAAATATTATTCATTAATTGACTGATGGAGTAATGTCCTAGACTTTGTTTTGTAACTCGAAATTCTGGGCACTACTGCTATAGTCGTGGGCAGGCATTTTTTTTAAACCAAGAGTTTCTTATTATAAAAATGCATCCATGATGACAGTGGCATGATAGAAAAAGATGCCACCCTTTAAAGTAGGGATGGCTTGCTTGTCAGCGGCTCTTGCTTGTAAGAGAAGTGAATATGAATTTTATTATTGTATAAATTTATTTATTTGTATTATCTTAACAATAAAAATAGAATAATGTCCCCAGGAGAACTTCCATCTAACTTCAGAACCTTGGAAATAATGTTTCCTACATTGTTGATGATACAGAACCTTAGAAAGAATGCTTCCTATATTGTTGATATAATATGAGGATGATATTGAACCCTTCACAAACATTGCTGCAATAACTGTAAAGATTACTTATAAAACAAAAACAATTTGCTTTATCTGTGTTTCAGGTACACAAACCCATCAAGGATGTTTTGTCTAAAGATCCAGCTCTAGTTGGTTATGATTCCTCAGTGTATTTGTTCACAGACATCACTTTTGGTGTTGATAACCAGCATAGAATCATAGTACAAAGGTAACACAAATTACTTATCTGCTTTACATTAATTATTTTACTATGTTAGTGAATTCTATATAAATGTAAAACCTAAGCTATTATTTCTGTTGAATACATTTTGCCCCCAGAAACTATACAGAAATAATAAAATCACTGTTGAAACCTGGGGAGTGCAGATAGTTAACAATAGTTCACAATCATACTTACTATTGGGCAGTATCATCATTTTCCTATAACCTCATACTTGCGAAAGTATAACTTTGGAAAAATGATTTGTTTTTCATATAACTTTGTATGAAATGATAAGAATTACTGTATTTCAATTGTCTTTGTTATAAAATAAGAAATCAAATAAAATATTACTATCTCAACCACAACATTTTTAAAATCTTAAATTACCATGTATTACTTCTTACTAAATTTGCATACAACAAGCAGTCCAGCTTTTGAATTAAAAATAGGCTATTTAATATCTCGAAATAATCTACTTCCCCTATAGAATTCATTGACCTAGAATACCCTTACCTTAGAATAACCTTATAATTTCGCATTACATTGAATAAAATTGATATAATTTCACATTTTAGAGATCCTGATGGTACACTTCAGAGTTGTGACCATGATGTCAGGAAAAGACTTAATCAGGTAATTAATTTATTGAACATTATTTGTAAATAAGTCTGTTTAGTTTGTAATAGTAATTTATTGAAAAGTGTTTAGGCAATACTAAATTATATTATGGTAAAGATTTCCAGTAAGCCTACACTAAATTAAAATATGGTTGTATATACACATGTGTAGCATAATGACAATAAGTTATTTGACTGATGCTGACTATACCTCTGTAAGTTAAATTCAGTCTGTCTTGTGCTTGAAATTAAAAGGTTGTAGATCAGAGTGAAAATTTCTCCTAAGTCTGCATGCTTCGTATATATTATAATTATTAGAATGAAGATATATGTCAAATTTTGTATTCTCTTATATGCATATCCTCGTTATTGACACACCCCGTTTTTTTCTTCCTCTAATCCTTTCCATCCTAAGGTTGCCTGGAAGAGATCGCTTTTAGCGATAAGGTCGCCAGTTGTTACACCTATTAACTAGTTAATTTCTTCTGTATTATGTAATTTTAAGTGTGTACAATAAAGAGTTATTCATTCATTCATTAATTCTTTGTCTTGGACCACAGGACAATTGGAGGTGAAAACATGTAACAATCACAAACTGGGTTTGAATTACCAATATTATGCTAACAATAAACTAGTCACCTCACTCGTCTGTTTGTCAACTAAAAGAAATTCCAACCAGAATCTTAAAATGTCTTAAATTACTCATGTCATTTGAGCTCTGAACTTTTTTCAGGTATACTTTCCAATGAATGGACGCAAGATCAAAGAGCCGCTGATGTTTACAGATGAAGAGAAATTCCACAGCTTACTGGATCGAGAACAGTATGAGTTTGTCCTGGACCGAGCTTGTATACAGTATGAGCCAGATGAGCATTCTTATCAGCGAGTCACCAGTATCACCTACCAGCATATAGACACAATGAAGAAATATGATTTGCTCAGGTGAACCACAACATTATTCTACTGTTACTTCATCATGTTTAAAATTTTTAAAAGATTAAATCCAGTTATTATGAAAATATGAACCTTAATTGTAGTTCCTGAGAGCATTAGAAAGGTGCAGAAATATATTGTTTCAATACAAATACATATGAGGTATGATACTTCACAATTTTCTGGGCTTTAAAATGGCTGGACATAAGACTTCCCTAGAATGATGACTGGAGTATATTGCCAAATTCACATGCACCTTTGAATTTTCTTCTACAACATAAGCAAATTATATCATGATATTTTCCTTCACAGAAAAGTTTGTGCTAGAATCAGTTGGCCTGTCGAAACAGATCTGCTGAGTTAGCACCCACATAACATTACAAATTCATCATAACTCTATTATTCTAGTGCATCAAGATTTTTTGCAAGATTTCAAAGATAAAGTTCCAAAAGATAAATTTAATTTTTTAAGTATTTCTCATGTCATATTTACAAAATACTATAAAGTAGTTTAGGTAATTTACCTAGACTATTCAGCCATGTTGCAATAGCCATGGTCATATGGTCAGCTCTTAACTACAATCAAAAATGTTTCTTAGCGTAAAGAAGTGAATTTTAGTTTTAGTTTATTTTATACCTTATTACACCAGCCTAGTTACTGAGTGAATCTTCTTTTCTTCCCCCAGATCAACCAGGCATTTCGGTCCTATGGCATTCTACCTGATATGGCACCAGAGTATTGACAACCTTATGCTGGAGCTCCTCCAGAATGGAGCCGTTAGAGAAGCGGTGTTCCTGCCGGCACTACAACACGCCGTCCACGGAAATCAGGCCGTGGGAGATACTGCGCAGGCGCTGGTACAAGAAGTGAGCTCGGTTACCTATCAACTTCAACTGTCGTTCGAAGCTTCTGCTAAATTATCGCAATTTAATCTATGCCATGTGTAGCGTCAAGAAGGCATATTCGTTTGAAATTTGTCTGGTGTTAGGTTGTTGCTATCTTGATTTGCAGAACTTATCATATTCTCGTAATTAAGGTCACTTTCTTAATAGGGCTTGAATTTGCACCTTGCAGAGTTCACTTTGATTCAATATGGATATGTAGTAGTAGTTCCAAAGTCTCCAAAATATATCCAATGTGTACTTTTCAGATTCTACCCACACCTGTCCAGCTCACCAAACCAGAACTACTCACCGAGCAAGACATCCAATTAGATAACAAATGCTTGGAATGTGTCGAGAAGTACATCACCTCATCATCATCGATTAAGAGCCAGCATGAACTTGCCCTCCAAGGGTTCAGGGAGCAATATAACCAGCTGATCGAGCTGAGTCGGGGGCTCCAGAAGGCGCATGGGAAGTTGTAAATGTTTGTAGTTTGAATTATATTGCATAGTTAAGAAGAAGTGTTTTATTCTAACTTAGCCGTAGTAGCATAGTATTTTAACTACGATAGCTCAGTGGTTAGCGCGGTCGGTTCACACGGACGTAAGCTTAAGCTCCAACAATGAGTTTGAGTTGCCAGTGAAGGAAAATAGCATTGTTGTAGAGTATTTTCTAGTACTCGACTTGTTTAGCAAGTAGAAAATCTACCGCCAAGACCTAACAGTGTGTTCCAGCAGCCTCACTTGAGAGCCAGTTCCATCCCAGGCTATATGTGCTTCACCATCTTCGACGACACCGTCACGTAAACCATCAAAAAAAATGTTGCTTAAAATTGCTGAACACTTAGATTTGATATTTTTTCTAGTGCCGAGCCTTGGTAAATCCCCAACCGTTCCTGGAGTTCAGTCAACATCTAGGTATTCACGTGTGGACTTTAGAGATATTTGTTTCTCATGGTACAGTCAGTTGCACTAATAGGTATTACAGGTTTGTTTTCTTGGGAAAAGTGATAAGTGTGTGTGTGTATTTTATAAGTATTTATTTAGGTATGTTCATAATTATGTAATACTTTTTTACCTAACCTTTCAAAACTTCATTGCGTTATTACTGTGACAAAGTAATTGCTTAAAGTCAATTATACTTCAAATGACCACTTTTTTGATGTTTTCAAATGTTTGTTTTGGTTTAAACATTTTCTTAATATGCCCCTTTATCACAAACCGAAAACATTTAAGCCTCTTTTGATAGCAGCGGAAAAAAAGGCAGTGAAGAATGGCCTCCATCATGCTATATTTACATCGCACTTGGACAGGTATAAGGGAGACTGGAAGAATGACAAGAAGGAAGGCAAGTATCCATATTATTTTAAAGTACCTGAATGACCGAGCTTTGCTCGGGTGAAAACAAAAAAAAACGTTTTCTAAAAATGAAACCTAGCTAGATCGATTTATCGCCCCCGAAATCCCCTGCATACTAAATTTCATAAAAATCGTAGGAGCCGTTACCGAGATACAGATTATATATATGTATATACAAATACAAGAATTGCTCGTTTAAAGATATCAGACGTATGTAGTAACGCTTCACGGGGCCTATGCTCTGGAATAAAAAGGGACGCAGTCACAAAATAAGTAATAGTACTAGAGAAGAATCAGCTTCGAATTTAGGTATAAAAATGTACCTAGGTACTCTCACGATCGATGTCTACTTGCACGCAAAATTGAAACTTTTATTGTAGCACGAGCGATCAAATTGGTTGGGCATCGCTAATTCCCGGTTTAGGGGAAACAGGATTGCAACTCGATAATAATAATTATAAATTATCGTAGGCCATTATTAATATAATTGATTATGGTTAAATTAATCCTCGTCATTGAACTAACCCAAACAACATAACTATAAATAAGCTGTAATATCTTTACTAAAGGTATAACTCCAGTAGGTATACCTTAGAATGATCTGCAAAGTAGCGCATGAATCATTATGTTACGATGATAGCCCAGTGCGGTCGGTTCACACGCCAAAGGGCGTGGGTTAAAACCCCAACAATGAGCTTGAGCTGTCGGTGCAGGACACATCGTGAGGAAACCATAGCGTGGTGGTAGGGTACTTTCTAGTAGGTACTCAACTGGCTAGCTTCCACCCTCAAGTTGAAAATCTGCTGCCAAGAATCTAACAATGTGTTCCGGCAGCCTCAGAGCCAGTTCTATTCCAGGCTAGGTATGTTTTCCATCTTCGACCATACCGTCACTTAACATCAGTGAGCTGTGACCAAACACTTAGCCTGTCAACCTGAGACCCCCTGAGACTCGATGGAGTGAAGATATACGTAGGACAGTTGGCGGTGTATGGAAGCGAAAAGCCAAAGATCGGGCTGAGTGGCGTGTCTTTTGCCCAACAGTGGACTTCGATAGGCTCAGGATGATGATACTAATGCCTAATGTTATTGCAGGGAAAGGTTATTTTCTGACGATAACAGGAAAACTTTATGAAGGGGATTGGTATAAAAATTTCAGGTTAGTACCTATAATACATGAAAAATCAATCCACATATTTTTTATTTTTTTTTAATTTTGAGATGCTTGGTGTTTTATCACAGCTCATCTAATGTTAAGTGACGGTGTGGTCAAAAATAGTAAACACCTCTAGCCTGGAATGGTACTGGCTCTAACCAATATTTCTACCTGAGAAGATTACGTCTATTATACGATATCGTCTATTGGGTATATTCCAAGTACATATACAAATATGTACATATATTTTTTTTAATCTAGTTTATAAATATTGCCAAGCAAATCAAAATTAAACGATGCTATAGTCCCGTTCAAAAGTAACTTTACATGAGGCTTCTATGGAGTTTTGAAAACATTAAACTTAGAGTAAACATAGCCTTTCCACTAAATAAAAAAAAAACTGGCCAAGCGCAAGTCAAACGCGGGCTAAGGATGACAAAAATAGTTTTTTAGTATGTAAGCACAATTCACTGTTTGGTAGTAGGTACGAAACCCCCATTTCATGTAGGTAAATAGATAAAAAGGATAAAATCTTTATTATTACACCAAAAGTTGTTTCTAATACAATCTTAACAATTTAATAATCATCTGTAACAATTGGCGGCCTTATCGCTATAAGCGAAAAAATCTCTTCCAGGAAACTTAAGGATAGAAATGATTCGAGAACAAGTAGAAAACGGAGTGTGTCAATAATAACTTTAAAAAATAAGCGTTAAAAATGAGGTAAACATACATAAGTATAGGGAGATTCTAGTAAAGATACACCCCAATACTTAGAGATAATTGAAATAATGTGCCAAAAATAATATAAATGTATAAAATAATATAAATAGGTATTAGGTATACATGTGGCAATAAGACAAAGTAAAAATACAACAATATCAACGAAACGAAAGGTAAGTAGGTACCCAAGTCATTGCTAGTTTTTCTTTTGTAGACATGGGTCCGGTTCATTGAGCCACCATCTGCCTAACGGCAAATACTCCCTGGAGTACCGGGGGGAGTGGGTGCGAGGCAAGCCTGAAGGCACCGGTTGGTGGTACTTCGGTAATGGCGACGTATACTTCGGATACTGGAAGCGTGGCAAGCGGCACGGCTACGGCAAGATGTGGTATTCTAACGGAACACTCTACGTCGGGTACTGGAACATGAACAAGAGAGAAGGCCTAGGCATGTTCGTGCAAAGTGAATAGGCCAAACCAATAGACAATTATTTTTAAATTTCATAGTGTACAATGCCATAGAGTATAAACGAGGGACATGAGTATGTTAGTCCCTCGGCAGTGCGCGCTTTGATCGCACGTTTTCATCAAGAAAACTAAAATTCATGAAAATATTGCGCAAGCCCGCGAATCAACCCTGTTTTCATAAACTGTCCCACTGCTGGTCGCGGGGCTCTTTTCATTGTGAGAAAAATAATGCCATAGTCCACCACGATAGACAAGTGCGGGTTAACAGACTTCACATATCTTCATCAGATTTTTTTAAGAACTCCGGGACATTTAATTTTTCTCACGATATTTTCCTTCACAATATGAAGATATCGGCAATTCGCACATAGCTTAGAAAAGACGGGGCATGCTGCGAGATTAAAAAAGAAAAAAAAAACTAAACATTTCGGTGTGTTACAACATGTTATATAACAACCGATTAATTATAAAAAAAAATAGTACTTGCTGTACCTACTAAGCCATCCTTCATCATCCAAGGGGTCATTGTACTTCATAACTATGGGAACAACTCTGAAATCGTAAAAAAATCTATAATAAAAGTTCAATAGTCCAAATGATAAACTCTGATTTATTTTTCGGATTTTTAGAAATATGTCCAGAGTATAAGTTATTCATAATGAAGAGTAGGTACTATAATCCTATTTTATTCAACACATGCTTCAAAACCTGTATATACTTAATTACTTACATATAGTAAGTGTGCTGACTACGTCCAAAGTTGTTATATTTGAATAATTTAAATGATGCATCATGACGCAATAACTTTGCACTCTGCTTGTCATAGAGTAAATGATGTCACAGTTAGTAAATCCCAAACGGCATATACCTTTATTATTTTCTAAATTTAGTTGTTGTACCAAAATTTTCTGTTGAAAATGTTTTTCAAACTAAACATGTGGTTTTTAATATCAAAAAAGGATTCAATGAAAACATTTCGAATATGCAAAATTTTCAATAAAATAAATGTGCTGTAGCGTATAAGAAACTTGTCGGGTTATCAATCTTATATCTTGTAAGAAATTCACGACGACTATCGGTTCTAAACGTGCAGAGAACGGCAACCGGTACGAGGGTCATTGGGAGCGCGACGTGAAGCACGGGCTGGGGCGGTTCTACCACATGCACACCGGGCAGCTGCAGGAAGGTGTCTGGCTGAACGACTTCTGCGTCAAGTCCAAGATGTCTGACATCATTATACGACAGTTCTGCGACATGCCCACGCCTTATCCCGTACCACCGGTAATAACCTTTTGAAACGTGCTATTAAAGTGATATCTCTTGTACAAGTCGAGCTTTACGTTGGGGCTAGATGGCACTTTGTGAAATTCCCTGCGGTATTTATGTTTAAGTCTTTACCCAGATTGTCGGCCAGATTTACTTGATGGTAGATCTACTTAGCAGGAGGTCGTCAGTATGTACTACCGTAGTACCAGATATTTTACCAAGAAGTTGTGTAAACATTACTGTGTTCCGGTTTCAAGGAACAGCTACCGAAATTACAGAGCTATTGAGACTAAACCTCGAAAGTCTCAAAGTAATGAGCGCCAAAGACGATACCCTGGACTTTGGTTTGTTACTCAAAGTTCTGTGCATCCCTAGAATGGTCAATGGACATGAGCTGTCTCTTATCATCAGAAGACTGTCTTGTTTGTATTATAAATTTTACATTAAAAAAATCAAATCCTCCCGATTGGTTCGTGTTATGTAAAATTTCATTTCATCTTTGTAAATAAAAATTATAATAGATTCTTTTTCCTAAAAGCGCTATCAAGAAATGATTGCTCAAACCTGAAAACAAAGTTTAATATCTTTTTTCAAAGATATTATTTAGGTTGTACATATGTATGCGTGTCGGTTTAGAAATAGATATCACTGTTATTATCTTCCAACAATTGGTACTTACAGCGCGGTGTTGCTTTGTTTCAAGCATGACTAGATAAAACATTTGCATTAGAGATAAAACTTTACACGCTCGCATTTAACCTAATCTGCGAATCGTGTTACGCCTCATTATTGACTAAAGATTTTCAGGACGTGAAAGTCTATTTGTAACCATATCATGAACTAATCGGCTTGGGTTTGATAAAATTCAGCAGCTAATTTACACGAGTTTTTCGTTTTAAACGCAAAATTATGTATACACAACCAACTTACTCGTTACCATTCAATAACCACATAATTTTTTTAAATTAGAAAGTTCCTCGAAGTCAAACGGTTTGAGATTATCGCTTTTTTCACCAGGAGACGTTAAAAGATTCAAGAAAGATACTGGAGGAGCATAAATTGTGGCTGCAGCTAAGACTGGGAGATATAGACAAACAATTGCAGTTCTGTATCGACAAATTTAATTATTAATTATTTATCATGAGCAATTATGAAGTAAATTATTTAACAATCAGTATAAATCATTTCTAAAAACTCGCCTGTTCCACATTCCCTGGGTAAAGTTACAACTGACTGTCTCAATAATAAGAAAAATATTGGTTTATCAATAATGTCAGCCGTTAAAACGTATTATGTGAACTATGCTTTTTTAATAAGCCAAGGTTATTCTTAACTAAATCGTGTTGAAAACTTGAGAATTGGCACAATGCACGAACGTGCTATGGCTTTCAATAACTAAAACTTTATAATCAAAAATGGCAACGATATTATACTTTTTTGAATGAAATATATGAAACAGTAAAATTAACTGTCAATATTTAATCGTTACTACTTCCCAGAAAATGATCAACAGGTCGACTAATTAATCTAAATATCAATAAGGTTTATTACAATGTCATTCAATTACATATCACAGCATTATTGAATTAAGTATGTACAGTCAAATATCTTATTATTGCCTATTTATTTTGATAATATAATAAAGACGTATTTATATACCTACATATGCATGTGCCTTGTACCTAGTGTGTACCTATGTATCGGCATTTTAATCGTTTTTTACAATTGACATAAATACTTATTAATACTGTCAACAAATTACAGATTTTTGATTCAAAACAAAACAGTAATCACATAAAATTTTAAACATAAAGGTATAAGTAAATAACATTCCCTATAAAGGATACATTTGATTTCCATAGTATGTTTCTCCCATTAATAAAAAATAGAATAAAAATAATTTCATTCCAATAAATAGCTATAGTGTAAAATCTTTGGATATACACGAGAAGTCAATAATACTCATGTAAGGTAATAAGGAGCTTATATTTAATGGTAAGAACTCCTTGCTTATACATAAATATAATCAATTTTTGACTTTTTAGGAAGTATATACTATAAGTTATAATTATGCTGGCAAATTAAAATCCGGATGATTTTTTTAAATTCTAGGCTGGCTTTTCACCGTCTTCGAGCACACTATCCCATGCCAGAGGCCTTACCGTGAGCTTATATTGCCATTCAAGTTAGTAAAAAGTCACGCGTCTGCGAAACCTATTGCGTTTTAGTACGGCCCTAGCTGGATTTGGTGAAATACTTAGCCCGTCAATTGTAAAAAAAAAAGTAGTGTTGGTACAAGCTGCTCTGTAGGAATCTGTTACAATTTCAGAGATTCGATTGTCATGATATCATGATCGTAATGAGATGAGATTTTAAATTAATTAAGTAAGGAACTTTAACATACAAATCTTGACCGAATACAAGTATAAAAACTTTAGGAGGTCATCAACAATTTTTTAATATTTATTCGTGTTTTTCCTGTTGATGACTTCTTAATGTCAACTATATTAAAGGAGAGATTGTTAAACTTGGTCGTTACAAACACACACCCACAAGGAATACAGCTGCTCTAATGTAAAAAAAAAGTTAAGAATAAGGTATAATATTGTGCAACATAATTGGCACATAATAAGTACACAATAAAGTCTACGATCTTATTTTAAAACGTCCGATAAATTTTATCTTCTCGATACCAACTACCGCCACAATGCTCATGGCCTTTTTGTTTTCTCTTGTGCTTCCAACAATAATCAACTTTACTTAACTTCAACTAACAATAATTACCTTCAAACAAAAATCTAGACATTTCTTAAATCAAGCAGAAGGAAAACACTGCCACCCAAAGAAATATACCTACTACAAACATTGGTGGTGGCTTTAGGGTAAGAAGCTTGTTCACATTTAATATATAGAGATATTATAGGTCTGCGGGAAGAACTCCAATGGGAGAGCCTTCCACATATATGTGGCAGAAACGGTCCTTTTTTTATTATAAGTACGGCAAACAAGAAAGCAATAATATATGCATCATGGCAACCGAACCAACACCTGCAATAGTAGTTGTCGATTACCAACCCAAAGAGATGTTTATAGAAGTCACTTGTATATTTATTACGTCTCGAATTTGCGCGTGAACCATTTACAAGCGAGAACTTGACAACTATATTTCAGTTGATTAAAGATTCATCGAACGTTTGTAAATAAGTTAGTAAGTACACTTCAACATTCCAAACGGGACATAATACAATGATCAAACGATACGACTTTGATCGATAAGCGTAAGATTATTCATTCTCGCGTCATGGTCTCCCAACTCTATCTGTTCCTTCAATAACTCCAGCTCCTTTATCCCCGTTACAGTCATTTCATACTTATGCGTCGCCAGTGACATATAAAAATGTATAGCGAAAGCTAGGAACACTATCATGACTGGTATGAGGACAACGCATGCCGACCAGGCAGCGGTCGTGCTTAGATCGTAGAACTTCACCCAGCAAAGTATAGCAATCTCTATAAGGAAGAGTATCAGCCCGAGAAGAGTAGAGAACGCCCAGGCGACCTCGATGTACCAGTGCAATCTCTCGTGCGGAGATTCGTGTACTAGGGCTATGCTGTGGAGGTTGCCGACGGCATCTATGTTGGGTAGGATGCATGTACTTATCATGAGAGCCAGCATGTGAACGGCGACGAGGAGGGTGGTGCAGATAGTGAAAGCGATCAACATTCCTTCGGAGACTTTGCTCGATTGAAGAGGATTCAGCTGGATTTCCACCATCGCCACCTGTTGAAGTAAAGCAACACCTTTGAAGACTTACAGGCAATATATATATATTTTTTTATTATGGTTGACAAGCTAGGTGATTTACCACTACTCATCTGATGTTAAGTGACAGTGTGGTCGAAGATGGTAAAGCACACCTAGCCTGGCTCACAAGTGAGGCTATCGGAACACACTGTTAGTGCTTGGCGACAGATTTTCAAGTTGAGGGTGGCAGCTAGCCAGCCGAGTACTAGAAAATATCCTACCACCGTGCTATGGTTTTTTATGACAGAAAGTAAATGACGAACAAGACGCTTTTATGATAAAAAACACGCCTGCGCATATCTTTTACAGAAGTAGTCGGTACACACCTTTCGAGTAACAAAACAATTCGTTCAAGGAATCGCTGCTTGAGCGCTCATTACTTGGACATTCGATGGTGAGTTGCTTTTGCCCTCTAATTTCGCTAGCTACAGTATCCTGCATACCATTAAACCTTTTTACCGTCGAGGTGAGCAGAGACTATCCACTTGCTACGATCCTAATAAACTTCTTTCATTTAGGATTAGTCTTTTTAGGGTACATCCCGAGACGATTTGGAAAAACGGTCCGATTGGTACCTATAGCATATTTGTTTTCTTTTTTCCTAAAGAAATCATTTAATGGACAGGTTTCAATATTGTTGATTTGATTACATATTTTTTTCTTTCCACCTAAGGAATTCGTGTAATCCAGACGTCGCAAATTTGTTTTTTGCTTTTTGCAAACGATCTGCTTTTTAATTTCTTATCATGTAGTATACAATGCTAAATCTAACAAATTCCATGCACACGCGTTAAGATATCATCAAGGTCGCCTTAGTTTTTGGCCTTCATTTTATGTCGGATCAGTTGGTTTAAAACATTATACATTTTAGGGCATCGTGAGTCAACACTAACTGTATATGACAATAGTAAACACAGGTAGACAAATGGTTACAGTTATTTTTACGACATTGCTAAGAGTGTTAATTTTAGAATAACAAGTAGGTGTGACGCCTTCGTTCAGTAGCTACTAAATAATAATGCAGTTAAACCTATAATCACTCGCAACAAACAACGTTACCTGTATACACCTACTAACTGCTCTATGATACATAGGCATTCGAACCGAATGATGACCTTATTACCCCAATATTTTCGGAACCTATACTGAAACTAATGGAAACCGTTTCAATCTCGACTTGAAGGCACCCAGGTTGTATCTATCCGGGAACACACATTCGGGCAGCAAATTCAATTGTTTAGCGGTTCGTACGATGAAGGTGAAATTTAAACGTTTAGTTCGAGTTTTTGGAATATCAACCATGAAGCAATGTCGCTTTTTAGAACTCCTAGATGCCCGATATGGGTATAATAAGTATAATGGGTAGGGTGGATTTAGGTTATGCAGATCTGTGTATCAAATCCAAAGTGTATCCGGTAAAATTATAGACATCCTACTTTGCGTCGATGTTTATTAAGGCTTTGTACATTGCTGATGAGTATCTTAGCACGTTACTCAATGGACTCCAGCACCTTAAGCTGGTTCTTATGCGATTCGTCCCAAAGGTGAGAACAGTACTGCTATATAAAATTGATCTGTAACGAAATGAACTACTTCCCAATAAAATTTCATGTAGATTGGATCAATGATACCTTGAGTATCGCTGAACAAAATACATACAGAGAATCTAGCGGATTGCAACAATACTTATATGGCTGCTGATCTACCTATCAATGTGCACTATTTAACTATTGGACAGACTCTAAAAATAGCAAAACAAAATCAGCTTTTCTTTCTTTTCTTTTTCATACGTTTTGTTGAAGGAAAATTACATTTTTCTATGGAATAATTTTTTAAGGCGGTTTTATTTATTAACTTTTTTAGGCTTGCGTTTGTCCACCAACTCGCCTGATGTTAAGCGAAGATACGATTTACAGTGGAACACGCTCGCCTAGAAGAAACCGTTTCACTCGCGACTTGAAGGCACCCAGATTGTATCTGGATCTAGTTGAATCGGTTTCAGGGTCGAACCCTCAGTAAAAAATATTTATAATGATAGGTAATAAATAAATATCGTACGACATTACAGACAGCGCCATCTGACCCTAAACTAAGCAAAGCTTGTATTATGGAAGTCAGATAGCTAATAGAATACTTATTTTTTTTTTTTTGTAAATATACATACATACTTACAGAACATCCAGACATAGAACAAACATTTTTGATTTTTGATTATACCATAAAATGCTTGTCCTGAGTGGGAATCGAAACCACGCCCTACGGCTCTTGAAGCAGACATACTATCAATGAGCCAACAGAGTAGTCTATAGGGGTTAGATCAATATCGTGGATACCTGCTATTATTTTTTGTCAGTACCTTACAACACTTACAACACAAAAAAGACGAGCAGTTGTACTATGTATTAATTGATCTAAGTACCAACACGTTTGCAGCTGTGCTGTGCTGGGTGGGTTAATCAGATTACCAATAAAAACCCTTTCTGTTTTATTAACCCTAATCGAAGCGGGATACTCTAGATGACATCGGAATGTAAACACGTTACAAGTGCTCTTGAACTTGTCGAGGCCAATAAAGCGCAAGCTCTATACTACACCAATATCCGGCTCGTGAATTGCACCCGCATGACATTTCGTGACCTTAATTAATTCGTATAATTGTCGGATGTTCATGGGTTTTCCTTACGAACCAAAGTTCTAGGCATATTTTGTAGGCCGAACAGATGTTTCAAAAATTAATTTGACCATCTGCTCTCAGTGTGTTTTAGTTATTCCTTGTCTTTGTGTGTGTTACACAAGCTCAAAGCTGTATTTAAGAAGTCATAGATTAGATTGAAGTAATTTAACTGCCCTGTATGCACATGTAGCAGCTCTACTTTCGTGGGGCGTGGGTTTAATTCCCATCCAAGATAAACATTTATGAGACGAACATAGGAGTTTGTCATGTGTCTGGGTGGACCTTCCATAAGTATTATCAGTATTTACAAAAAAAATACCCTTTTGGTTCTCATAGTACAAGGTTTTCTTAGTTTTATGCTAGAAGGCGCTGTGTGACAATGTTCTCCAATGTTTATTTATTTATTACACGCGATGTTACCAATACTTCACGCTAAACATAAATCTGTTTCATTTTTATGTAAACGTTATGTAAAACGATATGCTCTCTTAATTGTAAGGTATAAGGCCTGTTCATGGCCCTTGCAGCGGTGCCCAGAAGTAACAAAATAGAGTAAGGCATCGCTGCTTTTATCATCATCATCATCAACAACCATTCATAGTCCACGTCACTCAGCCCGATCATCGGCTTTTCGCTTTCAGCCACTGCCAGCTGTCTTACGTATATCGTCACTCCATCTAGTCTCAGGGCGACGTTCACTACGTTTACCGATTCGCGGTCTCCACTCTAGAACATGTCTACCCCAACACTGTCGGTTCTGCGGGAAATATGACTGGCCCAGTGCCACTTCAACTTGCTAATACGCTGAGCTATGTCTGTGACTTTAGTTCCCTGACGAATTACTTCGTTCCGGATACGATCCTTCAGAGAAACACCGAGCATAGCCCTTTCCATAGCTCGTTGAGCGACTTTAAATTGATGAACCGTTCCAGCTGTGAGTGTCCACGTTTCGGCGCCGTATGCCATGACGGGTAAAACGCACTGGTTAAAAACGTTTGTTTTGAGACTTTGTGGGATGGATGACGAGACGACTCGACGTAGTTTTCCGAAAGCTGCCCAGCCCAACTGTATGCTTCTTTTCGCCTCACTCTCGAAATTGTTTCTACCTAGTTCCTGCGTCTGCCTCAGGTAGATACTTTTGAACAATCTCAAGATTAAAACAAATAAAGGCAACCGGTCCCGGAACAACGTCTTCGTTGCACATGACTTTGGTTTTATCCAAGTTCATCCGGAGACCGATGCGTTGAGAAGAATCAGTTAGACTGCTCAGCATCCATTTTAGGTATTAAAAACTGCTAAGCTCTGCTTTACCACTCCTTAATTTAGAAATACACAGACATTCGGTAAGCAGTTTCAATAGTCTTCTAATTTTTCGTTTTTAGTTTAGTCCAACTTGAATTTTGAATTTGGTATAGTTCAACCGAACTTGAATACACGTTTTTTTTTGGCCAATGATAATCTAACATACTTATCTCGTTCTCCGGAATAGCCAGTGAAATGAGATTGTTTATGAATTTATATCTATGACTGATCAACAGACACTACATGACACAACTGCTTAAAAAAGGAGTATAATGATTCTAGGGTTCACATGTTGTAAGTTTCTTTATTCTACCATATCTTCTAATTTCCTGAACACATCTGGATGTATGAGGTATTGTTAGATATAATACCTAAGTCACAGTGAAACAGTGAGTGAACAAAGTGAGTGAAACAGGTAATTGACTGCCCTGTTAGCTCAGCTGTGAGGCGTGGGTTCGATTCCCACATAAGACAAACATTTTGTGTGATGAGCATAAATGATTGTTTTATATCTGGGTGTTCTGTATGTATTATAAGTATGTATTTACATAGTATTCTATCAGTTATCTGGTTCCCATAGTACAAGCTTTGCTTAGTTTGGGGCTAGATAGCGCTGTGTAAAATGTCATAGGATATTTAATTATTTAAAAAAAAACAATGTAGGAACAGTATGGCTCAATATTCAATATCAAATTTTAAAAAAAACAATATTATACATGTTTTGTCTATGGTGTTAATCATACCATTGCGAAGCCTGAGAGCAGCGCCGATGTTTTGCTGGAAGCCTTCAACTTGGCGCGGCTGAGCTGCAGTTTGCGCCACGACAGATACGCCGGCGTGTGCAGCGTATCCGCAGACTGGATTGGAGTCTCGCCAGACATCGCACCGTGCTGACGATTAAAAATATACTATATTCACTGCTCAACCAATAATTTCTCAAAATCACACATAATGATTAAGTAATACCTGTACAGTTAGGTACATCTCACCATACAATAATTTTAAATGAATAGATTTTTTTACTTTCTTTGTTATGAGACTGTTCAAAATAACGAAGAACAAGATTGATTCAGTTTTCATAAACTTTTTACTTCATTTTAATATATTTATTTGGAACATTTACTATCTATATCCAGTACATAAATTATTGTGTGTCAAACACCTATATGAAAAGTAAAAACACATAGAAACACTTTAATACTTCTTTACACTGAAAAGGCTGGACACATTTAGATGAAATTAGGAATACATATAAATTTCCCTGGATTAACACATTATATCCTTTACATCAAAAAACACTTTTAAACCCACAGGGTGCAGCTAAAGTCTTAAAAAGGGAAAAACAGTATCTGATTGATTCAGGCATTACTTTGTGGAAGTTCATTTTGATGTTAAGCAGAATTAAACTAATTATATACCTTGAATACTCAATATAGGTACCTAGTATCTGTTAACAGACTGTATCCTAAAACTTCAGACTAAATGAACCAATAATAATAATTGGTCATTAGGGTAAACCTATCAACATATTGCATGTTTAAATATATTCTATTTAGTCACGATACTATAATATAGATGAAATAATCTAACAAATTTACATACATTACATACACACTTGAAATGTGAAATTAACATAAAATGCGGCTTGCACCATGTCCTGAATAAAAAAGTTGGATAAACAATGAGAATATAAATGCACCTCAAAATCCACAAGTAAATAAATAAATATTCCAAACACTTCAAGTTCCAAAGAACAGTTAATAAAGAATGATTGCTTTATTAACGAAAAAAAAATACATTCACTTTTACACATCACCTTGAACACCAGACAATATGGTAATTAATGCAAAAAATATGATAATAAAAGGAATTCAAGAAGTTGGCTTACTTAATTTAATGTAAAGTGTTAATTCATGTATTTTTTTTTTATGAGCTAAATAGTAGATCATTTGTATTAACATACCCACTACGATAAAATATTTCATTAAAATGGCTAATAACTGAATTCTGCAGTCTCACATCACTTTCAGTTTTCCTGCAGATTTATTTTCACATTGAATGTGACCATAGTTATTTCTAATGATGTGACATGCACAACATTTTAACGATTTCTATTCTTTTCCCTCTCTGTTCTACCTGGTCATGCCTATTGGTATCTCTCTACATCCCTTAATAGTATAAAACAAAGTTGATGTCTGTGTCTGCTCATTAAGATTAATGTACTATGTAATAAGCTTACTTCTTCTCAACCACACAATAGATTATGATACAGTTTTCATTACCATTTAGATATTTTTTATGGAAGGTTTGTATATACAATAGATAGATGTATTATAAAAAAAATATTTTAGAGAAAAATCATTTATTGTAATATTGCCTAAATAAATTACATCCGTGCAAAACCAAGATCAATAAAAAAATCTTCACCCATTGCTTAATTATTCATAGCACTCCCTTTTTTTAAAATGTATTGATCTATTTGAATAGGTAATCAAACATTGTAGTTACCAAATAGAATGTATTTTACAATACCCAGTAACCGTTGTTTTTTTTTTCAATTCATGGTTATAAATTAAATACCTATATAAGCAATGTTACTAACAATTCATTGTTAATATTCAGCAGTCATATTATACCTACAATACATACTCAATAATAAAAATAAATGAAAGTATACTATATCCAAATTAAATAATAATACATTCATAGATTACCACAACCAAAAAGCAAAATAGGTACCTGTTGCTGTTTCCATATTTTATAACCAATTGTTTCAATAATGTAATTAGACAATAGTTTTACACACCAGGCAATATTTGACTAGAATCATCTCATCTGATTAATAGTGTAATCAACATGTGAACAAAACATTTCACAGCATCTACTTAAATATCGGACAAATAGTCACAAGGTTACCTATAGCTAAGATTCTACACTTTACTATGATAAGTAGGTATAATGAATATGATGGTTAACCACATAATTGCTGTGTGTTTGATGAATATGATGGTTAACCTCCGCTGTGACATTGCTACGATAGAATTAACATTCATCAAAATAAATAAAAACAATGATATGTTAATGACATTTATCAAACTATTTTCATACTCATCTATATAAATACTACACACTACCGGAAGCATAGGACATGGCTCACACCCATAAGAATAAATAATAATTGAACATTTTATTTACACAATGGCTTTAGGCACAGACATTATACAGCATAAAAGAAGCCTTTTAGTCCCTTTACCATATATCATTCACTCACTCGTATTGTCCAGGTGCTGATTACACCAAAGATACAGGTTTGCTACAGAACTGCCGTGAACCCCTTAATAAGAAAAAAATAACACATGAGTAACAAAAATGAGCATCTATCTACTTTTTACAACTTTACCTATTACAAATTATATAAAATAACAAACAAGATAATTACATAAATGAAGCAATTACGGTGTTGTAAGATATTGTTAATCTTACGTCACAACAAAATTATGTTAAAATGGCAATTAGATATAAACATTATTGAATATGCTAGACACAAAACACAAAAATAATAGGTGTAAAAAAATATTTTCTGAAATTTTGATTTGTTGTTACTAAGTATATTGGCACTAGCTACACAAAACAATAACTGAAGGCAAGCGACTGAAAGGTAGTAATTTATAATTAGTGATTAGGAAGAACAAAACAAACAAGTCTTTTCAAGCAGAGTTTAAACTAGTCATACCTTGCTTAGTTGCGGACCCCAAGTATTAGAGGAGTCGTATCGACCGCCCGGCAATGCGCATTGATAATTATTGCCAACAGTACTTGCTGACCAAACCGACATACCTAAATAAATGCACGAGAGTCCTTCGGTTTCAAGCGACGAAGTCACAAGTTCACAACTCACGCGTACACGACTTTAACTTGAACTCCATCAAAATAGTTTAATTTACTCGAATGTGTTGTTTTGAAATTAACATGTATAGTGAAAATAGTGTCTAATTTTATAGGCGTTTATAATTACACACAAGAAATTTCCTACAATTATAAAAATTGTGGATTTTCATTGGGTTGGTGTGTCCATTCTATTCACAAAATAAATTTGAACGCTATTTGAACGTCACTTGAACGTCACTGACGACAGCTTAGATAAAAATGTCAATGTAACATACCTATAAATATATCAATGTCAGTGAGTTTTTCTAGTATCACCACAGAGTAATTGTGAGTGCGTTTCCATCGATTTTACCGATTTAACAAAAATAAAAAAAATTAAGTGACGCAAAGAAAGTGACATTTAAAATGACTGCCAGGTTTATTTGACAGAACGATTAAACGTCAAAAGACAGAAAGAAGCGGACTAGCAATGGAGTGAGATACGGAAAAAAAAATCGAGATCATTTTTGTAACGGTACTGCGACTATTCGGGAGTGTCCAAGAAATCGGACAAAATAAACAAGTATGATAAGTCAGTGACAAGTGTACAACTGTTCTGTGGATAATGTAGGTCGGGTGGTCATTTGTTTTGGTTATTGATGTGAATCGTTACCGACAGTTGTTCCGGAGTGCCGCTTGCGTGCTTTGTATGGACAGCGCGCGAGACCCACTGTAACATTCTTGTGATTAAGTGGTGAAGTGGTGCGGCGCGATGGCAGAGGCAGCGAGTGCGGTGAGCACGAACCCCAACGCCGAGATCATCAGGGGACAGGTGTTCGAAGTGGGCCCGCGGTACACCAACCTCCAGTACATCGGAGAAGGCGCTTACGGTATGGTTGTGTAAGTATCAACGGAACTCTTAACACTTCAGGAAATTTTATGAATGGAAACATGTTTACTTGTAGAAGCTCTGTCAATGTAATTTAAAATAGTCTAGCCAGATTGAATGCTTGAAAGGTTTTACTTTTTACTTACAATATGAACAATAAACTGACCATATGCTAGGATTTCATTAGTTTTCTGTAATACATACTCTGAGTGACTATATCATTTATTTTATTTGCACTATTTGTATAACACATAATAAAGTGTTGAACATAATCTTATCAGTTCACCTCATAATATTGAATTGTCACTGTTAGTTTGGCTATGAGTAATATGTTCCGCATTTCTAATATTGGTTTATGTGATCATCAAAATTACTCATGCCAGAGAGAGTGGATGATTAATCTTGATAATTCCTCCATATAATAATTTAATTTTTAAATTGACATGTAGGTACCTAACTAAATTTTTGACTTCCATATTAAATCATTTGGCCGTAGCTCTTACTGAGCTGTGGGTTTGATTCCCACCCAGTTAAAGTCACATCAAGTAAAGACTTATTTCGACTGCCTTGTTTGAATGAATTATGAGAATATATTTAAAAATATATATATATACGTATCTTATTAATTATCTGGTTCCCTTCTCCATAGCTTTACTTAATTTAGGGCCAGATGGCACTGTGTAAATTTTATTTTTTTATGAAGGTAATGATTTGTATTTTTTTAAAACTAACTAAGAACCTAATTGATTTTTGCATCTATAATGTATGTTAGAAAAATAAAACTAAGATGTTGCTGGAAGTGGGATAGAACAATGGTTGTGGTTAGGGCCACGGAGTTTGGAATCTGATAAGGCAAGTCTTGCTGTCATTATCTATTATGAATGGTGATAAATAATAAGTATCAAGAATTATTATAATAAATTGATAACCTGCCTTCTTTTATAGAACAAAAATAAATAAATTTCATATATATGTACATAATTATATTCAATTCATATAGGTACAGTATAATATTTTCTCACATTAACCTTTTCTGCAAAAATTATCAAAAAGCTAATTGATCATCATTTAATAACATCATCATCATCAGCCCGTAATCGCCCATTATTAAACATAGGCATCTCTTCTAGTACACCACCCGTTCGATTCTGTGCCAATCTTGTTCTGGTTCAACCTGCAATTTTTTATTATATTTTTTACCCAATGAGCTGGTAGACAACCAACACTCCGTTGACCAGTTCGCGGCCACCACTCCATCAATGCTCAGTCAACCTGCCATCACTTTGGCTGGTGACATGTCCCGCCTAACTCCATTTAAGTTTTGTGATTGCCAATCTGATATACCTATCACCTTAGTTAGATGTTGGATCGTAATATTTCTCACTCAGTTTTGTAGTTTGATGCCGAGCATGGCGCGCTCCATGGCTCTCTGTGCCACTTGTATTTTATGCATAGCCTCATCTGTAAGTTTCCATGTGTTTGAACCATATGTCATGGTAGGCAGGACATATTGGTTATATAGTCGGGTCTTCAAATATCGTGGAATGTCGAAGGAATTGAATATTTTTTCTCATTTCTAAAATAGCTTAATGAGCATTAGGAATTATAATAAAAATAGAGAGAAATAATCAGATATCTGTTCAGATAATTTATTCTTTTAACTTATTTACCACCCTAAATCTTATCTTCATATGTATTATAGATGTGAAAGTCTTGAACTGCAGGAATGATTGCTGAGCAAGCTAGTTTATTTCTTTGTTTTTGTCATATATTTAGTACTTCTACAGTAATCTCCAATGTACATTGATTAAATATATTGCCTACTCTGTAAAATTGGTCCTATATGTGTATATTGTAACTATAGTATATTATTGTAGTAGTATAGGTATCTAGTAACATTACAGTTATACTGGTATCACAGTAAATTGCTTGTTATGTTTCTGTGTCAAATCATAATTATGCATGTACAGCTCAAGCTTTAACAATTCAAATCTCTTGAGCACCCAACATACTTTTATTTTGTCACTCCATTTTTCACATTAAAATGTAATAAGGCTATTAATATTAATTATTCCATCTCGACTGTCTAAACTTTGTATAACAAAAAAAGTAAGCCAATTCTTCTCATGTCAGCCCTGCTACTAACCCAATAGGTATAATCTGCAACAAAAAGTAAAAACGATTCATCAGGGAAACACCTCTTTTTCTAATTTAACAACTTACTTACATACCACTATATAATCAGGTCAGGACATTGGGTAGATATCTTATCAAAGACTTACTCACAATGTTCTGTCAGGTAAAGGTATCTATTAGTTCAATTATTAAAGAACTATTAGTAGACCTTCCTTTTCAGCCGTTAATTGTGATGGATTTGAGTAAAAAACAAAAAACAAGATTCAAATTGTAGTCCTTATTTCCATAAAACCTTAGTAACCTTGTTCTTAGTAATCTTAAAATATTCCCGTTTAACTGTTTTGTTCAGAAGCTCTTAAAAGTATCATATATATATATATGTATCATTAGAAAGATTTATCTGTTTATCATTAGGTACAGTACTATTGTTCCTATATCTATATTATAATATTAGGTAATATTAATATCTATATTATAATATTAGGTAATATTATAATATAGATATAGGAATAATAATGATACAAAGCTCACCACAAACAATTTCTTGCTATATTTGTAACAAGAATACCCATATGGACTTGTCTCCTCAACCCTACCTAATTTATAGAATTATGTATTAAATCCCGTTCAACATATTCAGCCTATCATACCACTTCATAAGCTTCTCCCAAGACACGCCAGTCAGCTCGATTTTCGGCTTTTTGCTTTCAGTCTCTGCCAGCTGCCTAAGCATATCGTAAATCTATCGAGTCTTTCAAGTTACCGATTCATGATCTCCACTTAAGAAGACGTCTACCCCAGCAGTTATCGATTCTACGAAAGAAATGGGCAGCCCACTGCCACTTCAACTTGCAACTTTTACAGATTTCTTTGCTTTTATATTGTAACTAAGTACAACTAAGGTAACATCCAATCAGCTACAGGAAAAATGCATTAGCAGGCAGATAATAATAATGTACCTAGGTAATTATTGTATAAGTAGTAAGTATGTAGGAAAATAATTGTGCGACATAAGTACCTACTACCAACTCAATAAGTAAATAATTGGTATCTATGAGACCATCTTCAAATAAAGTTTTTATTTCTCCTAGGTAGGCTCAAGTAGTATCAGGCCGACTTAATTTGGGTCCGCTTTTTATACCGACCGGCCCTGTTGCCTTCGAAATAAACTCGCGAGTAGATGTCTTACGGCCGGCGGTAATTTACCGCTATTGTCTATTTACCGTATTTTTTTGCACCAAATAAGACCCTAGTAATTAAATAAGAGTTTTGCTTGCCTTTTTTTTCTTTAGGTACCTATCTACTTTGTGTTGCCTACCTATAGACAATTTTATCGGACATCTCCTAATAAGGGTACTTATGCATATAATACATATTATGTATACATAATTATGTATATCTGCTCAATATCATATGAAAAAAAGTGTCAGCGTTTTTTACACCATCTAAACCTTATACTTTTTGCGAAGTCATTTTACGACCGCTTTAATATATTATGTGACGTATAGTAAGTATAAGTTGCTTTTCAGTCTAAGAGTCTTACTTATAAACGTAGCTTAAAGTTCATCTATTCTTAAAGTAGCCTAGGTCTCATTTTGGTGCGTAACATTATACAGGAGTGATAAGTTGACAGAGTATTTTCAGCACTATTTCACTTTAAGTAAGGTTTATTTTATTGCTAGCGACCCGCGACGGCTATTAACATTTCGGATGAGATTCTCTAAATGATAGTGAAAATCGTACCAAAATCTGTTACCTACCCACGCAACGAATTAAGCGAACAAACAGAGACGCGAACAGACACGAAATAAAGGCTTCATTTTATACTATTATTAGTAAAATACATAAAGTATATAATTCTACTATACCCCTAATACGTTAATAGTACCTTTACCTATACCTTTATAACAATTACGTTCATGTTAGTAAAAAAATATTTGAGATAAAACATAATGCAATTATGTAATAGTGTTAATGTACTATGTGAACACTCTTAGAACACAAGTTTTATCAACTTGTAAAAAAAATGACTTGTGAAACTTGTGAAATTTTTGGGACCACCTCTAAAGCTTCCTCTACTTAGTAAAAATAAACACTTAATTCAGTTCACAAATATCGCAATAATCGGCGTACGAGTCGCATGTATACAAATCAAATCAAAATCAATTTACATATTTAGTTTTGTACCCACAAAGATCCATGTAATTACAAAATTAGTATAATATTTTTTATTTATAGAGCCTTTTTTTAAAGTCAATTAAATTAAAGTTATTGCTGTATTTATTCTTGTGAATCGCAATTGAAATTGTAAAAATAACCCACACATACCTATCGGACAAATGGAGGGTGAAATCAAACATGATTCAAATGGAATCGAAAATCTCTGCGGTATTTGCATACTTGTTGGTAATTTCTCGGGTAGTCATTATGCAAATGAATGAATTAGGAAAACGTATCGAAGTACAGTTTTTATAGCCATGATAATTAAGTGTTAGCGCCATCGCAATTCAAAACCTAACATTGGCGTGGAATAAATATTGTAAGGAAAACATATTCGTGGTAGGCTTATACTTTATCGGCTGGCCATCAAGTTAAAAATTTGCCGCCAAGCACCTAACAGTATATTCTGGCAGCTACACTGGAAAACCAGTCCCTATTCCAGGTTAGGTATGTTTACCAGATTCAACCACTCAGTCACTTAACATCAGGTGAGCTATGGTCAAACACCTATCTTCTCAACCATAAGCTAAGTAAGTTACTCCTTAGCTTGGCTACTTATCTTTTATATTCAGAACTAGGTATTTTGAATAACAAAAATCCTGGGTAACGCTGTTTTGGCGCTCATTATTTTGAGACATTCAATAGTTGGTCCATAAATATATAATATATATATAATAATAAAACACAAATAACATGACGGCATGTTATTCGTGTTTTATTTGGAATGTACTCATTAAGTAGTTTAAGAATATTCCAAACAACTCTTAAAAAAAAAATTTGATTATATAATGCGCCATTTTTTTTTTTTTTGCTATTTGGACCAACTATTGAATGTCTCAAAGTAATGAGCGCCAAAACAGCGTTACCCAGGATTTTTGTTATTCAAAATACCTAGTTCTGAATACCATTTGTTGCAATGGAAACGAGCGTTGTCTTTTGTCATCAGTACAACGTTGATGGTAAAAGTTCTTTCGTCTTATTACTTTTATATAAAAAGTACTGTTACGTCATATAACCACGTGACACGTATATTGCTAAGAAATAAAATATAATCTAGTGACACCGAATTAATCAAAATCGGATGAGTAGTTTAGGCGCTAAGGTGGAACTTGCGTAAATACGAACATTGACTGTTGAAAAACATAACCCTTTTGGGTTTTGCCGTTGTCGGGGGAAAAATAGAAGCACAGTCAAATTAGACGAACAAAACACACTGACGTCTAAAGAAATCAAATAGGGGAGTACGTCATTATCATTATTATCAATCCATGGTCGTCCATTGACGTACGCACCGCAAGCCCTATACTGAACGGCTGTACTGTCCGATGATCTTTCTTTTACTGTGTAACTCGTTAAAATTAAATTCTTAGGTTTTTGGCGGGCACGTGGAAAATCAGGCCGTCGCATTGTATTATTTTCCTAAGCGGTTTTTAAGAGAAGAAACATGATTCTTTCTATGATATTGTAAATGAAGCATGATTAGAATCGATCTAAAACTAAAACATGTTATTTTCAATCCATTTTCCGACTATTGACAAGCTAAAAACACAATAGATAGAAATTCGCCCGGTACTTTTAATATAAAAAAATAAGTAGTGTCCTTTTCCGAGTTTTTAGCTTTTTTTTTAACGAGTTAAATAAACAAATAAATAATTCATGAAACGAGCATACCATTCATTATCCGTTTATACGAAAACAAATTTTCTAGACCAATTACTTTGTTCTTAATAAAAATTAGATTTGCGAGGTAGGTTTCGAGCAACAATACGGTCAAGCGGTAGATTATATTTTCAGCCTTATTCTTTTATGTTTAGGGTATGGGTGGAGTAGGCCAAAATAGCCGTTTTTTTTTTGTCTACCTCGCACTTAATTTCAGATCTTTTTTTTTTTTTTTATAAGGTTTATAGTAAAATCCCAAAATGCTGTCAAATCCAGGCAAAAGTTATTGAGACCATTATGTAGAGAATTAAATTTCGCATCTTTAATTGAATGTTGAATGAATGACTTTTACTTGATTTTTCAATAAATACACAAAAATTAACAACGTGCGATACCAAGTGGAATGAAGGGCATCTAGCTTTTACTAGCCTTGAAATAATTTAACTACCCGTAGACATTAATAAACAACCCCTTAGAAACTCAGCAAAAAAGTTTGCAAAAAACATACCTTTCAGAAAGACTGTGAATGAAAAAGCCGTCGACGTGAAAAAAACATTCTTAACTCTACCCAAACAACAGTACCTACCGTGCATTCCTTTCCTGAATTTATAAGGCATTTTCCTTGTTGAGTTTGAGTATCTATGCGTATCTCGTGCCTTCTTCGAGGCTCGTGTCGTACTCGCGAGCCCGGGCGCCTGTCTCTAAGCCCGGTCCCTAAGTTCATGCCGGTCACGTCGTCCCGCCTATCTCACCCCTGCAATAATCATTTTCGAATAACGAATTCTATTGTTTGAGCTACGGTATAATAAGTACGCAATATGTATAACAATATAGGCATGATTAATACACGCCTCGAGGCGTGTCTGCGTAGTTTCAGGTCAGGATGCTTGTCGCAGATATTCCCATAATTACGTAGTCTAGACGACTGTATTGACGATTTCTCGTTGGTCGGGAAACATTGCAATGGTGACATAAAAATAATGTATTCGTTCCGCGTCGAGGGACCATGTTTGTTACACTTTTAGATACAAGTAATACTATATTTTTTAATGAGACGCTCTCCTGATGGCAAGAGATAACGCATGTTCATGACCATTGCAGCGATACACAGAACTTTAAGTAACAAAACAAAGTCTAGAGCATTACTGCTTTGGGGTTCCTTACTTTGAGACTTTTGATGGTTAGTCTCAATAGCCCTGTAATTTCTCTAGCTGCAGTACCCTTCAAACCGGAACACATTACTGCTTGGCGGCAGAAAACCTGGTACTGGTGGTATATAAATGTATCCTATATATTTACTAACGATTTCGCTTTACTTTTGGTGAGTCTATATACGTAAAGTACATCACAACAAATGTAAAGTTTCGAAGTACTACGAACTACACTACGAATGATCATCAACATTTTTTATTTTATCGGGCTGATTGATGTTGATTCCTCTGACAAATAAGCTAAACATTATTATAGCACACTTCACGCTCCTTGCTTCTTCTTTAAAACTTTTGATAGATTATGTGTCTGACCACAGCTCACCTAACCTAACCTGGAATGAGGACGTGGTATTTACTAGCTAGCTACATATGTTTACTGCTCAACGTGATATGTTTTGATATAGGTACCTACCAAACTGTGCTTGGCTTAAACCTCATGCAAGTAATATACATACAATCTTCCCTCACAAACGAGGGATAGTGATCGCTTCTAGTATTAAGAAACTTCAGAATCGTTAATGCTGTTGCTAAAAGAAACAAATGTGCTATGGCTTTACTCCGGATTTCATACGTCTGCATATAGGATGTTGTTCCGCTATCCACGACTGCGGTCAGGGGGTCGACAGTTCAACAGTGTCTCTATGCAATTTCGATTTGTAGCGGAAACGCTCGTCATTCAAACGTGTTTTGGAAAGACGTAGATTATTGTTATAGTTCAGAGTCATAGATTTATCGATGTTGAGTTGTTGACTTGAGTTGCGGTGAAGGAAAATTGCATAAAGGTTTGTAACATGAATGCGTATATTTGTTTGACTTATGCGGGATTACTCACGTTTAATTATATTGAATACTCCGACTATAGTTCAAAAATGTGTCAAAACCACGTCGGCGTACTATGATTTTTTTAACTGATAAATTCTACTCTGCATATGCCCGATGACGACATAGCAATCTACACTAATATTATAGAGAAGCTTGTAAGTTTGTTTAATAGAAGGTACCTAATAATCTTCGAAACTTCATTTGATATCAAAATTTATTTCCCCAATATTTAGGACGTTCAGGGTGGACATAGGCTTTAGTAAGAGAGTTAAGCCGCAGGCACAGCTAGTATGTATTTGTATTAATAGATTTTTTTAAACCACAATATCATTACAGTGCATACACCGAACGGGTGCATCACTTATTTTATCGATTAGAAAAAAAACTTTGCTTATAATCGTATTATATTATATTAATCGTATGGAAACAGTATGTTTTACCTAATTAAATTAATTCTGATCAAAAATGTCTTTTCAAAAGCTTATTCAGAATTGAAACAATAAATGTTAAACAACTGATAAATACGACGAGCCCCGAAATTTTAACCAGATAAAAAGATAATTTTTAATCGAAAAATTCCACGGCTACTCATTGTTAAATCGATTGATTTCATCAACGAGTTTATTAGATAAATAAACATTCGAATAACAAATCGAGTGTTATCAGCACAGTCCCATATAATATTGTTTCAATTATCGCCTGACTGGCAAAGTCTATACACCAACCACTAAAATGGATTGCCTAGCTCGTTCAAGATTTTTCCAACCTCGCCAACCCCAGGAGCACGAAGGCTATCTCAATATTTTCTCACATTGAATATTTTATATTTCCACATCACAAGCTTGAGCTCTATGAAAAGATAATTCACACTGGTAGCTCCGCTGTGTATTTTGATAAATTGAAAATGTGTTTAGCGTCTGGGATAAACGATTTTGTTCTTGGATTTTATTACGAGCATTTTTACTAATCTCCAACCCTGTGGCTTAGACAGACAGCGAGACACGTGTGTGATCGCACGAGGTTTTGGAAAATCTCCACAGTTCCAAGTAATCATAGTCTGTTTTTGCTGGGTAAACGTGCTACATCTTAGGCTACACCCTGACTTGACATCACTTTGTCTAACAAACAATTAAAACAATATATACCAGACCCATGACTGTGGTAATGGGCGGTCCTAACAAATTAGAGCCATAAATTTCAATACTTACCTTTTAAACTTTTTCAGTTTCACTGAGCGGTAATTGCTTGCGCTTATTAAATCACAGTAACGTTTACTATTTTGTAACTCTACATATACTTATGAAACTACGAAATAACCTGTACTTATTTTATCTGGTTGGAATACTTCCTAGAACCAATAATCGGCACTTATAGAAGCGGTTTATTGTCAATGTTCAATTAGCAATAAAGTCGTGAAAAGATCCGTACCAAATTTATTCCTGGGAATCAAACGTTTTGTTGTTAAGAGCCGGCGAAAACAGCTCTTATGAAGTCTTTTTCGGGAGTTCTGCCTATTTATTATTTACGATCCTATTTCGGAAAATTTCGCCTTTACGGTTTGATAAGCAAAGCTCGTCTGTTTTCTACTATCATCACCCATATCATAATTTGAATCTTTACCTAATAAACACGTGAATACAAGAAGCAGTAGAATTAAATCTCTCACATGAATCTTTCTCACTGGTGCCTACTAAACATTTAACTTTAAACAATTTTAAACGTGCAGGTTCTAACCATATTTTGAGACAAAGAGATGAAGGAAGACACCGTCGCAGTCGCGCGCCAAGCGCAATTTATGCTTTGCATAAATTGCAAAACTTTATCTTGTGTCTGGAGTTTGTCAATTGGAAACTTACATGCATTTCTCAGTTTTATATATTCTAGAGGGTTCGTGAGAGAGCAATGCGGTCTCGTCGTGTTACTTTCAGTACGCTGCACGCCCCTGGCAGTCGCCAACCTTGGCGGCGGAACACCGCGCGACGTCTAGCCAACCGTGAACTACGGCTAATTTGTCACTTGGTTAGCCGTTGATTATCTTATTAGCTGGCATCTATTCTGTTTCTACTATACAAATTCAACATAACTGCAATTTCTCGCTCACCATAAAGTTCCATCAATCAAGCTTACCATGTAGGGATAAATAAATAGGAATGTTCTTTGATCTGTATTCCATTGAAAAAATTATTTATCCAAATGATGTTAGATAAAGCAAACTGACCGTAGAACTGTTTCTATCCAAAATAAAAGTATTAATCTAATACATAATATATTGTACTGATCTATAGATGCATATTTGCATACTCGTATTTGACGCAACGTTCTTTGTTTATTTTATGAACTAAATAGACACAGCATTTCACAATACGCCCACAATAAACGATTTGTCATCGCTAATTTTAATAAAAAGGTAGTAATCAGTTTGTTGATTTCTTTCGAAAGTCCACTCATGACTTCAGAGTAAGACATAGGATATCTGTGTCAATGGTGACTGAATCATTATTTCGATGACTGAATCATTCATACGAAGCGAAAAAATACGTACCTGCGTAGTTGAATGAATTTGATTTTGATTACACTAACAAACCAACCAATCTAGTTATGCTTTGCGAGCAATGTACCGGCAATGTTTCTAGTGTATTGTAGTATAGTAGGCGCTGGTGACCTCTCACCATTAGGAGGTAACTTGCTTATTCGCCTATATATAGGATGACTGAAACACGAAGTAGCTAATAATGTACAACAGCATCAAAGTTCTAACTCCCGTGAAACGACCAATTCGACTATAAACACGAAAATAATTACCTTTCTACAACATGATTATTATATACAATGCTATATTTGATTATGAAGATGAAGATTTGTCTATGTTGCTGTTTTCGAAGTGGGTGCCGCACGTGCTAACAGTAGACCAAAAACAACAACAAGTCGATGATTCCGGACGATGTTTGGAGCTGTTTCGGCTAAATAACAAATGCTTTTTGCGTCGATACGTAACGATGGATGAAACTTGGATTCACCATTACACGCCAGAGTCAAATCGGCAGTCAGCTGAGTGGACAGCAGCCGGTGAACCTCGCGCAAAGCGCCCAAAAGCGCAGCAGAGTGCTGGAAAGGTTATGGCGTCCGTATTTTGGATGGTATTTTGATTATTTATCGACTAACTTGAAAAATGAAGGAGTCAATAGCAATACAAGCCCCAACTGGACCGTTTGAATGAGAAATTTTTAAAGGAACTGCCCCATAGGCAATGTATGAAAATTATCTTCACCATGGCACCGTGTCACAATTCTTTAATAATAAAGTCAATTACACTTCGAAATGCTTCCGCACCTAGCCTATTCTCCAGATTTGGCTTCCAGCGAATTCTACGTGTTCGCAGACCTAAAAAAATACTCACCAGAAAATAATTTGTCTCGAAAGAGGTGATCGCCGAAACAAACGTCTATTTGGGGCCAAAGATAAATCGTTCTACAGAAAAAAGAAAGGTATCGAAATATTAGAGAAGATATGGAATTATTATATAGCTCTTGAAGGAGACTATGTTTATGAATGAAATCGATTTTGACCAAAAAAAATTATTTTCTTCACTAGACCGGGATCAACCGTATTATGGTATATGTTATATTACAATTTTAATTTCTTATTTGTTTTTGGCGTCGCAAATTGTGCGTTTGCCAGAGTCGCGTATTTCAAATATTTTAAGACAAATCAAGTAGTCACATAAATCTTAGTCACAGTCAAAGCCACAAAGTCCGGTCGTGCTGCATTACTGCATGCTTCAACAGGGTTTTGGAAGCACTAACAAACGCGAAAAGTTGTATAACCGCATATCACTTTATTACAATTACGCACGTAATTCGATACTTTATAAATAAAACACCACTGTTTTTGTACATAACACTCGAAAAAACGTATAATTTGGGAAATAGTAAAAAATGCGGCGACACGACTTTTCGCATTCCCGCCAAAAACTCAATTATAAGTTATGATTAATAAAGAAAAAACTGTCTTATGCGATTTATATTTTACTTGATTCTATTTTGAGAGTATTTATAATTTTGAATATTATTCTTACATTTTATGGGTCATTTTCCCGATATAAATGAATTTTAATTACCTAATCATCGCGAATCTATGTACCCTTCTGAGTACGTATTGTCGCTGCAGGGTAGACGCATGTCACGACGTACCGGCAGGTCAATGCGGTCCCAGACCTGATCAACGTCGAGTGAGAGGCTATGATGAGGTCACGCTATCATTTACAATTAATTTGTCCTATGATGATAGTACTTTTCCTGAACTGTTCTATTTTAGTTTTTTCTCAGATATTTTTTATAATAAATATGCTTGACTGAATATGCTAAAAATTAAGTATGTTAAAAATTAAGATAAAAGAAAACAAAAGTAAAGTAAAATAATAAAAGTTTAAGATATTGTTTAAGTCGAATCCACAAAGTTACAAACTCATCGCTTTGTATATTTTCCTCTTCATATTCGTTGTCTGTGTATCTTTCGAGTTTCCGTCAAATATTAATTTGCTACACTTACCTACTCAAATTAAAAAAAAAAAAATTGGTATTTGATTCAGAAAATTCTGGCCTTTCAGTTACAGTGCCTATATTCACGAAACTTACTCTAAAATCCTAAAATAAAAAATATAAAAGCTATCAAAGTCTTTTCAGGCAGCAAAATAAACCTTAAATCCTTGTTTGTGAAGAGCTTATAACAGAAAATAAGAGTATGTTTACGTATATTTGTTTTGAAAACACTCCGTTGAGGAATAACTGAAATAGAATAACATATCATGGGATATTTCCTTTGTTTAGATATCAGCAAAATAAAACGGTATCAGAATTTCGTCTCGATACCGTTTCTGCTAAATTGCTATTCATAAAGGCGGACTAGACACGACCTTTTAAATTAGGCAAAGGGCCTGCTTATTGTGACAGTTACAATTAGCGTAAATGGACCTAATATAACCGTGTCCAAGGTTCGTTTACCGTGATGGCGTCAGATGGCAGCCATTGGGGACGCTGATGGCTTGTTATTAAGCCGTGAAAGGCCTCGCCGATGAGCTCTGCCTTTTGTTCTCGGGAAAGTGTCGCGACGCGTTCTAGCTAGCGGATAGCGTTTAATTAATGGTGCTCGAGCCGACAGCGGCGACACTGTATGATAACCGTGATTGTGTTGAGTAACGGGGTCACATTTTACTATCTGTGTGTTGGTGTAATTGGCGCGGTCCTCGTGTGTTCGCCCTGAAACGGCACGCGTCGTTTACCAACCGACCTCACGCATGACTCATGGTGTTGTTACCCCATTTACGTCATCGGCTCGTCGCGGATCTTACTTCGCAACTCGCCATAGTCATTTTTCCTGTTCGCGCACCGCGGATGTTCGCTACGTGCTTTGCACGGTGACGGATTGGACCATTGTTTACTTCTTATAAATTGGATAGCAACTAAGCTGTGTGCTTATAGTAACACCTAATCTTTTTTATCTACTACTCTATATGTATCTACAACTAAAAATAACATAAACGATTATTATTTGTAAAGATATTGACATCAATGAATTATTTTATTAGATAAAGTATTCGAACTGACTCGTTAAATTTGTCTGCGGGCCGTAGACAGTGGACAATATCTTGTTCTCGGGCTTGCCTAATGTATCTTGTTAGATATAAGACCAGTAAAAAAAAATGATTATGGCAAAGACTTTTAGCACAAAACAACTATTAGAGTACCTTTTTATGTGTTTTGCTAAGTATCCAATAAACAATTATTGCGTTCAATATTTGCGTTCAACCGCTACTGGCATGATTTCCTGATTTTAATTTGATTTAACACTAAATTTAGAAATGGCTGCTATTCTTCAAATTAGAACTCCACAGAATGTTACAATCAGTCAACCGCGCTCCCGCCGGATCCATTTATCTAAGACACGTCTGTAAAGCAGTTTTACTTTACTTCCACAATCCTGAGACCTTCATAATGAAATGATCAAGTAATTTTACTTGAAACGGCAACTCGATCCGGCCTTACACGTTGGAGGAGAGCCAGCTGCGGCCAGACAAGGGTCTGATGCGGGTACAACAGGCAGTCCGTTAACGAGAAATCTGAACCGTTCCTTAACACCAGATATAATTTATTTAATACTCTAATCATCATTAGTTTAATGGATCGAGGAGCATAATACTTTACAGGACATTAATCATCGACTACATGACAAGAACTTTCCTTAGCTTTTAAAGCCTTCGCGAAGTTAAATCGAGCGTAGTAGGTATATTTAGTTACGGTACAGGACATTAGGCATTTGGCCTGTTTCCTATCGGTTGCTACCCGCACCCACCCATTACAATTTACGGACGCCATTTAGGAGTGAGCGACTCTATCAGTCTTGATCTGAAGCTGGCGTGGAGCGGCGTGTCAAGTTTGTTCAATAAAATACAATCTAACTGGATGTCATTTTCAACATCAATAAGCTATTGTACTGTATTGTATATAATTTCGGCAACAGCCACAAAAAAGGCCCCTAATATTCTATATATCAATGAACACAATTGGTGAATCGGAACAGAACAGATTGAATCTGACCGTTCGTTATGTTTTACTCCGTATTCTTAGGATAATATATTTCGTCGCACACTTCTCGTGTTTTCCTCGGTCTAACGTTAAATGAACAAATACGTATCGTTTTTGTCCACAAACACCAGCTCAACAAAATATTAATCGCTGGAAATATGTTTTCCTTATTGAGTTAGATTACTAAATAATGCGGTGCCTTGTGTTTTATCATTGACTTATATGTATTCGTAAGGACAGTGCGTATTATTTTAATGACATTGATTACGTGGTGTGCACAACTGCACATATGCAATTCTTTAAACTCAGTCGCTCACCGTTTCAGTTGATGAACGTTTATCGATCTCATGAAAGATGGATTGTAATGTAACTACGTAGGTACTAGAAAAAGATTCGAGTCTTCGAGAGAGAGGGAAATATCAAGACACGACATATCTTATTAGCGGTAACTTTGTCAGATTACATATCCTTTTTTAAGTTATCATACTGGGGGACACGATTATTCAAACAAGCATTTTTTTCTTTCAGATCTCTGTGTAATGTTTAGTTGTGTTTGGTCATAAAATATATATCATAAAAACTGTTATGATTATTATTATTAGTTCAAATTCAAACTCACCTTTATCAGTTATTAGATTCTTCGCAAATTTCGGTATCGCGTGGTGACAGCTGCGTAACCGATGGTGGGTGTGTCCCAACAAAACCGCCTCCATTAAGGGCTTACCTGGCCAAATACGTTATTTTTATGGCGTCGTTAAGTGCTTCGAAATTAATATTTTATGAACCGATCTAAGGAAAGCGTAACTTATGATTTTACCTCTCGCAGTTGAGCTTCGGTTGCGGAAAGTTCGCACGCACGCTCACACTTTCCTATTCATAAACTTTGTCGACATTGAAATAAATCAGCAGATTCAACGAACCGACACCTGTCAACGTGCAAATTGTTAAGTAAACACAATTTTAAACCAATGATAAAAGGAATCGAGTTTTATGAGATATCATTGTTAGATTCAAGTGGCGTCGAGAGATGCTTCGAAAACAATATTACCTCTGCAGGTAATTTGCCAATTAAAAAGATTTTTTGGGAAATAAAATGTTTAATTTTTACCACTGAGCATCTAAAAGCTAATGTTACAGGTGTCAATAAGCGGCGGCAAGCTTACCATCAGGCAACCGGTCAACTTGCTTGCCGCTTTTTTTACACGACTACCCAAAAATATAGTATAATGCTTTCTGTGTTTAATTATACGTATGTATGCATGTGAGTTTATTTATTCTACCAACTTTTAATTACCTGCACAGATATGGATATATGGAGTATCGTTGGAATCCTTATATCACCCTAGTGAAAAGGGCAATATCTTTTGAAAAAGAAAAAAAAATACGGGCCGAAGAATTTACTAACTCTACGACTATTTTTAAAAAATGTTCCACGATTCACGCATGATTTGAATTTGCCGCCATTTGCGTAATTAGTTAATTGAAAAAAAAGGTAGCAATCAGTCAGTTTAGGGTTAGTAATAAAAACAATATGGTGTCAATCAGTATGGTTCAATTTCTTATCGCAGTCGTGGATTTTTTTGTTCATTCAATAATGTTGTTCTTGTTATTAAAATACTAATACTACGTATGTAGTTAAGTTCACCTTTGGTTAACTTTATTTAAATGTTTTACTCACTAGGTGTTTGACCACAGCTCAAATACACCTACCCTGGAATAGAACTGGCTCTCAAGTGAGGCTGCCGGAGCACATCGTTAGATGCTTGGCGGCAGATTTTCAACTTTTCAGCTAGCCAGCCGAGTACTGGAAAGTACTCTACCACCACGCTATGGTTTCCTCACGATGTTTTCCTTCACCGGCAGCTCAAGCTCATTGTTGGGATTTGAACCCACGCCCTTCGGCATGCGAACCGACCGCGCTAACCACTTAGATATCATCGCTACAAATAAATATTTTTTTATCTAGCCCTATAGTATCTACCTAATTATCTATTCACATCTTAATCAATTTCATTCAAAAACGTTTATATGTTATAATATTCAGAAAGGACTTTTTATTTGAGCACGTTTCAAAACTTTTTCTTTTTTAACTACGTTATTCCTTTTTATCTAGAATTCTACAATTCTAATGGAAAAACTAAAGTTTTAGTCCTGGGAATGTTTTCAGGTTTGCAATCTAATTTATTTTATTTTTAAGGTTTCTAACTAGAAGGATGGCAAACCAGACCTTAAAAGTTTACTTAGTCTGTTTACCTATCCCACCTTTAATTACCAGTATTCTTTAAACCGTGATAGTTAGACGGTGGCAATTCGCTAAGAATATGTGTTAAATATTATAAACAAATGTGTATCTAAAAGTTAATAGAACGGATTAAAATGATAAGGTCGATGTCGATCTGTAAATGAATACACCGAATCCTCGCCCCGTGGTTTTTTGAACAATCAAACTATGGCTTATCCTGTGTGTGCACTTTTTTTTACTAGTGACAGGCCAGTACTTCCTGTGCAACTAGAGCGACAATTTTCATAGTTTTTTTTTTTTTATGTAACAGTAATGAGACGAACGAGTCGTTCTCCTGATGTTAAGAGATAACGCCTGTCCATGACCATTGCAGAGATACACAGAACTTTGAGTAGTAAAACAAAGCCCAGGGTATCGCTGCCTTGGCGCTCATTACCTTGAGACTAGATGGTTAGTCTCAATAGCCCTGTAATTTCGCTAGCTGCAGTACCCTTCAAACCGGAACACAGTAATGTTTACACACTGCTGCTTAGCGGCAGAATATCTGGTACTGCGGTGGTACCTACCTAGACGAACTGCTAAGGAAATCTACCACCAAGTAAAATCAGGAAGGAATATCGGAAGGTTTTGAGTTATCTTGGATGAGATAAACGATTTACTGAGACTACATGTAGACGTTATTTGAAGATAACTTGATAGTTTTAAAATCTTTTATATATCTAATGAGTGATGCCATAATATTAAGATTAACGTGAATCTCAGCTTGTTGCGTTTCATTTTTAACAATTTTTCAATGATAATTGTTTCAAATTGTTTTTGTAACGAGCTTCTAGAACTATTTTAGCTTAACTTGGATTTTTAAAGTATTTTTTACAAATTTTTGATTAATATTAAACTTCTAAAACTACAGCGCCCTGTTGAACTCTAGGTTTTAATGCGAAACAAGTCTTATTAAAACTTGTAAAAGAATCTAATTTTACTTGAAAACAAAGACATTGAGTGAGATACGGGACTCGGGGGGCTACTACAATCTCTTTTACTAATTTTTTTTTTAAACTACAAACTTTGTGGCAAACTAGTTAAGCAGTTACGGGTGATCTATATCATGGCATGATAACTGAATTATTTCTGCTTAAATTGAATTATATTCATGTGGACGACAAATGGTTTCAACAAGACGGTGAAACATGCCATTCAGCCCGTGAAACAATTAATTACTGCATGAGACATTTCCTAGTCGTGTATCCTTTCGTTTCGGTAATCAGAATTAACCCCCTAGATCATGTGATTTAACAGCATTGCATATCTATGTCAACATGTCTACATGCACCCGTGCATTGAAAGAGGAGATTCAACGCTGCATCAACGAAATTCAACCAACTTATGCAGATTTTGACAAAAGAGTATTTGCCGTGCCGAGAGATAGTTGCAAAGGCGTGGAGATCATTTGCCCGATGTGTTATTCCATACATAACTTTATCCTACTTTTAAAATTACAATTGAAAAAAAAAATTGTTTTCTATTTAATTAAAATTTTGCGATAATTGTGAGACACCCATAGTAATAAATTAAAATGAAGAACGCTAATTTAAAGTATACGTAATTAACAAGTTATAATGAAACAAGGTGGGTAGTTAAATGTTTGAAAATGAGCTGCCTTGTCGTTCGCACTATGGAAAGGCAAGGGCGCTAATGGAGATGCTGTAGTAGGCCTCCTGGACTCGTCCCGACCTTTTGTATAATACAATAAACTCTCGGAACGCCTGTAATAAGTTTGTATCCCTTTTTATTTAATCTTTTCTTTCTTTATGAAACGAGATCTTGCTTTCTGTCAAACGCAGTTCTTTCTTCTGTACAGGCACATACCACTTTATATTTGTATGGTATGTTGTATAATATAGAAATATATACATAGAATATATTATATTCTATTATATCTATCTGAATTATATTATGTATATTTTGTCATATTTATGATTATAATTTTGAAAGCCCTTATTATATGTATATAATTACAAGTTGCGCTCCACGGAGGTACCCGCTAAATTTTTTCGTGATAAAAAGTAGCTAATAACAAAGCGCTATGAAATATACTTTACGACCTGTCCTCATACCTACCAAATATGCATAAAAAATATATAAAAATCGGTTGAGCCGTTTCTGAAGAGTGCGACCACAAACACCGTGATACGAGATTTTTATATTAGAGATTATTGATTTTTAAACCGCTAACTACATTTGCTGTGCCTTTGCATTCAAAGGTTGCCTGGAAGAAATCGCTTTAAACGATAAGGCCGCCGTTGTACTACAGCTAATAATAATTCATGTTTCTGTTTCAAGATATGTATGTTATAACGTGTGTGTACAATGAAGTTCTATTCTATAACTTTGTTTTCAAAAATCGTTACAAACAAGTACCAGAACATTTGGTTTAAAAAAATAAACAAAACTTAAGTTTTTGTGAATGTGGAATCACCTTTTACTAAAAATAGGTTCGTCCTCGCTTCACAGGAACTAGGCAGTTAGTCGCGTATTTGTGTTGGTGATGGATGAAGCACACATACCCCGCTAGGTTATTACTGCTCGCAAAAAATGTGAATGCTTTCTGATTCTAATCCCTAAATGGCTTTATATACCGTTTTCAGTTGAATATAGACCGTTTACTGAGCGTTAAATCTTTGCTTTTGAAATATTACTTTAATTAACGATTCAGCCGGCTGTGACCTCGTTTCCTGTTAACTCAGAGGTGCGGAATGGCCCTCCAACGGGGCGTATGCACGGGGAAACGGGAAATTATAGGGCGCAGTGGAACAATATTCACCAGGACTGTGTAGGAGCGATACGAACGATTTCAATAAATATATATAAGCAAAGTAAAAACGACTTATTTTTGGATATGTAGATATTAAGAACGTGTTAAACATCTTTGTTGTGGATGGGAATCGAACCCACGTCCTGCATCTAATAAAATAGAGCTAACAGTGCAGTGAATTCAATATTTCGAACAGGTATTATAGTATCAATTTTATCTTTACGAATACATCAGAAGAAGCCAGGAGTCTAATAAAACTGTACCTACCTTTATATTTTTGGATAGTGATAGATGTTGTGCGAAGTGAGGTGTACAATTGTACGTGTAGTATGTTATTATGGGAGTGGCATAGTCGAATATCGACAAAACTCCAAAAACAAGGAATAAAAAAAAACGACGAATTTTACTTTTAAACTGTCTCTGATGATACTTGGAAATACATATAAACTTATCAACCATCGAATGATACGTATATAAGTATTCAAAGTTCTCATCGATATGTACGAGTACAGCTTATAAGTATCAAGGGTATATAATCCTACTAATATTATAAAAGTAAAAGTTTGTATGTTTGGATGTTTTGATGTTTGTTACTCAATCACCCAAGAACGACCGAATGGATTTAAATGAATTTTGGCACACATAGTTTATGAACTGGATTAACATATACAGGATACTTTTTATACTGCATTCTATACAAACTTTTTGTTAAATTCCACGTGGACCAAGTCGCGGGTAACAGCTTATATTATAAATGTGAAAGTTTGTATGTTTAGATATTTGTGACTCAATCACGAAAGAACAATTGAATGGATTTGGATGAAATTTGGCACACATATAATTTATGACCTAGATTGATATATGATTAATATGTATTGAATATTACTTTTTTGTTAAGTTCCTGTGGGATTACCAAAAATTTTCAAGGTCAATGCCAGTACCCACCACCAGAAGTCGTCAAATTTCACAATGCACAATAGTAATAACTATCTTAGTTATGACTTGACGACAACTAGTTCTGCGAACTGAACAAACTTGTTAAATTCGGTCGAAGTCGCGGCTGACAGCTAGTTTACTATATTTATTGTACGAAATTAAGTTTCCTCTAACAAATCTTTGTTTGATTTAGGTCTATTAGTATTTAAACAAAATTAACTTTTGGATCTCTTATTACAATATTTGCATAGGACAAACGGCATGTTTGACTTGATTCCACACAACTTTTTACTTTGCTTGCTTGGAAATGTTTATTTATTTATTCATAACTAACAAAACATTTGGAATAGAAACATGTAGAAATGAACTGTTTGTTTCTGCAATCAAATTTTTATTTTACCTTATTTGGCTCTCCATCTATTTATTATATAACGAGTACAAACTCAACTAACCGGGCTTCTTACTAGGTAGCACTTACTTAGCTGGAGGTCTACCACCAGGAGGTTTTTTCGAATGTTTATGTATAAAAATAGTGGTATTTTATTCGTAAAGTGCCGAATTACAAGCGCAAGTGTGGGAAAGGGATAAAATGTGGTGAAACATGACTTTTCGTGTTGCTCCCAAAACTCCATCAACGCTTATAGTAAAGTCGCCACTACTTTACTAAAGCATGACTAGATTAGACTGGCACGGACTAGACTTGACCAAGACTGGACTTTAACTATAAAGGTAAAGAAAACTGAAGACTGCACACAAAATACAGAAACATTGAAACTGGCAGAATGGACAGAATGCGATGCTAAGAAGAACAAGCCAATTTTTGCACAAGCAAAACCTTGCCTATCTTTCCTCCCCAGTCATTTTTTAATTGTTTATATGGTTAATCGGCTTATGAATCTTTTTTCATGGAAATCTTTATAAAATTTACATTATTTTTATAAAATTTAGATACGAATTTACTTAAAAACTCTTGTACCTTTAACCGAACATATCCTTTGGAGTTCCAAAATATAAAAGGAACATTCGACTGATACAGCGACCTAGCTAGAGGAAGTCACGAGTTGCACTCATTAAGTTCGCCCACAGTAGCTGCACCAATTTGTTTAGCTATTTATCTATTAGAGGTAGTTTGATTATCAGATGAGTGACAATTGGTACAAAACTAAATATTATTTAAACCGGTATTATTTTGTTAACATATAAAGTTTATTATAGCCCAATAAAAAATTATGATGCTCTACAAAAATAACTTTACAAGGTAAGGCATTAGGTTATACGTTTTTTGTACTCACAAAGGGCAATATTACCGTTTAGAGCAATTACGTCCAGACAAATTTAGGATGGGTTTGTAAAATATAAGTACTTTCTGGTACCTACTTATGTTATTTATGTATTCAAAAGTAAATCAGTAAATAATTATAATAATAAATTTAGACTAGAAATAGGAAATATTTAATGAAGTAAATTTTTTTAAATTAAAATTGAAGAAAAAATTGAGTTTGAGTATTGTCATACAACGCGGTAATGGGGCGGCGCTTTCGGAACTATTCCCATTGACAGGGGCCTTTTAGATTCCTTTATTTTATTTTATATTATTTTAATTATTAGCTCCTCTGAAACACTGTAGTTTGTATGTTAGGAGGATGTAATTTGTAGATAGTATTTTTTATGTAAATAAAAATTGTATATTTGTAAATTGTTAGACAATATTCATTACAAATTAGTAAATGAGTAGATAAGATTTTTACAATAAAAAAAAATTACAATAAAAAAAAAAACATTAAATAAAATATATATATCTAGTCTAGTACCTTTAAACGAGCAATTCTTGTATATATATAATCTGAATCTCGGAAACGGCTCCAACGATTTTCATGAAATTTAGTATGCAGGGGGTTTCAGGGGTGATAAATCGATCTAGCTAGGTTTCATTTTTAGAAGACGGCGTTTTATCCTTGTTTTCAGGCAATGAAAAACCTAGCAAAGCTTGGTCAGGTTCCAGGTGCTATATATTATGTATACATTATTACAATCGCAGACAATAAAGTAAAACCGACGTTCCATGATTTATATAAGATTTATTTTTATACATATTAGAAGTCCAGATCGCGATCTAGGTATATTCTTGATTGAAATTGTTTACAGTCTGAATTTAACTAAGGAAAAAAAGTGATTGCGTCGTATGCCTAGATCTAATTATTTAAAGACTTACTGATAGGAACTTATTCATAATTCATTTATTTCTTGCAAACAAACAAAAAAGTCGTGGTTTTTATGCCTAGGTACTTAAGCACTCTATTTTGGTTGTCAAAGTGAGGAAATATTAAAAAAGAACAATTACAGTTACTACACGCAAGTTCCTAAATTATTATAAATTCAAACTATAAATTCGTAGTGTCAAAGTTCCAGTGGCTTTTAGTGTAGTGTATACCGTACCCACTTATGAAACTGCATAGAACTAGAAAAAATAAACGACTCCATTTGCCCATACTAAATTATCCATTATCCCTGTTAACTAATTCCTAAACCCATGTGTATGATGAAACGATATATTATGATGAATTAAAACAATCTTTTAAAACCGCTAATCAAACAGTATGTCTCTGCGATATGATTTATATACACACATATTTCTGAAAAGTAATACACATACATACACTATACAATCTATACATCCAATACGCCTAAGTTTATTGACAATATTCCTCACGAGAAAGATAAACACGTCTTGACTCCGTTCCTATAATGTCAAAAGCATGTTATCCCATGCAAACACATTCGAACTCTTCACAGACTAGACGCCTGAAAGCGTCAGCCAGCGTACAATATATGTACCTACGCTATCGTCATATATTTATACTAAGTAATTCTATGTAAAAATTCTTTAGGAAAAATCTAGATCACGGCTCTCCATCGTTTGCATCGTTTGTGGAGTTTATATTAATAAATTCAAGCTGTATCGGAAAATACAAGTATTTTGTAAAAATATAATATACTTGGAAATCGCGATTCTCTATGACTTTCATAACACTTTTGTAAAAATAAGCATTAATGTTATTTCTTACCGTTTTATTTTCTCCACGTTATATCACGTAGTCTATAAAAGCGTGAGCCTAACTCGTTCGTGTATAGGCTAACACGTTTGTTATAAATTTAAATAGTTACATTTCTTTCTTATATACAATAGAACTTTATTATACACCAAACATATTATAACATACAAAAATTTAAAACACCCATACATATGTATGTATTCAGTAACTACTTACCTAGGTATACAAAAAATGAATACTCATTTAGCCTTCTTCTCCCAGAAAATCTCTTTCGGATGAGGTGTCTCAACTAGGTCTAGCTTTCAAATCAAATCTATAGCAAATTTCTTAGCATTATATAACTTAAATGGATTTTTTATACACAATATCATCGTCGTACAAAACCGGTCAAAAACCAATTTCATTCCTTTGCTCGATAGAAATTTTAGGTTTTTTACACAGACAACATGCCTTCAATACAATATGTACATTGTTGGCGTGCAATAAAATGTAAGCTGTAATATATCAAGCACCAATATCATGTATTCTAGGAGGTATTTCTGTTTAGAATTCGTAGACTATTCTGCTTAAAATTACTATGTAATTTATTTTCTTAACACAGCTAACAATACTTTAAAAACTATCCTTTCAGCATTTTTAAACTGGCGTAAAAATAAGTATAAAGGCATTGTACATTTCGATAATATATTCGATAGTATATATTGGAATTATATTATGATAAATGTAATAATATAATTCCAATGGTAGCCGCTGGCCGCCTATAGAAATGCATAACGTTAATGCCTCAACCGATATACATATTGTATAATTATATTCAGTACAGTATACCTAGTTGTACGGTAGGTGGGTACTTTGTCATTGTTTATTGACGTAATTCGGTTATTCCTTACGTACTATTTTCGCCACGGTGAACCTTTGAAAGTCTAGGTATAATGCACGTCAATTCGGATGATTCATGAGCATTTTCTTTCAGGTCCGCTATTGACAACATAAAGAAAGCGAAAGTCGCCATAAAGAAAATATCTCCTTTCGAACATCAGACATACTGCCAGAGAACACTACGGGAAATCAAAATCTTAACTCGGTTTAAGCACGAAAACGTAAGTCAACTTGCTTGCTTTTGTATTCATAGCTTCGTGGCAAACTTTTGTAGGCGATGGAATTTTGATGGCACTTTTTTGTTCGCAGATAATCGATATTCGAGACATTTTAAGGGCGGAGACTATCGAGCAAATGAAGGACGTTTACATCGTACAATGTTTAATGGAAACAGATCTATATAAATTGTTAAAAACTCAGGTAAACTTCTATTTGCAATTCAATGATTGACAATCTTTATATGGCTAAGTGTTTTTCAAAATTTAAACTGATAATTTCGATCTTAAACAAATTATGTCCAATAAATAAAAAAAGTAATTTATGTCCAATATATTATATTGTTTAAGGTTACGACTAATATTTTCATGAAAAAACTAACTACAAATTACAGTGTTACAGAGGAAGTGTTTTCAATTCGTAAATATTAAATCATTTCCGTGTGTTTCGTATGAAACTTACTAAATGCTGATAGCATTATAAAAATATATGTTTACGATAATATGTTCTTTAATCAATGGATCTATCAATAAATCAATCAATCGTTTATTCATTGACACAAAATATTGGCACAATAACTAATTTTGAAACTGCTGGTTCCCGAACTAGTGTACATTGTGTTTCGTAAACTAGTTCTTTATATATTTTTCTTTTAAATTTAATATAATCATTATTAGCACCTGATATTTTTTTTTCATTTAACATCTATCAGTAAAAGTAAAGCTTGACGTTGTATTAAACCCGTGCCGGCTGAAAATTCCGAATTCTCCCTTGTTTTCCCAATTTCTCTTCCCGTTCACCTCATCAACTTTCCATTAACGGAAACAAACTGAGCGGTTCTGCGGTTAGTGCCGTCTAAACTTTTTGAGTCAATTCATTTCCACTCACCGCGGACAGGTGTTCCATTCGAAACTTTTAATAGACAAACTCTATCAGTTAATAATTGATCAGTTATCTATCAACTCAATTAGTTCAACACATGTTATTGTTAAGGATAATTTGTGTTGGTTTACCTCTGTGACATAATGCTTCCACTAAAGCGGTTCATTTACATGTACATTTGTACAATCTATATTTCTGTTTGTTGCCATATTGAATTGTTTACAAGGTATACTCCATATACCTATTCAGGAACATTAACAATCGACAAAAAAAACCACTGATAATAATAAAAGAGGTCTTTCGATAGCTAGGGACAGGAAGTAGAAGAATTCATGACTTGATTAATGTGCTCTACGGTTTCTCTAAAAGTGTATTCCGAACACAGAAACATTGATTTTTCAAATACCTTGTTCAGGATTGTTTTTTTTTTTACCAAAACTGAGATGTACTGACTGGAAGCGGAGATGGTTATTATACTCAATATTATGATCAATATTTACAATATGACCCCCTTTCGGCTTGGTATACCTCCCAGCTTGTAACCCGGTAAATAGTGATTACTTTAATGGGGAATGTAAATTTTTTTTTTTAACACACCTAGACCCGGACACACATACACCTGGAATGGAACTGGAACTCAAGTGAGGCTGCTGGTACACACCGTTAAGTGCTTGGCGGCAGATTTTTCTTCAGATTATTAAAACCATAAATCTAGTCACGTACTTATCATTATCTTTCTATGTGAATGCAATATAATCACGTTTTGTTTCAGAAATTAAGCAACGACCATATCTGTTACTTCCTGTACCAAATCCTGCGAGGGCTGAAGTACATCCATTCTGCCAACGTCCTCCACAGGGATCTGAAACCTTCCAACTTGCTGCTCAACACCACGTGCGATTTGAAGGTATATTCTCTTGATTCATGTCATGTGGGTACCGCTCAAGGCGTAATTTGTGAAATTTCAACATAGCTTGCCGAGTTCAGCAATTGTCGGTCCCGGTAGTTTGTTCTATAACATCAATCGTCTAGCCACGTCAGAGACCTTCGTGCTAAACTTTTAACCGACTTCAAAAGGAGGTTCTCAATTCGTCGGAATCTTTTTTTTAATGTATGTTTCCCGATTAATCGAAGAAGACGAAAAAAAAAATTGATATCAAATTATATAGGGACGCATTTGTTTTATATATTTTGATTTTAAAGGATATACTTTCAGATTGGTCCCATAGAAATTACATGAAAAATAGGTTGACTAGTTTGGTTTTTAAACCATAATACCTAAAACCTAGCCATGTTCGAGCTTAGGGGTATGGAGCCGGTTTTTTAAATTGTTTTATACTTGTATCTTATTATCATTTAGAATCTCTATAGGCACGTATAATATGGAATTTACTATGGAATACTTTAATATGGAATCATGATGAGCTCCAACCATCGGGCAGGATATTGTCAAACTCGAACCTATCTTTAAACGAGCAATTCTTGTATATATATATATTCTGAATCTCGGAAACGGCTCCAACGATTTTCATAAAATTTAGTATGCAGGGGGTTTCGAGGGAGATAAATCAATCTAGCTAGGTTTCATTTTAAGAAAACGTCGTTTTATCCGTGTTTTTAGGTAATGAAAAACTGCTACAATATCATTAGAATACAAAGGTAAATTTCGCCGCCATACACAAAGTTATAATAGCTCTGTTGGGAAATTGGACGGTCTAATCAGAAGATCCCGGTTCGAGTCCAGATAAATGATTGTTTTTTTTTTAAGTTCCTTCTTTAAAATACCGAGCAAGGCTCGGTCATCCAGCTACTTAAGAATAAAAGAAGAAAACTTCTTAAAAATTACATTCTTTTATATCTGCCTATTCCAATATTTTGGCGAATATTTTACCCGCTTAACATTTTCACAATTTCGGTAACTAGCAACCTTATTTAAATTCAATTATGTTATTTTAACAAGACTCATTTTAGTATAAAATAAGCAAAACTCTCGTTCCAGTTTGCTATTGTCTCGGAAAAGAAATAGCTTTATAGATAACCTTCAAATAATATTCGTGAAAGTATTCAAAGTTATTGACTTGATTTTGACATATTTTTGTTTTACTTATGCGGGATTACTCGCGTTTAAATGTCGGATACTCCGACTATTCTAAGAATAATCTACATTCGGTGGCCTTCGTCAAGGACTCAAAGCAGAGCACAACGCGCGTGTGCCATCGTCTTACCTTGCACTGCGGGCCGCCCCGCTGCACGCGTTGTGCTTTGCTTTAACTCCTTTAAAAAAGTGTAAAGCAAGACGAAGCCGTGCGCGCGTTGTGCTCTGCTTTGACTCCGTGAAAAAGGCCACCGGATGTGGCCAAAATAATAGTCTGATATATCGGGCATAATTAAAGGAGAGTAAATCCCACATAAGTAAAACAAAAATATTCAGAATTACATAAATGATAAAGCTTTTAGGTGCTTTACCTTAATTTTCATGTCGCGTTTTGCATCATCTGTTCGATAGGATATTATACCAATACAGATGCAATCCGGCGAATTTAACTAATTTCAACCATATTAACCGCAATACATCCTAATTAGGTAATTATAAATAATACATTTTGAGAACATTATTAGCTTATTTCGTGTGTTTGATCCAAAATAACAAATAGTGATTTAAAATAACGATTGTTTCTCGATTCAACCTAAAAAATATGCCAAAATTTTTAAATGATTCATTGTCTAACTAATATTTTTCTGTTGTTGTGGTTTCGCCGCCTCTCCTAACGTATCTGTTTATCCGGGAATCGTAGCCTGAGGCACTTTAAACCGTTATCCTAACTTAGCCACACGAACGGTTATAACGTCTTGTGCCGTGTTGCCCCGAGCCATGATCGTGTGTTTTGGGAAGTCGACCTTACTCAAGAGAATGTATAATATTACGAAGCTCACACTTTTGATTTAATATCATCCATTAATATTATAATAGCATTTCAATATATGTAATTACTATAATAGAAGTCCGGTAAAGTTGTATAAAATCAATAATATAAAATTTTGTTATGACTGTTAAGTTCCTTCATTCAATTTTAAAATCCAATGATATGCGCTGGATTATGTCTTCGGGTAATCGACTATGTACTTCTTTATAACAGCTATCGCGCTGCACATTTACTTCTAAGCGTCAAGAACGAGACTTAACCGCATTTCTAAAATCCGTCCACAATCTTTAGTACAAAGCGCAAATAAATATGAAATAATAGCTGTTTAGCAAGCAACACAAGGCTAATAAACTAGCTTACCCGACAGGCTGCAGCTGCGTTAACGCCGCAACATTGCGGTTGGCGGTATAATACATTTTACGTTATGCTAAGTCGTTTACAACTAAGTGTTAGATTAAAGTACCACACTGTTCCTAATAGAGTTTTGTTTGACTTATCGCGGCATAATCTTCACAACCTTAGACTGAATTTGCATTATGTAAAAGTAACGAGACGAACGAGACGCTCTCCTGATGGCAAGAGCGCCTGTCCATGACCATTGCAGCGATACACAGGACTTTAAGTGACTAAACAAGGTTTAGGTCATCGCTGCTTTGGCGCTCATCACTTTTAGACATTACAACAGCCCTGTAATTTCGCTAGCTGCAGTACCGTTCAAACCGGAACAGAGTAATGTTTACACACTATTGCTTGACAGCATGTATGTTCGAACATAAACATTTAATTTAAACAATTTACATGCCTACGATATAATCATGATGAAGATCGAAACAATGATACTCAACGTCAAACAAATTGATATTTTTCGTAGTACTTTTGGCTTCGCCTTCGCTTGATTCAGTTGCTTCGCTTGATAAAATGATTTGATTCTTATAAAGCTAAATTTGCGAATTCGAACACATGACGTGCGGCCACCGTAGACTAAAACAAGCAAGAGGAGAAACTCATTTATTCGAGGAATAGTTATTTCTCTTTCTCCCTCGTTATTTCAAAGTTCTACGCTAATAAAATTAGCGAATGGCGATAAAACTCGTGAAATGTAAAACGAAAATCATTTTATTGTTTTTTTTTTTTATGTAAAAATAATGAGATAAACGAGCACTCTCCTGATGGTCAGAGATAACGTAATATGCATATTATGTACATTGCAGCGATACACAGAACGAGTAGCAAAACAAAGCACAGGGCAAATTGCATAGGCACTCGTTACTTTGAGACTTTCAATGGTTAGTCTCAACATCCATGTAATTTCGCTAGCTGTAGTACCCTTCAAACCGGAACACAGTAATGTTTACATACTACTGCTTGGCGCCAGAATATGCGGTACTACGGCGGCAACTACCTAAACGACCTCCTGCTAAGGAGCTCTACAACTAAATGAAAATCTCTTCATAGTGTTATCATCTCATAACTTTCTTTTGGTACTTTTGTAACTAATCCCTGACACATCTAGTTTCGTCTCTCCTAGAATTATAAAATTTAAAGTACCAATTAAGTCTAGGTGTTCGCTCTACGTGACTCATTAAGCGAGACTAGACTACTTAATTACATAAAACTTAGATAGTCACGATGGCTATTCAAGTTGAAAATGTTCACTCCGCTTGCCATTTCATTAATTAATACTTAATGGCTAAATTATGTTATTTGATCCAACCATTGCCCAAGATTTTAATTAAAAAGTAACTACGTCGAAGGTGCGGTCTAAAGTACTTTTCGTGGAGTTTTACAGCGTATTAAACAAAGGTCAAACGACGGACGGTTAGCTCTGATAGCCCTGAAATAGTATCAGAGATGGCAAGCAACTTTGAGGTCAAGGATCTTTAAAGAAAAGATGTGTATGAACTACCTATGTGAAAAAAGTTATTGCATATAATGTAAACTCATAGAATGAAGTTACGAAATAAGATTTTCTTAGGAAAGACGGTTTGGCACTAACTAGCGATTTTATTATTATTATTAAGCCTTTTATTTCCTGATATTTACATTTAAACATACATTACAACACTTATTTATACATAGTAAATATCAGGAACCCCTCTCAGGTGAAGGCCTCCCCCAAGGTTTGCCATCTTTCTCTGTCCTGAGCTATTTGCATCCATTGTGGACCTGCAATATTTTTTATTTCCTCCTCCCATCTTGTGTAAGGTCTTCCTTTGCGGCGCTTGCCTGGTGGACCTCTCCATTTGGTTACAATTTTTGTCCATCTATGATCGGTGAGGCGCGCTACGTGACCCGCCCACTTCCACTTCAGTCCTAGTGCATGGCTTAGAGCATCAATTGTTTTCGTCTTCTCCCTTATTTTTGTGTGTCTTATTTTTTGTTGCTTCTTAATGTTTAACATACTGCGCTCCATTCCTCTTTGACATGCAATTATTTTATTTTTCATTTTGTTTGTAAATTTCCATGTTTGACAAGCATATGTCAGACACGGGATAAGGCAAGAGTCCATTACTTTTTTTTTGAGCGATAGAGGCATATCACTTTTAAATATTTCTTTGCAGCTCCAATATTTATTCCATGTATTTTTTATTCTTCTCTCTATTTCTAGTTCATTGCTTTTTTTACTGAATCCAATTTGTTTACCCAAATAAATATACTGTTCAACATATTCTAACACATGATTTCCGACTGTTATGTTTGACCTAATGTGGTTAGTCATGGCTTTCGTTTTTGTGTTATTCATTTGTAAACCTACTTGCATGCTAGCCTCTTGTAGAGTTCCGATCATATATTGTAGTTGGCTGCTCGTTTCCGATAGTAATACTATGTCATCTGCAAATCTTAAGTGGTTTAAATATTTGCCTTGAATGTACAACCCTCGTTTTTTCCAATCTAGATTGCTTATGATGGACTCTAAAACTGCAATAAAAATCTTTGGTGACAATGGGTCTCCTTGTCTCACGCCTCTACTCACTGGAAAGCTTGGTCCAATAGTTTCTAGCTTTACTCTACTAGTGCTCTTTTGATAAATGTGTTTTAGTACTTCTATGTATATAAACTCAACATTTTGAGATTTTAAAGTTTCCCATATACTTTCATGTGAGACAGTGTCGAAGGCTTTTTGGTAGTCAATGAATGCAATGTAGAGATGTCTGTGCTGCTCTTGGTATTTTTCCATTATCAACTCCAAAGTATGTATTTGGTCGACGGTAGAGAAAGTCTTCCTAAAACCAGCTTGTTCGATGGGTTGGTGTTGTTCTAGAGTAGAGCTTATTCGTTGGTTTATTATCGTAGAGAATATTTTATAAATGGTTGGCAGTAGACTAATGGGCCTATAATTACTGATATCTTTAGGATCTCCTTTCTTGTAGAGCAAGATAATATTGGATTCAGACCATTGTGATGGTGTATCAGTAGTTTCTAGAATCATATTAAATAATTTTGCTAGTGGTGAAGCAATTAGAACACTCGCTACTTTTATGGCCTCATTCGTAATATTGTCTTGGCCTGGGCACTTGTCCGATTTTAGTTTGTTTATTGTTTTCATAACTTCTGCACCGAGTATTGGTTCTATAGAGTATTGTGATCTCTCAAAGTCAACAGATTCATTTTGAGCTAGACTGACTTTGTTGTGAGTACTTGATGCGCTATATAGGTTTTTGTAGTAGTCAGTTGCAATGTTTATGATGTCTCTGCGGTTATATGAAGCTTTCCCAGATTCTTTTAGACTTTCTATCCATGACTTATTTGTTTGCAGCTCTTTATATCCTTTTTTAAGACTTCCTTTTTCTTCTAGATGTTTTTTAATGACATCAGTTCTGTGCTTCTTGTAGTCCTTTTTTATACATTTACTTGATAATTTGTATAGAGCTTTGAGTTCATTTTTCATGGAGCGGGTTTTGTTTTTAATTTTTTGAAGTTTTTGTCTTCTACTTAAAAGTATTTTTGTGCGCTCCGTTAGAATGCTGCGGTCTTTGGTGATATGTTTGGGTTTATGTGCGTCTTGTAAACTTTTTGTTATAGAGTTTATTAGTGTATCATAGTATACTTGTACTGTCTCTTTGAAATTGAAATTTAAATCCGGGTTGGGTAGAGATAAACTGATTTTGAGGCTATCTCTATACATTTGTATTGCTTCTTCGTCTTTAAATATGCTACTTGGCTTATTTGCATAGTTTGCTCTGCATTTTAGTGGTTTTGCAAGTGAAAATTTGACTCGAATTGGCCTATGGTCCGATGGATAATTTATATTGAGTGTCTCTATATTTTGAAACAATTGTGGGTGGTTTGATAGTATATAATCTATCTCATTTTTAGATTGACCATTTGGAGAGCACCATGTCCATCTTCTTTTGGGTTTTTTCTTGTAAAATGTGTTTATAATTGCTAGTTTATTTTCCATTGCAAATTCAATAAGCCTTTGTCCTCTAGCGTTTCTTACTCCGTAGCCATATTTTCGCATAATTGCGTTTTCATCTGTTAGTGGCTCTCCTATTTTTGCGTTAAAATCACCCATTAGAATCAATTCTTTGTACGCTAAGTCCATGGCCTGGTATATACTTTTATAGAAAATATTTATTACTTCTTCGTCTGCTGTCTCTGTCGGTGCGTAGACTTGTATTATTGACAATTTTTTATCTGGTAGTTTCAAGTTGAGTAGGGCGACTCGTTCAGAAATACCAATATAGCTTTCAAAATGTTGTTTTAAATTTTTGTGAATGATGAAGCCTACTCCATATTGACCCGGCGTTTGTCCAGTAAAGCAAAGAATGAAGTTTTCATATTCTTCTATTGTATTTCCAAAGCGCCGGACTTCTGATATACCTATAATGTCATAATTTATATTCGTTAGCGCTTTCTCCAATTCTAATATTCTTTCATAGGATGAAAGTGTTGTATGTCAATATATAGAGATGATTATTTTTTTTCTTCGTTTCTTTTTTTGTGTAGTGTGATGATGGTTGGATCCTTGGAGGGTTTTGGTCATAATCTCCCTCGGTGACCAGCCGGCTTGGAAGATGTGTTTCTGTGTTTTTAGTTTTGTATTTTTGATTTAAGTTTCCATTTTCTGAGAGAGGTGATGATGGTTGCTATAGATGCTTATTGTTCTCTATTTCTAGATTTTTTCCATTTTTGTTTACTAAAAAATTTAAGATTCCTGGTTTAACCATACCTTCAGAGAAACTTGATGATCTTTGGGATATAGAGTTTGTATATATGGTCTTATTTTTCTTCGTTGCTTGTGTTTTGTGTGGAAAACTATCCTGAGCATTTGTGACGTTTTTTGGAGAGACAGAAAGGTTCCTTTTCCTATTACTTGATGATGACTCCATTTCTGTTTTATTTTCTAATATTATCAGTTTGTCGTACTTGATAATGGCTTTGTTCCCTTTTCCTCTTTCTTTAATGACTTGTTCTTGCAGTATTTTTCTCTTTTCGATTACATATTGGGGATAATCTTCTTTGATATAGTAGGAAGTACCATTTAACGCACCTTTAAGCTTCAAGATCTCGAATTTAATTTGTAGAGTAATGAATGTTACTGTTATCGGACGAGGTTTTTCAGACTTTTTGCCTATTCTTCGGACTTCTTGTATGTCATTACAGTTCAGTATTTTTGAAAGATATTTTTCAGTAAAGGCAATAATGTTGTTCACAAGATTTGTGTATGATTTTTCATTTTCTTCTATTCCAAAGAACACGACATTTCTTTGTCTAACCTGCTTTTCTAATAGTTGTAACCTTTGTTCTTGATTTTCGAGTTTTTCTTTTAGTTTTTCATTTTTTTCCTCCCATATTTGAAATTTTTCATCTAATATTTTGATTATATTTTCTGTTACTTTTTCCGTTACTTTTTCGCCACTTTCGGTAATCGCCTTTTTTTGTTCATCTAAGTCTTTTTGAATCTTTCTAAGTGCCCCTAAAATTTCGTCCATTTTTAAGTTTGTTGTTTATTAGTCGTTTTGCGTTTATGGCTACTTGTCGTTAGATGGCTTTAAATATTGTTCTGCAGTCTGATGCCCTCTGACGTCGAGTAGCGGAACTAGGCAATTTTTGCCAATAGTAGATATGATAGTTCCTGAGGAATTAGAAAGATGGCAGTGTTTTACTTGAAAAGATTACGGCAATTGTTCCGATGACTCTTTAAAAAATTTTAGGTTATGTTTTGGTAATAAATGTTTTTAGCACTGCACATCTAGATTTAAATTTGTGTATGTTTGCTGTTACAGCATCTAGTTCACTTCTATTGTATTTGTTTCACTTCGTAATGGAATAGGAACAAGCACTGTTATTGGATACAATTTAGTAATTTTAATGTTCTTGGCATTGGTTATTCACTTTTTAGGCAAACTTTATGTTTGAGCAGTGGTGCACACTAAAAAACTGACTTTAGAACTTAATTTTCCGTAGAAACTCGCGGTATTTATATTTTTATGAAATTATAATGATAATAACGATCTCGACCGTGGCACTGCAGCGCCCTCCACTCCGACACTAGCGATATATACGTATAATTATGTAAAAAAATAGTATCCGTAATCTCACCAGGATAGATACGGTCGTTAAATTGTAAAAGGCCTTTTCACGACAATAAATGTAGTATCCAAAACTATAGTCGAAGTATCAGATACAATTAAAGGTGAGTAAAGTCTATATTGCTTATAATTTTAACCATGATTGTAAGACAACAAATCTTTCCCTCTTTTCCGTTACAAAAGTTTTTTTTTGTTGATCACTACTTCCTTCATGAAAGACATGTTGCTTCTCCGAATTGGCTCTTCAGACACTTGATACACACTAGAGAACTTTTCCTCGAATTAACTCTCGAGTGCAATAGAACGTCAAGTACCTATTCGACAACTGATTTTCAACTCGAAGTTACGCAGAATTATATTGTTATTCAGTCACTCGTGAAGAACGTGAAATTGCCTAAAGTTCAAACAACGGCGGAGACTAGATGTAATCGTCAGTCGACATCATTATGACGCCCAAAATCGTTTCTTGATGACCCTTCATGGGGCGAGTTCTGATGTGGAGAGGGGTCCGGAATCGACACTGAAGGGCCGGCCCACTCAGCCGGTGTTATATTACATCTGCAGTGCCCTCATGTACTCTGCTAGAACTCTGGGAGGCTAATGGAAGTCTAATGTAAGTAGTGTAGTTACTCGTAAGTCTAGTGGCAAGGCTACGGCCTTTTTACGTTCGCGTTGTTGTCTCGCAACATAGTATAACCAATAAAATTCATGTCCAGTTTTTCTTGCTTGCACATTCTCATACTATTGACGAAACAAAATCTCATTAGACCTGTAATTTCTCTATCCAAAGTTCACTTCAAACCGTCACAGTAATATAAATAAATATAAATATAGGACATTACACACAGCGCCATCTGACCCCGGACTAAGCAAAGCAGTATGGAAGCAGATAGCTGATAGAATACTCAAATACATTTTTTTTTGTTTTAAATACATACTTGTAATATATACAAAACACCCAGACACAGAGCAAACATTTTTTATTATATCACAAAATGCTTGTCCTGAGTGGGAATCGAACCCACACTCTACGGCTCTTGAAGCGGACATAACAATGAGCCAACAGGGCAGTCATATTAATATTTAGATACTACTGCTTGGCAGCATAATATCTAAAACTGTGGTAACGACCTCTTGCTGAGAGATCTCCCATTTAACACTAGAAATCAATGTAAAAATTACTTTCATAAATTTAAAACACAATGATTTTATTAACAAAGTAATTGGCCAGAAAACTAAAATCACAGACATAGCGTATTGGCAAATTGCCGACAAGAGACCGCGAATTGGCAAACGCAGCGTAGGAAGCCCTGCGTCTCCATGGAGTGACCATATACGTAAAACAACTTGCGGTAGATGAAAGAGAAAAGCCGACCACCAGTCTGAGTGGCGTGTTTTGGGAGAAGCCTATGTTCAGCAGTGGACTTCGATAGCGTGATGATGACGAATATTTTTTTTTTTACTCTTATATGTTTGCTTTTAACGACACCCTGCCTGATGCTAAGCTGTAGTACGGTCTAAGATGGAGCACGCTTACTTTAAGACTTACAATTGGATACTTTTCAATAAAATATTAAAAATTAGCGATAAAAATTTATCAAATATGCAGAAATATCATAATCATACACGTGAAAAGTTGATACATTTAATATTATATAAAGCATCGGTGAACGATGTATGAAATTTACTTGTGATAAATTAGGGTTAGGGCGGTCGGTTTCTCTATTGCGAGTTTAACTAATTTTGTTGTTCAGGCGTTAACACGAGTAACAACGCGAGGGGATGTTTAATGTTACTGATATTACAATTTGCCCTTATGTAATAATGTTGCAAGTTACCGCTTCCATGTCAGATCTTTCAAGTTTATATATTTTAACCCCTGACGCAAACAGAGACGTGTATAAATTTAACGTATCTGTGTGTAACGCTGAACCGATTCTCATTTGTTTTTTTTTTTTTGTTTGGTTATTGACAGATTAAAAAAAAACTGCAGAGCTGTATGAAAATTCGGTATGGAGAGAAAAAAAATACTCTACTGATTCCAAAAACCATTTCGAAATATTACATTCCTGTACATTATTTTTACGTTTAAAACTCTTGTAACAATGAGATGGGGTTTGTTTTAATAAAATACATTAAATAAACTTGACTTTCAATTGACCTTTAATGACATCACATAGTAAGCTTTATTTTCAACAATATCTGTCAATGTTAAGTCAACGGCAGCCATAATAACCTTATGGTGATCACGTCGGGATCACCAGTTTATGGGGAATGTTGTTGTATATATATAAACACACAATACGGTTAGAATATTGGTACGCGTTTATTGCAATGTCCCATAAATTATTTATGTACTATAGTGTACAAAGTAGCACTTTAAAGTAATGTATATAAGTACTGTAGGTGAGCTATATAAAACAATACGGTTTGATTTTAAGTAGGCAAAAAGGTCGGTGCGATATGCTATTGTCTCTGTTGTCTGTGTGAGACTGGCGGGGCGAGCGCGGCGCGTCGAGCGCGGTCGCAGCGCGAAGTGTAGGAAACCGGTTCGCATCAGACTGCAGGTCGGTACAAACTCCGCGCTATTCTGTGACGCTCGCCGGCCGCTAGAACAATGGATGCAGCGGCAGGCGGCGCGTTTCCAATGCTACCGAAACGCGCGTAATACGACTGTCGTGTCCGTCTTATTTAAGTTTTATATTATATGTTATTGTATTGTGTAAATAGATATTTATTATATACTTATGTGTAAAGTCATTTTTGTAAATAATTAAATTACTAATGTAGGCTATTAATAAATAAATAAGATTTAGGATATAATGTAAATATAAAATAATGTATGTGTATTTATAATATATACTAGTGTTTATATAAGAGAGTAGCCTACATCACTCCCCTCCAGACCGTTACTACGGTCGATAGAAGTTGGGAAATCGTACCGTACGCCCAGAACGAGTTTTCTTAATTGGAGCCTGGACCGGGATTGGTGCTGAGCTCGGGGCTGGTACATCTCTTTGCCGTATCGGAGTTGGGTCTGGTGGAGCAAGAGTGGTGGGGGTTGCAGTAGAGGTGGGAGGAGAAGGGTCTGTCAAAATGTAGGCTGGCTTCAGCCTATCGATTGAGACAGTAACCTCTTTTCCTTTGACCAATAGTTTAAAAACTTTGTCATCCCGTTCGAGCACTTTGTGTGGGCCGGTGAAGGGAGGTTTCAAGGCAACTCGCACTGCATCGTCCCGTAAAAATACGTGGCTCGAAGTGTTTAAATCTTTAAATATAAAGATTTTATTTTTATTATGGCGGGCAGCAGGTGTAGGTTGTAGCTTCGTAGTGAAGCGGTGTAGGCGAGTCGTGAAGTCTGAAATATCAGTACTGTCAGGGACAGTAGTCTGGAAGAATTCTCCAGGTAGACGTAACGTCTCGCCGTACACCAGTTCCGCTGAGGAAGCTTGCAGGTCCTCTTTGAAAGAGCTCCTGATGCCAAGTAGCACCAAAGGCAGTATATCAACCCAGTTGCTGTCTGCGTGGCACATTATTGCCGCTTTAAGTTGGCGGTGGAATCTCTCCACTAAACCGTTACACGCTGGGTGGTAGGCAGTCGTTCTGCGATGTTTGAATCCAGTCATTTTTCCAAGATATTGGAAAAGTGCTGATTCGAACTGCGTACCGCGATCAGTCACGATGTCGGTAGGAGATCCAAATCTGGATATCCACGACATCAACGCCTTGCCAACAGTTTCGGCTGTTATATCGGGCATCGGCGTGACCTCTGGCCAACGTGTAAACCGGTCTACTGCTGTGAGACAATATCTCTGTCCTTGTGATATCGGTAGTGGGCCGATTATATCTACATGGATGTAAGCAAAACGAGCGCGGGGTAAGTCGAAAGTGCCCAATGGTGATGTCACGTGTCGACTTACTTTTGTTCTCTGGCAAGCCAAGCATTTTCGTGACCATTCTCGACAGTCTTTGCGTGCTCCAGGCCAAATAAAACGTTCAGCAACTAATCTAGCAGTTGCTTTTGCACCTGGGTGGCTGAGATTGTGAAGACTGTCAAAGATTTGTTTTCGAAACGGTTTTGTCACGAAAGGTCTTGGTGAGTTGAGGCTTACATCACAATAAAGTTCAGTATGGCTATTAGGCAACTTCATTTTCTCTAGGCGGAGTGAAGATTCACCGCTGAGAAGTTGTGCCATTTCGTGGTCAGAGGCTTGTGATGTGGCCAGTGAGCCCCAGTCAATAGGCATCTGCAGTTCTTCGATCCTCGACAGAGTATCGGCAACGACATTGTCGCTACCAGATATGTGTCGAATATCTGTAGTGAACTGTGAGATAAAATCAAGATGCCTAAATTGACGTGGAGAGCTGTTCACTTTTCGTTCACTAAAAGCAAAGCTGAGGGGCTTATGGTCTGTATATACCACAAAATGTCGTGCCTCCAACATGTGACGAAAGTATCTGATGCTTTCGTATATGGCCAATAGTTCACGGTCGTATGGTGAGTACTTTTGTTGAGTTGGACTCAGCTTACGCGAAAAGAACGCAAGTGGTTGCCATACGTCGTTTACTAGCTGTTGCAAAACTGCACCCATAGCCAAATCGGAAGCATCTGTCACCAGTGCTAGTTTGGCCTGGCAATCTGGGTGTGCAAGTAATGCAGCATTGGCCAGGTTTTCTTTGGATTGCTCGAAAGCAGAAAGAGTTTCACCGGAGAGGTGTATTGGTTGAGACGCTTTTACTGAGCCAGTTAGCAAAGAATTTAGGGGTGCTTGGATTTTTGCGGCGTGTGGTAAAAATCGCCTGTAAAAATTAAGCATTCCTAAGAAGCGTCTTAATTCCTTTACTGTCTTCGGTGGAGGGATACTCCTGATGGCTTCGACCTTTGAATCTAGGGGTTTCGTGCCAGATGGCGAAATTCGATACCCTAGAAAAGATACTTCGCTGGCTCCGAAGATACACTTCGAAGTATTGAGCAAAATACCATATTCGTTCATGCGCGTGAATAGTTGATGAAGATGCGTTGCATGATCTATTTCTGACTTTGAAAATACGAGAAAATCATCTAGATAACAGTAACAGAAGTCAAGGCCTCTGGTCAATTCATCAACAAAGCGCTGAAATGTCTGACCGGCATTTCTTAGACCAAAGGTCATGAATGGAAATTCATAAAGACCAAATGGAGTTGAAATGGCGGTCTTGGGAATGTCGTCTTCGTGCACCGGGATCTGATTATAGGCCTTGACCAAGTCTATAGTTGAAAATACCTTACAACCAGAAATAGTTTGCGCGAAGTCGTGAATGTGCCTAATAGGATAACGGTCGGGGATGGTGCGTGCGTTAAGCATTCGATAATCGCCACAAGGTCTCCAGCCGTTATCTTTCTTAGGAGCGAGGTGTAATGGAGAGGCCCATGGGCTTTCGGAGGGTCGCGCTGTACCATTACTTAGCATGAGTTCGAATTCCCGCTTCGCTATCTTAAGTTTGTCGGGAGCTAGTCTGCGGGGAGTGCATGAAATGGGTGGGCCATGTGTAGTTCTGATGTGATGTTTAGTAGCGTGTTTCGGAACCATTGGTGTGCCTGAAGGGCGGGTAATCTCAGGGAAATTACTAAGTATCGCGTGGTATCGCGAATCGCCCGACCAAGTCTTTACCGAGAAAACATCAGTATTCGCTTTAGAAGCAATTGTACGTAAAGTTGTAGTATTATCTATTAAGCGCTGTTTACGACAATCTATAATTAAATTGAAATGGCTTAAAAAATCAACACCTATTATAGCCTTAGTTACATCTGCAACAGTGAAACGCCATACAAAATTGCGCCTTAAGCCTAGATTAAGACTAAGTTCAATGTAACCGTAAGTGTCGATGTTACTTCCATTTGCTGCACATAGCTGGTAGTTTGTCTTGCTTCGTTGCTCTCGCAGTGCAGATCGTGGGTACACGCAGAGGTCACTGCCGGTGTCCACCAGGAACTGAGTGTTAGAGCCGCGATCAGTAACGAAGAGGCGACCATTAGACGCTGGGCAATCGTCAGCCGCCATTAGCGACTGCCCGCTGCGTTTCCCGCCTTCCCAAAATCGCATGGCTTGATGCACTTCTGAGCATTGGTGCCGTGCCTCGAGTGGTACCAGCACAGAGGAAATTTACGATAGCTGGACTTAGATCGGGACCTTGGACGAGGCGAAGAATGACGTTGCTGCGGTCTGGAACGGTTGTTGTAACTGCATCCTGCGCGAGTGTGCTCGTCAAGCTTCACGGCGAGATGCTCCACCATCTGCTTCAACTCTGCTATCTCGCTACCTGGTTTAGCACATGTGGTGCTGGACGAGGTTGCTGCGACGTGTCTCGGCGTAGTGATCTCGTAGATCCGGTCAGCTAGGTCAGATAGATCCTCCAGGGTTTGGAAAGTCTGGGACACAAGTACAGGCTGGATACTGCTGGGTAGTCGGTTGGTCCAAATGGTCCTGATGAAATCCTGCGGAAAAGTTGGACCGGCCAAATCTTGGAGGTGCCTTAGGAACTGAGACGGTTTTCTATTTCCTAACTGCTCGTGCGTCAATAACTGCTTGACTTTTTCTTCATGTGACACAGAGAGGCGTCGTATTAGTTCCGTCTTAATTTTGACGTACCGATTTTTCGCTGGAGGGTTGACGATAATGTCCTTTACCTCTTTGGCGTACTGCATGTCGAGGTGTATAATAACGTTATTGAACCTGATTGCGTCATCGGTGATGTCATAATTATGAAACTGACCTTCTAGAAGTGCGAACCAAATTTCTGGATCATCCGGCGAAAAAGATGGCACTTTAATATTCGTTCGTCGGACGGGTGCAGTGGAAACGCGCACCTTTTTGCTACGACGCGTGGTGACATTCTCGCCGTCGCTTTTAAAAGTATTATAAGTTTTATCGGACTCACTGCTATCACTCATCTTCGTGTATCCAGGGGTCACCAGTTTATGGTGATCACGTCGGGATCACCAGTTTATGGGGAATGTTGTTGTATATATATAAACACACAATACGGTTAGAATATTGGTACGCGTTTATTGCAATGTCCCATAAATTATTTATGTACTATAGTGTACAAAGTAGCACTTTAAAGTAATGTATATAAGTACTGTAGGTGAGCTATATAAAACAATACGGTTTGATTTTAAGTAGGCAAAAAGGTCGGTGCGATATGCTATTGTCTCTGTTGTCTGTGTGAGACTGGCGGGGCGAGCGCGGCGCGTCGAGCGCGGTCGCAGCGCGAAGTGTAGGAAACCGGTTCGCATCAGACTGCAGGTCGGTACAAACTCCGCGCTATTCTGTGACGCTCGCCGGCCGCTAGAACAATGGATGCAGCGGCAGGCGGCGCGTTTCCAATGCTACCGAAACGCGCGTAATACGACTGTCGTGTCCGTCTTATTTAAGTTTTATATTACAGTCAAAACCGTTTATGGCGACATCGTTTAGAACCACATACCGGTTAAATTTACCAAAATCAAAGGTCCTGGCTGAATGTTATATGACCGCCTTATCTAAAACATTGGTTTTTACGACATTGTTTACTACGACATACCGCATTAAGCGACCACATTTGGTTAATGTTTTCGGAGAATTATATCTGTAGAACGACCGGCTCAGCTGTATTGTAAACAATTTGAATAGGTAACTGTATCCACATCTGGCACAGTATAATAGTCAATGGCTATTATCGTAAAAGTAAACAAAGTTTAGGGTCTTTTGTAATTCTTAGAAACAAAGCACATGCATGCCGTAGCCTCAAGGCCCGCTTCGTCATATCTCTTAAGTCAGTTTGTTACTTATCTTTACACAAGACGCACCAAAACATTATTGTTGAGTTAGCTGTGAAAATTGTAACATGTCGCAAAAAAAGAAAACAAATCAGTATCGAAGAAAAATCGCATATTATTTCAAAGCTAGAGAAAGGAATTCCAAACAAAGACCTGGCAAAAGAATATGGTGTATCCCACTCGACAATTTCAACCATTTCGAAAGAAAGGGAGAAAATTCAAATCCTTTACGACAAGAATTTTTTGAAAATGAAACGAGCCAGAACAACGCGGCATACGAAGATTGAGGAAGCTTTGTTAAAGTGGTTTAAATATCAAAGGACAAATAATGTGCCAATAAATGGACCAATTCTTCAACAAAAAGCAAACGATTTTGCTCAACGTTTTGGTGAAGATTTTGTTTGCTCGTCTAGTTGGATTCAACGTTTCCTACATGAATATACATATGTATTATCTTTCCTATTAATACCTGTCACCGGTTGTTACAACTATCGGTTTTTACGACTCAATATAAGTAGTCCCTTCGATGTCGTTATAACAGATTTTGACTGTATATGTTATTGTATTGTGTAAATAGATATTTATTATATACTTATGTGTAAAGTCATTTTTGTAAATAATTAAATTACTAATGTAGGCTATTAATAAATAAATAAGATTTAGGATATAATGTAAATATAAAATAATGTATGTGTATTTATAATATATACTAGTGTTTATATAAGAGAGTAGCCTACAACCTCTTCCATCGCCGATAAACTCTACGCTTTTAAAAATTATTTTGACAGCTCAAAACGAAGGAATAGCGTCGCTTGTCTCGTTTTTAAATTTTACTTTGGAATAGAGAATACCAGTCCACGTAAATCCAACTTAAATCACGCCGTGTTATGTAACGTGCCTTTACGTGTAAGCTCAGATAATAATAAAGCTATGTTCGAGAAAGTTCATGTGAAAGCTTTGAGGACAATGGACCTTATTGCTGTTAACAGTATGAATGGACTCTAGAGCGCACTTCACACCCTCAGCCGACATCAGGTTCATCCCATCAAACGCATTTCGCTAATACTAATGTGATATACTAAAATAATTCATGTATTTTTTCTACGCGTATAGAGATTTTAAATCCGAAAAGAGTTATAAAGGTAACGTTGCATTGTATGATTTATTCTTTCCATACCTGGAAGAAATAACTTATTGTAATATGGCCGCCATTTATTGTGCTATCGTTAAGTTATTTTTATTATATATTCTGGTATAACCGATAACGAGTTTTATATTATTTTCCAAAACTTGTGTACTTTTGAGTGTACATATATGTTTAAAATAAAAATTGTGTTTTTTTATTTTTAATTATAATGTGCCCAATTATTCGTACGAGTAATATAATGCAATGAAACATGTCTTCTGGTATTGTTTCTAAAACTCCTTCGAGAAGTTACCACAATAGGTACAAGGGCGTGGACAAGACTTGATCGTGGATTTTTTTATTTTACTTGATTTTATTTTTCGACTCTTGGCTTAAATTTCTGGATACTACCGCAATGGTCATAGACAAGCGTTGTCTCTTACCATCAGGAGAGCGATTTAATCACACTATAAAATCACTGGCAGAGTGTAAAAAGTGCAATGTCAAAAACAGAAAGTTTTTTGTAATAAGACAATCAAAACGCTTTTGATGGTAAGAAATAACGCGTGAAAGTCCAGGTCATCGCTGATTTTGCGCTTATTACTTGGTGACAATCGATGTTTAGTATCCCTGTTTATTTAGTAATAGCCATGTAATGATATGTTTTGGATGTATCCGTTGTTGCTAATAACATAATTTGTTGTGTAGATATGCGACTTCGGGCTGGCGCGGGTGGCGGACCCCGACCACGATCACACCGGCTTCCTCACGGAGTACGTGGCCACGCGCTGGTATCGCGCGCCCGAGATCATGCTCAACTCTAAGGTAAATTATACTAAATTTTTGTAGCGTTGATAGCTCACGCGGTCGGTTCACACGCCGAAGGACGTGGGTTCAAACTTTAACAATGAGCTTGAGCTACAGGCGAAGGAAAATGTATGGTGCTCGAATGGTGCTCAAGTTGACAATCTGCCGCCAAGCATCTTACGGTCATCAGGAGCATCAATTAAAACAGCCAGTTTCATTCCAGGCTAGGTGTGTTTACCATCTTCGACCACATCATCATTTAAGATCAGGTGAGCTGTGGTCAAACACCTAGCTTAATATATATATAAACTATAGTTACGCGTGTGAGAATTCAAAGTATGAGCTATCTACATGCAAATTTTATCCAATTTTAAGCCTTATCTACAGCATCACTCTTCATAAATAAAAATCAGTTGCTATGTATGATGGAACATTATACGGGAACAGCTCAGCTGATTCGGCCGATTTATTTTTCGTTATTGTCAGGACAAGCTTTGTATGAAAAAAGTGTGTGAAGTGTGCGTGCTTCAGCTTAAACTGCATCTTGCTTAATATCAGGCAGTGTGTGGTCAAATGCAAACCTATTTCATATTTAAAAACGTGTTTTTGGAAATTCCTAAGAAAATGTCTGAAATTTGGAGTAATGAAATTCGAAACTTATTTCAACTTTGCCGGAAAACGCTTGTGATTTCGCGTGGCGCAGGTAAGGCGCAGTAAGTAATAAAATATGTACACACAAACATCGTCTTCTATGATGTCATCAATGAGATTTTAAACCGTGTTTGTTCATACTGTCTCTCTAATGTCTTGTCAAACACAAGCTATACGCAAAGAGTAATAAAAAACATACTTTTACGTCTACTTAACCTAATTTATCGAAATCACTTTAAATTAAAGATATTTTATGTATTGTAACGTAAATTGCATTTCCATTACGAGTCAGTAAAGTATTTAGTACCTGGTTGACCGAGCATTGCTCGGCTGAAAACATGGATAAAACGACGTTTTCTGAAAATGAAACCTAGCTAGATCGATTTTTCGCCCCCGAAACCCCCTGGATACAAAATTTCATGAAAATCGTTGGTGCCGTTTCCGAGATTCAGAATATATATATATATATATATACAAGAATTGCTCGTTTAAAGATATAGATAGATACATTCTTAGAATCATACAATTGCAGATAAAACTCCAAGTGTTAAAAATAAACATGTTTCATAAACTAAAGCTCAAACCGACCGTTTAGATTCTAAATTGAAGTGCACGCCACAACTGGACGTTGTTTACCGATAATGGTACACCCGCATGTATTGGAAGTCGATAGAACGGTTCGTAAAGTAAATATATTGTACCCACAGTTGTAATCAGTGTACCGCGAATGCGTAAACTTTTAAAATAAATATCGTAGGACATATTTTTTACACATCACCATTTAGCCGCACACTAAGCAAAGCTTTTACTATGGAAATGAAATAGCTGTTAAGATAGGTAAGTACTTCAATACTTTTTTGTTATAAATACATACTTCCGATACATACAGAACACCCCAAAGAACAAACATGTGTGTTCGTCATATAAAATGTTAGTTCGGTGTAAGAATCGAACCCACTACTACCTAGCTTCTACTACCAAATGAACTAACACGGAAATCGATGTGTTTATGTACGAGTATTTGATTTTTTCAGGCAGAATGTGGTCAAACACTAACCTATTAAACATAAAAATGATATGATACAACATGCAACAGTCCAATTGAATCAATTAAATTTGAGTATCTGTTTCACTACTTGGATCCATTAAATAGTACCTACTTATTACTTCAATATTATTTTATCTGTATTCTAAACAGGCCCCTGATTCTCTAACTCACATGAAATGTCTTGCTGAAAACGCGTGTAGCCTTTATAACTATAAACACTAATAATGTTTATTTGTTCAAAACGTACTCCTGATACATCTTTTTTTATCGCGTTTTTTATTTGATATAGGCATAAGAAGTACCATTCCACGAGAATACTTGGTGGTAAATATCCTTAGTAAGAGATCGTCTAGATAGGTACCACCATAGTACCAGTTATTCTGCTGCCAAGCAGAATAATGTAACGGTATGAAGGGTACTGCAGCTAGCGAAATTACAGGGCTGTTGAGACTAACATTAAATGTCTCAAAGTTTTTTTTTTTGCAACTCAAAATTCTGTGTATCGCTGCAATGGTCGTAGACATGTGTTATTTCGTTCGTTTCATTACTTTTACAAACACGGATTCCACTGAGTTACGTAAACGCAGCGAGTTACGTGTTCATGTGCTAATAGCGGATAAGGGCCCAGGAGTATTGTAGGTATACCGATGACTCACTAATATATTAGTGTCCTGTTAGCACATTCAGTAGTAGTTTTGCTTCATCTGCTGTAGGGCGTGGGTTCGATTAAGCATTAAATGTATATTCTATCCCATTAAGAATCACATGTGCCAAATAGAAGTGTCAAGGCCTTAAATAATGTATTGATCCAGGTCTTCGTCCAGAAGAACGAACTGAATTTTGTTTCATTCAAACAATGCAAATCCAAAGGTTTGGTAATTAAATGTCTAAAGACTTACCTTGCCGTGATCAGCGTGTCAATTAGTATTAATTAAGAGGCTAAATAATGGCCTTGTATTTTAGAAAAAAGATTGTAGTTCTATGTCAGAACAAAAAGCGCTACACGAAGATGAAAAATTGGAAAAATATTTGTTGTACTATAAAAATAATAAAAAATATAAATAATATTTATTTGATGAACTGAATGAACAATAAACCGAATGTCTTATTGAACTAATTCGTAGTATAAGTGATTTACCAGTTTTCCTAATTAAGTATGAAAACATTTTGTACAATTGGTACAGCATACAAATCTCAGTATCAGACGTTATGCCGCCAAGTAGACGCATGTAATATACGTTACTCTATTCCTATATATTACTATCAAAAGGCCACAAACAATAGTTCAAACAGACAAAGAATAAAAGTCACTACCACAGTTCTGTCAGCATGGATTTTATAAATTAGTATGAAATAAAGGTCGAAGTTGAACACGTTCATACAGTACAGTTCTACTCTGCGAAACCTCGGTGTTGCGTCGCGTTCAGTCTGTTTCAACGCAGCATTCTATTTGCAGGATGCAACTGGAAAATTCTATCCTCACATGTTTACGTTTATTTTTATTCATGAAAGGCAACAAAAATAAAAGCCGACTATATGTTTGTGTTGAAGAAAATAAAGCCCATTGTACGCGCTTAGCCGCTTTTGATCTAGTTTTTATTTCAACTGTTTTAAACTTCGTCCAGGGTAAGCTTTAAAGTTGAATTGTTTTATTAATACGTTTCATGTTCATAGGCTACAGTAGTTATACGAAAAATAGGAGAGATTTAGTATGCTACGGTCTCAGTTAAAATGAATGGGTTGTTGTCACGAATGCGAGGCGCTGACTCTCAAATGACAAATAACCCTATGAAAATGCAGTCCCTACCGTTACATTTCCTGGTCGAGTGATTCGTTGTAAACATGAACATTACAACTCAAACTACTGCGGCTATTTTTTACTATAAGTTTGTGTACCATTATGGAATCTACCGTAGTAGCGTTGCTGCGCTGCGTTCAAATTGTACACGTCGATTGACGAACTACATTTCCAAACGGGAGTAGTTTATCTTAAACTGTACTGAAGCTACAGCTACTAATAGTACTGTTTGTTACTGTATTTTGAAGAGTGCTGCAGCTACCGAAATAACTTAGCTATTAAAACTAACCATCGAATGTCTCAAAGTAATGAGGACCAAAGCAGCGATGCCCTCGACTTTGTTTTGTTACTCAAACTTCTGGATACAGCTAGGAAAGCGTTTCGTTCGCCACATTACTTTTACATAATTGAAGAGACGATTTAATTCGCCAGTGATAAATCCTTTCAAATGATCACAACGTAGAACTATGGCAAGTAGAGTAGAAAAAGAAAGTTTTCATATATCATTTGACTACTATATTTAAAGATTTAGTTCTGTAGGAGGCTGTAATCAACCTTAACGTAGTATCTTTGGACTTAGTAAAAAAAACATGGCTGACTCTACAGTAGCATAACAATAGCGCTCCGAGTTCGGAATAAGATTTGCCGTTTATCAAGAGGAATTATTATGTTTGAGCGAACGTTGTCTATATTGTTCAGAGTATTCGGAATTACCGGAATATCTGTTTGCGGCGTTTTGATTACAGTACCTATTTATTGTCTGAGATTAAATAGAGTCGAGTTCGCGACAAAGGCGAGGCTTACCGCGCTATCTGCCGCCTCCTCACTGCCTCCCTCGATAATCGGGCTTTGTTCTCTTGACAGCCAGAGAGACAACGTTAATTATTTCCGTACATATCTCGACGTCAAATAACATCAACGTCAGATTTCGCTTTCATAGTTTTGGTTAGCATTCTCTCAATATTGTTTAGCTACTTTATTTGAGTTCAAAAGTTAATAGAAATACCCTGTTAAACTTCTTCTATATCATCCAACAGATGTTTTAATAGGACCTTTGTACCTGTGTGTACAATGATGTTATCCATATTCAACAAAAGCCAAGCTCTCGGGAGCAGAAAAATAGTTTTAAAAATGGTCTTTCCTCAATAGACTTAAGTCTGCCATATCTTAGGCGTACTTTGGAAAGTTTTCCATTATGTTTATTTTGAAAGGGGTAAAATAACGGTCTGAACAAAGTTCTGTCTGAAGGCTAGTAGGTTTCGTTAGCTATAAAAACAACGCTATTCATAACTAGTTAAACAAACTTGTGAAATGGTTTTCGGTACGTAGGATAAAGTATATAAGACTATGCATAAAGACGCTTCGTGTAAACACGCTGTCAGATCTGAATTCAAAGTTCTTAGACTTTCTGAAAGCAATGAATACTAAACAATATATTCTTGGTCTAGTCTATTTGAGAAAAGCTAATAATCAAGTCGGCTCCCTCTTTCTTATGTAGGTTGTCCTACTATTAGTGGGTACACTAATAATTACATCGAAAATAATTCTCTCTCGCTTTCTGTTTGTATTTCTATCTTTTTATGATTAAACTGGTCTTGGTTGTAATTGGCAAAGAAATTGGGTTACATTCCTTTACCACATTGTTTGAAACATAAAGAAAAATATAGAACACCTTTATTTCTGATAAAAAATCTGCTAAATAGAAAAACTGCTGTTCAATCACGGGGTAGCTTCTTTATGTATTTTTTTTTAAAGATTTATCTCCCATACTGTAGACTACTCATCAGCAGTGAATTTCTGCCTTGTGCTAAGCGGAATTGTACATGGCTATAGACAGCTGCTTAATTCTTGTTTTGTTTACAGGGATACACCAAGTCGATAGACATCTGGTCGGTGGGCTGCATCCTCGCCGAGATGTTGTCCAACCGGCCCATATTCCCCGGGAAGCACTACCTGGATCAGCTGAACCATATCCTTGGCGTACTTGGCTCGCCCAGCCAGGAAGACCTCGACTGCATCATCAACGAAAAGGTAACAAATAATGCTCTTTCTTTAAGAGCATTATCCCTCAAAGAAAATCCTATGTTGGCTTCGCCCATACGATATTTCCTAATTATAAAAGAATAATGATGAAAATAGAATCTACCGCTTGATTGTAATGTTATTCGGAACACAAACGTAACTCGAAATTCTAATTAAATTTATTAAGAGAAATGTATTTCATCCCGAATGTTTTGTTTCTTATGAACGGATAATGAATGGTACGGTTTTTTCTTCCTTTATGCAACTTATGTTATTTTTGATAAGGTAAAATCTGAAAAAGACTATTTTTAAATAGTAAAAGTACCATTTGAACTTCTATCTATCGTATTTTAGCTTGTCAATGGAAAGAAAAAGGTTTGAAAAATTACATCCTAATAAAATAGTGTAACATCGATCCTAATTATGGTTCGTTTACAACATCATGGCAAAAATTACATGTAATCACGCAGTCTCCTCTTAAATGAAATACATTTACATAAATTCATCTTTCGTTAATGGCACATGGCGGTGAAACGTTAGCCAATTCATTGATCAAAAAATTTAAAATATATTGTAGTGAATTCGTGTACGTGAATCAGACACGTGAGCATGTAAATAATACATCTATATCATGTTAACAATATAATTGCAAAATTTGGCTGTCAAAAGAAAAGATTATGTCCTGTAATTTTTCTAGTTTTTGTCCAGTGTGTGAATATTTATTTATTTTTATGTAACGGTACGAATGAGACTGACGAGACACTCTCCTGATGTTAAGAGATAACGTCTGTCCATGACCATTGCAGCGATACACAGAACTTTGAGTAGTAAACAGGGCATCGCTGCCTTGGCGCTCATTACTTTGGGAGTAGATGGTTTGTCTCAATAGCCCTGTAATTTCGCTGGCTGCAGTACCCTTCAAACCGGAACACAATAATGTTTACACACTACTGCTTGGCGGCAGAATATCTGGTACTGCGGTAGTACCTACCTAGACGACCTCCTTGCTAAGGAAATCTACCACCAAGTAAAAGTGAAAGGCCGTATTGCAATTTTTCATTAAAACTTTATACTTTTGCTAGATAACTTTCTTGTTTGATAAATCTAAGATTTTCGTGTCGAACAAAAAACGTCGTAAAGAGACAAAAAAATTAAAGCCACACATTTATAGTCAACAATAATACTGTGTACAAACTGAATAAAAACATTGTAAAATAAATTGTTATTGAGTTATAATAATATTTAGCTACGTCGTCGAAAAATAATGTAGTCTGGGCTATACGTAGGCATTTCTCTGGTAACCCAGACTATAAAATATATTAGATTGCTGGATCTGTAACCGTTAAATTACCTCTAAAGATGTTCATATATTTTTCATTGGAGGCAATATTGCGGTTAATAAAACGAACTTTATGGGACTGGAATCTCCTCTCAACTTATGCGTACTAGTTATTTACTAGCGCCTCAATGTGGTTTTCATGTTGCTTTTTGACATGAATCATCAGGAAAATTATGGTAGGTCTACTATGGTTAACTATGGTTTCAAACCGTCGGATTTAAAGGTTATTTCAATTTTTATCTTTTCATCTCGCAGAAAAACTTTTTCATAATAAAGTCTTTGTCTTTTCCTGAATCCTAAAACAAATATACACGCCTTTTTCATGTAGAGCTCATAAATACCCCGTCCGGCCACATCATGAAACTTCGCCAATGCCTCCGAAACCAGAAATTGGCTCGCGTTAAAACTTTTCGGCTACCTTCTGTGTGTTTAGGGCTTTGTGATCCGTCGCTTTTGTCACCATGCCATGATAATGCGTACAGAGAAGTTGATGTTTGATGAGTTTCCCTTTTCTATTAACAGACTGAAACTCTCAAATTCACAAATCATAACATGAGAAACAAACCATTATCACATCAATAATTTTCGTGGCTTTCAGCTAAGTGGTTCTGTAGAGTTTTCAACATCTGACACGTGTTGATTACTTCTGAAAACATACTATTGCTATTAATAATTATGATAATCACCGGGACTTATGGTCGCTGCACATGTAATGTATTTTAACTTGGACCGGACGGGACGACAATTATCCGAATGTCGATTTCATAGAAAATGTGTATAAAAGAGATAAGTCACGGAAACGCGAACGAAATGGCGACGCATGGAACGTGAAAAATATCTTCTATATTATTTTTTAACCGACTTCAAAAAAAGGAGGAGATTCGCGACTCGGTTGTATTTAAAAATGTTTGTTACCTCAGAATTCCCTCATTTACAAACCAATTTGGATTTTTTTAAAGAATATACTTTGCCAATGGGGTCAAACTACTGAACAAGTTTAGTAGTTTGATTTTTAAACCAAAATAACTACTGAGTAAAAAAAGGGACCTTCAAGTAAATTAAATTTTGCTTTCGTGAACTTTCGTGTTCCAATGAACTTACCTATCACCGCTGTATCGGACCTTCGTTATAAAATAATGTAATGTAGTCGTGTCTGGGCTTAGTAGAATGAAGTCGTTTTTTTTTTGTAAAAATTACTCGTCGCCTCTCGCGAGCCGCTTCCCGACCGTGGACCGGTCCAGAGAGTGAAGTAGTATCGCTCGCTTGTGTCCTATTTATCTAATATTCACTCTTCTTGCTCTCTTGCCTATCGTGTACGATGTACACGCCATATCCTTTTCTTCTTGACGGCTGTAACCTGTTTATTATCTAAAGCAATAGCAGTTAATGCCAATTGTTCAAATGAAATATCCATGTTTCCTTGTTCACAACTTTAGCACGTTGCATCCGTCTAAAAACTATAAAAAAACTCCCGCCATGCACAGTGCGTTCACCATCTTCGACCACGCCGTCAATACGGTGAGCTGTGGTCAAACGCCAAGCTTGTCAATCATAAAAAAACTACTGATATTACCTCGAATAAAATCAATCAAATTTTCTGATTTGTAGCCGTTGTCTTATCCTTTTTCAGATAGCTACCGATGATTACCGTTCTATGTTTGTTACTCTCTCCTCTGAAACCCACTTGATTGATTGATCGAGCCACAAATCCCTTTCCAATATTTTCACAAAACGAAATATTCATTTTAAATTAAATTCCAATCAAATATGTATCAAAAATACAATATGTTTCTTGTATAATCAGGTGCTTGTAAAAATACCAATTCGATTTACGCGGGCGAGATATAGATATCGATTTATTTTACGTATGAAATGTGATTTCGATGGGTCGCACTGCACGGTTGCCACTCAAGAAACCTTGACGAACGTAGTCGTGCTCTGGACTCCTTGTTATGTAAATGAGATTCGATCTGGGCGACAAGCAGCATCGACAAGTAGCTAGTGAGGTATAAATACTGAACACATGTTAAATGTGACGACAAAACTACAAACTGCGACATAAAACTACTCAGAAGCAATGGAAAGAGATTTATAGACATACTGGCTTATCTGTGGTATGTTATTAAGTAGTTCTGATAGAAAAAACTGTCTGATAGAATTTGAAAACTAAACAGTAGTGTAAATACTTGTACTTAATTATACAAGTTTAAAGAGAGAGGATACAATCTTGATAACGAAGTCAAATTCGGAGACTTCCAGCAATGCCCGAGAAGGAACTCACTCCCGACTCCTTTGTTCGTTGAATTGATTTCTTCTTTAGCAGTTTACAGAACAATAGATTTATAGACAAAGAACGTGGTCTATCCTCGGCCACCTGTCGCTTACCATCAGGCGAGTAGTGATCAAATGTATATCTATGTAATATCTATATCTTCATCCTATTTTGAGGGACAAGTTTTGACAACGTATGTACATTGTTTATACATAAAACCATATAAATAATCGAAAAAAAAACGCGTATCTGCTGTCATCATCATCAGCCGTAGGACGTCCACTACTGGGCATAAGCCTCCCCCATCGATTTCCATAAAGACCGGCTAGAAGCGGCTCGCATACAGCGCGTTCCTGCGGTCTTTATTAGGTCGTCTGTCCACCTTGTGGGTGGACGTCCTACGCTGCGCTTGCCGGTCCGTGGTCTCCACTCCAGAACTTTGCAGCCCCATCGGCTATCAGTTCTGCGTGCTATGTGCCCTGCCCACTGCCACTTCATCTTGCTAATCCGCTGGACTATGTCGGCTACTTCAGTTCGTCTACGGATACTAGATACATTTAACTTAAAACACGTCCCATTGGCATGTCGATGACCCCAGCCATAAATGTTGCCCTTACCATAAATCGCTCAACACAGCTAAAGAAGTTAGTTCAAAAGTTAGTTTTGTAGTATTTAGTGGGCTTGTGTAACGAGTGTTCACCGTCCTCAGGCGCGCGGGTACCTGGAGTCGCTGCCGTACAAGCCGCGCGTGCCGTGGACGGAGCTGTTCCCGGGCGCGGACGCGCGCGCTCTGGACCTCCTGCACCGCATGCTGACCTTCAACCCGCACCGCCGCATCACTGTGGAAGACGCGCTGGCGCACCCCTACCTCGAGCAGTACTACGACCCCAACGACGAGGTAACTGGTCACTTTGTTTCTTTAGTAACGTCGGTCCGCAGTTGCGTTTTCATACTCAAGTGATGTGATGAAAGAAGAAACACTCCAAAAAGAAGAGAAGTCTCTATAGTACTCTTTACATATACTTAGTATCAGTACTGTCATACTAGATATATATCTCCTTGCACGCCGCATTTTAGCGATATTATACGTCATCCTAATTACAAATAATCTCAATCTCAACATGCTGGGCCAGAGAGCGAGGTAAATCGTTTAGTTTATCATTGACCGGAATAAAGTTCATTCCAGTTCCGATATTTGCTATTAACTGGCGAAAATTTCATTTCAAGTACAGACTAACTTTTGCTGACTGTACCTAAACGGTGTTGCTTTTGTATGGGCTGTACCAAGTTAGGCTGAGCGAGCATATTCGTAGGTACCATCAATCAGTAGACATTATCGTAATTGATTATGCTAAATTTGATTTCTTGCTAAATCTTGCTACATTTTCAAGATTTAGTCAGTCAATATTGTTTCACTTACATAGAGTTATTTGGATTTGAGCTTTCGGGTACTACAACTAATAACCTATTACAAATGTTTCTGTAACCATAGTAGAACGCGCTGATAAGAAAACAAAAGTTTGCTAGTATAGAGTCCTTATATATCTACCGCCTTTGTAAGCCAAATTTGTATAAATCTAAATTTCCACTTTGCCCCACTTTGTCCACTGGTGGTGGTATTCCAGAATTAAATCATTCTATTATAGATTGTTATAACTCATTTGATGATTACTCATTTATACATAGACACTTTTAGACGACCTCCTGTTAAGATCTACCACCTAGCAAAATAGTATGTACTCGTATAATCTTGACTACCCCGTTGGCTCATAGGTGCTTCAGAGCTGTAGGACGTTGGTTCAATTCCCACCGAGGACAAATATTAATCTGACGCATATAGTGTGTGTTAGTATTTATCAAACTCCATCCAAATCCAGGGCTTCAATCACATGTTTTTCGTAACAAACCTAAACAACTTGTTGAAGACTTTTTACCCCACTGCTATAAGAAGCTTCACCCGTGCAATCTCCCTCGGATCTAGTTTAAATTTGAACCTGTTAAAGCGCAATCAACTTTTAAATATTTTCTGCAACATTCTAGTGTCACGCATATGAGACTTTTCATATATTAATTAACCTAATTAAAAACTTTGAATATAAAGTGGCAAGGTAAACAAATGATAACATTTTCAGTAACCGCTACAGGGCTAAAGTTATTAAATTACATGCTAAGCCTTTGGGAGTCGATGGCTTCCGCGAAAAGGCTAGAGTCGACGAGAGCCGCTTCTCTTTCTTGAATTATTAAAGCAAAGTCACGCCGTGGCTGGTTCGTAAGTGCTGAAATTTTATCAAAATCATTAGCACACTATAGAAACGATTTTCTAGGATAAACAGTAGCCTGCATTCAGCGTATAACGTAGTTTTCCTATTTTTGTGTATGTACATATGTATACCGGCAAGCGCAGTCCATCGCAGTCCATGTTGTAAATACATACTTTATATAATACGTATAGAACACCCTGACACAGAACAAACATTTATCGTCACATAAATGTTTGTCCCGGTGGGAATTGAACCCGTGTGGGTTCAATTCCCACCGGGACAGCTCTCGAAGCAGAACTTTAACAAATGAGCTAACAGGGCAGTCAACAAACCTATGGTAAACACATCTAGCCTGGAATGGAACTGGCTCTCAAGTGAGGCTGCTGGAACTGTTCTAAGAGTTGAACTGGAGCTGTTCTAACGCAACGTTTGGCCACTTATAATAATTAAATCTGGATGATGTCAGATTTTGGGGTGAAACCTTTTTTTATACGAAAACTATCACTTTCATTTGATTTAATTAATTGCTACTCTGCTAGTATGTCTGGAAAAAATATTTTAATTTAAATAGCCTTAAAAAATTACAGTAATGTGATTTGACTGTAAGACGGATTCCACGCCTAAAAATTCCAAATGCAATTTTCTTACAAGTTACAACATGCAAACTTTTTCTTTTATGGAAATACGATAGAAACCTGGAAACTTGAGGTTAGATCATGGCCGCAGCTACCTTACCGTGTAATTGACTTTGTGTAGCCGTGAAATCAGGTGAAACACTGCTTTTGTTTACAGGAACTTAGTTCCCAGAGTAAGTTACGAATTCCTCAAGTTTATGTAACATTATTCCAAACTTGTAAATTCAGAAGTTTAGCAGTGGAACAGGTTTTGCGCGGAGCATATATAAACTTCACAACGCCATATTCTGAAAATTAGATAGAATATCGCCAAAATAGAGCGTCAATATAATTTGTTTCTTGTTTCTACTTCTGGTTTCATCTAAAAACTTAGGTAGAGTAAGGCATGGCTGGTTGAGCATTTTTTCACTTAGTCCAGTGATGGGGAAACTACGGCCCGCGGGCCGTCTCAGGCCCGCGGGCCATCTCCGGCCCGCGAAGAGTTGAAATCTGGTCCGCGACCATCAAAAATAATCTAGTGTAATTTTCGTATTGTTAGAAATTTTAATCTCATTGGCAGTGCGCCGCTCGCATAAATCAATCACGTATTGTTTCGCTAGCGCGAGCAATATGAGTGTAAACCAAAAATGAAGTTATCAACTGGGCGCGCGCGGTTCGTCGTCGTTACAGTAAATAAAATAGTCAAAAATGCAAAAACTTGGCCCGCCATATATTTCGTTAGTAAATATTGGCACGCGAAGGAAAAAGTTTCGCCATCCCTGACTTAGTCGGTCATAGCTCCTCAATGATAAGTCCAAATTTATTGTCATGCACATTGGTGGGTTAATAATTCATTCCTTTATATAGTTACATTTAAAAATAACGGCCGTTGAAGTGAAAAAAGTGCTCATCCGACCCCGTAGGTGAGGTAAGTTGAGCTAAGGTATGGAGCAAATTGAGCATAGAAATTCTACCCAAATCATGGCTTAAATGTTTAATAGACATGAAACCAAATTACAACAGTCAACTTTTTATTAAACAACTGTCAAAAAAAGTAGTGTAATGTTTGCAGGGTTCATGTATGCGAGTTTCTTTATTTCACTATAAGTTTTAAAAGCCTGAACGGATTTGGATGTGTGGGGTATCGTTAGAATCCTTACATCATCCCGAGTAACACTGGATATAGACTATAAAAAAAAACATTTATTAGTACCGACTAATGTATGATGTCTAGTGACAAAATAGTAAAAGGAAAAGTTATTTTCTTTAAATATTAAGCTTAAAAATAGACTCAACATATCTTAAGGTTATTTATTATAATAGGTTCAGTATTTTCGCTTAAAATCGTTATTTTACTTAATATCGCCGAACCTTAAATAAAACTTAAAGTCTATACTGCATTTCTTTGCGGCGGCATTCGCGCTTTTTCTTAAAGAACACATAGAGAAATGTTAAATATAAAACGGGTTGTTGGGGTCAAAGGCCAAGGGACTGATAGGTAAGATTGAGGGGCAAGACAGGCAACTCCCGCTCCGGCTTGTAACTAATGTAAAGGTTGGCCATTGCCGTACAACGCGGCAATGCTGCCAGTGTTATGGGTACCTTTACACAAGGTACAGACAGGCTTGGGTTATTTTGGTAGTGTTAATAATGACTTTGACATAATTTGATTGTTATATATAAATGTAATATATAATAATAAAAATTAACCTATAACTTTCGTTTTATATCGTGCTAAATTAGCTAACTATTGCTAAATTAGCCTCTATGCTCAACAAACCTATATCAACGGCGGCGAACTGTATCATTTTTATGAAAATTACATTGACATTAAATGTCATTACTTAAATTTTTATGTTCATTGTCGTGTGCTTGATTTATTGGTTTATAATGAGATCGTAGGTAAAATTACAGTCGTTTATGTTTTTTCTATAGCAATCATAACGACGTCAAATAAATACTATCGCCTAAATATACACACACACACACACACACACACACACACACACACACACACACACACACACACACATAATAAAAAATAAACGTTTTAAAATTTTGCTTTTCCTATCACTGCCAACAAAAACAACAAATTGATAATATTCGTATAAAACGTATTCGGGTTCGGATAACGAATTTGCTTTTTTAATCTGATCTGATTGTTCAATCGAACAAAGAATGATAAATTGATACACGCGCGATACATAACAATAAAGTGAATAAAAGCTTGTAAAAAAGAAGCCCCATACGTGTTTTTATACCCTTCCAATTAGTATAAAAAGATTTTATTTGTACAGTTATGTCCATATTAGTAGGTTATGTGCAATAAACCCAGCACACTGATTATTTATTATACTTCAAGAACAAGTAAACATTCGTCTAAAAGCTATATATGCCTTTATGATATTTGTGGTTTCAACTGTTTTAGTAACAAGAAACCTCCCTCGCTATAGATTTCCTCATGCATCGTAATCTGAAACGCACTCATATATCGCAAAGCCAACTGCCGACTCCGGTGAATAAGACATAATATAGTTCACGTTAGTTACGTGCGACCCGGCGGCACGCTACCGGGAAATCAACCCCGATCCCCACGAGGGCCGGCCACTTGCCTGCCGTCATTACTTTTGCCCCCTTAATGTACCGACATACTAAGTTGTGCAGTTTTAATGCTCTAGCTAAAACCCAATCACGCGGCAGTCTCCCCACTAACTAAATTAGAATAAACAAATTTGTCCATCCAATTTAAATTCATGAATAAGTATCCCAATTTGCATTAATTTTCACAACATTACGCGCACTGGATACGAACCGGGGAGGTGTATACATTTTGTTTATTTTTTCTCTGCTACAGATAGGAGCATAATATTTACACTACAAATGAGCTCATGCATAGTGAAGTGACTGGGGATTTTTTGTTTGCAGCCAGTGGCCGAGGAGCCTTTCCGGTTCGCGATGGAGCTGGATGACCTTCCCAAGGAGACCCTGAAAGCCTACATTTTCGAGGAGACGCTGCTTTTCAGGAAGCTGAACGAAGACGCGTAGAGCGGTCGCGCCTCGTATCCGCGCGTGAGCTCCAAGTACCACGCCTCAATATTTAACACTTTGTAAAATGACGCAATCCACATACCGACCTGTTATCACATCGACGCATTATCTAATCGTCTTACCCGAGATTAATATTGAACAACTTCGCGTGTAAGGACGGTATCACAGGAAAAATTCATGAGGAAAAACGCAAGAAGTATGCGTACGGAGCTGACGCAAGCGGGTCCATTGCCGCCACGGGCGGCCATTGTTGCGCGCAATCGGTTAACCAAAGCTAGAGTTAACCATCATGTTGTATTAATTAAGTATTTGTTTCCGACGTGTCCGGTTCAGTTCGCTTGTTTACGATAGTCGTAATGTTGGGCGAGGAAAGGGCGGCGGAGCGACGCCATTGAGAGCCACTCGGCCGCGACGCCTTGAAAGCACAATCGACTTTTAATTTCTCAAATGTCGCTTTCGCGTGGAGAGTGCGCAAGGAGGTTGTATTGTTACGGAGCTCTTTAAAATATTCCTTTGTGTCCTACAACAAAGCATAATAGCGGACGCTTTCAGAATACTGCCAAAACAACTCTTACTTGATTCGACACTTATTTTTCTATGTATTTAAATGAAATTAGTTTATTAAAAATTACGAATTATGTTCGAAATGTAACGGTATGACTGGGTCGGCATGTAGAAAATTATAAACGAAACAGTATATTAAACGAGTAGAGAACTTGTAGTTATCATAGATAGGACTTTTCTGAAATTTATAAACGTTATATATACCTAGTATTACAATCGAAAATTGGTATTCTCGAAGGGATCGATAATTTAGTTGGTATTTAATAACGGTTGACGAGATGTAACAAATTAGCACATCACTCGAGTATATGTTCGCATTCGCGTCGATTATTTTATTTTGCGAAGTAATCGAAGTTTGACTTAAACTTCAGGTCATAGAGAGACCGCCACTTTGCAAACAAAACAGCGGCCGTTCAACTCGAGAGGCGTCAAACACGCAGCGCGGGGAGCTACGATACTCGGGACTCTTGCGGTCTCTCGCTGCTTCAGTTGTTTCTTTATACACTAACTAGTATAAAATGCTGCGTCTTTTCAATCGATTAAAAGATAATTTTGATGGACGAACGTTACAAAAGTAGTTCGTGACGAAGCCAAAGTACATATGACATAAATGTCTATTTACTGCCGTGGCTTGCATATTATTTTCCTGGAACTCATATAAATGCAACATATAATAAATCGACAACTTCTCTCTAGGAAACCCTATATCGGGAATGACTTGGAGTGTAGTATAACAGTTATATTTTGGAAATTAAAAAATAATGGCGTACCATTAGAGAGGACATGTGTGAAAATAGTTTATAATGTAAATATTTTTACATTTCGAGTTGATGTAACTATTTGAAAGTGTCACAGTGTAATAATATCGAGCACCGCTACTTTTTATTCATTAATTCTGATTGTGATCTCTTTGCGTATAAATGTGTTTACGTAGTCGCGGGACGTTCGTTGGAAAACTCGCGCGTTTCTATGAGTTTTGTGGTAATTCTCGTCTTCCTTGCATGTGACGCACAAGACAACGTTAGAGTAGTTTTTCATATCAGATGTTTTAAAAAGTTGATGTTGATAGATTTAACATTTAGTTGAAGCTTGTGCGGTTTATAGGGATGCTGTAGATCTGCCGGCTATATGTCAAATGAACGATATTACTAAGTGTAAAGCAAACTTTTGTCTCACTGTCTGTTTTATTTTGCATCGAACAAATAAGGGTACAACCATATTAAGTACTCTCTATTAAATTTGGTAATTTGAGGACAAAAATTTTCTGCGAAGAAAAAGTATTGCAAGCGGGTCGCAATGCGTCCTACTAACATTTTCTCTTAGTTCCTTAAAAAAGTTCACCTGACGTGTCAAATCCACGATGTAGTAAATTCTGTTACATTTTTCGTAAGGAAGTTAAGCATTACACGGAAAATCGATAAAACCGGTTTTGTGGAAGAAGGATCAGGAGAACAAACTCCCCACTTATTTCGATTGATACAATTGTCAGGACTTTGATGAGTATATGTTTATGATAGTATAACGGATTACAAACTAAAATTATACTGAGATACGTAGATATTTTGGGCAGTTGACAGATAGCACGATGACGATCTATGACGAGTTTTTCAACGAACCAATGCGAGCGAAGGGCGCTTCGTCGTGATCCGAGAGGGTAGGCGTAGCAGGTCTAATCTCTTGTTACACTTCATATGTCTATAAGATGTTGTTAGAAAGTGATCTAAGCCTATTTCTTCATTGTCATCGTACATTCTGGTTCTCACATATTATCTATTTGGGCGTTCGTTGCTCCATTTCTGTACTAAGACTTGAATAATGTTGTTTGTTGGAAGTATTTAGGGATCATTTTAGATTGTAAAATATTTGTTTGTAAATTATTTTAGGAGTTCATTGACGTTCAACGTTCTCGTTGGTAATGAGATCCACGATCTCTGATATATGGGTATTTCTAAGTGTTATAAAAACATTTCAAGACATTTTATATAACATCAATATAAGATTAACAGTGCTATTAAAAGTGAAGCGATTATATCGAAGATTACAAAAATTCAAAAAAACCTATTCATTTGTAATTTTAGTGTGAAAAGATCCTCTGTTTCACCTCTACCGACTAATCTCGATCAAAAATCGTCACGACTTATCAAACGATAAGCTAAAGTGTATTTTATGAACAATTAAACTTCGTTCCCGGTTAGTGTACCTATTTCATTGCATACCTATTGCATCCAACTTAATGATAATGTACATTTGCTATAAGTCTGTTCGCTTGTTAACATATTTGTGTAATTTTAACTTTTCAAGATTAAATCAGTGACTTGACTACTTAATAATGAAAAGACAAGTTGTTTATTGTGACTAGTGTTCTCGTCTAATATGTGAAAATCATGTTTCATCAATTGCTATTTTTAATTAATGTATGTTTTAATGTCTTCCTAGAGTATTGCTATTATCGATATTTTTTCATCGTGTAAAGTATTACGGATCCCAAAAAAAAATACTGTGAGCGATGGTTACATATAAGAGAATATTTTCAAAGGTTTCTAGTTAATGACGCTTGTATTAGACGTTCTTTTGTTACACTAGTTAAATGACACGGAAAGCGGAACAACGCCATTTTGTGTATCACTGGACTTCATCCAAAAAATATTTATAGTTAGTTATCCCACCATAGATAGACCGTACAGCACAATAAACCATGTTTAATATGCTTATATAAATTATAGTTATTCAATGTTCAAAGAAACAAGTATTTCTTAATCTCAATTAGAGAAGCTTGACTTCCCCCAGCTATTAATGGAATATTAACAAAATTAAATGTTTACAATCTATCTGGAGATTACAGGCATTGTAACCATCGCTCCCTATTTAATGTACAATAACAATGTCACTGAAAGCAGAATATTGCTAGCCCAGCGCTTAATTATTCGCTTATATTTCTATAGAGTACGTCGTTACAATTAGCCTAAGGCTGAGGTGAGGGGCTTAGGTTATCCCAGTCTGGTTACACCGCAAACTTAGTTAGTTGGCATTATAATTTATTAACCCTTTGACGTTTGAGGCGTAGCCATGCAACCGGAGCCGTGGGAGGTCAGCTGGGATAAAAAAAGACGCGATTCAACACAAGGTTTTGGTCGCAATCGTGGGCCCGTACTAACGTTTCGCTTTTCTTAGAAACTCGTATAATAATACATTAATAAAGTTTATTGTTCAAAACACAAAGAATCCTTGGATCCTACGCAAGAATGACATGTGCCACGGCCTCCGGTTCTTTCTTCTAACAAATATACATCATTATATGACGTCCAGATCAGATGTGAATCCACTCGCACCGGGATAACTCGGCAATTCAAGGGTAGGCTCATATTCAGAATCTAAAAAGGTGTTACTTTTACACAAACAAGTTATCGGCAAACTAATTGTGATGGTATTTATTATTATTGCTTTCTACGTACCCTTATATTAAAACTAAAACTGCATGTCATGAATTTTCACGTATTTTTTTATTATTAATAATGACGTGTTAATAATTTTTTTATATCATTGTCATTCATCTATCCTATATGTCACTTATTGATATTTGATACATCAAGGGCAACGCAAATACGCTGTTGTCTTGATATTGAAGTTGAGGCGTTTCTTCTCAGGAATACTCGTAATGGGAGATTATACCACCTGATTTATTTGCCAATATACAGACAAGAAATATATATGTTTAATCAGGATCGTAATAAATTACAAATCTTAAACATACGAAGTGTCCTATTTAAAACAATTAAATTGTACCATCATGGACGCTAATGGCTCGTCGTAGTAAATTATACAGTTAATAGTCGCATATTGATTTTATCATCGTGGTGTAACCGGACCCCGCTTTTACTTTATAATGTTTCTACAACATCATTCGTAACACCATACCATCATGTATTTATTGTTAATATATGAGTGTTGCCATATTTTCTTAAGTCATTATGTACAAATTGGATATTGTAAGATCATTTGTTATCTGTCAACAGTTGAATATTACGAAAATAAATCAAGTCAAAATGATAATTACACTGTTTTATTTACCCGAATATCTTTTAATATATATTTTTTTATGTATAAGTATCGAGACGAAAAAGACGCTCTCCTGATGAGTTAACGCCTGTCCATGACCATTGCAGCGATACAGAGAACTTTGAGTAGTAAAACAAAGTCCAGGGCATAGCTGCCTTGGCCCTCATTACTATGGGACTAGATGGTTACTCTCAATAGCCCTCTAATTTCGCTAGCTACAGTACCCTTTAAACCGAATCACAGTTATGTTTACACACTACTGCTTGACGGCAGAATATCTGGTACTGCGGTGGTACCTGCCTACACGACCTCATGCTAAGGAAATCTACTACCAAGTAAATAATAGTAATTCTAAAATTAAATTAATCACTAAAACATTAAGAAATAGTTATTAGATAAGATGAACTTTATTGCTTAAAACTGCCATGCAATATATTTCTAAATACTTAAGTAGGTTTACTAACTAAAACGAAAAAAAATTCACCATTAATTTATTTAACATAAAAATAGAAATATAAGCTAAGTTATTATTCTAGATACAATGGAATATAATTAGTATAATAATGAGTTTGAAACGAATCTTGATTTATGTTTGGATGAATACTACCTACTCACAAACATGTTGGATAGAAGTCGTATACTAATAAATAATCCTTGTTCATTTATTGTAAGTATAGAATAGATATACATATATAGAAAAGATATCTGCCGTACATTTTATTTGTATATGTGAACGAAACTTAAATTCATCCCGAGTAACTTAAGTCGAAAGCTGATAAAAATAATACAATTTTTATTCTCGTGGGAATCTACGATGAATTAATAAGGCAAACAGACAAGAAACATCTTTAGGGCGAAGAATGTTCATCCCGGGCACTTCGCTGAAGCAAAAACGATCAAAGGAATAACATTTTTGTTGAGAATCTTTACAAAAAGAATCTTATCGGAAACACCTTCTGGGTATAGACTATAAGCTTTGTAAACTAGTTTAAGTTATAAAAAAGATAGTAACAAAACCACACGATACTAACAAATGAATTGACTTTAAGAGCGACGGGAATACCAACAAAGTCTCTGTACAATCTATTAAAAGATTTCGACCAGCGAAAAACAACCCTAAGTTCAAGCTGGAAAGAGTATTCAAAGCAACATTTGTAGGATTATATTATAAATAAATAAATAATAAATATCGTTTGACATTACACACAGCGCCATCTGACCCCAAACTAACCAAAGATTGTACTATGGAAGTCAGATAGCTGTAGAATACTTAAATACTTTATTTTATGTAAATACATACTTATAATATATACAGAACACCCATACACAGAACAAACATTTTTGATTATACCACGAAATGTTTGTCCTGAGTGGGAATCGAACCCACGCCCACGGCCAATGAGCCAACAGGGCAGTCTAAATTTATTAAATTGAATTAGATAAATATAAAAAAATATCGGGGGATATTTCACACAGGGCCATCTAGCCCAAATCTGACATCCATCCTTATAGAATACTTATATACTTTTTTGTACATACGTAAAACCTAGAAAGATTAATCCATTTTCGTTTCATAATGGAAGGAGGGATGGCCGGGGATGGCAATATGGGCAGTGAATGTGAGCATTGATGCGTATCAAAAGAGGACCCTCTTTTGATAGGATGATTAAACCTGCACCTTGGTCGCAAGTTCTAGACACTGTGCGGGTTCCTGCAACGCGATGTACCCGACTATCGCACGGCAGCATTGAATATTAATAAGGAACGTCTCTTCTGTGGATTTATGCTAAAAATCTCTTTAGATAACTACCTACAAAGACGATTTTTGATTATTTCTATAAACACAGAGACTGAAAGACAAAATAACTTCTACAAGAGAGTCTTCTACATTATACATATTGGCTTTTTTATGGCTGACAGGTTAGGTATTTGACTGCAGCTCACCTGATGATAAGTGACGCTGTGGTCAAAGACAGTAAAGCACACCTAGCCTGGAATGGAACTAGCTCTCAAGTGAGGCTGCCGGAACATATTGTTAGATGCTTGGCGGCAGATTTTCAACTTGAACCAACCAGCCGAGTACTAGAAAGTACCCTACCGTCACGCTATGGTTTCCTCACGATGTTTTCCTTCACCGGCAGCTCAAGCTCATTGTTGGGGTTTGAAGCCATGCCCTTCGGCATGCGAACCGACCGCGGTAACCACTAAGCTATCATCGCTACAAAATGCATAAAGTACATAATTCATATTTTTTCTCATGCCATACAAAAATATCAAGCAGATGAAGTAAATAATCAAAAAGGAAATAAAATAGCAGCGAAAATTAAAAACTGTCTTCGTGGCATAAAGTTAAAATTATGCATAATACTTTAGCAATTTTTTATTACTTTCGTGAGAAACCAGAAAAGGTATGATGTAGGGAAACTGACTGAGAAATGATATGCATTAGTTACAAAAAATATTGTATAGGTACATAAATTATTAATACTTTTTCTTAGAACAGTACGTAAGTATTGTAACGCAATACGATTGAAAACAAGAGAAAGCTTTCAAATTAATTAGAGAGCGTTTCGCTCTGTTCTGGCTTCACCTCTAGGGATATAAAATTGAGTGCAAAATTGCAATGCTTTTATCGATCATTGCCAGCAAAATTCTAGCGAAGTCGATGGCAATAGATAATATAATCCCATTACTGCAACGTGTTGTGAATTTCACTCTCGGCAACCGCAGCGTCGCGTCGTTTAGAACCTAATTAGTACCTACTCGTGTGCACTTACTACTTACTTATTTATTAAGTATAGATTATTGATACTTAGCAAAATTTTTGGGCAAAGAATCTGCTACATAGTTGCAAATAGACTATTTAAAGTTATATTAATTAAAAAAAAAAATATATCGATATTAAGACTTTTGTATTTATATTTTTTTTTATGGCCGACAGGCTAGGTGTTTGACCACAACTCACCTGATGTTAAGTGACGATGTGGTCGAAGATGGTAAAGCACATCTAGCCTGGAATGGAACTGGCTCTCAAGTGAGGCTGCCGGAACACACCGTTTGATACTCGGCGGCAGATTTTCAATTTGAGGGTGGTAGCTAGCCAGCCGAGTACTAGAAAGTACCCAACCACCACGCTACGGTTTCCTCATGATGTTATCCTTCACCGGCAGCTCAAGCTCATTGTTGGGGTTTGAACCCACGCCCTTCGGCATGTGAACCGACCGCGCTAACCACTGAGCTATCATCGCTACTAATGGAGCATTTGGAGTCAAAACTTTCGATCCTTCGGGCTTTATATAGCAACCTGACTAAACATGTGATGCAGGTGTCAGGCGTAATGCTGACATATATTTTGGTCACCAACTTGTATTGCCATGTAACGAAGCAGCACTAGATACTTTACTTTAGCCTTGCTTTTAAATATATTTACGTAATAAAATATCTAAATATGTGTTTATTTTGTGTGAAAAATAGTACTAAGTTTTACAAATAATAATTTATTTTACATTTTAGAGTTTCCCAATACTACATTATTGCAAAATTATCACAATTACACTCACACTGTTCTATAAAATCGGCCTATTCTGATTTATATTTATTTATTATCATATTGCAATGTGTAGATTAAGTCGTATATTAAGTACTTTTCCCTGTAACTCGATAGTCCCTGCATCCATATGATTATACCATTGTGTTAAAAAGTTTTAGTTTTAGGTATCCTTTTCGGGTACTGCAAATATATCTAGATAAGTTATAGAAAAGAAGTTGGATAAAATACACTTAATCAAATCATAGCGCATAATACGTATTACAAATTACAAAAACCATTCGAAATATTAAGTAGGTGCACGCTATATGTATGTATATATTACGCACTACACATGTAATGCTCCTTTATTAATTTTTAACTTTGTTTTTATTTACCATTTTTCTTCTTATAATATCGAAAAGTATTTACGAACAAAGTCAATGAGGATCATTAAATAAACATTTTCTTAACAACGCTTCGCTGTTTTCATGGAAAGGAAAAAGCCCTTTTGTTTTTGTAATTTCACTAGTGCCAGAAAGTGCTTCTCAATATCAGTGTGGTAGTAAAAAAATAGCAATAGATTTAATCCCTAATATTCAAGAGATGTATACGTCTCATAAACTCTATCATTTGTACACCTACGAAACAGGCATTTTGTAAGCAGAATGCGCGCTTGACTATTTAAAGAGTTATTGGTAACTAATGGATTTTAAGATCAACAGGCGTCATAACATCGACAACTTTTCAAATTCATTTCGCATACTCTAATTCCATCCGCTATAAAAAGTTTCAAAAACTCGTGCTAAACGGTTCGATTCCACTTTCATCGTATGAACCACTAAACAAAGGATATATTTTGCTGCCTGAGTTAGTGGTCCCCCATAGACAACCTTTGGGTTTGGGTTTTTCTAGGCAAGCTCTGTCATAGTCCGCACCTTCGCTTAACATCAGGCAAGATGATGGTGTAAAGCGCAAGCCTTTAAAAAAAAAAAAAACATTTTGCCGCTGGTTAAAGATTTTTTTTCTATAGGACACCTGTTTTTTTTCTTTCATATATTAAAAGTCAAGCTGTTATGCTAAACAAATGTTTAAATAACCTAATTTATAAGTTACTAGCGACCCGCCCCCGCTTCGCACGGGTGCAATGTAGATATTAATGTGGTGCATATGCATGTATTATACAATATACATATAAACCTTCCTCTTCAATCACGCTATCTATTTAAAAAAACCGCATCAAAAGCCGTTGCGTAGTTTTAAAGATTTAAGCATACATAGGTATATAGGGACAGAGAAAGCGACTTTGTTTTATACTATGCAGTGAAGACTAATAACCATGTAACAAAGCCTTAATAGGATTTCCTGTTGTCTTTTTTCAGTGATACAAATGCTTAAGAAGCGTGATACTTCGCTGGTAATTTAGTTTGTCTCCCAACTTACTCACTTGTCCACGAACGGAATTGCAACATACTTGCCTACTACGTAACAAACTCAATACTCGCAGACGACTTAACTTGTCGGTGCTATCAGCCTCGGACCCTGGGGTCTTGTAGTTAATTTCATTTACTCCAACAACTTGGGAAGCCCTCCGCGTACCGACGGTAATGGGCTGATTACTTTACAAGTGAGCATGGTCTTGTGGACGGTGCTTCGGGACTACAAACTGAAGAACCAAAATGGCGGCACTACTTGGGAGTATCTCGTATTAACGACGATTGGTTTTCTACCATACGATTCTAAGGGCTGGCTAGGTAAGCTATGTTTTATGATAGTTCAGTGGTTAGCGCGGTCGGTTTGCATGCCGAAGGGCGTGGGTTCAAACCCCAACAATGAGCTTGAGCTGCCGGTGAAAGAAAACATCGTGAGGAAACCATAGCGTGGTGGTAGGGTACTTTCTAGTACTCGGCTGGCTAGCTACCACCCTCAAGTTGAAAATCTGCCGCCAAGCATCTAACGGTGTGTTCCGGCAGCCTTACTTGAGAGCCAGTTCCATTCCGGGCTAGGTGTGCTTTACCATCTTCGACCACACCGTCACTTAACATCAGGTGAGTTGTGGTCAAACACTTAGCCTGTCGGCCATAAAAAAAAAAAATGCTTGAATTGTGTTATTGCGCCTGCTCACTTTATCTGCTTCAATTTGTATGTTCTTTAAGAATCGTATTTTTTTTTTTCGTTTATCCATGTTTCTACTTATCCAGTATATTAACTGGGTAAGATAAGCACCGTCAGCTTTCAAGGCTTTCAATTTTACAGCATCAATTCGAGGTTTCCTTTTACTACGTAATAAAATTTGCATTATACGCGCGGATTGTAAGTAATGCTAAAACTTATTTAAATTAAACAGACAACGAATTTAAAAACATCCACTATCATTATCTACATTCAAGAGACGAAAATACACAACTCAAAAGATGGCGAAATTCAAATAAATTGTTGGTTGTTCTAACAAGAAGGTATCTATTTAATTTCATAGATCTTACATCATCATCAGCAATAGGACGTCCACTGCTGGACATAGGCCTCCTCCTGGGGAGAGGTTTTGCCAATACTGGCCACGCTCGGCAGGCGGGTTGGCGAGCGCAGTTAGGTGTGATTGTTCAAGGAAGACGCTGCTGCCCATCTTCCGTATCTTCCCTTAACCGACTCTTACGGCAACCACGGGTAGAGAAGGTGGGGTACAATTCTTACGCCGGCACCACCACGGTAACATACAACATAATAGATCTTACATTGAACTTTTATTAGTTTATTTTAACTTAGTAAGAAGCAATACAATGAATGAGACGCTCTCTTGGTGGTAAGAAACAACTGCTGCCATGCCCATGACTAAGACATTGGCAGCAGTACTCTGCCTTTACATTACAAAGTCCAGATACCGCTGCTTTGTAGCTCATTACTTGGAGGCATTTGTTGGTGGGCAACAATGTAATTCGATATCTTTGCCAGGTACAAATACCTTTCTAACCGAAAGTAATGTTTACTTACCACTGCTTAGCGGCAGAATTATGTAAAACTGTGGTGATACTTAATGACATGTTGCTTAAGATAATCTACCTCCTAGTAATATGTGATATGTGGTAGTCTTTTGGTAAAATATCACAAAAGTATTTTAAAACAAAAAGCCAACTAAATCTATCCCGCCATTTGATGACACGTTACCCGAAATGGGGTAATAAACCAACAGAAAATCCACTAAATGAGGATAAATATTTACTAGCAAACACCATAAACAAATTTCGATTCACAAGAACGTGGAAATAGGTTAGCGTGGTGGTCCCGCCGCCAGACGCGTCATAGATTAATGGGGATGCTTTATCTAAAAACATTCTTTCGGGGAAAATGTATTAGTAGAAAATCGTAGCTTGAAATAACAACAGTACCTACGTTCTGTGATGTAGGTAAGTATCCTGAAAATACTACTAAAAATGTATGAAATAAAACTAGTAAGATTTTTATTTATGTTCGACAGGCTTAGTGTTCGACCACAACTTATTTGATGTCAAGTGACGCTGTGGTCGATAATGATTAGCACACCTAGCCTGGAACGAAATTGGCTTTCAAGTGCATCTACTATAACTCACTGTCAGGTGCTTGGCGACAGATTTTCAACTTAGGGTGGTAGCTAACCAATTGAGTACATTGCCATCATGCTATGGTTTCCTCGCGATGTATTCTTTCATCGCCAGACCAAGTTATGTTAGGATTTGAACCCACGCTCTTCACTCTGGACTGACTAGTTATTTTTAAGTTTCCGCAGACTAGTAATTGGAAGACCGTCTTTTATGTGCGTATTGCCGCTGACTTCTAACGGTGAAGGAAGACATCGTGAGGAAATCTACATGTCCGAGATTTATTAAAAATGTTTTCGGAGTTGTGTGAAGTATGCACACCCGAACTTGCCAGAGTGGTGGACTGTGGCCTCACCCATCTCGAACGGAACCCCGCGCCCAACAGTGCTTAAAAACAGGTTTGATCCGGACCGATTTTACTATCCTAGATATATCGACATAGATTTATTTCAGAAACCACAAACAAATGATTACTTTGCGCAAAACTTCGAATAGAATATTTACAAAAATGGACGGATGAAGAAATAGATGAAGTTTTGGAGTAGAGTAAAGAACTTACATCTTATACGTATCGTAATCCTCGTGAGAATTAGTCCAGGTAAGTTAAGATAAGGTAACTCTTTATCGTTCACACCAGAATATAAGAAGGTAAAGAAGGGAAGAGCCTTCCGCTTTTGCATTATAGTCTAATATAATAAAGAAGATATTGGTTTTATAAAGTGCCTTTAAAACTAAGTTATAAGAAGTATACTTACCTAGCATAGTTCAGTACAGATTCCATTTAAATAACTTTATATATTTTTGTTAACATATTAAAAGTAATTTACTTATGTTTAGGTCAATAGTCATTTTAAAATTGTCTTATAATAAAATATACTATAAATAATCACAGTCAATTCCTTAAACTAAAATAACCCGCGCTGGCCATCACACTCGCCGCATGCCCACGCTGAATGGCAATGTCCAACTTCTGCACCAGGAACGAACCGGTGCGGGAGCCACCGGCGCTACCTTTAAGCCTGTGACACAAATAAACTTTTTCGCGTCGATCCCCAGCAATCCAGAGTCTCCACTGCGAAAAGCACAAAAAAGTATAGCGGTTCCATAGCAGCGTATATAAGCCACCTTACTCTTTTTCTTTATATATTAAACTATTTGAAAATAGTTCATAAAATATAATTTGTAATTGTAAAATGATTTTCTAAGTTTGCTTTTCAAATTGAAAGTCTTGAATAAATAAAATGTACATTTCAATCCTCCCGAGGCGCAACGTTTCTCGCTCGATTGGCATTGTACAATGTACAGTATGTACACTTGTACAGTGTGCAGTGGATGTACCAGAGGCGACGACCGACCGAGCAACCCATAGGCAGAGATATAGCTTCTGATATATTACGTGAGCAATTTTTTAATTAAATGATATTGATTTTGGAGAGAACTTTAAGAAGCAAATAAAGTCCAGGGTATCGCTACTTTGGCGCTCATTACTTAAATGCTTAGTCTCAACAGCCATGGTATTTCGACTATAGATTTCTAACGCTGTTGTCTTTTACCAGTTGTTAAAAAGGAATCCCAACGCTAATCACAGCACTTCGAGCTCTTTTGTTGGAATTTGAACCCACGCCCTACGACATGCACTCCATTCGGGCCAATAACTGAGCTATCACGCGTATTTATTTACTCTTTTTTTCTGTACAATTTTTTATTATGTAACCACTGTAACCACTAGCAATATCGACGTAATCCCGAGGGCTACAAGTCTACGGCGCGCAGCGCTACGATAAGCTACGACGTGTTCCGTAGCGACGTAGCAATGTTCTACGTAGGTGTTGGAATTAATGCAAGTAAAATGCTACAGGTTTTCTCAGTGCGTTGAGATAAAACAGATGTTTATACATAGTATGAAATATATTTTTTCCTAAATCTTTATATTTTAAGCTTTATAGTTATAAAGAATTGTGTATAAGAAAGTGAAAAAACTGTAAACAAATTGTAATAGCAGTGGTAATAATTACGTTTTGTTTTTATCGAAATTTTAAACACAATAACCATATAAGTTGGCCTTGTTCATAAGATGTAAATGTGGCTTCGATTCCTGCGTTGGAAAAGCAGTTATGTAACAGACATAGATGTATTAACAAAAGAAAAAGTATACAAGAATTTTAGCTATCTGGTTGCCAAATACAAGTTTTGTTTAAAAATTGTCTACCGATAAGTAATTACTTTTACTTTACAAATAGCAATTGGTAAACTCTTTGTTTAATATTTTCACACTGAAAAAGGGTATTAAAACTATAAAGTTATCTATAATTAAGGACAAGTGCGTGTTAGACTCGCGCACCAAAGACTCCAATGAGCCGCTTTCAGGAGAAATTTTCGATATGCTGCTACCAAATGTTGAATACCGCCGCCGATTAGGAACCTGCAAAGTTTACAAGGTTTTCGTTGTAAACTAAAAATATTTTTACTGGTTCATCAAAAGCAGCAGGTAAGTCATGACACTAGTGATATTTGAGGATGTTTATATGTATAAAATTATAAATATTTATTTAGCCAGTAGTCAATTTAATTTGGCGACATGAGTTTTTGAAAATACGTGAGGTAACATGTTGGGATCTACTTAAGACAAGACACGCAATCTCTCGCGGTAAACATCGCGAAGGAACCTTATACATTATTTATTTATAAACATAACGTGTAATGTAACAAAGGAAAATCACTCGGCATTAGGTATTATATCGGGTACTAAGTAGGGTTGCCATAAACTTTAATATTTTAAAACCAAATATATATATGTATAAAATATATTTTAATTTTGAATACATGTGATTTCTAGCCGATGATGAAATTTTTTTCAGAATGTACATTTAAAATGTAAATTTAGGATTTAAAAACTCTTACCACTCGCTTTTCAGAACAGTAAAATATTGTGAGAAAAAGTGCTCGAGCAAGAAATTCTTGTGGGGTGGAATATAGCCTTAACACCCAGGTCTAGACCCAGCTGTGGGATGTTAAAAATAATAACGCTTATTTATAATTCTATCTAGATATATAGATAGATAAACTCTTTATTACTCACGTCTAAAATTATGTATTATACAATAGAAAAATTAAACATTAAAAAATATCTTGTGTAACAATTGGTTTATTATTAAGATCGGACCAGCAGCCATTAAGGAAAACTTCAGTGACTCGTATAGAATAATTAGATATATACATACAAATAAAATAAAAAATAATTATCGTAAGATATTTCACATAGTGCTATCTAGCCCCAAACTATGCAAAGCTAAGTTATGGGACCAAATAACTGATAGAATACTTTTATACTTATTTTAGAAATGCATACTTAAACACAAAAGACAAACATACAAAACATAAAGACATAGACGTAATTCAGTTTGACCTAATTAATACATTAGGAAAAGTATGAAAATTCTATTCTATATTATCAAGAATCATTAAAAATAAATAAAAAATTAAAATCAAAATTATTAAGTATTTTAGACATAATTATTAATAAAAAAATGGTAAGGACATGTACTTGATTTTCAAGATTGATATCAACTGCTTAATAAAATAATCTTCGTCGTGTATGGCTTTAACCGAAGCAGATTCCAATAGTGTGTCCAGGGTATAATTACCATGAATACTCTGTGTTGCGACAACCCTAACGGAGCACAACTCAAGCGTGGTTGACGGCACAGCGGGCTCTCGGCGCGAGCGATATTGCGGCCGAGGCCAAACCTGGATTTATTCTACTCCTAGCAAAATCATGACTATAATCTTTGACAGCACCACTGGTGCTTAACTATGGACTTAACTTTGTAGATATACATATAACGTTATAAACTTAGGGTACACCAAACTGAATGGGTTTAGCACACCGTAAGTTTGAGTACGTGACTTACAATAAAGACAATATGTACGTACATGCAATCATATCACAAGTTTCTTTTAACTTCGACTATGTCGACTTATTTAGATAGGAGTTCTAAAGTTAAATAAACATACATGTTGGAGGGCATTTTTTAGAGCTAAGCCAAGCCTGTACCAAGGAAACCAGATAACTGTTTTTTTTTTTGTAAAGGCATTTTTCATTGTACATTTAGACACAGAACAAACATTTGTGTTGTAAGTTGTTGTTCAAATTAAACAACAAGTATCATATTATAAAAACAAAATATTTCTAGCATTTGCAAAATAAGTAGCGCCTATCTAAGTCTAAAAAAGTTTTTTTAATAACTTTATTACCCTAAACTAAGCAATAAAAGAATAATAAAATATCAAGATCGATAAAGGTGTTCATGTTTGCCTATAATATGGCCTAGATTATAATCTACAGACAAAAATAATTATTTATACGGCCACAAATATAAATAAATTCTTTAGTTAGCAATCGTACACATAAATAAAAGAATTTATCAGCAAAAGTCTACCGCCAAACGATTTTTCAGAATGATGGACATATTAATTAAGAGCGGAGATGGTTCAGGTTAAATTCCATGCGAAAATTGGGACGGGACAAATTAAATTGAATCCTTTTGCGTCACAAAGTTTGCAAAATGTTTTTAGATACCATTTCTTATGAAATAAAATAATTTTTGTGCTACTTATCGGCGCTTTTTATAGAGTAAATCTACGTAAAGATAGAACGCGGAAATCATGTAACCGCATTGATTTTGTGTGTTATTTTTTATAAAATGTGGGAAAGTGATATAATAAGGTGAAACAAGACTTTTCGTGTTGCTTCCAAAACTTCACTGATTTGAGTTTGTAGTAAAGTTATTAGAGCAACAAATAAAGAAAAAGAAACGGAATAATATCAAGATTAATCTATAGTGGTAACTTGTTTGGTGGTCTTGTCGCTTAGAGTAAGTAATTAGAGGTTTAACCCAAGTAAAAAAAAAAATACCAATACCATCCTCTATTTTGCACTAAGATTAGAAATATTGAAGTTTTCGGCGTTTTCGGGAAGTATTCTCGATGATAATTGCCTGTCAAGAATTTTACTATAGTATATGTATTGATATTTCAATTCTTTATTCAATATGTATTTATAGTGTGAACAATAAAGAGTTGGACATATCTGTCGCAGGACCGATAATCGCTAAGGTAGACGTATTCTAGAGTGGAGACCGCGAATTGGCAAACGTAGTGTAGGACGCCCTGAGACTCGATGGAGTGACAATATACGCGGGACAGCTGACGGTGGATGGAAGCGAAAAACCGAGGATCGGGCTGAGTGGCGGGTCTTAGGAGATGCCTATGTCCAGCAGTGGACTACAAAAGGCTGATGATGAAGAAAATTTTTGTTTTTCCCTGACAAAACGTTTGATTCTGCCCAATAACCAGGTAAAATTATGATACGACTAATGATATATGTATGTACTCTTTATCACAATCGAACTTATCTATTCCTTTTATAACAATACTCGGTGGCCCGCGAGACTTTAAAGTCTCATCAACAAGTCTTATTTACGGCTAAGCTCTAATTAATAAGTCCATTAGAGGAGACAATTAAGCTTTTTATTACACACTTATGGCATATTTATGGAGCTGGAGCGGGGCAGCTTCGGGGAATAATTAAAAGGTATTACGGGTCTTTTTGTGTCCCTCGTCATGGACGCACAAATCTCAATGAACAAAATAAAACCGTAGTGTGTTTGTTTTCAGAAAAAGATTCAGAGGCACACTGAAATAATCTACTATTTTGTTAGTAGCTCTGTTTCATGAGCTGCAGAACGTGGATTCTCACAAGATTTGCTGAGTGGTTAGAGCGGTCGGTTCACACGCCGAAGAGCATGGGTTCAATATCCAACAATTGAGCTGCCGGTGAAGGAAAACATCGTGGGGAAATCATAGCATGGTAGGGTATTTATAGTACATGGCTGGCTAAAGTTAAAAATCTGCCACCAAATACCTAACGGTGTGTTCCGGCTGCCTCACTTGAGAGCCAGTTCTATTCCAGGCTAGGTGTCATTTACAATCTTCGAACACACCGACACTTAACATCAGGTGAACTGTGGTCAAACACCTAGCTTGACAACCATAAAAACATAATAAAACGAAATAAACATTTATGTGACGAACACAGATACTTATTCTGTGTTTATGTACCAAAAATAAATACACAAGTATTCTGTTATTTGTTTGATCCCCACCGTAAAAGCTTCGATTAGCTTGGGGCTAGATGGTATTGTGTGAAATGTCCAGCGATATTTTATTTAAAAAAAATACAAGCCTGTGGTAAAAACAAAACTTACAGAACGTAAAACTATAAATAAAGCATTTAAGTAACTGCTTTTGACATTAATCGTTCATTCAAGTGTATCTATATTAGTATCTGTTTAAAATATAACAAAGATGTGTGAAGGGTTCGCACTAGCTCACTAATGTGTCAGATAACGAATATTAATTCACGCGCGTCGTTCTGGCTTCAGATTTTATAACGAGATGTCCTATCCAGATTTATTATATTTCTTTGTTTTAGCTTGTTTTTGTAAACATGTTTTGCGTTTCATGTTTAATTAATGTAAGTACTCGTAATTATTATATATAATGAACAGAAATAAACAACCTGTAATATCTCATAAACTTGCTATTTGTATTATTTTTATTTTGCTTGTTTATTTTTTAATTATATAGTGTTAACAACATCTATGTGTTCTTAGTCAGTAATTTGTTTTCTTTCGAACTTATGCCACAAGTGGTGGCCTTATCACTAAGAGCGATCTCTTTCAGGCAACCTCAGTATAGAAAGGATTCTGCAGAATAATAATAACAAGGTGTACTGTCAAAAGGACAGACATTTATAACGTGCATACCTATTTCACCCCATCCTTTGTTTCGTCCACAAATTCTTTCCATATTGCCTGGAAGAGATCGCTTTAAGCGATAAGGCCAACTGTTGCACTATTAATAAGCTATTTCTGTTATTCATAATTTATTTTGAACAATATAGGGTTATATTAAAAAGTTACATTCTAATACTCAACTAAATAACACGTATATTCATTTTTTTTTCTTTCCTGAAGATGTATGTGTGGAAAGCAGTGATATTGGTTCATGATCGTTGACCACTTCGTGCAGCATCGCTTTTCTAGGTCCCAATAACACAGTTTACTCGCAGATTGTCCAACTCATGAAACTTTCAATTCGCGGAATGTCCAATTTATGAAACGTGTGATTCCCAAAATAGTCTTCATAGTTCGAGTAAGTAACCTTTCGTATTTAGAGATTTTCGAGAGCTTATACAGTTCTCTTACTTACGAGTATCTACTTGAATTACATCGTGGTTTCCTGTCACATGATGTAAGTACTTACTAGCACATTACTCCGAATTCTACGTAATGATATTCAATTATTATGTAATCAGATTTCCAAGCTTCCGATAATCCAACAATATCCTCCCATCGTAATGATTTGGTTGCTGAACAAATAGCGTTATCTATCGCTCCTATTTATTTAGTATCACACCCTGGGGAACCTCCCATTGCCTCCTCGCATCCATTAAATAACCCAGAGCTAGATAGTTTCTTGGAACTGTCTCTAAAATATATTTTTTTTTAATTTCCTGTATGGATCTTCGGCATTAAATATTATAAGGGAAAATTGAAAAATTGAAAATTGAAAAATGTTTAATTCTGAAACCATTTTTTGTAACATAAGGTAGGTTGGGGCCTTCTGGTAAGTATTAAAATACCTGTGGCAGAAGAAAATTATATTTTATTCGTACAATTTAGTACCTAACCTGTAATAGATAAGATGAGTATCTACGTCATGTAAATTAACTTGAAGAAGTTACTAAACAAACTGAAGAGTTTATAAGATCTATAACCCGACAGCGATTAAAATAGCTATCATAAAAGGAAAAATACTTTATTAAACAAATTTATTATTCCTAATTAAATTAAAACATATAAGTTAAATATATTTTTGTTATCCTCTTTTAATTTTCTTTTCTTTGACACCCTAGCCCTACTCGATAGGTTTCAGTTTTTTTTAGTAAGGTGTTTTGTAACTTAACTTTGTTTTATATATTACTACCTGCAGCATGGTTGAAGGAATCAATTAATTTGCGATACAACAAAAATATTTTTTTAAGCCACAGGTGGCAATCAAGCCAAGACAGTTGATGGCAGATTTTCAACTGGAGGGTGGTAGCTAGCCAGCCCAGTACAAGAAAATACCCTACCACCACGCCATGGTTTCCTCACGATGTTATCCTTTATAACATTGTCGGGGTTTGAACCCACGCCCTTCGACTTGTGAACCTAACCACTGAGCTATCATCGTTACAAAATTATTAAGTACTGAGTTTTGAACGCCTAAAAGTGTAACTGTTGACGATACCCAATTAATGATACCAACTTATAAAACTCCACCTTACAATATATTATTTTGAATTTGAATTTTGAAGCCCTCGTCTCGTTAAATACGTAATTCCGTAAGCTTCTCCGAAAGCGTCCCCATTACCTCATAATTACCGTTATAAATACCTACTTAAACAAAAAATAATCCTCAAATTAAAATGTCCAACAACAACAACTCTTATTACCGTAATATAAAATACTAATAATATTAGTACGTGAAATGGGTTTTTTACATTGGCTCAAATTTACTTTTTTAAACCTATTTGATTTTACCTTCCTATCAACTAATAACATTTACAAATATTATTTACACCTTATAGAGAACAATTCAAATTTACAATTCACGTAAAACTACTATTGTATGTATAATGTATTATAGAGCAACGAAAATTTCCTAAATCAACGTACATCAACATTGTCACGTGTCTGCCAGTCCGGATGAGGGTAGCTTACAGTTGGCAGTTGGTTGTTAGAGTAGGAGAGGATGATCCCGGCAACGTCGCAGAGCGCGCCGTCTCACTCGCACTCGTGCCTTCTATAGCACAACGTGACAACAGTGCATATTGAAACGTCACCCACCGACTACGTTGCCGTAGCTTTTACCTATAGGTACAAGAATTTCTTACATAATTATAATGAAACTAGCTGCTACCCGTGTCTGCACTCGCGTTAACGATTTTCGATGCAAAGAAACCTCAACAAAATACCTATGACGTATACAAACTGTTCAGCTTTATAACAAACCTGTAGCATCCACTATGGGTGCCGCTATTTCATGATTTTGACGTGGGCACGTCTTTGAATTTGCTTCCATAGTAGGAGGTGTATCAGAAAACTGATGATAACAAAATCAGGGGATACAATTTGGTGCTGCTGTTCCGTACAGCTATCATCTACATCCAAAATATAATTACACCACTCGATAGCTAAAGGATCAAAGAATACGTTACGTTGAGCGAGGAGTTCAAAACTGGAAATCCGCAGGACTTCTAAGTGTTCAAAAATATAGACGTACACACGTCCAGCCTCGTTCTGATTTTTTAAAATAATCATTCATTCAATTCAATTTATCATTACATATTATAAAACAAAGTTGTCCGCTGCGTCTGTCTGTCTGTTCGCGATAAACTTAAAAACTACTGAACGGATCATCATGCGAGTTTTTTGGGATTATCACCGATAGATAGACTGATTCATGAGGAAGGTTTAGGTGTATAATTTGTCAAGGTTATGTACAAATTGGTTGAAATATGATGATAATTATTGGAAGTGTCGGAAAAAGTCAAGCCACCTGGGAGCTTTCATAAACTCTGCCGACTCTTTGAGATATTTTGTTAAATTCCACGCGTACGTAGCGGGATGCACGTAGCAGTTTATGATTAAACAATTATAATATACAATCCATCGGACTCCGGACAAGAAATTCCGTTTCCTGGACCGACATCTTTCTGCGGTGCATAAAATGTTGACTAAAATTTCTAAAAAAACTTAACTAAACATAAAAATTACACTCAAGCTATAAACATGCTTACAGTTGACGGGCAGGTGGACTGACAGCGGCGATTGGTCGCACACAACTACATAGTCGGTAAACACAGAGCTGATAGAATCAGTTCTAGTTTACCGACTGAGTGAATTCATACACTTTAATTCAACCTATAGTGAAAATTTACCGACATATACCGACAGACAAAATATTTAAAAACTGTTGAAAACTTTTCCGTCTAAAACCGCCCAACTTTCAAAAAGTTGGCCGGTTAGAGATAGGTCATGGACATGCGTTATATCGTACCACGAGAAGAGCGTCTCGTCACAACTTAAAAAAACTTACAAATAAAATTTCGCATTTAAAATCAATTGATCTAATAAAATTACATAACATTTCCAAGTTGAAACTGCTCGTTTTTCTTTACCGGAGATGCTTCACGACGATGCTATGAAGCAAAAACGAAATCCCATAGTAAGTTTCTATTAATTCAAGACGGATCAAATTATTTGACACTGATAGCACTTAGAAATATTTTTCCAAACCTTAAAACATCTCCCAAGGGCAACAAAGTTTTCCGCTTTAATCGAGATGGTTTATCCACCGCCCCACGCTCCATTCCTTTCGGGATCGCGTATCAACAAAGGGAAATTGGCGGAAAACCGAATAAATTCCTGACCTCTTTGCGTTACCACTTCAACGACACGGTTATTGCTTTTATCTCCTTCCGTGAATTACCAATATAAATATCTTGGGAAAAGAACAACTACTTTGTCAAAGACCTGTATACAGATATAAAATTTACAACCTATATACTTCCACTTTTACAATTTTAAACCACTTGAAATCTATTCTATATCTTATACCTTTAAACGAGCAATTCTTGTATATATGTATATATATATATATATATAATCTGAATCTCGGAAACGGCTCCAACGATTTTCATGAAATTTTGTATCCAGGGGGTTTCGGGGGCGAAAAATCGATCTAGCTAGGTTTCATTTTCAGAAAACGTCGTTTTATCCATGTTTTCAGCCGAGCAATGCTCGTTCAACCAGGTACTATTTTTAATATATGTCGTAAATATCGCAGTAAGCATTCTATATAAATAAGAAAAAAACAAAAGATATTCGTTGGTAAGCGCATAAATACAATCATTTTTTATTTTAGACTAGCTTGCGCCCGCGGTTACACTCACATGTGTAAGTAACAAAAGAGCAATAGTTTCATCTAAATATATATAACTCAAAGGTGACTGACTAACTGACTGACTGGCGTAGTGATCTATCAACACACAACCCAAACCACTGGACGGATCGGGCTGAAATTTGGCATGCAGGTTGATGTTATGACGTAGGCATCCGCTAAGAAAGGATTTTGATTAATTCTACCCCCAAAGGGATAAAATAGGGGATGAAAGTTTGTATGAAACTTTATCAATTTTAAACCGATCGGGCTGAGACTTTGCATGCATAAAGCTACTATGACGTAGGCTTCTAGCGCGGGTGAAGCCGCGCGGCACAGCTAGTTCATCATAAAACTCCCGCTACTTCATTACCTAGATTAATAAAAAGGATACCTTTTATTCTGGAATAATGTTCCGTAAGACAAATTGATACCGACTTTAAAGCGGTACGTCCAGTAGCTAGTTTTTTGATAATTCCACAGGAACCTAACATTTTTCCGAGATAAAAATAAGGTAATAAACGATATGTGTGCCAAATTCCATCCAAATCCGTTCAGCCGTTTTTGCGTTATTGAGTAACAAACATCCAAACATAGAAACTTTCACATTTATAATATTTGTAGAATTAGTAGGATTTGACTGATCTTTTATTAAAATGTTCGTAATACTATGAATGAAGTTTATATAGATGCAAAAACTTAGGTGGAGGGCTAAAGACACTGGATACCGGGCTTTGAGCTAATATGTATACTAATAAATAAATTACTAGAAAAAAAGGAGGTATATTTCCTGAGCGTCTAAAGATACAAAGAAAAGAAAAAGAAAAAGACCAACACAAAAATAACTCTTGTTGTTAAAAAATGAAAACAACGCAAAGAAAATCCATTATGTTCACAGTCCAATTAATCTCATTGCCCTTGATTATACGTTCGCCCCTCTTTACCCCAAACAATCTATTTAAAAAGCTGATTCCTCTCAACGTTCATTTTGCTCTTCCGAGAACATTTTGGGCGATAATTTAGCGTAAAAATGTCGCGTAAAAGTGTCACCTCGGCATCTCGAATTGGCGCGGCATCTCGTCCCGGTAACGCTATTTTAATGAAGGTTGTCTGTAGATGGCTCTGGATACTGTTTCAGGGAGGTGATAAGAGTTAATGGTTATCTCTAACCATAACAAACGAACAGATGTTTTGAGAAACATAATCTTTTTGTCTTTTAATGCAAATTATATTCTGCTGCGAAGCAGTAGTGTGTAAACATTACTATGTTCCGGTTTAAAAGGTTTAAAACGCTAGTGAACTTTTGGGGCTTTTAAAATAAATAAATAATTGTTTTGTTAATCTCAATAAATTTTCACAAAAAATTTGCATTTAATTTTTGCATTTATCCCTACTACCCTCTCTGTATGTTACAAATACAAACGTGTGCCATATCGTTTATTGGTTTTTTATTTTTATTGTTCATATAGATTAAGTATACGCAGGCTATTGTCCTGCACAAGGATTGGAAACTGTGATTGCAACTACTACTTTCTTAAATTAATAAAATAAAATTATAGCACTTTATGTTCCATAACTAATATATACGTATTTAATATAATTATCTAGTTTAGCTATTTTCTATACTATGCCTTAGAAACTAAAATCTGAATGTTTGCAAATGTTAATAATTTAGAAATTGCTATTGAACTCACTCGGCAAATCAGCCACAATCTCAACCACATCATGAAACTCTGCTCGTTTTATATTAGGTAGAGTGCGCCAACGACGGCGCAGAATTTATCGTCTCGGGGAAATTCAAGCGATTGGCGCGTTGCCGCATAATGGCTTGATGAAATTCAGATTCCATAATTACTTATGTTATATAATAAAAATTTCTCTTCGACTTCAAATTACTAACCTACTAATATTATAAATGTTAAAGTTTGTATGTTTGGATGTTTGTTACTAAGTCACGCAAAAACGGCTTAACGGATTCGGATGAAATCTGGCACACAGATTTGGTTAACACACAGGTTTATTACCTGGATTAACAAACATAATACTTTTTATCCTGGAAAAAACGAACGAAGAACAAGAAAAATGAACTACAAACGTATCCACTTGATGTGTCTTATGGAACATTATTCCGGGATAAAACTTATTCTTTATCCTAATCTAGGTAATAAAATAGCGAAAGTTTCATGATGGATGAAGCTATTGCTTTTTGTAACTTACACAATATGTTTCATTTCTCTATGAACCCATTTCTAAAGCAACACGGACGAAGACGCGTTCGCAAGCTAGTTATATTATATGTTTTATTATAAAATCAGAAAGGTTAAAAAAACAAATTGTACACATGGAAAGTAAGCAAAAGCTTATTATAATTTTCACTAACTTGATTAAAACGTCGCCTCAAGATGTTTTTTTCAATTCCTTTGCTTGATTTTGCTACTTCACAGACATCGGGAACCAAAACTTAACCTTAACACCACCTTAAGATGTTTAAAGATAACAAAAAAAGTTACGGAACTTCAAATTACAACTAATTAAAATGAAAACCCTTACAATATCGCCAAGTTAATTACCGACTAGTATAGTAAGATTAATATTTTCGATTTCATTTCATATTCGATTGAGCTCGTAATACGATTGAAAATTTTCAGCCCACAGTGTAAAATTAATCAAATACAAAATTCAACCCTTTAATATGGCAAAATTCTACAATGATCTCTATTCTGTAATACTAAGGTAAGTATTCCCTTACTAACGCCGAAGGCCAGCAGCTAAGCAGTCAATGAACTAGCTTCTACGTGACGATAGACGTAATAGGTCGCGTCTTGACATGAGCGGCATATCAAATTCAGACGTGTGGATAACAAGCAAAGATGGATTTCTATAATAACTTCATAGCAGCGTAATAAATACGTATTCCTATTTCTGCATTCCTGTGGCTCTAATGTATGGCCATGGTTATTAATATAAAGAAGATGTAGACTGTTTCAATGTAAACATATGAATAAATAAAAATCGATGGTCACATCGCAGAGCACATCCTAAACTCAAACTAAATGATTGTACAATGGGAGCCAAATAACTGACAAAAAAATACATAAGAAAATATGACTTCAAAATTCGTAATAAATGATCCTTTTATACCAACATAATCAGACGGCTATGATACAAATTTAAAAGATTTTTAAGATAAAAAAAAATGATAAGAACATAGACACATTCTTCTTCAAAATGTTTGTGCAATAAAATATTGGATAGGCTTAATTTTTAGAGGAGAAAACAGGGGGATACGAAACCTCGATTTGGACAAAAAATTGTAGGTATAATCGGTCTGAGCTGCCTTTGTTCCTATTGCACTCTACGGGGAAAGGCTGGAGGTGAGGGGGTTTCAGACTAATACATATATAACTAAGGAATTAGTGATAATGTTATCGAAAAATACACACAAACACAGACTATTCACACACACATAGACAGCTTGTCTGTTCGGGCGCAGCGCAATGGCAAATTTCTTCAAATACCTATTTTTCATATTCCGCTTGACCCGTTTCCCTCTTAAGTTCGCAGATAACAATTAAGGTTTGCAGCGTAATGTGGCCGGACATTCAGTACGATCAACTTGTTCGAACTACTGTGAATTTGAGTGGGGCAGATTATAATCTTTCAGTAAGTCTTCTATGGCAATTTTAGTTCTTTGTTTGACGAAATATTCCTCCTAACGTACCAAAGTTCGTAGCAATAATCGCAATTTTACAATTTGTAGTAAATCCGACGCTAGCTTTAAATAAAAAAGAAAAATACTGTGGCTTAAGGCGAGTTGGTGGCCAAACATAGATCTATTTCATACTAAAAAAACTGGGCTGATTTCATAAGCTCGCTAGTGGCAGTTAGAGCTCGTAGCAAACTCGTAGCTCGAAGCAGTATGTAGTTCATAGCTTGTAGGAAATCCGTAGCTCATAGAAATTCCGTAGTTCGTTGTATTGCGTAATTCGTGGCATTACCACGTCATAGCAGCGCCATTTTAAACAGTAATGCTCAGGTATCCCTTTCTTCACACGTTTCACATAAGTTGACTCATGTCCCACACCATGCCTGTTTTTTACCCGACTAGGGCAAAGTCTAGGGTAGGATTATGTTTTTACTACGAACAATAAAAGTCTTTCTAGCAATATTTGCATGATGTAATATTTATGTATATTCCAGCGTAGCGTCGAAACTACTGATCCGATTGTGATGAATGAGGTGTCAATCGATTTGTTATTATGCTCCGCGTGACATAAGCTTCATTTTTTCTTGTTATCATAGGTTTTTTTTTCTGTAGTTGGGTAATTTTTTTTACAACTTTTTACCTTGTTATTTATTTATGACAATCTTAAACTAATGTTACATTCAAATTATTCCGAAAAACCGCTGTGGGGTGTCTCTGTACCCATCACACTGCGCTGGTTGTTATAGCTACAGTATATTGAGAAGTGACGATACATCGGCGATAGAGATGTAAAAGGTTTTGTTCGCACAGCGAGGTTGCCGAACTCTCCACTGAGGTATGTGTTCCACCATGTGTCTGTGTACAAATGTACAATATAGGTGTCTTCAAATATATATATTTTTTTTAAATTTCAAATACGTTTGACCGCCATTTCACCTGATGTTAAATGATGATGCGGTCTTAGATGGAGCACGCTTGCCTAGAAGATACCGATTCACTCTCGACTTGAAGACACCCAGATTATATCCATCGGGGAACACCCACTCAGGCAGCGCATTCCACTGTCTAGCAGTCCGCACAATCAACGTGGAATCAAATCGTTTCGTTCGAGTTTTTGGAACATGTCACTTTTTTGAGCTTCTGGCTGCCCGATAGAAAAATGGGCATGGGGGAATCAGACCATGTAGTTCTGAAGCACACTCTCCGAAATGAATCCGATAAAAAATCGACAAACTAGCAACTTTGCGACGATGTTCTAGGCTTTGTAAATCAAAGCTAAATCAAAGTAAACGGGTCCTTCTAGGTAAGCATGCTCCATCCTATCGGTTAACGTCAGGCAAGATGTTGACAAACGCAAGACTATTTAGTTTAAAAATACATACAGTCGAACATAGAACCTCCTCGTTTTTTAAGTCTGTTGAAAAAAGACACCACAGTACTAAAAATCTGTTAGAAATAACAGTGATCTAGACATTTAATCATTTTTGTTCTCATGAATTTTCTATCAGAAAAAAACGACTGAGGTTGCAACTGTCAGGAACATGCCATAATAGCTCGAACTAAGCGGTTCGAATCTACCTTCATTGTGCGAACCGCTAAAGAATGGAATTTGCTGCCCGAGTGGGTGTTCCCCGATAAATACAATCTGGGTGCCTTCAAGTCGCGAGTGAATCTTTTTCTTCTAGGCGAGCGTGCTCCACCGTAGGCCGCATCTTCGCTTATCATCAGGCGAGATGGCGGTAAAAGGCAAGCCTATTAGTTATAAAAAAAAATAAAAAAAATGCGACATATTTATTCAAGTGGAGGCAGCTGCGTGGTTCGAGCGGAATTTACATATAGCGTAATGCAACGGACTGCGTGATGAGAACAAATGGATTGCTAAGCCCGGGGTTTCCGTGTCTGCCAAAAGCCCTTTCATGCTGATTACAGTTCGTGGGTATTTTATTCTAGTTAGAGTGCAGTTGAAGCTAAATTCGAAAAACTTAAAATCTTTACAAGAAAAAAATTGTGTAGGCGAAAACCCAGTTACGTATACCATATAATTATAATGACAAGCATTTATATTGACCTACCTACCATCGCGGCGACCTCGGAGCGCTCCCCGCCTCCAAGCTAAGCAGAGCTTTTATGTTACGGGGACGAAGTGCCACTACAAGGAAAACGTGCCATGGAAAGACAAATTCATTTAAATTAAAGACAAATTCATTAAATTTAAAAAAATAAAAACATAAATGTTTTTCTCTGCTTTATTTCGATGCATTGGCAACGAAAATTAACCGATTGTTTGTGATTATGCATCGACACTAACAGCGTCGCTTGATTTTATACGCTATCTGAGTTGCAAATATAGACATTATGCCGCCAACAAGTAGTGGGTGTACTGTGTTCCTACTGCAGCTAGCGGAATTACAAACTAATCATCGAAAGTCTCAAAGTAGTGAGCGCCAAAACGGCGATGCCCTCGACTTTGTTTTGTTACTAAAAGATCTGTGTATAGCTTTCTTTTTTTTTAATGGTTGTTTGACCACAGCTCACCTGATGTTAAGTGACGGTGTGGTCGAAGATGGTAAAGCACACCTAGCCTGGAATGGAACTGGCTCTCAAGTGAGGCTGCCGGAACACAATGTTAG